>JAWNLL010000452.1:1185000-3585000 GCA_035042425.1 Drosophila flavopinicola | reverse complement strand
CACACCTTTGGTTCCTCTAACAACAACTACAAGCAATATTACTTCTGTGAGTCAATCTCGCGAGTCTGTTGATATACAGATCAAAGAAGAAGTAAAAATTCCCACAGATCCCATAAAATCTATTGAGAAACCAAAGTCGCCATCTGATTTAGCTAAAATAATTCCAAAGCAATATTCAGAAGATGAGAGTGATGAAGAATTTGAGTCAGCTAAGCCACAAGATATGCCCCTTTCTCAGCTCATTCCATTGGTCACTCCTCTACTCCCAGTTGTAGATAAAACTATGCAAAAATCTGACGATATTCTAAAACCTTTATCGGACTTGAAAGACATTAAGTCGCCAACTAAATTAGATGGGAAGCCCAAGTCTCCCACTGATGCATCTAAGAAGATTCCACAAGAATATTCTGATGAAGAAAGTGATGAAGAGATTGGATTTGGAAAGCCTCAAGAAAAGCCCCTTCCATCTACCACACCTTTGGTTCCTCTAACAACAACTACAAGCAAGATTACTTATGTGAGTCAATCTCGCGAGTCTGTTGATATACAGATCAAAGAAGAAGTAAAAATTCCCACAGATCCCATAAAATCTATTGAGAAACCAAAGTCGCCATCTGATTTAGCTAAAATAATTCCAAAGGAATATTCAGAAGATGAGAGTGATGAAGAATTTGAGTCAGCTAAGCCACAAGATAAGCCCCTTTCTCAGCCCATTCCATTGGTCACTCCTCTACGCCCAGTTGTAGATAAAACTATGCAAACATCTGACGATATTCTAGAACCTTTATCGGACTTGAAGGACATTAAGTCGCCAACTAAATTAGATGAGAAGCCCAAGTCTCCCATTGATGCATCTAAGAAGATTCCACATGAATATTCTGATGAAGAAAGTGATGAAGAGATTGGATTTGGAAAGCCTCAAGAAAAGCCTCTTCCATCTACCACACCTTTGGCTCTTCTATTCACAACTACAACAACTACTTCTGTGAGTGAATCTCGCGAGTCTGTTGATACACAGATCAAAGAAACAGTCAAACTTCCCACAGATCCCATAAAATCTATTGAGAAACCAAAGTCGCCATCTGATGTAGCTAAAGTAATTCCAAAAGAATATTCAGAAGTTGAGAGTGATGAAGAATTTGAGTCAGTTAAGCCACAAGATAATGCCATTTCTCAGCCCATTCACTCGATTACTAAGAATCTTTGTAAGCCATCTACAGACGATAGTGACGATAATTGTTCAGTTAAAGTAGAGACTAAACAAGCATCCAAGCAAGCTCAGCTTACTCCCACACTTAACCTTTTGATCGACCATGACAGCGTTCAGGTTGACAATTATTCGGTTGCCGAGGATGATGATTCAAGGTCGATACAGCAAATTGTTGAAGAAACTTTAAGGGCTGGTGATGCTGAAGTACAAAAGATAATTAATGAAACTCTTAGAAGCGTGCAGTTGCATAAAGATTTGGATAATAAGGACGATATATTGACCGAGTTAGCTCAAAGTGAACGAACAGTCGAAGAAATTGTGGCAGAAACATTAAAAAGTGAAAATATATCATTAGAGGAGAAGCAGGTTGTAAATTTGTCAGTGGAAGATACTACAAGAACTGAGGATATTGAATGCAAAGAAGTTCGGCCCATTGCCTATTTTGTCAAATTAGATGAGGTAAAGAAAGAGAAAGATGTAATGCTCCCTAAAAAGAAAGAAACAAAAGTTATAGTTAGTAAGACCAGGGCAGTAAAAGATGTAAGTGCAAAGCCCGCAGATGCAGTATTGAAGAGACAGCGGGATAAAAAGCAAGTAGATAATAAGGATAAACCAAAGTCAATACAAAAAAAAGCACCAGCTGCGCAATCAAAGACAACGATACCAGCTAGCAAAAAAACAGCTTCCAGCAAGCCATTAACAACTGAAGCGAAGAAGTTGTCTAGAAATACTGAGTCCAGGAGATCAGTTACTAGTTCTACCTCGACAACAACAAGCTCGGCGTCAGCTACAAGTCGTGTAATAAGTGAAATTCACTTCGGAAGATCTGCAAGCCCAGCATCAAGTTCAATATTTTACGAAAGCCAAGGGGAAAATAGTCGTTCCACAACGCCAAAACCCAGGGTTAAAACGGATGTTACACGAATCCCATACAACAACCCAGTTCGTTCCCTTAGTCCAACACAAAAGACCCCAAAAACTGTTAAGGCATCGAAATCGACAGTCGCAAAACAAGATACTACTAAGCAAACAAAAGTGGTTAATGTAAAACAGAAAAAGGAAGTTACCTTACAGAGCTCCACGAAAGTGGAAAGAAGCACTGTTAAGACGCCAACTCCATCTGCCACACACAGATACATGCAGCCGACTTTGGCGCACAGTATGCGTTATGGCTTAAATGCCGACGGTGAAAGCCGAAGTGCTACTCCAGCTCCAGCTAAATCCCCAGCACCACCCAAATCACCAGCTCCACCACAAAATAATCGACAAAGTATATATAAAATAAAGAATACGACAAGTGCCTTGACAAAAAACTCGTCAATAGATCAACAACAAAAGAAACTAACCACTGAAAAGCCCTTAGTTTTGACAAAGAGAGGATCCCAAACTGAAAGTAAAGAGTCATTAAAAAGTACAGATCGCCTTTACAAAAGACAAACATCCAAAGAGAATAAACAAGCAAACGTGATAGGCTCCAAGAGCCAAATAACTAAAAGCATGAAGACACAATCAGCTAATGCAACTAAATCCATTGCCTACAGAACTTCCATAGACACTGATCACAAGCTACAGAAAAAAACTGCAACAACTATGCAGCGCACTAAAGTTCCAATTAGCTTGTCTTCCGTAACAACAAGAACTTCAACTAAGCTAAGCAACAAAAGTGATGAAACCATTTCAAAACCTCAGATAGACAATAAGAAAATCGTTAGGAAAACAGTAAGCAAAATAAACGAGGGTAACAGCAATCTCAGCAAAAACGTTCGCAGTTCCATAGAGCCAAAACTACAGAAGCAAATGAAGGACACGATGAACGAATCGAGCACTACAGCCAGTGGCAGCACCAGTGCCAGCGGCTCATCGAACAGCACCCGACGCAGCGTCCGTTCCGTGATGGTCAGCCGTAAGACTGACAAGGAGAAGACCAATATGAAACTATCGGAGAAGAAGTGTGCTATGTCGTCGACGTCCACGTCGACTGTACGCGTTCACAGGGAGCCCACAGCCACAACCGGCGCGGTTAGCACCGTGCTCGTTGATGACGACTCCGAGGTGATAACCATACGATCCATTAAATCAAGTGATAGTACAAAAAGCTCTACCTCATCATCCTCTGGTAGCGGCAGCAACAGTCGCAAGGTGCTAACCAGCGAGGTTTTCACTAAAACATTCGGCCCCGACAAGCCCCTAGAAGTGATCTACCGCCAGCCCGATTTTGATGTCGAACACCATACAGCAATTGGCATGCGTCCGCAGTCCACAAACGATCAACAGCGTTACGCTAACGAGTTCGATGTCAGCTTTATCGATACCACCGATTCTAGTCTCTCCGACTCTGTTGCACTGCCCATGTTTGGCGCTGGTGATCCGGAGCGTTTGCTGGCCGCCAGCCCTGGTTCGCCCAAGCCAACCCGTAGTCCCCTAGCTCTAATTGAGGAAACATTGCGGCGCCACCACCATCAGCACCAGCACATTGCTCCATCGGGCAGTGCAGTAGAGCCTTCGCAACAATTGCATGTCGAGAGCGTTAGCGTTGTGGCGGTGAGTGAGAGTCATCTAAAGAAAGAGACGGAGCAAAGCGGCCCATCAAAAGGTAAATAGATACATTTAGGCTTAGTTAGTGCACTGTCATACATTTATTAAGCATAGCTTAGAGCGATACCCATCATGCTTAGGGAATTATCAAACTTTATGCAACTTTTCTAATTGATATCGATTTGCCAAATGCTTTTATTGAATTTAATTTTAACTTGTTTTCCACAACTAGCTGACGCAAATAACTAAAATCAATATATAAAAGCCACAATAAATAATAATACAAAAAAAACCCACCAAAATGTCCAAAAAACTCCCAACTATATCCGTAACTGCCGAGCGGCATTCCGAATCATCCTCATCCTCACATGACTCTGATAGTAATGACATGGATTATGGCCTCAACGACGGCGGCGTAACAGATGTTGAAGATTTCGATAGCCAGGCGGAGGTTCTCAAGCTTAGCTCGCGTCGTGGTTCTGCCAATGTGTCGCCAAGACAAAAAACCCATCAGCAAAAATCAAAACCCTTTGAAAACGATGTCACCGACGTGGAGGACTACGACACTGAATCCGAAGAGGAAGAGAAGAGCACTGCTTATCCCGAGTTGAAGCTGTCTCTACGTGAGTTTTTACAACAAGGATTGCAAAATCAAGAGGCTTTGGACAACGATGCTAAAGAGAGTTGTGAAATAAAAGCGGGTAACTTTCTCCAAGCACAAAATCTAAATGGCCTGGCAGACTTATTGACCGACTGCGAGGACTATGACACAGACTCTGAGGTGGGCTTTGGCTGCGAGAAGTCTGTATGCGTTGACTTAGACAATGCTATGGGCGATCAGGGGCGCGTCAATATAGCCGATGGCGAGAAGCACGAGGATGACTCCGATCATTACGAGGATGTGTCCGTCATTAGCGACATTAGTGACTTGGCCTCGGCCATGTCCGACTGCACCGGTATCGGTGTCCATGTGCGTGGCATGTCTGAGGATGAAGTGCTCGTAGTGTCCGGCAGTGGCAGTGAACAGGTATGCCAAATATCCTGTTCGGGTACCGAGTCGGAATCTGGTGGTGCTGCGGCCAGAAGCGCCAGCATAAGTGAAGCCAGCTTGCCCCCAATAGATGTAGCTTTCATGAGCGCCAGTGGAGTGCCGCGCAGGAACTCCAAGTCAACAATGCTCAATGCTGAGAGGAGACACTTTCTGCAAGTGGCATCCAGAAACGACGAGGTTCTTACTGACATTGAGGGCATCGATGACTCAGCAGCCGAGGACAGCTTCGATAATGAGGAGGAAGATGAACAGCCCATTCCACGTGCGATCATTCTAGCGTCTGGTGACGATGGCACCTGCCTAACCGACGTGGAGGACATGTGCTGCGATGACCTTTCCCTATGCAGCACCGTGCCCGAATCAATTGCTGTGGCACTTGAGGTATTGCCTCTGCCACATCGCGAGGTCGTTGAGCTAAAGGAGGATAAGTATGGAGACACCATTACGAATGTCATGCCCATGAATAGCAACTACGAGTTTGGAATATACAACCACTTGAAAGATGTCAATCATACTGATTCCGAAGACTACTCCTGCGCCGAGGACTTCAGCGCAAATGTCTCTGTCGCCGAAGAGCTGGTTATCGGAGCACCAAGTCTAATAGAGAATGAAGTCATTGTTTCCAACGAGCTTTTAAAACAGCAGCAGAACAAACGTCTAGAGGTGCTGTCGAATGCCGAATCCGTCACTGACGTCGAGGAAATCTTCGTGGCAGGCACCAACCGTCGCAAGAAATTGAAGACACGCACTCTTAGCAAGGGCAAAAACAAGTTGCTCGAAGTTGTTAAGGCCAAAGAGGAGGGCATAACCGATGTGGAAGACATGGATCTGAGTGAGTGCGACTTGCCGCCTGGCGTTAAGCGAGTCGAGCAACTAAAATACCAAGCCAAGATCCACAACGCTGATAAACTAACCGATGCCGAAGATATTTCCACGGACGACCTATCTGATGCCTCCGAGGCTTCATTCTCACCAGCAGAGTTGCCCAAACAGAGCTATAACAAGTCCAAAATCCAGCCGCTTCACTTACGTTTGCTTAATGATGATGCCATCAGTCAGCAGAACACTGACATCGAGGACGTCCAGCTGCCCTCCGATGCTGAGGATGCACTCGAGCCACCAGCCATCCTGGTGGCCAATAGCAATAGCAAAGAGCTCAATGAAATGCTGAATGAGAGCTATACTGTTGTACACGAAAGGAGCGGCAGAAGCTTCAACGCTGAGGCTGAGAGACTGCACTTGAAGAGTGTGATACGAGATGCCCATACTGACGTTGAATATGTGGAGTCCGACGAGTCTGCCGCTAGAGGCGGCAACTAGTCTCAGCAATCCTAACAATAGTTCATAATTCCTATAAGTGTGCATAATAAATAAATAATAAATTCAACTGAATAAGTAATACAAACACTCAAACATATTGTAAGTAAACCTAGCAATTACCAATTACCATATCGTATAAAATTAAATTTTCGTTCAAGTTTTTGCCACACAAGAACAAGCAACAAAAAGCCTAAATCTAATTGCTACTGTCTGCCTTAACTCTGTGCCCCGTACGATACTAACAAAATCAATATTTATAATCACTTAAGCGTCGTTCAACTAACATTCTAAGTACTTAGTAATTAGAGCTAACAACAAAGATCTTTGGAGTCTGTTTGTTTCGTCCTTTGTTTTCAGTACGTGTTATTATTTCTTTTGTAGCATATAATTAAAGTATGTAATTGCTTTTAAGTTACTTTTATGTTCGTTACCAATACTCTAAAATCGTTACTAATCGCCGGCTTGTTCATTTACAGAAGGCATTACAAAAACAACAATTGGCCCAATCATTCATACAGTGAGAATTTCTGAACAATTTGGTAAGTACATGTAAATACCATATAATTGAAAAGCTTTTCATAATTTTGCGCAAACATTTTCTCATGCGCCTCTCAAGTATTTGTAATGTAAAATATTGTAATTATTATGTCTAATTGTTTCTTATTGTTTTACAAATGCAATTAAAGCTCATTGAGACAAGAAGTTACTAAACGAACTGAACTCAATTAGATAGCTAGAATACGCTGCTAAAAGATTTCGCTCACATCACCAATATCACCGCATTTTCAAAACCATCTTCTATCCACCACACATAATGCTGCACATAATATTTATAGCAAAATATTTCGACAACTCGCTTCTCATGCCGCCTCATGATTTCCAAGCTTGCAATCTATTCTAATTTCTATCTATCAATGAACAACTGTGCAATTGTTTTACAGGTGATGTTAAAGTTGGTGAAGGTGATGAAGGCGAAGATCTTGTGGCACGCATTCGCGAGGAAGCCAAAATTCTAGTCGATAACGTGCTCGAAGAGAGTGTTGATTACATTGAAGGCCATGGGGAACAGCCCAATGGCCATGATTTCATAAAGCAGGAATACAATTCAGAGAGTGAAAACTATGCCATAACATGCGACGATATTGTCGGCGTTGATGTCATCAAATCGCCAACTATTGAGTCCATGTCGGGCAAGTCATTCGATGATAATATGAGTTTCACCGACGAACACATTAACTTACCCTTGCATGCCCAAAACATAACAACAACCACAACAACAACCACAGCAACAACAACTGGTACAGTAACCACGCAGTTCCAACAGCAACAGCAGCAATCTGCTGCAACAACCACATCAACAGCAAAAGGTAATCTATTATGCCAAGCAATGTGTTAGTTCTACGATAGCTTAGAAGTTAGGAAGCATTTTATGTAGGACCTTGGACCTTAATATTCCCATTGTGTTTTTTAGTCCGTTGGTTATAACCATTCTCCTGTATTCTTTGTTTGTTTGCTCCCCTTTGATTACACTATACTCCATATACCAATACCTACTTGCCATCATGTAGAGCCTAGTGAAGACGAAGATAAGATGGAGATGCGTACTAGACGCATCGATCATAAGATCGAAAAGCTATCAGCGGATGTAGATGATGTAAGTGCCCGATTCGATGAGGCATTCGAAACGGTCGTACAAGAGGATGAGATAAGTGCCCTGCAGGGTGAATATTCCAAGCTCAGTTGGGACGATAGTGTTTCGCCCACGACAAACACAATGGCCGATTTGGCCCAGAATCAATTAACGCCCGATAATGATATACAAGAGTTGACCACAGGTATCATCAGTTTATAGCATACACCTAACTAACATATGATTTTATACGTATATTGCTTTGTATAGTTCCTCTATTGGTGATTTGTGTAGATCGTGAATACAAAAACTAAAATACATATATGTACAGCATTCGTTTTGGTTTACGTTTTCATAATGCTGGCAATTTAATAAATAAAATGGCGGCCAATAAAAACGAAAATACTTTTTGTTCAAGTTGAGCTCTAATTGCATTTAATCTTTTGTTTGAAATTGTTAAAGTTTAATCATACGAAATATGCATGTCCACTCCATAAATGTCAATCTATCACTCATATCCAGCCCATCCACAACTATCTACTCTAACTCTAAGAACCTATCAAGCTACCTTACGCTGATCCACTTACTAACCACTCACATACTCGTATGCATCACCTATATACCTTTCTCTGTTCATCCGTTTCCTCTTGCTCTACTTGTGTTTTCTCTTCCTCATCTTCTTTCGCAACACTTTTAAAATTGCTTTTATTTTCACACCTATTGTTTTGTTGAAACAGGCGGCGATTTACCAATCTCAGCTGATACCACCCCTATACCACCGTCGGCTGTTGTAACAACAACAACAACAACAACAGCAATAACAGAAGCTGAAACGGTGGTCGAAACCAATACATTTACGACCACCAGCCATGACACACCCACACCAAAACCTCGCGTACTCAAAGCAAGTCCCCCCGACTCCATCTCCGATGGCACAGATAGCACCACCATTCCAAATCTAGGACAGCAATCCGACTTACCGATGGATATAAGTATTGATGCCGCCACACCAGTTCCAAAGCCACGTGCGCCTATCAAGCACACAGAACAGTTCGAGAACCTGGCCGCCTTGGGCGAGCAATCCGATAGCATTAGCCTACGTAGCTTAGATTTTACAGAGGAGCTTTCCAAAACAGATGAGCCATCCACAGAGCTGTCTATGCGATCGCAGCTGCGGGATGTGGTTACAACGACAACAACCACAACTGCATCTGAGGATCACACCGAAAGCTTCGAGCCAACTAGTGAGATCTCAGTGGACGATGCAGATACTGAAAAATCAGAGGGTGGCGAGAAGACAACTAGCTTTTACATAGGCGAGTCAAGTCGTAATGTGATTACCAAAACCTCAACGAGGTCTCCCAGTATGACCCCCCAGGATGAAGAGGCTGCAACCGAAATGAGCATAGAGGCCAAGGACATATGCCTGATGAAGGAGATATCCGTCGATTCAGATGAAGCTAATGACGCATTCAAAGAGTATGTAACTATGAAGCCGGATGATCCGCTTGCTATGGATAGCAAAATAGTCAGGCAGGGTTCAGAAACCAGAAATGATATTTTAGAATTTGAAAATGCCGAAAAAGATAAGTCTAGTGATGCTAAACTTTCTAAAGTAACCACCGAGGAAAGCCTGACCACATCGACAGGCTCCAGTGGTCGTGCTGTTATTGAGGTTGCTGCATCAAGTAGTGAAGATCCCGATGAATCTAGCAAAGAAATTCCCGAAATAGTCAATACTATTGCTGAAAAGCCGGACAAATTTGAGCTGCCACTTGAGAAAAGCGAATGGGAAATATCAGAAAAGGAAATTCCCACTGCGAGTCAGCCAAAAGTGGTTCACTCGCCACAACAGCCACAGGCATCTACTGAGAAAAGCGTCATTGACGAGCTGCTTATAAGTCAACCAATTGCAGAGGTCCAGGAGCCCGTGCAGTTGGTCAAGAAAGAATTTGAGCTTAGCACAATGCTGCAAGATTTTCCAACTGAAGTGGACAATGAGGACCTATCATCCTTTATTGGCATACCCGAACTTCAAGCCTCCACCATAGATGGTACTCAGCCACCAGACGGTCTTTTTGATACCACAATCAAGGAGACTTTAAACAAGCAAGCAGCTATGGCTCATTATGCCAAAGATGTGTTCAGTCAAGTAGAACGGCGTGATGATCATGAATCTCTTGGATTTGTCTCAACAGGCACGGCAGAAGATTTTAGTTCAATGGAGGAGCATTTGGCTAAAGAAGAACAGGGCTCACTTGGCTTTATATCTACTGAAACAGCAGAAGACTTTAGTTCTATGGAGGACTATTACACTGAAAAGCTGGTGACAGCTTCTGTAGTCGCTGAAGAAAGTATTGCCGATCCATCTACAGCCAGTACTTTTGAGGAAGCTATTTCAGATCAAAGTATTAAGCCCGTCGACATGGTAGTTCATCGGATAAAAGCTGATTCGTCTCCAGACTCCACCAATCGCTGGTCAATTCCAGATGTTGACAATTCTAGCTCCAGCGAGAGCTATCACAAGAGCTTCGATAAGACACAGAGTCGTCCACTTTCATCTGATGTGGAAAATTTACTCACCGGTACAGGTACAGGCTCAAGTGAATACCAAACAGCTCGGGACTTTACATCCACCTGTCGAGATGGCACCGAATACGTAAGTGCCGTCAGTACTCTAGGAAGCAGCAGTGGGAAGTCGATTAGTTCCCATGAGAGCATGCGCAGCCTGGACTCCCAATCAGAAACGTCAGCAAATCTAATTAGCATCGATGTGTCTGAATTGTCAGAGACTTTGGTAGCCTCATCCACAGACGCTGATGCTTTGGAGGCTGAAGAAATGGCGCGCCTGCACGAATTGCGCGCCGATGATGACGATAGCGATGAAAGCCTGGACATGGTAGCCTCTTCGTATCCCACTGCCGATCAGCAAAGCTCGATGAAGCGGTCCCAAGAGATGATTTTCAAGCCCAAGTCTGAATCTGAGAGTATATCACAGCCGGAGTCGGCTGAGACAGTGCAGATTGAAGAGTATCCCAAACCAAAAGAAATCGAACGCACTTGGGGCCTGGCATATCCAATTGATGAAAAGGAAAGCAAGGTCGACAGTCCTCGGGATAGCGATAGAGGTGAAGATATCTTGCTTTATCACGGCGACGCCAGACGTTCTATTGACGAATCCAAGCTGGCTTCCAGCTTAGATGAGGGCAGCATACTCTCCGTCAGCATGTCGAGTACATCCAACATTGAAACTGTCGTGGAAAACTTTGATGACATTATCGGCTCTGCCGGTTCATCATCATTGACGGGCATTGAAGGTTTCCAGTTTGCCCACGATGAGATAATCCCATCCGCTTCTTTACCAGAGGATACAACATTTGTGTTGGAAATGGAGAGCACAGACCATTCGCCGCAGGACTCAAACGCGAGTACACCGCCTGGTGGTGAATCCAAGAGACGCGGTCATAAGCGCAATGAGAGTACAACAATTTCGGGAGATGCTTTGAAAAACTTGGACAAAGATGCACCTGCGCCCGGCGAGGGCAAGGAGTCAGAGAGCGAGTCCGATACAGACCCCTATGAGTCCGAATATGCGCGGCAGTTCCGTTCGCCGAAGGAACGAAAAAACAAAAAGAAGAAACAAGCTGCAGCAGAAATGGATCACAGCGCCGAGCTTGAGAAACGACCATTTACTCCATCACAACTGGTAGCCGAAGTTATTGTGGAGGACGCGACAGAAGAGCTAGAAGCCGAAGCAGCCATGATTGAAGAGCGTCGGCCATCGCAAAACATGCTGAGCTATTCAAATATACCCGACATAATGGTTACCGAGGATGTCAAGTCGCCCATTTTAGAAGAGGACGCTGAGGAGTTTCCCGAGAAGACGCTCTACAAAGTGCGCACTGAAGTGGAGCTAAACAAGGCAAGTGACGTGGACGTATATCAGAAAGCCAAAGCCGAGGAAAAAGAGCTGGACTTCCAGAGGCGTGTGCAGGAGCAGTACAAACAGAAACTGGAGGAGCTCAAACGCGCCGAAGTGGGTGCAGATTACGACGATAGTAGGGCAGCCGACTCGCCGGACTCCTTCGAGATGGTTGAGCAGCCCGATATATCCGATGAGTTCGTCATCATCGAAGAGGTGGCCAAGGAGGCCAATGAGGTGGATCTGGGCGGCAAGAGCATTAAGATAAACCCAATCAAATACGAGCAGAAGCACGACACGGATGTCGAAAAGATCATTATCAAATCGGCTCCTGCCGATCCGAAACTTGGCTCCCAACTGTACAAAGATGATCTGAACTTCGAGTTTGAGGAGAGCCCACCAACGGGAGCTAGCAGCAGCAGCGAGCAGCCGGAGGAGAGCGATTCGAGCGACACAACGGCAGCCAATAAGCGTTGGGTCGAGATGCAGCTGACGGATACACAGCTGCGCTATCCCTATGATCTAACAGGCGCTGTGCTCGAGGACATTAAGGAGGAGGATGCCGAATTTGAGGTGGGCAGCAGTCGCATCAGCAGTTTCAAAGACTCGTTCTCGAGCACACCCGAATACGATCTGGCAGCGCGTCGCTATCATTCGCGCGGCGAGCATGACGACGTGTCCATGAGCAGTCTGCAGGAGTTCGAGTCACTTGAACAGGCCATCTCGCTGGAAAATCGAAATCGCACCCACCAGGGCTCCACGGACTCGAGCAACGGCAGCTTCACGCGCCGCTATGTGGTGCGGCACAGTGGCAGCGGCACAGCACCCGGCGACGATGTCTCCATATCCAGCTTAAAGGATTTTGAAGGATTGGAGAATGCGTGCATTGAGGCGCATCTCATTGAGATCAAGGCCAAGGAGGAGGCAGCGATGCTTTCGCGTTCCGACGAATCCAACAAGTCGAATGGCAGCGACAATGGTGCCGCCGGAAATGTGGTGGTCAGCAAAGTCACCCGCACCATCACCCGCACCGAGGTCCTGCCAGCGGGGCAAGCGGACAACCTGGAACTATTGCTCAAGCAACAACTGGAACGGAAGGACTTTGACTCGAAGGCGGTTAGTGGCACCGTGAAAATGAGCGAGATAACTGCCACTGAGCTGGAATCAAAGTCAAAGGTCGACAGCCAGGACTCAGAGAAGGACAGCATCGATAGCATGGAGATCAGGAGCCATGACCAGATGACCAGCAGCATAGAGAGCTTTGATATATCGAAGGATGCGACCACACGATCAGACATTGACTCGCTGGAGATTGACAAGCGGCACTCGCGACAGGAGAGCATTGAATCTTTTGGCGATGAGCAGCTGGATCTTATGTCCAAGTTTGTTAGCGGAGGCGGAGTTACGCTAGGAGATGGCCTAACGACAACAACGACGACAACAACAACCAGCACTGATGCCGATGGCCAGGAACATACCGTGACACGTGTGATAACCACGACGACAGTCTCCGGTGGCGCTGGAATTCAGGAGTTGCCCTTGGATGAGAGCGGCATGTCCAAGGACACATCCGTTGATTCTCTGAATCTGTGCATGGAGCAAACAACCAGCTCGGCAGGCACTACGGCCACCTACCAGACAAGCGCGGGCAATTCTCAAATGTCGGGCAGCGTTACGAGCTGTGCTTCAAGTACGCTCATGGAGGACTCGTTCCCTGGTGTGGGTGGCATGTCGTCCTCACAAATGTCGGCCAGTTTCTGGTCTCATGACGAATCGACGGTGGTTGAGGATGAGGACCTAAGGAAACAACAACAACAACAACAGCAACAGCAACACCAGTAAGGATGAGAAGGAATGAATTAATTAATAAAGGGCTTGAACAATGACTAAGAATATTTGGCTAGGTAAGCATTATAAGGCAAGGCTTATCAGCTTTTAGTTGTACTTTTGATTTACGGATTTTATTTGGTTTCAATATAGAAGCAGCAGAGCTCAACTTTGACAGAGAAACGTTCCGCCTATAAGCAAAATTAAATCGTTATCTTTACTCAACTCCGATTTACTCTTTTATATACAATTACAGACAAGATGTTCAACTAAGGATGCCTTTGAAAATGCTATCCTTGAGACCAGATCTATAACTATGAAACACTGAATGGGACACCACATCACCAACTTTATACGTCACGGACTTTGACATAACTCCAACTTGCTTATCGTAATAATAAGCTAGCAAATTCGGCATTTTTTTCATCAATATAAACATTTAAAATGATTTTGAAATGCATACATGAGTTTTTAATAAACGAAAAATATATGCATATATATATTTTATATATTTATAAAAACTATAAAAATCGCAGAATTGAATATGGCAAGCATTCGCTGTTTCGCATTTTCGTTAATTGGCTTTAATGTTTTAAAACTTATGAAACCTTAAAAGGAACAACAATTTATGAGCTAACGCATTGTAATGGAATGCAGAATACACATTCGCTTTTAATTTGATGTAGTTATACTTATATGTATGTATTAAATGAATCGCTTATTATTGTAGTTTAATTTAAGCAAAATATACAAGTGCATGTGTAAAGAGCAAGTAGTGAAGGCCTGGGAAGTGAAATGCTTTTAAAGTCTCATTTTTTACAAGAACCAAGCAAATTTTTACGCTTGCATATTTTAATGAAAAATATACATACATAATTATACAATAAACAAACCGAAATGCATAGATAAAATTTAAAATACTTATATACAAGAACACAACCAGTGTATGGTAATTATTCACATAAAGCCGCAAATTACAACAGAGACATATATACTTAATGCTGATTTTCGTAATGCACATCTTGCAGTGTATTCATAATTAACTTACTTATTACAAGATTCAAACGTTTTAGCATCGCCAGTGTAATGGGTTATAAATAATATAATATTTGTGTTAAAAACATACAGCAAATTTAAAATAACGAAGAAAAAACAACAAAAAAAAACATTATTTGTATTGTAAACCACACGCGTATGAATAACCAAATAAAATGCTTAATAAAAATGGTTTTTGATGTTTCTATTGGGATATAACTTTTGGTATCTAACGAATTTGATTAAATACATTCGTAGCTTGTTTCATAAAGATTTACTTTATTTTATTACTATCAACATTAAGTCATAACAAGATTCGAAAAATATAGGGAAAACTATTAGAGGTAAATTGAATTAAAAATTTATAGTTTGATTCAATTTAATTTGTTTTTCAATTTTAATTTAATTAATAGCACACCTAAATAACTACATATTAGCCAAAGACGGTAATTCAGACATTATGATGCATAATATGAATTTCTATGTCTAATCGTCAATTAATTGAGAAAGTCTTACAGTAAGTTTGTCCTGGGTACAGGGTATTCGTAATCACTCTTCGAAATGCAGTGTATTTTAAATATTTGTTATACAAATGGTATTTTTATTCTACATTTTTGGTAATTTCTAGTGTATTTTTACTTAGCTTTGATTCCGTACGCGTGCACACACTACCAACATTACTCAGGTAATTACAAATATCACGTGACGGTAGTTCTCTTAGTATTGCTCAAAATAAATACCAAATGAACTGAACTAGTTCTACGTACAAGTGGTTCGTTTGGTATGCAGCTCGACAACCCTGCGCCACACATATTACAGCTGACGACGAAAGCAACAGCTGACGAAGCAGCAAGACGAAGCGAACAAGCAATACTTCGTGCGTATGGAATAGAAAATTGGAAAAAAGGCAACACCACAGTGAAAAATATCCGAAAAATGTGGTTGTTAAACAAATAATTAGACAGCGAAAAAACGCAGTTAAACCAAATACGAATATAAACAATTCAAGCGCACAAAACAGGCTATGAAATTGCTGACGAAAATCTCACATTCGCCGTCGTTGTTGCTGTCGCATTTCGTATTGAGCTGAAAGAAGGCAGATGACAGATGCAAAACTAAAATCTACGTGCAAATTTGTGAAATACTTTGAAGATTAAGATAACGCAACGAATGCTGAGATATTGGTGCAAACAATTCTAATTATACAACAGTCCAACTGTGTTTCCCTCAAAGAACGAAACTGGTTATACACACAGCAACGACGACAGCGACGACGACGGCGACGAAGGAACGGGAGCAGCAGCAGCAGCAGCGAAAGGCAGTTCGACGCAGCGGAGAGTGAGGGTGAGTAAAAATCGATTTGTTGCACAAAAACGCCACACACACTCGCACACACAGTTACACTCGCACACACACACACACACACACGACGGCGACAACCCTGTACACGAGGGCGAGTGGTTGACATGGGCGGGGCGGGGAGCTGACGAACTGTTTGTTGGGAGGATGCACATAATAATTTTTTGTACGTATCCAATTCCAGGCAATGGAAAAAATCAAACTAAAAGTGATTGGGGTGCTACGCGAGCGCGACGGTGGCACGAATGTGAATCGCAGCGGCGGCGGAGTCTCTGCTGGCGTCGGCAGTCATCAGGTGGGCGTGGGCGTGGCCGTTGCAATCGGGGTCACGCAGGACAATGGCAACAATGGCAACGACAGCGGCAACGCCCCTGGACCAGAACGCAACGATGCACATGCACTAAATGCGGTCGGCGGCAGTGGGGCGACAGGAGCGGGAGGTGCGGCACGCACCTCGGTGCTCTCACGGCCGCAAACCTCCAAAATCAGCGCACTCGATCTGGCTGGCATATTGAATACGCGGCGGCGCCTCGAATGGACCAAGGAGTGGCTGCGAAAAAATCAATCGGAATTTCTTAGCAAGGAGAATCTGCTCAGCGAGCTGCAGTCGCGCAAGGACGAGTGCTACCACTTGAATTACTTCCTAGCCATCACCGAGAGCCAGTTCCGGTATCTGGTGCAGAAGTTGGAGCCCATCATCAGCCAGTATGCGCCACAGCGCAAAAAGAAGTCCTTCAGCGCCGAGGAGCGACTGGCCATAACGCTCAAGTATCTGGCAACGGGTAAGCATAGCTCGCCGAGCGATTTGAATGTATTGTTCCACTTTAATATGTACGTAGATGTAGATATAGATATGCATTCGATGTGGTAATGTGTGTGTCTGTGTGCGTCTCTGTTTCAGGTGAAGTGCATTCGTGTCGAAACTACTGCTTCCGTGCCTCCAAATTTGTGATAAACGAAATGATTGCCAATATCTGTCTGGGCTTCTACGAGCACCTCAAGGACCAATACGTGACACTACCAAAGACTGATGAGCAGTGGCGCAACGCGGCCACCGACATGGAGCGCAAACACAACCTGCCCCAATGCGTGGGCAATATGTTCATGCGCAGCATTCAGCTGCAGAATAGCGTCAGCAACGACGACCGCAAGCGTGCGGCTGTCATCTTCACGGCCATCGTTGATGCGGACAACAATTTCCAGTACGTCAAAGTGGAGCGTGCGGTGAACAGTCGACCTAATGATATCTACAACCAGACCACTGCCGTCGAGCTCATCGAGCGCAAGATGCAAACGCTCGAGGCGCAATCGGAGCCACATCGCAAGGGTTACTATCTCGCCGGTGATGCGGTGCTGCCCAGCACATCCTACTTGGTCAGCACACGCAACATGGCCAAGGAGAGCGCCGCGTTCGAGGCGCTCGACCAAATCAACGCTCGAGCCGAGCAGACGATGCGCATATTGTGCAATATATTTCCGATACTGGCGCAACCGCTGCGCGTCAGCGAGAAGCATATCGGCGAGGTGGTGCTGGGCTGTGTGGCTCTGTACAATTTCCTGCGCAAGACAGATGATTCGTTTCGGCGCAACAGCGACAGCATTGTGCAGCAGCGGGGTGGCGTGGAGCAGCAGCAGCCGGCTTATGTGGACAGCGAAGACATTGACGATGACTGCATCATGCTGGCCACCGAGGAGGAGCTGCGCGAACGCGCCGAATTCACGCCCAGCGTTGGCCTCACCACCTGCTTCCAGACGCTGGGCGCTCAGCGCGGCGATACGCCCGAGGGGCAGGCCAAGCGAGACTGGCTGCTCCAGCTGCCCATTGTGGGGCCAACACAGCAGCAAAATGGCAACAGCAACGCCAACAGCAACGGCAATGCTACGGCGAACGGGGGTTTATATTAGTGCAATTTTACCTAAGTACTTTACGAATTTTGTATAGTTCCTTGTTTTCTATTTCTATATTTTCTAAAGCATAATCGATTATCTGTATCTGTATCTGAATTGGCATTGGCATTGGTTATGTTGCTGACCATCGTTTTGCCTCATTCTTACTGCATTAAGTGAGCTGTTCTTTTGCTTCTGTGCTTCTTTAAGGTTCTGTAAAGTTAGTTTAGGTCTCTTTTTTTTATTTTGGAAGTTCAGTGAATGCTATGTGATGTCTCAAATCTCTATTGTGGCCCAGTGCTCCCGGGGAGCGGGAAACGAAACGATTAGGCGCGCGAAGATCGAGATGAAAGAAAACAAAAACAAAAAACAAACAAAAACAAAAAAGTAATAAGAAAACAGATCAACAAAATTAAAAGTTTAGTATTCGTATTTAAGCAAGCAACAAATTATACATAATTATATTTACAATAAATGTGTAAGGAAAGGTCTTTACGTGTCGAAATCTAAAACTAACTTTCTTGCACATCAATTGCTGCTCCAATGGGGCCAGCTCTGCACAACAATGTACAGCGCATCACCCGGACTTCTGGTGGCGCTCAGCTGGCGATGTCCCAGCAGCTGATAATCCTCCATCAGCTGTCCCTGGCTCACGGCATGCGCCAGCAGTGCCTGGACAGCAGCGAGTGCCACATCCGTTGGCGGCTGCTCATCGAAGTTGCCCATGAAGGCAATTGCCAGGCTGCCCGCATTGTTTCCCGCCGCAATGGCACCCTGCTGGCCAGGACTGCGTCCCTCGTAGACGCGCCCGTTGCCACCAATCAGATAGTGGTAGCTTATATCCGAGTACTTCTGTCTGGTCATCTGGTACGTCTGAATGCCGCGCACCTGCTCCGCACAGCTCTGATCATCGCTGCAGCCACGTCCCGCAGTGTGGGCGATAACGGCACGGGCCAGTGGCAGCGCCATCGCAGTCATCTCTCCACTTGGCGCTCGGGCCAGCCAATCCGCTCGAGCAACAAGAGACAGCTCAGTGTCGGCACTGGCAGCACTGAGTGCCACACAAACGACAATAACAAACACGTTCCAGGCGCAGCTCATTTCAGCTCGGAGCTTGTGAAACAACTGAGGCATACTCGGGAATGGGCTGCGAACTTATTGACCGCTGATAAGCAGCTTGCCCCATAACAACGACCTACACTAGACGACATGTGCTCTGAGGTGGTTTTTTCTGGGCACGTCACAAATGAAAACATCATACATATTGAATTCTAGCGAGGGTTACTTAACAGTTATACAATTAGAAATTGAAGGTGGGCTTATAGCTTAGAAACATGATTACTTCTGTTTCAGTTATGTAGTAATATATATGTAATTTATTTATTGTGTAGCTTAATCTTTATTGTAAAAGTAATATATGTACATATATAGTTTTCTTAGTTTACACTAATTTACAAAATGCGAGATCTGTTTCATAGCGACAGCTGGTTGTTTAATGTATTTTGTGGGGTACATTGAAAAAATATCCATAATTTTCAGATATGCATTATAATTTTATGGGTTTTGGGGATTTTGTCGAATGCTTTAGACTACCCATTAGCCAGACTCTATTTGCAGACTCACGTCTTTGTTATGGGAGATCTTACGCGTTCGATTACATCATATCCGTTATTTTGCTGAGTTGTGTTCAGCTGAGGGGATTCACCATGGTGGAGCACAATAATAGCTGCCAATTTCGCCTCACTCGCCGCAGCTAACACTTTATAATACATTTCACATTATGTTAATTCATACGAGAGCCAAAAAACCCTCCTACTTGACACAGATGTTCTTCACAGTAATTTAATTAAAAAACTTTCGTAATTAAATGCAAAACTACAGAAGAAATAAAGGGAGAACAAAATGGAATGCAATCCATTTGCTGAGTTGTGGCTGCGAGCAAATCCTAAAGTGACAACGAAAATGCAAGTAAGCGCCCCCCAATTAAAGCCAAAATGAATATAAAATGTCATAAAAAAAACCCAAAAAAAAAAAAAACAAGAAAAGCCCGCAAAAAAGGAGCAAAGCCAAAGGCAAAGCCGCAACAAAAGCCAAATGCAGAAGGAGGCGTTGGGAAAGCGCAGATCAGCTGCTGGAAAAGTGCTGCAATGTGAAAGAAAAACTGCAGCCTGTTAACTTGAGTTTAAGTGCATTTTATGCGACGATTTTTGTGGGCCAGGCCAATGCCATCAAATGAGTCAGTTGTGCGCTTACTTAACGATGCGACTTGTTGTTCAAGTTCTGATTGCAGCAGCAGCAAAAACATATTCTTTATAAGTAAGACCAATTTACTTGCTAGCAAGTTTCTCGCACGCTGCAATTTGCCGGCTCATTTGCAAAATTGTCAGATTTATTTCGCTAATTGCTGCTCATCCGTTTAATTAAAATTAAAAGAACTTACTGCATGCCCAACTTAAAGAAAACTTTATATTTTTCTTAATTTTTTTTTGGATCTTTTGTCTTTTTGTGCCGTGCGCATTTTGTAGAATCTTGCTTTGGGCACGTTTAGTTTTTGTCGTTGGCCCTTTTGTGCAAAAACAATGTCTGCTAGCCGTTTAAATTGCTGTGCAAAGTTTCGAGCACCTGGCAATAACAACAGGCGCCAGCAATTCTCTTATAAACTAAACTAGAATAGTAGTTTCGCCTGCGAATAGGCAATGCATTTGAATTTGTATTTGTATTTGCAATTTGCACAGCGCTCGCAAATTAAGCTGCAAATCTTTTTGGCCCACCTTTAAGACCACTTCAGTTCAGTTCACTTCACTCACATTGCCAAGGTGTCAATTGTGCTAGCCAAAAAGTTGTGGCTAACAACAGCAGCAGCAGCAGCAGCAGCTGCAGGCAAAGGCGCCTTCTCATCCTCAATGCACCACCGGAAAGAGCAAAAGTTGCAACCGCAGTGGATTTCGGAGCCCCCACCGAACTTTGCTGTGAAATTGGGTATTCGGTGCATTTGCTACGCTTATATTTGGGGGCTGGTGCGACGCTCGTTTCTTGTAATGTGATTTGGGTGCGAACATTTTTATGACAACTTGCTTAAATTTCATAACAACTCGTGCTGCGCCAAACTTATTTCGCTTACGAGTGGCACAACTTCTGTTTATGTTTGGCTTTCGGGGAGTAAACGTTTGCGTCACCAGCTAATGAATAAAGTTCGTTTATGCATTTTGCACACAAGCCCAGATTTAAGGCCCCAGCTAAGAAGCTGAGATTTAAAGCCAAAGCAGCAGCGACTAATTGGCATCTGGTTGCCCGGGGCAACTGCAGCTCAAAGAGCCAGCTGAAAAGGAGCATAAGTCAGTACAAATCATATTAAGTGCCGATTATTGCGGTTACGCATACGCCGTGTTGAGCGCCATCGATTTGCAAGCGGCAAGCAAGATGAAATTAATGCAGCGCAACATTTACACAATGCGATGAGAAGCCAAAGCAGTCAGCAGGCAGAAGTCTGCTTTTAATACGTTGTTCAATTAAGCTTTAATATATGTATATTGTGTGTGTTATTGTGTGGCTTTGATTTGAAAATTACTGACATCCAGGCGAATCAATTGTTTTCACTGGCCTTGTTGCGTTCGATGAGTGTCCTTCGGTCTAAGCCATGTGGGCCACGGCCAGCAGTGGGGCAATCTATTGCTACTTCTAATATGCAATGCAAAATACATACTATATGTTAGTATAATGCAATATTAAAGTCAAACGTTGATGCGTAACATAATCCGCTTTTTTGCTCCATGTTCTTCGCCGTCTGCTTGCCATTATCATTTCCAGTTGCATTGTCATCATGAGCGTCACTGGCGTTTCATCCTGTTGCTATTCTTGTTGCTGCTGTTGCACGCGCAGCTCATCGACATTGGGAAGCGCGTCCTGTCACAATTTTCATGCTGCTTTTAGCTATTTTCATGCACATTTTGGCCACTTGTGCGCTCAGCACAAACACTTCAATTTAGCTGCAAGGATGCGTGTATGATGAGGACAAGGGGCAGCTCTCCCTCTCTCTCCCCATCTTACAGACAAGAATCAAGCAGACAAGGCAGTCAAAGTGCCGGAAGGACATGCGCTGCGACGGGACGGGTAGGCAATATATATATATATACATATATATATAGAAAAATATGTATAAACAAGAATATGTATGTTTGTGTGTGTGCTAGCCAAACATGCAACTCTTTAACTATAACTTTTGATATATTCCAAAGAAATAATGTGGGAGTGCACTCAAATGTGGTTGCCAATGGAGGCGAGCAGCTGCTGCTGCTGCTGTTGCTGCTGCTGTTGCTGTTGTTGCACTAACACCCATCAACTACTTAGCGTCAGAACGCTTAAAGTTGAATTTGTAACGCTTGAAGTGAGCCAAAAGGCACAAAGCCAATGAAGTCCTGTCTCGATGCGAGTGTGTGTTGTGTGGAACAGAGATAGACACTGACTCTGATGCCAGCTCACTCATCTATTTTTATTAAATCGCTACACACACACACACACACAGACACAGCCAGTCTGTTGCAACGCAGGACTGGCAAGCAAACAGCACGTTACGCATACGCAACGTACGGCCAGCAGAACAACAAGCCAGCAGCAGCTTAGACACTTGACTGCTAGCAGCCCTACACTGCCCATATCACACACACACACACACTGCCCACTTCCTGTGCCAGCTTATTTTCGGGGTTTAATTTTGATTTAAATGCTGGCAGACAGCTTGAAGTCCGAAGTCCGCTGTGCAGAAACAAAGACATGCACACGCATCTGGACAGCACATAAGCCCCCCACTAACCCATGCTTACTGACCCGTTAGTTTCAATGCGAGTTTATTGAAATTTAAGTTGCACACAGACAGAAACGGGTTAATGAAAGCAGCGCCCAAATCGATGAACAGTCAACCGCTGGTAGTTATTTCATTTGCATTTGATTAAGCTAAGCATCTAAGCATATTTCCCGACAGTGCCGTAAGCGAGAGCCCGAACCCGAACCCAATGGCCAGCGTCCTCACGCTGGCAAATGTAAAAGTTGCTACTTCTAGCCACAAAATAACCGCAAAGTAAACACCCGAGTGCGGCAGGGCCGAGTGGCTGCCGGAGCGAAAAGGTATTTGAATAACCGGCCAAAGACGCCGACAAGGACACTGCAGCCGGAAGTGCGGGCGACTGACAGACCGGAGTCCAGAGACCAGAGACGAGAGTGTCGAGTGGCTGCAGCTTCTTTCCCATCACCATTGCCGCCCAGTCGATGGCCGGGCATGCACAAATAAATAAGTGTGTAATTTAATATGTAAGTCTTTGTCAGTAATTATTTTAGTACAAGCGGCCAAACTTGGGCACTGCTGCTACTGCTGCTACTGCTCCTGCTCCTGCCGTTGCCAAAGAGACCAAAGTTGGTAATAGAAAATTCGACGGAGAACAACAGCTGAACCGGGACAGCTTGACAACAGGCTGAGGCACGCTTGCGGTTTTATATAATTACAAATAGTTTATATCATAAGCAAGTTGCAGGAATTTGCTGATGTATTAAGCATTGAGTTAAAGAACAATTCAATTCAATAGTTTGCTTTTTTGCCTTAAGTTTTAATGAAGTTTGTGATTAGTTTTCTTGCTGCAGTGACTTCATTTAAAGTACTGGATTTTTATATCATTATCCAAGGAAATACTGCATTAGGTAAATCCATAGAATAAACATAAAATCCATCGATCTTTGACAACTTGAGAAATCATAAAACATGAAATATCTGAGCCAAATTAAGACTATGACTTTCAATCAATTAAAGTTTTGGTGCTTTGGAGTTAGAGTTATGCTGAATAGAATTTTATTTCAGAGCCATAAGACAATAATATCTTTTTACAAGCCCACAAACTATAGCTTGATGCAATCAGCTTCGGCTTGGCAAACATACATTTAATATTTGGCTACAAGTAGATACAGCTGCTTATTTATACGCACTCATATTTCAAGAGCTGTGTGCTCCTCAGAATTGACCCACTTGCTGCACATTTGTCTTTATTAAACGTTTAGAATTATGACTTGGCTGGTTGGGCACTCGAAAGGGCGTATAAATTATAAACCAATTTACTAACTATCCAGGCGAAAATGTGCGCAAAATGAACTACCAATTTGTACAATACTACAACAAGGACCCCGAACGTAACGTAACGTAACGTAACGTAACGCAACCTAACGAAACATTATAATGGCAGCATGCGAGCGTGAAAATGAATTATGCTGCAGTGGGAAAAGAAGAAGAAGAAAAACAAATAAAACGAACGTGACATTCGAATGCCTGACAATGAATGGGGCATATTTTCATAGGCACCTAGTATACATATATGGATATACACCTGTACATATGTATTTTATATTTACCACCTGTGAGAGCAGCGCTCACAATAGGTATTTTCCTTCCTGTTTTTTTTTATAGCATGTGCATATTTCAGGACCTTGGCTTGTATGCTGGCCGCATTCTTCTCCTTCTACTTCTTTTTTTTTGGTTTTTTGGTTTTTTCCTTTATTTTGAATATGCGCATAGTTTAAGTCTGTAATTATTCCAGCATTTAGTTTAGCATTTCACCAGAAAACCCCCAACTGCCCTCGCCCCACCTTGCACCATCTATCTGACTTGCTATGGAAACTGCATGCGTCGTTGATTCTGGTTCTGGCTCTGGCTTAGCTGCCGTCTCCCTCTATCGCAGTCGCGCTGGCTCTTTCTCTCCGTCTGGCAGGATGTGCTGGCTGTTGTGCGCGTGTTAAAGTGAATTTTAAATGATTTATTGCACGTCTAGCTGGGGGGCAGCTGATACTCATACCGCAAATTACAGCAAGCACTCGCATTTTTGCAGCCAGAACGCGTGTCTGGACTCGTAAGAGTTCTCCTAGCTGTCCTTTATCTCTTTGCTACTTTGCTACAAATAAGATTCCAGCATTTCGGACTCGCGGCTCATTAGAATGTTAATTGTAATTGCATTTGAGCGTTTGCGTTTGCCACATTCACTTCGAGCTTCAGTTTTGAGAAGCCTTTCACTCCAAGTCCTTCCGCCGAACATAATGCGATTAAATGTGACTCGTGCTACTTCCCCAATTAAGACATCCGTTTGGAATTTGTCGAGTCAGCAATTGAGTTGCGCTCAAGTTGCAGCCAACACGACTTGCAACTCGCATAAACTCTATCGCACAGCATACACAATGTTGCCTCAAACGCAATACACACACAACGGCTTGTATGCGAGTTCGATAGTCCCCTTCAACAAGCCGCTTGCAACATGTGGCATGTGGCATGTGGCTGTGGTCGGTTGCAGGAGTCCTTTGAGCTCAAGGCGCTTTGCAGAACTGAGTGCAAAGTGCGACTGGAGGGGATTTTGAGTGTATTTGATGGGGGTTCTTTTTGTGTTACTCATAGCTGAGCGTTTTGCGATGAAATGTGTAAAATTAATAATTATGCATAATTTAATAAATTAATATGCAGGCATAAAAAATGCACATAAACAAATTGATGCAAATTACGAACGCAATCAAAAATTACATTAATCAGGATTGGTTAAATTTATAACACCAATACATGCATATTGTTATATATGCATATGTATATATATATATATATATATATATATATGTTTGTATGTGTGTGTGTGCATAGATGCAAGCAGGCACTGTCACATTGAAAAAGGACACATGAAAAGAAGCCGTGACCGAGGCATAAAAATAAATTGATATCACAACGAATTGGGATGTGCAATATGTGATGTCGCTCCCCCTTCCCCCCTCCATCCCCTATTGCGCTAAGTTAGCCCCCGTCTCTGCTCATGCATTCATATATCAGTGCTACTTTTTTTGCCATGAATTATTTCGGCTCGTCTGCATGTGAAATTTTTGGCCAAACAATTGGCAAGCAGCAGCAGCAGCAACAACAGCAACTAACTATGATGTGGAAGAGGGGTTGAGGGATGAGTGAAATGACGACGCCGAATGAATATGATGCATGAAATAACAATAATGAAATGACAACAAAGGCACGGATAACAAAAGGATTGCCATTGCAGGCAGCCTGGCAGGACGAAACGAGGGAGGCACATGCACATGTCAGAAGACCAGTTGACCGATTCGGTAATAGGTGCAGTGGACTAGGTGGGGGATGGGGAGGGCGGCGGGCTGCAGTCCGAATCAAAATCCAACTCAAATGTGATTTTTGGTCACTTTGAAAATTGTTGATTAGTTACGCCTGAGTGCAGCTAAATGAAATTGGGCATTGCATTAAAGCGATTTCAAGTTGCTATCCACTTGACATAGATACAGATTATGATTATACAATATGTACTATATATGGTGTAGACCTTGCAATGTGCGACAACAACAGTCAATGGAGCGGTTACGAAATAAAAATTGAATTTGCGGCATGTAACCATAAGCTCAATGGGCAATTTAATTTTAACAATTAAAGGCAAATAAATTAAAAAAGTGCGGTTGAGTGGCGGTCGCGACGAACAGCGACAAATTGCATGTACAACAACCGCACACATATACATATACACATATAAACATACTATATACCTAAATATGCATATAACCTACCCGTTCTCATGGTGGCCTCGCCCAACTGTCGATTGCCATTAATTCGAGCATATTAATGCGAATTTACAGGCACATTTGGTTTTCAAACCATGCACATTACAGCCCACTGGCCACGCCCAAAAATTGATTGTTAATCAAGTCCAGCAGCTACATGCAAAATTTCATACTCGATTTAAGCAGATTATGAATGCACATCCGCCATATATTATGGGCAAGCAAACAAAGCTTCTAAGTTTGCACTGCTCGCTCGTTGACCGAAATTCAAGTTGCTTGTGCACGTTTTTGGTATCAATTATCATGCTACTGGCTTTGGCACATCATTGTTATAGTTGTTGTTGCTCTCTGTGCGGCTAGCTTTGTCAACATATACGAAATAAGTGATGCACTCGGCATTTACAAACATTTTGCTGCATACTTATTGTTTCTATCAGAGGTTTAGTTTATTGCAATACCTGTTCAAGCACGTAAACGCTTTGTTTAGCTAGCCGGATTTGTGGGCTAAGGAAATCAAGCTTTCTATCAACATCTTTCAGTATTTTTATGTATTCTTTCTTTTAAACTTTGCGCGCTCATTTTAACCTCCTAGACATTCGCAATGCAACGTCGACACGCTTGCAGCGCACTTCACTTCTAACATAGGCGCAAAACTGAGGCTTTTAGCTAACAGACTCCCATCTGCGTTTGCATCACAGCTGTTTTAAAAATGTGTTATGTTATTCAATAATGAACACAAGAAAAATTAGAGCGAAAGACAGTTATTTTTTATCAAAACTTGTATAAAAGTTAAAGAAAATGTTGACAATACGCTCTACAATGTCGTGTGGCAGACAATTTGCTGCGTTCATGGCTAACACAACGCGGCACGCTCACCTGCAGTCCAACTGCGGATTTGCTGCCTGGTCAAGAACACTTCCAACGCTTCCCAGTCCACAATTGCAACAAAAACAACAGCAGCCGCATCGATGGTTAGCGACGCAGGCCGCTGGTAACGATTCCGAGAAACGCATCTATTATGGAACTCTGGCGCCGCGAATGAAGATCGTTAAGCTGTTTTCACTGACCACCAGTTTGGCCGGAATAGCAGCGCAGCCTATACTGCTGGAACAAGGCATGAAAATCGGTGGCACCGGAATGGGCGTCTTTCTGTGCACAATTGGTGGCTTCTTTACTTTTGTTACACCTTTGCTGCTGCATTTCATAACCAAAAAATATGTCACAGAAGTGCACTACAATTCCGATACTGATGAATATACTGCCACCACGATATCTCTTCTGCTGATGAAAATTAAAGTAAGTGAAGAGAACTATTCAATCGGTTTCCAATTGGTTTTTTATTGTATTTGTTTTTCATAGACAAAGTTTCGACCCAGCGATGTTACCGTGCCTGAGGTGCCCGGCATGTTTACCTCGTTCCTGGTGAATAAACGTCCGCTCTTTGTTGATCCCGCGCTGTTTGACGATCCCGAGCACTATGTTCGCATTATGGGCTATGATAAACCCATAGACTTTAAACTAAATGTGAACACTGAGACGGAGAAACCCAAAGAGAAGCAGCAATAAACGAAAGATTGAGTTTAGCATTAATAGAATATTCAACCCATATCAATCAGCCGTAATTCGTAGACATTTAATGAAATAATTTCTTGATTAACACCGCACAGATATTACAAGTCATCTTCACATATTAGCTCATCCAAACATCACATATTTCCCAAAGGTAAAGAATATTGATAATAAAAATGGCATGGATTGTCATTTTGCGCCCTCGTATACGATCTTTCCAAGTATCCAAACTCCTCGTTTTTGATACACATTTGACCGACTGTTAACCAAAACAGCTGTGTAATGGCATATCGATATGTACTTAGCCAGTGTGACCAACAGCGGCAACGGTAAAATTACTTCTTAATTTGTAAAGAATATACCAAAATAGTTACAAAAACGTACAAACCGCTTTGGATTCGGTCACGCTGTATTGAACTTACAAAGTTTGCCAGACGCAATTATTTAACGTTTTACCGAAACTTAGCGCGAGTTTTAGTACGCAAGCCGAGTGCGTATACCGTATTTTAAAAAATACACTCTCGTTGACATCATGGTAGTGTCAGAGAACGAAAAGGTAAGAACAATATAGGAAATATCAGCCGCATGGTTTCTCAGCCGTGGCAGGGTCGTCGATAAACAGGGCTGTTGCACAAGAGGGGAGCGAGCGGCAAGGGTAACGAGCCAGTATATGAGTGCAGCTGGCGTGGCAAGTCATCGCTAGATTTTCAATTTGCATTTTTCAATCAGTTAAATTACACGCACACTCGCACTTTTGTTGTTCGTAAATTAACGTAATGAAGTGAAGTTAATTGTTATCAGCACGCTGTCGCCTACGTCAATTTTTCTTGCGCTACCTTACGAAGTTGCTCTCTCCATTTGCATATGCTGCTGCTGCTGCTGCTTTCGCTTGCTCTTAAAAGCACGCCGTGCGTTCGCCTCTGTCGTTGTCATTCTTTTCGTGGTGTCGCTCGGTCGCTGGAATTCGCTGAGACTACACGCACACACACACCCAGTTCGTGTTTGCCCGTTTTTGTACATACTTTAAATTTAATATACATACATATGTATAGCGGTATCTAAGTATATACATATGTATATGTGCATGTGTGCAGCATAAATAGTAGGTGAAGCAGGAGAAACAAAAAAGTAAAGTACTACAATAAGCAACAAAGCAGCAGCAGCCAGCAAGAGAAACAACAGTTAATTTTTTTTTCTTTTTGGCATGGCGACTGCGGCGCGTTCGCGACTTTCATTGCAGCTAACACCAGATGAACGGTTCAGTTTAGTTTAGTTCGTTAGCTTTTCAGTGGTTCGCGTCAGTTATCGAAACTTGTACACGCATGTGAACAAACCAACAATTTGTGTTAGAAAATTGTCAAAAAGTCAAGATCTAGGCAGGCTGTGTATATTCATTCCGACAGATGTGTGTATGTGTGTGTGTGTATGTGTTGTGTAGTCGTAAATTTTAATGTGCAAACATTACACTCATTTTGGAATTCGTTGCTCAATTTCCAGCTCCGAAAAAGAATTTTCGTGTTTATTATTTAACGTAAAATATAAATATTGTGCATAAATTTCAACCTAAAATCCATCATAAAAGTGCACAAGTTTTCTCTCACAAAAATAAAGTAAGTTCGCGCAGTGTCGTTTACCTCGATCTTTATTAACGAGAAAAATAAAAATTATTTGTCAGCATCTCAAATTCGCTGACTACACAGCAGCAACAACAACGGGAGAGTAAGAAATCCAAAGAAAATACTGCAAGCAATAATTGTACCCGGCCCCGTTACATACATACATACATATACATATACATAGAAAAGAAAAGCTTCACGCACGCATATATATACACATATACATATACATAGACACGCAGCAGCGACAAGTGAATCAGCGTCAGATCGTCTCGTCGTCTCCCACTCACGAGCAGAACGTGAAAGCTCTCTCTCTCTCCCAACAACAGCCAACAGCGAAAGCCTCGAAATACTCTCTCATTCGGCCTCAACATGCAGAGCGACTTTCAGAGAATGAAGAACTTTGCCAATCCCAAGTCCATGTTCAAAGTAAACATCCAGTTGCCAAACTATTCGCCTCACCTGCATTAAGCTAACCAATTATCTTTTCATTTAATTCATATTTATAGAGCAGCGGTACCCCTGCTGCCGGCAATGACCAGGTGATCGCTAGTGCAAACACAGTGGCGCCGGGTCGCCCGGAGCCGACTGCTCCCATTGCCGCCGCTGTGGATGACACTGAAGTGGCGGCTGGCAACAACACGGAGGAACCAAAGGCCGAAATCGAGCAGCAGTCAGAGGACGCTGCTGTGCGTACCGAGCATTTGTTTAAACACCCGCTGCAAAACACATGGACACTGTGGTATCTGGAGAACGATCGCACCAAGTCCTGGGAGGACATGCAGAATGAAATCACCAGCTTTGACGCCGTCGAGGACTTTTGGAGCCTATACAATCACATTAAGCCGCCATCTGAGATCAAACTGGGCAGCGATTATTCGCTCTTCAAGAAGGGCATACGGTAAGTGCAACAATAGTTAACTCTAATTGCTGCCGACATTAATCTATATGTTTACTTAGCCCCATGTGGGAGGATGCTGCCAATAAGCAGGGTGGTCGCTGGGTGATCACACTCAACAAAAGCTCGAAAAACGATCTGGACAACTTGTGGCTTGATGTGGTAAGTTGTCAATGTAAATATCAATACTTGCATATTAAATTTGTATTCTTTTGTTAGCTTCTTTGCTTAATTGGCGAGGCATTCGATCATTCCGATCAGATTTGCGGCGCTGTCGTTAATATTCGCGGCAAGAGCAACAAGATCTGTAAGTGATGCTGCTATACGACTTGTATACATGCATAGTAAATGTTCTTCTATATATTCCTCACAGCTATCTGGACTGCCGATGGCAACAATGAGGAAGCCGCTCTTGAAATCGGACATAAGCTGCGCGATGCTCTGCGTCTGGGACGCCAGAACTTGTTGCAATATCAGCTACACAAGGACACCATGGTCAAGCAGGGCTCGAGTGTTAAATCTATCTACACTTTGTAAACCTTCGAGCTATGCTCCCCAAATTCTGCAACAGTTTTAGCTATTTGTGTTGCCTTCTTTATTGGTATTCAATCACACAACCGTAACACCGTCAAAGCAAGATACGCAAACAAGAAAAAGAAAAACAAATGATAAAAAACCCCTTTGTTATCAAAAAGTGGCGCAAAATATCAAACGCTCCGCTTGTTAGTCATGGATTATGCGAAAATATATAAAAAGTAAGGTTATTTTGATTTTGTCTGCATTCTTAAATTACGGTTCGCTTAAAGCGAGTGTCTGGGATAGATACATGCAGCATTAAAACTATATTTGGCATCATGTTTTTTGCACTAGTGCGACATAATCTTCTCCACTCTGCGTCGGAGATCCTTGCGGCCGCACTCGGAGAGTCCTTGACAGAGTTGTAGCAGCAGGTGTCTGGGATCATTGCATTCGTCCTCTTCGAAGAGCTGAAGCAGGCGCAGAATGCGCGACTTCAAGTCCTGTGGATAGCGAATCTCAATCTCGTCCATAGCACCCTCACCAATGCTCAGCTTGCGGCCAAGATCACGCCAGGAGCGACCCAGTTCCTGGGATATTTTGCTGTAAACGGCCGAGCGTTTTGCCTCAGTAAATTGGGCACACGTCACGTAGTTCTGCGTCGGGGGCATGCGCTGTGGATTAATGTGCAACTGCTGCTGCAGTTGCTCTGCCAGGCGTTGTTCCTGATAACAATTAACGGGCATTCGGGGAATGTGCCCTCTTTGGTAGCTGTCCAACGCTTCCAGCAGCTGCGCATTTTCTGCAGCTAGCGTTCGCAGTGCTTCTACATTCTCCTCGCTGATCTGATCGGCGCGCTCCAAGCAGTCTATTAGGTCATCTATGGTATTTATACGGTCCTTTTTTCGGGGAGTTCCGATTTCAATGGAAAACATTTCCTTGAGATCTTCCACATCCGCGTGGCTGGCGCCCTGTACTGCCATTTGCTTCAGCATGTCGTAACCCCAGTGACTTTGTACCGCCATGGTACAATTAAAATAGCAAAAATAAATGCAAAATGCAAGTTGCGGACGGAATAAAACCAATGTTTTAATATAGTAGAAAGAATACGATTATTTGTTCGCGAGTATCAATTAGGGTGACCAAATAAAAGGCCATATAAACGCGACGGCCTGCCTGGTCGGTATTTACACAATGCAAATGTGCAGCCACACTGCCAGTGTTGCCGCAGCCCTCGTTTGTGCAAGTGCGTCTCTGTCGCAGGTTAAATCAAAAATGTCTTTGTTTTATTTGTAAGTTCAGCCGATTGCCTCTGATGAAATACCCAGAATTATGTGCAATCTAGCGCATAGCAAGCCATGTCGACAACGGGTCGTGTTATTGCGCCTTCAAAACGTATTTAAAAATCAAATTAAAGAATTCTTTGTGCATCAGGAAAATATATAATAATAGACACGCACAAACACACACAATCGCACACAAACATTCGCGTCTAGTAAACGAATTCGACCAGATATTGTGAGAAGTTCATTGGCTCAGTGAACGTACGTCAAAGTGCAATAGATATTTTTTACTTTTTCATTCTGCTAAAAATCGAAGTAAGCAACGGCTTAAAACAAAACTGCGTGAAGTCAACGAACGAACAGTGCGAAAAATCATCAATCAAGGCAGCCAATTTGCTATAAATAAAAGAGCAGAGGCAGCCGCAGCATCTGTTTACAGTTTCAAAACAAACAAAAGCACCAAATATAAAATAGCAACAACAAAATCATAACAAAACACAATTCGTATATCGTCTATCGGGAGCGACAAAGACAGCGCCAGGCCCTTTGCAAAGGGTCACGGCGGCGGTCAGCAAAACGGCAAAAAAAAGAACAGAAAACGCCACACAACAACAACAACAACAACACAATCGTAAGGATTGCAGCGTAAGAGTGACCAGATTTCTGTACAAAACAACTAACGCATCCTTTTGAATGCAGGGCATAGAACATCAACAAAACAAACAATAACAACAACAACAACAAACACAATAATGTCGTGCGACAACGCTAAAACATCATCAGACATTGAGCATGTCGATTGGAGCACTGGCGGTTCCGGTCAGCACTACGCAAATGTCAGGTAAGTTTGACCTTTGCAATACAAATCTATTACTGTGCCAGTTGGCTGCGCCCTTGACACGGCCAAAGTCGCACAGTTTGGCATGCGACTGTTAAATGTAAACATTTTATGAGCTACAACAAATGCAGCAACTCAAATAAACCATATAAATGACTTAGTGGTAAACAAATTTCTTGCATAGAATAAGCTAGATATTTTTGAATGTCGACACAAACTAGAAAAACTCAAAACAAAAATATAGAAACTCTAAATTAGAGATATATATTTAATTATATAATTATATTTAATTCCCATTTTAATTAGTATTTTAAGACTAATTGCAATAATTAGCATTCGTGCGAAAATTACGTTTGTTAGCTGATTAAAATCGTAAAATTTCTTAATAACTAGCTGCAATATTTAACATTCGAGTAAAATGACAATTATTTGCTGCTTTTGTGAATCATAAGCAGGGGCTTTCTTTTTTTAGCAGTAAAAATCCAACAAAAAAGTCGAACTTTGCTAATTTTAAGATTAAGAGTAAAGGCCTATAGCTTTTCTACTTTGATTTTGATAATGTGAACATAATTGATGCATTTGTTGGCTTAGAGACATTTAAGCTATGGAGACTAAATAAAGATTTGCTTGAAATGAATTAAACATATTTATTAAATATTGCTCAGTAGTAGATGCGTCACAGATATTAAAACAGAAGCCACTTGTCAACTGGGCTGGGACTGATGGAATCTCTCATCTGGAAAAGTAGCAAACAGTCACAGTAGCCACTAATGTAATCACATTACAGTCATATTAATGATGGCAATTAAATTGACAACTAGGAATATGACGAGCGCCAGATAGTCGCTATGAGTAAATATAATTTAATTCATTAGGCGGTGAGTGTATTAACATGCATATATGTATGTACATACATCATATGTATGTATGTATGTATATAGTTAACTGCATAACTAATTCTGATTCGTTGCAGGGCGTTTGTAAGTGTTTTGTTGTTTTTTATGGGGCGCTTCTATTGAAATGCAAATAGCCGGATTAATATGTGCATATAGACACGGTCAGGTGTCAACTAGCTGACACTTGGGCGTCTAATTACTTTGATTTACAATTTCAACTCAACTCAACTCCCATTCATTCATCCAGCCAGCATCTGTTTTCACTAACCATAATTATGGCGTCAGTTTAATTTATACACAGTCAGTCAACAACTTGCGAGACGCTAAGACTAGACTAGACTAGAGTAGACTATAAGTGAGTGAGTGAGTGCGAACCTGAACCTCAACATGTCCACACATGGCGTCTGCTTATCACTGGGCACACAATCTATCCGGCAAATGTGGAAATCTGTTGGCTAACCAAGAGCCGTTGTTGTTATTGTTATTGTTGCTCTTGTTGTTTTTAAATATTTACTCGTGTTGCTTACTTATTTGCCAAGCGGCTTTGCCAATTCGCTAAAATATTTACACAAGCTATAATAAAATTGTAAAACGTAGCGCAGCTAAATATGTATGCATGTCTATATGAACTGATAAGGTTCACGGCAATTACTACAACAATAATACATATATACATATATACTACGTACAATTAGCTATAGCCTTACTCAGGAACAGCTGCTAACATTGAAATTGATGTGCGGGTTCTTTCCAATTTTCAAAACTGTCTTGCCTTGTTTGGAGAAAAGCTAGCTGCATATTTAATAAAGCATTTACATTAATGTAGCTAAATCACACACACACATATTACTAATAGTGCATAAGTATAGGTGAACTGCTTTGTTCACACTGCTTTCGCTCTCATCAATAGTGTCCGTGTGCTACGTACGTGAGCTGATCAGCATGCGAACGTGATATCTTTTGCATTGTCATGATTTCCCTGTGGCATTATTAGTTGTATTTATTATTACAGGCCATACCTGATTGATTTGCACAGACAGTTGACTATGCCATGTCCAGTCTTAATGAAGAGTTCAAATAACAAACGGTAGTAGTTATATGTAATTAATGTATTCAAATGACTTTAGCCAGCTGCAAGGCCCAAAACCAGTTAACTTTAAATTAAGTAGCTGCAGCAACAACAAAACTTACCAAAATAAACCCGCAAAATATCAAAAGTAAAAACAAAGCAATAAAAAAAACCAAAAGGCAAAGCAAAACAGAGTCCCAAAATCGCGTCATGTGTAGTAGTATATAGTATACATATATATATATATATATATATATGTTAGGAACTTATGCATTTGCTGTATCTTTGTGACGAATATTTATTATTATTATTTTTTTTACTTACAAAAAGTGCTAATTTAGTGATAATCAAATGTGAGCGAACATTTCTGGGCAGCTGAAAATAAAAAATAAAAAACTGACAGCCATAATAATTTGTATACATTACGATTCATTCGCTTTGACTCGTAACACGTTGCGTATACATTACGCATGCTGGGGCTCAAATGACTTGAATCGCCATGGGAGAATGGTCACACAGCACTTTCGATTGCACATAGCGGGAACTTGTGAGGGGGGAGTGGCAGGGGGAGGGGGTACTATTAATTACCCCATTCCTCATATCTGATGTCTCGTGCATGCGAGCAACTCTATTGCAATAGTACAATTGATTGAATTGATTGCTCGATAGCGCACTCACTGATTACACACAAATACATCGAGCGAGCGCTTATATGTGCACATACATAGGGCTTATATATTCATATGCTGGACACCACTCAAAGTGACAGCGGAAGCGTCGTCACTGCTTTGGCAGCAAGGGCCAATGCAATACAACCACCAACACCAACAACAAACAAGTAAGAGTGCTCTAGTCGGCAGTGCCCGACTAGCAGATATCCTGAACCCAGTCCTTACATTCAAACTAATCTATCAGTGTGTATACATACCCGTAATGGAAAGTAAAATCTTAAATAACTTCTGTGCTTATTGTCCGATCTTTCTGAAATTTTTAGGACATAACATTGGCTATAAAATGTGTGCCCAAACCAAATTGCAAGGTCATAACTTCAAAAATGCGTTTTGGGCGGATTGGTGTGTTGGTATCCAAAAAGTGAAATATTTGTAATATGTGTATGGTATTCGAGATTATACATGCCCAATTTGGGATCTATAGCTCTTGTGACTTTCAAGTTATGGCCAAAAAACACTGGCCTGAAGTCGAAATTTATCGAAAACTTTTGAACGGGACGAGATATCGATAAAATGATCTAAACTTGTACTGTCCCGGGACTTATATTCCAAATAGTCTCTGATATCTGCGTGTTCATACAGACGGACGGACAGACAGACAGACGGACATGGCTAGATCGACTCGGCTGTTGATACTGATCAAGAATGTATATACTTTATATGGTCGGAGATGCTTCCTTATGCCTGTTACATACTTTTGCACAAAACCATAATACCCTTTATACCCATTTTTAATGAGTTCAGGGTATAACAACAGCAAGTTGCAAACGGAAACTCAAAACCAAAAACAAAAGCGAACGAAAGTTGTTTTTGTTTCTTTTCTTCGTTTGAGCTCTGTTGAAATTTGCACCTGTCCCAAAGTGGAAATGCGATAGTTTTGCATGTGCATATTACAATTATTAATTATATACGTTGAGCCACGTTTCATCAGTTGCTGTGTGTTGGGTGTGTGTGAGTGTGTGTGAGTGTGTGCTGTTAGTGTGCATATATTTATGCACGTTTGTCTCTTCAAAACAAAAATGTTGTTCATACAATACTAAATTCTTTACCGATTATATAGTGTTGATAATGTCTCTTTCCGAATCCCTAAGTCAAAATTGTATCAGTAATTTGGATAAAAAACAACAGTTTATGGATTCGGATATGCCTTGCATAGATATTACTTCAAAAACACCTAAAACTCTCATAACTTTGTCAAAACTTATCCGATATTCGATCCCGAGGCAGTTTATAAATTGCTAGTGCTCCTTTGTGAATCTGCATTTAAGTTTCAAGCAATTTCGAACTTTCGATTGTTTATGAAACAGGCCTATTTTATTATCCCCTTTGGTACATTACAAATATAAATATACATACATTTCTATTGATGTTGCTTGGAATTATACTTATCTTATCGCAGCGATAAAGTATTATTTATAGTAATGCGTTTATTTCGAATAGTTTGTCAAATAGCTTTTGTCAAAAAACCAACAAAGCGCTGGAAAAAAGCTTCGATAGCGCCATCGATTTATATATGTATATATATATATATAGTGTGTCTCGAAATAAACAAAGAGATTTGCTTATAGTACTCGATGGAATTTATCGTCTGGCTAATATACATACATACATATATCAGCACGAGTTGGGGGTTAAAAATCTGATTTGTTTACGAAATCAATATACTTGACAAACCGTCAAGTGGAATTGCGTAGATGCGCAGCTAAATTTGTTTGCCTTTGTTCTGGGATGGACATTCATATATATATATGTACATATATACATATATGCCATGATCGCCAGATACGCAATTCATTGCTTCTAAATACGGAAAATTTTGTTTACGGCAACTCATCTTATCAAATGCTGCACTGTGGAAAAGCAGAATCCTGCGCTCAAGATGTATGCAAATGAAGATGGGAAATTGCCGCCAGACTGGCGTCTATGGTCTGCTGTCGGCTCCTGAGCCTATTAACTAATGAAGTCATAAAATTGGCAGACATCATGAATGGGATATGCATATGAATGAGTCGCTTAACCCAAAGGCTAAGCAGCAACCAAATTGAGTGTCTATAGCTATAACAGAAACAGATACAGCGACAAGAAAATAAACTATAAATATACCTACATATACAAATGTTAGAGTTGAAGTCAGTGAACTAGTTCACTTTTTATCTAACGAACCAGTCTCTCATTTGAGTTCTATAATCGTCCAGTAGTCTCTAATTGTTCATTTAAGTCCTATTATTCAGTTGTTCATTATTTCTGTTATTCGTTCTGATAATTATTTTAAGATATACGATTAAATTGAATGGCGCAACTGAACGATTTGACACTCAAGAACGCCTGAACGATTTGATCCAAATGAACGATAATCATAGAGTTTGTTAAGTCGTTTAGTTTAAAGGTTAGCGCTCAATCGAACCCAGTCTGAACGATTCTGTACAACTCTGGAACGGTCTCTGGTGTTCCGCACTTTCGAAATGCGTTTTATTGATCCAAGGACAGCCAGCGAGTGGACATTAAGCTGGTGGCCATGGCCTCCGACCATGCCCAGGCCCACAACAAATGCGATGACAGCCGGCAGTAGACGCAACAACAACAACAACAGCAACAACAACAGCAACAGCAACGATAACACCACAAATAATACACGCTTGGCTGCGTGTCCTGCGGTGTCCTTCGGCACAATCACGCACTTGCTGTCTGAACTCTAAACACACGAGGCAAGGCGCCGAGTTGGGCGGAAAGTAAAAGTGCCTCTACGGAAGCCAATTGCTACCCTATTTTTGGCCAATTGACCAGCGAGTGGCCAACAAATATGCAAACAAACTGCAAGAGATACTTACCCAAAATATCGCTTTACACTTTCAATTGCGACTCTGATTTTAAGTATTTTTAAACTTATTTGCTTTATTGTACTCTAATTGAGCAAAATAAGATTTATTACGGAAAATCCAGAACGCAATCTTTGGGAGAGGTCTACAACTTAGCTTTTATATATTTGACAGCGGCACAGTGTCCCAAAATCGCAGCGCTTTGTCTGTAGAAGTATGTATATATGCCAAAATTTCCAGTCATCAGCTTTGATAGACGCACACAAAGCCAATATACTCTTCCAACTACGATATCAGAGCATATAAGCTTAATTCACGGTCAGTTTTTTCTGGCTGTGTAGCAAGCCACTTATGACGCTTCACATAGCTGGCTGAGAGTGGGCGTAACCCGCCCCTAATGATAGCTCTACTCCACTCGACTAATTGAACTTGGCCAGGCCAACAGCAGATTGAATTGTAGCTCTGAAAAAGCCATTGGAACTGACTATATTGACTGCACAGCTCATGAATTTATAATGCATGCCATCAGCTTTGACATGGCTCAATAAAAGTATCTGTGATATATTTCTATATATCATATAAAGTACCACTCTAATAAAATGATTCGATTAATATTATTAAACAGAACTCTAGGAAATAAAAAGCATATACTATTCATAGTTCTCATCGATTGTATTGCTGGGAATTAAACAATTGCAATAAACACGAATTCAGATTGATAATAATTCAACAATTGCGTGTTCATCTTTTCCAAAAACAAGACGCTATAAATACACAAATTACACAAGAATTCCCAATAAGAAACTAAAGCCACATACGACTTTGTGCTACCCTGTACCCTATTATTCAACTGAATAATATCGTATTCTATATACAAACCCTGATTGCTACTATCAAAGTATTGTAAATTATATGTTTATGGATTTGCTATTAAGCAATTATGAAATCTAATCAGTTACTCACGGTTCTAAGAAATGAATTTATTCAAGGAACTGCTTGTATTCTGGGATATTCAAATTTGTTGGCATTTAGTATTTGCATATTTTTGCATTATTCCGCGAACTTTAACTAGAGTGCAATTTGTATATTTAATAAGAAGGATTCTTAGCTCTTTGTCACAAATTTTTGAATTTCTGCGAAAGTTCAAATGAAGATTAGGGCTTCTAAGAATTTGGCAGAAATAATAAAAATTTTAACATGTAAGCTGCTTTTTGATTACTTAGAAATGGCCTTTGATGACTTGGAGCTGAAATAAATTTGTCAAATATGAATCAAATATGAAGCTCGTAGTCAATTTGTTTATGTTTTCCCGCTAAATTTATGCTACATTTAAACTTGATACACTCCTGGTGCTTTTGTTGTGGCATGTTTTCCAAATGTACTACATAAATGGGTTAGGTTTGTATAAAGGCAATAGTAGTAGACATTATTGTACATTTTGCATTTGTTTACCCATACAAATATGTGTGGACTTAATGAGAGAGCAGAGCAGAGCAGAGCACACAGACCCATCGCAGCCATGACCCCACAGGCAATCCTTTGTTGGAATATCAAACAAAGACTATGAGCTGTCCGAGTGGGTGTTTGGTTCTGGGTCGGACTGCGGGCACTTTTTAGCTGCCAATCAAGTGCGGCAAGTCGGCAAGCAAATGGCTGGCATTTCACATCAAGTAGTCTGTTTGAGGCACTCTCGTGTTGAAGGTCACGCCCCACTCACACACACCCAAAAGTAAATGCCACACTTCAATGCAAGTTGTACTAATGAAGAGCCAATTTATGTTTGCAGATTCGGCTCGGGCAGCAGCCAGGCATCGCAGAATAGCGGCGATATCTGCCGCATCTGTCACTGCGAGAGCGATCCACAGAATCCGCTGCTGACGCCCTGCTACTGCTCCGGCAGCCTGAAGTACGTGCACCAGGCGTGCCTGCAACAGTGGCTGACTGCGTCGGCGACCAACTCCTGCGAGCTATGCAAGTTCCCCTTCATCATGCACACCAAAATCAAGCCCTTCAACGAGGTGAGACCGTCTGGCTGTACTTGGTTTTTTTTTGTATACATATCAATCTCTATCTATTGCTCAAACTAATTTATTTCTCCCATGGTTATTTTTTCTTGCTGCTGCATTGTTGGCTTCCTCTTGGCCTGGCCCGGCTGGCTCATCGATTGCATTGCGGCTCACAGTGGCGCAGCCTTGACATCTCCAGCATTGAGCGGCGCCGGCTCTGCTGCACGGTGCTCTTCCACTGTGCGGCCGCCCTGTGCGTCATCTGGTCGCTGTGTGTGCTCATCGAGCGGGCCGCCGATGATGTCAAACGTGGAGTGATTGGTTTGTATACAGCAATAAATACTTGACTCGTCTGCACCAAAATGACAATGGCTTAACTCGGTGCTCTCTCTCTCTCTCACCCATAGATTGGCCCTTCTGGACAAAACTGGCCGTTGTTACCGTCGGCCTCACGGGCGGCGTTGTCTTCATGTACATTCAGTGCAAGGCCTATCTGCATCTCTGCCATCGCTGGAAGGCACTCAACAGGCGAGTAGTCCCATTCTACTGATGCCTCACAGAACTACAAGCACAACTATTTGCTGCTGCCTCAAAGAATTGGTTTATTTAGTTATGTTTGCGTAAACAGTATAGGCAGCTATAAACTTTACATACGATTTGCAGTTGTTCTTTTGCGATTAACACATTATAGTCATAGTATAACTGGATTGATTAGGCAAATGGAAAAGAGCTTGCTTTTTATGGAAATTGTTTGTAATATGTTATATGCTTGTAAGACTTTGTTGTTTTAGTGATAGGTATACTACTGTTCAATAGTCGGGTTACTTTTAAATGCTGTAATATGTGTAATATTTATATTGCTAGCCCGTTAATTGTTATAATGTTTTGGAATTGTTCTGCCTCACTTAGTTTGACAAACATGTTTTACTAGATATTGAAACATGCCCGAACGTTTATATTGTATTACTCAATTCATTACATTATTCGTCAGATTCTTCTTCTGATTTTATGCAGAGCTTGATGCAGTCCTCTTTGGTGCAAAAGCGATTGTAGTTGCCGCCACAGCCTAGGAAGAACATCTTGTTGCAGGATTTATGCAATCTATTGTAGTACCACATCTCTGGCATGGCTCTATCCTTGCACCAACCAATGCGATCGTGTCCAAGATCTCGATGTAAATTGCAAGCCTGCTGCACTAATGAAAATCAATTATTTTGTAACTTTTGTTCGATCAATAGAAAATGCAAATGTCTCACGTGGTCGGCCAGGACAATTGTCGCGTCTCCTAGCCTCAGAGTACGCCATGTAAAACGCAAGACAAACAAGGACCAAGTAGAATTTCATTGTAATAGAAATCACAAATCACTGTACAGCTTAAAAAGCGAACTGAGTTAGAAACTTTAGAGATATGGTCTTAAATAGCAAGCGAACTAAATGAAAATTACTTTTACACAAGCTAATTTATAACAGCTGCTCGAAAAATAACTACTAAAGCTGGAGCGCAATTAGAAACTTTATAAAATATTAGAGGCATTCCCGAATTAAATTACTGAGGGTTTCGTTATAACATATTTAGATCATTTATCATATTCTATAGTTAGTATCGTTATACAGAACGTTTGTAAATAGTCTTAAATATTCAATTTGAATAGGACTAAGTTCTAATGAGTTAATATTTTATTCATAGTTATTTAAATCATTGCAATATTGCTTAAAGGCAGCTTTCAAATGAGGCCCCTAAGATATGTTTGAATCATTTTCTTAACTGTTTTACTAAAGATGCAAATTTGTACACCCTTGCAGGATCCTGCTCATCCAGAACGCGCCGGAGAAGATCCATCCCTTGGCGCCGCCATCGCCAGTGGCCGCCCACCATCACTTCAGCGAGCGGCACAGCTCGCTGGGCCACGGTCCGCTCAGTGGCACCGTGGAGATAAATGCCTCCGGCGGCGCTGCTCATGCCGTCCACGACTCGAGCTGCGGCGCCTTGGACAATGCGTCATCGACGGGCCTGCACCAGCAGCAGATGCAGCTGCAGCTGCAGCAGCGATTGCTGAACGCCTCGCCGCACCACATGCTGCAGCTGGACGTTGTGCCGCACAGCAGCAGCAGCGCGGGCACCCAGACGGAGGATGCGCATGCGCAGCGGCAGCAGCAGCATGGCCAGCAGCTGGGCCAGGTGGCCGTGGCAGCCAACATTGAGTGCTCGCAGTCGCAGCACAACTACGATCGCGACTGGGCTTTGGACGATGTCGTCTCGCAGATCTCGTCGTTCCGGCCGTGCCCGCAAGGCTCGGGCAGCATGACGCCCTTCCACGACTCCATACACAATGTGCTCGAGCACTCGGAGAGCTCCAGTCGCGGCTCGGCCGCGGATCTGTGCGCCGGCTCGCGGCAGGATCTCAGCGCCAGCGGCATCTCCACGGACACGGGCCGTGAGCACGCGATGCAGCTGAGCAGTTTCAGCGGTAAGCAGTCAAGTAGTGTGCCAGGTCTATAGACTAATTTGGTGTTCGATCTTGCAGGCAGCGGTGAGCAGAAGGCGCCGTCCATCAGCTCTGGAGTTTCGCATGCTGTGGCCAACGGGCTGGGCGGATATGTGTACAAGCCGCATCAGTCGAAGCGCTACTCCAACTCGTCCATATTCCTGGAGAACCGTGATATACTCAACGATGTGGCCACGCCACTCACCTACGACTACAGCACGCCACCAAAGATCGACTATCGCCAGGAGTCAAGCGGACTCAGCTGCTGTGCTGCCGCCTCGGACTGTCAGGCGGATGTGCGCCGCTATTCGGACACCAAGCTGCAGCTGGAGCAGGAGGCCATGCTGGGCGGCGATGACGGCGATACTGTCTTAGATATGGAGCTGCCCTCGTCGCCGCTATCGCCGCCAGCCGCTTACGCCAGCGCACACCAACAGCAGCAGCAGCAGCATCAACAGCTGGTGCTGCGTCGCTCCTTTGACAAGGGCGTGGACGAGACGAATGCTGGCGTGAGCAGTGCCAGCAGCAGGATCGCCCACAGGACGACGGCCGATGCGCAAATGGATCGGTCGCGTTTGTTTTTCAAGTCGTTGCCAAATCTCAGCAGCAGCTGCGAAAGTCTCATCAAAAAGTGATTGTGCCCCCATCATACTGCATCCGCATCCTCGCTCCCATCCGTGTCTCTCTGTCATGTTGAAAGTATTTAGCGCTGGTCAGGCCATGACCATGATAATGATGATGATGATGATGATGATCTAACCAGACCCAGTCGGACCCACAAAATCATATTTTTTATACCGTTCCTCATTTAATTTCGTATCTCGTTACCAGCCCATAAACAATTTTGAGACTGCAAACATAAGAAAAACACAAGAAAATAATAATGTACGTTCTAGAACAAAACAAATACAAAGTCATTTGCAACAACATCAACAACAAAAGAAAAAACAGCATGTATCTATATCTATATATATAGAGTCGCATAGGCACTGAACAAATGAACAAACTTACATCTTATATATATATAAATATATACCGACTACAATCTACAATATGTACATACAATATGTCTGCCTATGCAGAGTTAAATTACCCCATTTCACAGCTCCTGCTGGATGTACGGCCACGCCCCGTCCCGTCCCGCCCCCTTCTCCTACGCTGCCTAAGCCAAATCCAAATTTATGTGTAGCTCATATATACATACGATTATTATATAGCAAAGATCAGTAGACGTGAACTTTGTGACATTTTGTATTTTGTTTCTTAACTTCTAAGTCAAATGAAAATTTTAAAAATTGATCTGTGATTAAGCGTCATTGAATATACACATAAAACAAAAACTTAATCTAACATACCATAATAATAATAATAATAATATAGAAATGAGAATAATAATAACTGCAGCAAACACACAACAAACTCAAATTAATAACAAACAAACAAAAACCAGCAATCGACTATTAATGGCATTTGAATAATGTTTAAATCTGTGGAGCACATTTCAGTGCAGCTTCAACGGCTCTCTATGTAAATCCTCAGCTTGCGATGATTGGAGCCGATTTAGTTATAGAACAACTAGCATAATATATCTATACAGTGCATACTTATGAACGCGACAAGTTGCCGAACATTACAACAACAGCAACAACAATTGCATTGGGCAACTACATTTTTTATTATGCATTACAAAATATTTAAATAAATATGTGCAAAACAATTATAACACTATTCCAAAGAGAATTGCGTGTATTTATCATCAAGGGGATTCTGGAGATTTCAGTTTTTATATAAATTAAACAATTACAGAATTCAATTTCTTTTTTCTGGGTTTATTTCTACAAACATATTAGTCTTTTGCTCGGTACAATAAATAAATGGCAATACATTAGGAATGAGGATGAGTGACTGATTCGATCTGTTGGCTTCTACTTGTTGGGGCCATTGGTGGTCTTCTTCTTGGCATCCTCCTGCTTGTGCTCCTTATCGACGGCATTCTGCTTGACATTCAGGTGAGCGGGTCCCACCTGCTGTATTTGCACCAGACGCTCCTTGGACTTGTCCGCAATGGGCTGCGGCTTGGGCACGTTGACAGTGAGCACCCCGTCCGAGGACAGCGAGGACACCACCTTGTCGGCCTCGTAGCCCTGGGGCAGCGCATAGCGACGCACAAAGTGGCGCGAGATGTAGCCGTGATCGTCCTCGCGCTCCTCGTGCTGGCCCTCGACCACAATGGAGTTGTCCACCACCTTGACGTTTAGCTCGCTGGGCGCGAACTGGGTGACATCCATGCACACCTGGAAGCCATCCTTGCCCACCTGCGAGACAGCTCCATTTGCCATTCCCTGCTTGCCATTGGCCATGGCCAAAGCGCTGCCATTGGCATGGTTGGCATGGTTGCGGCGGCCTCCTCTAGCTGCCGGCGAGGTTGGACAGGCCGGATGTGCGCATTGCCAAGGAGCCAACAGGGATTGTGGAGTGTTCCAGGTTTGCAGTTGGCGCGGATACATGCCCAGGCCAAAGTCGTAGATGGGATGCTGCGGTTCCTTCAGCGCCTCAGCCAGTGAAATCAAATGGGATAGCGACATCTTGTATTTTGTACTTGTAAAACTTCCGCTTCTTTGACTTTTTCTTTCGCACAGCGAAGATGTGAACTCGACGAATACTGTTTTTCAACTGTAACGGCACAACGTGTGCGGCTTGGTTTTATAGCCGGCAAATGCGCTCTTCTCGAAACATCGCGCAATTTCTTTGGAGCGCAAAACATCGCGCCAATATCAAAGTATGTGTTTGTAAGAGCGCAGAGCGCACTATCTAGAAAGAGTGCAAAGAGCTTGTGTCTGTGTGAAAGAGAACATGCAAAGGTAAAAGCAAAAGCAAACGCAGAACGCACTCTTGAATCTTTATTTACTTTTAAATGTTAAGTACATAATGTGCTTATGTTTATTGAATACTTGTAGTCGTAATTGTTTCACACTTGTTTAGGAAATCATAATTTCATATCATAGTTGTCTTCTCAGCGCTTCTCTGCTTGCGAGCCCTTTTATTGTATATTATAGCGAATTATTGAAGAAGAAAAAAAAACACACACAAAAAACATTTATATAATAAAACGCAGTCCAATTGGATTCATTTATCTTGTTGTTGCTGTATTTTGTTTTTAAGTTGTTGCTTGCGCATCGCATTAATGTCTGTCAGTCAGTCTCTACATTCACTTGGCCGCTGCTAGATTCGGCTCCTCAGACTTGCCCCCAGTTGCGCCATTCTCGGTGGCCTGCTTCTTGGCCAGCAGAATGGCGGCGTCTACGGCGGCGATCTCCTCCGCGCCCTTTGTGTTCTTCTCGATTTTCTCCTGCTCCACGGTCGGCTGCTCGGTGTCTGTTTTGGCCTTCTTTGCGACTGGCATGTCTTCTTCTGCTGCTGCTACTGCTGCTGCTGCTGTTGCTGCTGTTGCTGCTTCTTCTTTTTTGTCGGCAGTCGCATTTGAATTGGAGTTCAAGTTCGTGTTCGAGTTCGAATTGGAGCTCGATTTGGACGAATTGCCATTTGCATTGGCATCTTCGGTTTTCGTTTCGTCGGCCTCGGCCGATGCAGTGCCGCTGCTGCTAACTGCAGCATCGGTGGAGTCCTCTTTCTCGGCAACGGTCTCTTCATTCATATCCACTTCCATTGACTTGGTCTCCGACTGGGTCTTCGATTCGCCATTGTTGCCATTGGAAGTGGAATTGGCATTGGAAGTGGTTGTAGTCGAATTGGAAGTTTGCACAGCGGGCTCAGTCTCTTTCTCTTTTGTTTTTGCATGTGCAGTTTCCTCGGCAGCGGCGTTGGCTTCGGCCTCTGCCGTTGCCTTCCCGTTGCGCTCTTCGGCGCTCTTCTGCTCAGCACTGGAAGCGGCGACGGCGACGGCGACTGCGACTGCAGCTGTTTTTGGGGTTGGCTGCGACTGCGACTGCGACTGCTCGACTTCGTTGGCTGCACTTTTTGCTATTGGCAACTGCGCATCCTTTGCGGCTAACGGTACTTGCTGCTGTATGTCCACGATGCGCTCAATGGGTCGCTCCTCGCTGGCTTTGGCTGCGGGCGGCGGCGGTGGTGGCGCCCTAACGGTAAGTATTCCATCCGAAGACAGCGTGGAATGCACATCGGCCGGCTCGAAGCCCTTCGGCAACATGTATCTGCGTATGAAGTGGCGCGAGATGACCCCGTGGCCGTCCTCCTTCTCGTCGTGCTGCCCCTCGACGACGATGCAGTTGTCGATGGTCTTCACCGTTAGCTCGTGCGGTGCAAACTGCTTAACGTTCATGCTCACCTGGAAGCCGTTGCGATTGACCACCGAGTAGACCGATGCCGAAGTCGATTTGGTTGGAGTGGGCGGGGCAGCCGAAGCAGCACCCGACGAGCTGACCTTGTCGCCCATCTCCTTCTCCAGCTCCAGCAGTGACTTATTGCAGCAGACGGTCCTGGCGCCGGCCACCCGACCGTACGGATGATGGCGATGCTGCCCAGCAGCCGCTGCGCCCCCCTTGATGGGCACCCAGAGCACAGAGGGGGCGTGAACGAGCCGATTGCCACGACGCGTCGTGTTTGAGGGCGACAGCTGAGGATGCGTCGATGGAGTCGGAGTCGTGGGCTGTGTGGCGGCCAGCTGCTCCAGCGGATACATACCGAAGCCGACGTCCTCGATGTCCAGGCCGAGGCCGAGGCTGCGATTGAAGCTGAAGTCGTGCAGCTCCTCGGCCAGATCGAGTATAAACGGTATTAGCGACATGCTGCAAAACTCTTTTTCACTGCGTTGTTTGTTGTTTTTTTTAATTTCAGTTGCTTGGCTCTTTTAATTGGCAAACAAGATCTGACGACACTCGACACTAATGCTCGCTGTTCCACGTTGCGTGTGCGATCCGTTCCGGCTTCTAACTGGATTGCGTTTGAGCACTTATGGCTGAATGTTCGGGCTTTTAAACGACTGTGCAGCGCTGAATGGAAAGCGAGTGTCTGGCCTGGAATCTCTCTGCGGCAGCGGGCACGAGTGCGGCCGGCTGGCACTCGGCAATCTGGTTGTCGCTGTCGGCTTATGCAAACTGAAGCTGAGGCCCAAAGTTTCCCATGTGCAATCATTGTTTATTTGCACAGTTTTTGGCAAAAAATCAATAGAATTCAACTTGGCGACGCAACCCCTCGAAATTAGATACCAAATGTACATACACCACACCGACACTCACACATACAAACATGCATATGCACTCATACATAAATGCATGCATATATGTATACACATATGTGGACATACATACATACATATATGTATATTCGTCTGCTTGCTACTTTTTCGCAATGTGAAGTTGGCAATTTTCCGGTTGCGAGAACAAAGAAAGTATTCCAGGCCGACAAATGGAGAGACACAAACCGGCAACTTGAAAACCGGCTCCAGCCTCTCGACCTACGCCTTGGCCTGGGCACGAATTGCCCAAACCAATATATACATACATATGTACATACATTCATGCAATCATACTCTCCATACATACATGCATACATACATACACACACATGTGCGTACATATGTACATGCGATACGATACGAGCATGTAAAGTAGCCATGTTGCAGCTGAATTCCCTGCGCTCAGCCGGCGAACAGCTGAGAGGCCGCACACAAAAGCGTCTCGTGCCGGCGGTTGCCGAACCGGCGCGATTGTAGCAACTACAACAACAGCTGGTTTTTTGCGTCTCTCCGCCACACACATGCACACACACACAGACACGCATGCATTTGTGTCTGTGGTCTGGAAGTCCGACCGGCAACACTGAAATTTTCGTGTATGATAAGAATGAGTCCGATTGAGAGGGGGAGGGAGGGGGGCAGCTGTCTGCAGTGGGGCAGGCGGCAAACATGCGCAGTGCTCCTTGTCGTCGTTGTATATTATGAATTGCATCTGTGGGAATTGTAAAACTAAGCAGCTGTGGGTGAGGATGTTGCACACATGCATAGCATATATACATGTGCGTGTGCGTGTGCGTGTGTGTGTGTGTGTGTGTGAGTATTGTTACATATCCAGGCAATGCCCAGACAAGAGGCAGACACTCGTTTTGGAGACTTTTGCCATGAAGCAGCCGACGATGCAGAAAAGTGGACTGGAAACAAAGCGGGAGCAGTGGAGAGAGCTGCATGTTAATGAATACGCTGACACTGTGCTGAAGTTACGCATACATCTGTATGTATGTATGTATGTATGCATGTACATATGTATATATGTCGGGGGCGTAATGGAAATGCAGAAACCGAATAGGATTCAGATGGCTGTGTGTACATTATACATACATATGTACGTATGCAGTTATATACTTTACGAAGCAGAGATAGACATACATACATGCATATGTACATCTCTGGAATAGTACACATACATATGAATGTACGCTGAACATGCCATGTATGCATTTACTTATTTGCATAACTACATATAATTCCTTTTAACGTTTGCCATTGCATAATTAAGTTATATTTTGTATACTCAAATCAATTTAATAGGTTATTAACGCCTGCAGTAATTAATTAATTAACATGAATCTAGAACCTGACAGAATATTCGCCCAGCTTCGTTTGTTTGTGCATTTGCCTGTTCTCGCTGCTCTCGCTCTCGCTCTCGCTCTTATCATGCTTCCACTCCTCAAATGTCGCCGTCTCATCGACGCACTCTCACTTTCGCTGCTAGATAATGATGTGTAAAATGTGTACACACTTACATACATAAATATGTGTGCATACTTGTAAGAATGCGTGTGTATGTATATTTTCGAGCGATTTCCAGAACATTTACAAAATTATTCAACTTTACGCAGAGCCAGAAGTTTCGCTAGCATTTGCCAATATGCGCTATCTCACTCCGACACATGGGCGTGCGAGAAAGCAAAGGCAAAGGCGAAATCCACCACCCAAGCAGCTATAAATAGCCGGCGCATTGCGTTGCCGGCATCAGTTTGAATTGAATAACCGAAGCAGCAACAAGTCGATTGAGACTATACAGCAAGTGTTCCTACAAGCAGTTACAGTCACATATCTGAAGCGAATAGCGATTATTTTGAAAGCACCTTCTGAATTAAAGTAAAAGCATCAAATCGAGATGGCAAATCTACCACTTCTGCTGAGCTTGGCCGACGACTTGAACCGCCTGTCGATGGCGCCCTTTTATGAGGCACCCCACTACTGGCAGCGCCAGCATCGCAATCCATACCTGGCGCTGGCTGCCGTGCCCCTGGACGAACAGATACGCCAGCTGGAGAAGCAGGTGGGCGCTGTCGCGGGCTCGGGACCGGGACCGGTGTCCCGGGTGGGCAAGGATGGCTTCCAGGTCTGCATGGATGTGGCCCAGTTCAAGCCCTGCGAGCTGATCGTCAAGGTGGTGGACAACTCCATTGTGGTCGAGGGCAAGCACGAGGAGCGGGAGGACGATCATGGCTACATCACTCGCCACTTTGTCCGGCGCTATGCGCTGCCCCAGGGCTACGAGGCCGAGAAGGTCGCCTCCACGCTCTCCTCGGACGGAGTCCTGACTGTCAACGTGCCGAAGCCGGCGGCAATCGAGGATAAGGGCAGCGAACGCATCGTTCAGATCCAGCAGGTTGGGCCCGCCCATCTCAATGTGAAGGAGAATGCCAAGGAGCAGCTGGAGCAGGACAACGACACCAGCGAAAAGTGAACCCATGAGCATTCACACTTCCTTAATCCCAAGTCATCTGTAGTGTGTAGAATGCATAAATATTTATAATACTAATCTATTATCAAAGTCAATGTCTGTTTTAAATACATACATACACGTCATTTACTAACAAGCATATGAATTTATATTGTTCAAAAACATAACTGTAATATCGTTTAACTTCATTACAATTATCAACTTAAAATATACAAAAACAAAAAGTAAATACTTGGTTTAATGATAGAATGGATTAAGTTGGTAGATGACAAATGAAACAGATGTGCTGGAAACAAGATTTTGGATGTAGAAGAAATAAATCAAGCTTTTTCTCACATCAATTTTATGAAACACAATGGGGATTGCATTTTAATTGCATCAATAGTTACAAAATTAAATTGCCTGGAAAAGAATATTGCTACTAATATTCAAAATATATATTTACAAACATATATATATCAAAAACGTATGTACATACATACATACATACAAATGGGCACAAACTTGTGAAACAGTGTTGCAAGACTTTCAAGTTTCGATTTCGATAAAGCTTACTTTCTCGAACATACATATGTATACATATGTAAATGTCTATGTACAATCTGAAATATGTACATACACTATGTATGTCGCTATATAAGCATTTAAATGGATCTATAAGATCAAAAGTTACAGCTACAGGTTTTGTAATATTCCGTGGTTTTTGAGTGTGACTTCAAATGCAGCAGTAAGAATGTTTGCCGCAAGAACAATACAAAAGCACACATGTATTTACATATGTGTGTGCAAGTGCACACATACGCTTACATATTTACGTCTGCAGACCGAAACAAAAAAAAAAGAATGACAAGCAAACAAACCGGCCTCGGCAAAAAGAGATAGCGGGAGTTCAATGCACTTGCGAAACGTCCACTGAGCCAGTGGATGCGATTTTTCTCGATGCATGTACTTAAACATTTCAAACAATTGAATTGCGATACGAATATAAAAATGCAGTCGCTTTAAATAAATGGTTTTTTTTTAAGCATTTCGAATACTAATTTGGTTGCACGCAGAGACTCCAAGAAATTGCAAGAACTTTCTGTGTACATGCAAGAAAGAGAGAGTTCAAGAGAACACACATAATACATGCATGTATTTTGCCGGCTCACTCACACACATGCAGGCAATGCGACAGAAAGAGCGAGAAATTTCAAGAGCGAGCGGCGCGGCCATGGTGTAATTACTAAAGGTGGAGTAAACTATTTTACGAGCTGCCACGCCAATTTCACGAAGCTGTCGTTGCTTCGTTTTTTTTACGAGCGAGCTGCCAGCAGTTGCCTGCCGTTTGGTATGCTTGTGTATGTGTGTATATGTGCTTATGAATTAACGCTTGTAGAACACATACAAGCACAAATACATTCACGCATACAATCAAACATTTCTGAAAACAAAAAAATTCATCCGCATGTCGACCTGCTTCAACGACGTTCAGGAAACGACTGGCAAGCTAGGCAGCTGAATAGATTCACCACACAGTAGTTTACTCCACCTTTAGTAATTGCACCATGGGCGCGGCGACATCTCTCGCTTAAACTCTCAAATTGTGCCTGTGTGTGAGTGTCACTTTGGCGTCGGTATAAAAGCGTGCTGCGTTCGCTGCGTCGCCACAATTTCAATCGAAACGTTGCTCGAAACGTAACTGCTGCGCAGAAGTCAACGAAAAGTTACAATTTGATTACAATACATACATATACTATATAAAAATACATCCAAAATGTCGATTGTTCCACTGCTGAGTTTGGCACGCGATCTCGACAGCGCCTACAACGACTGGGAGCATCTGCTGGATGACGACTTCGGCTTCGGCGTGCACGCCCACGAGCTCTTCCACCGGCCCCGTCTGATGCTGCCGCCCCAGCTGCACCGTCGCCGGGCTCACTTCAATCCGTACGAGCGCAGCCATCATCATCATCATCAGCTGGTTGCGTCGCGTCGTCGCGCCCCTGGCGGCCAAAACTCGCTTCTGCCGGTTGTGGGCAAAGATGGCTTCCAGGTGTGCATGGATGTGGCTCAGTTCAAGCCCAGCGAGCTGACTGTCAAGGTGGTGGACAAGACCATCGTTGTGGAGGGCAAGCATGAGGAGCGAGAGGATGGCCACGGCATGATCCAGCGCCACTTTGTGCGCAAGTATACCCTGCCGAAGGACTACGATGGCAACGATGTCATCTCGACTGTCTCCTCGGATGGCGTGCTCACGCTGAAGGCGCCACCGCCGCCCAGCAAGGAGTTGGCCAGCAAGGAACGCATCGTCCAGATTCAACAAACCGGTCCGGCTCACTTGAGCGTCAAGGCGCCAGAGGGCGCCACCGACGGCAAAGGCAAGGCTGAGAATGGCGCTGGTGAGAAGATGGAGACCGGCAAGTAGAAAGCCGTTAGGAGGGGAGAGAGGTGATAGAGAACGGAGTGTTGCCACACTGTTCGGAGAGTGCAAGACTAAACACAAAGCAAACACACAACACACACACACACGTATACCAAGGCATAAACATCGCACATAATAGTAGTAAGAGACTTTTAATGCACTATTTGATGTTGGATTTCCAGTTGAGGCAGTTTTATAATATGTATTTTGAAAATACGATCCAAGTGATTCTTTAATTCTATTTTATACCATGTAACAGAACAGCGGCAACACTCGAACGTACTAAGTATTTGCATTTATCTATACTGTGAAAATCCATCGAAATTAAAGTGAACAAAATATAAACATGTGCATTTTATTTTTAAACTTGCAAAAGTCTAAACTGAACATTCTTGGGCTATAAGAATTATGTACTTAAATCCTGGTGTATGTACATATGTACATACAATTGTACATATGTATGTATGTATGTGCATACTTGTGTAATTGCAACTGCCCAAAACATATTTAGTTGGTTTCTCTACCAGAAGTGCAAATCAACTACTCAAGCTTTCAGTTGAAAGAAGCATAAATAAATGCATATGGAAAATCTTAAATAAAGTGCATCAATAAGATTATTTTGTATTTGCTTTTGCAGTTCTTTGTTTTGCGTTATTAAATTGTCTTCATTTTCTCACTCTCTTAAACAAAAGCTCTTGCGCCGCTATTTCGCTCTCTTTCTCTTTAACACACACGCACTAATACTTTGGAAATTGCGAGATGCTTCTCGTTCTGCTTCTGTGTGTTGTCACACACACTAGCAACTGCGCGTTGTTTCCAGAAAACCAAATACGCCGGCTATAAAAGCAGACTGCGCTCAACTTCCGTTACAGTTGAAAAACAGTATTCGTCGAGCTCACATCTTCGCTGTGCGAAAGAAAAAGTCAAAGAAGCGGAAGCTTTTTTTTTCAAGTCTACGTATTACAAGTACAAAATACAAAATGTCGCTATCCCATTTGATTTCACTGGCTGAGGCGCTAAAGGAACCGCAGCATCCCATCTACGACTTTGGTCTGGGCATGTATCCGCGCCAACTGCAAACCTGGAACACTCCACAGTCCCTGTTGGCTCCTTGGCAATGCGCACATCCGGCCTGTCCAACCTCGCCGGCAGCTAGAGGAGGCCGCCGCAACCATGCCAACCATGCCAATGGCAGCGCTTTGGCCATGGCCAATGGCAAGCAGGGAATGGCAAATGGAGCTGTCTCGCAGGTGGGCAAGGATGGCTTCCAGGTGTGCATGGATGTCACCCAGTTCGCGCCCAGCGAGCTAAACGTCAAGGTGGTGGACAACTCCATTGTGGTCGAGGGCCAGCACGAGGAGCGCGAGGACGATCACGGCTACATCTCGCGCCACTTTGTGCGTCGCTATGCGCTGCCCCAGGGCTACGAGGCCGACAAGGTGGTGTCCTCGCTGTCCTCGGACGGGGTGCTCACTGTCAACGTGCCCAAGCCGCAGCCCATTGCGGACAAGTCCAAGGAGCGTCTGGTGCAAATACAGCAGGTGGGACCCGCTCACCTGAATGTCAAGCAGAATGCCGTCGATAAGGAGCACAAGCAGGAGGATGCCAAGAAGAAGACCACCAATGGCCCCAACAAGTAGAAGCCAACAGATCGAATCGGTCACTCAACCTCATTCCTAATATTTATTGTACTGAGCAAAAGACTAATTTTTTTGTAGAAATAAATATATGTAAATGTTTTGCACTATTGATTTCAACATTTTGCAATTCATAATAATAATTATGTTAAATTCAATTCGAAAACGGCTTTTTAATTATATTGTGTAATTTATTTTATGGATTTCTGTATTTCTATCAATTTATTGCGCATTTAAGATTTCTACAAGTGCTTTCTGTACGTATTTGAAATGAATTCAGATTCTCGTCGCAGCTCGTTGGCCAAAAATAGATCACCTTGAATTTTGTGTTCCGCCCGAGTGTTGCAACGCGCCACAGGGCTAGGAGCAGGTGCGTCCGACCGGGACGGGGCTACTTCCAGGGCAGCGCGAGCTTGCCCGTTTCGTGGACTCGCACGAGGCGCTCGCTGGGAGCATAGTACTTGGCTGGTGGCGGCGGCGGCGCCTTGATGGTCAGCATGCCGTCCGAGGAGATGTCGGAGATGACTTCGTTGGCATTGTAGCCACGTGGCAGGAGGTACTTGCGCACAAAGTGGCGCTCCACATAGCCGTTGGCGCCCTCGCTGCGTCTGTTGTGGTTGCCCTCGACGACGATGTAGTCGTCCGTTGTCTTCACAACGATCTCGTGCGGCCGGAACTGACGCACATCGATGTCGATGCGGAAGCCCTTCTCGTCCACATGCACCCGCTCGCCGGCATAGTAGTTGTCCCAGCGCATGGGATGCGTCCACTCGGCGGGTGTCGACTGGATCAGCTGATTGCGCACCCGTCGCGTCACCAGCTCGTCCAGAGGCCGCAGATAGTCGCTGCTGTGCGAAGGCCACCAGGCAGCACGCGGATCGTCCCACAGATAGGGGTACGTCTGGAAGTCATACGGCGGCTGGTAGAGCGGATGCGGACGCGGACGCTCCAATTCCCGGGACAGATCGCGATATGTTGTCGGCACCAGAGTCATTTCGCCTCTGTGTTTCTTATAAGACTCGTCGACGGCGCTGGCGGCGCTTTTATAGAGGCAACAACGCGGACGAGCGACCACCAAACTGGCCTCGGCCCGAGTCGGATGCGGATGGATGGATGAATCATTCGCCCATTCGCCCATTCGCCCGATGCGCGAAGGCCGACAAACAAGACACAAGCGCATCCAACGGCAACTGCAATTCGTTGGACGCGAGTCAAGTTGGCGTCATCAGGGCACCCAGTGATCAGGGGGCGGAGGGATGGGAGCGGCAGGGACAACAAGTGCAAGTGCAAGTGGCCGGATGCCAGGCGTATTAAAACGAAAGTATGTACTTTGCTTATTGTTTATGTTTATTTATTTATGCATTTATGCCTATTTATGCCACTATGAAGGGACGCAACTTTGCTATCAGCTGTTTCAGCTTTCGGTTTGCAAAAATAACTGTAATTAGTTCTCTTAAACGAAATCAGCTGATATTGTGACGTCAGTTTGTTGAGCAAATAGACAAATGTTATCGAAATACCAACTATCATCTTTATCTGTAAACTTTAGGCTTACGAAAACAAGTTAAACGAATTTGCAAATAGTTCTATCCATCCAATCACACTGTGCAAGTCGATAAAAACGGCAAGTCTAGATGCATATTTAGCATTTCGCTTTATCATGATCGGATATGAATGTCATGACTACCATACCCATGAAAATATGCGAAAAATGGCAAAAACCTATGTAAGATTTAGATTTTTCCAATATATACATAGCTCTCAAAACCTCAATTTCGAAGTGTGGTGTGTTCATAAAAGCTGATCTCTGGAATATTACAACTGTGCCACATCCGATAAATACACAATATCAAATAATTTCATATACAAACTTTGTATAAAACAAGTGGGGAGGGATTATCTTATAGTCTTTTCGAACCTTTAGGCAATTTTCACACTTCCAACTGCACCACCGAAATATTTAACGACACATATATTTGCTAATTATAACTGAATCGATTTGAAATATTAAACATTGATGAGTTACAAGGAAATTTAAGGCGATAGCTTTGAAAAGCTCGGATATATGGCCAAAACCGACTTCGAGTTGTATGGCAGCTATAAGATATAGTGATATATCAAATAAATCCTTGGAAGACCATTATTAGTTATAATTGCCATTTTTCTTTGCAGGTATACATTTTGATCTTCAAGGACATCTCTAGAAACGGATCCATTGCCTGGCTACCAAGATGATGTTATACGGACAACCACCAAAAAAAAACTCACCAAAAAAGACTGGAAAATTTGAAGTTCCTCAGATGCAACAACGTCACCATTTTTAGTATCACCAAGCAAATAAATAATTTACTTAGTTAACTTAAAAGTATTTGTTTTATTTCCGTTTATTAAAATTTATTATAAGAATGTATTTAAAAATTAAATATTATATTTCATTTATAATTACAATTGTTTTTTGATAAACTCTGTTTTTTGTACAAATATACCTTATATAGTGCATTTTAAATAAATGAAAATACAAACCAAGAAACTTTGTTTTTCTTTCTAAAGTACCAGGCGCACAGAATCAGGCAGATGGATGATGATTTTCCGTTTTAAATTTTAGCGCGACCTTGAATGAGAAGTAAATTTCATTGTTGCATTTTTTAGGGTGTCTGAAGCAGCAGATCTGCTTTGCCAAATGCTATTTTTCGTCAGAAAGTACCAGGCGCACATAATTCAGCAGATGAACGATGATTTTTCTGTTTTTAATTTAGTATGACCTTGAGAAAGAATTTCCCTTTCAGAGAAGATTTCCCTACACTCAGAGCTGGGCTTGCTTAGATTTTCTGCGTGCAGTTGTCAGTGTTCGTTTTTGTCTCGAGCAAAGGCAAATTTCGTTAGTTTCTCGGTTTGATATACCAGGCGCACAGAAATCAGCAGATAGACGACGAATTTTTCGTTTTTAATTTTTACATGACCTTGAGGGAAAAGAGCAAATAACCCTGAGTAGAACTTCTGAGCATGGCTCTCAGCTCTAAACTAATACATTCAAATGAAAAACGTTGATTTTTGATAAATCGTTTATTTTCTTCTTTTATTCTACAAATATTACAATATTTATATAAAAAGCAATGTTTTTTAGTTAACTTATTAGCTAATATGGTGCTGCTTTCTTGTCAGTTGATTGTTGTTTTGTGTTTGTTGTTATTGTTGTGTTTGTTGTTGTTGTGTTTGTTGTTGTTGTTGTTGTTGTTGTTGTTGATGATGATGATGATGATGATGATGATGATATTGATGATGATGATAATGATATTGATGATGATGATAATGATGATGATAATGATGATAATGATGATGTTGTTGTGTTTGTTGTTGTTTTTGTCTGTTCTGATGTCCTCTGCTACGCTGGCGACCTATTGGAAAACAAAAATTAACTAATTATATAGGTATATATAGATTTTATAGTACTTACTTAACGGTCAGCAGAATGCTTTTGGACCGATAAAGATTTTGCAAAATATGTGGACTCCACAATAGACAATAATTAAATGTGCGCTTAGCTAAAGTTGCGAGCATTGAGCTGAAAGAAATATTTAAGCAAACTACGGTAAAATATAGCTCAGCTATACTTACTACAGTAAATCCCAAAATTCCTGGAGTTATTGTCAGCATTGATGGCATCCTGCTGTTTGCTGCAAGATAAAAATAATAAAGTATTAGAACATAGCTTTTTTATTTTACTATAATTTTTATAATTTTACTTAAAGAACCAAAACAAGTGGGGAACGATAATAAGTATCTTTGAATAATAAGTATCTGTGAAAAGTTTCTTCGCGATAGCTTTAAAAACATGGCATATACGGCCAAAACAGACTTCGAGTTGTATGGCAGCTATAAGATATAGTTGTCCGATCCGGCTGGTTCCGACCAATGTGCTGTAGATTTGAATAATAAGTATCTGTGCAAAGTTACATCGCGATAGCTCAAAAACTGAGAGACTAGATCCCATACATACAGACAGACAGACAGACAGACAGACAGACAGACAGACAGACGGACAGACAGACAGACAAACGGACATGGCTAGATCAATTTGTATTGTCATTCTAAGCATACTGGCAGTAACTTTTGGTGGTCTGCGACGATTCCTTCTATGTGTTACAAACTTCAGCACAAACTTAATATACTTTATCTTCGAAAAGAGTATAATCATTGTGATAACTCACAAATGTAATGATGCAATCTGACAACGAAGATTGGTAAAAATCGCGTATACCTGGCCTCTTTTATTTTTGTAAAAATTGCACATTAGATAATCGATTCTAATACCTTGGTATTTTACGTATATATTTTCAAATTAACTTTTAGTGCCATAAAACATTAAATATACTTTGCTTATAGTCTTTATTGCTACATTATTTTAATTTGTTTGTGTCTAATAGGAATACTAAGATAACGAAAGCTGTTATTATATTTATGCACATGATGCAATTCACTGTTGCTTCTTCTGCTCCTCTGTCGGCTCCTCCACTGGCGGATTCGGTTTGACGTTTAGCTCCGCCGGACCGGTCTGCTGTATGGGCACCAGACGCTCCTTGAGCGCCTCCTCGACAGCTGGTGGATTGGGCACATTGATAGTGAGGACGCCGTCGCTGCTCAGGCTGGAGGTGGTCTTGTCCGCCTCGTAGCCCTCCGGCAGGGCGAAGCGGCGCAGAAAGTGACGCGAACTGTAGCCACCTTGATCCTCGTCGTGCCGCTCCGATTTGCCCTCGATGACAACGCTGTTGTCCACCATTTTGACGGTCAGCTCGTTCGGCTTGAAGTCACTCACGTCCAGGCTGACCTGGTAGCCCTGCTTGCCGACAGTTGCGGCCGGCGCAAACTGGCGCTCCTGGATGCGCGCTATCTGGCGCCAGTTGCGCGGCACCGTTAGACCCGCCCACATCTGCGGATCGTGGAAGAAGGCCTGGAACGGCGACACACGCGGCATCCTCGTCAGCTCCTCGGCCATACGCAAAAACATTGGCAACGAACGCATTTTCTGGCTAAATTGTAATCTTGCTGCTGTCTGATGAAATTCCCTTGTGCTCTCGCTCGACGACAGCTCCGTTCGCTTTGGCTGAATTAGTTCAACTGTTAAGAGCGCTCAGCGTCGGCTGCTATTTATACTGCTTGCAAAGCAGTCGAGAACGTTCCGGCTCTCTCTCAAGCTCTCTCGACTTGTCAGCTGATGCAATTGACTGCGCCACTTGTAGAAAATTTGCTCACCGTCCTGGCATTTGCCCAGCGCATATTCTAGGCACATCTCGAATCGAACTTTCGTTTATTCTTAAGCATTTTCAAAGTAAATGTAAATGCATTTGCAAATATTGAGGCAGGTTAGTGCAAGCGCGATGTACATTTGGTACAAATGTACCAAAAAGAACTCGTTTGGCTTAAGCTTTGAAGTAGAAACAAGTTTTGGTGCTCTAGGCGGCAGTGCCCGACTAAGAGATACCCTGAACTCAGTACTTACGTACATTCATACTAACCTATCACTTAAAGTGAAATATTTGTTACATGTGTATGCTATTCGAGATTATACACACCAAATTAGGTGCTTCTAGCACTTAAAACTTTTAAGTTGTGGGCAAAAAAGCTTGTCTGACATATAAACTTATCGATAACTTTTGAACTGGACGAGCTATCGATGAAATGAAACAAAATTGACATGACCAGGGACTACGAGATTGTAGCTCTTATAATCTCTGATATTCGTGTGTTCATACAGACACATAACGGCTGTTGTTACTGATAAGGTTACACTTTATGGGTTCGGAGATGCTTTCTCATGCCTGTTTTGCACAACTTCATTATACACATTTTACCCATTTTTAATGAGTTGAGGGTATACAAACGACCCAAACGTGCTTTTATACTATCATTGAATGTTTGCTTTAAATGTCTAATTTATTCCGAAACCACAATGCTATGTCTAATTCTAATATAATAAATTTAAAGAACGAAATTAAGTTATATATTATTAGTGCGTATACAAATCGGGTGTTCGATCTCACTGCGATAGACCCTCCTTTTCGGCCCACTCCAGCCAGGAGCCGTGGTAGACACTCAAGCTGTGAAGCAAGCGCTTTATATAATCACTCTAGATCTCGATGAAGTCTGTGCAAAACTCACTTGGTAAATGCAGCAGCCTTGGCGATTTGTTCGGCCTCCTGAGCACGTCTGCCCGAGCGGCAAGTGAATATTATGTTGGCATCCTTGGCAGGTTTGGCGCGTCCATAGGTCTTCTCGAACTCCTCCGGGTCAGCCTTCAAAGCCGATTCCAAGTCAGGCACTGGAAAAACAAAAGCTTGTCAATGAAATATCTTCTTGTGTTTAGTTGCGATATGCACTAACAGGGTATATTGAGGCTGGCCGGAATGATGCCAGTGGCAGTTAGTTCCTCCGGATTGCGCACATCAATCAAATAGATCTCTGGATGATTGGGCACGTCTTTGACTTGCTCATAAGTTGCCATTGTGTTGTGTGTAAGTTGCGAATTAACACTGCTCAAAACTGTACTTTCACTTGGTTTGCCCGCCGTCGAATCACTACTAAGTTCTCCGTTTGCCAAAGCGGCACTTATTATAGGCGAGAGCGCAGCAATTGCGACGACAATGACGATAGCGGCTGCCATAACGTTAATCAGCCGCCGCAGCTGGACTCAGATTGAGAATCGAAATTCAACCTGTTGCCGGTTTCTATTGTTGTCGCTTTGTGGTTTGACGCTGGCGACAACCGGCGCCGGCCACTCGATCAGATTTCACCTTAGAGGCATACATGCACTCAACGAAAAGATTGAGCATAGCAAATTGGATCAGTGAATTATAAAACATGGCCTCGCCTTCGACTTTTCGATTCATTTGCTGATCGTCCGATGCGAATTTGAACAGAGAATATTTGAACTCATAAAGATCTAATAAATAAAGCTTAGCGCAAGATGAGCTACGAAAAGCTTCAAAGATCTTTTGATGTGCGCAGTTAAAAGCTTGCTGAACTTTCTCTCTCTTTTTATCTCTTCGTCAGTAAATTACTGTTGTTGCTTGCAAAAGCAAAACAAAAACGGTGATAATTATCTCAACGCAAAATATTACAAAAGTGACATGTTACAGCTATCGCAAAGCATTCTCTTTTATTCCAAGTAAATGGTTTACCAATTAAAAGGCAAAAAGACAACAAAAAAATATATTTTATTTATAGAATACCATTTTCTCAACATTATAGCTATTAGATAATCGATTGCAGAACCATATATTTTTATTTTGATTTAAGAACATTATAAATACCTATTAAATTTGATTTATTTCGGAAAAGTGTTCACTCAGTTTCTGGAATTTGCATTTAGTTTTCTTTTTGTCAGTGTATACATAGATTTCAATGTAAACGTCAACTGTTTGATATTAATCGCCTTCTTCCAGACCCCAAACAGAGTGTTTACTATTTTCATAGTGTATCGAATTCGACTTCAAACAAACGAATGTCTGCGGTTTTGCGTTTTTTGGCTCGCTCCAAAAGCTCGACCTCCAACTTCAAGACATTTTTCGCACTGGATCCAGAAAATTCCTAATTGTTGCTTCAAAAAAGCTCGCCGCTGCCGAGCTTTTGCCTGGGCCGACTATAAAGGTCGACCCTGGTGGCAGAAACTTTACCATTTGCGTCGCGACATTCGAAGTAAATTGTGCGTTAAATATACAGCTGCAATTGCCAGCTCCAGCTCCAGCTCCACTGACAAATCAACCCTCACCTCCGGAAAGCAGGTCGCCGTTACAGTTAGGTTCAGTGAACTTGCACTAGATACAGACTCTGAATTGTGTGCGAATCAATTGGAAGACTAGAAAAGATGCCTGATGTTCCGTTCGTGCTCAATCTGGACTCACCCGACTCCATGTACTATGGACACGATATGTTCCCCAATCGCATGTACCGACGGATGCACTCGCGTCATCCAGGTGCTCTGGATTTGCACACTCTGGGTCTCATTGCTCATATAGGGGCACATGCTCGTCATGCTGTGGCCCAGAAGCACATTGGTGCCCTGGGGACTAGCATGGCTGCTGGCAAGGATAAGAAGGGCAACTTCCAGGTTCATCTCGATGTGGGCCTCTTCGACCCCGCCGACCTAAGCGTGAAGCTCGTCAACAACTGCATCATCGTTGAGGGCAAGCACGAGGAGCGCGAGGATGACCACGGTCATGTGTCACGCCACTTTGTGCGTCGCTATCCGTTGCCCAAGGAGTACAACGCAGATGCCATTGAATCGACTCTAACCGATGAGGGGGTCCTCACTGTTACTGTGCCCCCCATCGTCGTCGAGGAGGAGGGCAATGAGCGCGTCATACCCATTAAGCATGTGGGTCCATCCGACTTGTTTGTGCAGCCCAAGAACAATGAGCCCAACGAGCTGACCGAGGGCGGAGCAAAGTGAATGCCCCAAGAGCTAGTGCCAGCAGCATCCAAGTGATTTACCAAGACTCTCCTTTCATTGCACCGCAAAGATAATATAACTATGCACGCCAAATTTTAATAATTCGTATTTGTAACTAAAATTCATTCGAATTTATTTTAGCTAATCATTTAGATTTTAATCTTATTCAAATATTGCAACCAGTATTAATAAATGTATTTTAATGTCCTTACTGAATGAGTTGTTATTGCGGCCTGTTTTATATCTACCTATGTAGTACATACATATATACATATTTATGAAATATCCAATTGCAACAGAATAATATAATCTCGAATATTCTCATTTTGTAACTAGAGGTATGGGAATAGTGTGATAAATATCCGATTACCACCTAAAACAAGCTATGCTACATAAATATAAATACTTGAAAGAGCTGACTATTCAAAAATGTATATAATATATGTAATGTATTTAATTTAAGGTGACTACTATCGGTATTTGCTCACTTCTAATTTGTAATCTTACATCTTTTAAGGAATACTGCTTTGCATCAGCTGTTCTGACTGGCCGTAAACAATTAGAGCTGCTAATTTTTTATGCTAAATTTTTATGCTAGACGTCGTTTTTTATTTATTTAGCCCATAACTGCAACAATAAATATCACTTAAAATTTAGTTTTGCCAATTTAAGAAACGTGTAACGGCAGTTTTCCCAGTGTCTTAACAGTATGTTAAATTAAATGTTACGCAACTGTTATTCTTGAAGCAGTGCTGCAAAATCAGCTGATCGTAGTGTTGATGAGGGGCTGTATGTAGTTTTGTAACCTTAAAAATGTTTTGTTTACTTTTGCGCCATACGCGTAATTCCAGTCAATTAATTTTGAAGCAGGCTTTAAAATCACCAGTTTACACAGTCAGCAAAGCGCTGCACACCACAAGATGTAAGTGGCCAGCCTTAGCACTGGGCACAGCTGTCATTTGGTAATTGTTCGTGCAGATTATGAAATTCTCATTTATTTTCAGTGCTGCAGCATGGCGAGTACGAGTGGAAAGATGCCAAATCGACGGATGAAATGTGAGTAACTGGCGACAGTCTCACTGCTAATCTTACTATAATATCCACCTGTGTCGTAGTGTTAATATAACGTACGTCGACAAGGATGGCAAACGCATCAAGGTGCAGGGTAAGGTGGGCGACAATGTGCTGTATCTGGCGCACCGGCACGGCATTGAAATGGAAGGAGCCTGCGAGGCGTCATTAGCGTGCACCACGTGCCATGTGTATGTTAAGCACAACTATCTCGAAAAGCTGCATGAGGCCGAAGAAAAGGAAGACGACCTGCTGGATATGGCGCCCTTTTTGCGAGAGAACTCCCGCCTCGGCTGTCAAATAGTGCTGGACAAGAGCATGGACGGTATAGAACTGGAGCTGCCCAAGGCAACACGTAATTTCTACGTGGACGGGCACAAGCCAAAGCCGCACTAATGCCGAGTTAGTTATTGTTAAATCTAATCAAATAAAAGATTGTATTTTAATAGTTTTCGTGTTCCCAACTTCTATATATTTCTTAAGTTTGTAAACAATGCTTTCGTTTTGCGTTGCATCTGGCAAAGAATTAAACTAAAGACAATTTTTTTAAGTTGAGCCTATACAATTACATTTTCTAATCGATGATATTACCATGCATGAAAGCAGAACAGAAAACAGATGAGAAGAGAGAACAGTTTAGAGTTTGGGAAATAATGTGAGGCGACATAAAAAATGTAGTATGAAACAATATTGCAATAATTATGTTACAGTTAAAGAAAGTATGTAATAAAATCTAAATGTGTGTGTGTAGCGACAAACTAAAAATCATTGCAGCACCACAAATATGCACCACAGAACGAATTGTGTCAGTGTGTCCGTGCGTGTGTGTGAATGATGGTCGTTGGGTTAAGTGTGCGTTCAGTTCGAGGAGGGGCTGCTGGAACCGGAACGTGAATGCACGCTGCCACGGTCCTGCTCGCTGCGCTCCTCATCGCGATCACGACTCTTTTCATCCTTGTCCAGTTCACGCTCCGGCTCTCGCTTGCTCGGCTTCTCGGGCGCAGCAACAACGATCTCTTCTTTGGGCGACAGATTCTCACGTTTGATCGCTTCCTTCTCAGCCTTTATGATGCCGATTTTTGTTTGTTTGTTGCTTTTTTTCAAAAGGGCTATCTCCTTCAGCAGGCTGGCCACCTTGCGATTCAAATTGTCCACCTTCATGTCATGCAGCCGCTCGACCTCCTTCAGTCTGTTGCGCATTTCGTTCTCCTTTTCAAAGTTTTTGCCTTTCAGCTCCGTCAACTGCAATTTTCAAATATTATTGTATAGACATTGATCAATATTGTGTGTGCTTGCGTCACCCACTTGCTTATCCTTCTCCAGCAGCTCCTTGTCTTTTTGATTCAAGCGCTTCTCCAGACTGGCTATGCGCTCCTTTAGATATGTAATGGCCACCACATGATCCGACGAGTTGGTGTCGATTGTGATGGCAGCGGGTGCCGCAATTGTGCCGTTACCATTGCCGCGTGACATCTTGTCGGGCAGGTCGAGGCCGGAACTGCCAACGCCCGTCCCACCGCTGGCATTGTTGTTGCCACCGCCTTTGGAAATGTCGCCGCCGCGTGTCGCCTTCTTTGCGGACGCATGGCTCTCTCTGTGGGCCGACGAGGAGCTCTTCTCATGTGGTCGTTTCTTGGACATAGATATTCGCCCCTCCTGTTGCGCCTTCAGCAGAGCACGCTTATAGGCGCAGGTACACAGCCAGCACAGAACTTTGCCATTGACCTGCAAGTAGGTTGACAAAGTGTGAGGATTTCAAAGTAATATAAACACTTAATCGCTAAACCCTAGACACAACGGACTCTTATGAACGCAACACATAATCTCTTGCATTGTACATTGTACATGTCTAAACAAAAGAAAAGAGCAAACTACACATTTGGCTTAAAGTTATGATTGTAATATTAAATCTGCTGCAATCCTTGTTGCCGCATTTGGTTTCTCTCGCAGCCAGCTCTTCGAATTTTTGCTGACCTTTTTGTTCTCGTCGCGCCTGTCAAAGGCTGATCGCAGCTTGCACTCGTCGCATTGTGTGGCCGGTCCGTACTTGGCCTCGTAGCTGGCGCATCTATTTGCAGTTAGTGTGATTTTTGGTTGGGTTAAAATGTTTTTATCATTTTATTTGGCACACATACGCGGAGCAGAAAAGAGAAGAGAGAAAAATGGTTTGCGTTCATAAGAGACGTTGTTTTTTTTTTTTGCTTTTTCTAGTTGCTACTTGAAGAAATCAAGAAGAGAGTATCTACTGAAGGGCAAGGCAAACGCGCATGGTTTAATGTATTTTGAAGGCACAATTAGTTGGGTAGGTAAGGGATGATATATACAGTGGCGTAGGCAGGTGGCGGTTTAATGGGTTAAACTCCATAAAAACATATATGGAAGTAGAAGAAATCATTATATTCTTTGGGACTTTAAGGACAATGTTTTACTGTAACCCACCCCTTAAGAAAATCCTGCGTACGCCACTGGATATATACATATCTATATGTATAGAAAGTTCGTTCAATTAGTCATTTAATTGTTAACTTCAATTTGATTCGAGCATTTTATATATTGTGCATTCAAATTACAGCAGCTGCCACGTTGCTCAATCAATTTTTTTTTTTTTTTTAGAAAATCTTTCTTAGTGGTGAAGTTGAGAAAAGAGAAACATACCTCATGCATTTAGAGCTGCCGAATGCGGCAACGATTTTGCAGCACTCGCAGGCGCTGGGTTTGCCATATTTGCTCAGATAATGCTCGCATTTTTTACAGGCACTCTGTGATTTGCTGTGAAAGAAAGTTAAAGTTGTGGTGGCCAATGCATAGGTAATTATTTATTGATCAACTTACGAGACGGAGGGAAATTCCGAGCGGCAGTAAGTACATTTAACAACTGAGGTAGAACCACGGCACACCTGTGGAAAATCAAAGTTAAACGAAACATGAGTTGAGTTCGGCTTTGGCTAAAACAAGCGAAAATTTACTATGGGTAAACACTGGCAGATTTTTGCTATGCATTTTTGTTCTAATATCAGCTGGAGCCCGACTTTAAATGCGATTTGGAGTTCGGTACACGACAATTACGGCCAGATTCAGATTTCATTAGTCACAGTCGCTGCGGCAGACAAGGTTGCAGCGAGTTGCTGCTGCTTCCTCTTGCTGTACATTTTTCACTGTAAGTGCGCAGCAAGAATTGTTCGCAAGAAAGCGTCGCGTCATTTTTATTTTGTTATTGCCAAAAACAATTTCCCACGTACACATCCTTTCATTTTGACACAATGCATACACACATACAAAACGTTGTTGTTTTTTTTGTTGCATTTTGCGTTTAAGAGTTTAAATTTGCATTTTTGTTGTGTTCACCTTGCAAAGCTGCTGGCCCGAGGATAATTCTTCGTATGGGTGCCGAGAAAAGCATTTGGAGCATGCGAATAATACTTTTGAACTCATTTTCAAATTTGTGTTTTATTTTTCCTTTGTGCTATTTTTTCTTTTTAGCTTTTTTTACTTGTTACTTGTGATTTGCGATTTAGAAGACGACGCAAACAATAAGCGTGACCGAATCGTGAAAGCAAAAATATACCACTTTTGCACAACAAAATATACCAAAATGCCTGTGAGCGTGCTGTTATACTCAAATTGGTGATGTTACTTACTGCTACAGGGATCGTTAGATTGCTTTCTCTTATTTTTTGTTTTACTCATTTAGCCATACTGCAAACCGCCATTTTTAAAGTTTTTGAGTTAATATATTGCTGGATTAATAACGGCAGTTATTTGTGGAATTGATTAGTGTATCCACATTACTTTAATAAAATGCACTGTGAAAGACAAAAAACAGTGTGCCCCTGCTAATCGACAGCTGCTCTTTGAGATATTTGAGCATGTTTATCGAATGCAAAGCAACCCTCTAAATACAGTTCTTTTCAATTGAAAACGAAGAAGAAGAAGATAGAAAGACGCCTCAAAGCAATATTCAAACAATTCAAGCAACGATCGATTCAGGCTGTACTAATTTTACAAAAAAAAGCAAAACAAACATAAAAACAATAAGCAAAAAGTGTAACAAAGCCGTTTTCAAAATATGTCTCAACAGACCAACATTAAAGTGGTAGTGCGCGTGCGCCCATACAACCATAGAGAAAAGGAACAGAATCAAAGATGCATAATAAAAGTAATGGACGGATCCTCTCTGCTCTTCGATCCCGACGAGGAGGACGATGAGTTCTTCTACCAGGGCGCCAAGCAGCAGTACAGAGACATTTCAAAGCGCACAAACAAAAAGTTATCCATGGAATTCGATCGTGTCTATGACACAGACCGCACAAACGACGACATTTTCCTGGAGTGCACAGCGCCGCTGGTCGATGCAGTGCTCGATGGGTAAGTGTGGCACAGGTGTGCACCTGCTACGTCAATTTAGCTAACATGTGTTCTGGCGCAGGTACAATTGTTCAGTGTTTGTGTACGGTGCGACGGGAGCTGGCAAAACATTTACAATGCTGGGCAGTGAGAATTGTCCAGGCATTACCTTCTTAACGATGCGAGATCTCTTCGACAAGATACATGACCAGCAGGAAACACGCAAATTTGACGTGGGCGTCAGCTATTTAGAGGTGTACAACGAACAGGTTATGAACCTGCTTACCAAGTCAGGTCCTTTGAAGCTGCGCGAGGACTCTAATGGTGTCGTAGTCAGTGGACTAGTGTTAACGCCCATCTACAGTGCCGAGGAGCTGCTGCGCATGCTCACGCTGGGCAACTCGCATCGCACACAGCATCCGACAGATGCGAACGCTGAGAGTTCGCGTTCGCATGCCATTTTCCAGGTGCACATACGCATTACGGACATTCAGACGGGCACAAAGCGCAGCGTGAAGCTCTCGATGATCGATCTGGCCGGCAGCGAACGTGCGGCCAGCACCAAAGGGCAGGGCATGCGCTTCAAGGAGGGCGCCAGCATCAACAAGAGCCTCTTGGCGCTGGGCAATTGCATCAACAAGCTGGCCGATGGCCTCAAGCATATACCGTATCGCGACTCAAATCTGACACGCATTCTGAAGGACTCTCTGGGCGGTAACTGTCGCACGCTAATGGTGGCTAATGTGTCCATGAGTTCGCTCACATACGAGGACACCTACAATACGCTAAAGTATGCCAGTCGTGCCAAGAAGATTCGCACCGTGCTGCGCCAGAATGTGCTCAAGTCGAACATGCCCAAGGAGTTCTATGTGAAGAAGGTTAACGAGCTGATGGCCGAACAGGATCGTCTGCTGATGCACAACAAGACGCTGGAGGCCAAGGTGGCGCAACTCGAGCGTGCTGGCAACAGTGTCAGCTACGATCTGCAGGAACTAAAGCCGTGGTACACCAAGATCGATGCTGTCTACGCAACGGTCATAAAGACTCAGCACTGCGTCATTGGCCTGCGCAGCAAAATTCAGAGCTTGAGCTATCGGCAGTCGCTCAAAAAGGATTTCGAGCAGCTGCGCAAAATGATGACGCTGGATCAACGTCTGCTTCAGGAGGTGCGTATTTTGTATATACTTGCTAATGGTATTTGTGCATGATCATAAATTGGGCGAATCTTAATGTAAATATGTTCAATTAGATTCATTAAAGCATGTTCCCGTTTCCAAATCAAGATAAATTCTGTGGATTCGGATTCAATTCACTTTTTTTATATCAAAAGTTATTTCTTATATATTCTGTAATGTTTTAAATTGATTAGCCAATCTGGAAATGGGAGCATGCTTGATTGTTTATATTTTGTAATAGATCTATAATCACGCATAGGGAATTGCAAACAATATTTCAATAGCAAATTACTATAAACTTCGAGTAGGCAGTGACATTTATGTGAACAACAATTATTTAATCAGAATCAGTCTTAAGGCATTTGGCATCAGGCTTCGCCCAGCAGCTCCTTCTGCTTGCTGGCCAGCAGTTTGTCCGCTTCGGCAATAAACTTGTCCGCAATGGCAGTCACCTGCGTCTGGACTGCAAAGGCGTCGTCCTTGCCAATGTCCGCTTTATTCTTGAGCTTGCGTATCTGGGCATTCTGTATATCCCGTATGGCGTCGCGGTACTTGAGAAAAAGCACTTTTGCGTTCTTGGAGAGATGCTCGCGATGCTCCTTGGTAACCTTGGGTATGGGTATAAACAAAGTTGTGCCGTCCTGCTGCGGATTCAAATTCATGCCACTCTTCTCAATGGCCCGTAGCACATCTGGGATCGTCTGGGGAAAGGCAATCATGTTGACTATGATCGTCTTGGGATTCTTGCGCGATATCTGCGCCAGCTCCTGCAGCTCATGCTCGGCGCCGTCCACCTTGATGCGCAGCGTGTCGATGGCGCCGCTGGTGGAGCGCAACGATAGATTCTTTATAAAATCATCCTTCATCTGCAGAACGGACTTTTCCATTTGCGCATTCAGACCATCCAGGTTGATCAGTTCGCGCAGCTGCTGCTCGTTTATCTCCACCTTAACTGGTTTTCCCTTGCCGCCTTTCTCCTTCTTGCGGTCCTTACCTTTTGCATAACCGCGCGCCTGTTGCAGCCATAGAGCTTCCGTTTGCCCCGCTCCCGTTTGTGGCTGCTGTTGCTGCAGCAGCAGCTGCTGGCGGTTGACGGCTATCAGTGCCGGAAGAAGTGGCCTAGTCAGCCGTGTGCTCAGCGCACGTAATTGCACTCCAGTTTGGGCGAGCATTTCAAACAAAATAAAGTAAGTGAAACTTACAAGTAAAGTAAATGCAGTGCTGCCAACTTGCTTTAAATTAAACAAAGCTGAGAGGCAAAAATGCCAACTAGCTTCGCTTTTAAGATCAGTATGCTGTTAAAGCAAAATTTTGTTTGCATATTTGTAGCCAATTTTGAAAGTTGCATATCAGACCCCAAATTCAGTGAATTGCCAGAAATCTTATAGGAAACGGGCGTCCAATACTCGACCTATTGCCTTTTTATCAAAATATTATTGTATTAAAATATCTGCAGTTTTCTATATAAAAATATTGAAATATTTGTGTGAGCAAGTGTTTACAAGAACTTTCGTTTATAATGTTCTCAATTTATCCCTTGTACAGGACTACAAACTGTTTACAAACTACGTGAGCGCCTTGAGCACAAGAAACCAGAAATATACCGATGATCTGCCGCAGTGGCGCAGCAAACTGGAGACGGCCTGTGCAGGACTGAAGAAACTGAAGCTCGAGGTGAAGGAATCCAAATACCAGCAAACTTTGAACTTGTACCTGAGTAACAAGGATCTGGAAGTGCAGTTGTCCAAGCAGCAGATAAACAGCAATCATTTGACCGGCATCAACAACGAGCAGGCGGAGAATTCGAATCTCCTGCGCAAGTCCTTTGCGATGGCCTGCGAAGGACTGCAAGAACTGTACAGTCGTCTGGAAGAGTCGAAGAAACTAACGCCAGAGATACAGAGTGTATACGAACGGCTCGAGCGCAAGATGCGCTTCACTGAAGCAGAGACAGAAACAGAAACGACAGCGATGGACGCGGAATTGGATGCACTGCTCGCCGACCAGGCAGAGGAGAATGAGCCAGCACCGTTGACTCACAGCGCCAGGAAGCGCATTCGCGACCGGCGCTGCACGCGCACATTAACCAACAGCGAGTTCGTTCTGCATCTGGGCGTCGATAGTTGTGAGGACACTGACTCAGACACGGACACCCCTGACGACTGCCAGCAGGTCTTCAAGAAACCGCGCAATCTCAACGTAACACAAGTGATTACTGGCACGAACGCGAGCACACACAAAGTACTGACCGCAACGGTCACCAAGCAGCGACCCATCAGTCATCGCATGATGACGGACATGCTCTCGGATCAGAATGTCTGTGGCTCTGTTGACAAGGAGAAGATGAAGCAAGGTGAGTCGTAAAGCAGCCGAATTCCAATTACCCTTTACCAAGTCCTTTCTTACACATTGCAGCCATGCTCAAGTCCAACAAGTTTACGGCGCACGGACTGCAGCGCACCTGCGCAGCTGCAATACAGAAGGAGAATCTCAAGTTCACAACGACCTGTGTGCGGAAAAGTCCACGTTCCTTAATTGCAAAAAGTTAGTTCATATTTATGCATATATACATCAATATAACATTTTTCTAAACACATGCATTATATTTTTAATTTATACAGCTCTTGCCGGCAGTTCAGCGGTGTTGCGCAAGCCGATCTCCCGTCTGGCAGGAACTATTGGCTCTGGTGCCAAGGAGGCGCCAGTGGTCAGGATAAACCGAGCCGCATCGTTTCGCGTTAAAAAATAATCACACAAGTTTGCATTACTTAAAAAAATCTTTTCGTTTTAATTCTAATTTTATTTTGTACCGCCCCAAACGATTTGAATTTACTGCTTTTAGTTCTGTAAAACTAACACAATCTAACCCAAATATATATATATTCTGTAAGATATCTTACTCTAAGTGAAAACCATTGCGTAGCGCCTCAACCCTAGAAATACATATCCGTTTCCTTGCCAGCACCTAAATTTTGTCTATCGTTTCGGTAAATGTCGCCGGCATGCCAGGCGCCAACACGCTGCGGTGGTGCTAAGCCCAACAGGCCAAGCAGCATGTAGAGCAGCGCTCCAAGATTGAGACCCAGCAGCAGCATTCCCGGTCCCATTAGCGCCGCCATCGATGCAGGCGGCGCTGAGCCGGGCCAACCACTCTGTAGGCTGCCAAAGCCCGTGTAGGCCAAGCGACGCCACGGCTGCTGTTCAGAGACAGCTGATTCTCTCTCCAGCCGCTCCAAGTCCTGCTCCGACTTCTTGCTCTCGGCAAGCAGAGTGTAGCGCGGCGCGAACGTTTTATCCACTGCACTTTCTGCATCGCCTGCAGTTGCCGCAACCCAGCAGAGGACAAAGATAACAACCATCTGCATGACGTCAACTGTTTGTCTGCTTGATGGCCGTCGCTGTCTTTTATACGCATCTGTGGTGGCTACAGCTGAGCGATTCTTTTGAGATGTCAGCAGTGTACACAAATGTGGCATCTATCACGTATGCATACAATATAAAACCACTGACCCAACTGCTAGACAAGCCTATCGTTTTAATGTTACATATGTATATTTGGATAAGATACACTTTGTTTATATTATTGTCCGTCGGATTAAATGCACCATGTCATTGGTCTAGTTGATTCGCTGCGCCTTGAGCAGTATCTGCGGCTGCTCGATTTCGGCTTTGCTCTGCACGAGCTTCAGCTCTCGCTCCCAGGCCTGCACCGAGCCACTGCTGGTGGGGGGCAGGGATTGAACAGTGCGTTTGATCACTGCTTGCAGCGTGGCAATGGTCTTCTCGAAGGCGTCGGTGACATCGCCGCTGGCGTGGCTGTGGGCCAGAAAGAGTGAGGCGAACAGATCGCCGGTGCCCGTGAAGAACAGATCCTTGTCGCCCTGCTTGGGTATATCGATGGCGAGTCGGGGGCCATTTAGCTGACTGAGGAAGGCACGCAGCACACCTGGTTGCCCTAGGTCGCTGCTAGAGATAACAACCGTTTTGATGTTGCGCTGATGAAACCAATCCATCGCCTCCCACACAGCCGCCTCGCTGCGCACCTGCTTGCCAGTGAGCAGCTCCACCTCATACTGATTGGGCGTTATAATATCGGCCAATGGAATGATCTCATCGCGATACACGGGCAGCAGCTCCTTGGGCACATACATGCTGCCGTTGTCGCCCATGACGGGATCGCAGACAAAAATCAGATTCGGATTAGCCTTGCGTATCTGCTGCAGTATGGCGCCCACTTGGCGCAGGAACAATGGATTGCCAATGTAACCAGTTAGCAGATGGGTGTATTTAGACAATAGCTCATTCTGCTCCAGGCCCTCGAAAATGCTGGCTGTTGGAGCGTAAATTAATAACAAATTCAATTGCATATATTTGTGTGGTATATTAACCCAATTCTTTTTCAGTGGATATTGGACCCTTGAAGCATTTGTAGCCCGTGTGATTTGAGAATTGCACCGAGTTCAACGGATCCACATCGAAGCCCAAAAGCTAAAGTTAAAAAAAATATTAATAAATATAAATAAATATATATGTGTAAATACAAATGTGGACACCGACCTGCAGGGGATAGGTTGCCACCTTGTTGCCCACATAGCCGTGCACAACGTGACTTTGAATGGAGAGCACCCGCTTAGCATCGGACGTCGTCATATTTCTGTTATTTGCGTATTGTTTATTGGTTTGTACTCGAACAAGAGACACTTCAGTGGTGATGCACTGTTGAAACCGGTTGGACGTGCTGTAAGCTACTAAGCACAAGCCATTTGATTGTAAATATACGAGCTAGATACAAGCGACTGGCATCTTATCATCAGCACTCAGCAGATAATTACTCGCTGATAAGCCATAGACAGCAATGGCGGCCAGTTAACAGTGCTATCAATCTGAACAACTCTATAGCATTGCTGTTTATTGCTATATTTTGAAACTTAAACGATTGAACTGCATGTGACCTTGGACTACAATTAAACTGAACTCCAAATTGCCTACATTCCCACCCTAGCCCCAGCCCCTTTCATTGTCAACACCCACTAAATACATATGCTTTAGTTTGTACTTGGTATCGATGCCAAAACAGCTGCGGTGCTGAGATTTCCTGTGAATGGCAATTTGCTGGCGCATGGTTTACGTAAACTTTTAATCGTTAGTTTTCTATGAAAACGTATAATTAAGTGTTGTTGGGGAGCTTAAATTCAGTGGCATCTACCATGGCGGCATATCTGGCTCGTTTGCTGGAGTGCAACATAAGCAGCAACAGCGCAGCAGTAGTACAACGCAGTGTGCGGCTTTTCAGCAGCCAACAGCAGCAGCAGCCTGAAGTGGACGACGATGAGGGTAAACAATAAAAGCAGTTAATTGAAAACGTGTTAAGTAATTTAAGTTGTGCCTTGTAGAGTTTCGTGTGCTCAACCTGCGCATCATCAAACAGCAAGCGCGCCGGCGGGAGTTCAAGAAGGAATCAGTGCAGCCGCCGCGCACAAAGCGCATGGCTGTTGATCAGGATTGGACGGCAGTCTGGTCGGGACCGCGCTCCTTTCATCCTGCCAGTGTGCCGCTGCCACTACGCCAGGGCTACACGGAGCGCGGGGCAGCGGCACCGTCAAAGTACGCGAATGCCGAGCTGATGAAAATACCAAATTTCTTGCACCTGACGCCACCAGCCGTAAGACAGCAGTGCGAAGCCATCAAGAAGTTCTGCACGCCCTGGCCAAAAGGCCTCGAGACGGAGACGAAATGGCAGCGCCTGTTTCCCGTGCAGGTCGTCACCACAGACTACTGTCACAGTCTGCCCACCATACGACAGCCGGAAGCTCGCCGTGTAACGCTTACGCTAAAGCTGTCGGATTTGCAGTTCGATGCACATGCGAAGGACAAGTTTCTACGTCTTGTGGGCGAGCGATACAACCAGGAGACGGGCGTGCTGACCTTTGTGACCGATCGCTGTCCAACGCGCAAGCAAAACTACGATTATGCATTATACTTGTTGACAGCTTGCTATCACGAGTCCTTTGTCACGGAGCCCTGGGAGGCGAACAAGTGTGAGGCGGACATGGAACTGTATCATTTCGAACGGAATCAAGCAAAACGGTCCGCGGAGGCAATCCTCAATTGGAATGAGAGCGCAGAGCAGAAAGTCGCGCCCAGTAAAAGCTATGCTGAAAGTGTCGAGCAGCTGGTTAATGAGGGAGAGAACGAGTACAACATGTCCAAGTATAAAGAGGAAGTACTTAAGATGTTAAAGATAGCTATCTAGTAAGCATTTGTACAATTACATTTGCCATAACGATACACGAAAATAAAAAGTAAACAATAAAAAAACCACACACCCACAACTATACGGGGCCGCGACAGCTGATTTCGCTGGGCGCGCTGCGCTGTGAATGGCAAAAGAACAGCGCGCATTTAAGAAGCAGCAGCAATTTTGTTAGTCCAAATAGAAGAAGACTGATTTGGTGGACGTGGATATAACATTTGTTCAAATTAGTAGTTAATAGTAATTTTAGAGCCTTTTTAACAACTAAACACGAGAAGCGCTGAAGTTCGCTTGACGTCGCTACATGACAGGTAACATTTTCAATCCAATGACATTTATAGCATTGCAACAACAATTAGAAACAATGCACCGAATTTTGTGTTTAACATTTCGGTTTCTCTTTTTTTTTATCGGTGTTCTTTCGGTTCGGTTCGGTTTGCCGGAAGTTGGCTGCCATTTAACATGAACATGGTTTATCTCAACTTCTTAAAAAAAACTACTTTGAATTGTCTTCGTTGGCAATGTCAACTGTCGCTGTCGCAGCTTATCAGCGCAATGTTTTGTTTGTTATTGCTTTTCGTGCAATTGCCTCGCATTTTAGTACACACAAACATATACATATGTATATGTGTTTGTGCCTATGCATATGTATGTGTGCATGCTTTGAGAACCTACAGTGGTATCTAGCCTCAGTATTCAACTACGCCCGCTGTGAGCAACAAGCACTTCGTGACTAACTAGCTGGAAAGCGGTTCAGTAAACACCTGACTGTCGGCACAATTTTAACGGTACGCCATTCAATTATAGCAATTGACGCAATTACAGTTGAATGTTTTTGTTCGACTTATTTGAATAGCATATAATATAGTAATATTAATATTTGCGTTAATCGTTCGCCGGGCTTAAGCTTTAGCTTTGAGGTCATAGACTGCTAACGGACGCTGAATATGCTAATCTTAAAGCCAAGAGAATAATACGCAGACAATCTTAGAGAAAAGCTCACTAGCACAAGACAGGCTTAAAACTGACTGGAATATTCCTTTTGTTTTGACTTGGGTAACTAATGTATGCATAAAATAAATATGATGTTACACTGGTTATAGCAATAGATTAGACTATCAAAGCCGGGATTAACATTGCAGTTACTTAAATTTAGGCATTTTTCAACTTTCGCCAAGTAAGCAGAGTAGCTGAAATATGCCAAAGACACTGCACATAACAATAAGTATAAAACAAATATTTAGTTTCACTTTCATAAGTGGAACAAAACAAATAAACAGACATTGTCGTGTAGTACGTGTTGTTCTTATGCTCTAATCTTTTTCAGCTGGTAATTGGCTGGCACTGACTATAGCAAGTCGAAGCAGAACTACAAGACACAAGCAGCTGAGCTAACAATACGCAACGTTGCCCATTTCGAATTGCCCATGAGTATCTGTGTCGGTATCAGTTTGAGTAGTGGGTCGCAGCCAGCGTAGCCAGCGAGCTTGACACGTGTCCATACTACAAGAGCAACACAATTGGCGCACACAGAATGCGGCGTCCCAACATCAAATGGATGCTCAAGTCGGCGGCTCTGGTGATCTTCTCGCTGATGCTGTTCCTGCTCATCACCAGCTGGATTTCCTCCATGCCATACACCAACAAGCCAGTACATCATGGCATCGAGCCGGAGCCCTTAAGGCCAGCGGCGCTTAGGTCCGCCGAGCTACGTGGGGAATACGTCAATGATGACAAAATGAAAGCGAATGCGAGACTCGATGAGCCGATGCATAAAAAGGAGGACGTGCTGCTGGAGGAGGAGCCAGAGGAGGAGTTGGTAAAAGACGATCCGGAAGACGAGCAAGATCTAGTCGTGGCTGCAGATGAAAAGTCTCAGAAAAAGGAAGAGTCGAACGCAAATCTTCAGGTGGCGGCACCCGTTGAGGATCTGCAAAAGCGGGACTGGCACGACTATACAGCCATGGAGCGCGATGAAAAGCGCGTGGGCATCGGCGAGCAGGGTAAAGCGGCCAAGCTGGATGATGAGAATGTGCGTGATAAGGAGCAGACGCTATCGCTGGAGAATGGCTTCAATGCGCTGCTCTCTGACTCGATATCAGTGAATCGCTCCCTGCCCGACATTCGACACAAAGAGTGAGTACAAATTACATATTGATAAAGAATGTTTCTAACTTCTATTCTCTTTGAAAGCTGCCGCAAGAAAGTGTATCTTAGCAAGCTGCCCAACGTCTCAGTTATCATCATCTTCTACAACGAGTATTTGTCCGTGCTCATGCGCTCCGTGCACAGCTTGATAAATCGCTCGCCGCCCGAGCTGCTCAAGGAGATCATACTCGTGGATGACTTCAGCGATCGTGCCTATCTCAGCAAGCCCCTGGAGCACTACATTGCCGAGCACTTTAGCATGGTGCGCGTGGTGCGTTTGCCCCAGCGCACGGGTCTCATTGGCGCTCGCTCGGCGGGTGCACGCAACGCCACTGCCGATGTGCTCATCTTTCTGGACTCGCACGTCGAGGCCAACTACAACTGGCTGCCACCGCTGCTGGAGCCGATAGCGCGCAACAAACGCACGGCCGTCTGCCCCTTCATCGATGTGATTGATCACAGCAATTTCAACTATCGGGCACAGGACGAGGGCGCACGCGGCGCATTCGATTGGGACTTCTTCTACAAGCGACTGGCGCTGCTGCCCGAGGATCTGAAGCATCCGGCGGAGCCGTTCAAGAGTCCCGTCATGGCTGGCGGTCTGTTCGCCATTTCTTCGGAGTTCTTTTGGGAGTTAGGCGGCTACGATGAAGGTCTGGACATCTGGGGCGGCGAGCAGTACGAATTGAGTTTCAAGATCTGGATGTGCGGCGGCGAAATGTACGATGCACCCTGCTCCCGAGTGGGTCACATCTATCGCGGCCCACGCAAGCATGTGGCCAGTCCACGCAAGGGTGACTATCTGCACAAGGTGAGCAATGGCATAAGCGCCATTAGTTTCAATCAGTTAAATATGTCTTGTTTTGCAGAACTACAAGCGCGTTGCCGAAGTCTGGATGGATGAGTACAAGAACTACTTGTACAGCAGCGCAGACGGCATCTACGATCGCGTGGACGCTGGCGATATATCCGTCCAAAAGGCCATACGCACCAAGCTCAAGTGCAAATCGTTCAAGTGGTTCATGGAGAATGTAGCCTTTGATCTGATCAAGAACTATCCGCCCATCGATCCGCCAGACTATGCCAGCGGCGCCATACAGAGCGTGGGCGATCCAACGATGTGCGTCGATACGCTGGGCCGCAATCGTCACAATCGGATCGGCATGTACCATTGTGCCAGTGATCTGGTGAAGCCGCAGCGCACGCAGTACTGGTCGCTCAGCTGGAAGCGAGATTTGCGGCTGCGCCGCAAGAAGGATTGCCTGGACGTGCAGATATGGGATGCGAATGCACCAGTTTGGCTGTGGGACTGCCACGGGCAGCAAGGCAATCAATATTGGTACTTCGACTATCATACTGGGCTGATCAAGCATGGCAAGGAAGGCAAACGTTGCATGGAGCTGTTGCCCTTCTCCGAGGAGCTGGTGGTCAATACCTGCAACGCTGGCAACAACTATATGAAGTGGACCTTTGGGTTTGTCAACAAAACAGCGCTGGACAACTACGACGTAGAGTTGGAGCTAAAACTCTAGTAGTATTAAGACTCGCTCGACACTTGCCATCGTACTTAAAATGCAATTGTGAAGTCTAATATTTGTATTTTATGTAGTTTATGTACATAAGGATTTGAAATGTAGATTTAGTCTTTAAGCCAAAATTTGCCCAAGCTATGTTGCGCACATTCCAATCGTCAGTTGTTAAGTACTTATATTAAATCCGACTACAAATGAAATTTGACAACGTGTTTAACTTTGTTTGTCGTTTTATTTAATATTAATATCTTTTTGCTTTCAATACGCGTACGTTAAATAAATATAATTTATGTTTTATTTCATATTCTTTATATACGTTTTTTTTATTTTCATTTTCAGTTTTGTTTATCGTTTTACAATATGTATCATCATCTTCATCATCCTTAGCTCCACCAACCCATCGGATGCTCTTCAACATCTTACATGATTTCTTTTTTTCTGTCGATCTTTTGCGTGCAGTGGTTTCTAGTGTTTCTCGACATTTTCTTTAAAATTAATATACGCCAATATTTATAGTATATATTCTCAATATATATCGTGTATATATCTGTATATATATATATATATATGTGTGGGTGTGTATTTTCATTTTCATGCTCTTGTGGCGCCCCGCAATAACTCAAAACACATTGTAAACTCGTGTATAAATTAATAATGGCAAAAAGTTGGTTTTCCTTTTATTTCGAAAATTATATAAAAAGCATTTACAAACTATAATAGTTGTTGGCTTGCGTAATCAGTTAATCGTTTAATCAATTATCAATTATCATAATTTATATTTATATATATAAACATTTAAATATTTATCAAAACATGTTTTTTCTTGTTGCTCAAAAGTCTTCTTCGCTGCCTTACATTTACATACATACGTTTTACATTAATGATTCTCCTGCACAGTTTTTTTTTTCAGTTTCATCGTCATAATTTCAAATTATAAGCATAAGTATACATATATATTAATAACCATTTTTGTGCAAAATAATGTTCATTTCTTTTAATGTTTAGACTAATTTGATTTGAAATTCAGTTGCGCTGCCATTTTGTTTTTGGATGGATGTAAATTAATTGAGTTTGCTTTTTACAACAATCCATGCGTGAAATGATTAAGCAAAATGTTATCTCTTTAGTTAATTTATAGTTGTTGTTGTGTACTTAATACTTGCTTGGTTTCGAGTCTTTCTTTTTTTTTGGGGATTTCGTTTTTTTCTTTTTCTTGAATTTGCTTTAACATTTACAGCACATTTTATAATCAAAAAAAGGAGTTTGCCTTTTTTTTTGTTGGCGCGCATAAATAAATAAAACTTCATTTCTTGCTCTTTATTTTATATATGTATGTGTGTGTGTGTAGTATTTTTGTTTTGTTTGTTTTGTTGTGTGTTGCTTAAACTTAAATTATTAATAATGTTTAAAAAATGTCTTGATGCTTAACGCGCTGCTCATCTCTCTCTCTCTCTCTCTCTCTCTCGCGCTACTTTACTATCATTCATTTCATTCGCGTCCCTTCACTTGTTATGCTTTATGCTTATTTATGTGCCTTTTACGTATGCTTAGCTTAAAATGCTGCCCACCCCAAACCCCCCGTCACTGTGCTCAAATCGCCTGACGCACACATACTACTACATACAAAAATGTTAGTATGCAAATTCAATTTGATTTTTCTTTTCTTTTTGTTTTCGTTATTGTAGGTTGCCTTTGTTACGCTCTCTGTGTCTGTGTGTGTGTTTGTGTGTGCTTTTGATTATGAGTGTACTTGCAGTTAACGGTAAATCAAATGTTCGCAAATGCGGCTCTCTTGCGTGCAGAGCGAGACGATCCGATCGGAAGAGAGTCGAATGCAATGCACGAAGACGGCGACATTTGCTGGCTGTCAATTTGAATTCGCTTGGCGCTGAAAAGTATGCAACAGCGCCAAACGACAGTCAAATTGTTGCATTCGTTGAACTAACGGGAAAAACTAGTTGAAAATGTATGTATTTTTGGTGTTGTTGTTGTAGTGCTATTTTAGTGTACCAGTAAAAACTTGTTACCAACTATTTAATTATGTTTTTGCTTTTGTTTTTTGTTGCTTGCGAAATTCTTTACGTTTTTGTTTTGTGTTACGTTGTTTCTAGTTTGCTTTTTAAAAAATTGGTTTATTTGTACTTTTGGCAATGATCTTTTACGAGTATCCGTCCACTAACAGTTTTTCTCTTTTGCTTGTTAATCTTAATTTGTTTATTTTGCTCACGATAGAAACTCAAGCAAACATTTCTTTAGCATTTTGTTTATTAGGTATTTTTGTTTTTAGTTATTAATTTTTGTTTTCTAGTGTTTGTTCTGTAGTTTGTTTGTTTGTAGTGTGTTTGCTGTTTTGCTTCTTAACAGAAGAAGAGAACAAAAAGAAAAAAAAAGAAGAAATGTAACTCATTTAACAGAAATTGCCAACAATATAGCTGCGCTTAAGAAACTAAAGTAATTTTTGTTTATGTTTTTCTTGTTTTAAATATATATATATATATGTATCTAGCTGCATTTGTTTTGTTTTCATTTCTCTTCCAGTGTATAAACTAGGCATATGTGAGAGAGTGTGTGTGTGTGTGTGTGTGTGTGTGTGTAGTGGAGTTTTGGTTGTGTAGTTAGTGCATGCTGGAATGGTGACTGGTGCCTGGTGACTGGTGACTGGAACCGACACCTGCTGCCCGCCTCCTTTCTCCTCGTCTCCTCGGTATGGCACACGAAACGAAATCAGGACGCGTTTACAAAAATAAGTGTTGTGAGAATATTTCAGTCGTTTGCGGCTTAAGCTTAGAGCTAAACAGCGATGGGGTGAAGCGATGACCAGTACGACGACTACCACTACTACCAGTAGTAGTAGCTGCCCATCTGGCGCCGATAGGCGCTCAGGTTTGCTGCGTGGGCGGCGGCGGCTGTGGCGGCGGAACTCCCACTGCTGCCGGCTGCTGCAGCTGCTGCTGCTGTTGCTGCTGCTGCTGCAGCTGCTGCTGCTGCTGCTGTAGTGGGGCATTGGGGCCAATGGTGTTGGTGTTGTTGTTGGCGTTGGTGCTGCCATTGCCATTGGCGTTGGCGCTGCTGCTGTTGGCGCTGCCATTCGTGGACGATGTTGGACTGCTATTGCCCTCCTGATAGGGCCCCGTAACCACACATGGGTGCATAGGAAACAGGGTCGTCCACGACGTTGTTGTTAGTGTTGGTGCGTGGAGGGCAACTTTCTCGTTTTTTGGCTGCTCACTGCTGTTGTTGTTGTTGTTGTTGCTAGTGCTGTTGTTGTTGTTCGCCTGTGACTTTTTGCTGTTGTCGCTCTTCTTCTTTTTACTGCCACTGGCGCCATTCTTGATGGCAGCGCCGCCATTGCTTTCCTTCTTGATTGTGGGCAGCGGCGGCACAGTCGTCGCCGCCAATTGCTCGTCATGCATATCCTCGTCCTCATCATCGTCGCCGGCGGCCTTCTTCAGCAGACGCTCGCGCTCCTCTTTGGCTTTGTTGTCGAGGTCCGTGTTGATCTTCTTCACGCGCATCTTCTCCTCCCACTCGTCGATGCCGTGCCGTGCACGATTCAAGTTGCGATGCTGGTAGAAGATCAGCGTCATCCGCGTCGGCTGATGCCGATCCGGTCGTCGCACCGCTGTCGTCGCATGCATCTCGTGCTTGGCGCACTCGATCAGCACACTGCCGTGATTCAGCGCAATCGCAACGCCGCCCATTTGCGGATCCTGAAACGCCTCGATGTTCTCATTGATCTCGGCCACCTCGCCAATGGGCTCGATCTTGCTCGAATTGGTGCTGGCGGGCGCCACAGTTGTCACTGTATTGCTGCCAGCTGCTAATGCTGCTGCTGCTGCAGCTGCTGCTGCTGCTGCGTTGCCGTTGGCATCGCTGCCATTGCTGCTGTTGCTGTTGTTGCCCAGGGGCGGCACTTCCACTGCCGGCACTGCTGTGGGCGTGACAGTGGGCTCCACATTGTTGACAGCCAGCTGGCCATTGCTCAAGTCCGGCAGAATGGTCTGCGGCGGTGTTACGGGCAACTGTTGCTGCTGCAGCTGTTGTTGTTGCTGCTGCTGCTGCTGCTGTTGTTGCTGCAGGTGTTGATGCTGCAGCGGCATTGCTGCTGGCAGCGCTGGCTTCACGAGTGTCGCACCTGCCGGCGGCATACCGTGTGTGGTTAACAGGGTGCCCCCAGTTGCCGTTGGTGCTCCGGCCGTGGGCCCATATCCGCCGGAGCTCTGATGATGCCCGTAGACATTCCAGTTGGGCGAGGGCGGCGGCGGCGTTGGCGGCGGCGTCTGCTGCGGATACATGCCATAGGGCGAGTACGCCTGATGGTGATACCCGTAGTTGTAGTTCATGTTCTGGTACGCATCATAGGCGGAGTAAGCGGAATGCGGCGGCGGCGGCGGTGGCGGGTACATCTGATAGTTGTTCGGGTACTGCGAGTACTGATAGTCGCTGGGCGGCGGCTTTGGCTTGACGAAGCCCTCTGGCGTGTGCGGATGGTGGTGGTGGTGGTGGTGATGGAGTGGTGGTGCTAGATTAGTCATGGGTTGCATGGCTGTCAAAGCGGTTAACTTACTCTCGACCAGTGAGTGATTGACCAGCGTTGTCGAGTCGGGATTCTCCTCACTCACGCGACTCTTCAGCTCACCACCAACAACGGCAGCTAAGTCGACACCACTCTGCTGCTGCTGCTGTTGTTGTTGTTGCTGCTGCTGCTGCTGTTGCTGTTGCTGCTGCTGTTGCTGCTGTTGTAGCTGCTGTTGCTGCTGTGCGCTCAATGCTGGCGACGTCAGATTGTTGTAGCTGGGCGTATAGCCATTGCTGGCATCATGCTGCGCGGGCGTGGGCGTTACGGTAATGGGCGTGGCAGGCGGCAGTGCTGTCGCTGCGGCGGGAGCAACTGTTGCCGCTGGCGATGCAACGGATGCAACTGGTGCTACCGCTGTTGGTGTTGCTCCTCCTGCTGCCGCTGCTCCGGCTGCTGGCGGCGTCACCGTATGCGTGTGCTGCACCAGCGGCGCCGTGGGCGTCGTGGGCGTCAGTGCTGCCGTGCCAGCGGCCATGCCCATCGCATGGGGCGGCCAGTTGCCGTAGTAGTTGCGCGAATCAATGTAGGAGCCCGTCTGGTAGTCGTAGGAGTAGGGCGAGTCCAGCACGGTGCTAGAGATCTGATTCGACTGCAGCTGGGCATCCGTGAACGTGTCGATCATGGTGGCCATGTTCATCAGGCTCGAGTTCGAGCTCATCAGCTGGTTGGGCTGGGTGCCGGGTGGCGCCACAGCACCAGCAGCAGCAACACCTCCTCCGTTGCTGCCATTGGCGCCGTGCGCATTGACTGGCGGCGTGCTGAAGGCGCTGCCCGCCGGACTGGGATTGTTCGTCACGGGCGTCTGGCAGCGGGGCGAGGGCGTCGTTGGCGGCGCGGAGCCGGGCGTGGATGCGCTGGAGTTGTTTGACTTTGACTTGGACTTTGATTTGCTGCTGCTGCTGCTGCCGCCGCTGTTGCCGCCATTGCTGGCGCCATTCTCCTTCTTGATGTGCGCGGCGGCGAGGGCGGGCGGACTGCTCTGCTGGGATTGCGTCTGCTGGGCGCCATTGCTGCTGCTCTGGCTGCTGCCATCGGCGGCGGCATCCTGCTCGCCATCCGGCGTCGCCGGCTCGTCCTCTTTGCGCTTCTTGCCATGCCGCCGACAAGGTATCAGCGGCGTGGAGCGCACGCGTACTTCGCAGGGGAATCTAATAGGGATAGGGGCAAGGGAAAGAGATTGCGGATTAGCTTGTGTCATGCTGGCTGCCGAGCTGCAACGGGGGTAGCTCAAAACTCAACACTACACTCACTTGTCCAGCATTTGCACGGCACCGGTGCGATGCTTATCGCGCTGCCCCTCGACGCTCTCGAACTCGTCCGTGCCGTCCATCGTGTAGAGCGGCAGGACGTGGAACTGCTCGTCGTCGGGCAGGCGGCTGTCGCGATTGCCGGGCTTCAGCAGTGCCACATGCACCGTGCAGCCATCCTGCATGTTGTGCAGATCGCGATGCGAGTGCGCACAGAAGTCCAGGCAGGCGGTCACGCCGGAGAAGGGCTTGCCCGGCTCCAGGCCGAGCCGGCAGTCGGACGCCTCGTGCTCGTACTTGGTCTGATTGTCGTAGGAGCGCGGACACACCTGCTTGAAGACCGGCGCCAGCAGCGTTGCGATCAGGTTCATGTGATCCTCGATCGCCGCCTCCTCGCTCTTCACCGACAGCCGGAACTTGCGCACCGTCTTGGAGCGCGCATACTTGCAGCCATTGTAGTACATGGACCAGCTGCAGCCAAAGCTGTACGACGCTCCTGACGTCTCCGGATCCAGACCTGTGCAAATCGAATGTGATTTAGAATCTCTCTTTCTCTCTCGCTTTCGAACTGGAGAACACTGGAGTAGACACTCACCTTGGCAGGCACAGGTGCGATTCTCATTGGTGGCGCAACGTCGCGTGGTGGGTAGCCCGTACTTGTTGAGCTTGGGTATCAAATTCTTGTAGGCATTGTCCGCCTCCAAGCGCGGCACTCCATCCCAGGCCACCATGCAGACCACAATGTAAGCAGCAATGCATCTAAAGAGGTAAACAGGTAAGCAAAGGGATTTGTGATTCACTTTTCGCTAGATGCTTGCAGATTTGGACTTACCTGTGACCGGGTCGCTTCTTGACTACAACGAGTATCTTCTCGTCGGGATCGGCACGCCTGATCACCCACTTGGCCACCGGGCAGCCCTGCGACGTTTTGCCCTCCTTGCCCGTGTAGACGATCTTCTCGATGCGCAGCTGACGACCCGTTAGCTGACAGCGATCCTCGAACTCGCGACGCAGCTCCATCAGCGAGGAAGCTGTGCCTGCAAGAAGAAATGTAAATGTCTGGGTTAGGTTCTTGTTTCGTTTTCCAAGGGTAATCTCTAAGCCGTACCCAGATGCGTGTAGTAGGTGCCCGGCTCAGGTGGATTCTTGTCGGACTGGAAGCACTCGCATTCGGGTATCTCCGTCTTGTTGCCCTTCTCGAGACGATCCGTCGTATCGAACATGGGATTGATTTTCTCGTGCTTAACAATTATCTCGGGTATCTCGTCCGGTTTCGGCTTCTTCGCCTTGGCCTTGACACCGTTGTGCGCCTCGGCCAGCTCGTCCTCGTCGAGCAGCTCCTCCTTGGGCTGTATGCCCAGGCCCAGGCAGGTGCCATCCTTCAGATGCTCCGCCGTCGGCGGCCTGGTGCCGCCCTGGCGACAGCACGTGAAGCCATTGTTGAGCGGCTTGCCCTCACCCAGATAGCCATAGCCATGCCCGTGACCATGCCCATGACCATGGCCATGGCCATGACCATGCCCGTGTCCCAGCATGCCCATATCCTCGAGCTTCGGCTCCAGCATGCCATGGTGGCTCAGGTGGGGCGGCGGTGGCGGCGGTCCTCCATGTCCCAGCGCATAGCGATGCGCCGGAATGGGATACGCGTGCGCCGGTATGTCCTTCTCATAGTTGGTGGGCAGTGGTATAATGCTGTTCGTGTCCGGCTTGCGGTCCAGCTCCAGCATGCTATTGCCATGCCCATGACCGTGCGGTCCGTGCTGGCCCGCATGCCCCGGCGGCTTTCCACGACTGCCGTACGCTGCGGCCGCCTGATAGCCGGGCACAAAGCTCTGCTGGAAGTTCTGCTGGAAGCTGCCGGCGCCGGCGCCATAGTACGCCGAATTGTGATGATAGTTGGCGTAGTCCTGCTGATGCTGATGCTGCTGATGCTGCACCGGCTGACCCTGTGCGTCGTTCTGACAGAAGTCCGCATACTGTATGAAGTTCTGATAGTTGCGCTCGTAGCCCTCCATTTTGTTACCCTGCCCGCCCGGTCCGGGCATCAGGCCCGGCTCCGTCTTGATGTACTGCCCGTGATAGTCCTGGCCGCTGTGCCCGGGCGGCGGCGGATAGTGTGCGCCCAGCGCTTTCAATCCGCCACCCCCTCCACCGCCACCGCCACCGCCACCACCCGGATCGTTGGCATTGCGATCCCGCTCGATTTCGGCGGCAGCTGCCTCAGCGGCAGCAGCAGCAGCTCGACTCGCCTTGCTGCGACTGCGCGACTTCTTCGGCTGCGGCTGCGGTTGCGGATGCGGATGCGGCTGAGGTTGCGGCTGCTGCTGCACCGGCTGCGGCTGTATGGGCATGGCGGGCTGGGGCTGGGGCGGCAGCGGCGGGGGATGCGGCTGCGGTTGCGGCAGCTCGGCATGGCTGATGGTCGTGTGTTGTCCTGGCTGGTGCTGCTGCAGCTGTAGCTGCAGCTGATGATCGTTGCCGGCATAGCCGCTGCCCACGCTGGGCTTCTTAAAAGAGTTGGCGTGGTGCGGCTTCCAGATTTGATCGCCACCACCTCCGATCGGCTCGGCAACGCCCAGCGGTGGTGCAACGCTGCTCGAACCGTTGGCGCTCAGCGCCGTCTCGGGCCGGAGATGGTGGCTATACGATAAAAAATGACCGGTCTGCTGTTGTTGCTGCTGCTGCTGCTGTTGTTGTTGCTGCTGCTGCTGCTGCTGCTGTGCGGCAGTGGTCGGCTGTATGTCCGGTGGTGCATCCTTCGAATCGCTCTTGCGCATTATCATCGACTTGATGCGCGTATTCAGATGCAGGCGCTCACCCTGCGCCGGATAACCCTCGCCACTGAGCTGCTGTTGCTGCTGTGCGGGCGGCGGCTGTTGCTGCTGCTGCTGCTGCGCCTGTTGATTGCTCCAGTTCCAGTCCTGCATGGGCGGCGAGCCGAGATGCGGATGCGTCTGCTGCAGGCTGTTGCCATACGGCTGCAGGCCGTTGCCATTGGGCGAAGGCGGCACCTGATTAGGTGACTGCGAGACGAGGCGTGGCTGCTGCTGCTGCTGCTGCTGTTGTTGCTGCTGCTGCACCTGCACCTGCTGCTGCTGCTGCTGGATGAGACTGCGCGTGGGCGATGGCGGCACGGCTTGTGACTGGGTTTGCATGGGTGAGCTTACTGGTTGGGCCACAACAGTGCCAGTGGCTACTGGCACCGCTGTGGGCGTGGTTGCGGCGCTGGGCGCCGCTGTTGTCGTCTGCTGCTGTTGTTGTTGTTGCTGCTGCTGTTGTTGTTGCTGTGGAGAACCGCTGTAGTCGCCTGGATACCCGTTACAGTTGAGTGAGCGCGGCGGCACGCTGCTCACCCGCGGATATCCAGGCGTGTCGTTTCCCGACATGCTCTTGTTCAGATCAGCACCCAGATGTTGTTGCTGCTGCTGTTGCTGCTGCTGCTGCTGTTGCTGTTGCTGCTGCTGCAGGCCGACGGCTGGTGGCGCCGGCGCCGTAGACACCTGACCGGCATAGCTAACGCCGCCGGGCGCAAAGCCAGCGGCGACACTCTGCAGACCCACCTGATTGATGGGCGCACTGGAGAGCTGCTGGCTCTGGAAGTCGTAGCGCTGCACGGGCGCACCGTACGGTGAACGGCCGTAGTTGGGATCGAAGCCGAGACCCGTCTGCACGTAGCCATTTGATGGATAGGCGTAGGACTGTGTCTGGAAATCCAACGAGTTGAGCGATGTGATGGCTGGAGTATTCTGTGGTATTTGCTGTATGAACTGGTTCTGCCAGCCCTGCGATGGATCCGCCTGCCATGTCGGATAGAAGGCCATGGGTGCCTGCAAAGGTGATGAACAAAATGCATCCGTAAGTGTTTGCGTCATAAAATAATAGTAAGAGCTGTAAATAAGCATATTTGCATGGTCTAAATTCAAAAATTCCTTCCACTTATGGCATTGATTTTAATGCATCTGGAGTAAAGACTAGAGGAATATTTACTTTCGCTAAATATTTACATATATTTAACCTTTCATTTGTTTATATATAAATGCATGCTAAACGTTTTGCAATTTTCCTAAAACTTGTGCCAAATAGCTGCTTTTAATCTACGAAATAATGTTGCGACCTTTTCAATGAGCGCTTTCCCGGAAATGCTGAGCACATGATTAGGCATTTGAGTTATGTGTGTTCAGTTTAATCAGAGTGACGGAAACAGGAAGCTGTTCTATGTGATGTATGCGGTGGCAATAAAGCATAAGCATAAACATAAACTTAGCAGTATATAACCTTAAGCAATCAATATCAACACAATTCTATATTGTGCAACAAATCAGCATAAATTATTTGTAAATAAACTTAATCAATATATAATTTACATATTTTTTTCGTTTCTCCCTCAAGCAACAACTTTAAGATCATATCTAAACTCAAAATACATAATTACCAGCATTTTGCAACCCTTTTACTCGAGCCACCCTTAAGGCTAGCTTATTTTCTACTTCGAAAACTGTTTTTTCTGTTCCTGTTGCTGCCGCACATGAATCAAATTAGCCGCGCCCTAATTTAGCGAATAGCTAATTGGCCCAAGCCCCAAATAAACACAAAGCAAACAAAACAAGAAAAAAATAAAAGGAACTGAGAACATGCCAAATATATATCCGCTCGGGGGCGGCCAAAATGCTATTAATGCTGTTGTTGATAAACGCGCCTTAAATTATGCTACACTTTTTGTTTATTCTGGTGTCTGGCTAACAAAACACGGAACAACCCGAAATAAAATAACGTCGTCCACATTTTATTTGCATTTTTACGAGCACAAAAGTTATGAAAGTGAAATTTCCAACACAAACAAGCAACATAGGCCAACAGCCAGCGACAGACGCACAATAAAATCAAATAAAATATAAATTTAAATACAAATACAAATAATTTGAATGGCGGCGAGTTTTATAGACTACTCCGGTTTGTTTTTATGCCTGGCTGTAAAAATACACGCCTATTTTGCCAGCATGTGTGTGTAGATGTGTGTGTGCACCTGGTGCTGACAGCTGCTGCCATAGTTGTTGTTGTTGTTGTTGCCACTGTGTTGTGTGGTCTACGTTTTATTTTTGAAAACATTTAGCAATCATTGATAAAAATCGAAAAATGGTTTATGAATGAACGAGTGTCTGTCTCTATGTGTGTGTGTGTGTGTGTGTGTGTTTGTGTGTGTGTGCGAGGCCAGTTGTGTGTGGTTTGGCTCTGCGTCTGTCGCTCGGTCTCGTTTTGTGTGCTCAGCTGCAACTGATTGGGCGCATATGACGTATACGCCACGTTGGCGCAGTCGATTCGCACATACGCACAAGTTTTAAAATTGTTGTATGCAATTTTTGTTGTTGCTGTTAGCAGTGAATGGAAAACGAAATGCACTGATTGACTGGCCAAACGTTTGCGAAGGTCAATGCACGCTGCTTTTATTGTTTGCGATTTGTTCTCAATTGTTGTTTTAATTGGCAAACGGCAAAGTGAAATGGAAATTGTATTGTTGTTGTTACTCACCATGGGTTGTTGCGGTTGATCCTTCATGGTTTGTATTTGTGCGGTTATTTGATGCTGCTGCTGATGCAAATGTTGCTGTGCCTGATGTTGCTGCTGCTGCTGTTGCTGTGCGTGCTGCTGCTGATGGTGTTGCGACTGTTGCTGCTGCTGCTGCTGCAAATGTTGCTGTTGCTGAAAGTGCTGCTGCTGCTGCTGCTGCGGCTGTTGATGCTGCTGATAGTGCTGCTGCTGCTGTTGCTGCTGTTGATGCGACAACAATTGCTGCTGCAGCTGCTGCTGCTGATACTGTTGCTGCTGCTGCAAACTGCCGCCGGCTGCGGCAACGCTTGCTGTCGTTGTATTTGGCGATTGCTGCGGCAACAGTGTTGCTGTTGGCACTGGACTTATAAGTGGCGATGTTGCTGATGCGGCTGCAATAACGCCAGCGGCTGCATTCAGTTTATTTGCTTTGGTGGAGGTTTTACGGGCGCGTGACTGCAAAAACAAAATACAACATTGTTGACAAATTGTTAGTTAGTTAATGGCATTGACTGAAGTAACTGTAGCGCGTAGATATCTGCATGTGTATGTGTATAAGTGTATGTTTATGTGTGCATAAATTATGGGGCAATTTACAGCTGTTGTTGTTGTTGCTTGCGCTTTAAATTATATGCAATTAATTTATGGCACTAGCTGTTGCTATTGGTGTTGTGGGTGTTTTTCTGGCTTGACCTTCACGACAACAGCTGCTTTATTTTGTTTGCACAAAAAAAAAGCCCCAATTACACAATAGCCCGGAGCTGTTCTAGTTTGTTGCATAGTTTTATTTCTTTAATTAAGGAAATTTGTTAGACGCTCAACTATTTTAATTGCCACATTTTCAGCAACGTCATCGTCCCCCACGCCCCCCAGCTGCCCCCCTTTTATATAATTTATGCTTGCAGCGGACACATAATTTCGACTTGTTTTTGAGTCTGCACGCCGGCAACATGTAAAATTTATGTGGCCAGCGATTTATGTGCAATTTATTTGTGCAGCCAAATACATATATATATATATACAAAAAAAAAGCGAGCATGGCAAAAATGCAGCAGGCAACAACAACAACAGCAGCAGCAGCTGCGGTTGCCATTTATTGTTGCTGTTGCTGCTGCTGCTGTTGTTGTTGTTGCTGCTGCTTGGTCTAAAATATGTTGCGCGCACCATTAAAGGCAGCGACAATTTATGTTTATAAAAGTCTTTTGTCGTTAGCGCACTGAGCTAGCTGCTCCAAAGTATTTTATTATATTTTTTTATATGGCTATATGTTGCAGGATTTGGTAGCAAGGCAAAAACCCAGTCTGGAGAAATATTTATACAATTTCTAGCTGTACTATCTAAGCTAAGAATGCGTATTTATAGCTAGACATTATCTAAATAATTTCAGCTGATTAGCAATGATAATTTGGCTGCGTCAAAACAAATCGATAAGATATCGATAGTAAAACTATAGAAAAAAATCAATATATATATATTAAAATATATATTAATTTATAGAGTCTGCGATGTATTGCTATTTATAATTAGTTGGCAATCATTTGATACTAAACTAATTGCTAAATAAGTGCTTAACTTAAAGCTTTGCAAAATGGCAAACAAGTTTTGTGCTTGGCCAATTAAAGCGGCTTATTTCGAGAATTGTGTAGAACTTTAGCAGACAATAAATAAATAAAATTTGCATACAAGAGCAAACCAAATCGTTTGTGCAAATTGGCTGCAAAAATATGATTTATATTTTACACATGTGTAAAATATTTTCCAGCTGCCTATGTGTGTGTGTGTGTGTGCTATGTCGACTTGGCCAGCATAATGCAATACAAATACGACAACAAAATGAACAACAATAACAAGGAGGCAGTCCAATTGGAATTCAAATGTCTCTTCAGCTTCTGGGCCACCAGCTGCTGACAAAGCAACAAAATAACTTAAGCAAACAAAGTTGCAGCCTGTATATATATACATATATATATAGTATTTGTAAAGGGGGCGGCTTTTGTGTGAATGCTTTCGAAAAATATTTGCAATGCAAACAATGTTTCATGTCGCAGGTGCCAAAAATTAAAATAAATTTGCACGCAATTTTAAATCGAAAATTGCCAATTATTTGTGTGCAGATTTTCTTACGATAATATGAATAGATATGTGCATATATATTTGTAAGCCATGTCTGTGTGCATATATGGCATTAATTAAGATTTTGCACATTGCACACTGTTTGCTTAGGCAATAGAAAAGAGCAAAAGCAACAACGGACAATAGTTAAACAAAAATGGCATAAGGCCATTGTAAAACTATAAAATAAACACAGAAAATGCAAATGCAAAGTTTGTTGTGTTAAAATAACAATACATATACAGAGTAGCATAGTAAATTCTTCCTATAAATATAAAAAATATAAAGAACCTTAGATATCATCTTAAATCTTGGAGTATATGCAATACTTTAAAGCGTAAATTGTTCCTATTAATATTAAACAAGAATATAGCATTTGACTATAATTTGACCACAACAAAAGAAACTTATATATCATCTTTAACCTTAGAGTATATTCAATAAATATAAATATTAAACAATAAATATGTATAGAATCTGACTATGTCCCAAAGAAAAAGTAACTTAGATATCATCCTTAAACTTAAGAGTTAAAACTTATTTTTCCTATAAATATTAAGCAAGAATTCTGCATAGAATCTGAATAGATATCATCTTAAACCTTAGGGTATTAAAAGTTATGGCAATTGTTTCAGTATTCACATTTGTAGCTGCATTTTTTCACCATTATTTACACAGTTCATAAAAGTTAATTAAATGTTTATGATCGCGTCGCTTGTTTGTTCTGTGTGTTCTTTCTAGACTTTACAATTTTGTTGTTCCTGGTTTCATTTTTCTTGTTGTTACTATGTCAATGCATTTATATTTATTTCTTGTTAAAACAAACAAGACGCGAATAGATAGAAACAGATACAGATTAGTGGCCTCTTATCTGTGTGAGCACTACAACAACAACAACAACAACAATTGTAATAACAACAACAATAGTAACAACAAACAGCTGCAACGTGCAACGAACTAAAAGTTGTGGCCTTCGGCCTCGCAGACGGAGAGAAAGAGAGAGAGAGAGAGAGAGAGAGAGAGAGAGATGCAACAAACTCCTCAGTGACCTCAGTTTTTACTGAAAATGCGTTGAAAAGAAAATTGCGCACTGGGTAAACAGCAATTAGTTGTGTGTGTGTGTGTGTGTGTGTGTGTGTGTGTGTGTTGTGTGTGTGTGCAAGTATATTACTATTTACATTGAATTGCGCGCTGTGCTGATAAGCAACAAGGAAAATACTCGCATACAAAACAACGAAATAAATATTAAAAGGTAAAACTGAAGTAAAGTATATTTTCAGTTCGGCTTGAGCGACGCAGCCGATGCGCTACAATGCATACGACTGAGCAGGCTAATGGCTTATAGATATAGATATATCTATATGCATATATGCATATAAGCATATATGCATGCGTTGCACTCAAGTTGTCCAAGTGTGTGGCATGTGCGTGTGGCAAGTGGCAAGTGGCAAATGTGGCACAGCTGCGAAAGTGTAGCTCCAGGTAGGGTGTGAATTGTTTAAGCAATTGCTTACATCACAAATGCATGAGAACAAAAGGAATCCAAAGAGACTTTATTGGATACCAAAAACTACTTTACAAGCTCAAATTTTGGTTATTTTAGGCTTCAATTTTGAAATATGAAAAGAACTTCAATGTGGAATGAAAGTAGTGGAAAAACCATGAACAAATTGGGCTTGAGCATTCAAATCGGTTCAGTTTTGGCAAAGTTATGTGAGTTTAAAGTCTCCAAAGGTTATTTCTAGAGTACCAAAAATCACTTTACAAGCTGAAATTTTTGTTATTTTTGGCATGATTTTTAACCAAAAATGAAACACCCCAGAATCGAGTTTCTTTTGGATTTTTCTACTATTTATGACACCCACAATCGATTATAAATATTATTTCGCGATTCTATTTTTTGAAGTAAATTTTTTTTTCAAAAATAGTAAGGGGGGAGTACATGCTTTTTTTTCGGCAAAAAGTAAAAAAAATGAAGTCCTCAGAAATGGATAATATTTAAATGCAAAATGAAAGTCGACAAAAAACCATGAACAAATTGACGTAGAACTTCTAAATCGGTTCAGTTTTGGCCAAGTTATGACAGTTTCAAGTTTTCAAATTGCATTTGTAGGAAACCAAAAACCACTTTACAAAGTTTGGAGTTATCAAATCTACTAGACCAAATTGCTAGACCAATTTAATGTATATATTAATAGATTTCTCATCGCTTACTTCTCTTATCTATTTAAAATAGTCAACATTCTTAGTTAGCCAATTAAACAGTTGATTTAATTTCCTTGTTTTAGAAAGACCCGACTTGTGCCTTATATATTGTATTGGAATATAATGAATATATTTGTTAGGCACTCAGCCTATTTGTATACTCTTGTAGATATTACCATAATCTTCAAACATCATTAATCGCAATGCTTTAGCTTACTATTTACTATAAGTGAGCTTTAGAATAATTGGCTCAACTAAAAGAAACTTGAGCATTCTGACTAGTAACTGCTGGCAATAACAAATTAGAGTAGACTATCGCTACCCTCTACCTCTACTTCTACCCTATCCTTCTCTACTCTTTCGCTTGTCTGCCTGTCTGTTTCTCTGACATTGATAAGAGCGATGGACGCGAACGCAATAATAATAACACCTCGAGCTCGTGTGTGTGTGTGTGAGTTGGTGTGTGTGTGTTAGTGTTGTGTACCCTGTCATAAATTACACACAGAACAGGGTATGCCATATAAATTATTTACATGTCCCCAACGTCAAAGTCTGCTGATAAGTGGAGGGACAACAGCAACAATAAATAACAAAAAGGCAAAAGGAAAAGGAAAAGAAAACAAGGTGAAAAACAGCGAAAGCTGAATGCAGCGAAATGTAAATAGAATATAAATAAATCAAATATTAGTTATCACATGCTGTGTTCATTTATGCTGCTTATCAAGTACAGTCAACACTCTGGCCAAAGAACTATACACATACATCGATGCAGAGTAAAATAGTTGAACAATTGCCATAAGTGCTTTTATTAATGGCCATCTTACATCCTTTTCAATTCTATAATCACTGTTCATATGATTGCATAAGAGAATCAACACTAAGTGGCGAGTCCTTTTGCTGGCAATTAAAACACCAAGCCAAATGTGTATGCTTTTTTGCTAGTGCAGCAGAAATATTACAATTGCCAGAGAGAGACAGAGAGAGAGAGAGAGGCAGAGAGAGAGAGGGGGAAAAGTAGACGTTCCGCTTTTGCTTTAATGGCCTATGCAATTTCTATGACTGTGCAGCAGCTCAAATATTTAACTTGTATTTCGTATTTCGTATTTCGTATTCATGCTAATTTTGCATTTTGCACAATTTTGCTCAAACCACGTTTTGCTAGCAAAATGCTTACATTATTATCCTGCAGGAGGAGCCTGGGCTTTCAGCTCCTGTTCGTTCTCGTTTCCGTTTCTTGCCAGTGGATGGACACTGAGTGTGTGTGTGTGTGTGTGTGTGTCTAGCTGGCTGCTTTAGTTTGTTGGCTAACACACACACACACACACACACACACACACATAAGTTAGTACTGAGCGGAAGTGGGGGCTGCTTGTAATTTTACATGCGCAGTGTGCGCTGTCGATCGAGTCTCCTCTACAGTCTCCTTTTTATCCTTTTGCTCTGCTTGTTAGCATGTGTCGACATTTATGTGTGTGCCTGTGTGTGTGTGTATTTTTATTCAATTTAGCTTTCAATTAGGCTGCAATTGTTCGTTTGTTCGCTGCGCTGCCTTGCATTCTTAAACAGTTCTGGTCCTCGTCCTCTATCTCTATCTCCTTCTCCTTTTCGTCCTGCTGCTGCTGCTGCTGCTGCCTCAGTTGAAGCTAAATGTGCAGTCAAATTTTCGTATGCTAGCAACGCTGCAAGTACTAATTCAATTTGCCTCTGCCCGCCCATACACCCTGTGGCATAACTATATAGGGTACGCACTGCTTGCATGCTTAACATCATTACGCAAAGTTAAGTATGAATTGAGTTCGTTAGTTCTTCAACAGTATTACAGGGTATGCTTAATGCGGTTTCACCTCGTTGCGGTCACCCTGTAGCATAATTATAGGCAAGCTGGGCCTTACGAAAGCAATTTGCACTGCTTTCATGTTTACCAACATTCCGCAAAGTTGAGAATTCCATTGAATTCGTTAGCTCGTAAATTGGTTTACAGGGTATGCTTGTTGCAGTTGCTGTCACCTTGTTAATACACTCTGTAGCATTACTAAATAGGCAAGGCTGTGCTTCACATAAGCGATTTGCACTGCTTTCATGTTTTATAAAGATAAGAATTTCATTGATTTTGTTAGCTCTTCAATTGGATTACAGGGTGTGGCTTTGCCTCTTTGCTCGTTTCTTCATTTGCCTCTTTGCTCGTTTCTTCATACACTCTAAACTATACTTATATAGTGTAGGCTGTGCTTGACACAAACGATTTGCACTGCTTTCATATTTAACATCAGAATATGATTGAATTTGTTAGCTCTTCAATTGGTTTACAGGGTATGTTTGGTGCAGCTTCACGTTGCTTGTTCATTTGCTGCCATTTTCAACTTCGTCATTGCAGCCTTTTCATCCTTTCATTCCATCCTCCATCCATCCATCGCATCACTTCCCTTCCCTTCCCTTCCCTACCCTTCCGTTCCCTTCCCTTCCCTTCCCTTCCCTTCCCTTCACATCCCTTCCCTTCCCTTCACATCAACGTCAGCACCATTTCCGTTGCTCACTCACATCATTATTTTGATTGAATATTTGCGATAAATTAAATTGGAAAAAGGCAGCAGCAACGAAAATATTTGCTGACTGCATTACCGACTGAGGGGGCGGAAAGGCGGGATTGCTGCAGCAGCATTGCAGCACTGGGCAGTAAATTATAATGCGGCTGGTAATCAATAGTGCAAATATTTGCAAATCAGCTGCGCTTTTTACCAACTCGCCCAAATGCATTTCGTTGCATTAATGTCCGGTCCAGAATGCATTGGGAACATCCCAAATACATATATGGTATATACCATGTTATATAATTCGCGAGTGTTGCTTTTATTTTGGCATTTGGAAACTAGTTTTAAACTGCATTACCTGTGGGGGTATATTTGTGGGCTGTATATGAAATCATTTGAGATGCTTTGACTATGAAACACATTTCACATTCCACATTTGCAGCTGTTGCCGAATGTTTAAAGTATGTAATGTTGATTTCGAATTGGGGATTGTTTGAAAGCGGTGCTGAATTGAGAGAATGTGGATATCACACGTATTTAATAAACTCATTCTAAGTGCTGAAGGGTTACAATATTGCTTAGGATGACAAAACAAGTTGATCGGGCCTTGTCTGTCTGTCTGTCTGTTTGTATGTATGCGAACTAGTCCCTCAATTTTTGAGCTATCGAAATGAAACTTTGCACAAAGACTTATTATTCAAATGGACAGCACATTTGTCGGAATTGGTCGAATCGGACCACTTAATCGTATAGCTGCCATACAACTGGCAGTCGATTTCGGCCATATATTCCATGTTTTTAAAGCTATCGCCTTCAATCTCCTTGGACACTTGAATATCCTATTTACCACTCAAGGTTTAAAATTGCAAAGCGTTTGAGTGATAAATACAGAAGATATGCACCATAAAGTATTTTGAAGGTTATGTTTTGGGATAGTTGGGATAGCATAAGCATAAGCGTAAAATAGAAGCTAGTGAAATCTGTATACAGAATCGAAAAGACTACAAAATCTTATATATATGAATGTATTCAAGCACAAATTGTACCTAAAATTGTGAGAACAAAGCAGTATGAATTCTATTTCTGTTGAATATGGGCTTGAGCAAGTATTTTTCTAGGGTAGACGTTAGTCCAGCAGCTCACACTTCTTTAATTTGGGCTTTGTCTTCCTTTTGGCCTGGGCCTTAAGTTGTTCGTGTGTTAGTTGTTGTTGTAGCTGTTGTTGTTTTAATTATTGCCATTAATTTTGGCATGTCGGAGTCGTTAACGAATTCCTTGGCCAGTTTATTTTGTTATTTTGTTGTTGCTTTTGTGGCTTTTGTTCGGCATTCGTTTGCTTTGCTTTTCTCCAGGCACTCATTACGAGTATTGCTCTCGTATTATGCTAGACTTGAAATTCTTATATTTCTTTTCTAATCACTTTTGCTGTGTGTGTGTGTGTGTGTGTGCTTTTAAATTGATGTCATGTCATTTGTCAATTGCGAGCGACTGCAAAATGCGAAAGGCGCATAAAGCATAACTGCAATTACATAGAATAGAATAGAATAGATAGACAGAGAGAGAGAGAGAGAGGAGAGAGAAGCACAAGTCAAGGTTATGTGTGCTTGTGCTTAATTAATGCGCCACTAATTGAGGCATAAATAAAGTAATTATGCGTCAATTGGTGTGCGCTGTAAATTAAAAAAGTAAATAAATATATATGAAAGTCGAGCAATGCACATAATAAATAAATAAGTCGAGTCGTTTGCCGCTTTAATGGCCACAAGAAATGGAGCCGCATCAAATGTCCCATCAGCTGAATCCTCCAGCTCAGCCACATCCTCATTGCTGTTTGCAGTTTGGAGTTGTCGTCGTGACAAAAGTTAATTACAAAGTTGCAGCGCGGAAACTGCAAACTGCAAACACGAACAAAGCCAAATGAGGCGCGAGGGGGGCTAACGGGTTTTTCAAGGGGGTGAAGGTAGTAAGAAAACATGACAGCAATAGACAGGCAAACGCTGAAAACTATACGAGACTGCTGCAGTTGCTGCTGCTGCTGCTGTTTCTTGCTGCACTTCGTCACAGCCAGTTAGACATTGTTGCATTAAGCGATTGGCAGACAAACATTCGAGCGCTGCATGCACAACAAGTGAATGGAGTGATAGAAAGTTGCACTCATCAACAAGAACTGCAGTTGGCAATTCTAATGAGCAGCCTTGTTAACACACACAAACAGCCAATTGCATCTGTATTGGTGCGCTTTCAAAGGCGGCCATAGTCGAAGCGAAAGCTTCGTTCTATGCGTGTGAGCTGTGCATGTGAAAGGCCATTATAGTAAATAGTATTTGAGCTTTGAATGCAAACACAAATAATATGCTATGCTTCACATATTAATGTATATATATACATATGTTTAATGGCATACTCAAGTAAGCATACTATAGTTGCTATAGGGCAGCAGCTGCAAAATTTAAACAATTATGCTAAAATGCAATATTTACGGCCTGTAGAACATTATGCTAATCACATTGCTTATGGGTGTGTGTGTGTGTGTGTGTGTGTGTGTGTATCTGTGTGTATCTGTGATAAAGTCAGGCATGAGCTTGCTTTAATGACGCTCTATGTGTGTGTGTGTGTCTGTTGTGTTTGTGTCTGTGCATTGTCGATTGTATTTGCATTTGCATACAAATTGCATTGCAGATGAAGAAGCAGCAGCAGCAGCAGCAACAGCAACAAGACTCGCATAATTACATTACAGTAGCAACAGCAACAACAACAACAACAACAGCAGCAAAGACTTTTGCAAGCAACATTAATGAAAAAAAATATTGTTTGTTTTTTTTTATGACTATTATTTATACATATACATATATTGTTTATAGTGTACTACTTTTCATAATTAACATTTTAATTGCAAATTGGCCCACTTACAGCAGCCCAGCAATTTCTGTGTCAAATTCACATGATTCGATGCCACTGTGCACTGTGTGCTGCAATTGTGATTGTTGTTGTTGTAATGTTGTTGTTGCTGCTGCTGTTTGGTTATCCTTTTAGCTGCACGCGATGATTTAATGCCTTGTGCCACTTCATTTCAGCTCGCTACCATATTTAAATTATTATTATGCCAAGCAGCAGCAACAGCAACAGCAACAACGATAAACGACAACAGCAACAACAGAAAATAATTAAAAACTTGTCTTAAATTGCCATAAATTCACGTCAAAGAACGTCGTCCACATTGCCATACATATTTTTGTTGTTGTTGTTGTTGTTGTTGTTGTAGTTGTGTGCCAGTAAATTTACAAAAGGTTCTCTCAACTATTTCATGCAACTTGCAACTTGCAACTTGTAAGCCTGATTTATCGCACTATATTGCTAGATATATAATATTTATGGTTTTGAATCCTGTTGCTATAAACACTTGCTAAAAAAAAGTATGCTCACACCTATAAAAATTGCGTGTTAGGGTATTTAAGCTGGCGCAGCTGCTTTGTTTTTTTTTTGCTTGTGACTATTATTTTTATTACATTCTCTTTGTTGTTGGTTGGAAATTGAAGCGATTATTATATACAGACAAGTTTTTAGTGGTTTCTTTTTTTGTATTTACTTTTTTTCGCCTTGCATAAACTAGTTTCTTGGCTGGTTTATTTTCAGATTCTCGGTTGCAACTTTTGCTCGACTTTCCACCGGCTGCTTTGCTTTTATTTATTTATTTTTAATTATTTTTGTTTTTCTTGTTTTATATCAGTTGGCTAATTGCTGCATATTTTAGCGGCTAACAATTTGCACTCAGTGTAATTGTGTCTGTAAGTCGTGACTCATCAATGAGCAGGAAAATACTGAATACTCGTTTGCCAACGGAAATTCCAATTGGCCAGCACAATTTCAGTTTTTTTAAAAAACAACACATAATTTTTACACGTTCTGCTTTCATTTTCTTAGCATTTTTCAGCAATTTATGCAAATAAATTCGCATAGTTAAATAAGGAGAAAAGTTGAGCGAAAAAACGAATACTTGGAATAGAGTAAAGTAAACAAAATGTATATGTATGTAGATATGAGGTGTGAATCATGCTGAGTGTGTGTGTGTGTGATGTCTATTCTCATTTGCATTATCTTTTTATTGTTTTCCATAGAAAAGTGATTATATTGACGGTTAGTCATTTAATGTGTAAATTTGTTGGGCTATAAACAACTACTTCATATATATACACATATATACATATATATATACTATAGTGTGTTTAGTTTTCTAGATCAATCAAATTTATGGGCGCATTAATGAAATCATCTATCAAGTCAACAAATTGAATACAATTAATGAGCTTTACACTGCCGCATAAAATTATAGTGTCAAGCGGCATTTTTTCGCTTAGCTCATTTCTGTGCTAATTAATGTGTAAATAAATGCATTTATAAACAGAAAAGCTGCTTGGCTTAATTGTTGTAAGGGTCAAATTTAATAAGGCATCAATAAGTCTCTTAAGACTTACAAAAACATGATGTCCGTTTCAGGTATGTGAAATCTTTGTTCATTTCCATATTTTGTAATATTCATTTATGTATTTATTTGTTCATTTAAGCATTTGTCTTCATTTGGCATTCGTTCAATTCAATTACAGATTTGCATTTGCTCGTTAACGTTTTTTTTACAAATTTATGTTTGTATTCATTTTGCACACCTGTGCGGCAAAAAAAAAACATTCCCCCACCCCCATATCTAGCTATAAAGCAAACACACACACAAAAAAAGCCAACAGACTTTTGCTTGGCAACGCGAAACGTTTTTCTTTGCAAAAGCAATAACAGCAATATCAAATCAGCAAGGCAACAAAAACAATTTTTTTGGCGCGCTCACAATTAAATCGTGGTAGAATAATAACAACAAAACATGGCTAGCCGGCATTTAAAAAGAGCAGCACGTGAGTTTGCCAGAAGGCAACAACAGTATCAATAACCAGCAGGGGGTGGGCTGGGCTAACAGAGAGAGAGAGAGAGAGGGGGAGTGGTTGTCAAATGTTGTGTCAGGCAAGTAAATAAAATAAATACAATTTTAACAGTGCTGATGAATGAGCATACATACATTGCTGTTGTTGTTGCTGCTGTTGCTGTGGCTGTCGCTGTCAAGTGCATAACAACGGTAACAGCAAAAGCAACAGTAAAGTAAAAACAAAGCCGGACAAGAACAACAACTCAATTTACAAATGTAAAAAATGCGAGACGCGTTTGCGTTTGCTGTTGTTGTTGTTGCTGTTGTTTTTGCTGTGGCTGCCTTGTTTGTAATAGTGCAAAATGTCAACGACGTCACAAGCATTTTTAATATGTGTATGTAAAGCGTGTGTCTCTGTATTAGTGTGTGTAGTTTCAAATTTATAAGTGTGTGCGTGTGTGTGTGTTTGTGTGCTTTGCGTTTGTTGAACTCGCGCTGTGGCATGAGGTTAATTGACCTCGTGCTTAATGCAAAAATAAATATAATTTTTTTGTACAGCAACAAAAAAAGGGTTGTCGTTGTTGTCGTTGTTGTTGCTGCTGCTGTGTAGTTGGTTGTAGTAAAAAGAGGCAAAGAGCAAAGCAAACACAACAGCAAAATGAAAACATGTTTAAAGTGTTTTATCATTTGGCTTTTGGCTCAGCTGGTTGATTATTATGATTATTATGAGTATTATTCATATTTGTTTTGTTCAGCCCTTTTGAGCAAGCAGCAGATCTCCTCCACTTTGATGCATTAAGTACTCGCTGTCAATCAAATGTCAAGTAATCGCTCCTAAATCTATATTCCCGGCCATACATCAGCCATTAGGGAATTCATTCATTCAAATGGCTTCATTATGGCCCCAAAATCCAAAAAGCTATAGCTAAAGCCACCTGCCACACCTTGATCATACATATATGCCAGTTCTTAAGCATATGCTTGATTATTTACTTGTGCTCGATTCGTTTTTTTCTACTTCTTCTTCTTCTTCTTCTGTGTGTTTGCTTTAATGCTGTTCGTTGATTATACTCTTTTCGAAGAAAATAGTATATTAAGTTTGTCCTGAAGTTTGTAACGCATAGAAGGAAGCGTCGGAGACCCCCAAAAGTTACTGCCAGTATGCTTAGAATGACAATATAAATTGATCTAGCCATGTCCGTCTGTCTGTCTGTCTGTCTGTCTGTCTGTCTGTCTGTCTGTCTGTCTGTATGTATGCAAACTAGTCCCTCAGTTTTTGAGCTATCGCGATAAAACTTTGCACAGACACTTATTATTTAAGGGGACAGCACATTGGTCGGAGCCGGCCGGATCGGACCACTATATCTTATAGCTGCCATACAACTGGAAGTCGGTTTTGGCCATATATCCCATGTTTTTTAATCTATTGCGATGAAACTTTCCGATGATATTTATTTATTCAAAGAGACATCACATTGGTTTGGAGCCGGCTGGATCGGATCACTATATCTTATAGCTGCCATACAACTCGAAGTCGGTTTTGGCCATATATCCCATGTTTTTAAAGCTATCGCGATACAAGTTTGCACAGATACTTATTATTCAAAGAGACATCACATTGGTTGGAGCTGGCCGGATCGGATCACTATATCTTATAGCTGCTATACAGCTGGCAATGAATTAAATATTCTTAGAACAAAAAAAAAATGTTAAGCGACAAAACGATTTTGTACAGCTTATGAAATTTCAGTGGTGCAGTTGGCAGAGTGAAAATTGCCTATAGGCTCGAAAAGAGTATAAAATCTTCGGCACGCCGAAGATAATCCTTCCCCACTTGTTTTGTTTGTTTTAAGCTCAAATTATTTTCTACACATAATTAGAGAATAATGTTGCCTACTTTTGGTTCATTGAACTGATGGTAATGTGGCTCAGCTGCCACGCCCTAAAGTACTTATTTCTAATAGCATATATACAAGAATTTTATGTTTGACTCAAGAAAATCTCAAATATTTTGTGTTTTCTAAAATATTCTCTAAATTTAATAAGGATTTCTTGATAAGTTGTAACGATTTATAGTACAATGGCACATTTACTTATTTCTCATAGCATATATACATCAATTTTATGTGCAACTCAAGAAAATCTCAAACATTTTGTGTTTTCTAAAATATTACTCTGAATTTACTAATGATTTCTCGATAAGTTGTAACTATTTATGGATCAATGGCACATTTACTTATTTCTCATAGCATATATACATAGAATTTTATGTTTGACTCAAAAAAATCTCAAACATTTTGTGTTTTCTAAAATATTTTCTAAATTAAATAATGATTTCTTGATATGTTGTAACGATTTATAGATCAATTGCACATTTACTTATTTCTCATAGCATATATACAAGAATTTTATGTTTGACTCAAAACAATCTCAAACATTTTGTGTTTTCTAAAATATTTTCTAAATTAAATAATGATTTCTTGATATGTTGTAACGATTTATAGATCAATAGCACATTTGAGAAGGTGTTAAACATTTTCTCTTTTTATCAAATTGCCTAAATAAACACTGTAACACTTTCTGTCACTGAACCTTATAAATAGATGAATTATTTCATTAGCTTGTCCATGTGAGTTGGTTTTCGGCCTCGTATCAGATTTGCTATCATGTTTGTTTCGATAATGTGCCAATTAAATTATAATTTATGACACGATTGCCAGCTCAAGTGCTCGTTAAGTATATATATACAAATGATAATCATATGAGTATATACATATATATATATATATTATAAATACAATTAATGTATGCGTGAATAAAATAATACTAACTCACATTTCTGCTCAAACTATTCCACCTGATGCGCATATTTGATTGTTTTTGAACACATTTACATTTTCGAATTTTGAGCTTGTTGCTTCTTTAAGAAACTGAGAAAAAGCAAATCTCAAAATTAATTGTGCGCAACCGGCGCAAATAAGTGCGTGGTTTTAATTAAAAATAATTATTTAAGGCGACTCTAATTAAACACAATTAAAATGCTGCCTGTTTGGCTCTGGCACAAGAATTAAAACCGAAATGCAAATGAGCCAGCATAAAAGTAATGTAAAGTAAAGTAAAGTTAAGTATAATATGTAAGAGGTTCACTGAACCGCAAAGTTCGCTGTACGAATTCGCAAAAGACAACCGACAACAACAACAACAATGAACAACTGAACTTTGGCACAACAACAACATACGTAATGTTGAAAGATCTGGAACAAAGACTGTGTCGATGTTGATGTCAAGTATGTTGTTCTGGGCAAGTGCTGTTCATATTCGCATTGCAGATATCACAAGTGCTTTATAAGAATGTAATAACGCCAAAGTTATATTATGATTGATATTGCCCGAAGGGCTCTTCAAGCTTTTCAGCGGCTGAGTTGAATGTGATTGAGAAATGATTTGGGGCTTAGAAAGGCAGTAAAAACAAGTCTTTTTAATGATATTTAATTTGCAATTGGAATACAAAAAAAAAACACTTTGCTTTGTCATATTAATTCTGACAGTTAATCCTTCAATCCTTCTTGTTTTTGCATGTGAATTCACATTCGCCAAAGTCGTATTCGCAATTGGAACGTTGGAATGAAACGTTGAATCCGAATTCACATTTGAAACAAGAAATAAACTTCATATACTATTAATAGACTGTCGACAAATTGTAAGCTTGTGATATATCTTAGAGGCTTGAGATTTTAAGGTTGGTTGTGTTATTTACCAGATGCAATCAGAACTTAAGTTACCAATACGGCCAAGGCTGCAATCATCTGAATGGCTTATCCCATATATTATATCCTAAAAGCGTACCAAATTGCAACACTGCACATTATATATATATATACTGATATACATACAAGATGATTCGAGTGTATATATGTATATGTATATATGCCTGCTTTGGCTTATATCCCACGTCATTAAGTTACTTAATCACTGTATTTAATTTCCTACAGTTTCAGCTTTGCCTCATTATCTTGCTCAAAAAGAAACGAAACGAACTCGTCGAAAGTTAAGGGGAGGGAGGGGTGCAAGTGTAGGCCAACCCGACTGCGCGATTCTCTGGCTGTGAGTTGAGGCGTGTTAAAAATGTAAACGCATGAATCACACACGACGAGTTTCAGTTTCGGTTTCGGTTTCGGTTTATTTATTTACAAGCGCTTTTATTGTCTTTGCTTCTCTCTCTCTCTCTCTCTCTACACACGCACTCTCTTTGTGTCTTTGCGGAAATGTTTTGTGAGCTGAAATTATTTTATTTTTAATTTGCTGTACGTTGTTTTCGCTAATTGGCCAGCGAAAGAGAGAGAGAGAGAGAGAGGGGGGAAATCAATGCAGTTCGTTATGCGATCTTATAGGCAAGAAACCAAATGAAGATTGAGTTGTCGTTGTTGTTGTTAGCAACTGGGCTAAAACCAGCAGGCCAGACTTACCTGCAACGGGAAAGAATAAGAGAATAAGAGCAATCATTAGTAAAGTGGAAATACGGCATTTAAATCAATATATGTATAGAGGCAGAGAGTTAAGAGCTGTAAATAGCCCAATTAAACATAAGACTCAATTCCCTTGCTTACAATCAAGCCCCTCCTCCTTCTCCCTCGCACACAACTCTCGTAATTATATCAATTGATTGCAATTTATAGTGCTGCAGGCAGGCAGGCAGGTAGAAGAAGAAGGGCAAAGGCGAAACGACGAGTGTGCGCAGACACACACACACACACAGCGCACACACACACACACATACACAAAGGCAGGCAGGCAGGGCAGCCTTTTAGTTGTTATCCTTGAAATAGTACAATGCCTGGCGGAGGCTGCGCGACTGCGCTGAAGAAGAAGCAGAATAAGAAGAAGACGCTGCTTAGCGACGCAAGGTAAACACTCAAGAAGTGCGATAAAAATCGTGTGGAAGAAGGAACAACGTAAGAACAAAGAGAGAGAGAGAGAGAACAGAGAAGAATTTAGCCGCACAAACAGGCTCGCACAGCGGCGCAGGCAAAGGCAAAGCCAAAACGCAAAGGCAAAGGCAAAGGCAAAACGCAAAGGCAAAGGCAAAGGCAATATCAAAAGGGAAGAAGACAAACTGCTTTCAGATTCCAATTCTTTTCTTCTTCATTCTCTGCTGTATGTACATATGTGTATATATATATATATATATGTGTGTGTGTGTGTGTGCGTTTGTTCTTTGTTCTGCTGAACTGGAAGATGTCACTCTACTCTCGACAGCAGCCAACAACAACAACAAAACTCGATTAACTCGACATTAATTTTAATTCGACAGCATTTTTTCTCGCTCTCTCTCTCTCTCTCTCTCTCTCTCTCTCTCTGCTTCTTCTTCTTCTACTGTTGGCATGAAATTTTGTGTTGAATTGAATTTTGCTCTCGTCTGTTTTATGTTTTATACCCTTTTCAGCCTTCTACTTGTTTATTTATTTTTTAATTTTTTTGTTTAACTTTAACCCCATTATGCAGCAGCAGCAGATTTCCATTTCAATTCCTGTTCCCATTCCCATTCCCGATTCCCATTCCAAATGCCCTTCCACAGTCCTTTCCCATTTAAATTTTTATCTCTTAAGCGCTACTCGGTTAATGTTAATTAAATGTTGGCCCCTTTTTCCTGCTGTTGTTTTGTTTTATATTTCTTGTTCTTTTTTCATCCAATTTAAAATGCAACTTTAAGGTTTTCCTTGCTTTTTATTGCGCGCCTGCTCCAAAGTATTTTCGAAATGAGTTCTATTTCCGTTTCGGTCTGTGTATATCTTTGTTCCTACATATTTATGAGGCGCCATAAAACTCACATGCTGGCCATTGGAAAACAGTTCGCTCCGACTTTAACTGCCTGCCATAAATCATATGCGAACATTTTACTAATCATAAATGCACAAATACGTGCATAAGTAATATCAATCAAATGAAATTGGTAGCCCTTGAAAAACAAAAAAACCAATTCAAATATCCTTGGCCAATGACTTTGAGGGCAGACTTCTCGAAAATTTCGAGCATGTTTCCGACTGAGGACTGATTTGCAATTAACAGCAGAATGGGGATTGCTGTTTTGTTGCCTGTTGAAAGAACCTTTTTAGTTTGCAGATGTAACTAGTAGAATACAGTGCACGCTCGATAACGTGAACAAGTTTCACATTGAGCTCCATTCTTCTAATAGTGAGTTAAGTATTGTTTTTGTGGTTTGTGGTTTTTGGCCTACAATAGATATAAAATTATATGAATATACTGAGAAGCCTGAGGTTGAAAGCTGTATTTCAATTACTAGAACAACTGAATATACAAAGCAACAATAAAACGTGAATTTAAGTGTGTTAATATGTATTCACTTTATACTTTTCTGGCAATCGAAAGCGTAAACACTTTTGAACTTGACTTACTACAATCACGTAGCTTATTAAAATATTTATGTGTATTTTATAATGACTACTTGACTCAGATCTAAGCTAAACTTCACTAATATATATACTAAGCAAGCATTTGTTTTAGTTTCAGCACAAAGCAGCATTTGTTATTTAGTTTTTCTAAAGCAAGATATGCTCAAGCCTTCTCAAAACGTGTATACATTTGTTTTTTCGACTTCCAGCCGCAGTCTAGCCCAAACATTTAACAAATTTCTAAATTAACAGTCATCCCAAATTACCAAGTACCTTCCACTTATACCATATAATGATGAGGAGAGCTTGCAGTAGACAACCGTCTTTGATCTCGCGCCTCAACTGTAAGCCATGTAATCAGGCTCTGTTTTTCATGGTCGGTGCGGCACTTGGGGTGTTTTATGTGCGTCACAAGGATCAAATGATCGAGCATCTCAAGGAAGACAACAGCAGCGATAGCAAGCAGAAGAAGAGGAAGAAGGACTAGGACTAGGACTAAAGCACAATATTTGAATGTCACACTAACGCACACTGAAGTTTGAATACCCTTTCGTTAGCGTCAGCGAGACCTTCAAATCTTGTACAGCCCCAAGTGCCTCGATCGACCTTGATGTGAACATGCAGCACCTAAATAAACACACATTTACTAATCACAAGGTCTTTCAATTGTGTCGAGTAAGTGCCATATCATATCATATCATATGATATCGTGCTCGTAGCTCTTATCAGTTTGTGTGTTCTTTTTGTTCTTTTACCAAAATTAGTTACCAAAATTGTTACCAAAAAGCAAAAAATCTGAGCCAACTAATGTATGTATGTACTTGGTTTTCTTCAGGGTTTTCCTTTAATTACAGCTAAAAAATGCTTGTTGACTTCAAAATACTTTGTTTGAGTTTTTGGGCGAGCCATTTAATTAATTCGCCTGTGCCATGCGGAAGTTGCCAATTACCAGGAGACTCGACAATGAGTCAACGCTGTCATTTAGCTGCCACTTGCCTCCTTGCCACTTGCCGCTTGCCACTTGCCACTTGTAGTATTTGTTTTGTGTCTCAGTCGCGCATTTTGCAAGCAATTAAAATTTAGAGCCGTTGTTTATGGGCAAAGTAAACGATTTCATTTAATTAGATTTACTTTTATGCGATTCCACTTTAGCGCAGCTTCTCACATACATAAGTGGGGCTTATTTACGCATTTACTAAAAACCCTGAAGGGGGGGCAAGTGGGGCTTCTCTGGTCTGGGCAGAGGCAAAACGGCATTGGCATCGCAGCTTTTACGACTATAAATAACGATAATACCTATAATTGCCGACAATTCATTATTATGGTAAGATAATTTGATATAAATGGACTTTACGTGACCCCAACACAGACTGCAAAGTGCCTAGCAACAACAACAACAACCAGCATTGACTAAGTAGATGAAGATGCTGTCTCTGTCTCTGTCTCCGTCTCCGTCTCTGGCGGCAGTCGTAAAAGAAACAAAGTTTGAGGCGTCTCCAAGAGGCAAAAGGTGTGCGCCGCCTCAGTGGTTGCTGCACTTGAGCCTTGAGCCCAGGCGCTGCTCATGGACACTTTTTATGGCCACATTTGTTCAGATAGCAGAAAATCAATTTCTGCATAGCAGTTTTTTTTCTTTTATTATTTTTTGTACATAAATGTTTGGCGATTTGATTGAGTTGCTTTGTGGGAAGAATTCGTTGATTAAAACAGAAATGGTGAAATCGAAGAATGCAGCGATGAAATTGTGAATTTAATGGAAGTTCGAGAAACGTGTATAGAATTCTATGGCAACTTAAGCTTTTTTACTGATTTAAAGTTATTATAAAATCCAAGAAAGAAGTGATGTAACTTTTAAAAATAGGATTTCCAATCTGTTTTTCCGATTAAAAGTCGTTATAGAAGTCTTTAGCATTATAAAATCAAAGAAAGATAGGATTTCATGGGATCCTCTGGGATCTTAAGCTTTTTTCCAGATTTAAAGTTATCATAGAAGTCTTTAGTATTATGAAGTCCAAAAAAGAAGTGATGTCACATTTAAAAATATGATTTCATGGGATCTTAATATGCTTACAGTCATTATAGAATCAAAGAAAGAAGTGATGTCATGCTTTAAAGATATCATTTCATTTTACCTCATAAATGATATCATCTAAAATGTAAGTTAAGATATGCAAGTCTTATATACATTTGTGTCTAGAATCCTTTGGGATCTTAAGCTGTTTTACCGACTTACAGTCATTATAGTGGTCTTAAGTATTATTAAATTAAAGAAAGACATGACGTCATTTTTGAAAGATTATTTCTTTATATTCTTATATACATTTGTGTAGATCTTAGCTAGAATTATATTAATACAGTTATTTAGATAAATTTGAAAAGCTGTTGAGCGCTTTCCTGCCCAAGTGCCGACAGTTTCTTTATATTTGAAGAGCCTGCTCTGAATTTTCAATGTGTTTTCCTGCCAATCAAGCATGATTGAAGTTTTCCTATGCACACGCCCATTTAGTCTAAAGTTCAATGTAAGAGCTTGAGTGCTGTCTCCCTCACCCTCTATCTCGCTCTCCCTCTCTCTCTCTCTCTCTCAGTATATTTAACATAAAAATGCTGGCCTCTTTAAGGCTTTAATTAAAGTTGCGCTTTTATTTCTCATTTCCTGTTTGCCACAAAAGTGCATAAGAAAAGCCATTGAAAAGCAGCAGCTACAGAAGCAAACAAAATAAACATGCTCAATAAAAACCGAAATACAAACTCGAAACGAATTTCATTTCCATTGTTGTATTTGAGCAGAGGGAAGTGTCATACGGCAAATGAATATTTATGAATATGAATGTGAAATACGAAAAATTATGATCGTAGAAATCGAATAACAACAAATAGTACCACAAATCAAATATGCTAAAACTATGCAAAGCTGCCTAATCACAATGACCGAAAGTTTCTTTCGCATACCCTGTGCATATTGGGCAGTGCTTAGGCGGGGTATGCACGACTCTTGCACAAATACATTGTTGATTGCCATCAAATGTAGGAATAGTTTTATGTTTTATGCGTGTACAGGGTGTCTGCCAGTCGAGTTCGCCTCTTTTGCTGGCGCTTTTCTTGGCCACACTTGCATTTAATTAAAACTAATGAAGCAAACAACAAGTTGTACATTTATTTGGCTTTTGATTGCAATTGTCACATGTTTGTTTTTGCTCAATGTTTGTTTTAACTCTTCTGCTGTCAATTTTTGTATTGCCTGTAAATTAATATTGTTTTTATTTTTGCAAATTTATCACATTTACTTTACTGCTGCCATTACTATTAAAAAGGAAATGGCAAATTTAGCTGTCGAGGAAAAACAAATCAAACAAGTAAGAGTGCTCTAGTCGGGAGTGCCGACTACGAGATACCCTGAACCCAGTCCTTACAATCATTCATATTAATCTAAACACACACATGCTGCAGTACAAGCAGTACAAGCAGTGCAAGCGGTTCAAGCAGTTAGCTTGCTTTTCGCTGAGCCCCACATAATGGAAAGTTAAATCTTAAATAACTTCTGTGTTTATCGTCCGATCTTATTGAAATTTTTGGGGCAAACAATTGTCAATAATATGTGTGACCAAACCAAATTGCAAGGTCGTACCTTCAAAAATGCGTTTTTTTAACTTTTGGGGGGTTTGGGGGGTGGTATCCAAAAGTGAAAAATTTGTTCATGTGTATGCTATTCGAGATTATACATGTCAAATTAGTCCTATAGCTCTTATAACTTGTAAGTTATATCCAAAAACGCTGGTCTAAAATCGAAATTTATCGATAACTTTTGAACGGGACGAGCTATCGATAAATTTTAATAAACTTGATCTGTCCCGGATTAGGAGAACTTATGTTCCAAATATGAAGTCTCTAGCTCTTGTAGTCTCGATATCAGATGTTCATACAGACAGACAGACGGACAGACGGACAGACGGACAGACAGACGGACATGGCCAGATCGACTCGGCTATTGATACCGATCAATACATATATACTTTATATGGTCGGAGATGCTTCCTTATGCCTGTTACACATTTGCACAAACCCATAATACCCTTTTTACCCATTTTTAATGGGTTCAGGGTATAAAAATGCAGCGACAACAACATCAAAAAATGTGTCAATTAAATTTGAAGCTTGACAGCAGCTTGATATTAACTATGTATCTGTATATATATGTGTGTGTGTGTATGTGTGTGTGTGTGTATCTGTGTGTGTGTATCTTAGAGGTTGTATGTTGTTCTGGCTGGCTTGCAATGTTGGCAATTTGCATTTCTTTTCGTCTCTAATTTGCTGGCAATATTTGTGCAAAATAAAATTAAACTGCAGTTTAAACAAAGCAAAAATTAAAAGCAAATATTAGCGCCAATAGAAAGAAAGAGAAAGATAGCTAGATAGACGGCGGCAAGTGCGATAAGGAAGGAGCAAGAGGCGGCACATTTACATATGCAAACATGACATAAAATGTACTCTAGCCCCCCTTTCGCACCCCTTTGGCCACCCAGCCCTGTACAACATCTTGTGGCCCCCATGCGGACGGACAGAGGAGTCTTTGGTTTCGCCTTTGCACCACTCTGCTGGAATTTTAATAAACGAATGTCAATATTTGCACAACATAAAGCAGAAAATACAAACGTAGCTGAAGCTGCAACTGCGAGATACATTTATGTATAGATATAGATGTAGATACATAGATACATATATACATATATATATACGTATTTGTTCATGTATAGGAGCAGCAGCAGCAGCAGCAGGAACAATGTCTAAAGTCAAATTTTGTGTCTCCCGCTGTTTGCTGGCTGTTTTTTTTTCTTCTGACAATTTTTGTGATTGCCTCAGCAGCAGCTAGAATAACAAGTACAAAATCGAAGACAGCAGATAATAAGATAATAAAATGATAAGCGAATGCATAAATCGACTTAAATCGTTTAGCCAATTTTGGGATTTAAATTGTATGCTGATTTCATTGAATTTAGCTTTGTATACTCTTTTTGAAGAAAACTATATACATTTTGTGCTTAACTTTGTAATGCCTAGAGAGAATACATTGGAGACCCCAAGGGTTACCTTTAGTATGCTAAGAAGGACAAATTAAATTGATCTGGCCATTTTCGTCTGTCTGTCTGTTTGTATGTATGCAAACTAGTCCCTCAGTTTTTCAGCTATAGCAATGAAACTTTGCACAGAGATTTATTATTCCAAGGGAGAGCACATTTGTCAGAATCAGCCGAATCGGCCCACTATATCTTATAGCTGCCATACAACTGCAAGTCGGTTTTGGTCATATTTTCCATGTTTTTCAAGCTATTGCCATAAATTACAAGAAATTGTGCGATTATTCTATAGCATATTCACAAGCGTAAAATACTTAGTAGTTAAATCTGTTCAAGGATTCGCAGAGAGTATAAAATCTTCGGCATACCACAGATAATGCTTCCGCACTTGTTTTAGTTGGCAATTTTAGCTATAATATTGAATACCAGTTAAGGAAAAACCAAACAGGCATGTATCTAGCAAATACCTCGATAGTAATTACAAACTGCTTGGCATAGGCTTCGCACATTTCGAATGCCAGTGTTGCCTGGCAGATGACAGTGTTAGATAACGTCCGCAGCTGCAGGCTCAACAAACAGGGATATCAGCTAACACCTAAGCTAAGACGCTGATAAGCATACATAAGGGAAAAACTCGCATTCTATCTACAAAACACCATTGCGGATAATCTCTCATAGCTATCTTTTTGCTGTTGCGCATTACAAGCGACGCGGCTTGTGGCAAGCAGCTAAAGCGCTGTGGCAACAACAACAGCAACAGCAACAACAACAACACTGCTAGTCAAGCGAAAGGAAACACTTAACAAATAATTTAAGCATTTTCCATTTGCTGTTTTTTCTGATTGTTTGTTTTCTTTTATCAATTTGACATATTGACGTTGAGCGTTAAAAGTGCATTAAACTAGCTGCAGATACTTGCGTATCTCGAGGGGACACGTGTGTGCTGCTGTTGTTGTTGTTGTTGTTATTGAACACCTGACACCTGACCTGGTTCAGGGCCACTTTCCAGATGACAAATTGTCGTTATCTCTGACAAGCCATTGCGAATGTATCTGTATCTCAGTTCTTCGCAAGCTTCTTTCTATCTCTGCTGAGAAGCATTTTGGCTGCTTGTTAGCATTGTTTATGCAGTTGCTGCTGTTGTTGTTGTTATTGTATTTGCATAGTTTAGTTGGCTTTGCGCTTTGCACGCTTTTTCGCTTTTTAGCAAAGTCATGAAAGCCCATTTCTCAAAACGTTCGAGACGGAGGAGCAGAAACGGAGACGGGAACGGGAACGGAGACAAGCTGTCAGTTTGGCTTTAGACCAAAGCAGACCAGACAGGATATGAAAAAGTGTCGGTGTATAATGGTAAGACCAACAACAACAACAACAGCAACAACAGCAACTATTTGCCAAGTGTGCTGTGAAAAACGTAGAAGAAAAAAATGGCAAACAACAACAATATAAACACAAAGTGCAAATAAAGATGGCAAATGCACTTAAACTGAAGTGAACTTTACATGCAGTCAACAAGCAGACAGAGACAGCTAGATAGAGAGAGAGAGAGAGAGAGGGGGAGAGGGACAAGGGACAAGGGAAAGGTTGTGCTTTGGAAGAGGTATTGCCTAGAAAATGCTTAAAAGGCTCATAGAACTGACAGCGAAATTAAGTTGTTTAAACAGAGAATGCTGACGCCCAGTTGGCTCATAAAAATGCGAAATACAACAAGTGAGAACGTTGCAGTCGGGCGGAGCCGACTGCGTAATACTCTGATACCATTTTAAGAACAGCTGAAAGCAAGTGAACAGAAAATTTTTGGTCGATCTTAAGAGGGGGTGACCAGAAGTCTATCTACCAATTTTGGTGACTCTAGCTCTAAAACTGTGGAAGATATAAGCTTTCGCGATTTTTGGGGGCGGGAAGGGGCGTGGCCCCAAAAAATTTGGCCGATCTTTAGAGGGAGTGACAAGAAGTCTATTTTACAAATTTCTTGACTCTAGCTCTAAAACTGTGGAGGATATACATTTTCGCGATTTTTGGGGGCGGGAGGGGGCGTGCTCTTAAAATTTTTTGTCCGATCTTTAGAGGACTTGGCCAGAAGTCTACCCTCAAAGTTTGGTGGCCCTACCTCTTAAACTGTGCGAGATATAGGCTTCCATGTTTCGTGGGGGCGGGGTGGCTGGGGGGCGTTCTAGTGGGCGTGGCCGGAAAATCCAGGACGCAATCTTTTGGGCTGGTCAGCCCTAGTCTAAATTCCAAATTTTGGGACTCTAGCTTCAAAATTGCGGGAAATATACACGTGTTATCGAATTGTGCATTCATGTATATCGATTTTCGCGATTACGGGGGCGGGAGTGGGCGTGGTCGAAATTTTGTTTCTGTAATCTGTAGAGGACGTCACCAGTAATATATATTCCAAATATGGTGACTTTAGCTCTAAAACTGCGGGAGATATAAGCATTTCAAATTAATTTTGGAGGGGGGGCTGGTGGGCGTAATAATGGGCGTGGCCGATTAACCTAGGATCCAATTTTTTCGGGAGGTCACCAGCAATATACCTACCAAATTTGATTACTCTAGCTTCAAAATTGTGGGAGTTATTCACGTTTAATCGATTTGTGATTTGAGGTGTATCGACATGTTATCGATTTGCCAGCCTCCCAGTGGGCGTGGCATAAATTTGGAATAAACTTGATCTGAAGCAGATAGCTATAATCATAACGCAAAAGATTTCAAGAGTCTATCTAATATCGTTTCGGAAATACGCGCGTTCATCCAGACAGACAGACGGACGGCCTGACGGACATTCGACAAAACCAATATACTATGAGTACCTTCGGTATCAGAGTATAAAAACAACTACTCGGAGAACCTCTTTGAAATGTGCGAAAAACCTTCCAATAATGATGTCATGCAAATGAGCAATTGTGCAAACGATAAGCAGCCAGTCATATCTGTACTATTATCGACTTATGTTGGATTTCATTGATTAAATATTCCAATCAAGCAATAAAATCAACTAAAGTTTAGAGTATGTTCATTCAGCTTATGCTCATAAAAATTATATACAAAAAAACCGAACCACTTTGAAATTCTGGCCGAAATGGTGAAAACCTTTCAATAATGATGTCATGAAAATGACTCGTTGTGCAAACAATTATCTTTAATCTTATCACAAACTAACCCTTTACTATTACTGACTTGAATTGCATTTGATTGGTTAGAAATTAAAATCAATTATAGGTAACATATTTCGAATAACCTATATAGGTAATATTATTAAAATTATGATATTTTTTATGACAATTCACATTACAAATGCGCAATTCATTCTCTTGAGTGGCTCTTGAGATTAGCGACTATAAGTAACAAATAAGAGTGCCTCGGCAGTGCCTGACTAGTAGATACCCTGGACCCAGTGCTAACATGCAAGCTACAGTAAGCAGTGCAATTAGTTTATCGATCCCACACTATGTAAGCTTAAATCTTAAACAACTTCTGTGCTTATTATCCGATCCATATGAAACTTCTGGGACATAACATTGACTATAAAATGTGCAATCAAACCGAATTGCCAGATCCTAACTTCAAAAATGCGTGTTTTACACATTTGAGCGGATGGTAAACCAAAACTTAAATATTTGTTACATGTGTTTGCTATTCGACATCAAACATAACAAATTTGTTGTGGCAAAAAAAAGGCAGGTATGAATTCGAAATCTATCGATTACTTTTGAACGGGATGAGCTATCGATAAAATGAAACAAACTTGATTTGACCAGGGACTACGAGAACTTATATGCCAAATACCCGTTTTTACACATTTTTAATGTGTTTCAAATACAAATAGACTATTTCATTAATAAAAGTCATAGACATGTGAGCGCCATAAAAAGATTATATTTATTCTCTAGAATTTCGTTTATCACAAAAAAATTACCCAATTATCTACAATGTTCACACGTGCCAGATAACCTGAACAAAAAAATTGTTCATGTTCTATATTTAAAGTGCAAAGTTTAATCAGAATGTGCACTATCGAAACTTATACATATATACATATATATACTGTACAACTTTCTCAGTTTCGTTGTTCACACATTACCAGTTCTTTTTTCTATGCTTTTGCGGGTCAACTTGGCGAATTTAAATGGCCTGCCCTTTTAACTATAATAAATGGCTAACAACTTTAAGATGCGCCATTCGAAATATCGCAGGCATTGTAATAAATTTGAAATAATTACCTATTATGGCTTTACTTGCGAGTCGTTAATGCTGCGACCCATGTGCGAGGGTAGACACACAAGTTGTATACATTGTACATATACAACTGATGACAAAGCTGTGTTCAGTTCGATTACTCTTGGCGCTGCCCTCGCTTATATAAATATGTATAACTATATATGTGTGTGTGTGTATACATAGTATATGCAGTTATGTAGGCATTTGCACTTAATGGGCTAGCGAAGAAGAAGAAGCAGCAGAAGCAGCAGCAGTAGAGGAAGAAGCAGCAGACGAAAGCACAAAATGAAAATGCCGCTCGAAATTGTTGTAATTTATGATGATGTCCTAGATTACATGAAAATTGTTTTCTTTCGATTATAGTGGCGCACTGTGTGTGTGTGTGTGTGTGTGTGTGTTTGTTTGTGTGTAAGTAAGTGCTTTTAGCGTAGGTAATTTAAATGCAACTGCCACGATCTCTTTTCTTTTCATAGGTTAAATTAAATGTAAATATAATAAACGTGGCGCATAAATCCATGCGTGACAGTTTTTGTGCGGGCCTCCGCTTGAAAGTCGGTCCCCGGCAAACTGGTTGTGACAACTTTCTATAGCCACACACACACAACAACACACAACACACACACACACACACAACAACACACACAGACAGACAGACAGTGAGATACATAGTTAGATAGCCAAGATACATTGGGGGCTGCTTCCTTGTGCATTGTGTAAAAGTAAAACAACATAATGCAAAAATAAACCTAAATATTTCTAATCTCAAATATGCCAACCTGGTTCCATTTAGCTAAATGCGGCCAAATGACAAGTCTCAAGTAGTTCCAGTTGATTTAATGCACTCATATATGCTTAGTAGGTACTAAGTTTGGACTGTGTATGTGTGTGTATGTGTGTGTGAGTAAGCTTATCTGTCAGAACTATGCGAGTTTTCTTTTAGCTTCTTGTTTGTTATACTCTTTTCGATGAAAATAGTATATTCACTAAGTGCTTAGGTGTGTAAGGCATAACAGGAAGCCAAAAGTTACCTCTAGTATGCTTAGAAATTGATCCAGCCTTGTTTGTCTGTCTGTCTGCTTGTATGTCTGCAAACTAGTCCCTCAGTTTTTGAGCTATCGCTATGAAACTTGGCACAGAGACTTATTATTGAAAGGGACAGCACATTTGTCGGAATAGGCTGGATCGAATTACTATTTCTCATAGCTGTCATACAATTGGAAGTCGGTTTTACCCATATTTGCCATGTTTTTAAAGCTATCGCCTTGAAATTTCCTGGACACTTGAATATCCTATTTACTCATCAATATTTAAAATTTCAAAGCGTTTGAGGCATAAATACCAAAGATATGCACCATATGCTTTCAAAATAGGGAATTAGTCGCGGATTATACACAAGTATAAGCTATTGAAATCTGTCCAAGAATTCGAAAAGAGTATACAATGTTTATGATTGTATTTTGTGTGTGTGTGTGTTCTTTAAGCTCTGTATACATTGATTTATACGCAAAACTTTGTTTATGCACCAGCGAAAAGCGAATACAAAACTGTACAATTAGTGCGAGCACTGCGGAAATTTATGTTGCCACTTGCAACACGTCGACGCACTTGGCTGTAAAATTAGCCACGCTCTAAAAATGCAACGAGTACAGAGGAAAAATACGAAAATAAAGGCTGCAACAGAGGCAGCCAGCGAAACGGCGACGCATTCGCAAAAATACCAACCAAAAACAAAAAAAGAATACCAACCAAAAAAAAAAAGGGAAAAGCAAATGGGGAAAACTGCATTTGCTGCGCTTGCCAAGATTAAAACTAAATAAATAAATATTTACATGCCAAATTAATGTTAATGCACAATTTTCGACATTGTCACAGACGAATACATTGTTGTTGTACTTGTTGTTGTTGTTGTTGCTGCTATGCAAATATTTAAAATTGAATTTTTTATTTAGAGCGCAGCTAAATGAAAAACGCAACTTAAGCGTTTGAGACTTGGTTTTTTGCTTGTTGCTTCAATACCCGAATGCGGAATATGCAAATGGGTTATGCTAGGTTTATATATATACTAATATATATAATACAAATATCATTTAAATTTATTCTCTGATGCCAAAGATATTAATTTTGAATTTAGAATCTTTCCCTTGGGTTCTTGTTTCGCTATTGTAATGCAAAATATGCGAAAAGGGGTATATAAGGTTTCAATTTAACCCAAAATATACTATATATATACAACATCTCATACAGATATTGATATTTAATGTCTAGAATCTTTCTCACAGCATACTTGGAAGACATCTCATATCATATTATATAAGATCATCTCTTAGTACGAGTATAAGCAAGTTGAGTTCTTGATTCGCTATTATCTACTATCAAATCATATAGATTTTGATAATTAACGTCTAAGATCTTTCTCCCAGCATACTTCTAAGCCAACTCATATCACATTATATAATCGTCAGCTATCAGTACGGGTATAAGCAAGTTGGGTTCTTGTTTCGCTATCATTGTTTGCATTTTGTATACTTCAGCAATGAGATTATTATGCATAACATTCCAAGTGCGGGGGTTGGGACGGGGGAAGGTAACTTTTTGCTTCTCAACAGGGTTGCGAATGTATTTATATGCTAATTGCATTTGCTATGGCCTCGCATATGTCTCTAGACACTACAAACAAGAGAGACGCAGATAGAGAGAGTGAGAGAGAGGGCGAGAGGTAGCTAAGTAAAATTAATTACATACAAAATACAAGCTCATAAATTGAGCAGAGAGCAAGTTCTAATTGCCATTTGTGTTGTATTTTCTAGAGAATTAGAGAATATTATGGATTTCCGCATAGAGCAGTTAAATCTTTGAGTGGCTTTTAAGCACTCTCTCTATATATATAACAATAATTTGATATCTCCGAGCTAATTTTGGCGTTGTTTTTCTCCAATTTTGCACAATTTGTTGCAAATTTGTGCTGCTTGCATAGCAAAAGTGCTTGGCTAATAAGTTTTATTGCATGCAACTTTTTGCAGCAACATGCTAACAATAACAACAAACAACAACAACAGCAACAACAAACAACATTCAATGCAGCTGCAAATGCAAACAACTTTATAGAAAACTTTGCTCGCAGGTTGTGCAAACATTTCAATTGTTGTTGTTTGCTCTCTCTCTCTCTCTCTCTCTCTCTCTCTATCTATTTATCTCTCTTCCTATTTCTTTCGACTTGTCTGCTATTTTTGTTTTTTAATGATCTGCACGAAGTAAAACTTTAATTTATGTATAAATTTAATTTAATGCCGGAAAATGCATAAATTTTATGGTATTTTTTGTAAGTGTTGTTGTTTTTTTGGTTTTTCCTGTCGTTTTCTTCATCAGTTTGGCAATTTTCGTTTCGGCTGTTTTATAATGAAAATTATATAAAGCAACAACAACAACAGCCAAAATATCTTTAAATGTCAAGCGTTCAATTTCTGTTGTTCAAAGTTTGTTTGTTGTTTGCAACTTTCTTTCAAATACCTACAAGCCACTGTTGTTGTTGTTGTCATTGCTGCTGGTTTTGTTTAAACAATATATACTTATAAATGGTATGTGCTATTAAAGCGCGAAAGCAGCAAAGTTTCGCAATTTCGAATGGCATTTTTTTTTTATTATGTATTTTTTTTTGGCAAAAATTATTTTTATTATTATTTGCATTTGCAGTTAACACGAAAATTTGTAGTTTTGGCTTAACACGAGATTCAATTACGTGGCAACTCCATCTGCCTATCTGCCTGGCTTGTCTGCTTGCCACATGCAATATGTTGCATAAGCCGGGCTCCAAAGTGGAAAGCCAAATTTATGCACAAATTCGTGAATGTAATGTAGTAATTAAGTCCAAATATGTGAGCCAAGTAAGCAACAATTGCAGGATTAAGCACGGGTCCCTATCGATATAAAATCATTTGCATTACTCGCTCCATATTCGAATGGTAAAACGCTCAAGGCTGGGAGATATCTCACTGACAGCAGATATATGTATATATATTGTTATATGTGAGATCTGAGAAACTGGAGGCAGCAGCAGCTGCACATAGAGCACAAGAGCCGAATGAGAGATTAATGAGGGTTAGTTAACCCTAAAGGGTTGATAAGGAATTTGGACTAAAACCGATGGGGGGAACCAGAAATAACAATGCAGTCAAAACTTAAGGGTAAGATGAAAGCAGGAATGTGCTAGAACTTTAAAGATGAGCATAAATACCCAGTAATATGATAGACGGGGTATATTAGCTGAAGATGAAAGAAGAAATGCGCCAGAATATTCAGTAATGTGATAACAAAAGGGTATATTAGCATAATAAGAATGAAGAGAAGTATGTCAGAACTTTAGAGATGAGCATAAATACCCAGTAATATGATAGAAGGGGTATATTAGCATAAGATGAAAGAAGAAATGTGCCAGAACTTTAGAGATGAGCATAAATACCCAGTAATATGATAGAAGGGGTATATTAGCATAAGATGAAAGAAGAAGTATGCTAGAACTTCAAGGTTGAGCATAAATACTCAGTAATAATGTGATGAAAAGGGTATATTAGCAGAATATGAAAGAAGAAGTATGCCAGAGCTATAAAAATGAGCATAAATACCCAGTCATGTGATAACAAAAGGGTATATTAGCAGTAGAGAAATGAATAAGTATGCCAATACCTTAAGGATGAGCATAAATACTCAGTAATAAGGTGATAAAAAGGGTATATTAGCAGAAAGGAAAAGAATAAGTATGTCAAAACCTTAAAGATGAGCTTAAATACCCAGTTATGATGTGATGAAAAGGGTATATAAGCAAATATAAGATACTTTTGCTGTTCAGCTTGATTGCAGGGCATCCACAATGCAATCAATGAGAAAAGTGCACCTAATTGCAGTTTGTTTGCTTTTATTTTTTTGATCATAATTGTTGTTGCCGTCTTTACAATGTGAAAAGTTATATTTATAAGCGCAAGTTTTGCATGAATTTATAAGACAAAACTTTGCCATGGGCCAAAGATGCAGCACTAAAACAACAACAACAACAACAACTAGCTGGACGTGTGCGAGGGGCGCTGCAAACTTTTTCTGCAGCATCAAAGAATTTATGACAGTTTGGCAAAAGTTGAGTAAAAAATTGCAAAAAGAAATGCAAGAAAAAACGAAGAAAGAGAGAGAGTGGGAGGGGGCGTAGATTGAAGGCGTTGGGCGTGGCGCATTGCAATTGCACATAGAGCACATGACGAATATGGGAAGTTTTATGAATTGAATTGCATAAATCAAGTCAACTTGCTGCAGCAGTTATGAAGGTTCAGGGCTGGAATGAAGGGAAGGGGCGCCAGTTTTGATGTCCAAGGTAGAGAGCAGAGAGCAGCGAGTCTGAGTCTGAGTCTGGGGCTAACACGGAAATGCTGGGCGAAAAATAATGGATACCGTATACTTGATATGGTAATTTATTATGTTTTTATTGCCTTTTGTGTTGTGTAGTAGAAGCGAATGCGGCCAGAGTTGGCCTGTCGGGTTGGTTGGTTCGTTGCTTTTTCGTTTGGGTTGCCAGCCCTTGTTGGTCATTAATCTTTGTTATGGCACACACACACACACACAACACACACACACACATGCATAGACAAATGGCTGTGTTATCCTTTTGCATTTTGGCGTAACTTGAGTCGCGGCTACACGCATAATTTTCAATGTACATATGTATGTGTGTGTGTGGCGCAAATTTAATTGCACAGATAAATTTGCGCAATGCTAATAAATTAATATTAATGTGTGTGTGTGTGTGTGCGCTTCCCTTAACCCTCTCTGCCCTTTCCCTTTCCCTTCGCCTGTCTGTGCATAATTTTGACTCTGTGTATTGCATTTTCAGTTGCATTACTTATTTCTTCTTCTTCTTCTTGTTGTTGTTGGCTTTGGGCCACGAATTTAATGCATCTTCAAGATGCACAAACACACACATTTTTTATATATACATACATACGTACATATATATATATTTTACATTGTACAAGTGTGTTGTTGTTGTTGCTGCTGCCTCTTGTGCGCTGTATTTTATCTCTTGCCTTTATTATTGTTGCTGCTGCTGCTGCTGCTGTTGTTGTTGTTGTTGCGTTTTATGTCGTGCCATTTCAGCGAAGCTCGCAACAAAGCATAATAAAACTAATTGTCTGCGCTTCGCTCTCGCACACAGCACACTAACACACACACACACACACACACACGCATGCATGCCGAGAGACAGTGTGAGTGATAAAGAGAGCGCTTGATAGGGAGAGCGGCGGCTTCGGGGGGAATGACAGTCGTCCACATGTTTGCCATTCTGTTTCCTTGGGGCCGGCCAAACTATGCGACGGCAACGCCAAACTACAACAAAGTCAGCGACGCGTTGCCGTAAAAATTCGCTAAAAATTTAACACGCCGCATTTAGTTTATTTGAAATTTGTGTTTGTGTTCTCCTTTTTGTACTTTTTTTGTCTTCTTATGAGTGTATTTCTGTTTCGGTTTCTGTTTCTGTTTTAGCTGCTTCTGCTGCAATTTGTCGCGCTTGAGTAACACAATTTATGCGACCCGCCATTTTGCCAATTTGCATTAGGCGGCCTATCGACCCCCCTCCCCACTTGTGCTACACTTTTGCACAGAACATACTATCGCGCCCTTCTCTCTCTCGCTCTGTCTCTCATTCTTCTAAGCAAGAGCGCAATGCTTGCAATGGCTGACTGCTGCAATTGTTGTTGTTGCTATATTTTTGATATGCTTTTAGGTTTCTGTTATTATTGAGTGCTAAATTGCAGAAAAGTGCAGCTTAACAGATTAAATGTTAAGCGAAGATGAAATGTTAAGCTGAACATGAGATCAACAGCTCTCATAAATGTTAAGAGAAATATTCGATTAATATCGAATTCTTCTACATCGTTTTTATCCTTTGACTGAAACTTTACAGCTTAAAAGGTTTTGAAATGGTAAAAAATGATCGGTTAAATGTTGTATACGCTTCATATTTACTAAGTTATGTTAGTTAATAATGTTTGAAGGGCATTTCTAAGAGCCTGGCAGCCTTATTTTGACTTGATATCTTGCAGTTATTATTCTGATTACATTTCCAAGTATCAGCAAATACTGTTGTCAGATAGTTAAGTTTTAGATGTTATGGGACAGGTTCTATAATACATGTATACAAAATAATGAAGCAGCTAACCTGAAAGAGTACTTAAAACCCGTTTTGGTTTCTGTCTGTTTCTTCTTATAAGAAAAAAGAAACAAACCCAATTTAACGCTCTATTGCAATTGTGTTTTATTATACGATAGTATATGTATAAAACTCGCATGCCTCATTGGCCTCATGCGATTTTCGCACACTCATTAAGGCGTCTCACTCAGGTGAGATATATATTTCGTTAGCATTTACCATGTGCTAATTAATTCATTAAAAATGTATAAAATTGCATGCTCTGCAAATGAATTATTAATAGAAATCAAGAGATCGTATAACGTAACTCACACTAGACACAAATGTATATACATACATATAGTATATTCATAAAAAGGTTCTCCCGGATGTCGATTTTTGCAAGTGTAATTGGCGTTTTTTTTAGTTATTTGTGCTTTTCTTTCTTTCATTTCATTTCATTTCATTTCGATTGGATTCGATTCGATTTGATTTCAAATTCGTTTTGGATTCCTTCTTTTCATATACACATATATTGTGCCAAAAAGCAAATGACTTTTATTGATTATATCGGCATGAGTAATTGAAGTTTGAATGCGACTTTAATGACAGCAGGAATGTGAATACTGAGTGGGTTAGTCAGCAAAGATCGTAATGTTGTTATTGAGTCTCTTTTCGTCTCCTCTCTTTTCGCCAGCACTCTTTAAGCTCAACTCAATATCAATTTCAATCGCTTGATCTTAAGCTTCGACTCTCTGCTAGATCAAGATCCATTGTCACGACCTCAAAGGTTCATGCGAAAAAAGGTTGGAATATAAAGTTTATTTTATGGCCGAGTTTCTTAAATGCTGATAGCAACGTTTTCAATTAACAAATTGCACAATTGTGGATGTTAACTTGTGTATATATACATAGATATTTTTGGTTTTTCAACTATCTAATCTTGAATGTCGAACATTCTTTATTCTTCTTTGATTTGGCTTCTGGGTTTTTTTCTGCCTGATTTCTGTGGAAATTGTTCTAAATTTCATTTATCTAATATATAAAAAGTTTTCTTTTGAACTTCTAACAAAAGCAATCAGCAATTACTTGAGTTGCAGCTCACTTGAGTTATCTAAAATCTGTATATTGATTTCGTTGTTCTTGAGAAAAGAAAACTCAATAGATAATTTTCGTTATGCAGTTGAATTTTTATAAATTTAGTACAAGGCTTCAAATATTTTCAAATTAAATGCTCAAAATTGAATTGAATCATTCAATATCCAAATGAATGTCATAAGACTAACAGATACAACTTAAATTGTCCGTTTGCATTCAAAATGCATTATTTCTTCGGCTTCTAGTGCCAGTTTATATGATTCCTGTGATAACTAGCTATCAATCAAAAATTCGATCCATAAGCTCATTTGGATTTCGAAAGACGAAAACGAAAACACAAACGCATTATACTTTTGTTGTTGCCTTCAAAACATTATTCGAGATTGCTCGAATGCAGTGATTGATGCATTTGGATTTGAATTGAATTGAACTGAATTGAATTGAACTGAATTCAATTCGAATTCGTAATCGGATCCACTTACTTTATATTATCACGTTTGTGGGTTAAAGCTGCTGTTTTTTTTGAGTGGGGTGCGAGGGTATTTCAGTCAGTTTGATATAGTATGCACAAGTGTCTGTGATTATTGGATATACTCTTATTACGGATAGTTAAGGATTATTATGGCGCTGCTCGGCTTGTGATTTTGTTGTTGTTGTTGTTATTTTAGAAATAGATTGCACGGAATTTAAGTATTACTTAGTTGCCTTTTAACTACTAGAATATTTATTTATAATTTACTTGGGATTTTTTTTGTTTTCGCACAACACTATTAAACAATTAAATTGTTATTTCATTTATTTACACATTTATTGCTATAGTTATTAGTTTGTTTTTGTTTCTTGTTATATGTATGTATGTGGTTGTTGTTTAGTAGTTGTGTTGTCGTTGCTATTGTCAGACACAAAATTTGTTGCTGCTGCTACTGATGTTGTTGTTGCTATTGTTGTTGTTGTTGTTGATGATGATGTTATTTAACGTGCGATTGTTAAATTCATGTCACACTCATTTGCTGCTGCCTTTGCTGCACTCGACATGACATTTGCTTTTCAATTCATTTCAATTTCAATTTGAATTTGAATTTGAATTCTATTTCTATTTTCGACTTTTGAGCGCGCGAATTTCTTTTTGATTTTGATTTCACGGGTCGATCGCTTGTTTGTGCTCTTTGCTACGCTTCTCGCTCGCTCGCACGCACTGCCTATCTCTTCTTCTTCTACTTCTTCTTCTTCTTTCAATCTCTACACACTCGTATGTACATATATGTATGTATGTATGTATGTATGTATAAATGGAATATAATGCGCGCTGATAACGAAATCACATTTTTCAATTGGCAACTGCCCCAAATTTGTCGTTAGTTACTTGAGTTGCTTTAGTTGTTTGTGTTTTGTTATCTATTAGCTGCGTTGCTTTTTGTTGTTGTTGTTATTGTTGTTATTGCTGCTGCTGATCTTGTTGTTGTTGTTGTCGTATGCGTGTGAGTCACATAGGCAGCATTGTTGCTGTTGCTGCTGCTGCCGCTGTTGTTGCAGCAACGGAAATAAACAATCAATTTTAGTTAAAGAATTTATGCACGCACTCAGCGACATGGGCACACACACACACACACACACACACGGGCACACACACTAACGCACTGATGAATTAAGCACGCGATATTCGCATGCAAAGATTTTGTTGCTGTTGTTGTTGTATTGCGACGCGTGTTTGAGAATTGTCGAACTTATGTATGTTGTATTTGTACCACTACCAATGCACACAACGCTGGGGCGAAGCGAAGGAGGAGACAGAGAGACAAAGGCAAAAAACTCAAAAACTCAAAGCTCAACTGCTGGGCAACCGTTGGGCAACCGTTGAGTAGTCGGAAAGCGCGCTTGCCGTTGCCGACGTTTCACCGTTACGTCCTCGAGGAATCGCGTTTACAGAATGAATCTGAATCTGAACGTGTGGAGTGTAAGGCAGCGTAAAAGATACAGATACACCAATACACAGATATGTACGTACGGCGACGACGACGACGACAGCGACGACGACGACGACGACGACGGCGGCGACAAGCAAGCAGCAGCAGCAATTGGCGTTGCTTTTGCCTGTTGTGTGTGAGCGCGAGTGTGAGTGAGAGTGTGAGTGAGTGAGTGAGTGTGTGGTGGTGGTGGTGGAGCCGCCGCCGCTGCTGCTGCTGCCGCCGCGAGAGCGCATGCGAGCGCCCAGAGAGCCAAAGACGAAGAAGCAAGCGCAAAAGGCAACAACAAAAAACGTGTTTGCCGCCATTACGGAGCACTGTGTGTCGCTCAGAGAGCGAGACTAAGAGAGTAAGCGCGAGAGCGAATGCTGAAAACACCAAAAAAAAAAACACAAACACACACACACACACACAACAACAGCAACACCGGCTGCGGCGACTGCAGCAGCGACGCCGACGTCAGCGCCGCTCAATGTTACAGCTGTGTGCGTGTGTGTGTGTGTGAGTTGCTACGAAAAAAGGTAGTAAAAAATAACTGCGGTAAACCGAAAAAGGCACAAAAACTGAAAACGAAAACGCAGCAGCAGCAGCAGCAGCGACCACAACAACGCAAAGACAAAAAACTCAACGGCAACAAAGGCTCGGCCGTAGACATAGACGGGGGGGGGGGTGGGGTAATAGCAGCCCTCCTGCCCCGCCCCGCCCCCCTCTGCCGCATGCCCTAAACTCCACATACTCCTTAAAATGTTTTGCACTGAAATGCGGCGCGTTTAGTTCTTTGGCATTTTTGTGCGTTGCGGGCGTTCTTTTTAATTCTTTTCTGCCCTTTTTCCCTTTTCTCTCGTTTCGTTTCTTTGCCTCTTTTTTTTTTAGCTGAGAGTGAGCGAGAGAGAGAGAGAGAGAGGGCATTCTGATAGTGAATGTGAATTGTTGGAAATGGCATTTGTGGCATTAGATTTGCAGATCATTTCAGATGGGGGCCATTTGGATATATCTTGTGGGGCTACTTACAAACATTTGGCCTGACAGTTGAAAGAGTTGCGCTAACTTACCTGCAAAGATAGAAGATGAAAACAAAAGTTAGTCAAGGCAGAAAATATACAGATTTCGATGATTAACTTAGAAGTAAAGTTGAGATGCGAATTAAATTGCAATTTGCTTTCATACTTTTTCACTTCCCGATAACAATTTCAGGCTAATTAGTTTGCCATTTGCGCAAAGAAGTTTTTTTTTTATAGTTTTCATGCGAAATCTGTTACGTTAAAGAATTCATTGATTTGGCAGCCCAATTTCTAGGAACAGGAAATTCTCTAGAATTTTATTAAGTATAAAAATCTATTATCCAATTCACAGCTAATTGGAATGAATTGCCAAGAAACATTGTGTATTGAAATCCAAATGGTTTGTGATAATCCAATTCAATTGATTGGACCGATTGAAGGTGTCCCCAGCAACATAGCAATTCCAATTGGATTGCTCGCCTCTGATGGATTGATGCAAAATTGATGACTGACTTCAACAGCTGCATTCACAAGATTTCCAATGCTGCCCACAACAAACTTCACTACATACATATGTACATACATACATATGCATGTGTGTGTTTGTGTGTGTTCTCTGTTTTTGTTTTTGCTCATTTCTCTTTGCGCTACGCAACTCATTTGCAAAACTTCAGCCGGCAATATTTCATGCCACCCATTAAGCGAGTCTCTGCGCCCTGCCCTCAACTAGACAGCCAACCAACCAACCAATTTCCGCCCCCTCTCTCTCTCTCTCTCTCACGAACACACACGCACACACACACACGGGCCAAGTCACACGCACGCAAGAGAGTTTCGCACACAACGTCAAGAGGTGGAAAAAGTTGCTTCATTACAATTTTCAATTTTGTTTTATTATTATATTTTTGTCTGTGTGTGTGTGTGTGTGTGAGTTTTTGCTTATTTCGCTTGCAATTTTATTTTTATTATTATTATTATTATTATTTTGCGACGTTGCTTTTGCCATTTCCTTTTTTTATGGCGTATGCCAAAAACAAAACAAAACAACAACAACTAGCAGGCAAAAGCAAAAGCAAAATGCTTTTATAATTTTGAAAAGAAAAAAAACTCAACGGCTGGAAAAATCATCAACGTGCGGGGCGCAGCTGTTGTCTTATTATTTACTTTGCTTTTATTTTTGTTGATTTTGTTTATTTTTTGTTAGCGCAAATTCGCTTTGTTGTCTTTGCTGCAGCAGCAGCAGCAGCATCATAAGTTTAATTTTTGCAGTTTCCATTTTAGCAGCGCTCTTCTAAGCAGCTGTCCCCCTCCCACACTCCCTCCCTCCCTCCCTCCTAGCAGCTAGTCCTGCCACAAGTCTTCTTCAGCTAGCAACAACACCCACCATCGACCTCTTTTCAGATCTGGAGCTGGAGATGCGAATAACAGCAGAAGTAGCCGCAGCAGCGACAGCGACAGCAGCAGCAGCAGCAGCGAACAATGCGAGTGGATAGCGCTGCGGACGGGGTGGAGGGAGTGGGAGGCAATATCGCAGTCGCAGCATATGCCGGCTTCTTCTCTGCTTCTTGCTCTTCTTCGGCGACAAGCGACAACACAAATGCACTCTCGCAAGCACACACACACACACACACACACACACACATGCAGACGCTGGAGCAGAGCGCGCGCTCTCCGCACATAAAATAGCAGTCAATAAAAGCAGCGGCAGCAGCAGCAGCAACAGCAACAACTAAGAGCAGCAGCGAAGCCTTGGGGTCATTATTCTCTTGGTCTTGGAGGCGCTCGCTGCTGCCGCGCATTGACGTCGCTGTCGTCGTTGTTGTTGTTGCTGCTGTTTTTGTTGTTTCTGCTGCAGCCTAGCCTTGGTGGTTGCTGCGCTCGCACACACATGCACAAGCTGGGGAGACAGCGCTGCATATGTACATGTATGCGTGTGTGTGTGTGTGCGCCTCTCCAAACAATGTAATAAAATTCAATTATTCTCATGTGCGTCTTGCACTTTGTTTCGTCTTTTGTTGCGCGCATTTCGCGAACAGCCGCCACAAAATGCCAAAAGGCGGAAAGTACAGGCGGCGAAGGCATTGGAAATGCAAATGCAAAGGCAAAGGCAAAATGGAAATGTGGAAGGAGAAGCAGAAGGGGCAGGTAACGGGGCAGCAGCATGTCTATATAAAATATTTTCATGCCGCCGACGCAAGCACACACACACACACACACACACACGTGTGCACTCACTCGCACACTCTTGCACTTTCTTATTCGCCGTCGCTGCACTTTGGCGTTGGCGTTCTTCTTTTTTCTGCGTTTTGCCTTTTGGCTCTGCTTCCTCCTTCTCAGCAGCAACGCGTTTCATTTCTTTGTTGTCTCGCCTGTTCTGTTGTTGTTGTTGCTGCTGCTGCTGCTGTGGCGAATTTTGCATAAGCTGCCCGCAATATTTTGCTGCCTGCCTTTAACTAATTTCTTTTGCCATGTCTTCTTAGCCTGCTGCTTCTTATGCTGTCTCGCTGCTTGTGCGTCTGTCGCGTTGCCAATTTTCTTATTTTTGCTAATTTTATGCGTTGTTGTTGTTATGCTATTTGGGGGCTGCTTGCACTTATGCGCCCACCTCCCTCCCACTACCAGTCACACACACTCGCCGCTGCAGCGCTCTCTCAGCTTACGCTCTCTGCTTTGCTCGCTCTCTTTTTGGTATTTTTGTTACGCGCGCTCGCGCTCGCGCTCTCTCTCTCTCGCTCTCTCTCTGTCTTGCTGTCGCTGGCTGGTCTGCTTACTGCGCATGCGCTGCATTGATTGTTTGCGTGATGTAAAAACGTTGTAAGCTCACCCTTCAACCCGTTTGTTGTTGTTGTTGCTATTGCTGTCAAAAGTGATTCTTTTTTGTTGTTGTTTGTCTTTTATTTCTGTCTTTGGGCATCCGCATCAATTTCAAGGCTCTAATCAAAGCTGACCAAAGTTGACATTTGACTTGTGGCCCCAACTCAGGCTGCATTATGATGCTAGCGCTCTGAATGCTGCCAACTGCCAAGCAAAGTAAGGCAAACAAGCAAAGTAAAAGAAAAATCAAAAAGCAAAAGCAAAAGCAGGCAGCGCTGCCAGCGTCGTTGTTGTTGTTGTTGTTGTTGGCTGTGACGTCCGTTGCCTGCAGCGTATTTTGTAAATTACATTTCCGGCAATAAATTTGCATACCTCTGGCATCTTTCTAAATTGCTATCGTTTGTTAAAGGCGCCACCCAAAAACTCTCAACAGAGAAAACCACCAAACAACCACCCACCCCAACCACACACACACACACAGAGGGTTGGAGAATGGGGTGCAAGCAGTACACCTTGTAATCTCCTGCACTGCCCCTTGCCACGTGCCGCTCACCCTGTTAACTGCTTGGAACCTGCGTGGCCGCACCTTCTTCTTCTTCTTCTTCATCTACTTCTTCTTCTTGTTTTGCTGCCACTACTTCTGCTTGTTCGTTTTGGTTGAGGTGGGCGCAGTTGGGGGTTGTTTAGCAGCAGCAATTCCCATTCAATTGTCTGGCAATTAAAAGTTGCGTTGCCAACTGCCTGAAAGACTTTCACTGTTTGCTGCTGCTGCTGCTGCTGCTGCCTCAAGTTTTGCACTCTTTCAAATTCAGCCAAAAAAAAAAAAGACTACGAGGCGATAAAAAACAACAAGAATATAAAAAAAAGTTTCGGCTGAGCCTGGCCGCAGGATTTGTGTACAACAGGTTGTTGCATATCCAGCGCCGAACGTGTACGTGACGTTACAAATAGTTGCAGTTGTTGCTTTGAACTTGCATTACACGTATCCAACAGCGAGGCAGACAGCAGTAGGGGTTGGGGGGTGGCAGTAGGGGTAGTCAACCAGGCAGCTGCCAGAATCCAACGTTTATATAGGTCGACAAACTTTTGTGGCATGTTGCTGCTGCTGCTGCATAAAAATTCAAATTACGCGACGCGTGAAGCCAAAAAAAAAGCGCATTGAAACTGAAAATAAAAGTGCAAATGTCGTGAAATGGCCACTGGGACTGAGTGCAGCCAACTGGTCGGCACAAATGGGCAGCCGTGTTGCATTCTGGTAGTGGCAGGCAGCTCAGCACTCAATTAGAGAAGAAAACGCGCTCGGCAATTTCAAAGTCACGACCCAGAATGGAAACATGAATTGTGATTTATCGTTGAGAATTGCAGCAGTTCAGCAGTTGAGCTGAAAGCACTTCGAACCCATTTCAATCTTATGATCTCCAACTTATGATAATGCCCGGCAAACACACATTGAAGCGCAAATTATCTTTAGTTCTTCCAGGTTCAACTCGCTTCTCGATGCTCTTTCGTCAGTCTTGAACTAAACATCTATTTCATTCTCAATGAGCATAGTTTCAGTTCAGTTTCGCTCAAAAACTAAAAGCTTAAAACTCTTTGATAGTATTTATATAAGCTATCATATCTGTTAAGCATTTATTTTTCTAATTTTCGCCCAGAAATAGTATTAAATTATATGTAATTCTTTTACGTTTATTTTCAATACAGTCGAACTTGTCTAAATCGAACATCTATTACTCGAATTTCTCTATAATTCCGACTTTTTTGTATGTTAGATATATATAAGAAAAATATATATATATATTTTTAAATATTTTATGTAAATTTCAAAGATCTGAGAAACAGACGAAAGGTCTACAAAATATTATGTTAGCTTTTGTTAAATACATTAATTTCACTTATGAATCTGTTCAACTAAAGCTGGCAAAACAAACTGCTGCTAATTTTGCTTTTAAAAGCACAGCAAATCTTTATAAAAATATATATATATTTTTAAATATTTTATGTAAATTTCAAAGATCTGAGAAACAGTCAAATGGTCTACAAAATATTATGTTAGCCTTTGCTTAATATATAATTTCACTTATGTATCTGTTCAACTAAAGCTGACAAGACTAACTGCTGCTAATTTTGCTTTTAAAAGCACAACAAATTCTAATAAAGAAATTAATAACAATAATCTCCATATATTTGTTTGACTGCCTGTCTAAATAAAACTAGCTAAGCATAAAATCAAGATTAAATCCACAATAATTTTGTAGCAGCAATAAAATTTGTGCCTTAAAACATTCGCAAACTACTTTTCGTGTCATAAAATGTTCACGTTTTTTATGAACAAAGTTCTTTGCTGGCTTTTTATGTTTCGTACGAGGACTTTGTCACTTGTGTGTGCCGTGACAGGTCCTGTGACCAGCACTGTGCGCCCCCAGCCACTATGCTTTTTTGCTGCGTCCAACGCGCCGTATGAGTAATGTGGGCAAAAAAACGCCAAACTGCATTACGCCCGCGCTGCAAGCGAGTGTGTGTGCGAGTGTGTGTGTGTGTGTGTGTGTGTGTGCGTGAGAGAGAGCGAGTTCATTCATTGACGCGGCTGCGGCACGCGAAATCAATCGGCAGGTGTTTTGTTTTGTGAATTCAGCGGGCAACTGGTCGGCAATTTTTGTTTGCTGATAGTTTTGACCTCGTTTTATGGGTTTTTGTGGCTAGCCGTTGCTGTTCTTGCTCTTGTTGTTGCATGCGTAATGACGCTGACGTTGTCGTTGCGGAACAGCTGACATTTGTTGTTGCTGCCCGGCCCCCGAAAAGCAAAGCAAAAATAAACAACGTCGTCATAAAAAAAAGGCAGCAGCGTAAACTGAAACCCGCCTCAGTTTCCAGGAAGTGTGGCACGCAAAAGTGGCGTTTGCATTTGGTTTGGACGTGTTTGTTGTTGTTGTTGTTGCTGTTGCTGCTGATGATGTTGTTGCCCAGGCAACAGCGTCTGACGTTGCCCACTTGGGGGAAGCCCGGCAAAATAAAACGTATTGCGTGGCACGAGAGCAACGTGTGGCAACAACAGCAGCAGCTCTTGATGTTGCTGTTGCTGTTGCAGGAGCCACAAACAGTTGCTGCTGCTGCTGCTGCTGCTGCTGTTGGCGTCAGTTACCGTCTGCCATGCATTCATTCATAAAAATGTAGTCTCGCGTCTCCCTTACAGCGTAATACAACTTTCAAGTTCATAATGTCAACCTTCAGACACACACACACACACACACACACACAGTGGATGGATACTGGTAACAACCTTGTCTGCTGGCAACAAGGGAAAGCGTGAAACAGTTTTGCGCTAGTCGCAAAGGAAAGCCAGGAGCTGTGCCACACACCAGGAAGCGCAGCTGGCAGTCAAGCTGCAGACGCAGACAGCCAGACACAGAGACCCAGACTCAGACCCAGACTCAGACTCAGACACAGACCCAGAAGCCAGCAGCCAGTAGTCAGATGGAGCGGAGTTCTGTGGCCCCAGCAGCAGACGCAGTGGGAAGTCGGAAAGCAGTCAGCGCCTGGCAATTCCTTTGTGCCAGCCTTTTAGCGGCTCCTCATCGCAGAGACGCTCGCTGAGTGCTCTCCCAGCTCCCAGCTCTTAGTTCTCAGCTCGCAGTACGCAGTTTGTCCTTACCGATTACACTGAGCGCAAACTTAATGTACTCTCAAAGTAAGCCAGCACTTGAGCAGTAAGAGAATTTGGCAACAAGTAGAACTATCTCTCTATTATAATAAAATCCAAATAAAATAGCTAGAACTATCTCTCTATAATAATAAATTCCTATATACTTTCGTATTTACGGCATTTCTCTCAGTGTTTAATTAAATCTCAATTTTCATATTTTCTATATATATTTCCCTGTTCTTTTCTGCTTCTATCTTCTTTCTACTCTTTCAGCTTCAAAATATACACTTTTCTTTACCCTCTCTCGCATTTTTACACTTATTTTGTATTATTATTAGTTTTTTCTTGAAATTTTTAAGAATTTTCTAAAATATCTACATAAGATATCAATTAAGTTCAATTTTGTAATACTCTGACATTTTTAGACTATAACTATTATAACTATTATTATATCATTTCATATCTGAGAAATTTCACTACTAGTAAGAAAATACTTTACATAATTTTCACATTCTAAAAAACTAGTAAAATTTGTCTAGTAAAAAATAGCCCTCATACCTAAAGTATATAGTTTTTTTGGCCCTGGAAGATTATAGCACAAAAAACAAGAAACTAGATAGCCTAATACTAAAAACAAATAATTAATACCTTTGTTTGAAGTGATTTTCGCACTTTCCTAACTAATTTGTATAATCAATGAAAATGTAATCATAACTTTAAGTGATACCCAATCTTTCACTAATAAGCAAAATTAAGTTTAATTTTGTGATACTCTAACATTTTCAGGCTATAACTATTATAACTATTACATCATTTCATATCTGACCTTAATCAGAACATTTTAACAACATATGCAATGTGTTTTGAAGTCATACCTATAATTTGTTAATTTATTTAGTTTATTTCGTATGTAAAGCGAAAATAATATAAATAAAATATATTTTCATAAGCTGTACTCTAAACTGTAAGTCTTTAGTCATTACTCTGATCCTTCTCAAATGAACACCAAAATATTTTTTATAGTCTCAAATATGATTTAAGCTTTAAAACAAAAAAACAAAGTTTGGGATTCTCAAATATTGATATAAGAAATATTTTGTTTAAGAGTGCATCTAGCTACATAATTAGCTTAATGTCTTACGCAAACTTTGTTCGTCAATCAAAAAGGGATTTCTCTCAGTGTAGTCTCTTCAGGTTATACACTGTTCTGTTGCTCTGTTGTCGCTGCGCGCTAAAGTTTCACTTGATGAACACGCGGCGCAAAACTTTTTGCAACAATTCTTTCGCTTTGCCTTCGGCTTGACGCGTTTTTTTATTGTTTCTTCTCGCTGTTTTCTTTTTTGTTGCTTGCTCATTTTCTGTGTGTTACGCAATTTCTTTTACTCTCGCCTCACACGCTGCCTTCTGCCTTCTACTGTGTTCTTTGCAGACTAGGTGACGAAGTGCAGCAGCCGCAAGAGCTGAAGTTGCTTTGACACCTTTGTGTAATTGGCCAGCTCAAGTTTCAGCTTTGATGGACTCTAATTGAGTGCAGCTATACAGCTGCTTATGATAAGGATCAGGATAAGGATAAGGCTAAGGATTAGCTGCGCGGTTCATTGACATTTGGGGGGGCGGGAAGGGCGTCTAAAAATAGCTGCGCCCAAATGTTGAAAGTCGCCTTTTGGCACAGAAGTCATGTCATGTGGCCCAAAGGCAGTGACGCGCCCAGGACAACGCCAGGACAGCGCCAGGACATGCGAGCCACACACACACACCAAAAATCGATATGCCTCAGACGTGCAGCGCCTTTTTTTGGGGGCGGGGCTGGGTGGTGTGGCAGGCAGGCCAAGGGTAGCAAAATGTTGTGCGAACGCGCACACAGCAGCAACAACAACAGCAACAACAACAACAATGACAGGCACACACACACACACACACACACACACATAGAGTCGCTCGTTCATTGCCTCTCTTGCATTTACTTTCATCGGCTTGTGCGCTTTGCGCTGCCTTCTGCTGCTTGGGGCTTGGCGTTACTTCCGCTTTCTGTTCGGTTCTGTTCTGTTCTGTTCAGTTCTTGCTTCTGCGAGAGTTTGCGCTCAATTTTTGCTACTTTTGCTTTGTGCTTGACTTTCTTTTTCCTGATTTTGCGCTTTTGTTGCGCCATTTTGACGGCGGCCGCACGGCGACGCGTCCTCGGCTCCGATGTTGTCCTCGTCCTCGTCCTGTTCGTCGTTGTTGTCGTCATCATCATCATCTTCGTTGTCAGTTTTTGGGCAATTTTCGCACGAATTGCTTTGCGTAGCACTTCCGCTTTGTCAGCAATGTTGGCCGACGCCATTGATTTTCATGACGCGCGCAATAATTATTACATTTACGCTAAGATCCGCTTCAGCCCTTGCCGGCGCCTTCAAGTATGCTGTGAGTTCGGTTTTTTGTTTTTTGTTTTTTGTTTTTATCAATTGCTGCGGCAGCGCCCCGTTTTTGGCCTTTTATTTCGCATCGCTTCGCTTTGCTTGCTTCCTTCCTTCCTGTTCCGGCTGTGGCTCCGGCTGCCCGCACGTCTTTCGCATTCCTGCGGCTTAAATTGCTCTTATTGTATGTGTGCGAGTGTGTGTGTGTGTGTGTGTGTCTCGCTCGGCTTGGCATCGGTAATGACAAGGGTGGGTTTGCTTTCGTCTCCATCGCCATCGCCGTCTCCGTCTGCGTCTTGGTCGTCTCATTCTGCGGCTCGCTGGCGTATACGTTATTTTATTACATCAAATGCTTTACAGGCACTTGCCCGCTCTCTCTCTCTCTCTCTCGCTCACTCCTTCGCTCTCTTTCTCTCGCTCTCCCTCTCTCTCTCTCTATCTCTCTCTTATTCGCTCTTGCTGCGGCTGCTGTTCTGTTCTGTTGCTGCGGCGACAGCGGCTGCGTTGCGGTTGACGCTGGCTTCGTCGCCATCGCCATCGTCGCCATCGCCATCGTCGCCGTCGCCGTCGCCGTCCTCGTTGTTGTCTGCTTCTTCCTGTTCTTAATTGAAATTTGCGGCTGCATCAATATTTGCTTTTTTCTTGTGTTTTCCACGTTATTAAAAATCCTTGTGCAAGTTTTTTGTTGCTGTTGCCTTTTTTGTTTTGCTCGCTCCCCCTCCCCCCCCCCCCACTTGCTTTATCTTTGTTTCCATCTCTGTCTGTTTGGCTCTATTGTTGTGCTTTTAAATTTCTTCTAATTACGCAATTTATTTTGATGCATTTTTTATGGCGCCAACTAAAAAGTTGACTTGGAAAATGTACAAATTTAACTCGAATTGGCAAATTTGCTAGTCAAGCAATTTACTAAGTAGTTCTGGTATAAGCATAGTCTATAGTTACCATATTTCTACCTCTATTTCAGCAAATTTAATTAGCTATGTAAATATTTGGGCATTCGTATTATCAAAAGCCCACAAACATTGCGTTTTCTTTGGCAAATAATATTTCAATAGCTTTGGGCGTTTCTACTAACATTTTTGCTAAGCGGCGGTCTTTTACTAAACAGTCGCATGAAATGCTTAATAATTCAACAGCTCAGACACTTATGCAAGCCATATGTTACTAACAGAGCACACAAAAATAAATTTTCATTTTATTGCTTTTAAATAATAGATCAACCAAAAACTGGTATGCAAATTATAATGCTCTTTTCGAAGAAAATATTATATTCATTTTGTGCTGGAGCTTGGTATGCGTAGAAGGAAGGCAAACGCTACCTCTAGTATGCTTTGAAGTTGATTTGGCCATATTTGTCTGTCTGTCTGTCTGTATGTATGCAAACTAGTCGCTCAGTTTTTGAGCTTTCGCAATGAAACTTTGCACAGACACTTGTTATTCAAAGGTACTTAACATTTGTGGCAATTGGCCAGATCAAACCACTATATCTTATAGCTGCCATACAACTGAAAGTCGGCTTTGGTCATATATGCAATGTTTCTTAAGCTATTGCCTTCAATTTCGTTGTACACTTGAAAATTCTTACTATCCTTATCCGCACACAGTCAAAAAGAGTATAAAATACTCGGCATGCCAAAGATAATCCTGCCCCAATGGTTATCTCTGCTTTCGTAAAGGGCTTTGTGCTAAAAACTCTGTCCATCGCCAACAGACAGACGACTATTTGATAAGCGACCCTCGTGCTTTTCCCGTTTGAGTTTCGTGTCTGCTGGAATTATGCCTAATTGAAAATGCATTTTAGAGCAGTTCGCAGCTCGCAGCTCGAGGGGCTTGTCGTCCCCCAACTGGTCCAATGCCATGGCCAATAACTCCTCCGCGACTCCACTCCGCTCGCCTGTCTGGCTCTGAAGGCTGAAGACTGAGACTGAAGGCCACGTTCTGCGCTCTCCAGCTTCCAACTTCCAACTGGATGCTGCTGCTGTTGCATTTTGTATGCGGAATTTGCAGCAGAAATGCATTAATCAATCATTCATTAAATCAATCAATCAATTTATATATTCCTCGCGATACTGTTTGGTTTTTTGTTGTTGCTGTTTGTTTGCTTGCTTTGCATTTGTTTTTGTTTTTTCGCCAATTTCGTATTTGTTTTTGTGCTAGAGCATTTTAGTCATTTTTTGATTGATTGCCATTAATAACTCATTTTTCGGAATTTATGTATTTTGCTGCTTTTTACATCTTCTAGTACTTTTACTTGAAACGGGTTCCAATCGTAGTCGCAGCGCAAGTTAGCGTTTCTTGATGAGTGGGCTGAGTTACTGCTGAGTAATTGCAGTTGGGCTTAAGGAGTTGGCCCCAGGAAAGTCTAGACTGGAGCGGCCCAGGAAAAACTGAGCAGCTGTCGTTGGGAAATTAAGCTGAGAGTGACTAATTGCATTTGAATTATGAAAAATAGTTGCAGCGCAAAGAAGATATCAAAACTAGTCAATTTGCGTGGCTTACAGTTTAACAATAAGTCAGAAATAAAGATCGGATGTGTCATTCCAAATACTGATGAGGTTTGATAGAAGATAGTGGATAAATAGGATATTCCAACATTTGAGTTCTAAAGACAAATAAGATCTCTAATTTGAGACTTGGTGTGCTTATAAAAGTTAATCTCTGAACTATTTTAAACAACTTTGCTGAAGTAGTTTTTTCGGCACAAACAAGACCAAAATATTTATAGATAGACAAAAAAGGATTACATCTGAAAAATGTAACATATCATCAAATGACTTCAATTCATATAAAAGTAATGATGCAGTTCGATTTCTAAGATCCAAAAGAGGCTAAAATTGCTTAAAGCGGATATGATTCTATAATCGTAAGCTCTATAGTATACATTTGTTCTATTCTATATTATTCCAGAAACAGTTTGTTTCTTAGAGCGAGTTTCTTACCCCCCGTTTTCTTTTTTTAGGTTACCTTTACTTCTAGTATGTCTAATTAGCAGATAACATATGTCTTCTTTATAGTTATCAATGTTGTTTTGTGTTCAATTTTTAGATAGTGCATGATACATATTGCCTAATAGGATGTATTCCAATCAGCTTCATTATGTGTGTGCACAACACAATACACAATACGAATAATGCAATTTATGAGCTGCAATTCTTGTGGCTGCCTCCTGCCTCCCGACTCCTGTCTCCACCTGCATCCTGCAGGACTCCAAACCCCTCCCCCCAAAGCATCCTTCGATTCGAAACACTGTCGATGTCGTTGTCGATATAACGAATTTTGCAAGTTATTTGCATATTTGTGAGCACATTATTGTGCCTTTCGCTCTATCTCTCTCTCTCTCGCTCCCCCACTCTCTCTCTCCCTCATAAGGATGCGCAGAATATCCTGCGGCGCCATAGCGCACATATAGCGTTGTCCTGTCGTCGGACCAAAACATGTAATAAAATGCATTTGCAAATTGCGCTGCAACATGCGAAATTCGTGTGGCAAATATGTTGAATTTAATAAGGCGTATACGCCCCGTTCAGCCAGCTATCAACAATTACTTACTCAATGCAATCAAAACGCAGCAAGAAACTTACCTGCAAAGAGAGAGAGAAGTGGAAAGATAATGATTAGTAAAAAGTACGTTTTGATGCATGCAACTAATTTTGCTTATCTTTGGCTTAGATTGAAACGAAAGGTGATTGAGAAGGGGATGAGAAGTGGTGGCAAGGGGGGGCAGAATTGAACTGCACGCCACTGGAGCGACAGGTAGTTTAATTTATGTGCTGCTGTTGGTGTTGTTTTTGTGTGTTGTTGCTTTTTACCATTTGCTCTTTGCTCGTTGCTGCCATTATGCTGCGTCTTTTTAATGGTCCCCCAACAACAACAACAACAACAATAGCAGCAGCAGCAACAACAAAGTCACGAGCTGACCAGCCAACAATGGCGCTGCCAACAACAACAACAACAACAGCAACAACGTTTCGACGCTGCACAAAAAGGATAAAAGGCACATAAATAAATAAATAAAAATTGCAAAGAGCAGCACACAAAAATTGTCTGTGAAGTTGCAGGCAAACTCAGAACTCAGAACTCGTTCGTTCCCCCAAAGCGAGTGGCTAACAAAAAATAAACCAGAATATATACATATATATATATATATATATATGTTGTTTTTGGCTGCAAGTCCCGGAAAGCGTATTCGCCCCCAAAACGTGACCGAGCATTTTTCAATGTCAGACGAAAAATGTTGCAACACAAATTTTATGCGCTGCGTTTTTTGTTCTTGGTATTGTTTTAATTTTTTTTAAAAGTCGCGCTAGTTGCGCTAGTGAAATTTATATTTGATGTGTAACTATAAGCCACAACGAATGGCACAAAGAAATAGCAAAAGCAAGCAACTAACCATAAAGCCAACAACAACAACTGAAAACAGTTGCAAGTTGGTCATGTGTAAGAAAATGTCGTGTGTTGTGTTTTTTTTTTACTTTTTTTTTTTGGGACTTGCGTCATAAAGAATTTACGCTACATAAAATTTAATAATTTCATTTTTTTACGAACGCACACACACACACGCACATACATACACACACCTATGTGCTTGATAGGGAGGCAAAAGTGTGCGCGTTGAATTATAGCATACTTTTAGGCGCGTGGCGTCGCATTTGTTGAGAAGGTGTTTATGGCTTACATAACGAGCGGATATACACAAAGAGAAGGCGAGCAAAACTAAGTGCGAGATAGAAGGAACAGCAGCAGCTGCTTTCATAGCTGAAATATGACAATATTTGTGCGGCTAAAAAGCTGATAAAATTTAAAGAAATATACTAAATAATATAAATAGTACACAAGCATAATAACGTTCTGGTACAGTGAGCACCTATTTTGAAAGTTATTGAAACTAGCTCGAAAGTGCTCTTGAGTCATAATTTAGAAGGTTTATGGGTAGGGCTAAATATATAAATTCGAGCTGAATCTAAAGTTGATAAGCAAACATTTCAAACTGATACAAAAGTAATTTTAGAATATTTTTTGGGTCTTTTTTGAAATTGAAAAGTAAATTTTAAGCAACCAGCTCACATTAAAATATTCCCAAAAAAAAAAAAAATTGTACTTTTAACAATACATTTTCTTACATTTATAGCGCCCAAATTTTAGAGAAATAAATTCCTAAAAACAAGGAATCTTCTAAATAATTGATGGTAAACAAGTAAGAGTGCTCTAGTCGGGACTGCCCGACTAGGAGATACCCTGAACCCAGTTCTGACATCCATTCATACTTGCCTAATAGTGTGCATACATACAGACACACACATACTGCAAGCTGTGAAAACGGTTTAAGCAGTTATCTTGCTTTTTCACTGAGCCCCACACAATGGAAAGTTAAATCTTAAATAACTTCTGTGTTTATTGTCCGATCTTTTTGAAATTTGTAAGACATAACATTGGCTATAAAATGTGTGACCAAACCAAATTGCAAGGTCATACCTTCAAAAATGAGTTTTTGAATTTTTGGGGGGATTGGGGGGTGGTATCCAAAAAGTGAAAAATTTGTTACATGTGTATGCTATTCGAGATTATACATGCCAAATTAGGGGCCTCTAGCTCTTATAACTTACTTGTAAGTTATAGCCCAAAAACGCTGGTCTGAAATCGAAATTTATCGATAACTTTTGAACGGGACGAGTTATCGATAAATTTTAATAAACTTGATCTGTCCCGGCATTACGAGAACTTATATTCCAAATATGAAGTCTCTAGCTCTTGTAGTCTCTGATATCCGCGTGTTCATACAGACAGACGGACGGACGGACGGACGGACGGACGGACGGACGGACGGACAGACAGACAGACGGACATGGCTAAATCGACTCGACTGTTGATACTGATCAAGAATATATATACTTTATATGGTCGGAGATGCTTCCTTATGCCTGTTACATACTTTTGCACAAAACCATAATACCCTTTTTACCCATTTTTAATGGGTTCAGGGTATAAAAATGAAAAGTAAGCTTGCTTTTGAATAACTTGTACTATTATATTTTATCCACCAGTGAATTCTTTTTTTTAGAAGCTTTGGTTTATTTTTGGTATTTTTTTTTAACATTTATTGCTTTTTACAAGTTTAGAAAGTAAATTTTAAGTTGTCACCCTAAATCGAAATGCTTGCCTAAAATTTAGAAAAATGTTTTACTAAACATGAAGTTTTCTTGCATTCTCAAATTTTAGAGAAATAAATGCTTAAAAATAAGGTATTCTTCTGGTATTTTTTACAACGTTTAAGATTTAATGAAACAAAAATGTTTCATAAAAGGGCAAAAGCCCGCTCATATTGAATAATTTGTTCTGTAAACTTTCTGTACAACAGTAAATTTTTTTTTTTAATATTTTCTTTTTTGGACATTTATTGCTTTTTACATAAATTAAAGGGCAAACGCATTAACGACCAACTGGGTCGCTGCTTGTTGCCTGTTTGCTGCTTTCTGTTTTCTGCTTTCTGCTGTCTGTTGCCTGTTTTCTGTTGCCTGTAGTAAGTGTGCTTTTTAGCCATTTATTTTATGCAATGCGTTTTTGTTGCTCTCATGTCTTTCGCTTTATCAGCGAGCGCGCTGAGCGTTGCTTTTTGCGTTAATATTTTCACTAATGGCATTGGCTGGCAAAATTGCATTACGCTCAAGTTGACTCATTTTAATTGAATTTTAACTTCAGTTCGAAATTGAATTACGTGCCATGGCCAAGACAGGGACAGCCTGACACTGTGACAGCATAGATGAGGCAGACTCTAGTCGCCTCTCACTACACTCACCCTCTATGCAGTAAGTGTGTTACTCTCAGTTCAGTTAAGCTGACTGTGAACATTTCATGGGGCAACGCGCAAATTGCATTAAGTCAGCTGCCATATTTGGCCATAATGAAATGTGGCCAGTGTGCTAACAACAACAACAACAACAACAACAGAAAGAATTGCATTAAACCAGTAATGGGCAGCGCCTAAAAGTGCGCTAAATGCAGCCCTGCGCTGCGCCCACACACAGTGTGGCCAAAATTCACTTTCACTGCGCAGCAAAAAACCAGAAAGCAAAAAAAAACATCAGCAACACACACACATGAAATTCATTATTTTGCACTTAATTAAAAACACGGCGCACAAAAACAGAAAAAAACTGTATCACAGTGGGTGCCCCTAACACTGCTGCTCCCCTGACTGCCCTTACTGGCGTGCAGCATAAAAAACGCGGTCTGGTCAACTGGAAAAAACAGCGCGCAGATTTGTTGCTGTTGTTGTTGTTGTTGTTGCTGGAGTTGGAGTTGGAGTCACAGTTGGAGTCTCGTTTCTGCCATCGTTAGTTGTCTGGCTGTTGCCCCATCTCTCTCTCTCTCTCTCTCTCTATATCCCCCGTCTCTCCCTCTCTCCCTCTTTCCGCCGCTGCATTCGCTGTTGTTTTGCAGCCGCGTCGCAAATTTTTTGCTGTTTGATTTTGGACTTTGGCAAAATCCTTTCGCTTTCATGCATTTAAATGTTTGCACGGCCAAAAGCAGACTGGGCCCTGGAACTGGGAGCTTGGCCAGAAGGGAGGAGGCTGCTGCTGCAGATATTGCTATTGGTATTGCTTTTCCGCCATGTGGCAAATATGGCCAGACAGTTTGGCCAAGGGCCATTGGTGGGCGCGAAATTGCTAACTGAATTTGCATGTGACGGGCTTTTTAGAGCCAAGAGCCAAGTGGCTGGCCGTGGCCAACAGGAAATGGCAGAAGGACGACTCGATAGCGAGACAAATTGAAGATTAAACGTTGCCAGCACAGACAGAAATCATTAGCAGACAGACAGACAGACAAAAGAGACTTCTCTCTAAACACGCAGACAAGCGCTTTATAAATTCCTTTTAATTGCCTGTCTTGCGTTTCTGCTTTTTCGCTTTAATAAAAACGATATACAGCTAATTTTTCCATTCCGGTAAGGTTGCTCTTTTGTATTATTTTTTTCCGCCAGTTGACAGATCGCAGAAGAGCGAAGCGCGAAAGTTTTGCCACTATTTTATTTATATGCTGGCCGAAATGCAAAAGGAAGCGCAAACAAAAAAAACTAAAAAAGGCAAAAAAAAGGAACAAAAAAGGAGAAGAAACGCAGCCATAAACTACAAATCATGCCAGCGCAAAGACAACAACAGTCCAATGAACACAGGCAAAGGCGCAGAGAAGACGGCAAAAAAAAGAAAAACGTCAAGGAAAACAAAAAACAAAACTGAGCAACTAAATGCATAAAAAATTGTCTAAAAATTCAACATAACCTCGAATGATTTATGGCCGCCAGCGAATATTTAAAAGGTATACAACAAGCCAGCGACGGCAAAAAACGAACGAACAGGCGAAAAAGCATACGGAGCAGAGAGAAGAGGAGGAAGAGCAAGAGGAAGAGAGCACAGCGGCGGCGGCAGCAAAAGCAAAAACAAAATAAAAGCAAAGAAAGAAGAAGCAGAGTTTGAGTGCAGCAACAATCGCGGCAAGCAAGAAATGCAAGAACAGCGCATGATGGACTATCAGATACGCTGTGTTAGTAAGGTGAAGGCGAAGACTGCTGTGCAGTTTCGTTACTTTGAGAACAGTAGATAGTACTCGCAATGTTTATACTCTTTTCGAAGAAAATAGTATATTAAGTTTGTGCTGAAGTTTGTAACGCATAGAAGGAAGCGTCGGAGACCCCAAAAGTTACTGCCAGTATGTTTAGAATGACAATACAAATTGATCTAGCCATGTCCGTCTGTCTGTCTGTCTGTCTGTCTGTCTGTCTGTATGTATGCAAACTAGTCCCTCAGTTTTTGAGCTATCGCGATAAAACTTTGCACAGACACTTATTATTCCAGGGGACAGCACATTGGTCGGAGCCGGCCAGATCGGACCACTATATCTTATAGCTGCCATACACCTCAAAATCGGTTTTGGCCATATATCCCATGTTTTTTAATCTATCGCGATGAAACTTTGCACTGATACTTATTATTCAAAAAAGACATCACATTTGTTGGAGCCGGCTGGATCGGATCACTATATCCTATAGCTGCCATACAAATCGAAGTCGGTTTTGGCCATATATCCCATGTTGTTAAATCTATCTTTTGTCACTTAACTACAAAACTTTACTTTAGATTTTTAATTTAGAATTTTAGAATTTAATTTACTGCTTCTTTTTCAAATGGTTGAACCTCCAATTAAGAGCAGCACAAAATTGACTCAATATAAATATAATATTAACGAATTTGATAGAATTTGATTTAAGAAATATTCCGTTCTGTTAAAAGGGTTTTCGTTATTCTTTATTTTCAGTTAACTATCAATATGACCTAAAAGAGCACCAACTAAGTTTCAAATTGTTTGAGACAATGCAGCATAGTTCAAATTTAAGCAATGTTAAATAATAAGCGATATTAAGATGCTCTCATATTGCTCAAATCCAAACTTTCTTAATGCTGTCCAATTATCATGCCAATAATTAAAGCAATTTAGTTGAGAGTTTAAATAGCGACTAGGTTTTGCTTATATTCTTATTCCTTATCTTATGTCATATTTAATTTAAAGTTGCACTGTTGCATTCGTAACTCATATTGGCTTGCTTATTGCGTATGCAAAACAACTCGGCCCATGTAAATTGTGCAGGGTATAATAACAGCAAATCAAAGTTATGGGCAAAATATTGTGAATGCGGCAACCTTCTTCTTCCGAGGCTGGAGGCTGGGGCTGAGGCTGCAGTTGAAGCTGCCGCATCTTCGTTGCACGTTGCACGTTGCCCCTTTGCATGTTGCCCCCGCTGCCTGGGCTTAAGTGCATTTTACAGCCCGGCAACAAAAAGGACATAAATGCTTTAAAAGGGCATGCAACAAAAGCAATAACAGCCAACCGGGCAGAGAAAAATGTGCGAAAAATTGAAAAACGAACGCGAAAAAAAAGGAAATGAGCAAAAAAGAAGTTGTATAAAATTTACGACAAAAAGGCGTTAAGCTTGCAATTGTTGTTGCTGTTGTTGTTGCTGCTGCCAGACGTTGTGTAAAGACAATGGACACATAAATTGCATTTTCACTTTTAATATTTGCCTTGGTCCTTTTAATGAACATTCGCCAGTTGTAGTTATAGTTGTTGTTGCTCTTGTCATTGTTGTTATTGCCGCCCGCCCTAATAGCAACATTTAATGAAAACTTGATCAGCATACTGCAATATAAAACACTAAAGTGCCATAATGACACTAGCTGAAAGTGGCAAGCAGTTAAACGATTACCGATTACCGATTAACATTTGTGCACACAAATAAAGTACAGCCACATAATATGATTACATCTTTAAGTAAGTAAGCATATAATACATGTTTATCTCTTTTCAAAGCAATTTATACTAATTGTGACAGCCACAATTGATAAAAAAAATAATATTTCGCAATTATAATTAACAATTTTTTTTTATTTTAGAAACGTTAAGTGAAATTTGTAAGAAATATGAAAATTTCAGAAATGGATAAAACTTTAATGTTGAACAAAAGAAGATATAAAACCATGAACAAATTGGCTTGGAACTTCAAAATCGGTTCAGTTTTGGCAAAGTTATGACAGTTTTAAGTTTTCACAGGACTAAAAATTAATTTTACAAGCTAAAATTTTTGTTAATTTTGGCATGATTTTTGACCAAAAAATTAAACACCCCAGAATAGAGTTTATTTTGGATTTTTCTACTAATTATGACACCCACAATCGATTAAAAATAAAATTTCACGATTCTATTTTTTGAAAAAAAAAATTTCCAAAAAACAGTAAGGGGGAGTACATGCTTTTATTTCGGAAAAAAGTAAAAAATATGAAATTCTAAGAAATGGATAAAACTTAAATGCAGAATGAAAGTGGGGGAGAAACCATGAATAAATTGGCCTGGAGCTGAAAAATCGGTTCAGTTTTGGCCAAGTTATGACTGTTTAAAGTTACCAAAAATCACTTTTGAAGCCGAAATTGTTGTTATACTTTTTTATGCTAAGCTGTGTAGTGCATAAAAAAAGCGTCGAAAATGCCCAAAAGCTACCTCCAGTATTCCGCACAAATATAAGATAATGAAATCTATTCAAAGACTCGAAAAGAGTACAAAATATTCTTCTGCTAGTCTAAATAAATACCAAATTTAGTCTACAATCTAGTTTGAGAGTCAGTGTCATTGCCTTCTAGATGAAGAAAAATGCGCAAAGTTGAAAGTTAATGAAGCATGTCTGGAACGGCGAATCAAACGCTCAAATGGCCAAAAGCCAGAGCCAAAGCCAATGTTAAAGCCAAAGCCAAAGCCAAAGCCAAAGCTAAAGAAAAGGCCATAGCTAGAGCAAGAGCTAAAGTCCTAAGCTCTGCCGCCTGCAACTATAGCAAGGAGCAGTCAAACCACTGCTCCGGGGTCAGAATATTTCATGAGCCAACCCCTTGTGATTTTTTGCTGCTGTTGTTGTTTCTTGCTTTTAATGTGCATGCAATTGTGTGTGGCTAAAAATATGTTTAAATCGCGCCCAGAGCCAGTCGCACAAAACGTGTTTTCGCTGCTAGCTGTTGTTGTTGCTGTTGCTGTTGTTGTTGTTGCTGCTTGTTGGCCAGTTTTGGCCCGGCCAGAGTCAAGGCGAATCGCGGCTGTAAAAGGCAGCAAAGCAGCAAAATGCAGCTGCAGCAGGTCTGGCTAACTTGTTATTGTTGTTGTTATTGTTGTTGTCGCTTTTTGCGCACTTTTGGCCGTGACCTTTTGGCAGAGTGGCAAATGAATTGCCTCAGCCCTCAGCACTCAGCATTCAGCTCTCAGCTCGCTGTGGCCATTAAAAGACGCATAAATATTAATTAAATTAAATGCAAAATGTGCTGCATACTTTGCGGGTAAAATGACAAAGGCCAATTTGTGTCAGGTAATAAGTTATTAAACGAAACGCATGTAAAGAGTGAGAGAGAGAGAGACAGAGAGACAGAGACAGCAAGAGTCGCAGTCTCGCTTGCCAAAGCATAAGCACAAAAGACAGCAAATTGTTGATAATAAAATTAAAAATGTTTATCTTTAGCAAAAATCTACACAAAAAGCCAAATGCTCAGCGCAAAATGTATTACTAAAACATATAGCACACTGTGTCTCTGTGTGTGTGTGTGTTGTGTCTGTGTGTGTGTGTTTGGGGCCGCGAGAGAGCGAGCGCACCAAAAAAAAAAGCAGGCAAATTGAATTTTCCCTGAGCAAAATTAAATTTTCCAAGGAAATTGAATTTTTTGATTAGTTTGCTTTTTGCATCTCACTCACACACACAAACACTGGCAGCAGCAGAAGAAGAAGCAGCAGCGGCAGCAGCAAGAACAAAGAAGAAGAAGCAGCAGCAGCAGGCGCATGATTTAAAAGTAAAATGAAATTAAAAAAAACACAATTTTCGTGTGATATAAATGAAAGCAATTTTTCTTTGCTGGCTGCTGCTCTGCTTGTTTTTGTTTAATATGCAGAATTTTATGCATATTTACTTAGTTGCCTAATACGATTCGAGGCCAACAACTTCTAAGACCAGAAATAAATCAAAGCCTATAGAGGCAAAGAAAAGGTTTCTTGAAACAGCAGGGAGTCCTGCTGAGCCGCAATTTAATGGCGTTACGCCCGCTTCCTCTGGATCCGAGACTGAGACTGCATCTTGGGTTCCCGAAGCAGAACTCAATTCGCGACTCCATTTCAATTCAATTCAATTCGCTTGCGTGTCTTCTTTAAGGTCTGTTTTGGTTTTTGCTTCATTCGTTCGTTTTTTTCTACATTTTTTTTTTGCTTAATTTTTACACATTTTGTGTTTGGCGCGGCGTTGAAGTATTTTTAATTTTCTGCCTTTTGCACTTTTGCAGTGCTTTTTACCGGCCATAAAAATAATAAAAATAAAACGCAAGTAATGCGCCAAGAACGAAAACGAAACGAAAATGAAAACGTGTACGAAATTTGCGATTTTAATTAAATGATATGAAAATTGCAAGGCGCACCAAAGCGAAAGAGTGCGGGAGAGAGACAGAGAGAGGGAGAGAGAGAGAGAGAGAGAGAGGGAAGGAATGTGGGGGAAGGGCAATAAACGTGAAAAACAGGAAAGAAACCAAACACGCAAAGTCGAATATTGTTTGCACTTTAAAGATAGCAATTTGGCAAATATATAATAATAGTATATGTTATGTGGTATATTGATTTACTAGTACAGTGCACGCTCAATAGCGTGAACTAATTAAAGCCACGACTGTTCACGTTAGCAAAAGTGTACACGTTTTCGATAGCCAGAAAAGTATAAAGTGAATACATATTAACACATTTGAATTCACTTTGTATACTCACTTGTTCAATGTACAATGTAAACATTGAAGCTTGTTCTGTTCATGTTATGGAGCTTGCTCGCATTGTTCACGTTATCGAGCGTGCACTGTATTATATTAGAGAATATGCTTGGCGCGTCTTGCAAACTGTATGAAATAGTTGTGTTTGCCTTTTGAAGGGCACAGGAAATGACGTTGCCAAAGGAAGCGCTCTGTGTGTGAGAGAGTTTCTGCTGGGTGTGGGGGCCCAGTGTGTGTGTGTGTGTGTGTGTGTGTGTGGGCGTGGGTGTGGCACTGGCATGGAGAAGGAGTAGGGGCAGCCATGCCTGTGCAATTATCATCAAGTCTGTTTATATCTTTGGCATTTTCGCGTGCGACATTTGAACTGCAGCTGCATCTGCAGCAGTTGTTGCAGTTGCTGCATCTGCAGCAGGCCAATTTATCAGCGTGCATGCGGCAGCTTCATTTGCCAAAAAGTTCTGCTGCTCATAATGGTAACGTCATTGAATTATGTGGCGCACATATTGAAACTCATGACACAAACAAAAACAACAACAACAGAAAGAAATAAAGAAAGAAAGCAAGCGAAATGAGCAGCAATATTAAAAATGTTGCCAACATTTTCGCTGTCTGTGTGCAAAAAGGAAGCTGGCTGAAATAATAATATAAAATGGCGGGTCGAGCTTGTTGTTGTTGTTGTTGCTGCTGCTGCTGTGCAAGTGGCCATTTTGTTTTGCAATATATTCTGTTGTTGTTGCTGTTGGTAGCTGCTTTTATGGCTTTAGTTTGCTTGCAAGGCAGACGACGCTGACCAAACAGCAAACAAACACAAACACACACACACACACACACACACACACAGTGTTCCATTTTAATGGCACATTAAAAGCAGCTTGTGTACTTTATTATTATTGTTGTTGCTGCTGCAGCAGTTGTTGTTGTTGTTGCAGTTGTTGCTGTTGTTGCAGTTGGTGCTGTTGCTGTCCCGATCGCATAGAGTTGGCTTTTTGCTGCTTAACAGCCCGCCCAGCCACAGCAGCCACATGATGTTGCACAGCTCACTGAGCGCTCAAATTAAAAGCGAAAACTGTGCAACCAGATGTTGCAAGCACGCACAAAGCTGCATTTAAATATATAACAGAGACTATCCAACTATTTCAGCGTTTCTATAATAAATTCCTTAAATGACTTGTTGGACATTTGCATAATGTGATTTGGCAAGTTCCGTTTCCGGTTCTGCTCTGCTCATCACATTTTCATCGCTTCCGCGGCCCAAGTAATAATAATTACACAACATTTTGTTTTGACTAAAGTCCAGCGACAAACAGCAACATAAACAACAGCTAGAAGAAGAGCAGCTAGTTTTTTATCAACGAACATTATTTACTCGCATTTTCTCTCTCTCTCTCTCTCTCTCTCTCTCTTTTTCTGTGTGCTGCATTTTGACTTTTCATTTTTATTTGCATGTTCTTGTTGTGGATTTTGTTGCTGCCTCTGCTGTAAACTTTGTGCATTAATTTTACATTTTGTTGCCACACAGTGCCCCTACTGCAACACCCTACTGCCTGTTTGCATTAACTCGCCACATGCAAAATTTACGTTTATTTATTATGGCTGTGCAGCCGGCAGCCACGCCCCCCCCGCTTTTGCGCCCCGCCTGCCGCCCTGCGCCTTCAAAAATGTGTTGCAAGCATTTGTGAGATTTTATATACATAAACATACATAAATAGATGTACATATGTATTTATGTATGTATATACTATATCGCAAAAGTTATGTAATTATCAAAGTTTTAATGCTGCTCCGAACGAGATCTGTGGGGCCAGTTATAGCCCCCCACTTTGGACCACACAGACATATACATACATATGTATATAGTACATATATCATTCTGCTTACATCATTTATTCTGCATCCTTTTGAATGTTGTGTGTTTGAGCGATGTTCTTTGTGTGCGCTTAAAGTTTGTTTTGCCAAAAACTGATCACTATGAAAGTACGTGCTGTAAACGTTATATGCACTAAAAGTTAAATTGTCAAATGGAAAATCCTAATCTAAAACTAAAACTTTAATTTCCTAATGATAATATACTAAACAATTTAAGTATTTGTACTTAAAAGTATCTGCACAGAATAACACAAAACTGTTGTATACAATAAATGTCTATAATAAAAAGCAGAAACAAGCGATTCTTAAACTCTAACTGGTTACAAGTACATACAAAATGTGATTTAAGCAAAAAAGTTTATAATTCGCAAGTGGTTCTAGCGCAACAGTCTTTAAGCTTGGCTTGCTCATTAGTTTTGCTGCCGCTGTCGTTCTATACGTTTTTCTACGGCATAACGCTAATAAGCAAAGTTGTATATCATGTTGCACAGTTGTTGTTAGCAATAATATTTACTCGGCAGCCAAATAAACCTGCTTGAAGCTGCAATCCGTTGCAATTCTGCCTTGTTTGGCTTAATTTTGATGTTTTGCCCAACTTGCATACACAGGTAGTTGGCTTATTATTGTTCTCGTCAACATTTGCCATGCAGAGCAGTGTGCATTATAAAGTCCAAAAAATATTTGACTTAATTAGCGCATACATTTTGCAGCAACAACGCAAAATTTGCATATAAATTCCAACAAAAAAAAACTGGCGTAAAATACCTTGCAAATTGTTGCCAATTTGCGTTATAAATATGTTAGGTAATTAGCGCTCTGCTGCATTTTTAATGACTGATGTTTTACTGTGCTGTGACATATTGTATTTGGCAGAGCAACAAAAGAAGGAAGTAAGGAAACGAAAAGAAAAACCTTTAACAACTTTCGCCCACTCAACTCCTGTGGAAATATGCCTAATTTGCATAAAATTCTAATTTGCTTGCTGCTGCTGCTTCTTCTGCTGCTTCTTCTTGTTAGTATTAGTTGCTCTATCTCTTTTGCACACTCGGCTGTCTGCTCAGCTACTACGTTTTATGATGCAATTTATTTTATTTTCTCTTTTGTATTTGTAGCAATTTCTTGTTATTTTTCTTGCGAGAGCACGAAAATTGAGCAAGAGAAACAATTTTCCATTATTTATTTTTGTTTTCTTCCTCTTGCTAGCCACGGCTGCCATTTTGTTGTTGCTGTTGTTGCTGTTGTTGGCTTTTCTCATGGCTGCTTCGATTATTTCTTCTTCTTCTTCTTATTGCTTTGCTTTTGTTTGCTTTGCTGCAAAACTTTGTCGATTGTTGTTATTTCTCTACTCATTGCGGTTGTTGTTGCTGTTGTTTTTGTTTTTGTTATTATCATTATTGTTGTTGTTGTTGATGTTGTTGTTGCTGCCTTCGTATCTGTGGCAACACATTATTTATATTTATATGTTTATTTTATAGTTTATTCATGCAAATTGCTATAAAAATTGCCTTTATTTTTACATTTCTGCCCGCTTCGTTTGCCTTTAAAGCAATCGAAATTGCCAGCAGTGGGGCGGAAGAGTGACGAAGAGTGGGTGGGGGGAGGGGCGAAAAGTGGGGGTGGGGGTGGGGGCGGGTTTGTGCACCTCGGCTGTGGCACGTAAGAAAATCAATAAGCTTCCTCAACGGTTTTGTTTCTCTTTCTGTCTTGCTTTCGTATACCCTGTGTTTTTTTTTCTTCTGCGCTGTCTGTTTTTTAATTTCTTAAACGCGAGCGTTCGTATGAATTATTTATAAACCTGCCTCGAAGCCAGCCCCCCCTAAAAAAAAAAAGCACAAGCAACAATTTTTATGGCCGCTCGTTTAAAAACAAAATATCTGCATTTTTTATTATTATTATTTTTTATTATTAGCTGCTGGAATTTCTGGCGCAAAGAGTTTCCAGTTTCTGCTGCTTTTTTTTGCTTTTCGCAAACAATTTTCTTTAATGTTTTTTTTTTTGCAGCAAAAAAAACTGTAGAAATCTAAAAAATGTTGCAGGCATTTTAAGCGCACACACACATAGACACACACACACACACACTGACAAATACACTCTCGCACACACAAAATATGCAAAATATTCAAATTTTCAAGTGAATTGGAATTTTAAGCAAATGAAATGTGTTTAGTGTGAGTTGTTGAAGGGCGGTTTTAAAAGTTTTGTGCCTGCTAAAGGGTTGCTCGGCTCTTTTTGCCCAAACTAGAGTGAAGGTATACAGGGGGATGGGGATAGGGGTGGGGGTGGGGGTGGGTCATACCCCAACCATTAGCAAATGGGGCGCGGAAGTTGGTGGGGATTATGAATTGTGTTTGGGTTTCGGGTTGGGGTTTGGATTGAGCTGCCCAGTTGCCGAGCGACGAGTTTGTTTGATTGCTGGGGTTGCACTACTATCAGCTGGAAGGTTCTAGGCAAATATTGCTATCAGTATGTGGAGGAGTTTACTGTATGTATGTCTTCTTGTCTAGGTGTGTGCTGTATGCATAATGGAACCAATTAAATTCCGCTTGGCAACTATTGAAACTTATTGCTGACTAACTGCCAGCCAGGCCATTTGGCTTAACAAGTTGATTGAGAACTGTTAACGGGGCTAACTTGGCCAGAAGACAGCTAAGAACTTTGTAAATAACAACATTATAATAAGGGCACATAATCAGCATAAGCTTTTGCCACTTTACGACATCCAAAATTGGGTCAGCTAAAGTAAACAGTTAGTGAGGAGTTGGAATGGATAATAACTGATGTGCTAATGATGTTACAGAGCATAAATTGTTAAAGTGTGAGACTCATACAGTGAATACTCAAAAACAGTAAGAACAGTTGGGAATTCTAGAAGCTATAATGGTCAGAAATTATAGCCAAATATTGTAATTGTGAATCGATTTGATTTGTATTTATTTTTACATACTTTAAAAACCGAAAGTATACAATAATATCAATATAAGCACCAAAAGACATTAAACATTACGAAAACTTTATGTAAGTTGTTCATTTTACACAAGAACAAAAGAACAAGTTCAATAATTGAAGCTATTTAGAAATTAGAACAAGCTGTGCAACCAAGTAGCTTTAAATTGCTCTAATGGTTCTAAATCCTATCTGACAACTTATACAGTAAATACTCAAAACTTAGAACAGTTGGTAATCAGCACTTCCAGCAAATATAATGGTCAGAAAGTATAAAACAATCTAATTCTGAATTAATTTCATTTGTATTTGTTTTTACATACTGGCAAAACCGAATATATGTAAAATATTGTTTTAATATAGAAAATAATATGAATATAACCAACAAAAGACGTTAAGAATTATGAAAACTACATGTAAGTAGTTCATTTTGCACAAGAACAAAAGAACACGTTCAGGAACTAGAGCTATTAAGAAATTGGAACCACTTCCAAATTTCGAGCATCCACTTCTTGATAATTACAGCAAAATGAAGTCAGAGAGCGTTTATTTTGCTAATCAGACATAGAAAATACAATTACATTTCTATTTTCATTTCAATTTAATTAAAATCAGGATCTTAAGCCACGAAATAGAAAACAAAGAAAACTTAGCAGTTGCCGCGGGCGGAAATGTAATTGCATATTGGGAGTTTTTAGTCAACACACGCCCCAATTTGGCAAGCAAATAACAATAACAACAACAGCAACACGTACTGTAATGACAGCAACAACAACAAAAACAAGGAGTGCAACATAAAGCGAGCGCATTAAAAATTAAAAACGCTCAAAATTCATTTAATACAGGTTTTCGGCATTTTTGCTTTTCCATTTGGTTTGCTTTTGCTGTTGCTGTTGCCTCGAGAGTGCACGACAAAATCAACAACATACACACACACACACAGTACACACACACACACACACATGTGTGTAGTGGGCGGGGCACCAATACATGCACAAAGTGCACATTACCGTCGCGTAAATGTAAAGGAAGAAAACTACGAATATTTTTCGTATGCACGCCCAATTTAAAATTAATTGCCAGACACAAAAGAACAGCAATGACGATGATGATGACGCTGATGATAATGATCAGCACGATGTGGACGATGATGACGGGCAGGACTGGGGGGGGGGCGTGGCAGAGCAGGAACTGTTGCAGCAGGGCGTGCCCGCAAATTGCCTTGTGTGTGTTGTTGTGTGTGTGTTTTATGTGTGTGTGCGTGTGTGTGTGCGTGTGTGGGTGTTTGCCATAGTTCGCTCTCACTGTGCACTGGAGTATGCATGCAGAAAATTAAAATTAATAATTTATATAATAAAACAACAGCCAAAGACCGAGCCCTCAAACGATGCACAAACAAACAGAAAAGAACGAATACCAAACCAAAATAAATGTGCATATAAATTCATTATATCAAAATCCCTTCTATATAGATGTATGTATATCATAATTGAGTAGCGGGCGCCAACAATTATGCGACAGCTGTCCAAGCGACTCCAAATTGGCCAGGAAATTGCTGCAAATTGCAGGGCGGCGGCCATTCGCTACAAGCAAGGGGCGTGGCACATTTAAACAGCACGCAAAGTCAGAGCACGTACGGCATACAATGTATTATATCGCCGGACAGTTACAATTAGCACACGCCACGCAATTAACGAGATATTCCCTTCGAGATACCCCTACTACACGATATATTGAGCAAAAACTTGTTAAAGTGTAGAGGAACAAAAAGTAGCTGAGAGTGTCGATCTTTTGTCACTTACTACTAAACCATGGGTTTTTTTTTTAAGATTTTAGAAATAAATAAGGAAATGGTAAATCAGCAGTAACATAGCATGGGCAAAAGCCTATAATGCATAAAGTATATTTGAGAAACTTATAATAACTAACATTACTTATTAAATTAATAAAGAATCGTCATAATACCAAAAGTTACAAATAGCGAGGATCATTAAATATTGTGAACAAACAGGTGTATAGCGACTTAAATTTAAATGTAGAATAAAAGTAAAGGAGAAACCATGAACAAATTGCCCTGGTACTTCAAAATCGGTTCAGTTTTGGCCAAGTTATGACACTTTGAAGTTTTCAAGGGACAAAAAATGTATTTTACAAGCTAATATTTTTGTTATTTTTGGCATGATTTTTGACCAAAAAATTAAACACCCCAGAATCGGGTTTCTTTTGGATTTTTCCACTAATTATGATACCCACAATCGTTTAAAAATAATACTTCACGATTCTATTTTTTGAAAAAAAAAAATTATAAAAAAACAGTAAGGGGGGAGTACATCCTCTTTTTTTCGAAAAAAATTAAAAAAAATGAAATTTTCAGAAATGAATAAAACTTAAATGCAGAATGAAAGTCGAGGAAAAACCATGAACAAATTTGCCTGGTACTTGAAAATCGGTTTAGTTTTGGCAAAGTTATGACAGTTTAAAAATTTCAAAGTGCATTTCTAGGGTAACAAAAATCCCTTTTGAGGCCAAAACTGTTGTTATTATACTCTTGACAAAGAAAATAATTTATTCATTTTGTGCTAAAGTGTATAGTAGAAAGCGTCGAAAATTCCCACAAGTTAACTTCAGTATGCAAAACAAATATAAGCTAGTGAAATCTATTCATAGACTCGAAAAGAGTATAAAATCTTCGGCATTTGGACTGTAAATTGTGTTTGTAAGCCAAAAAATAATATTAATCTATAGTTTAAGGCCAATCCAATAATTTCTTTTGCATAATCAATCTAAACTGTAAAAAAAGCTGCAACTAGCGCTAATTCGTGTTCTGTTTAGTCATTATGCGTTGTATTCAGTGCAGAATCGCCCATTCGATTCGATTACGATAACGATCTTCCAACATTGTTGCAAACCTATCAAGTTTAGTTCTTTCACACGCTTCGTCTCCGAGATCGCATTGCCAGGCAAATAGATTTCTTGGCAAAGTTTTGCTTTGTTGTTGTTGCTTGATTGCTTGCTGTTGTTGTTGTTGCTATTGTTGTTGCTGTTTACATTGGCTGGCATAAAACAATCAGGCAGCCAACAACAATCAGCCAAGCGGCTGTTGCAGTTTTGTTGTTGTTGTTGTTGTTCTTGCTTCTCTGTGCTTCTTATTCAGTTTGTTCTGTGTCTTTGCTGTTGTTGTTGCTGCAGCTGTTATTTGCAGGCAAAGTTAGTTTTGTGGGCCCAGCCCAGGCAATAATAATAACAGCAATAATAATAGCAACAGCAAACAACAACAACAACAGCAACATACAACGTCGAACTTTAATTGCATAATTATGTGCAGTTTGCAATTTATCATTTTCATTTTTCCATGTTGTCGTTTTTTGTTTCGTTTCGTTTCGTTTCGTTCCTTGTTTCTTTTTGTTCAGTGCTGCTGCTGCTGCTGTTGTTGTTTTTGCTTGCTGTAATTTATGTGCTTGCTGCTGCTGCTGCTGCTTCTTCTTCTTTTGCCGCCGCCGCTGCTGTTTTGTTGTTGTTGTTTTTGTTCTCTGGCTCGCAGCGAAAGAAGAGCAGAAAGAGAAGCAACATGAAATTTAATGCAGCGCAAATATTGTGCATATACATACATACATATGTACATACATATACATATACATACATACATACATACATATATTCTTTTGGTTTTGTTTGTTCGTCGCTTTTGACTTTGTTGCCTTAGCCGTTTTCGCTTTTTTTGTTGTCACGCCCTTTTGTCGTGAGCTGTTTCTAGCTGTTTGCTCGCACTGCGTTCGTTTTTATTATTATTAATTATAATTTATGTTTAATTCCTTTCGTGCTTATCGCAACGCTGCAAATCGCCGAATGTTCATTTGAAGTGAGCGCGCCCAGCTCCAGCTCCAGCTCCAGTTCCAGCTCCAACTGCAAAAGACTCGCAGATTCGCGTTGCGTGGGAAATCGTATTGGCAATCAAGCAATTAGCGTTTGCCATCAAATGTGCATTAGGCAGCCAGACAGGACAACGAAGAGTGTGAGAGAGGCAGAGAGAGAGAGAGTGAGAGAGAGTGACAGCAACAGCGAACATCCATTCCAGACAACAACAACAACAACAACAAGCAGAGCTCTTCTGCACTTGCAATGTGACAAAGTTGGAGGCATGTCTATGAATGTTTTGGCATTTTGGCTGATGCCGCTGGGCGAAGCAGTCTCCGAGCCAAACGTTGGGCAGACGACAGTGGTTTGGGCTCAGACGACGTTGCTGTGACGTTGCATTAAGCAGCAGCAGCAGCAGCAGCCAAAACAAGAACAGCAACATCTTTCAACAGACTACCGCAAGACAGAGCGAGAGAGAGAAAGCGCAGAAAATATTGAAAAACAAAGAAAATTAGTTGCAGAGCATACATGTGCATATATGTGTGCAAAAAGTTGACTGCCAAAGACAACAACAGACCGTAGACAGCAGACAGCGAACAACAGACAACAGACAACAGACAACACACAACCGACCAACGCGTCGTATGAGCAATGCCAATGCAATGGCGCCGTTTCATGTTTTAAGGGTTGAACTAATCACAGACAATGAACATGAGTGTGTGTGTGTGTTTTGTTGTGTTTGTAGCTGCGCACACGTACAATGGCTTAGAACAATTCCCCAGCGAGTGTGAGTAGCAAGCGGGTGGATTGTTAAGGGGAGCGCAGCATGCCGAATGAGTCAAATTGCAAATTGGCATCAGCGGCAACTGAGCCAGAGCACAAAAGTATGCTATGCTAAATTGCGCCGCAGCTTAAAGCCGAACGGCGATTTAAAGCGCCCAAACGCTACGAAAATGTAGCAAAACAGAAAAGTACGCAATAAAAATAGCTGAACGCAAACGGAAACAACCCCCATGAGCGCACTTAATGCATGCCAAAATTAAAGCGACTCCAGAGCCGCACAACGCCCACACAGAGAATCCCCTCCCCAGCCTCACTGTACATATAAATATGTATACATGTGTATATGTATGTGTGTGTGTATGCATGTGTGTATGCATGTTTATATAAGGCATTATAGACGCGCATTTCGTGTGATGTGGGGGTTGGGGATGGCTGTTGAGGGGGTGGCAATTGAAAAGCTTTACTGCTGCCAGCGTCGTCGCTTTTTCTTGCTTACTTTTTTGTTTTTTCCGTCGAACAGACTCAGCTAAGTAAGGGCAGCAACAATAGTATTGGTAAGTTTTATGCAATTTCTCTCAAATTTTATTTTAAGAGAATTTGCTGTTGTATCTAAAAAAAAACCGGTATTTATTGTATACATTTATCAAAAATTATTTTACTATTATAAATTTAATTTTTATAATATTTAATACAATTTCTGAAGCTTTTCATTTCAAAAATGTGTAGTTTGTTTGTTAAATAATTACATTTTTGAGCAATTTATTTTACAAAATTATATGAATATGATAAATACAACAAAACACATAAATAATTATTATGCGGAAAATAAAAAATATCACTCCTCACTTTTTAATTTGATTTTATATAAAAATTTTGATATGTAAGGTTTTGTTTAAGCTGTTTTTTATAAAAATTGTAGCTTTTATAGTTTAATTTATTTAAATCTTGTAGTCATAGTTACAGCAGTCGTGTATTTTTTGTACATATTTAAGCTGCTGATAAACTTTGCGTAATTAATCTATAAATTCCCCTATTGAAGACATAACATACATAAGTAAATAATGTAATATATTAAAAAAAACTCTTGTTATTATATGAATATGATCAACAATATGTTATATCCACAATATCAACAAGTCGACTGTTATTAAACCAATCAAATTTGTTGCATACAGGTAATAAAAAGAAAAATAAACGTAGTTACTAAGCAACCCTCGTATGATGTGCTATATAGACAACATGGCATATGCTTGTATGTGTGTGTGTGTGTGCGTGTGTGTGTGCGTGTGTATGTGTGTGTCGTGCACATTTATCAAGTGTATGTATATACCTATGTATATATATATGTATATGTATAGAGTCGAAGCTGAAGTTGCTGCTATGTGCGAAGCATAAGCAACAACAGCAGCTGTGTTTGGGGTTGGGGGCTGCATTGGGGGTTGTTGGAGCTGCGACGCGTAAGACAAGCAAGATAAACATAGGGAGCAAGTGAGAGAGCGAGAGAGCGAGAGAGAGAGAGAGAGAGAGCGAGAGCGAGCGAATGAACAGTAAATAAAAAAACAAGTACACAAGAAATTAACGAGCAAACGATTTTTATGGCAGCATTTTGTGCCTTAAAGCGCTTAATGCGCTTTATGGCTATGCGAGAGTGTGTGTGCGAGTGTGTGTGCGTGTGTGTATATGTGTGTGTTTGTGTGTTAGTTGAAAAATGTTTTAAAAATGACATGCTTCGAAAGTTTAAGCAATTTATGTTCATTTTAAATTGAATTTCAAATTTATTGCTGCAATTTTGTCTGCCTTGCTGGCTATATATATATATATATGTATTTATATATAAGTGAATGTGTGTGTGTGAGTGTGTGTGTGTGTAGAGCGCAGGAAGCGGAAGTGCTTGGCTTTTGTATATGCGTAAAGTTGTAAATTTCATTGTTTGTTGCTGCTGCTGCTGCTGCTGCAAAGAAAATTAATTACACAACAAAAATGCGTTACGAAAAACGTTTGGCCTTAAATTGAATTTAAATGTCAAACGCACTGCAATTGATTTAATAATTGAAGAGCAGCCGAAGCCAAAGCCAAAGCCTCTTGAACTTTGCTTAGCATACGCTGAAGGTCAATCAACTCAGGAAAGAAAATGTGTACAAAGCAAGAATGTTGGACAGTGTGGAAGGAAGCCTTGCCAAATGCACTCGAACCCCCAAAAAAACACGAGCCGCTGGGATTGCCTCAGACAATTTGGCCAGACTTGTCTGCCAGTTTGCCAGTTTGCCAGTCTACCAGCTGTGCTGAGCCGAGCGCAAAGCCGGCTAGCGGACAACACAAAGAGGGCACCAAAAAAAACCGAACTTTTTCAAAAAGGACATGCAAATATGGCCACGGGCACAGGTCCTTGACTCAGCAACAGTTGATAAGGCGAAACAACAAGCAACAACAAAAAAGGACGCGCTGACTCTGACAAAAGGTTGACGACACTTGCCAGACCCAAAAAAAGGATACGCCGAGCAGAAGCAGAAGCTGAAAAAAATACACAAAATAGCAACAAATTTGGATGCGCAACGGAAATAGAAGTCAAGAAGAAGGCGCATTATGGCAACTGGCAGCCTTTCAATAGCCCAAGGATATTTGCGGCTATCGTTTGCCACTCGCTTTTTATATATTTCTCTCTCTCTCTCTCTCTCTCTCTGTTCGTCAAAAGGGTCAAGTGCGTGCGCGTGGCGTGCTTTCAACTGGCAACTGGCAGCAGGCGAGCAAGGGTTAAGCCAGCACCCGGACAAGGACACGGACACAGACCCGGACCCGTACCCGTACTCGTACCCGGACATAATGAAGCGCTATGACCTTTTTTTATGCCCCCCCCCGTTGTGTCTGCTTCAGTTGCTTATTATTAGATGAAGCGTCGGCGGTTTTTACTTATTCGCATGACCTTGGCCCAGTCAGCCCAGCTGGGCCAGACCTTGAACTGGCCGGGGCAGGCCCAAAAGAGCCTTGACATTGAAATGCGATGCTGTTGCTGTCGTTGTTGTTGTTGTTGCGCGAGCGCGCTTTTTGGCTGGGTCAGATATCCAATTTGGCAGCCCGAGGGCCGCTTTTGACGTGGCCCCAAAAACCCAGCAGACAACTGTTGCTGTTGCGTGGCTTTCATTGTTCGGCTTAAGTGGCATGGATCGCATATAGCATACATGCATATACATACATACATGCGGCATCCCTACACACACACACACACACATATAAATAAACCGCAACAAGCTGCCAACTGGCAAACTGGGAGCTGTTTCACGTGCTGCGTGTGCCAAAAGTCTGCCGTTTTCACTGCCCCTTCGGCCACGTCTCGATTACGCTTCGGTTTGGGACATCACAAGTGGTGCCAAGTGTTGCTGCTCTGGCTCTGGCTCTGGCTGTTGGACGACAAATTGTCTGCCTGCTGCCTGCCTGCTGCTGCCTGCTGCTGTCTGTGGCTCTGTTTTTTACGAGCCGCATGTAAGCTCGCTTGGGTATATCATCGCCATGGCATCGTGGCAGAGTGCTCACGTAGGAGTCGACTTGCCCGCCTGCCGCACAATCACAGTCACAGCTGCTCCCAGCTACCAGCTACCAGCTACCAGCTCCCTGTCACGGTTGGTGGTGCTACTGAGGTAGCCACTGTAGCCACAGTGGCGCCGACTTTGTTGTTGTTGCTCACCATTTATGTGCGTTTCTCTTTTTTTTTACGTTATGTTGCCCCTGTGTGTGTGCTTTGACTGATGGCCAAGGTGTGGCCAAGTCGCGGACATGCTTTGACATTGTGTGGCCAGGCACACAGTCAGCCAGCCAGCCAGTCAGCCAGTCAGCCAGTCAGTTAGTTAGCAACCCGTTGAGCGGCTTTTGAGCGCCACCTAATTAGACGTTAAGTGCAGCGTGCGGCTTCCATTCAAGTGGGGCAGCCACCACTCTCTGACAGCCAGTGGACCACCAACTCGACTCGACTTGGCCGCCTGTGGGGCACAGTGCATGTCCAAACATTGTGACAGCTGATTGCATCTGAGTGCATGTGTGTGTGTGTTGACTAATTGCCGCCAACGATGTTGCATCCACACGAGCTGGCTACTACAGCAAAAAAATGCTATTCGTTTCAATGGGCGCCCAGAATGTAAACGTGGGTGGTTTGGGCTTACAAATATGCAGCACGCCAGCGAAAATATGCGCCAGCTTACACAGTGCAACAAAATTGAGTAGTGAACTTAGCTTGGGTAACTTAAAACGATTACTTAGTTAACAATTAGTATTTGCGAGCAACTAACTAAGAAAATTCTTTTAAATAACATTAGTCTATTGCTAGTTAGCTGACAACTAAGCACTAGTTCTAAATGTATTTATCAAGCTAAGCAAACAAAATATATAAATATAAATATTTTAGAATTATAAGAACTCAAGCTGAATGTTGGTTGTTTACTTATTGATAGCAAACAAACTTTTAGTTCTGCTGGATAACAGATAAAGAACAATTCGCTATCTAAACATCATGCGTTGCTGCATCGTTTATATATTTTAAATTTTTAACAAAAAACAAGCCATTTTAAGTCTCCAAAGTATTTAGAAATGCCTTTCAAACACCTCAAATTACCATAACTTTGATAAAACTGATCAAAGTTTCGTTCCTGAGGGAGTTTTGATCATGGTTTGTGCTCCTTATTGAATCTGCATTTAAATTTTAGGCAATTTTAATGCAACCCAAGCCAATAAAAGGTACAGTTAGCCCTTTGAAATGCCTTTCAAACATCTAAAACTGCCATAACTTTGTCAAAACTGATCAGATTTTCAATTTCTGCAAGTTCGATCATAGTTTGGCATCTATATTAAATCTACATTTAAATTTAAAGCATTTTCGAGCTCTGAACTACTGGAAAATAAGCAAGTTGCAAGATTCCAATGAATTCCAATTGAATCAATCATCAGTAAGCTTGCTACAAACATAATGTAGCCATAAATAATATTCTTCAGTGCTAGATAATAAAAACTTTTAAAATGTATTCGAAAAACAAATGCCTTAATATTGTGTGCAGAAATGTTTTTTGAAAATCTATAAAAATGTATATAAATACATAATATAATATAGTAGTAAGATATTATTAATGCAGTCAAATCTAATGAATGAATGCAATATTGAAACCAAGATAATAAAGCCCATATATAATATTTATAGAATTTTTTTTAGCTGGCTAATACTTAATATAAGTTTACCTAATGCTAATGACATATGCTAAGGTTTATAATTATTTTTTATACTTTCAATGCACACATATGTATGTATTGAAACCCTAAACATGAATTTAAAAACAAAAAAAACTGTCTACTACTATGACTACTAGTGTAGTTATTTGTTATTTGTTATTAAATCAGATTAGAGTGTGCAATAACAAGCTGACTAGTGTAGGCCAGCGAAAGCAGCAAGCGATGACCATCAGGAGCAACCTACATATACCTACAGTCATACATATGTAGATGTATATGTATATGTAGTATGTATGTATGAGTATGCAGATTGCATGCCGCAGCGGCAACAAGTTGCAGCGACATTGACAGTGGCAGCAGCGACATTGGCCGTGGACCGAGAACGAGGCAGAGGCGGAGGCAGAGGCGGAGGCGGAGGCCGGGATACAGATTGGAGTTGGAATTGGAATTGGGACGGCCTCTGGCCAAAACAAAGGCCACCAAAGGCCGACACGGACATGAACAATGGCCTCAGAGCAGAACAGAGCACAGAGCAGAGTAGAGCCGGGCAGAGAGAAGCTTGCCAAAAATGCTTGCAAACTACATGCAAACATGAATGCGGCAGCTGACGTTGCACGTTGCGCGTTGCACGTTGCACGTTTGCCATTGACTGTGACTGTGTGTGGTAGGTGTCGGTGTCGGTGTCGGTGTCGAGGCAGAGAGTAGCGACGCTTTTGGCGTTGTCCTTGCTAAATCCCAAATGGCCGCCGTGTGCTGTTGCGGTGACTATTTCATGGTGCTCTTTCTTTTTTGTGTTTTTTGTTTTTCCAGCTAAAGGTCACGAGCTGCCAATGCGAATGCAATGCGACCTGCATTTTTGGCTGACAGCAGCTGCTGTTGTTGTTGTTGTTGTTGTTGCTATTGTTGGTCACTGGGACAAGCGCAGGAAACTTCACTTTCACCCAAAGCCAGAGTCAGAGTCGCTGGCAAGGCAACAAAAGGCAACACGGGCAAAGTTTGCAACTGGCAGAAAAAGACTAGAACAAGCAACGACACCCAAGTGCGAGACTGAAGCGAAGACCAACTCAAGACCCAGACTCAGACCCAGACCAAGACCAAGACGAAGACGCAGACCAAGTCCAATTCAAAGGCAACCGCAGCAAAACTTAAAGAAGCTGCCGCCGTTGTTGCCAGTTCAATGTCAAGCGCCGCAAAGCAAACGTTAGAGGCACGCAGAGAGAGAGGAAAAGGAGAGACCCACTCACTTGGCGACTTGTTGCACACACACACACACACACACACACACATTGCCATTTTATGGAGCAACGTGATTTGGCTACGACTCTTGGCTAAGGATGTGGCAAGCTGCCTGCCGCCTGCTGCCAAAGTCGTCTGCCTGCGTTTTTATGGGCTTGCCAAGGAATGTCAAGTTGTCTGTGCGCGCCAGGGAGTTACTACTGTATGTGTGTGCTAGTGTTTGTGTGTGACGACATAATCAACGCTTCATTGACGGGCATTGCGACCGGATTGCGAATGTGGACATAAACACAGCTGTTGCCACTACTGCCGCCGCCGTTTTACAAGACAAATCGCCAGATGATACACAAGGACACAAGGACACAGGGACACAAGGACCGGCACAGGATGAAGTCGCTAGTCGCTGTTGCTGTTGCTGTCGCTGTCTGTGTGTGGCATGACTCTCAAGTTTGGTTAACTTTTTACGAGCATCCGGTTGCGGCAAAGTGTCGCCTCAAGTTGCCTCGATGCCACGGAATGCTTGCAACTGAGACACTGAGAGCATCCACTCACCTACATTCCCAATTAGATATAAACACACTTCGTACATTCTTGGGAAAAGTTTCAGGCAGCGCGCGATGCTGCTTTGTGCTCAATTTCCAAACCATATTTAGGTCGACATTTCAATGCTGATTTGTGTATTAAGTGGCAATTCAATTTACTTTTCTCGTATTTCAAATTAACTCTCTCGATAACGATAAGTTGTTAAGTAGGCGATTAAATTTATCAAGTGTGGTCACCCTAATAATCGATGCTTGTCAACGAACTAAAGCATCGATATTGGTAAAGATGTTGACAATTCTTAACAATAGCAAAATCAGTTACAATCAAATCTTTTTACTGTACTTTAACTATACATAGTCTTTCTGAGTTAAGCTTAAAATGAAATATGATGAAATAGATTTAGATAGATTGAATTGTATATGGTATTTTGTATCAAAAACATAATAAGAATTTTTAAAGAATTTTCACATTTAAAATCAGACAATAACTATTTCAGGTAAGTTGTGCTCATTAATGGTTATTAAGATCTGACTTCTTGTATATATAAATATATATCAGTCAGTAAATTATACAACAATAAATACTACTCACAGGTCACAATGCTGAATCTATAGCTAATTAGTAACTTAACTTTTATGAAGTTACCTCTATTAATTCATAAATCTAACACATTTTTACTTTAAACACATTTTTCCAATTCTGCCTGCAGTTATCGATCCTTAACTATCGGCAGCCATAAGCATCGATATACAGTGGCATGAAAAAACGATGCTTTGAATCTTGGCATCGATGTTTTTAACATTTAGCTAAAAACAACTGACAACATAATCGCGACTTAAAGAACTCCAACCGGAAACAAAGAACAGCTGCTGACATTGCTGAAAATGCTTTGGATTTGGGACGCCGTCGAGAGAAGTGTGTGAATGACTATTAACTTGGGCAACTTTTTACGAGGCACGACCTTGAAAGCATAGCTGCAAGTTGCGAGTTGCGTGTCAAAGCCACGGCTAAGGTCAAAGTCAGCCTCTGTCTAGTGCCCAAAACGGGAACGCTTTGCTTGATTCCCCAGTTGGCAGACAGACACCGGGCAGACTACCCCCCCTCCCCCCAATCACCAGTCCCCAATCCCCAATCCTTCACGACAACAACAACAGCAGCAAGAGTGGCAAGCAAGCAGCTAGCTAGACTAGGTCCGGGTCTCTCTTTGGGTCTGAGTCTCTGTTTGGGTCTGGGTCTTGGTACGTGCGGCATGTTGCTACTTTAGTGGCCGCCTTTGGGGAGCGCAACTTTGTCTGCCCTTTTCGCTTTGCCTATGCCCTAGCAGATAGGGCATACACTTTTTGTCAGCCAGCTTGGAATGCATTGAAGAAGATAGCTGAATATGTTCAATATGAAGTTTTCTGGTTGGAACTTTGACTACATTCGTATTATTAGCAACTTAGTTCCCTCTTTTATATATCTGAATTTAGATCACTTCATATATATGGATTTATTTCATATATTCATAGTAAAATGTTATAAAACAATGTTGTATTTAGGTTTTTAAGGCCTCTGGCAAAATGTTATTAACATTGGCTTATCTAGCTCTTCTTAGGAAATGAGTTCAAACTGAACTTCTTAAGCATATCTAACTACCTGATACTGCTCAAATTTGAACTTAAAGCTTAAATATGGAACTAGTCATATAGAAACAATCTGTCAGATTGGCAGCTTGCTCTGGCAGGGTATCTAATGTTCGGTGAGCCGAAGCCAGTCCTGCTGCCTGCTGCCTGCTGATGATGACGGTTGAATGGTCTGACCCCAGCAAGCTTGCCACTGACTCGGCGACTTTGCTACGTGCAACGCGTGCTTGGCTCGTGGCTTGTGGCTCGTGGCTCGTGGCTGGTGAATGGTGGATGGATTATGCGGCTACTGCCGTTGATGTTGCCAGTGTCGCCTTTGGGTCTATTGCGCTGCATGGAGGGTAGCAAAGCGGCAGCCAGTTGGCCATTTGCCTGCCTGGGCAAACAATGCGGATGCCCCAGCCTGATGACGTGGAAATTGTGGCCGCGAAAGGCATTCAAAATGGATCTGGGACTGAGACTGGGACTCGAGACTGGGTCTCGAGACTGAGACTGAGACTGAGACACCGCAGACAAACTGTCTACCGCGTGACTTAATTAGCTCTAGGTCTGGGCTTGTGTTTTGTAATTGTAATTGTAATTGTGACCCTGGGCTGCCTCAACTAGCAGCAGCAACACATCCAGCAGTTGGATCGATGGTTGGTTGGTTGGTTGGTTGGTTGGTCGGTTGGTTGGATGCACTTACCCCAGTTGTTGGCGTTCCATTGCCAGCGGCAACTGCTGTGGCATTCACAACAGAGGCGCCACTCGCGCTGCCACTCGACTTGCCCTTGCCACGTCCCCGCTTTGCATCCGGACGGACGGGTTGGCCATCAGCTCCGTAAACGATCTGCGAATTGAATGAAATGCATGCGATACATTTGATTAGTCACTTCATAATTGACTTCAATATAAATAGTAATAGCTAACTACATATAGTTTTTATCTATGTATAACAACCAGACTCGTTGCTTTTTAATTATGCCAAATTCTGCTTCATTCATGCTTTCTCCACTGTAAGAAATACTCAAGTCATATCTTACGCAAATTGAATTACTTTTAAAAAAGGTAAATATTTGCGAATTTATATTTAAACTGAACTGAAGTGTCACTTCAAATTAACTCAAAATATTTATCTCGTGTTGGTCTCTACTTTTTATACTCTGTTCGCAAAAGCGGAAAGAAGTATATTGTAGCTAGCATACTCATATTTGCCATGTCTTTAAAAACCCCTATTTGCTTACATTTACGGTTATGGTGTCACTTGCTCGATAATCAAGAAGAGGACGTTTTCAACAGATTTCTGCTGTTATTACAATGGCAACAGAGTATTGCACAGTTGGTAACGTCTCATTCTTTCGTTCTTACTTCTAGTTTACAAACATTCAAATGGACGCATACAAATTTATTCTCTTCACATACAAAATAAAACTTAATTACAAAAAAAACATACTAAACTCAATTGCTTTTAAAGTTTCGTTAAGTTCTGTTCTAATTGTTCTAAAATTCGTTAAGTGAGAAACACACTGTATCGGAGACACAAACCAGTAATGTTAACAGCAACATAGGAACAGCTCGGTTAACAGCAGCACTGCTTGACAGCTGGCCTGTTAATTTAACAGTAGCCTGTGTAACAAGCAGTTTGCGTAAGCATTAAATCGCACTGTTGTCGCAAGTCTGCTCTGCTAACAATGCGTTGCTACTTTTACTGTTCTGCAATTAGCATATGCCTAAGCAGTTTAACAGCATCAACATAGAAGCAGCACATAAAGTATTTCTGAGCAAGCAGTCTTTGTTCTCCACTCAGTTACAGTGTTAACGCACGCGTTTTGCCAGCGGCTTTTAATGCACTGCTTGCATTTGGTTTTCACATCAATTATTTAGTAAAATATTGGTTTTATGAAGTCGAAATACATTCAATTCGATATGCATCTTGAAATTATAAGCAATTTAAGAAGTACATTGAACTGCCAGCTGTTGTCTGTTGTCTGTAGTCTGACTAGAATGATCTCTTGAGCCATTGATAATTCCAATAAGCATGACAAATGCTGCACATATATTTTAATCGTCTCTGACTAGTGCTTATGAAACCGAAGTCGGCATCTATTTCCGGCGCAGAGTCATAAATATATATAAGTCTGAGACGCGGCTGCGTCTTAAAGTGCTCACAGGAACCATTAAGCAAAGTGCTGGGAACTCGAACTCGAAACGCGCAACGCGCAACGGTAAACGTTAAACGGAAAATTGAAAATCCAAATGGAAATCTTGCGTCCGCCTCCACATATCCATATACATATACATGTACATATGTGCGCAGGCGCAGTGAGGCGGCCAAAAATAGAATAGCTGCCAGACGAAGGCGACATATGCGCCCAGACGGGGTGGGGGCGGGGGCGGGGGCGGGGAAGAGGAAGAGGCGAGGAATGGGGGGCTTAATGTTATGTGTTATGTGGAAATGGACGCGGCTGCTTCGCAGGAGTGCTGCTGGAATGTTCTTGTGAGTGACAGACGGCTGCGCCTTAACGGTAAATAAGCAATGACCCGACAGATGCTGATGCTGATGCTGATGCACAAGACTGCGGCAACATTTACAATGTTGGCACGCGCAGGCGCGCAGCTTGCAGCAGAGGCAACAGAAGATGCAGCACATGTTGCCAGCACATCAAGATGGTAGGTCTTCTTCTTCTTGCTCTTCTGCTGCTGCTGCGTATATTTACATGCACAATCACTTTTAGCAGCAGTTGTCATCTCGGAAGCAATTATTTTAATGCAAGCTGCAAGCGTGCCATGCTCACAGTTTTAGTCGCAGTCGCAGTCGCAGTCTCAGGCTCCAGACTCCTCCAGACTGTAGACTCTAGACTCCAAACAGCCCCCCAAAATGACGGCAACGACGACATCTTGTCGATGTCACATGCGCTCGGTTTTACACACACACACACACACACACACGCACACGCACACACACACACAAGACTGGGGGCTGTTGTTGATCTAAAATTAGTCAAGCTAAGAGTTTCCGAGGTGATTTGCTGACTTTTCTCTCACTGGAAATTGATATGCTGCTGCTGCACATTCCCAGGGTACAGTTGTGTCTTAAGTGCAGCAAGTTGCAGCAATGGCAATGATTGAGAAGCGAACTGACACAATTGTCGAGTGACAGAGAGGCGCATTCATATTGCTATCCCCAAGGCGCAAATAGTCATCGGCAATTGATTCCTTGAGAGCTGTAGATCATTTGTAAAGGTATCCTTAAGGAATATACTAAATGAATTGAGCATTTTGATCAGTGGTCTAGAAATATTCCAATATGGCTGATTTCTATATCACTGATTCTCATTTCATTTTAGGTAACCTTAAAAAATATACTTAATGAAAGATAATATTGATCACTTTTCTAGAAATGATCCAGAAATGGCTGATTTGATTACGAAATTCGCAATGAATCTTCTGAATGTATAAAATATCGCTTTTTAAACATCATTGATTAGGTTGATGCCAGTTGGCAACTGAATTAAGTAGTTTGACTTAAAAATGGTCAAGAAATGTTTATTTCGTTTGCTCAGTATGCATGTAGTTAAAATATTACTATATTTGATGGCTATTCATTCGATTCGTTAAAAAAAAGCTTTTCAAGAGGGTTAGGATTACATTAAGCACACAATATGTTTACTTTTTGGTCTGTGTGTTAATTCGCATCACTTGATACATTTTTAGTAATAAAACATGTTAGATTAGTTGGTCTATTTATGGAAAAGGCAACCGAATTAAAAGGTCTCATTTGCTAAATACTCAAAGCTTGCCATTTAATGTTCAATCTGCTGTTAAATATCATTTCCAATCATTCATTAAATACATTTTTAAATTTGTATTACAATATTCTATTTGATACGCAACATGAAATAGAAATGGCGGCCGGAAGTGAAAGCTGCACATACTTCTACAAGAATTAAGTTGCTGCGGCATGTCGTCAACCTTTGCCCAGACACAACACACACACACACACATAAACATAACATACACGCACACACACACAGTTACACACATAATCAAGTTAAACGAAGACGTTGCTACGAGCCGACAAAAAACAACGAGGCCGACGACCTACAAAAGTCGCCTAAAATTGGGCCAAAAATAGGCAAGCACACACACACACTTACATACACACACACTTACATACACACACACTTACACAGAGAAGGCAATCAGGAATCAGGAGGCAGCTGCTCCTTCGTTTTTGCTGCTGCTGCTCACATCCTGCTTTACAGGCGCTGACAGTTTATGAGCAACAGACGAAACGGAATCAATTTCGAAATCCATTTTTTGTTGCTCTTGCCACGTTTTTTGCTGTTGCTGTTGTTGCTGACTTTATTAGCGCCAACAACTCAAAACGCATCTGAACTTAATTGCCGTTATTAGCTACCCATCTTTTTCTTTATTGGGCGCCCAACAAAAGGAGCAAACAAAAAAACGAAAATAACAACTCCTGGCAGCAGCTGCGATACAATAATGAGACGCAATTTGGGCTCCGATATTGTTGGGGCTGTTGTTGCTGCTGTTTTTTGTTTCGCTTTCGGTCGGACTGAAAAAGCCTCGAGGGCGACAAAAACTGTGCAACAGGTAGCCAAGTCAGGCCAAGCTAAACCGCAAAGGCCACACGCACATTAACACACACACACACACACACACGCATTTGAGAACCTGACCTAGGCCAAGTGGATTTCGGGTAGGTGCCGTCAAGAGCAAAAGCGCACAAACACAAACAAAATGTGTGTGTATAAACCGAAAGGAGAAGTGGAGCTGAGCTGAGCTGAGCTGAGCTGAGTAGCCCTATCAAAAAGTCTGAAAGCAGCGCACATGCAGACTGTAGACTGTTGCGCCTTTTATGACACATTTGGCCCCCCTTTATACCCTATAGCCCCTCCTCGCTGCTGTCCCTCAGCAGCAGCAACAACAACAACAACAACAGAGCTTGCCATCATAATGAGCAAATGGGCGCCCCATAAAAAGTTGCCAAGCGCTTTTCGGGCAGAGCCTCAATGTGCGTGTCTGTTTGTGTGTGTGTGTCTGTGTGTGTGTGTGTTTGTTTGTCTGTGTGTGTGTGTGTGCAGCTTTCGGCAACCCTTCGCTTGATGTATTGCTGCCTGCGCCTTTGAGCTAAGGCTCCAACTTGTTGCTTTGCCTTTGACTTGCCCCATTCCCCCATTGCTCATCGAAGCCTGCTTTTGCAGCCCCCACTTTCGCCCCCACTCGAGTGCCAACTGTCACCAGCTTGAGTGAGTTCGTTCAACTGCCTAGGCAACCTTGACCTGCTCGAGTTTCACTTCAATATGCCAAAAATATTATTAATTATTTGCCAGGCAGGCAAATGAATTTGCTTTTGAAATTAGAGCAACAACCCTTTCTTGGGACTTGGGCACAAAATCGATTTTCATAGCAGCAAACAGTGTCCTTGCGCCTGAAGAACAACAACAACAACAACAACAACAAGGACGCCAAGGCAAGCCAGGACTTTCAAGGTTAGACGCACCTTTCGCATAGAGAATGGGGAAGGAGGCAATGCTAATCTTTGTTTATTTTGATTATCACTTTCGTCGCCCCCAACTCAACTGCTGATTATCCTGGCATGTCCTTGGCAGGCTGTGGCTGCGTATTGCCCATTGCGTGACTGACTGACTAAATGACTAACTGCCAGCTGTCTGTTGTCTGCTGTCTGCTGTTCGGTGTTGAATTATGCGTTGCCAAAACTGCCGAAAAAAAGAGGTCCTGCTGCGCTCTAAACATGGCTGATGCAAAGCCGGCAGGATTTGATTTTGTTTGCTGGTTTTTATATGTATATACGTTTGCGTCTATCCCATTTTGATTGCTGTGACTGTGCGTCTTTCATTTCATTTCGGGGGTTGACTTGTTTCGCCTTGGGGGTGGGTTTTGCTGCTTTCTCCTTGTCCATTTCATTCTGCAACGTAATTGAAGCCAACCCTGCAGCCCTATGCATGCATGAAAACGTGTATATACATATATATATATATGTATATATATATATGTGTGTATATGTGTGTGCTGCAGATACATACAGGCTGAGGGGGGAGGGGGCTGGCTGGCTGGCTGGTTTTATGTGTGGGGTGGCAAATGCGTCATCGTCAATTTGCCACACGCAATTTAGCTGCGAAATTTTCAATGTCAATTGCGAGGCGCTTTTTGGGGAGCGAAGCTGGCTGGCGAGGTGACAACGCCGACACTCGACTCGTACATAACTACCTTACTCAATGCTGCAGCGGGCCCCCAACCCCACCTCCCACCCCAACAACAATCCCCACCCGCTGCTGTTTCGAGAGCCCCCTTGAGATGTAACCATTTTGATATGTGCTAAAAAGCTCACTTCAAACATTTATCAAGGTCAAGTTCAGTCGTTTGGGCTCTGGCAGCAAGGGGTGTTGGGTGTTGGGGTGCTGTTTTTCATTGTTTGTTGAGGTAGCAACAAAGGCAACAGCAAAACCCAATGAAATTGCGCTTCAAAAGGGGTACGACAAAACATTTGATAGCTGGCTGCAGTGTGACACAATTTGAATGCCAGCACAGCCAGCGAGTGAGTTTTTTGATTGCCTAAACTCAAATCGAGAAGTATTATAATAGCAACTAAGCTGAAACCAACTAAATAACATAATACGAAGGTTTAGCTAAGCTATTACTGCTTAGGCTTAAAATGTTAACAAATATTCCACTTCATTATGCTCGAATCAACTAAATCCAATTGTTATTCAAATCTAAAGACTTGCCACACATCATTGGACCAGCACTTAATGCCAGCTGTGCATTTTGAGCATATCCGGCATGCATATCCCTAAGGCATGCATCCATATCCTGCGCAGGACTCCCATCCTAATTAGTTAGCTGCGGGCTTTATTATCAGCGCAGATTTTGCTAGATTCGGCCATTTTGTGTGGCGTGTGGGAAAAGTGCTTGCTGCTAATGAAAGTGCATTAGCTGAGGCGCGCAAGGATCTTGTCTGCTGCAAGGATGTGCGTCAAGTTGAGAAATGAATTAATTTGAAATTCCATTCCGTAGATTTAATTGAGTTGAAATCAAATTAAAAGCAATTTATTTACAACCCTCATTGCGAATTTTTTTTCTACTGCTGCTGCTGCTTCTTCTTTTACACACACACACGCACACACTATCCTTTTGTGCTGCTGCTGCTTCTTCTTTGCCTTTTCAGTTTTTCCACTGTTTCTGGTACTTTCTAAAAGTGCGTGCCACGCAGCAGCCACAGCAAAGGCAAAGGCAAACACAACAACAGCACAAAAAAAGCAGAATAGAAAATAAAAATCAAGTAAGAAGCGAAGTGAAATGAAATAAAACTCGGTTCGAGCGTGTTTTTGGGGTTGCAAATTATTTGAATGCCTGCATTTAGCTGCGAGCTGCGAGGAAAATCGATAAAAATGTGCCGCACATAGGCATAATGTGGCAGATATACCCGGACTCTCTCTCTCTCATATATATATATAAGGTTAATCTGCGGAGGGAGAAGCGAAGGCGAAGTTGCAGTTGCAAATTGTGTTGCTGCATTAATTTTTAATTTGTCGCCTGATATCCGAAAAAATGATTTATGCATTTGGCATTTGGCAAACCTCGCGCACAAATTAAAAAGCCATTTCACTTGCATATTAAGCAACAACAACAACAACAATAACAATAACAATTCAAATTATGCGCTGCAAACACAAATTGCATAAAAAACTTTTCGCATTCGGTTCGACAAGCGGCGCAACAAGAAATGCAAATAATGTGCTTCAAATTGCATTTGATAGAGTGAAACACTGCCACGCCCCTCACGCCCACCCATTAAAATGCATTAAAAGTGCGCAAAAGCTGACCAAAAAAAAAAAAGAAATGCAAATAAAAATAAAATAACTGAGAGGGAAAAACAAGCAACGCTTTGAGCCAAAAATTTTTGTTTAATTTGGCAGCAGCTGCAAAACGCAAAGTTGTTCCGCAGCAGCAGCAGCAGTTGCAGTAGGAGTTGCAGCAGCAGTTGCAGCAGCAGCAGTTGCAGTTGCTGCTGCTGATAAACTTGTATATCGCATCTCAGGCAGCTAAAAACGGAAGTGCGCATTTTTATGCAGAATATGTAACGGATATAGCTGATATCTGTTGGTATTTTCGAGATACAACTGGTATAAATCTATATTTAAGATTTAAGATATTGCTTTAAAGAATTAAAGCAATTTAATAGCGGGGTCTTAGGTCAAACAGATCTTTTACTCTATAACAATAATAATATATAGATTTAATTTGACTTGCAAAACTAAAGTTCGAATTTTGTATAAATCTGAAGCTTGCAACTTTAAATTGGCAATTTGAAAAGGACACAATTGGAAACTTGAAATATGTTTATAAGCGCATATTTGCTTGCCAAATTCAACGCTTTTCTATGAGTCAGCAGAGAGTGCAGAGTATGTAAAAGTCAAGAACAAACTGACTGCTGCATTTATGTGTGTGTGTAATTGTTGTTGCTGCTGCTGCTGCAGTTGGTGGCTCAGTAAAAGTGGCTTTTGTACGTACAATGACCTAGCAACACATAAAAAATGCAAAAAGTGGCAAGGCAGAGAGGCAGAGTGGCAGAGAGGCAGCAGGCAGCAGCAACTGTGCGAGTCGCGCGCTTAAATATGCAAAGGACGATGCCAGGAGGATGCCAGGAGGATGCCACGGTGTCGAAAGGATGCCAGGGCAGAAGATGTTGCTAGCGTTGCCGTTGCCGTTGCTGGCATTGCTTGCCCCAAAGGCGAAAGTTTCTCAGCAGCACAACGGCAACAACTCAATCCTACTGCTGTGTGTGTGTGTGTGTGTGTGTGTGTGTGCAAGGATTCTGGCGTAACTTCAATAATAGTCAAGTGCAGTGAAGCGTTCTGTCAGCTGCAGCGCCTCCTCCATAGCCCCCCAGCCAGTGAAATCAAAGCTGAGCTCCCCTTTTGGCAGCAGTTCGCCATTTTATTTGCACTCGTTGCTTTGGCATTTTTATTTTTTGACGCCGCTCCGGCAACATCTTTTGGCCAGCACGCGTACTTTTCTCAATTTTGTGTGTGTTGGTGTTGGTGTTGGTGTGTGTGTGTAAACTTTGCATTTACCCTTGGCAAGGACTTTTGCCAAAGCAGGGAAAGCCAACGCAGCAGCAGCAGCAGAAGCAGCAGCAGCAACGAAAGCAAAAAGTTTTATTTGCACAGTTTTCTTTTTCTTAAACTTTTGTTGTGCGCCCAGCCAAGCCAAGCCACACCATGCCACGCCCCCCATCCGACCGCCCAGCGTAAAATGCTTGCTTGCAATTTGTACAAACAAGTTTACATATATATATATATACTTGGGGCATATACATCTACTTGAATTTCCAGCTAATACATAAGCAAGTTGGCAAAGGCGTCAGCTGAAAAGTGTAGCATACTTTTGAGCGACGCTTAGAAAATTTCTGCGTCGTCCCCTTCGAAACGTAAAATGGAAAATTTTTATAATTAACAACGACAAAGTAGCTTAGCAACAACAGAAACAGCAAGAACACGAACAACATGAAAGTCAGCATCAGTTTATCAAAGGCGACAATCGCCCAAGCAGCTGGCAACTTGTTTGGGGCGGCACAAGAAATAGAAATGCACTCAGGCATCCAGCTCTGAGAATGCAGCCAAGTGACGAGGGTAATACCAAGCACATAAGTGTATATGTCAGCTATATATATCGCATATATATAGCTACATTTTAGGGTGCCAGTGTCACTAGCATCAAGGGGCGGCGGCCTGCAATGCAAATATTTGCGTCAACTACTTATTTGCAGCGCCAGGCGAGTGCAGAAGGCGCAATGCTCAAAGCACGCAGTGCCCAGTCTGCGAAAAAGTGCGTCATGCAGCTACTGAAGCGCAGCTCAACAAGACCAAGCAGAAGTAGAAGCAGAAGAAGCAAATGCACCAAGCTGGTGCTCGCATGGCGTATACGCAATATGCGTAAGCAGCGGCTTCAAAGAGCGTACCCAAGTGGCAGGTGCGTGTGGGAGGTGGGAGGTGCGTCTGGGTTGCTGGTTGGAGTGTGCCTTCCTATTTGCACATGTTTCCGTTAGGGCTAACAGCATTTGTATACACTAACGAAGGGTCTTTTGATTTTGGCAGAAAGTTTGTGACGCAGACAGCTGCGAGATCATTGAGTATATATGTGCTTGATCTGTTATTGGTGATTGGTATATATATTGATGTTGAATTAGCGATCAGAGTTAATAGCCGAGTTCGCTGAATGTTGATGAAAAAGTTGTTTAAGATTGCGGAAAGGTGTTTCCATTTTAATAAATTTCCAAATAAATGTAATATATTTGGTATTCTCTTTATATAGTGCTGATTTGATTATATATTTAATAATATATATATTGATGTTCTATTCGAGATTAGTATCAAAAGAGGAGTTTTCTGGATGTTAATAGGCAAGTTTTTTAGAATTGTTGACATTTTAAATAGTAGAAAATATTGCTAAGGCATACAAATAAATGTAATATATTTGGTATTCTCAATCTTTATATAGTGCTGATTTGATTATAGGTCATAGGTCATCTAATATATAATAATATATATATTGATGTTCTATTAGAGATGAGTATCAATACAGGAGTTTTCTGAATGCTTGTGTTTTCATTTTAAATAGTAGAAAATATTGCTAAGACATAAAAATAGGTGCAAAATTTTTGGTATTCTAATTCCTAGTCGTATTTCACTTATAGAGCTGGTTTGTTTATAGGTCATAGGTCATATAAACTTCGGTATAGCGGTTCTGTGCTCTGCGTGCTGCTGTTGTCGCTGCTGCTGCTGTGCGTGTCGAGCTTTGCTTCATTTCTTTTTTACTGCATTAAAAGAGTGCGTGAGCATATTTCTGAGTGTGTGTTTGTGCATATTTATGCGTGCTTGTTTGCATAGCTGATGATGTGCCAGCGGCAACAACAACAACAACAACTTCACTTTATGCGTGTGCGTTGCCCCTTTGACAGAAGTCGTTGTTGTAGCTGTTGTTGCTGCTGGCTCACCAGCTTCATAGATGGCTGTATCCTTCGGGTATTGGGCGTGCAATTAGAGAACTCGCTGCAACTTGTAACTGCAGCAAGCGCTAAATTGTTTGTTGGCACGTGTGTGTGCGTGTGTGTGTGCGTGTGTGTGAGTGCGTGCTAAGTGCAAAGTTCTGCTGCTGCTGTGGCTGCTCTACTGCAGCGCTTTTATGTAACGCCGCATTTCGGACAACAACAGCAGCAACAACAACAACAACTAGCGCCAGCTACGTGACGTGAAATATTTTTAGCGCATTTTATGTGCAGGTTTCTACTTGTTGTTGTTGTTGTTGTTGTTGTTGTCGTTGTTGGTTTCCTGCTGCTGACTTTTTGAAAACATTTCTTTATAATTTTTCTTCTGGTTTTATTTTTTCTCTGTGCTTTCTTCGTTTTTATGTCCGTGTTCTTTGCTCTAAACCACCCCCACACAGCAGCAGCAGGAGCAGCAGGAGCAGCAGCGCCCGTTAAGGGATGTTTATGCACGCCAGGACTTTCGTACTTTAGTAAATGACTTGACTTGTTTGACTGCGTTGCCCAGCACCCAAAAGCAGCCAAGGACCAAGCTCAACTTTTAGTTGGACCCAAGTCAAGAAAAAAAGATACGCACCAAATCGACAAAATTAAATTGATTTTGCTGTTGTTGTTGTTGTTGTTGCTTCTATCGGAGAAGTTGGCAAAGGAAAAAGTACGGCGAGCTAATTTCCTACTTTCGCAAAGCACACTTTACAGCACTGATTGGTAGTGATGGCAAATGCGCCGCAACTCTTTCGCTGGCAAAAGATATTCAAACGCAGAGATATCGAATTTATTGTTTCAATTATGTTTTCAATTTGCGCCGACAAACAAAAGCCGCCAAAATGCAAAAAAAGAACGGCTCTCAGCTATAAATAAAATAAATAGGGAACAACAGCAGGAATATACAATATATATATATATTTTTTGTGCTCGTTGTTGTTGTTTTTGGTGTGTTTGCTGTCAGGTTCATGCGCGGAATCGAATTCGGCGTGAGTAACAAACAGTCACCCCCCCATTCCCCCACTCCCCCATTCGCCCTTTCCCCCAGTCGATTGTAAGGCAAGTTATTGAAAGTAAACATGATAACAAAATATACTTGCAGGAAATACACCAAATTGTATTCCAAACTCAACGCGTAATGCATGCGAAATTGTCTCAAATAATATTTAAGAAAATTAAATTGAATTTACGGCGTAGTCACAGCAACAGCTGAGCATATGACAGACTCTAAGATACCCTGTGCTAACTAAAGTCACAAATGTTGGCAGATTGAACAAGTAGCAATAAGATGAGTTTTGAAAGCTGCAGAAAGACAGCAGCATATTTTTCTATATTTGCCTTAGCTGTTGTCAAATCTTATACATACAAGTGAAGGCCTAAGTCGCGAACGCCCAGCTCAGACCTTAGCTACGTGGTATATAAACAACAAGGAACGCAATGATAACACAAAAAAATAATCAAAAATCGATTGTAAAGTGCGGCTTTGTTTTTGTAACAATATGCCAGAGCCGTGTGCTTCTTCTTCTGCTTGTTGCTGTTGTTGTTGTTGTTGTCAAAATGCAATCAAAAGATATGGCAAGTTATTGTTGTAATTGTTGTTGTTCTTCTTACTGTTTGATAGGCACTTTGTGCGCCAACTTTTACTTCATCTTTTTGTTGTTGTGCGACTTTGCTTTTTATATATTTGTAAATTGAAATTGTAAGTTGGTGTCTCTCTTATTTGTTCCTTTGCCTGATATGGCTGAGTTGCGCCTAAGCGGATTTGCAACAGTCAGGAAACAGCGAAAGAGCTGTACAAGTGGAATGATGTAAGGCGGGGGGGCAAGTATTTAGTTTTGGCTGCAATTAGGCGAATGGTGTAATGTAAGCGGTAACCTGTAACCTGTAAGCTGTAAACTGCAAACTGTAACCTGTAACCTGCTGACCCTCTAAACTAACAGAGAACACCCATCATTTATGTATGCAGTGTGTTGGATATTTACCTATGGCTATGGCTATATGCAACCCCTTTTTTTCGTTGCTGTTTAGCTGACAAACGCTTCGTTTCATTTTCGCTGCTGCTGCTGTTTGGGGTGCGAGTTCTGTTGCCGCATTGCTAGAGACCCAAGGGTCGCACTCTCCACGAATCGGTCAAGCTGAAAAATACGCTGCAATTGCACCTTGCACACACACACACACACACTCGCACTCACACATGGCAAATGAACAAGTACAAATGATGTAATTGAGACTAGGAGACCTGTGAGATGCTCAGTAGTATTTTCATAATAGGTGTGGCTAGTCGGAAAGGAACTGAAAGGCAGTTCGAACATAGTTATAAGATTGAGCTATGACATATTTGTAGTAATATGTATATATATATATATATATACATAACAGATATAATAGCAGGAGAGAAGAGGAAGATCAAGAGACAGTCGAGTTTTGGAAGGAACTAGAGCTAGTTGAAACATACTTTGAAGATTGACCTATAACATATTCGTTGTTATATGTATAGATATATGCTAGGTTAGCAGTTATAATAGCAACAATGAAGAAGAAGATCAAGAGACAGTCGAGTTTGGTTTGTCAATAGAAAATGTTGTGTAATCACAATATTATATGTGTGGCTAGTCTGGAAGGAACTAGAGGTAGTTCGAACATACTTTTAAGATTGAGCTTTAACATATGTGTAGTTATATATAGATATATAACATATATAATAACAGATATAATAGCAGAGAAGAAGAAGATCAAGAGACAGTCGAGTTTTGAAGGAACTAGAGGTAGTTCGAACGTCTTTTTGCAGATTGAGCTTTTCATTTGTAGTTATAGAAATATATGTGATAGCAGCAATGAAGAAGAAGATCGAGAGACAGTTGAGTTGGGAAGGAACTAGAGGAAGCTTGAACATATTTTTAAAGATTGAGATTTTTGAGATTGAGTTTATATAGACATATATAACAGATATAATAGCAGCAATGAAGAACAAGATCAAGAGACAGTCGAGTTTGGCTAGTCAAGTCTCAGTGCTCAAGTTCTGAGTACAATCAAGTCGTCAAGTTATCAAGACCTGGAGCAAGCAAGTCGTCAATTCATCAATTCATCAGTAGCCACTAAACACAATTTGACAAACAACAGTTAACAGTCACTAAGCAATTGGATATGATCACAAATATAATATATATATTCAATAAACAGTCCAAAAGACATCTACAATTCTCATATATGCGAGTCGATATACATTCTCTGGCAACGCTAGCACATACAGGGTATACGCATGCCAGTTACCCTGTCCGTTTTCGGGCATGCATCGTTGGTATTTAAATTGAGCCAACGGGCAGTAAAAAGCGCCGCTTGCAGGGCGAAATGCACTTCAAAAATAGAAATGCAAAAAGGGTTAAATGCGCTAATGTATGTGTGTGTGTGTGTGTGTGTGTGTGTGTATCTCTGTGTATCCTGTATCCTTGAAATGCAACGCTCTTTTTTCGTCGTTTTTAGCCTGTGCCTCTCTCTCTGTCTCTCGCTCTCTCACTCTTGGTTGCTGTGGCAATTAGCAGAGTAGTTTATTTTTTGGCTTTTCTGCTGCTGCTTGTGTTTTTTTATGTTTATTAATAAACAATAACAAGAATGCTTAATTGCATATCTATTTACTGTCAGCTGCTGCTTGTTAACCTCGTTTGCAGCGTCTCCTGCCCCCTGCCCCCTGCCACGCCCCCCTCGACGCCTCCTGCCTCCTGCCTGGGGCATCATTAACGTTGTCCCTATCTAATTCGCTGTCTCTGCTGCTGCTTTCTTCGCAGTTTGTCTCATTAAAATGAGCAAATGTGAAAATCATTTGCACTGCAATTTTTTACGCCAAGCTGAAGAAAATGCAGTGGCGCATTTTCTGCTCGTTAGCGTGTGCCAATGTGTGTGTGTGTGTGTGTGTGTGAGCAGACAATGCGGCACTTTTGTCCTTTAACTGTAGTTACAAGGATACGGCGCTCAGCGTCTTGGCCAACGCTTCTAGCCTTCGCCATGCAAATTCGCTATTGAGTATACGCAGCGTTGTGCTTGCTGCAATTATGTAACATTCATTTGCATTTAGCGCTGTGTTGTGGCAGTGGTTTTAGACGTTTAATCAATGCAGAGTTTGTAATTCGCTTTGTCGCTGCTGTTTTGTGTCGCATTCAATGTGTGTGCGCTTAACAAGGATGTGAAAATTTATTTATTAAAATTTAACAACGCATTATAATCAGCGCAGATTTATATAAATGCGACAGCGTGTGTGTGCATGTACTCGTATACAGTTTTGACTAGCGGAATGAATGATTGTCATCAACAACCACCAGCAGCAGCAGCAGCAACCCATCAAGAACCATCATGCACATAAGCAGCCGTTGCGGCAAACAGCAGCAAATCATTTTCATGAATACAACAACAACAGCAACAGCAGCACAAACTACAACAGCCCGAAAGCATTCAATTGCACAGACAGACAACACACACACACGCACACACACACACACACATGCTCCAGGCATAGAATTGCACCAACACACACATAATCGTTTTATTATTTAATTTATGCGCCTGATACAACAGCACAAAAAACACGAACCAAATCTGCTGGTAAAAAAAAAGCAGAGAAACTGCCACACAATGTGAAGAGCACATAGATACAACAGCAGATCCAACAGATACATAGATACTTTTGCTGAAAACAATGAACAACTAAAAGTGTTATTTGCATAATATTTTGATAGGGGTACATTTTTGTGTACGCCTCAAAGACAGTGCTCAAGGTCAAGTAAATCGCGAATATGGAAAAACTAAACTGGGAACTCTCAAGTGACTTCCTCGATAAGAATTTGAATCATACTGTCATTATTATAATCTTTAGCATAAACATAAAACTCTCAAGAAGTTCTGGGAATTCGAAAAGCGACTTTCTTATCTTGTTCATATTTCTGTTATCTAATGTTGATAGTTAATAATAAATAAATTTGATAAGCAAATTCAATTGAGTTTTGTATGTGAGATATATAGAAATAATACGAACAATATATATATAAGTATTAAATAAAATGGTATACATACGGGTTTGGCTTTGGGTTCCTGCAAATAAAATAGAAAAGAGGTATTTAAATTTGTACAAAAAATGTATAAAAAGTAAATTGTAATTCAAATTAGTTGTAATTAAAAATAAACAGCTTATTTATGGGGGCGAAAAAACGAATGCAAACAATTCAAAAAAGCTTATACTTTATAGTATATGTATATATTTAAAATATGATATCGCTGGGGGGGTTTCGAAATGTAAAAACCCTCTAATTGGCTGTCATGGCAGCAATTTGCAATAAAAACAGCAGCGCCTATTAAAGTGAAAAACCATACATTTATGATATACAGTTTTAATTGAAATCCAAAGAGTGAAAGAGAGATTTAGCTGTTATTCAGCTGCTGCATAAGCTGCTTAAAACTTGCACCAGCCGCCCCAAAATAGTTTTGTCTATGTGTGTGTGTATTTATATGCACAGATGTACAAGAGAAGATATTTACTTATAAGCGTGCGTGCAACAAATATGAGCAAAGTAAGTGCAGCAGAAATGCGGCACGTTTGGACTTAAGTCCTAGAGCAGGACAACAAGGCTCAGGCGAAAAATAGAAAAAAGAAAAACAGGAAAACAGGAAAAACGCAGAGAAGGAAACAATGCGAGCAGATGTGCAGGCGAGCGAGAAACAAATGCAGATGTTTGTCTCTATCTCTCAGTGTGTGTGTGTGTGTGTGTTGTGTGTGTTGTGTGTGTGTGCATATACGACAGATGAATATGCATTTGGAGCAGCGCAAAGGAAGTAAAACAAAAATTCAATCGGATTTGTGGCACACACACAAACACACACACACACACACACACACACACACACACACACACACACACACACACACACACACACACACACACACACACACACACATGCAGCAGATGAGCCTGCAACTGGACGCAGCGACTCAAGAGTTTGTCGTTTTTCCATTTGGTGCAATGAACTCGTCTGCCTCGAGCAGTGTGTGCGTGTGTGTGTGTGTGTGTGCAGCTGTGCGTAGTGCAGCAACAAATTGAGTGATTGCAGCAATATTGTGGCAGTGAAGAGCGTGCCGGGCTAGCACCTGGCCAAAAGCATCAATTATAGCTGGAAAAATTGCTGAAAACTGTCCAAAAATTGCATACAAAATAAAAGAAAACTCTGCTGAAAACTTAAACATAAGCCAGGCAGAGGCAGAGAGAGAGAGCGAGTGAGAGTGAGAGGGAAAGCTGCAGCAATGCTGCTGCAACTGGATATGCAAGGAGCAGGGCAAGACCACGGACATGATATCAGATTGCACAACACAAAAGGCACACACACACACACACACACGCACACACACACATGCATCGATGATAATGAAGCACAAAGCTGAAGCTCATCATCAGCAACGTTTGCTCAAGTATCAAGTGCGCCAGTGTGTGTGTGTGTGTGTGTGTGTGTGTGTATACGTTATCCTGTATTCCAGTAGCTGGCAAAGCCAGCGTGCCAAAATGTGTGGATGTGTGCCAGAGGCCTGAGGCAAGCAGGACGAAAAGCAGGACGAGGACGAGGACGAGTGCTGGGAGTATGTCACGAACGGTGTGTGTGCTCAAGTGGAGGCAGGAGCATTGCACTGCCAGGATACTTAGCACGAGATACTTTCATGGCTGCAGCAAGCAGTTGGCTTGTAAGCAGCTAGCAGCTAGCAGCAAGCAGCGCATTTGGTATGCATGAGGTGAAACCTTTAAGTTGTCATGGCTGCTTTAGAGTTAGGGTTAGTTTACTGCACTGCATTTAGTTTGATGAAGTTGCCAGCGGGCAGCGGGCAGCAGGCAGCAGTTAGTCCTGCGGCCACAAAAGTGAAATTGAAAGAGTCTTGAACGATTACAAGGCAAACAGGACAATGCGAATACATCCACCCCGGCAGCGCACACAAGGATACAGCAGGACACAAAAAAAAAACGAGAAATAGCAGCAAAAAACGAAGTCAATCACTCAAACCAGCTCCAAACGGAAGGTTGCCTTTCGTTTGCCGCCTCTTTTTTGGGGGGGAGTCGTTTTGGCGACTTTCTTTGGACCCAGACGCCTTTTAATATTTGCTCTTCCTCTTGTTGTGGATTTGCCTTATTTGCCAGTCGTTTGACGAGCAAAAAAAAAGAAGCAAAATAAAATGCGAAATGGAAAAAAGCGTTTTAATGAGAAAATTCCTAAGAAAACTGCATATTTAAGGCCCGAAAAAGGAACTGCGACACGACAGGAAGCATTTTCCAGGCAGCTCAGCTGGGAGACGGCGCAATTCAAATAGCCAAGTTAATGACTTGTGCCTCAGGCATTCTACTTCTTCGTCTTCTTTCTGTGCGATTCGGGCCTGATTTGTGAAAGTTAAGACGGGCAGCGAGCCGGGCCCCGATTAAAGTGTGACCAGCTGCCCAGCTGCCCAGCCGGCGGGTAACCGAAACCGAAGCCGAAACCAAAGCCCAAAAAACCCCGTAACACAACTGACAGCAGCACTGCCAGAGTGGACCCCTATATTGAGTTACAAGATACCGCAGAAATATGTAAGTCACAAGTGCATTGATCCGCATTCGATTCGACAACAGTCGATATGCAATCAGAGCAATGTGCCCAAAAGCTGTCCAACTGAGAGCTGAGAGCAGAACTTCCGCGGAACGAAACGAGAGAGAGAGAGAAGAGCAGGACATTAATAATATTATTATTATGTATGCATGCTTTTTATGCATCTGTGCATATCAACACTGTGCCACAACAAATTGCAGACCAGAGCCTTACACACTGCAACACAATTGCGTTTCAATTGCTTATGATGTTTTAACATACAGAACATATAAAAACAAGAATAAAGAAATTAAAAAGAAAATACATTTTAAGCTGAACTTAAATCTTTTTAACTTGTTGATAAGCAAACATTTGTACAAAATACCTCAAAAGCAGGAATATAAAACCATATTGTGATCAAATCTAGTATCAGTCAATATCAAAAAGTCTATAAATGAAATTTGTATTTCATTAACATTATTTGTCATCCCCAAATGTATGATTTTTGCAGTAAAAGATAAGTTTTTCACTAAAGACAGTTCTTTAAGCATAGTCACATATTTCAGTTCTTAAATCAATCCTGATATTACTGTATAAAGAACTTCAGTTCTTAAATTTGCAGCTGGACCGTCTTGCACCTATTTCAAGAGCGAATATTGCTGTGTGTATTTACTAATTATTGTTCCTATTGTTCCTAATGCTGCCTATAATAAATACGTTTTTTTTTTAAATATTCACGAACGAAATGTTCTTGAAATTTTCAAAGCAAAACGCTGAAGTGACTCCTTTCATTGCACTTTACAGATATAATATGGTTTCAATCTGTTAAGAACTTGCAAGTGCTGAAAAATGCATTAACGTACTAAATAAATAAATATATTTACATATGCGGTATCAAAAGAGAATGTTATTGATAATACCCATACCTAAGCTAATATAAAGAGGGAAATCAAAGCAATATCAAAGCAGTTTGTCTCATTGGTTTTAAGTTAAACACTGCTCATATTCTGGAATTGTTAAACAAAGTATTCTAGTTTAAGGTCTGGTCACATGGTTTGCCATTTCTACAGCCAGGCCACACTGCTAGCTTATATGCATGTGTGTGTGTGTGTGTGTGTGTTTGTGTATGTTAATGTAAACAATAATTAAAATCTTGTTGTCTAGTGTGTTGTGTGTCTTGTGTATTGTTTTTGCAGTAGCGAGGCGAGGCGAGCACATGGGACATGTGTAGCCGGCCGCGTGTGTTGGACAGCCAGAGCAACAACAACAACAACAACAATAATAATGATGATGATAAAGCAGAGAGGAAGATATAAAATAAAGCGCCAATTGTGTGTCGCGGAAGCGCGGAAGGAAGAGCTGCCAACATGCATGGCTTCTCATCTACTTATACATAAGCACATGCACATGCATGCACATGTGTGTGTGTGTGTGTGTGCATATATTGACATGTCAACTGATGGCTGCAAAATTTACAACTTTATCTATGTGTGTCGTCGTTGGGGGGCAGCGGGCAGCGGCCAGCTAAGAGATAGCGGACTGCGATCGTCTCTCTCTCTCTCTCTCTGCCTCTCTTTGCGTGCCATTTTCTTGTTTGACAACCTTTTGTGTGTGTCGCTGAGGCGCATGCGCAGGCGCAGGCTGTTCGCGTTCTCTCCTGTCAACCTTCTTTCTTAATTGTGTGACCAGCCGCGCGCTCTCTCGCCTAACTATCTGGCGCGCTATCTCGCTCGCTCTCGCGCTCATCTGCGCGCGTTTCTCTTTGCTGTTTCCTGTTTGCTGTCGCTGTGCTAGCAGCGCAGTCGCTGTCGCCTGCGCTGCCGGCGCTGATCGTGGCAGCGAGACAAAACGTTGCTCGCCGTCGCTTATTTATTTATGTCTGTCTGTCTGTCTGTCTGTCGCTCTGTCTGACTGCGCATGTGTGTGTGCGTGTAAGCTGTGAACATCTGCTCCTGCAGGCGGCAGCGGCTGCGAACGACGTTTGCTTTTCTTTTGTTGTAGCTGTAGCTGTTGTTGTTCTTGTTGTTGTTGTTGTTGTTGTAGCTGTTGCCTCGTTTTCGTTATTATCGTTTTTATTGTTGTTTTATTTCATACGGCATATTGGCATTGCTGTTCTTGTTATTCTTACTTGTTGTCTTTTTCATTTTGATAATTCCGCTTTTGCCTCCACTTCTGCGTTGGCATTTGAAGAAGCGAACGAGGCGCGTTCAACTGGAAGCGTTTCGTCTGTGGACATGACCTTAATTTCGATTTTGGCTAAATAGTAGTTTTTGCTTTTGCTCTGTGAGATATAACTACATAGTTAGAGCGGGACAGCAGACTGCAGAGCATTCTCCTCATACGTTGCTGCTGATTTCTAAGCTAGATCTTGCCAAGAATAGTTTTTAACTTGCATGCGAAAGGACTTTGAGCGTCTTCTTAGCCTGTGACTCCTGTGACACAGTCGGCCAATGAACTTGTCCGGCTGTTCACATGAAGATGTCACATAACCTCACCACACAACCACTTGAAATGCCAAATGGACTCGTCTGGGCGACATGTAGCGCAGTGTCAGATGCAGATTTCCATGTCTGCATGTCTGTGTGTGTGTGTGTGTGTGTGTGTGTGTGCGTGTGTAACCTGATTTCCTCAAAGGATATGCGCTGCCTGCGGCGAGGCTCTTAAGTGATTTCGAAACGCAATGCAAACTGAATGGCAAGCGCACGAAACTCAGCGTGCGCAGATGAGAGCTTAAGGATACGCGAATGCTCTCGATGCACTCGAGTGCACGTACGCAAGTACTTAGGCACACACACACGCACACACACACGCACACACACACACACACACATAAGTCCATTCAGCCTGTAGGTTACTAGTTAAGCGTCTGGCCAGGCGGCAGTTGAATGCATTTGTACGCCGGACAGACAGCCGGACTGACTGACAGACAGACAGACAGGCGGACAGAGGAGCAGACGAACGGGCGCATTAATTTGCACTGGCTCCGGCTGGAACATCTGTTGTGCTGACATAAATCTTGAGTGACTGACCGCTGGAGCGAAAGACCGAAAGACCGAAAGCGCGAACTCTCGTGGCCGCGAGCTCCAAATGAGAAACCAGTTTCACTCTGGCAAACTCAACTAGGCTCATCTACAGTGGTCACAATCACATTGACATGTCTAACTTTAAGTATCGGATGATATTGAATTGCCTATATAAAATACTAATGTTGCTCAATCTACTACCAATATATACCTTCTTCTGCGCTACTAATACTACTGCTAGCAAGTATTATCAATTGGGATTGAGGCTTTATCAAGTATTAAGTATATTTTCAATACTCAATCCAGAATTAGGTATACTATTTTCAATAATAAATCTCTAGGACTTAAGTCTACCAAGCTCTGACAGTAAGGTTTATATATGTTTCTAGGTAATGACTGTAAGCTTGTATTATTGAGAAGGATAGTTTTATAATATTTTAATAATCCTATCAGATATGCAAATTTTCTTTAAAAAAACCAGATACAAAGTAATGTAAGTCAAACCACTTCGTTGATACATGAACTATTCTTGAGCACTATTGATTGTGATGTAGAAAAATTAAAACCATTGATTAATAATTGTGTCTAGAAACATTTCGTGATTCATTCACTCATTTCATAGTCATATAAAATAATTCAACGGCTAAGCACTTTGGATATGTTTGAGATCTGTGACACATTCCGATTCCTTTCGAAACCTAGGAGTATATCGCAAAATAGCATTGGAAAACATTCGGATTTGAATGGAACTAACTTTTTAAAAGCGCGTAGAATTCGAAACAGAACCGAATATTTGTGTAAGTTTGTGGATGCACTTAACTAAGAGCTTGCAGACTCTTATAATAAGTTTTGTATGGTAAAAATATAGATTGATATATAAAAGATAGCTTCGACTAGTTGTCTATAGCTGTTTTATTGTCCAGCTAACAATTGTTCTTAAAAAAAATACATACAAATTTCAGAGAACATTATAATAGGCACTATATATTATAATCATATTTGACAATACTGTTCGATTCGAACCACTGTGCACAGCAGCAGCACCGTTGCTGTTGTTGTTGTTGCTGTTGTTGTTGCCGTTGAGCAGATGCAGCACAAGTGTGCAGCGATTTCATTGAGTAAGTTTTTTGAATGAATGAGAAATGCTCGTAAGCCTGGAACTGGCCCTGGGCCTGAACCAGAATCTCAGCCAGAGTCAGAGTCAGAGCCAGAGCCTGGGAATTGGCTGAAAGCTGAATGGCCAGCTGGCCAAATGGAATGGCCCAATGGCTGAGTGGGGATTGCTGATATATGTATACTATATGTTTGTATGCATAGACTTACCTTCTTCTCGGTGAGCTTCTCGCAGCGGCGCTGCTTGCAGATCTGGTGGCTCTTGTCGTTGCGGCAGGGGGCGCACTCGCCGCAGTTATCCTTGCGCTGGCAGCCGACGCACTCGCCGCAGCGTTTGCGCTTCTTCTTCGACTGCAAGACAGAGGCGGAAGCAGAGAAGGAGTTGTTGGTGGAGTGGTTGGCGTTGGGTGGGTGTTCATGTTCATGTTCGTGTTCATGTTCAAAGTCGTGTTCGTAGTCGGGTTCGTAGTCGAGTTCCGGTTCGTATTCGTGTTCCGGTTCGTATTCGTGTTCCGGTTCGTAGTGGTGATGGTAGGTCATGTTGGTGGGTGGGTGTTCCTATTATTCGCAGCGTTTGCCAGTTATCGTTGGGTGCGGCGCCGTCAAGCTGTAACTTACCTGCTTGTCGCATCCACTGGCATTGGCGGCATCGTTGCTGTCGCCCATGCCGAGCGCGCTCAGCGGACTCTTGAAGTTGGCCGTGCTGGAGACGGCGTCCACCTGCCCGGGTTGGCCGCCACTGGGGTCCACGTCCATGCCGCTGGCCTCACTCTCGGCGCTGGACTCGAGCGAGTTGGGCCGCTGTTTCCGGCGCTCCTTCTTGCGCGCATCCAGCCGCGCTATCGGCGACTGCAGCAGCTTCTCCACCTTGATCGGCGTCGTCGTCGTCGTCGGCAGCGGCATCGTCATCGGCATCGGCATCGGCATCGGAGTTGGAGTCGGCGTCAGCGGCTGGGTCGTGTGCGGCGTGTGGCTGCCACTGCTGCTGGCCGCATGTGGAAAGCTGTTGCTGTTGTTGCCATCGTACGAGCTGGGCGTATGCATGCCCACTGCCACGCCCAGTCCGCCATGCAGCTGTTGATGCTGCTGCTGCTGCTGCTGATGCAGCTGCTGCTGCTGATGCGGATGCTGCTGCTGCTGCTGCTGATGGTGCTGATGCAGATGTGCGCTGCCGATGCTGTTGCTGAGATCAAAGTCATCCTTCTTGAGCAGCATGCTGCCCGTTAGCAAGTCATAGTCGCTGGCAGCCGTCGCGCCCGGCTCCTTCTTGATCAGCGGCGCAAAGCCCGGCGTCAGCGGCTGATACAGCTGCAGATCCCCAAAGGCGGCCGTCGCTGCCGGCATCAGCGGATAGGCAGCGACACCTGCTCCCACTGCCGCACCACGATGATGCGCGTGCATGTGATGGAAGGCATTGGGCGGCGGCGGCGGTGCAGCCAGCGGCGCAAAGCTGCCCGACGGCGGCGTTATGCTCGTCTGCATGCCCGGCAGCTGCGTCAGCGGCGAGCCCACGCTCATCATGCCCGGCGAGCTGACTGAGATGCTAGCCGGCGACATGGCCACCGTTTGCAGCGAGCTGGCCACTCCAGCACCTCCACCGCCAGCTCCACCGCCAGCTGTAGCAACTGCTGCTGCTGCTGCTGCTGCGGCGGCTGCAGCTGCTGCTGCTGCTGCTGTTATGGGCATGGGCATGGGCGTTCCATCGGGCAGCAGCTGATCGTTGTAGCCGTGAAATTGACTCTGGAATGAGGGCAGCTTTGAGAAGGGCTCAAAGCCGCTCTTCGGCTGTGACTGATGCTGATGTTGCTGCTGCTGCTGTTGCTGTTGCTGCTGCTGCTGCTGTTGCTGCTGCTGTTGTTGCTGTTGTGGCGGCCCGCTGTCCTTGGACTCCATTTCCCAGGGACGCGTGTAGCTGCCGTTGGAGTTCGAGTTCGAATTGGAGTTGTTGCCGTTGGTGCCTACTGCAACGGCGGTGGCGGCGGCAGCAGCAACGGCATTGCCGGCATCATTGTGTCCGCCATGGACGTGCTGATTGTGGGCGTGGCCACTGGCAGCATTGATATTAGCATTGCTGCCGCTGCTGCCCAAAGGTGCGGCAACATTCGAATTGTTGTTGTCACTAGTGCTGCCGTTGGCGTTGCTGTTGCTGTTGTTGCTGCTGTTGTTGTTGTTGTTGTTGTTGCTGCTGCTGCTGGTGCTGTTGGCGGCTGCCGCTGGCTGCTGCCGCGCATAATAGTCCCAGTGCTGAGGCAGTTGCTCCGCTTGCGGCTGCTGCTGTTGCTGCTGGTAGTGTTGCTGATGCAGATGATGCTGCTGCTGCTGTTGCTGCTGCTGCTGCTGCTGCTGGTAGTGGGTATGGTGGTGATAGGGCGCCGTATAGTGCTGGCTGAGACTGCTCAGCTGATTGAGATGCGTATTGTGGAGCTCGGCAGCTGCCGAGGCGACTGTCGCTGTGATTGCTGGCAGCGGATTGCTGCTGGCGCTGCTGGCTGCCGATGCGGGATCGACTGGGCCGACTGGGCCGACTGGGCCGCCTGTGCTGCTGCTCTGTGCGATTATTGTGGACGCCATTTGGGTCCGTACATTAGCATGGCTGCGCAGCTCCTAAGCCACTGCGCTCCCTTTGTGTGTGTGTGTGTGTGTGTGTGTGTCTTTGTGCTTAAGGAGTTTCAATATGTTTTGTACACAAGCAAATCGCTAGCTAAAAATCGTTTCTTAGTTTTTATATATTTCTTTTTGTTTTTTTGTACACGCTCACTGCTCTTGAGGTAGTTTTTCTTCGTTTTGTATGTTTGTTTTTCTTTTGTCGTTAAAGAACTTTACAATATTTGTAATTTGTATTTTGAACTCACTGGTTTTTGTTTTGTGCTTATTGAATTTTTATGTAAATTTGTATTTAATTTATATATATATATTTGCTTGTTTGTTATTGCTTAATATTCGTTTTAGGGTTTATATAAATATGTTTGTTTAGTTATCGTTATCGTTATCGTTATTATATTTAATAATTTGCGGTTGTTTGTAAAAGTGCTACTATTAAATTGTTTTTTTTTAAAATTTGTAAGTTGAAAATTTAAAATTTTTTGTACTTTATTCGTGGTTGAAGATGCTTTCTATCTTTTGTTTGTGGTTGTTTGTTGTTGTTGTTGTTCTTGTTGTAAACGGCAGCTATGAAATTGTTGTATTTAATTTGATATATTTGTAATATTTGCTGTTTGTTGCTTAAATTAATTTGCAATTTCTCATTTGTTTAGCTTTTTGTTTTTTTGTTGTGCTGTGTCTCAGACTTCGACTTGTTGTTAGAAAAATTTGTAAATTTGTAATTTGTAAATTTGTATTTTGTATGCGTTTTTTGTTTACTTCTTTATATATATATATTTTTTTGTTGTTGTTGTTGATTATTTAGCTTGTTGATATTTTGTGATATTTTGTATTTGATTTTATTTTGTTTGTAAATTGATGCTTATGAATTTTGTACTCTGGTTTTTGCTTTAAAATTTGATTTGCTTCTTGTTTGTTGTTGTTGTTAATATGTTTATATATATAAAAAATAGTTGCAGCTTTTATTGAAAATGTTTTTTATATACCGTTATGCAATATAATGTTACTTATTTATATATAGGCTTAATTTTAAAAATCTTTGTCTTCCGTTTGTTTGTTTGTTTGTTGGTTGGCTTACAAATTAATTTAACATTATTGCGCTATTTGTTATGTGTTTTAATAAAATTATGCTTTATTAAATTTAGTTGAATTTGCTTTTTCGTTTAAGTTTAATGCATTTTTGTTTTGTTTTTGTTTTTTTGTTTTTGGTTTGAATTCAAGTTTGAATTTTGATTGTTTGCCAAAAAGAAATTTGCATTTTGAATTTTAGATGCCAAAATTGGTAGTTGTTGTTGCTGTTGTTGCCTCAAATCCTTTGGTCAAAAAGCTGCAATGAATAGAAAAATATGTAATTAGTATACAATTGAGTATATAAATGGTAAGCTAAGATTATAGTAGGATTGGGAAGGTATTGGTAAGAATTGTATGTTGTATGTTGTATGTTGTATGTTGCTCAAATCCTAGCTCAGACCTATTGCTGACCAACTAAAATGACTTTACAAGGAACTTTGTTTGGCTTGCAACTTTTGTTCGTTCATATTTTTTGTTGCTGCTGCCATTATCGTTATTCTCTCTCTCTCTCTCTTTCTCTCTCTCTCTGCTTGCTTCACTCACTTAAAGCATCTACAAACTTCAACACATAATTATGGTCTTTGACTGTATAATGAGCGGCATTGGCCAAGTCGCAAGTCCGCGCTGGCAGGAAGCAGCAACAACACAAAAAAAAGCAACAAAAAATGTAAAGGACACTCACTTCTGGCTTTTTATTGCCGTTGGTTGTTGCTGCTGCTGCTGCTGTTTGTAAGTAATGCTTTTGGCTTTGTAAGAGCTGCCACAAACACACACACACACACACACACACACACACACACACACACACACACACACACACAGACTTGCTGCGTTTTTCAGTTGCTGTCGCTGTTGTCATTTTCTTGCTGTTGTTTTTTCTCGCCATTTTTATTCGCAGTTACTCTCGCATTTTGCTGTTGTTGTTGTGTTTGTCTCTTTTGTATTTGGTTCTCATAAAAAAGTACAAAAACACACGGCACAGGTGTACATTTTTTGCGCGTCCTTTGCCGTTGCCTTTTGACTTTTTGCGTTTTGCTTTTGTGTCCAACCTGCCAACATTTCGTTGCGCTTCACAAAGTTCAATGGGCCTGCTCAATGTGTGTGTGTGTGTGTGTGTTTCAGCAAGTTTTCTTCTTCTTCTTATTCATTTTTTTGCCTCTTGAGGTGTTGAAGTGTTCACAAACTTGAAGATCTACTTTGGCCAAATGTAAACAATATTTTACTGTGGCGCTTCACATCTATGCACAAAATATGCTTTTAGCTTAACATCAAATGTGTGAATTACTTAGAAGAATATTTCGTGTAATTTGCCTTGTACGAGCAAGCAGCCAATTATATTTGTAAGGCCAGCTTTTTGACAATCTTTATATATATATTATATATATATTTACTTTATTATAAGTATGACTTTAATTTACTATAAATACAACAAGGGGAGCATGATTTTGGACTCCTTTCGAATCTGTGGGCAGACTTCACTAACTTATATGCTATGGATTAATCTAATGACTGATTCCCAGCAATCCCTAAACAACTGTTTCTTAAAAATAGCTTTTGACGTATATATTTATATTTATGACTTTATCGTTTTACAGTTTGAAACATTGATGAGTTGTAAGGATGTTCAACTGTGCAAGCCAATTGAAGGCGATGGTTTTAAGAACATGGGATATATATGGTCAAAGCTGACTTTCAGGTGTATGGCAGCTATGAGAAATAGTTATACGATCCGGCTGGTTCCGACAAATGTGCTCTACCTTCAAATAATAAGTCTCTGTGCCAAGTTTCATTGCTATAGCTCAAAAGCTGAGCGACTAGTTTGCATACATACAGACAGACAGATATGGCCAGATCAATTTGTTTTGTCATATAGGAGGTAACTTATGGGGTACGCTTCCCTTTTACGCATTACACACTTAAGGACACAGTGAATATGCCATATTATCAGACCATAACTATAAAGTATACAAATTGAAAATATCCTAAAGTCAAATCGATTGCATTGCAATTAATATTTGCTTGTTTTCTGGACAGCTGTTGTTTGATCTTCATACACATTTGATGGCTGTTCTCCCTGGCTGGACAATTAAAGCCTGATTATGTTGTCGCTTGCAATTTGCGTGTCGCAATTTCAGACTCGCATTAGTGCCGTCAAATATAGAAGTGAGAAGCGCCTTGCAGCGAACAACGAACAACGAACAACGAACGAACGAACGGTAAAAGGCCAATGGCCAGCAGAACCTGCCGCAGCTAAGTTAAGATCGGCGAATGCGCAGCGCAAGGAAACGCAGAGAGAACAAGAAGAAGAAGAAAATTGATGTTGCAGCTGCCACAATTTGCTGCACTTTCCGTTTTATGCGACTTCGTTTCGCGTTTCGTTTCGTTTCGTTTCTTCACTTTGGCCAGCCCATCCTGCAGCAATTGCGGCTCATATATTTACATTGTTCGCGCTGTGTGCCGCAAGTTGCAGCAAGCTGCAGCAAGTTGCAGCAAGTTGCAAGCTTCGAGTTACGAGTTACGAGTCGCAGGTTACGAGTTACGAGTATTGCGCTGCGGCGATAAAGATCCCGATTTCCAAAATTAGGCCAATGCAACTGTGTGTGTGCGAGTGTGTGTGTGTGTGTGTGTGTGTGTGTGTGAGTGTGTGTGAGAGTGTTGCCTGCAACATGTGCACAATTAGCGCTTCCTCTGGCAGGCTCCGATGATAAATCAAGGCGATTTCGCAACGGTCAACAACGAACAGCTCGTTTTATTCAAATCGGAAATGCTTGCGCGATCTGTCTGAAGCTAAAGCCACAATTTCCGCTCTGTGATATATATATATATATATATATGCATGTATAGATCGTCTAACTGTTCGATTTGCCATATCTTATCTAATGTTAAGCTGATAAGCAGCATAGTTCTTATAGCTCTGCATATTTGGCGCAGTTTTCGGAGCTCGCTTAGGTTTTCAAAGCTATACAAATAGAACATGGCCATGGGCATTAGTGTGATGTGTGTGTGTGTGTGTGTGTGTGTGTGTGTGTTGTGTGTGTGTGAGGCTTACAAAATACGAGACCCTGAACAATGCGCGCAATTCACTTCAATTTGTGTGTGTGTGTGTGTTTGTATGTTATTTGTGCTGCTGCTGCCGCACAGTTTGCAACATTTTGCACATTTTTTGCGAATTAAACACGCAGCAGACAGATGTACATTGAACATTGTACATTGTACATTATATATGTGTACATATATATGCATATGTATATATGTATGTATATGCTTGCGAACAATGCGTCATTTGAAATACATGCAGCAGGGCAAAAATGGCAACAGCAGCAGCAGCAGCAGCGGCAGCAACGAATGTAGGTGACTCTGAGCTGCATTTGGTGCATAAAGTAGGCTACAACACACGCACACACACACACACACACACACACACCCACACACACATGGAATATTACAAATGCTGTGTATGAACTCAGCCATGACGAGGCGAGGGTGAGCTCTAAACTCTGAGCAGAGCAGAGCTGAGCTGAGCAGGAACCTCACTGTTGCTGCTGCCTGTGCCTGTGCTACCTGTGCTACCTGTGCGTAGCCAACAACTGACTTTGAGCCCTGGCAGACAGCGGGCGAAACAAGTGCAACAACGCAACAACAACAACAACAACGCCAACTGGCAGTGTTTGCCCATCCTCTCGCTTCTGCTCCTGCTTCCCAGCTTGACTGGCAGCGCTGCTGTTCTCCTGTCCGTCCGTCCGTCCGTCTGTCCGTCTGTCTATCTGTCAAGCTGACGCTCTGCCAGCAGCATTTGCTTAAATGAAGTGCCCGTGTAGCTAGCGCTACTACAAGCTCCCAACTGGAGCCGGAGCTACTGCAAATGTTGCGCATACGCCCCATGTAATATTTTAATATGTTTCCCTGACGTTTTGGCGCTTGTTTACAACTTTTGTTCATATATGAAATTTGTTGGAAATTGTTTCTGCCAGCCAGCAGCACTAAAATATTTATTAAAATAAGTACATGTGCATACACATATTAGGCTCCAGCAGCTACTGACAAGCGCATATACATATATTTTATTCTCTTCTTCGAATTTACACAACATGCGTCTTGCAACATAATTAAAATCAACTTTGCAATATGCCATGTATATTGTTTTATTATAGTTTTTTTTGAAGTACAACTGAGCTCTCCTAAATATTAATATGCAATATTTGGTAGTTTTGGAGCTTGCGAATTTCATATTAATTTTGTTCGGTTTTTAGAAATTATATAAAAAGAGAAGCTATTTTGATAAAGTTTTGCATTTTGGTTTAGTTTTGTATGTTTAAAATTGATTAAAGTTTTATTTGTTTGATTTGTATTGCTGATGTAATGAATAACTTGAATATTGAAACAAGAGATATGATAAACTGTGTATAATATAAAATATTGATTCTTTAAATATTAAGTCTTTAAGCTGTAAGCTCAATTCTACTATATTACGTATTTGAGCAATTACCTAAAGCTAAGCTCATATTTTAGCTAACAGATTGAGAGTAAGAAAATCATTGGCATTGGAGTTATGATGACTCTGCTAATGGGTTAATTTACTCTCCAATGTGTCGCGTGTAAATTGAGTTATGCGCTGCGGAGTTGGGCAGAGAAAGAGGAGGAGAAAGATGAGGATGAGGATGAGGAAGAGGAGGAGTATGAGAGGCAGCTCAGTATGCAGAGTATGCGATGAAATGAAACGTGCTGTGTGCCACAATGAAGCCATGCAAAGGAGCTAACCAAACACACACACGCAGGCACACACACACACACATATACACACACACACTTGCAGATTTACGAGTATGTCATTTAGCTCGCATACTTTCAAAGTCACGCACGTTACCGTTAAAGCTACAAGCAGGCAGTTTGTGTGTGTGTGTGTGTGTGAGTGGGCGGCATTACATGTGTGTGTGTGTGTGCGTGTGTGTGTTGTTTGTTTTTCTCTAGGTCAAAGCCTTAATTTGCCAGCCGTGTCCTTTGCTACCTGTGCGTGCTCTGGTTTTTTTTTCTGTTTTTTTGGCATGTATATAGCTATTTTATGAATGAAAGCGAAAATGAAACATGTGTGTGTGTGTTTGTGTGTGGGAGTGTGATGTGTGTGTGGGAGTGTGAGTTACTGACAACGACAATGTGCGTGCCAGTTGTTTATTTTTAGCTGCCGCCTTAATTCATTGGGGGTCGGTCGCAGCGACTGCAGTTCCAAGAGCCAAGACCCAAGAACCAAGGCCCCAGGCCCAAGGCTCATAAACTGCAACAGAAATAGATGCAACAAAAGTAACAATAACAACAACAACAACAATAATAAGAGTCGCGTCCAGTTGGCGGCACATGTTGTGCCTGCATTCTGGTCAGACAAATTGCGGCCGCATGTGCCAAGATACACAAACTGCAAGCTACAGATACAGCTACAGCTACAGCTACAGATACAGATACAAGATACAAGATACAAGATACATATGCGCTGCTTGAACTTGAACTTCGTTTTGCTTGCCGCCGCTGCTGCCTCAATTTGTATTACTTTATTATTTATTTTGCTTTGCGTTTCGTCGTCTTTGCTTCTATGGCGCTTTAAATTCTCTTTATTGCCCAGGCTTCAGCCAACCGCCCCCCGCCCCGCCCCCCTCTTCTTCTTCTTCTGTTTTTTTTGGGGCGTGGGCCGCCTCTGTCATGTTACGACGCCTCATTTGGGGCCTGACTTCGACTGCGACTTTGACTTGAAGTTGTTCTTGTTGTTGTTTGCTGCCTGCTTCTTGTGTTTCGCTTTCGTTTTTTATATATGTACATCTTTTTTTTGGCGCTTCTGTTTTGAGCGCGCCAAAAGCGACCGCTTTGTTTGCCTGTGTGTGCGTGCGTGTGTGTGTGTGTGTGTGTGTGTGTGTATCTTGAAGTTTGTATGCCCGCTGTGCTGCCTTGAAGTACGCACGTTACTGTTAGTTAGTTACGAGCAGCCAGTCGAGTGTTGAGCATGTATCCGTATCTTGTTGCTTTTTGCTCGGTGTTGAGCTTGTTTTTTGTGTTCTTTGCACGTTCTCGCAGCAGCCTGGGAATGGGCATAACTCTTCAGCAGCAGCAGCAGCAGCAGCAACTTCAGTGCTTGAGCCTTGAGCTGCTTTTTAATTTAACTTGACAAACGTCGGCGCATATGCGCCACAGATACAAATGTATCTAGCGGATTGGCGGCGTCTCTGATGCTCTCATTGTTGTTGTTGCTGCTGCTGCTTCTGTTGAGCTGCCAGCAACAGTTTTTTGCTTCTTTTTGGCATCTTCTATTTGTATTTGTGTATTTGCTGCTGCTGCTGCTGTTGCCGCGTGTTTATTGCCATTACTCATCTGAAATGTTTTCTTGTGTCAATTTTTTTCGGCAGCTTTATGCCCAGAAACAGCAACAGAAAGCACAGCATTGGAAGACTGCTGCCAGTTGCTTGCTTTATGCCTCCATTTAAATATATTTCATGCTGTTTGTCGCATGTTTGTTTTGCTTGCAGTTTTCCCTCTCCGGGGGCGCATCGTCATCAAATCCGTCAATAAATCGGCTTAAAACGGCCAAGAAAACAATACCAAATGTGTGTAGCAAGTGCAGCCGTCGGCTTTCGGCTTTCGGCTTGCGACTTTTGTAATTTGATCCTAAATGCCCTAAATTGTTATCGCCATTTACTGCTGTGCGGCAGTTTTGTGCCAAAAAAAGATTGAAGACATTTGCAGGTAAACTAAACAAAACACAGATAAGCCAACGACTTAAAGAACCGACGGCAAAAAGCACTTGGCAAAGTATATAAATTGAGTTAAAATGAGCATAGGCATAAATCCAATTACATTTTGCTATAAGATTCCATCATTTTACTCTTATTCTCTGCATCATGCTAAACAAAAATTTGCATTTTTCTACATTTATCAAATTAAATGTCTCTTTGCCCATTTAAATTGTGATTTTCACATTAAACTATTGATCAGCGCCTATAAACTTTCCAATTAGCTAAAAGCTTTCATTCGGCATTAAATGTAATTACTATGATTTATATTTATATTTCACACAAATATAAATTGGTTAATCTTTTCATTTAATGTCTGATTTGAAATAAAATATACAAATATTAGCGAGCTTAGAGTTTTAGTCTAATTTAAATAAACTAAATCATTGCCATTTTCACATTTACTAATTTGTTCTTTTCTACATTCTTATATATAAGTAAATTTTGTATAATAAATACAAACCGTTGTTAATCCATTGCCATTGTGCTACTGTTGCTGCCACTGGGAAATTGTAAGCATGCTGTCTATATGTAGATGCTATAGTAGATGCTTTCGAAGGATCTGTTAAGCTGTTGTTTAACCGAAACCGAAAACCGTTAAGGAACCGAAAGGAGCCCGCGAAACGCGAAACGCGAAAACGAAAGCCGTCCGCGAAGAACTTAGAAGAAATTGTTTACAAAGCGCGAACAAAAGATGCGAACGCGACACGAAAAGGGAACTAACGCAAAGAAACGATGCGGAGTCGCATTGAAATTGAAATTAAAATTGTTGCTTAAATGTGCAAACATTTGTTGTTGTCGCTGCTGCTGCTGCTGCTGTTGTTGTTGTTGCTGTTGTTGTTGGCACTATTCACATTGCAAAGGTAGTTTTTGCTGCCGTAGCACACATTCGAAACTCGTTTCGCGTTTCTTACACACTTCAACTGCAACTGGTAACTGCAGTCCTTGATCAAAGTATCTTAGCTGCGTTGCCTAATTGTTGTTTGTGGTGTGTGTGTGTGTGTGTGAAAAGGAAAGCGACACGCGGACAATCAACAACAGAACGTTGACGTTGGCGACGGCAACGCTCCACTCACGACTCGCACAATTCACAACTCGCACTCGTTTCTGTGGCGCTCGTACGAAGCGACGGCGGCGGTGCAAAAGTTTTTGTATTTAGGAAACTTTTCACCCTTCGAAGGATACACAACAACTGATTGTGCCGTGCACAAGCGAACGGCAAACCAACCCCGACGCCAGCAGCAGCAAGCAGCAGCAGCAGGCAGCAAGCAGCGGCAGCGGCAGCGGCAACGCATCGGTTTGACGCCGGCAGCAGCGAACACAACAACAACAGCCACACACAACACACGAGCTGGCATACGAAGCAGTGTGCTCGGCTCGAGCCGCAACATGTTGCAAGCAGCAACAAATAACAAACGCAGTGATGTAAATGTAAATGCTTAAATGTTATTTGTTATATTTTTGTAGTATTTCTAATTTGTTTTCTGCTTATTATTAAAATAAATATTTATTAATTATTATATTTATATATTTGAAATATTTGTTATTTGTCTCGCTCCTATATATAAAAGCAAAATTATTACAGCTATTGCTTACATATATTAAAAGTTAAGTATAATAACACATTTCTATAGGTTATTCATGAGCGTTTGAAATTTTCTTTACAAATAATTATTTAAATATATTTAAATTATAAAGAGCAGCAACAAATAAAATGCATTAAATGTTTAAATATCAAATGAGACATTATTGCTTATTTGTTTTGCGCTTAAATATAAAACTTAAATTATTAAAGATACTCTTTATATATATTATTATTATTATATTTCTAAATAAATACATTAAATGTGTATGAATTAGTTTACTTTCCTTTGGTTTATTCATAAGCGCTTGGAAATATGTTTACAATTAATAATTTATTTTATATAATAAAAATTTTTAGATAAGTCAAGCATTCTTAAACAAATGAATTTATACATAGTTTACTCATACATATGTATGTATAATAAACTCATTATAATCTTTATATTTGGTGTAATCATAATAAATTCATTCTAAGTTTATATAAAAATGTAAGCTTATATTATTACCTTGAACTGCAAACTGTTTATTTTATAGAGATAACTGAAATTCTAAATTTTTAATTGTACATTACATTATCTAATTTTGAATTTAATTCGTTGCAAATTTTACATTTTAAATAGTTGCCTGTGTCGACTGATTTTAGTTGACATTCAATGAATAAATACAATACAAGAAACGCTTTAGATTCAAGCTGAAAACATTGTATTATTTATTTAATTAATAATATTTAATTTTCGGCTATTTATTTATTTATATTTCTTATTATACTATATTTGCCTAGAACGTGCCTGTGCGCTGAACCTGTGTCACCCTGTTGGCTCGACTGCTTTGCCTTGCAACCTTCGATCGGCAACTGCAGCCAGCCGTCAGACATGTTGCGCTGCACTGCCGCAGCTGTTGTGCGCTGTTGTGTGTCCTGTCTCGAACACGTCCTGCACACGCACACACACATGCGCACATACATGCGCACGTACATCAACAGCTGCATGTGCTCTCTGCTGTCACTTACACACACACAAACACACACACATATAAATCGACACATAAACACGACCATGCGGCGTTTGAAGTGCGCTTTACTTGTTGTTGTTGTTGCTGCTGCTGCTGTTGTTGTTGCTGCTGCTGTTGCTGCTGCTGCTGCTGCTGCGTCTCCTGTACAGTTGTTGTTCCAATTAAAAATTTTTTTCCCTAGTTTCGCGCGCACAATGCGAACTTGCAATCTATGAGCTATGCAACGGCAACGGCAGCGAGCGAATATTTTCTGGTTTTATTTCGCAGTCGCAGTTTGCTGTTTGCTGTTTCTGTTGCTGTGCTCATTTCTATTTGATGCCTGGACCTTGTGGGCGTAACTGTGTGTGTGTGTGGTTGTGTGTGTGTGGTTGTGCCATATCCTTGCTGGCATTGCACTGGCTGTTGCTGTCGCTGCTGTTATGTTGCGGGATTTCGGTACAATTTGCCTTCTTATTTCACTTTTTGCCAGCAGCTTTTGTAAAGAGTCATAGTCCTGGCACTGGCACTGGCACAAGTCCATGTCCTGCTGCCGCTGCTGCCGCTGCTGCTGGCTGGGCTCTATATGTCAGTTGATTTCATTTCACTTTTTGTTTCTCGCTTTTTGCTATTAGCTGAGCTTGTGTGCGTGTGTTTTTTGCTGCCTCTGAGTTTTTCGGCCATGCAGTTTTAAGCTTTGCTGCTCCTGCTGCTGCGGAGCCTTTTGATGCCAGCGCATTTGGCTGCGGATGCGGATGCGGATGGGCTTTGGGATTTGGCTATGTTGGCGGAAAAGAAAACAGAAGAAGAAGAAGAAGAAGAAGCAGAAGCAGAGGAGGAGGCGGGCAGGCAAAACCTTGACAGTTGCATTGTTGAATGGGGCGTGGGAATGGCAAAGGGTAGGCAAGAGAGGCAAGCTTCAAGGAAGGCTCAAGGCTGAGTAGGGTAGTGAAAGGGAAAGGGCACAGGGCAAAGGAGAAGGAGAAGGAGCAGTCGCTGTCGCTCTATTTGCATTGCGTAATGGAAAAAGTCGTGAAAGGCAACCCTTGTGCCTTATCCCAGCAAATGCTTATCCAGCTACGCACAGCGACAGCAACACTGACCTGTCCTACACACGAAAATCACACGCAAGGTAAATACAGAAGGCACACACACACACACACGACACACACACACACACAAGACTCGTAAAGTTACATCTGCACAAACAGAAGAAGAAGACGCAGCCGGCGCTGACTGACTTCAACAAATTTTGGGGGCAGGGGCAAAGTAAGCAATTGCAACTGCAACTGCAACTGCTGCTGTCTTGGCTTTGACTTTGCCTTTGCCACTTTGCCACTTTGCCACATTTGCCGTTTGATTGCGCTGCAAAAGTATCCGCAAAGTTTGGCTGCAAGTTGTGCGTGCAACAAAGTTACTTAGGCGCTTTGCTTTGGCTCTAGCTCACTCACTCTCTCTCTCTCTCTCTCTCTCTCTTTGCTAGTGTATGTGTGTCCTTTGCCAGGCAACAAAGGACATTCACATCGCATGCAACAGCAACAACAACAACAACAACGATAAAGTATCTGACAGTTGCAGCAAAGTATTTGAAAAATGAAAGAAACTCGCGCAAACGCAACGCAAAAAGTAGCACAGAAAGCAACGCTGAATATTGAATACTCTTTTGCGATATGAACTCATTTCGTTATATATTATAGCTATAAATTAATCCAATTTGAAACCTCGACATTCGAATCTTAACAAATTAGTGTGTACTTAGTTCATGCTTAAAGTATTTCAATTGATGTTACTTTTTAATGTTTAAAGGGCCTTTCGAGGCATTTGAGAGCCTTATAACATCTTGATTTGCATAGAAAATCGAATGTTTGTATTAAATTCAAGTGCAGATCTAATATAGAAGCCAAGCCCTGATCAAAACTGCAGTGGGCACCAAAATCTGATCAGTTTTGCCAAAGTTATGGCAGTTTTAAGTGTTTGCAAGGCATTTCTAGAGACTTGGGACTTGAAGCTTGAAGCTTTATCATATTCAGTCTTATTCAAAAACAAGTGGGAAAGGATTATCTTCGGCGTGCCGATGATTTCTTACTCTTTTCGAAGCTTTAGACAATTTTGTAAAAATTCGTTTTATCGCATGGCATTTATTTACTTTTTCTAAGAATTTATATCATATGAATACAAATTTTTCTTTTGAAATATTTAATTCATTGCCAGTTCTATGACAGCTATAAGATATAGTGGTCCGATCCGACCGGCTTCGACCAATGTGCTGTCCCTTTGAATAATAAGTGTCTGTGCAAAGTTTTATTACGATAGCTCAAAAACTGTGGGACTAGTTTGCATACATACAGACAGACAGATAGACGGACATGGCTAGATCAATTTGTTTTGTCATTCTGGCAGTAACTTTTGGGGGTCTCGGACGTTATCTTCTATGCGTTACAAACTTCAGCACAAATTTAATACACTATTTTCTTCGAAAAGAGTATAAAGATGTTAGTTTAATTTAGTCGTATTAATCAATATGATATATTAAGCGATAAGCTGATCTGTGATACATATTTGCATAAAGCTACAAGAATATTCCCATCGAGTGTATATATATATGACTATAAGTATACGTTTTTACAATATGTTACATACAGCTTGACTAAATTATAGCATGATATTAAGTCTTAGAGTAAACACACACACACACACACACACACAGAGAAGGCTGCCAGCAGCACTTTACCGCAAACAGCCAACAGCTAGCAGCAAGAAGCAGCAGCAAGAAGCAGCAGCAAGAAGCGAAAAAAAAGGAGCGAAAAAAAGGAGCAAAAGTTCGTTCTGTCGCTGATAACTGAAGTTGAAGTTGAATGCACGCGAGTCATTCGGCCCGTCATCAAGGACCCATCCGGTGTGTGTGCGTGTGTGTGTGTGTGTCCTGCGAGCTGCGCTCCAGCTATGTTGCTGCTGCAAAAAAAGAAGAGATCTGCGGCACAAATGCACGTAATACGAGTAACGCAAGCCAAATGCATTAAGCCAGCAGCAGCAGCAGCAGCAGCTCACACATAACAACAACAACTCTCGCACACACAACAAACACACACACACACACACACACACTCGCACACACATTTATATTTGTTCCATTACAGCAATGCTGCTGTTGTTGTTGTTGCTGTCGTACGAGTTTTGAGTTTTCCGAAATCATGAAAGGAGCAGATGTTAAATTTTTATACACAACGCAAACGCTGCCGGCGTCCACTGCCAGCGTCGACTGCGCAGCTAGCTGCGACTGCTGCTGCTGCTGCTGCTGCATTATTATTGCCCGCTGCTGCTGCTGCTGTTGTTGCTGTTCTTGCTGTTGCTATTGTTGTTGCTCTTGTTGTTTTGCTGCTTTGCTGCTTCCTTTCCTCGCTCGCTGCTCTCTGCACTCGCTCTCTCTCTCTCTCGCTGCTCGTTGCCTGGCAGCCGCAGTTGTTTTTGCTTTGGCAAAAAACTTCAGCTGCTTCTCATTGGACTTGAGCTGAGACTTCTCAACGGAGCTAGAGCTGGTGATGGAAAGGAAAGGAAAGCGGAGAGCAAAGCTGAAGCTGATGCTGAGGCTGAAGCTGCTGCTTTGACCGCTCTTTGCCATTCTGCTAGCAATGTTCGTATTTGCCATTGCAGCTGAACTGAACTGAACACTTCGATTGGATTTCTTTTGGTTTGTGGCATTTGACAAATTTGCGCCAAATAATCTTTAAACATTTCAGCCCGCTGGCAATTTAATTGTTGCCAACTCTCGACTCCAACCCGCTGTCAGCCATTACCTGATTTGTCAATGTGCCAGATCCTGTCCCTTACCTGGCTATTTTGAGTCCACACGACGCTCTGCTGCGTATTGGAACAATAGTTTCCCATTTCGTGATGCTAATCATTGCTAAAAACTCACACACACGCACAAATTAACCCTCATGCGTATGTGTGTGTGTGTGTGTGTGTGTGTGTGTGTGTGTGTGTATATAGGACACACACAGGACATACTGCTCACAGTGGGTGGATGTGTCCGACTGTGCCCATTCGCAGCTCAATTTGAAATTCTCACTGGGTAATTTTCACAACAGGTAACAAAAATCAGGACGACTCTGTTGCACCTTGCCTTCCTTATGCATGAGACCAAAGGCGTTTTTAATAGCCAAAGTCATTTACAAAACTTGATCTTGTTGCTAGTTGTACAATAATATGCCAACTTTCTTAAAAATGAACACAATTTCTATATCATGTTTGAGTTTGATAAACAAAATGTGAATGCTGCAAATCAAAATATATATCTGCAGAATATCGAATGTTATTGTTAATTGCTATAATTACTAATGCATTACTGCACTAGTCAAGAAAAGCATGGACTAAAGAACACAATGACTGTAAATGATATAAATTGCATTTAATATATGTACAACTATTTTTTTTTTTTTTTTTTTTTTGATTTTTATTTGGCAAGCTACATAGGGTGTTTACCCTATTTTCAGGCCGGTATAACTTTAAACTTTAAAACCCAATCCTCAGTGGGGAGATGACGCTGTTGTCAGCACGGGAGAAGATGTTCGACCTCCAGGGTCTTGCCAATGATGCCATTGGCGTTCCAAATAATGATGTTCAGACCATAATTAGACATCGCGATGCAAAGACGTTGAAATATGTGTACCATTCGTCAGTAGGGATCGCATCATCTCTAAAGTAGATGTCATTATCGACATCATCTGGTCAAAACGCGATAGCAGCTTGTCAATCGCAGCCGCTTGTGTTGAAGCACTAGCTTCCTGCTGTCTACGTAGTTCGTCAATGAAGCTATGTAGTCTGTCCTGAGCAGGCTGAGTTGTGGAAACCGAGGGCAAATGTCCAGGGATGCTAGAACCAGGGACATTAGGCTTCCTACTATAGCCCGGTGTAGGCCAGTGGCTTGAATTTAACACCATCGGGGGTGGGACAGGCAGATTCGAGGTCTTTGGGGGCAACTGGGTTGCCGACCAAGCATTCCGAACTGAGACAGGAGTGACAGACTTCCTTTGCTGTAGACTTCGTCCAGTGTTGTTACCATTGCGCTTTGCAACCGCCTCTAGATAGGCGGGACAGCGTCTGAAAGCCGCGCTGTGATTGGACCCACAGTTGATGCACTTGTATTGTTCTTCAGTGGTAGCCATACACTTGTCTTTATCACGTGTTTCATGATCACCCGAACACCTAGCACATTTAGCGGGGAAGGAACAGAAATTCTTGGAATGACCAAACTCTTGACATCTGAAACATCTCAGAGCCCCAGATCGCGGACGGGGGGCCTCGATTTTCACGACTTGATATGCCAAAGCTTTTATGTCGTACATCTTCGTATTATTTGCAGCCGGTTCAAGCTCTATGTAGAACGTGTTTCGATTTTGTACACCATTCTCACCTGGTGGGTTGTAAATATTTCGAGGATTGTGTCCTTGAGCCCTTAGCTCAGCCTTTATATCCTCAATGTCGGTTGACGCATGCAATCCCCTGGCAACAACCCTAAAAGCACGGTTCTCCTTCAGCTGGAAGGAGCTAAATGGGATTCTATTTTCGGTAAAAACCTTTTGAATACTTCTATAGGATACACCTTCTGAACAGGTTATCCTGCAAGAAGACTGGCCGGTGATCTTCAGACGGAAGTCAATGGTCGCAGTACTGATCAGGGCAATGAGCCGTTTGATGTTTGGTATACCCCTTAGAAGAAAGGGAGGGGGACGCGGGCCAGAACTCTTTGGATTTGTCAAGCGCGGAGACACAGGCCGTCTAGGGGATGGTTGAGAGGACACTTTATGGACCGGACCCGCAACTACAGGGGCAGTCTTGCCATTAGAAGAAATCGCAGTGATAGGATGGCATCCAGTATCCGATCCAGGGGCACCTAAGGAAAGGGCAGGTATAGGGTTCAGCTCTGAAGATGCGACATCAGGGTGTTGCACATCCATGGCGTCATCGTCATCGTCAGCCAATATGGCATAGCTGTTACCGCGACCGGAGTAGGTTGAGTCTGCAGACCCAGGAGAGTTCTTATGAGTAACCGGCTTAGCCGCCAGGCAGACAGTCTTGAAGCGATCCAGGACAGGGCCAAGTAGCGAGGAATTCACTGAGGTGTTATCTACACCAACATGTCCAGAAACATGAGAACAGGGCACTTTCAAATTGTTACGGTTCATGATAGTAAGCCGATCACGGTCAGATGCAGCCTGACTGAACCACTCAGAGCTTATAATGGTGTCTAGAGCCGGCGTGCTGGCACCAGATTTGCGGATGCCAGATAGGAATGTATCATTATTCTCATGAGAGTCATCAAACAACTCTTTATCGCTGTGGGAAGGAATAGCATCCTGGACGCCTTGAGTCCGCAACAGACGACTCTTCCTGTGTGCAGAGCCCGGCATCTGGCGGGATGGAGCAGAATTTGAAATAGGCTTATCATGCGGGATGATTTGACTAGAGATAGATGCATCCGAATCGTTACTAGATATATTACGCCTTACGTCCAGGGCTTGCTGACGGGTCGAGGGACGTAAGCTAAGGGCCCGTCTGGTGGCAGAGCGAGCCTCTTCAGTCACTTGGTTGGCAGCCTTGGACCTGAGGTGCTTGTTCTTTAGAATTTTTTGATTAAACTTATTCTTAGGGGACGCCATGTATCTATGGAGGGGTCCCCCAAGTTGGGGGGCCGAAAAGGAAATAAATTAACACAGTCAAGAGGAAAAAAAAGAAACTAAATTAAACAAAAAGATTTTTCTCAAAATTATTTTTCCTTTTTTTTCCGATTTGTTTTTGGAAAATTTGGAGAAAATTTTTGGGAACAAAAAAGTAGTCTGTTCAGTACGAGAACTAGATTCAAACGTACAACTATGGAGTATCTGAAGTATCTGTGTCAAATGTATTCAGCTGCTGCTTTTAGATACAAATATAAGTGTGTGTGTGTGTGTGTGTGTGTGTACTTAAGGGCTTTGCAAAATAGTAATGCTGCCATGCACTCATCCTCGCTGCCATCAATCGATGCCATTCAGCCCCTTCAATTGTGCCAGCCAGCCTTATATGGCAGGACGAGTCGGGTCCTTTTGCGCGTGACACCTGATGTTATTTTACGATTATTGTTTTTGGATTTATGAAATGTAATTCCAATTGCAGCAGGTGCGCTGTCCACATTATTATTGTTGCTGTTGTTGTTACAATTATTATTAAACTGCTGCACAACGAAAACTGCATTAATTTCACAGCCACAAAACGGTTTTCGTCCTGTGGCTCAATCATCTAATTGATGGTTTGCATATTGGATACATATTGACAATTTGAATGCGATTTTGTTAAATAATAGATATGATTTTGTAGCAAATATAATAGTATCAACATTATTTAATACAATTTGTAAACTTGCCAAAAGTTGTGTTGCTAGTTTGATACTTTTCATATATTGTATGTGCTTTGTTTATTGTTTCTTAGTTTCTTTCTTGTTTTTATAGTCATTACAAGTCTGATGCGAAATTCGTTTTTAATTATTTCGTTTGTTTATTGAATAGTATTTCCATTTGTTTTTTTTTAACTACTTTGTTTTTAAATTAAATGGTAAAACTACAGTACATGTGTGTGTGTGTGTGTGTGTGTGTATGGAAGAGTGTGTGTGTGTGTGTGTGTTTAAGCTTAGTTATCAATTATGTGCTGCAGGAATCATTTGTTGAAATGACACTGCTGCTCCTCGGATGTGAAACGCTGCCCATCTTCTATCTCTTTTTCGCGCCAGTGGGTCCTGTTCCTGTTCCTGCTGCTGCTGCTGCTGCTGTTGGTTGTTGGGCTGCTGCTGCTGCTTAATTTGCGGCTATCGTGCAGACACAGCAACTGGGAAACCAGAACGTGTCCGTATACAGATTTTGGCCATTGCCCTGCAGCGCAATTAAACGTTTCTGGACGAACTTCTGCTCGCACCTGGAGTTGTAACCATTGGGCAAATCGCACAGGTTTGAGCATGTGTTGGAGCTGAAACGGAGGCAGGAAGATGATGAACCAAACACAACGGAAACAACGGAGCGCGCATAACGCAAAGTCAACAACTGTGGCAAATTTAGTTGTGGGCTGCGCTCGTAAATAAACAAAAAACAGAACAAAACAAAAAGCAGCCGCAATGCCGGCTGCAAAGTTGAAAGTTTAACGAACTTGTTAAAACGGGAATCGTACGTAATTGATAAGGACGTTGAGCAACGGTATTCCGAGAGCAGGCGTTGGCACTTGTGTCTCTGAATCCTGGCCAGCTGTTGCGCTCCTTGGCCAAGATTTATGCCACTCAGCTCCGCATTTGGTTAAGCAAAGTAGCAGCTAAGTAGAAGAAGGGCTCTGCTCAAGGGTAGACGGGGTGTGTGTGTAGAGTGTGTGTGTAGTATGGGTTATGGGCTATGGTTTATAAGTTGGGCAGGCGACAAGCGACAACAATTAGGGCACGCAATGACCGACCCCAGTCGCAGTTAGATGCAGCTCTCCCTTCCTCTCCCTCTCTCGCTCTCTCGCTGTCCCTGTCTCTGCACTGGCTACAGCTAGAGAGAAAAGTATGTGCACTTCAATGAGGTCTCGTCACCCTATTTGTGTGTGTACCTCTGTTTGCGCTTTTTTTCTCGCTCCAGCTTCGAGTAGCGCACGCATAAAAGCCGCAGTTCTCGGACAGAGGAGGCAGCAAAGTGAGGCAAAGGGACAGGAGCAGGAGCAGGAGGGGAACCAGCTATGCTGGCAATCTTGGACGTTTTTCGGGGTGTTATAATTCGTTTAGCCGCAATTATGACACAAAAACATAACCGTGCACAACATACCCATACTTCAGTGTGTGTGTGTGTGTGTGTGTGTGTGTGTGTGTGTGTGTGTGTACTTGCACTTCTCTGCTTCTGCCCACGTGCCCGGGGTATTCGGTAATTGGGTTTAGGCTTTAGGGTTGCCCCCTAACTGAATATGCAACGAAAGGGGAACACAACAACTGACGCTCTCGCTCTCCTGCTGCGTGTTGACAGCAACGGAGCAGGAGCAGGAGCAGGAGCAGGAGCAGGAGGAGGAGTAGGGGTTTCTCTTACAAGTGTTGGGCTCAAATTAATTAATGAAAATCAGCGCAAGTCAATAGGGCAGAACAATGATCAGCATTATTATACAAAAAGTGTTTGCTAAGTGCATTTTAAGTATTTATATTTCTAACTGGGCTGTTGAGTTGCAAGTTAACTAATTCAGCGTTCAACTCAGATTTGAACATAGGATTTGCTACTTTGTTGCATTTTAAGAGTAAATAACTAAAAAGGTATCACAATTCCTTAGAGTGCAAGCTTGTAATCTGATTGTTGTGTAAATAATAATGTATTTGTTTTTATTATGTGCCCAAATTTGAATTTGAAGCAATTATGCAATTCAAATAACTTGTTAACAAAGAAACTCGACTATTTAGAATCATGACTTTGCTTAAAAGACACAATTATCTATTCAAATCTATCTGTCTCTTAATAGTTCACTATATTTTAATTTTATCTAATATGCAACCAACAACGTTGCTAAACAAATTTCAAATTCAAATGCTAAGAATTTGGCATGCAAACTTAACAGCTGCAACAAGCAGTGCATAAGCAGTGCAAGCCTTGCTACAGCAGCAGCAGTCTGTTTTGAAACGTAGCGCAGACACAAACCACAACTGCTTGCAAAGCACTAAAACAAAAACGCGCGCAAAACGCTTGAATTGCTGCTGTTTTTTCAAATAACTGAAAAACAAGTTTAAAGTTGCAAGAGAACACTCGTAATTCGAGCGATACTTACGCACAAAGCTCCGCCTTGACCATCTGACGTGCCGTGTTCTCCTCATTGACCACAAACATCCAATTGCCACGTGAATTGAGCGCCGCCTGTGGCGTTATAAATTGCGATGTTGTTTCGCAGAGCGTTGAGCGCGAAGGACTCTGTCGCTTGTTGCGCACACTATTGTCCTTATTGTCGTCTTTGCTGTCGCTGACGCCCACAATATCTAAGAGATCCATGTTGAGGGATACATCGCGCATGCTGCGCTTCTCGTTCTCCTGCTCCTCGCTCTCCTGCTGCTGCTGCTGCTGCTGCTGCTCCTTATCCTGATCCTTAGCCTGCTGCTTGGCAGCCTCCACTCGCTGTGCGGCCTTCTGCTTGAGACTCAGATCGCGCACGAGACGCTTCAGCCAGAGCGTGGCATTGTACGGCGTCTTGCCCAGATTGTTGTAGAACAGCGGCGTTGAGCCACCCGAGCCACCAGACTGCTGATGATTGCCGCCATGTTGTCCACGTCCGGATGATGTGTACAACAGATAGCTGCAGCGAAAGAAGGAGTTAGGCTTGCCTGCTGCGCTGCTGCTGCAGTTACTCACGTGGGCGCCTCCGTTGTGGGATTGGGTGCAAAGAGCGAGTTGCCTGCCCCAGCACGCTGCGGCACATTGCCAAACGGCGTCTGATAGCTGTAGCCGTTGAAGTCCTGCCCATTGGCGAAGTCACGCTGCGGGAATATGGACTTGGGATCGTAGAAGACGGGCGTGTCGGACCACGCCACGGCCGAGAACTCCTCCCAGGTCTCGTCCACCAGCAAAGAGGCCGCCTCATAGCCCCACTTGCGAACGAGACTCTTGATGAGATACCTGTGCAAAGTCAGAGACAATGAGCTGAGCTTGTTATATATGCTTTCGTGTTACCCAACGAAGGCAAGAAAGAGATTATGGCGAGTAGATTAGTTGCTGTTGCCTGGGAAAGTGGAATTGACTTATGCAACAGACAGGCAGGCGAACATGTGCCACGCCCCCCTCTAAAACCATAATTAATATGCAGCCAGACAATGAGTTGTTGGGTTGGGAACGCTTGGGGCGCTTGAGCAATTCATAAATTGCCATGAGTGCTATAGTTGTACTGTTGTTTTCAACACTTTGTGTCTTCTTATCAGCTGCATCGCATGCGTGTCACGTGCCACATGCCACGCACTCCCAATAGAGCCCCACCTCAGGTGAAAACGGACTCTGGCTTTTCCCCCACTCGAATTGAGTGCGTGTTTGCTTATTTCTTATAGAATTATGCAATAATCAAATTCCGTTGGCATCATAAAAATGACTACTTAATTGCGGAGACGGCGCCAATTTGCGGCCTCAGTTTGGCGTCCGCCTTATCATTATCATTATCATTATCAATATCATTATCATTGCGTGTAGTGGCCAGCAAATAACGCACATTTTATTTAAATCGAAGAAATTGTCTAAAAATAGCAACACAAATGGAAAACCAGACGAGAAAAAACCACAAAACCAATTCAAATTAATTTGCATATGAGAAAAAGCTGAATGTGTTCACAGTGGAGCCTAAATACGCTTTTGAATTGACTCAAAAACTTGTTCCCCCTCTGCTTAAATAATATTAATACAAATATTTATGGACTTGAGCTCACTAATAGCTACATAGAACATTAATACTTAAAACATATAGGCATACAATTTCCACAGCTTTCAAAATAGCTAAAAACTGTCTTTCTATTATAATAACTTGAGTAACATATGAAAGCAATATAAATTAAAACAGAGAATGAAAATAAATAAATAAATAATAAATATATTGCATATTTGACTGCAGATTAATTTGGTAAAATATATCGAAAATATCTTTATTCTCTATTTTAATTTCTTCCTAAAATAACCTTTACAAAATTTTAGTTCGATAAAAAATAAAGACATTTAATGAATGTAGCTTCAAACATACTTCAAAAGAAGCTCTATGGAATTTTAAAAAATATTCATTATATAATATTTGATATGTATTGTAAATATTATAGTGTTAAAGGCAAATGCATAATTTTGAAAATTCTACTAATGTTGACTTAACATTATTCAGCAAATAATATAATCGAATATTCATATATATTCTTAATAAACTCAATCCAATAAACAGCTAAGCAAAACAATCTAATGTATCTAGCAATGATTTCTTTGCCATACACAAATAGAGCTATAAAGAACCTTTGTTGGCTGTCAGTTAGAACGAAGCTTTTATGATAGCTGTTATGCCCGGTTTGCAAGTGTATAGAAATGCTAAATTATTCAAAGAGGCATTCATAAATATTCGAGAAGCACGCGGTGCGTCGTCCGAGACAAAGTGTCTTGAACTGTCAATTCAAGTTTATTGGGTCAAGGAGCTCAGCCAGCTGGTCTCGAGCAGCAGCAGCATCAGCATCAGCACTAGTAGCAGCAGCAGCAGCAACTAGCAACAGCATCATCTTCTGCTGCTGTGAGTACGTGAGTTGTCGTCGCGGAAACAGCAACGAACAACGAACAACCAAACTAACAGGTATACAGGTATAGAGGTAAAGAGCCATAGAGCTATCGACAATAGATATGCAAAAACTAGTTTTAGGCAGCTAGATTTGAGATACGAATACGGTATTGATTTGGAGCCAGCGGTCAAACATTTGTTTGAAATGCATTTGCATGTGTTTGTCTGTTGTGTGTGTGTGTGTGTGTGTGTTGTTGTTGTTGTTGTTGTAGCTGGGCACATTAAGTATATTATTTATGTAGGCATTGTGGCCATTAGCCGGCAACTGGCAACTGGCAACTTACGTGGGATAGTTAGCGACATGCTCGCAGTAGGTTTTGCCGGGCCTGGCACAGCTGGCAGAGAAGAGAAGAGCATAGCATAGAGAATATTATCAGTTATAGTATATAGATATAGACCATTAGCTGGGATATACTTACTTGGGCGTCTGTCCTGGCGGCGCTGGCAGAAACTGGCAAGGCGGCGCCCCATATAAGCCGCATGAAGGCGGCGTACTGAGTGCAGCTGAGATACAGGCGAATATCTGCAAAGCGAGGGAGATACATATATATTAGAGTTATAGATAGATATCAATCTGTGTTTTGTGTACTCACCACATAGGTAAGGAGTATACCATTATAACTAATAGAAGTGTGGAGACGGAGACGTTTAATACTCTTTGTCATTGTCAATTCATTCGTCGTGTTGGGCTTTGGCGATTTGCATTTGCATTTGCGTTTCCGTTGCCTGAGATACACAAAAGAGTTGCTGTTTTTGTAGAGTTGAGTTGAGTTCACCTGCGATTTGCTTTTATTTGACAGCAGCAGCGTGATGTCAGTTTTGGCTGATGAGCTGAAAGTGAGCTTATTTAGTTTAGAGAAATTGCATTAAATCGCTTAATTATGTACGAATCAATTATACTAAGTAAACAACTATTTGCATTTGTTTACACAGCATACAATTGATTTGCTTTTTTCAACTTTTACGACCAAGCAGTCATTTTTAGCTATTTATTTTGTTTGGCTAAGCTTTTATTTGTTTGTGAGTATGTATGTCTTATGTATGTCTTGTTAAAATATATTCAACACAAATATTTATTAAATTATTATTGTAATCAATACAAGTCTAGTACTTATTGATTAGTTTGTTAGGAATATTTGAAATCAACCATTTTTCTTTAAGTTACGAAGCAATTGTTCAGATATTGTATAAGCTGAAGGAACAGTTTGCTTAAATAAGACTATTAATGATGTCTTAAACTGAGAGAACAGCTTGCTGAATTTCTAAGCAAACTATTCTCTCAGTTTTAAGGATATATTCATGAAGCTTTGTCTGATCTGCAAAAAGCTGTTATATCTAGGTTTTTTTAGATGTACAGCTTTATATTGTGTTGTATATTTTAGCCAATCCCCAAACTTAACTCTATTAACCCTTAAGCCTTAAGTCTTAAGATCTCAATACCTAGCAGCTGCACAAATATTTGTCAAATAAGCTGCTGTTAACAAAAAACTGATGCAATTCAGTTAAAAACACAAGCTTCACACTTCGATTTTATAGTTTTTCACAGTTCAGCGCTATAAGTGCAAATGGAAAATGGAAAACTTGACGACATTTGCTGGGCAAACAATTGCAATATCAACAAAAGTGGCCAATATGTGTGTTTTGTTTTCCACACATTTTAAGCACTCGCAGAAAAATGTCGTTAAGCTAAGCCTGGGACCCCAAAAAGCACTCATTTTCAGTTAGAGGAGGAGGTGTTGTCTGGGGGCAAGTTGAGTTTGAGTTCAGATGAGTTCAGTTGAGGTTGTCGCAAGTCAAGTCAAACAAACTGAAATTGGCAAAAGCGAAAGTGAATGCGACACGTTACGATTACCTCACAGTCTTAAACTCAATAGACAATGCTGTCCAGCCACGCCCACCAGCAACAATTGCAAGTGCAATTGCAATCGGAATTGCCAATGATTAGTTACTTGAGAAGTTATTGGGTGGGCGTCTCAGTTGACAACTCAAATTGTCAGCTAATGTCAATAAGTATTTATAAATGGTTTCAATTATTTATGATAACGTATATAAATATCAAGTAGCTGCCAATTGTAGAGCTTGTGCTTAGAATAATTATAAAATAAATTGTTCAATTATATATATAGCTTTTTTAATTTAGTTTTTTAAATATTGTCAACTTTTGGTAGTCTGAAACTTTCAAGTAAATGAAATTATTTAATTACTTAATACCTTTTTTTAAATGTTTGTAGATTCTGGCACAAAACGTATACTTAATTTGAAGAAAATAGGACTGCTCCGACTGACTTTTGTATATTTAATGCCAAAAGCTAATTTTATTAGATCAAGTTTAATGAAATAATGTTAGATATGATCTTCAGCTTCTCGGTATTAATTAAATTACACTTAAATCTAAATTTAAACCCAACACTTTAGTACATTTGAAAAAGCTATATAAATTAGCTTTGGGCATTTCCACAATTAGCTTTGCATGTTTTGTATCATACAAAAACATATATAATGTACATTTTTAATTATAAATCAGATAGATGTTCAAACACAACAAAAAGATGTAACTGCCAGCTTTGGTATAGAAATAAATAACCGTTAATTATTGAACAGCTACCGCAAATAAAAATAATGATAATCATAATATGTATGAATTCATAAAAGCTGAAAGCTGCTCAAATCAAGAGCAAAGCAAACACACAATGCGAACTGAAAACCGGATTTGATCAGTGCCGAGTGTTATAGTTCCATAAAAAAACTGACTACAATTTGAAAACAGCCAACAATAAATAACAACAATTAGAATAAAGTCATGTCATTGCGTTCCAAGGAATTACACTGCGAATTGTTCTTTGCGAGACACCTGCGGCTGACTTTGGAATGTGTGTGTGTGTGTGTGTGTGCTTGTAGCTGGGCTGCGTTGCGAATAGGATTTCCGGGATCTGGAGGTTGTCACTTTCGTTTTCATAAATCAATCAACGCAACACACAAAAGCCAGCCAATAACAAAAGCCCATAAAACTGAAAAGCGCAAATGAGCTCGACAGCAGCGCCATTTGGGCCATTTATGCCATTTATGTCATTTATGCCATTTGGGCCATTTAGCGACACTGCCGCCTTCATTGGCATCTCGGCTATGGCTATGGCTATGGCTAATGCTAATGGAGTCGGCTCGCCCAGGCCAAAAGCCGATAGTTAGATAGTTGCACCCACGCTCCGGGTCTTTCCCATGTTGCGCAGGCGCCTCCAAACACACATTGCCAGATTGCCAGTTTGCCAGCTCATAAATCATTGAATGTGCTATTGTTGTTGCTCTTTGGGCCTCTTTTGGCTGCTGTTCAAGATGTGCTTTATGGCTTATTGAGCATTTAGCCATTTGCACGGCATTATGGTCATATGGCCAACATGCAAAACACAAGTGTCGCAAATGTTCTCCAGTTGACAATTAACACATACTTAACACCTCAATTGTCACATTGTTAATTTCGGACTGCAATGTGTGCTGAAATCATTTACCTATCTAATATATATTTTAAGAAACTAATATAATATGAATGCAGTTTTCAGTAATCTAAACTTTGAAACACATTGTGCTTTGCTTTTAATGTAATTGATAAAAACAATCTGGGAATTTTTCAACTTTAATATAGGTTTAAGTATATTATACTGTTATCTTGTTCGAACCTTCAACTGCCATATAAATAAGTATAAGTTATAGAAACATCGAGTTAGAGAATACCCATAAAGTGTGTATACATTATATATATTCGGTCGTAAATTCATTATATAATATATTATATTTCAAACTGTCTCTACCAAATTGCTAGATATTTCATTTTAAGCTAGACAATTAAAATTTTTAGTTTTGGCATACTTGTCCATATGTTTTGTTTGAGCTATGAAGAAATGAAGGTTTTGTAAGGAAAATCGTGTATAATTTGGTTCGACTAATGGAAGTTCGAGTTAGATAAGTTCAACCATTAGCATCATTAACATTAGAAAGTTAAGGAACTAGATGTAGATATGATATTATTTATTTATTTGTTTTTATTGATATATCTATATCTATTTTTTGTCGAAGAAGCTTTCATCACTCCTTAAACTTATATGAAATTAAACTCCTCACTGACTTATATGAAATTAAACTTTCTATTGAACAGCAAATTGCAAACTGGCAGTAAAATTCAAACGATTAATTGCTGATATATACATATATACCCTTGTAGAGCTGCTAACAACAATCTTGGGTTGAGCTTTGTTTTATGTCCGACTCGTAATCTTTGGCCAGATTTGAGGCTTAATGACTCAAGATCTACCGATTTACAAATCTCATAGTCTGATCTGTTAAATGGGTTATTGTGGCAATTGACAAGTCTGCTACAAATTCCAATAACACTTCCATGTTAGTTGTGACATATGAGAGACGCCCACTCGCATAAGCTCAATTAGCTTGGCTTTCACCCATTAATTTGGACTTCAATAAAAATGATTTAACTTAATTTGGCACTAATTTGGCAGATACACTCACACAGATACACACACACACACACACACGCAAGCAAGTAGTTGGGAAAGACAATGGAGCGATATAAATCCACATACCAAATACCAGATATACCCAAATACCCAAAAGATCGCTTCATTATAATTTTTTAAGCATATATTTTATACTTGAGTATAACTGAGAAATTAAGCACGACTTTTCAAGGCTCTTCGTCTTCTGTTTTTTTTATTTTTTTCTTATTTTTTGTTTGTTTGTTGGCTAGTTGCTGTTTTTTGTTATTGTTGTGTTACTCGTGTCTTGTGTGTGTTTTGCTTTTGTTTCATTGGCTTCATTTTGTTTTTATATTTTTTATTTTCATTAAGTTTTGGTTTACATGTGCTGCTCAAATAATAAATCAGTGTTTTCGGTTGTCGCCGTTTGTTTCTTTTTTCACTCAAGTTTTTGTACAATTTTTGGAATTTATTTAATTTGTTTTGCGCTTGTCAAGCGGCCACGAGGCAAATTTAATATATGTATATATATATACTTATAAAAGCAAATAGCATTCATTAATTACTCACCTTGCTTATTTATAAATAAAAATGCATTCAGTACTTGCGATCATCAACACAAAAACACTGAGTATCTATAGTTTTAGAATTTGAACTGATTTTTGACACAATTAACAAAATTCTCAAATATTTGCACAACTTTTGAATCACTGTTGTTAACTTATAAATTTTGTTGTTGTTTTCTCTTTTTTCTGTTTGCTTGATGTTGTTGTTTTGTTGTTTCAATGTTGAGTATGGGTTATTTAATGCGTCGGCGAACGATTCACTTGCAAATGCGACTAATTAACAAAACTTAACACGTACGAGCGTAGAAAGGTTTCAATTTCGTATTTCGTATTTTGATTTCAGTTTAGGTTTTGGTTTTGGTTTCTCGGTTTCGGTTTCGGTTTCGGTTTCCGTTTCACGCGGCTAGCCCAATCTCGGCTGCAGCTCGTAGCCAACTGAGCGTGTTGGCCCAAAACTTGGCCAAAACCAGCTGAGCTTAACTGAACTGAGCTGAGCTGGAGTTGAGTTCAGTTGAGTTGAGTCTATGAGCAGCACATATGCGACAGACGTCATGCCGGTTACTAGACTGCTGCTAAACACATGCAGTTTCAAAAGAGAGACAGAGTATATCATAGAGAGAGAGAGAGAGAGAGAGAGACATATGAGCTCTGATCAGTCGACCTATGAACTTTTCTGCCCAATGATTCATTGTGCATCAGCTTATCATCTTTAGCTGGCCATAATCATATTGTCATATATGCCAAACGTAAAGACCGGAAGTTCATTAGCTGCTCGGACAGCCATTCAAACAATAAAACGACTTTATTTTATTTATTGTCAATTTTTATTATTTGTTTTACATTGTCGCGAATATGCGAAACTGTAATAAAGTGAATTTATTTAAATTGTAAATTTTGTTTGCCTGTGTGTGTGTGTTTTTTTGCTGACTGCTTTTGTTTGTGGCCATAGACACAATTCACTGTTAGCTGTTGCTTTTGATTTTTATGGCCAATGAAGGTTATTTCAGCTTTTATCTGCTTTATGCGTATTTTGTGGCTGCTGCTGCTGTTCGCAGTTTCTCACTTCTCTAACGTTTTTTTTTTTTGGCAAAGAGATCTTTGTGTGCTCATGTATCGATTGTTAACTCAAGCTAAAACTTCTTTGTCTCACGCAAAAGGCATTTTTCTGATGTGGCTCCAAGACCATGCACAATTTTTGGGAAGTTTGAACTGAGCTCCAGGCTATATGCTATATGCTTATGGCTATACAATCCATATAAATCAATTTCCTTGGGCACATATCTCTTAAAGTTTATAAGCACTCTTTATATTATCTTCGTTTTTACAAATTTACCAATACATTTTTGCATTTTCTGCATGTAGTATACTTAATTTTTTGAATGATAGGCTTAAATTTATAAAATTCATGACTAGGTCTAGGTTTTCAACTATTTGCAGTTTCAATTTGAATTGATTGTGGCTGTCAAATTAGTATAAATATGTATAACTTTCAAATAATATGCAATATTTGGCAAAAATTCTAATAAATAAATAGTTCTAGACTTACTTTAATTTGTATATTCAATATTTTTAATTTATAGTCAATTAGGTCAATTAGGTCAATTTAAAAATCCTAGTTAAATGTAGGAAATATTTCTTTATTTATTTGTTGTAATTACAAATGACTGTTGGCTTTTTAGAAGCAGAAGCCACTCGATAATTCTTCAATTTGTATAAGAGTGGCGTTTGGCGTGGGGAGAGACTTACTTTGTTTTTGCACAACTTTCACAAGAGACACTAGACAAATGGTTCGGTGACTGGCTGTGACTCCGACTACGGGCATGCCGACGCGAAATACGGAAAAACCCTGCGAGCAGTTGGCCAGTTGGTTAGTTGGCCACTTGGATGCCTTGCGCGATCGTTGTTTTTGGTGCTTTTTATCGAAAATGGTTTTTAATGCGTTTTTAAGTCAAATTAGTGACTTCATCAGCTGGGCTTGTCTTTGCTCTTAGCTGAATGCTCAGTCGGGGCAGCTGCCCAGTATCACTTAAGCCGCTCATTAATCAAAAGCCCTATGCCAAACTATCGGGACCATTCGCAAGACACGTAACTCATTGTAGGGCTACAGCTACACCTCCACCTGGCCCTCAACCTCCTCCTCCTCCTCCTCCTCCTCCAGCTCGCATTAACTGCCGCCGGCGAGGGCTTAGTTTCAATTACGAAATTGTTAATTAGAGGCTCTGCTGCTGAGCTGAGCTGAGCTGAGCTGAGCTGACCAACTGACTGTCTATTCACTATTGCGTGGTCGTCGCTGTCGTTGGCTAATGAAAACATCAACTCGTTGCTCTGGGCGTCTGTTTATGGTGTCCGATATGTGCGCCGATTCACTGTCACTGTCACTATCATTTTCAGCTTTTGCCCAATTGTTGCGACAACAACACATTTTTTACACGCTCGGCAAAAGAAACAGCCGCGAAAACGCGTCTAAAAACGCGCACAAGACGCGCGCCTATCGCTGTGAGCGAGATAGCTGCCTGCTCTGAGTCTTTATTGGTTGTGATATGTGCTGTGAGTAGTGGTTTAGTACAAAAGCTGATTGCTATGACGTGAGCATGCAGCGCATTTATTTGTTTATTTGGCATTTTACAAAGTTGAGTTAAACTGATGAAAAAAAATGTAACTATGATCAAAACTGCCTTGGAAATGAAAGTTAGGAGCAGTTTTGACAAAATTATAAGAGTTTTAGGTGCTTGAATGACATTTCTAGATACATAACTTGACTTGTGTTTGGTGGAAAATCAAAACTTCGTAAATTGGATCACTTTTGACAAAGTTATTGATGTTTCAAAACATCTATAACACTTTCATGTATAGAAACATGCATATATAACACCAATGTTGGGTAAATGTAAGAATTCACCCTAGTTAACTATAGTTAACATATCGTTAAGCTCGTTCTTAAGATTTAGATGCCTTCGCTTAACCTTTAACTCAATATGCTGTTCGACCAATTGGTAAATTATATTCCTTTTAGACGGAAGCAAAAACTTTTGTTGTTCAAGAAAAACACACACACACACACACACACACGCATAAGCCACATATTAAGTAAGCGATAAAAAGTAAAAGGCAAAAGAAAGCACATCCATATGCTTTAAATTTATGCATAATGAACTGTCACGTGCGCCAGCAAAGTGACCATAAATAATAAAAGCCACGCAAAAAGGAAAAGCACACACACTTACCAAACTGATAGCAAAAAGCTGACAATGAATGAAAACGTTGGCAAAAAGCAACAGCAAAAACAAAAGCAAATGAAGAAGATGAAAAAAACTTAACTAGCCAAAGGAACTGGCGAGAATTAACGCGTTGTTCTATGGGTCTGGGTCGCCTTTTGCTTTATCACCAGCACCAACAATAACAATAACAGAAACAAAAGCTGTGCCAGAGAGAGGGAGATAAAGAGAGCCAGCGAGCGCAAAAGAATGAGAGAGCGTCGCAGCGAGAGAGACAGGGAGAGAGAGAGAGAGAGAAAGAGCGCAAGAAAACAGTGCAAAGAGCGCAGCGCGTGAAAAAGTTTTTCTATTGTGAAAAACTTGACGTGGTCGCCATTGCCAACGGCCATCATCAGTTCAGTGTTCAGTGTTCGTTGTTCAGTGTTCGGTGTTCAGTGTTCGTTGTTCGGTGTTCAGTGGAGTAACGGCCACAGCTGAAAACGGACGTGTCGTGACGTGTCGTGACGCCTCTGAGAATTGTCGACTCTTTTGCCAGAGAGCCTGTCTGACTGTCTGTCTGACTGTTTGCCCCAAGGGCCGAACAGTACAAAAACAAAACCACAACTAAAGATAAAAAGAAAAGCGAGCGTGTAATGTAAAAAGTGTGTACAAAAATATGCTAGCGAATTAATGTTAATGTTTGTGTTAATATTAATGCAACGCTTGCAACTCTTGCCTTGAAAAGCGAAACCAAATCCGATGCGGTTTCTGATGCGTGTAAGTGCAAACAAGTAAAAGTGTTGCGACAAATGCGAAAGAAAATTCACGCAAAATGCTCGAAAAATGCAAAAAAAAAATACAAAAAATAAAATATATTATAAAAGCGTCAAATAAATCAAGTGCTAGAAAAGAAGGCACTCGTGGGGCAAACCAGCAAATGAAATAAGCCCCAAAGCACACACAGAGACAGCTGCAAAGCAATTCTTTTGCTCTTGTTGTTGTTGTTGTTGTATCGCAAATTTCTAGTGACGCGTTTAAAAGTGCAGAAAACAGCAGCAGCCAATGGCAATCCATTGATTTTTCTTCACACAACTGGCCAAGGGAGAAGCGACTTGATTTTCGCCTGGCCAAAAGCACACAACTCTAATCCTGTGTGTGTGTGTGTGTGAGTGTGTGTGTGTGTGTGTGTGTGTGTGCGAGTGTGTGTCGCCTTTCTAATCCTAAGTGGCGCATGGGGGCCCGCAATCAAATGTCCGCACATTAATAATGCCCGCCGCATCCGCAATACAACTTTCGCCCCCCACTTCTTGTCAGCGATTCCAGACGGCCACTTACACCAGATAAATGGCACAAAAATCGAAAACTAGGCAAATAACACAACAACAAACTGCTAAACAGCAGCAGCAGCAGCGCCCAAAACAGAAACTGGTCCACACAGGGTTGGGCTTATGATTGACAACACAGCCGAAGTGGGGCTGGGGCTGAGGGCTGGTAGGTGGGGTTTGTCTTCGCTGGCGTCAGTTTGGGGAAACAAAAAAGAAAAGCTGAAAAGAAAAAACACGGGCCAGACGCAGACGCGGCGTCGCAATAATCATAAAAGGCAAAGTGGGGGCAGGCAAAGTGGGGGCAGGGGTTGGGGACAGTGGGGCTGCGATTGGGTTGTGGGCATAAATTCATGAGTATGCGTCAAACAAACAGGGGCGCCTCCAACGCTGGTTGCTGCTGCCACAACAAAAGCAACGCTGCCAAAGCTATCATTAATGCAGCAGCAGTAATTAGTAGTAGTAGTAGTAGTTTGGCAATTAGTAGTGGCAGTTAGTAGTCGCTGCAGCTACAGCTGCATTAATAATTCGCTAGGCTCTTTAACTAAACTGCCGCAACACGCTGGCCCAAAGGGCGGCAGGCCAATTAGGCGCACAGAGTTGCGACACAACAAACACACACACAACACACTAACACACACAAACACACACACACATGCATGCACATATTGTCACGTTTTCACTTGACTAAGGTCAAAAGTTTCAACTGCCTCCGCCTGCCGCAGCTCCTCTCAGCTCATCCCATCCCATCTCAGCTCACCTCACCTCGTCTGTCCATCAGCTGAACTTGATGCTGTCGCTGTTTTCACTGCTGCTGCTGCTGCTGCTGCTGGCGAGGCCTGCGGCATCTATTTTTAACATCTTGTGCGCCCGCACAAAAAGCATAAGCATGGCCAATAAATATTCAAAAAGTTTTTCAAAGCAGCAGCAGCAGCAGCAGAGAATTGAAATTGAAACAAATTTCCAAAACGAAATGCGGCTGCAGCATAATTAAACTTTGCAATTGTCTGCGCGAATTGAGTGACTAAAAAGTTGGCAATCAAAGTTCGTAGCCAACTAATTTCGATGGCAGTGAAAGTGTGTGCGAGTGTGCCTATGTGTGTGTGTGTGTAACAGTAAAAGAGACCAGAGAGAGAGCGCAGGACACGCATAATACGCACACAAGCAGAAAGAGCGGGGCATACACTGAGCGAAAGAGAGCGAGCACTAGTGATTCCCAGACAGAGAGAGCGCGAGAGTGAGTGTGTGAGTGTGTGAGAGAGTCCTTCTTCCAGGCAACAGCACAACGAAGTGTGCTGCTGTTCCAAAATAACACATTCCGTGTGTGTGCTTCGTGTTTCGTCCTCGTCCTCGTACAAAGGATTGTACGCAGGCATTGGAAAGGAAGCCTCTCGTTTCGGTGTCTGCCTTTTCAATGCTCCTCTTCCTCTTTCGTTTCGTTTTATTTGTGCTTTCCGTTTTTCGGTTGTTCGCTGCTTGATGTGAAGTTTCGCCTTGGCTGGCTCAGTTCGTGGCTAAACTTTGGAGCGTGTTGTGCTGGAAATTGTGAAAAGCGGAAAGAACCAAGCAAGCAAGAACCGTGCCATGTAAATGCAAATGCAAATCTAAATTAAATAATTAAACACACTAAACTAACTACAACAAAAACGACACAGCAGCAACAGCAACAGCAACAGAAACAAAAAACTGGCAATTGTGCAGCAAGTGTATTTTCGAGTCAAGTGTATTAAGTATGCCGCAATAAATACAAATATAAATTGTGTGCTGAAAGTAAGGCGTGTACCCAGAACTACACCACAGCCCACACACACACACACACACACACACACACACACGTACAGGGAGGCAGACAGATAGGCGTACAGCCGTACAGCAGACAAACGGACGACAAATAACGAAATAACTGAACTGCGACTTCTGTAAATTTGCTAGGAGCGCGTGGCCAGCACGGCGTATACGCATTAACATAAATGACAAACCGAATAAGTTTTTATTTGCCACTGACTCTCAATGTTTGCCTTTGTTTCCTGTTCTGTTCTGTTCGTTCTATTTTTTTTTTGTATCTCTTTTCTTTGTTGTTGGACGAGTTTTATATTATTTGCCATTGCTGCCGCTGCTGCTGCTGCTTTCCATTCGAAATTGTGTGTCCTGTGTGTGTAGTGCAATATTTGAACTAAGTGAAGTATATTAAATGTGTGCATATATATATAAATGTATATTCGTTTGTAGCCCCATAAAAGGCGCGTGTGTCTGTGACAAAAGCATAGCGGAAAATGTAAGCCGCAGCAGCTTAACAGGAAAATGCGTCTCACTGCGTGGGCTTAAGAGCAAGAGCAAAAAGCAGAAGCAAAGCAAAGCAAGCGACGTTTCCAACTCTAAAAACTCTTTCTGTTAACTATAGCCTCTATACCTTATATATACTATATACACAAATATACAACTGTGCGTGTACTTCTAGCCAGGTAAGTGAGCCTTTGACTTGCAAATTTTCATAAGCACATTCTCGAATATTACATTTCTTCTTGCTCGTGCAACTGGGGGCGTATGTGTAATTTGATGGGGGAAACAGCAGCAGCAATGAAATTATGTTAATTCAATCGATATTTGGACTAATTTAGGCAGCTTTGCATATCGCTGCCTGCAGTCGAGCAGCCCGCTCTCTTTATGAGTCAATTAGCGTAGTAATTTGACATGCTACTTTGCGTACTTTACGTACTCCACTTTGCTACGCGATGGCGACCCCCATGTGGCAGGCACAACTGGCCGAAGGCAGCTGCCCCACCCAGCTCTATAAAGTTTTGTTGTTGTTTGTCTGACTGACGCTTTCTTTATCGATAGCAATTACACAAGCTGGCCAAACACATTTGTAAGTTGTCAAACGGCATTAGGGCCGTTCTGGCTCTAGTTTTTGCCATCCCAATGATAGTCCGACTATTTGTGCAGCTTGTACGTGCGTCTGATAAGCAATCAGCTGCTGGGGCGGCGATAAGCACGCCAGTGGCTGTCCAAATTTATGAGTCTCGACACTTTGAGTGAGGGCGCCGCCCATCAATGCCATCAAATTCAAAGTCGCAACCAGCTCGCAGGTGATAAAAGAAAACAAAGCTGCAGCTGTGTAAACAAATGTGACAGGATGAGTGCACGGCTCTTAATGGCTATCGCCAATCTCACTGGCACAGGGCGTGGCCAAAGGCGTCTTAACCAATTGACGCCCCAAATGGGTTGGCGCTCCCATTGAAACAGTTGAAGGCTTTAGCTCTTGTTAGATATTTGCAAATGGGAGGCTTGGGAAGAAATGAAATACCGTTTGTTAAGCACAAACTGCTCGTGAATTACTTTATATAGTATATATATAGCTCAAACCACATAACGGAGACTTCAAATTAGAAAACACTATGTAAACATTTTTATATACTTGCAGAAAGTATTTAAATTTAATTACTAAATGTGTCAAGCATTAAAATTGACATCACGAACGCCATAAAATGTATTTATTACATGACAAACTAATTTACTTTCCAAAATATGCTTACGTTCTGTTTACAAATCGGAATAAACTAAAGTTTAAGTGATTCTCAAATCACACATAATCAAAATTATCATTATATCATTATATTCGACATATTAGATAGATTTGGGCCTATTGTATATATAAATAAATAAAGAGTTAGAGTTCTGTGGACAAAAATGTGTAGAATTGTGTCTCTTACTGCAATTGTAATTCAATTGAATACAATCTTGATTCAAATATAAAAAGTGCCATCAAATTTGTTGGATAACATCGATTTGTAAATTTCCCATTTTTTTAATCTGCAACCATATTCTGCAAGTAAAATTCAGCTTTCAGTGGAAATGAATCCTAGTCAATCCTGCATGCCAGTGGCTCATTCAACTCGACTGATTGACACATTAAAGCAATGACCTACTGCGCAAAGTTGAGAATACTTTTAAGCTCGCTGGATATGCGAATATATTTCTTAAGCGTCATGGCACATTAAAGTGCTAAAGTTTCGCCATTCGCTGATGGTCGCGCCATTATCCCGACAGCTGCGATACACATACACATACTATATCTTATGGAGCAGCGCTTAGTTGGGCCATTAAAGTTGTTAACTTGGCTAGGGCCAAAGTTTATAGCACTTGTGCCAGGTCACTTGACATTTTGCGGGCCAGCAGCAAGCTGAACGAACAGCAAGCCACAGACTAGCAGAGTAGCTATCTTTAGTACTAGTAGTTGCTTAGTTTAGTTTTAGTTATGCCTTTGTGCATTTGGCTAACCCGGATGTCCTTTGCCTGATGACGCGCATACGTTGCTACGTTGGCAACTTGGCCTGCTGCTCTTCTCCCTCGCCTTCTCCACTTAGCCAAACTCAGCGAAGCGCACTTCCATTCATTTTTTGAAGGCACAATCAATATTTGGCAAGGCGCCGAGTGTGCATATGACAAACAGCGACAGTGCCTAGCAGAACTACACTATACTATACTATACCACCATAGATATAAATACAGATATGTATTTAGTAGCCTGTCATGGCCTACAAGCCACTGAGTTATATCCACATTCACATTCACATTCACAATGTGCACTCGTTTCCGCATCTGAGTGCGCTTTCGATGATGTGCAAAAAGTTTTCTTTTGGTTCTTGTTTCTGCTTTGCAAATGTTTCATGTTTATTTGAATTCGAAATGCCCTCTAATAAATAGAATGTGACGTATACTTTATATTTTAATGATTGCAAAATACTATGCACAACATTTTTCAAAATTAGTAAGCAAAAGTCAACTTGAAACTGAAACTGAACGGTTAGCGGAAGTTGTCATTTAAAAATGCATTATTGAAAACGATTGCTAATTGACAGTAATTATTAAAACTCATAACAGAATACAATCAGTATTAGGTATCACATTTTTATATATTTTGTGTCTGTGCTTAAACTATTTGAGAACTATAATAAACATGTACTCTTATTATACAAATTCTAAATAGAACTGTAGTCGGAATAGTATCTTCGCTGTCGACTTCATTTGAGTTCTATAACAGCATGTACTCTCATTATACAAATACTAGCTAGAATAGTATCTTCGCTGTCGACTTCATACTTCTTATTTATTGTTGACTTTCATGAGTGCCGTGTCTAACTTTTTTTGTATGTACAGCGATAAAAATCAATGGCAACAACTCTGTGCAAATTCCGAGTACACGTTTCGTATTTCGTATTTCGCTAGCCTCTGTTTTTGGCACACATGCGACGTTCTCGTTGCGCGTGGGAGTTCAATAGTCACCTCCTTCAGTCTACGTCTTCGCCTCCTTTGCTGCTGTCATGAGCCGCAAAGTGCTTTCTGCATTCGCAGCTCTGCATTCTGCATTCTGCAGGTGCACATGCCACAATCGGAGGCCCCAAATATTGTATACGTGGGCGTTGCCGAAGCTGCTGCTGCTGCTGCTTAAAGCGCGGACAACACAATTGGGCTCAGTTGTCAGGGTGTGAGCAGCAGTTTGTGGGCGGTGCTGGCAGGCAGGCAGGCTGGCAGGCTGGCAGGCAGGAGACGTCAAAACTTTCGTCCTTTCGTGTGCCGTGCCGTGTGCCCCTTTAGCGCTGCTTTGTCGCCGGCAGGTCACGAAATGGCTGCCAAGAAAACGGCAGACGGCAAAAGGCAAAACGGCAGCGCGCCACAAATTTCTCTTTCAATTGGGCAACTGGAGCGGCAAAGCCGCCACTCCGGCACTCCGACAAGCTGCCGCTCCTGTCCTGTCCTGTCCTGTCCTGCTGTCACAGACTGTTGGAGCCGCAGCTGTTGTCCTTGCGCGGCTCATGTATTATTAATGCTCATGTTTCAAATCCACTCGCATATGCATATTTATATGTATTTCTTTTATATCTTCGCTCGCAGTACGAGATTTGAATGAATTGAGTGTCAATTGCTCACGCCTAACAAGCGAGCCGGCAAACGCGTCGTATACGCAATATAATTAATCTTTGCCGCCATTAGCAAAGACTGGGGGTAACAAGAAGATTAATTATTTGGCCATCTACGCATAAATACGTCTCCGTCTGCGTCTCCGTCTCCGGTTGTGTTCCGGTTCCGTTGATTTGGCCACTTCTGGCCGCTTGATATAGTTGCAAGTGGAAGAGCATTTATGCTAAATGGCTAGCCAAAGTATTATGGGGCGGTACTTGAAACTAATTGCTCGTCCTCTTGGCCATGTGTACATTTTATATATTTTGTGCCTGTGTGTGGGTCAGCGATTGTGGCTAAAAGAGCACCACTCAAAGCACAACACACACAAAACGCGTTGCAAAATGCAATTGCTTGCGGCTGTGCAAGTTGACAAGCTGCAACCACAATGGTGAGGTGGATGACGAAGGGGCAGAGAGGGGCGTGGCGGAAAATGGGCGATGGCAGACAAAAAGTTAAAGCGCAGCCAGTGCTGAAAACTTTTCACCCAAGGCAGCGAACAAAAAACGGAAAACGGCATGAAAAAAGTGAAAATTCTTAATTAAAACTAAAACAGCAGAGAAGAGATAATAGAATACAAGCGTTTTGCACGCTGATAAGGTTGCCATAACAATGACCTGTGTGTGCCAGAAGGTAAAAGAATATATAGTATTTTAGATATTTCTATATACCCTATAACTTTAACAAAGCTAAAAAAATTAATTAAAACTAAAATATATATATATATTTTTTTATAGATTTCTGGTATCAAACTAAAATTGCGCAATTACGCATAACTTTTCATATTTTCGCATATTATTATTTAGTTATAGGGTAATTTTACTTTGAGTAAGCTTGACTTAGATATTAGTTTTGCTCTCAGTGCACTTAGTTGTAGTACAGCTGTAATAATAATTATGCTCCACTGCATTCAATCTGCCTGAGTTGAAGCTGTCATCAACATTCACCCCTTTGCTATTCTACAAAGCTGTTGCGGTTGCTTTGCACTCCCTCCCCCCTCCTCGGTCTTTGTATCCTGCATCCCTGTGTATCATTCCCCTCCTGGCCTGTCAGTTGGCCGGCAGTAATTGCTAGCAGCTCGTTGAGCTTTTGGGAAGGGGCAGCGGAACCGCCAAGGCTGCCGCTGCAGCCACCATTAGCGTCATCAGCATTACGTGTAGTAATGATAATGGAACTTCATAATTTTGCCAGTGATAATGACTATTATCTAAGCAACTCTGTGGCATAACTCGCAGTTCGCCATTCGCAACTCTGAACGCATAAGAAGCTGGCGTAATTCTTTTTTAATGGCGTTGAAATTCAATTAAGAGAAACCCTTCTTCGTCTTCTACTTCTTCTACTCATTTGCTGCAAATTATATGAAAAGTGTGTTGAAGCGTTCATTTGTTCGGCTGTGGGTTGTGGGCGTGGCAAACGGGTGTATATGGGCATGTTTGTGATAACTTAATAAAGTTAAAAGCGCTGGCGCTTTTGTTGAACTTGTTACTGTCAGCTGCACACAGGAACATCATCATCAACTGGCTGCTTTGGGGGGCAGTTGGGGGCAACTTGTCGCAAAGTTTGCCAGGCGAAAACGACAACATCCTTTGGCCTGGTCACAGCGCAGAACTGGGTGCAGAGACGTAGAGCATGTCGTGCTGGCTCAGATCAAAGCTTCTAAGGAAATTGAAAAATAAAATATTTCTGCACGCGTTGAATAAAATGTAAAACGAGCGAAAGCCAAAAACGTGTACACGAGACGAGGTCAGAGCAGAAACGAATCCCCCCCCCCTCCCTTTTGAGTTTCGTGTTTAAACTGCGATTCAAATCCGCTTCGCTTCACGCTTCACGCTTCTCGCTGCACGCTTCTCGCTTCTCGCTGCACGCTTCTCTCTGCTCGCTTCTCGCTGCTGAGGCTTTGTAATGGCCACAGGGGCATCTCATGTCAGTTGCTTTATCTGCTTGTCCTTTGTTGCCCCATTTGGCTGCCAGTAACGGCGCAATGGCTCTGGTTGCAAGTGACACTATTTGTTTATTTATGCCACAGCGGCTGCTGCAGCCGAAAGGATGTTCAGCTACAGGTGAACTTGACTATGAAAACCACAGAACAGGCTGCAAGAGTTTTGCTTGAATTAATGTGATTGCTTTATATTTGTATTTATACTATGAAATATGGCTGTTAGCTTTCCAGTTGTTGACTTACAGCAGTGAGAAACAATTTCGTTGTAGCACGTAGCCAGAGTTGGACTGAACTTCCAGCCATAGTCTGAGGCACACACGTAGGTAGTAATGTTAGCATATGGCTACATTTTAAGTGAAATGCTAAAGGAAAGGCGCCACTGGCTGACTGCACGTAGCGAAAGGATGTGCAAGGACTGCTCTCCAGCTTGTGCACATGTGCATGTATATATATTATAAATATTTGCCTGAAGGCTCACGCAGAGTCGGATGCGAGCTGCTTCCTGCGCAGAGTAGAGAAGCAGCCCACCTGCCCAGTTTGATGGCCTGCTGTGAGCTCTCGTTAGGCAGGCAGCAGGTGGAAGGTGGAAGATGGAAGGTAGCAGGAGTGCTCCTCAAATAATTAATAATGCCTGTACCGTCAATAATGTGGCCATCTCTCAATGTCCCGGCAGTCGCAGACGCCCACAGATCACAGTAGTCCTTCCCATTCCGCTTGCCACTTCTATTTGGCTCAGCCTTTACTATTTAATGAGCACATTTTCATTTTCATTTGTCCCTTGGCGTTTTTGTCTATTTTCTATGGGAACTTGGCTGGCGCTTAACAACAGCGCTTTTGTTAGCTAGCTTTTGAGCCAAAAATACATTCTCAAGTTTTTCCATTTGTTAATTTCAATTTACTTAAGAGCCGTCACCGTCGCCGCCGCCAACTTTTGTCACTTGGCAGCTATTGCGCAAAACCTAATCAAGTTCAAATTTTCTAGTAATAAAACCCGTACGAGTTGAAGCGCCTTTCTTCTTCCGGTAATATTCAGAAATCAGCATAAAGCGGCAATAACCAGCACTCAGAAATCACAAACAAATCAATAAAATTGAAAAGTTTATTTGATTCATAAATATACAAATCAATTTTTATGTGCGTTTTGGCTTCCAGAAAAACGCGAGTACTTCCATAAGGCATACTTCCATAAGCCAACTGAATGCCAGACAGCACTTGTCGTAAAAATTATGAAATTATGTTCATTGGGCATGTGAGCCAAAAGCAATAGCAGCCAGTCGCGACCTTAAGATACCCTGTATATCTACCCTTTGGCTTATGTTTATTATTGTTGTTATAGTGTATGCGTTAGGCGAATGCAATATTTCTTCAATTTCGAGTTTATAGCGCATAGAAAGCTTTCCAAACTCGCATAAATTCCTGTTTTGCTGACTCACTTTAATGATGAAGAACTTCCGCCTGGCAATACGGAATTTTCTCTTCTTTTATTCCGTTCTTGCCACGGCACTGTTGATGATTTGTTTGTTTGGCATTTCAAAGATAAATACAGATAAAGATAAATAAAATAGATAAATCGCTTGGCTCATAAATTTATGGCTGCTGCACTTGTATATACACTACTTATTCGTTTATTTCGTTTAGTATTTATTTATTTTAATTGCTGTTTGTCCATGCAAAACTGCTTCTTCTTCTTACTTTTAAATGCAAATCCCGCTTAAGTTTGCACTCCTTCAAATTATGGCACTTTAGTTTATTTACTCTTGTTCTGTATTAGTTGGAATAGTGACAGAAGTAAATAGAATGCGGCTAAAGAATTCTGTATAAACAGCTTATGAAAACACTTGTGTGGTTTTCTCTCTGCTGCAGCGTTTATGCATTGGACTAGTTGATTAGAAATTCAGTTCATGATAAGCTTGAGGTATTGTGTGAAAATGCAATGGGAAATCTTTCTGAACGTGTTGCTTTTTTTTTGTCAAATTAACTTGTTATAATAATTTTCAGAATTTTAGATAAAAAAAAAAGTTCCATTTTCCTTCGGACGATACAAATATAAAACAAGTGGAGAAGGATTATCTTCGGCGTGCCGAAGATTAAATACTCTTTTCGAACCTTAATGCAATTTTTACTATTTTCCGTGACTGCTTATTTAATTCGCAGACATTAATGTCGCATACATATACCCCTACATATAAAATAAAATATATAAAGGTATTCATGTAAACAGGGACGTTTCACTATCCGCAGCTCGTGGACGCGTCCCTTAGCATTCATAAGTGCTACCGAATTGAACAATAAACAAGTTTCAGTTTTTCCAAAAAGTCAAAACTACTTTACATATGTATACTACAATATACATACCAAATTTTGTGCCTGTTGCTCTTATACCTTTCAATTTAGGAAATTGAAAATAAATGAATTTGACTACAGCTATTATATATTTGACAAGAAGAATAAGAAAAAATGAAAAAAATTTCCAGTCGCCGCTGGTCTTGAACCCGGGACCTCTCGCTCACCAGTTCGCAACTTTACCCCTTACGCCACAAGCCGTTTTGATGATCGCTGACAAAATCCCTTGTAGAGCAGACTGTCAAAAGCTTTCTTGTTTTGCTTTTTACTGCTTACACCAAGCAGTTTTAAAAATCGCTGACAAACTCGATTTATACTGAGCTTTTGTTTTTTCGCGTTGCATTGTTTTTGTTCTAAGCCATTGAAAGCAAATGAATTGGATAACAGTTATTATATATTTGAAAATAAGAATAAGAAAAAATGAAAATAAATGACCAGCTGGTCTTGAACCCGGGACCTCTCGCTCACCAGTTCGCAACTTTACCCCTTACGCCACAAGCCGTTTTGATGATCGCTGACAAAATTGCTTGAAGAGCCGACTGTTACAAATTTCCTTGTTTTGTTTTCCTGCAACCTGCAACTCGCGTTTGACAGCATTTGCTTTTTCGCGTGGCATTGTTTTTGTTCTAAGCCATTGGAAGCAAATTAATTTGATTACAGTTATATATTTGAAAGGAAGAAAAAGAAAAAAGTATTAAATTAATAATCAGTCGCCGCCTAGACTCGAACTCGAACTTGCGAGACCTTGCGAAACTTGCGTTCGTTAGCGCGGCTCTTTACGCCTTACGCCACAAACCGTTTTGATGATCGGTGACAAAATACCTTGAAGAGCAGACTATCAAAAGCTTTCTTACGCTTGACTTTGTTTGCTCATATGCAGCTGGTTTTTCAAAATATTTAATGACGCATATCTTCGCTGTTTATGACTCAATCGATTTGCGATTTTACCCATTGATGAGTTATAAGGATGTTCAAGTGTACAAGGAAATTTAAGGCAATTGCTTTGAAAACATCGGATTTATGGCCAAAACCGACTTTGAGGTGTATGGCAGCTATAAGATATAGTGGTCCGATCCGGCCGGCTCCGACCAATGTGCTGTCCCCTTGAATAATAAGTGTCTATGCAAAGTTGTATCGCGATAGTTCAAAAACTGAGGGACTAGTTTGCATACATACAGACAGACAGACAGACAGACAGACGGACATGGCTAGATCAATTTGTTTTGTTTTTATAAGCATATTGGCAGTAACTTTTGGGGGTCTCAGACGCTTCCTTCTATGCGTTACAAACTTCAGGACAAACTTAATATACTATTTTCTTCGAAAAGAGTATAATGAATGCAATCTTAACTCTAGCTTAAAATTTCTGCACTTCTTTACTGTATTTTAATACCTTAAATTAAATTACTTTAAGCGAATTCATTTTTACTCTCTCTTAAATATTATGGTTATCCGACTTAGCTAGCTAAATAAAGATATATTGTAGAAATTGCATTTATCTTAATATCCTGGACAGCTTTTATCTCCCAATCTTGTTGACAACTTTTGCAACTATCTGCAGCTTTATGAATTCATAACCAGCTAGCGTATAAACCATATTTATAGTTGAGTCGGTTCTGTGCTCAACATATTTGCTCATGTGCGCATGTGAATGTGTGTGTGGAGTGTGAGTATGAGTGAGTGTGTGTGTTTGTGTGTGTGTTTATATAGATGTTGTTGCACACTTGAAGCGTTAAGCATTGGCTGTATAATCAGACTCATCACACAACGTCCTTATTATCATCAACTCAGCATCGTGATGAATGCGGTTTACTTTCTCCACCTTTTTTTGCTTTTTGGTCCTAACATGAAGCACTTTGCGCTCAAGAGAGATTATCACAAATTTGTTTACTCAACTCTAGCAGTCGTTGGTGTGTGTGAGTGTGTTTGTGTGTGTTGTGTTTGTGTGCACACACATCCTGTGTCGATTTTTCAATTCCTTTTGGCGACTGGCAGCGACAGGCGACATCAACACATAGAGAGTCAGCGTGGGCGCCCTGTGGGCATAGTATAGACCATAGACCTGCGGCTCGTGCTTCCGGCTGACATAATTTCCATGCAATTGATTGACAATTGCGGCATTTTGTGGCACATTTGCAAACAGGCGCCCCACAGAGGCCAGTATCGATTAGAACACACGGCAGGACGCGGCAGGGCGAACTGATAGAGCGCTAAAGCATTGACACAGCCGACTGGCCACAGTGCCACACTCACACTGGCAGCAGCAGTGCTCCAAAGTGTAATTGAATTGAGCGCGAGTGGCTCTAATTTGTTGCATGCATAATGTGCATTCGCATTGGCATTCCCACATGGACACTCACAATTTAAATAGTTTGCGCCTGCAAGTAGGCAGCACTTTGTGCCCGGGCCTCGTCTCTGGGGAACTGCAGCATTTGCCGGCTTTGCGCGCCCAGCTCAGCTCAGCTCATCTCCGATTATCTCGTTGTTAAAGGGTGCAGCCAAGCAAAAGGCGAAAAACAATTGAGAGCGAGTGTGCGCGTGTGCGTGTGTGTGTGTGTGTGGGTGTGTGTGGGTGTGTGTGCGAGTCATACATGAATGCGTTCGTTGTCATTTGCCTGCAGGCGGCAAGCTACAGCTTGACAGCCTATTGTTCTAGCCACGTTTAGAGGCGGGCCCCAAGCGATGCGACTGTAGTGCGTCAGTAGAGCGGCAACATCTTGACATTTGCAACGCATTGTGCTCAAATGCCAACCCATCCCCCCCCCCCCAATATGCCACGCCCCCATTCCCATCACTATTCATATGAGCAAAGAGTACCCTTCCAGTCCTAGACTGACGCTAAATTGTGCAGCTTGTGTCGTTTGCTTGCATTTATGTGTCTGCATCTGACAGCTACACTCCAAGCAACTTCAAATTAAGAAATACACACACACTCGCACACACACTCAGCCACAACGCTCACTTGCAGTACTTTTGGTATGTAAATAACAACAGCAGAGACCACAAATTGAAATTGCTTGCGAAGCAATTTGTGTTTGTAAACAAAATGTTTCGTGTTATTTGCTGCTTTTTTTAGCAGCAGCAATTTAAAGTTCTTAGGCTAGATATGCTATTTGGATTATTGGATTAAGTAAAATATAGAAAATATATATATAGTTAAGACAAATACAAAAAAGATCGTGAGCTAATGTACTTTAATTTGTATATTAATAAAGTGTACTTTGGTAATAAATAAATTTAAGTTTCTTCGCTTTAAATACATAAATAAAATTTTAATAAACAGGTTATTCAATAACAAGTCTTTATAAAGATATATAATAGAGCATTCACTAGCTAACAATATTTCACAGCACTCAATCGAATTGAGGTCGTTATATGAAAATACCCTATACCATAATGGGGGCAATTAAAACAATATATAAACAAATATATTAAACGTATATCTTAATTATATTTGAGTTATTATTCTAAATCGTATTTGGGTTCTTTAAAAACTGATCCGATTTGATCTGCTCGTGATAATAAATATGTAGTGAATTTCTATAAATTGAAATAGCACCAGAAGTAAACAGGAAATGCTTTCAACGTTATGTTTGTTGCCCAACCGAACGCATCGAGAGGCCAATGCTAGATCAACAATGGTGAATGCTGAATGCCTCACAAGTTGCAATAGGCTGAGATTAGGAGGCTTACAGCTGTGCCAGCAGTTCTGAGCAATTAACTTATTCGAGGCATTTATTAAATAAATACATAGGCATGATGAACTCAAAACAAACAATATATTATAACAAGATATATAGAATGGACTTAAAAGTAGCCGGGTCTGGTCTGCTGCTGGGGACTGGGGCGTCTGCTCGAGCATTTCCATTTATTCATTTATCAGGTGGTTTTCCCAAACGCCTTAAAATAGAATTTGTTTTCAACGAGCGCAAGAGATATCCGAATAAAGAGAGAGCGAGAGAGATTGGGAGAGAGAGAGAGAGAGATGATGATGCGCAAGGCTGCGTTTGCTCACAGCTATGGCTATGTGGGCCAACTGAAATAGCCGGCAACTGCGGCTGCAGTGCAGCATGGACTTACTCCTCCCTCTCTCAGTGTGTGAGTGAATTTTATTTTTAATTTAGCAAAATTCAAAAAGCGCTGCACACCAAAATAAACTCTTACTCATGTGGGCTGTGTGTGTGTGTGTGTGTGTGCGTGTGTGTGTTGCCTTCATTTCTAGTTTCTAACTATTTACAACAATCATCTATTAATATACTTAAAAATCATACATATTTTGATATGTTTCGCATACTCAGATGTCAACGCGGCGTATGCGCAATTCGGCTTGTTTATTTCTCTTAGTTTTTGGGCATTTCCATGCTTGTTATTTGTTATTTGAATGGCAAGCGCCAACACTTGAGTGTAAACAAATCAAATGTGCTGTGTATTAATTTGTTTATACACACACACGCACAACATGTTTTTGTGTGCAGGACTGTGAGTATTACTTTCCATAACGCAATGAAAATCGTTTATGGCGAACATATGTTCAGCTCCACTGCGGATTTGCCAGCAAACAATTTACGTACAATATTTATTGTTGCAATATTTTCTGCAGGCGTATATATATTGCGATAAAAATTTAATTTCGCCCGCCTGCCAACTAGGAAAAGCTCATTTTCACAATTTCACAGTTCCGCAACAACAAAGGCGGGCCAACGAGCAGCATCTAAGTGCATGGTGGCTGGCTGCTTGGTGGTTTGCTGTTGCTGTTCGGCCATGGCGTCATCAATTTTAAAATCGTACCTGCTTCTGCTTCCTGCAGGCAGAGGTAACCGCAGCCACTGATAAGAAGCCAGCAGCTGCAGCGGGTAGGGCTTGCCCCACTGTGGAAAGTTGTATGCCATTAACTTTGTGGCTGCCATGGCAGCAGCCAGCAGCCAGCAGCCAGTGCGGCTTCCATTGAGGCAGCCGCCGCAGAAGGTCATTATGTTTATTAGTTGCACTTATTTTAGACTACGCCGACGCTTTCAGCTCGTCCACCTCCACATTCAGCTCCCCCGCTGCTGCTCTGTCATCTGCATAGCAATTTAGTCTTGCCGTGGCGAATGCGAATTTATTTCCGTTTTGATTGTGTCATGTTGGTAATTTTAGCGCACGCTGCGTATACGCATTGCGAGCAGCGCATAAATTTAGCGCAGTGTCAACGGCAGCTGCATTTCGCCGAGGGCCGCCTCCCACCCATAAATTAGGTTTATGACGCTCTATTATTATTGTTCTGGTCGTTGCTGTTGCTCTTGTTGCTATTACGGTTAAGCCGCATAGCGTTCGGGCTAGTTTTCGTTTCCAGCTCGTAAATAATGTCAGCCAGTTGTCAAGCGCAAATGCCTCGTTTGAAGAGGTGCTGAGGTGGTGCAGGTGAACAGGTGCCAGCATAAGACGCTTATGGGTGCCAAGCTGACAGTGGTTTTGGGCATTGTTACGGCTTTATTGATTTCCGCCTATAAAAACCGTTTAAATTGCAAGTGACAAATTTATTCATATTTATTTAATGTCGACCAAAAAAAAGGTCGACACGGGGAAATAATTAAAATTAAGAGGTACAATTAAAATGAGAAAATATATTGTAGCTAACAAAATGAATACATTAAATTTAACAATTAAATAGAATTATGTGACAATTATAAAAAAAACCCTTAAAAAGGAAATGGAAATAAACAAATTTAAATAAATTGCTTAAATTAAAAGTATGTACTAAGAATGAATTAAAATTTATATAAAATTAAAATAACTATATTTGCATATTTAATGTCGACTAAAAACTACAAAATATATTGTGGATTGCAAAATAAATATATTGAATTAAAAATTTAAAAGGACATCTATATTCAAAATATAAATATATTTGCTATAAAGAATAGTTTTTACTGCGAATGAAATCACATTTATACTAATACAAAACGGGATAACAAATATATTTATTAATTTAATGTCGGATACAATTATACAAAATGAATATATTCAATTTAAATACAATTATATGAAAATCATGAAAACCACTTTAAAAGGATATCTGAATAAAAACATTAAAATAAATTGCTTTAAGGCATGAAGTCACTCGCCTTGAATTGTGTTTGCTCAGCTGCTTTCCTATGCAGGCACAATTTGTACGCTGATGCATGCCACGCCTGGAGCAAATGGAGCATTGGAGCGATGGAGCAACACCTCTGCTATTATTTCCTTAACGCTGATGGCTTAAAGCCCGAGTAAACATAAAAACTTAATTATGTATCACACATTGTTGTTGGCACGTTAACAAACTGTGCACATAGGGCGGCCATCGGGCGTTTCATGTTTTTGCATACATTACGAACGAGAAGAGATTGTGTGTCATGACACGCCCCCCGCCTCCGCCCCCTTTTCCCTCTATATATATGCAAGCGGTCACAGTTTTAGCCTCTTGCATGCCCATGGATAATGGGCAGAAGGCAAATGGCGAACGACCGCAAACACAAACAGAAACACAAACATCAACAAAATAAAACTGAAAGAAAAAGCAGAGAGCAGAGAGCAATGCATGCAGCGAGGTCGCAACTCGCAACTGGGAATATGTGGATAAGCTTACGGGTCGGCTACGCGTTTTTCTTCTTGCAGGCCAATAAAAACGGCGGCTGTAAAAATGGCATTTATGGCTTCAACTACGCAAATTTATTGCCTGTTTGTCGGGTAATGCGCAATTAAAAACGCCAAGTGCATTAAATTAATTTAAAAAGCCATGGCAATGCATACATACATATATATGCAAATGCTGAGAATGGCCCTGCATATCGAGCCTTAAAGGCCCCACAAATAATTATAATTATAATTTAATTTAATAATTATAATATAATGATATTCCACTGTCAACTGAATAATATAAAATGCATACGAATAATTATAGTCATTTATAGTTGTGCAATTGTTTATTTTACAGATTTCTTGCCGAAATGTTCCACTCACATTTTCTCATTCTTAAATAAAATTGTCTTAGGTTTTTAATTTATTCAAAAATATATTAAAAGTTTCGCTATATATATTTTATATTTTCGGAATTTTATAACGCAAGAATTTGTACAAATTTTCTTAAGCTAGTGCCAGATAATTATAAGAAATATACAACTATTTGACCGCTTATAGTATAACTGTTTTGATGGTATTCCAAATGTTTATATTATTGGCCGCAATCAAATAGCAAATATTTACATCAAACACTAAAGTGAAAGTATAAACATGTGTGGAGCTTAAATTAAGAAAATAGAAACTAAATCGAAATCGAAATCTGCAATTAATCATGAGTATTTGAAGCAACTTTGCGCTTCCGCTGCGTGGGCTCAACAACAAACAGCTAAGATATATATGCATATATATACCTGACTACTTATGCTGCTTATAAGCTGTATAAGTATTGTGTATCAGCTGTTGGCCTGTGATAAAGGCCGAAAGCGTCTGGGCCATAAACAATTGTTGATGCTCGCAGAAAGCCAATTAAAATCATGCGCTGAAATGCACGCGCACTTCAAAAAGAAGCGCCCAGGGCGGCAGAGATGGGGCATGTGCGTGGGGCACGACAGAAAAAGACACAAAACACACACACACACACTACACACACTACACACACTACACACACACACTCGCATACACATGCAGCGAAATGTCAGCAGCGTCGAGCCGTCAGCTGGTCCATAAAGCATTGCTGCCTACACGGACTTTGCGACTCGTTAATGTACCAAGCCAAAAATGTAAAAATGTAAAAATACAAAATAAAAATAAAACAGAATTTGGTTCATTACTGAAAGGCCACCTTGACGTTGTCGCTTGAACTTACGCCAGAGAACTATTGAAGGGTGCTGCGAAGGTCTGCGACACAAACAGAAACCAAATACGCAACCCGTTTTGATTATACATACTACATACACTCGCATGTAGTATCTCTTCAGCTGTCATTAGAATATAAGTGCGCATTTGCTCATCGTTCTTGTTGTTTATTTCAAATTGCCAACTTAAGTATAAACAATTTATGCCGCTGCCTGTACAATTGGCCATTATTTGGCCAGTCAGCGACCTTGAGCTGAGTTGATTCCTCCTGCCACAAAAGCCCCCTAATTGGAATCGTAATTGTAATGACGATGAACGAGGAATGATGCGTGCCCCCAGCTTGTGGCAACTCACTGTCTGTCTGTCCTCTTAGCATAGCACACTTCATTTGTTGTGACCGTAGTTGCGTTTTCATAAATTGACCCATATATGTACAGAGTGTACACGAATCGATATTCGAATGCGATACAAATGCCACTCGTTGGTTCTTTCGACTCACCCTCATCGCTTTTCCATTCAATCGCATTTCCAATGAAGTATATTAACCATTTGATTTGCTGAGTGCGGAAATTTTCTACAATTCCTCAACATTGTACAGTTTTCCTCGAACGTGAAAAGCTTTCGTGCACATTTATTACAATGTGGCTTAAAAATACGAAATCATTTCGCAGAACTTTTCGCTTTTTCACACGTAGCCCCGCAAATCGTGCAACTATATATATATATATGTGGGTAAACTACAAATGCCGTAACATTGTTGATATTTCAAGTGTACCGTTTTGATTGATTAGCACAAAATATGGCTGAGAGTGCGAGAAGATTGATATATGATTCATTATGCTCTCTAAGACAATATCAAAGGAACTAGAGAGAAAATCGAATAGAAATAAAATCGGATAGAGAGAAAATCGAAAAGAGATAAAATAGAATATGTATACATATTTATATTTGTATATAATAATTAATAAGCTTATTCTGAATAATTACAACCCTTTCAAAAAAATGCTTTCTGAAGGAAAACATTCCCGAATAAACAAAATATTACTTGTATAATTGTAAAGCTATTGTAGTAAAGTTATGTTATCTTGGCATCCATTATAATATAATATTCAAATACTCATTACTCATTATTATTTGTAGTCTCAACAGGGTATTCGCTAGTCGTTCACATACATTCGCAATTGCAGTTTTCGTGTTTGTTTTCTATTTGCATTTGGCGGCAAGTTGCGAAAAAGTTTTGGCCAAAAAATATCATGAAAATTTGCCTGGCATGTGACTACGTCTTTCGAAGACCCCACCTCCTTCCTAAGCCCCCCCTCCCCTCCCCTCTCAATCCTCAAGGCGCGTTAATTTGAAGGCACTTCAAAAAAAGAACACAAAAACGAGGCGCATTTGGCAACGTTGTGACTGAGAGGAAGGTGAAAACGTTAAGGGATTTAAATGTTGGCGCATTTATGTTGTCAGTGGACTTGTCAAAAAAAGAAAAAAGAGACGAACAGCAGTTGTTAATGAACAAATTAAAAGAAAAAATTGAATTTCACTTTGGCAATTGGCCCAGAAAACAGCTCTGTTTTTGTATGTCACACACGCAGTGACTGGAAGCCAAAGTATTGACATATATATATATATACATATGTATTGGGACAATTAGGTGTGTCATGTCCAGTTTGCAGAACTAGAAATAAATAACGAAATACCAGAATGCCATAACAAATTAGTTTAAATACTGCAATTATGTTGAAAACTGCTCTCACAGTAGAAGTGTTTCTCAACACCTTATAAAGGATTTCGTCATCCTACTTGGCACGCTAAAAAAGACTCAGGATAAGAGCAAACAGAACGAAAAAATCAATTAAAAGCCATTTTATATAGCAAGCAAAGTGTTAAATCAACAAAAAGACCATGCCAAAAACGAAATGAAACAAAACAATAACAATAATAATAATAATGAAAACAAAAACAAAAGCCAAATAAAGATTCCCATTTGACTGGGGTCAGTATTAATATTTGTATTTGTTGTTGTTGCTGCTCCACGAGCCAAAAATAGCAATTGATATTAGATTTTTCGACTGAAGCCGCAACGGGCCAGGAAATGAGAATTCAATACAATAAAAATCATTGAGTTGTATCATTCTCATTGTTGTTGGGCCAAATTAATAATAGATAACAAAAGGCGCTGAGCGAAATGAAAAGCGTAGCGAAAAGCGAAACGAAACGATATGAAAATAATCGAATAGAAGCCACCACAAAGCAAACTGACCTCACAATTACAACAAAGAGCAATAAACGAAATTAAAGCCGAAATAAATAATAACAATACATAAATGACAATAGACAAAATGGATTATGTGCGAGGCAACAACAGCCAGATCCACAAAATCTGTTCTAATTGAAATGGCCACGGGTGGCTCTAATTAATCCAACACCACTAACCCAGGCGATGAGCTGTCAACGGGCCAGAACGCAATCAACTCTGGCCATAACAATGAAAGATTGCAGCAGGAACGGCCTTCATTTCCAGTTGCGTCCAGTGCTAATTTGAAGTTATGCGCGCTCTGATGTAACCAGAAACTAGACTCGAGGCAAACATTTCCATGCGCACCTAAAGGGCATAGGTGAAGCAGCCACAGGAAAACCATGGCAGCAGCAGCAGGCAGGATGGGCAGAGGAGGAGGCAGTGTGGCTAGGACAAGGGCATCAATAGACACAAAGAGTGAAAGCCTCTCGCAATGCGGTTAAACGACTGTGTGGCAGTGTAGCAGTGTAACAGTGTAGCAGCACATCACAGTCCCAAGTCCTTGTTATGTTTAGCCAAGCGCACAGTAGCGACGACTTCTATGCTAGAGATGTGCCAGCATTAGCATCTTCATATATACACATAATACTGAAAATTGACAAATTATTTCATACTTATTTAAAATTATTTAAAAAATTCTTAACATCATATAAGTTGCTTTCTCCAATATGTCCTTCCATATATCAAATGTACTTGCTTTGGGACTTTCTATATGAAATAAATTGTATGTCTTTACACAACGGATTATCATTTTGCGCTTATTAATATGCAATAGAATATTCGCAATAATTTTTTGAATGATTCGCAGCTATCTGTAAACCTGTTTCTTTCAAAATAGCTTATGGTGCATATCTTCGCATATTTGTTTATGACTCAGTCGCTTTGCAAAAGTTTCTAGATAAATATAAGTGAATAGCTTTAAAAATATGGAAGATATGCCCAAAACCGACTTTAAGTTGTATGACAGCTATAAGATATAGTGGTACGATCCGGCTAGTTCCGACAAATGTTCTGTCCCTTTGCATAATAAGTCTCTGTGCAAAGTTTCATCGCGATAGCTCAAAAACTGAGGGACTAGTTTGCATACATACAGGTTGACAGACAGACAGACATGGCCAGATCATTGTTTCTTAAGCCTAAGCATACTGGAGGTAACTTTTGGGGTTACTCTTACTGTAGTGATTTGTATTCTTTAAATAAAAGCTAGAAATTTGCGTGATACAATAAGAGGCACGAGAAAAGAGCACGTCAGGCGCACATCGCTGACACGAACTAGAAAAGGACACGCCGTAAGGCACTCAGCCTCCAGTTGTGAGGGAGCAGACGAGGCAGGCTTATAGCGTCAGCGTCCTTTTCTCAGCTGCTGCTGGTGGTGTCCTCGTCAATGCAGCCACCTTCGCTTCAGCTGTCGAAATGGCCAACGCAACCACAACGTTAAGTTGAGTGCAGAAGCACCGCTGTGCTGCGAGCCGTGCAACATGCCACAAAACGTACAAATTGCCAGCGTACACAGCGGCACATAAGAAGAAGAGGACGAAGACGAAGACGAAGAAGAAGAGCAAGAAGATGGAGCAGTTGTATCCTGTACCCAATTTTCATTCAGTATCGAAAAGCTTGCCGTGCGCACGAGGCGGCTTCGTTTGGCGCTGGCCAAAGTAGGTCGTCGGCTGTCGTACAACTTCTAACAACCTCATTACGAGCTCTGCGTATGGCGTATCGCAAACTGATGACGTCATTGGTTGAGCTGTCCGCTTTGGCCGCTCATTCGCCTCTAAAGCTGCGCACAGCCGCCTCCCCCATCGAAGTGGGAGTTGTTTGACGTTGCTTGGCTTCCGGCTGTCCAAATGCCAGAGTCCTTAGCGCGTGTCCTTACAAATGACAGAAGGCTGAGCAATAGATTTGGCATTTATCAATTGCTTATCGCAGCCATCAGATCGACAGGTTTTCACGCAAATTACAAACTGCAAGCCAAAAACAGTGTCCTGGAAGGACGTGCGCAAAGAGAGTCAGAGAGAGAGAGAGTAGGAGAGAGCGAGAGAGAGTGTGTGTGGAGCGAGAGAGCGAGCGTAACTCTCAGCGACTCGTGTTTTCAGTGTCAATGTGTTGGCTGGAAAAACTCGGCCAGAAGCAGCCAAACAACAAAACCCAACGAGGCAACGAAAATTGCAGTAAACAGTCCAAGTGGGGGTTGTGGGCTCTAAAGCATAGACGCATACCGCTTCAGGAATTATTATTATTATTATTATTATTATTATTTGCTTTCATTGCGTTTCCTTTGTTGTTTGCTTGTTGTTGCTATTGTTGCCCCTTTTCGCTCGCTATATTTATTTTACGACAGCAAACGTATCCTGTTTCTAAATCCCATCTGCACAAACACATTGCTGCTGCTGCATGCTTATGAGTATATTTATATGTGTGTCTCTGTCTCTGTGTGTGTTTAAAGTGGCACAAAACAAAATCTGCACTAATCGCATTTGAATTTTATTCATTTCTGTGAGATGTATTTAACTTTATTTGGAATAAAGCGACTGAGAAATCTCACAGACTCGAAGGCCACTTGCCGTGAGTTATCCTGGCATTCAGCTGCCGGCTTGGAATATATACATATACATATATATATATATGTAAATCTCTCTTTTGCTCATTTACATGCAAATCAGCAGCACACGTAGCTAGTTTCATATTACAATATTCAATTAAGTATACGCACACAAGTCTTTAACTATTTTAAAAGTTATTTTACTGCACAATACAAGATTAAATTTTTTTTCTATTTATTCTGCAGTATTATTTATTTAATATAAAATTCTATTGACAAATCCTTTTCACTGAATGTTAGCAATAACCAAGGCATCCTCTTCTTTTGTGTAGAGTATAGAAATGGAAAGGTGTAAACAAATTTGTGAGCTCATTTGTTTTCCATTTGATAGAACCCATCGTCGGGTATGCTCACTAATATCCTTTGGAGCAACGAAATACCTTCTCACATATATATGAAGGCAGCACGTCTGCTTTCACGGCAGTTAGTCAACCGTTTTTTGGGTTCTTGTCCCTCATTATTATTGTTATGAATTTCAATTTGTTGTCTCAAGGCTGTTGCAGGAAATTAAATCCCCGGAATATGCGCAACACTTTTTGCGCCACTTGCCGCACGATTCACGCAGCTTTAACAGTGTGTGTGTGTGCGTGTGTGTGTGTGTGTTGCTTTTGGTTACGCGTCTGTGTATTACATGCGGCGTATACGTGATATGTGTATTAAGCAAAATGGGACTTTAGTTTGATTCGGTTTTCAATTTCCTGTTGCTTTATGGCATGCAGCGAGCTCCAAGGAAATTCATTAATTCAACTCTAAGCTGCCAAGGCAAAAGGGTTGGCATATGCGGCTTAAAATTTACTTTCCATGAGATGATTCAACTCTAAAGCAACATTTAAAGCAGTCCAGTATTTATTGTTATGTTTTAAGCATGCGATTGTGTAAATTTGTTGTACTGTAAACTTGTTATGCTTGTAGATTTCTTTGTGACAGTTTTGTGTCAGCTTTTTGTGCTACTTTGGTTTCGCTTACTTTGGGGCCTTTGTGCGTCCTTCATTCGTTTTCCAGATCACTGACTATGCAATAACTTCCATGGCGCTTTTTTCGCGCATAGGCGCCAGCGGCAGCGGCAACCGCAAAAACGCCACCACTCGAAAGTGGAAAGTGGTTGAAAGTGGTGTCGGCGTGGTTGCAGTTGGAGACGGAGACACACGCATTAGGAAATCGCTCACCCATATCCGAATCCGAATCACGGTCCCCAGGCCCAGGCCCAGTTTGAGTCCCATTGCAGAGTAGGCAATTTTTTGCAATTGTTTCAATTTGTTGTTATTGCTGCTGCTGCTGCTGTCTATTGCTGGCCCAGTGCCAAAAGGCCAGCAGCAGGCCATATCCACGCCACGCCTGATCCATATATATATACGTATATGGGGCCGCATCGAATAATTTAGTAGCAAAGTCAAATGTACAAATTGCAAACAAAAACACACGGAGAATTTCAAAGAGGCAAATAGAGAGCGTGCTTCCCTGCTGGGGCAGTTAATTCTCATGATGACGTCACAGTGCCAGTGCCAAAGATCACAATCACAATCACAACAAAGACGTCTTCGTGCGGCTTCTCTAAATAGTAGAATACGAGAATAGTGGAAGTAGTAGAGACCGGTGCTGATTGTTTGTAGCTGGGAGCTGGTAGCTGGGTAAACAAATTGGCTGCGTGCGCTCATCGATTTTTATGAGTTCAAAGATTTACTTCGTGCCGCATTCCGGCACATCAGCATCGACAACAGGAATTCGGCTACAATTTTCGCAAATGTGTATTCAAACGCATTCGCATGCCAGAAATCGGGCAATATTAATGGCGTAATTTGTCGGTGGCGCAGCGGCAACAAAACAAAACTGGGCAAAAGCAAAAAAGAATGGCCGCAATCAAGTCGAAAGGCTGAGGAAAGTCTTCCGGTTGATCCTGACGGCAAAAACCACAATGTAAAAATATAAGTTTAAATTTGATTACATTTTTCGTTTGCTAAAATGTATCTTGTAGTTTATGTGCTATAATAAGTTGCTAGCCTGGCATACCCTTTCAGTTTCATTTACAGGGCATACAATATAATTTAAGCTGATGGCCAAGTGCTTATTAAATACAAGTGGACGCTGTTCTTTAAATGCGGCTAATTGCTAATAATTTTGCAATTAAATTGCGGTGTTCTTTTTGATTAGGCAAGCGAAGAGTTTGACATAGTTCCAAAAATATTGCAATATTTTGGCAAGACTCTTAACACAGCTAGACACGTGCCCGCAACAACAACAACAACAACAACAATACTAGTGGCAATAACAATAACCAGTTAAACTTCTTGAGTTTAATTGGAAGCAGGCACGCGAATAATCTGAAATTGTAGGCTCAACTATTTTTAGTTGCCAATTAATCTTTTGGCGGTGTGTTTTTGGGTGCTGGGCAGGCGAAATGCTTCGTTTGGCCAGTGGGGCGTATGGAATTTTAAGTGATTTGCTGCCGCTGCGTCTGGTCATTATTTATTTATATTTTATAGCCGAAAGAGAGTGAGAGAGAGAGGCAAACGCAATCCGAGATAATCAAATGAATACAGCTTACATTAATAGATGCGGTCAAACTAAAAATAGGCCAGCATTGAACTTACATGCGTTAACATGCTATGACAGTGGTGCAGAGAGAGTGGGGGTGGGGGTGGTGCTGAGTTAGTGGTACAATATCCGACATGCTGAGAGCCATTTATCATTATCAGTGTCTGGCAGCTGAAACATTTCATGCGACACATCAAATGTATCAGGTGTTTCACACGACTACTGCGGGCGAAAAGAAAGATCGATGGAAGGCCATTTGATTAATGTACTTGCTGTCCGTGTATGCAGCATTTAGCAGCCACATACAACGCACACACACATAAATAAATAAAATAAAAGTAAATAATGTGAGAAACAGAAGGCAATTCGACTGCATTATAAATATTGTATCCAATGCGATGTATCTCAAAGAAAAGTGTGTGTGTGCGTGTGTGTGTGTGTGTGTGTGCGTGTCTACACCTTATTAGGCAAACAGGTTGGCACAAGACACAACAGCCAGACGAATAGATAGGCAGACAGACAGACAGATAGACTGAGAGCAATGGCCATAATCGAAAATCAATACCACACATATCTATATGTGTATGAATTATGGCTAACAGCAGAACGGTTAATGTCGAACAACCAACAACTAACAACCAACAACCAACAACCAACGGCCATTGGCCTGCCAATACACGTTGATAATGCATATTTCATAAGCTTCATTCGATAACTGCGCAGTTGTCCGCCACCGGGACAGCAAAATGTCGCTTCGTGTCACTAGCATTTTCATAGCATACGCCCAGGCGCATTTTAATTTCCACCACACACACCATGAATTAGTTACATTTCCAGCGCCCAGCAGCAACAAGCGTATACGCAATATTGTCAGGTTAATAACTGGACAGCAACGCTAGCTGCTACCCCTTAATAAGTCTTGTTTATTACATATATCTTGCTATTTGATTGTGCAGTAATAATAGTCATTCATAGTTTATATATGCAGAGCTGCGAAGAGTTAGACTCAAACTCAAAGATGTATATATATATATATGTACTCTTTACATTAGTTCTTATTATACATACATATTTGATAATACATATTATCTTTCTATATTGTATTGTCCAGCAGAACTGAAGATAGATAGACTGAATCACATAGATATTCTAACAGCACTCTTTATATAAGTTCTTATTATACAGTACAACTTTGATAATACATATTATCATTGTTCGACTCTCTCATCCAATGAGCTAATGTAATATTTGATTGAGCCGCTTATAAATCATTGACGCACTCCATAGTAAATAAGCCCAGCTAAATTACCCATTTAATTTGATTAAAATTGTGCGGCTTTTGCTTTTGCTATCGATTTTGTTGCGGTCAGCGACTGTTGCTCGCTGTTGCGACAACTCAAAAGAGATGACGCCATGTTGGCATGTAGCATGTAGCATGTAGCATGTAGCATGTGGCACGGGACTCATAAAACTGAAACCGCTGAGTAACTCAATAAAAGGCAGGCGAAACACGCACTCAGACCTTGCGAAATATGCTACAGTTGCCGAGTGCAACAATTGTGGCGCATAAAAGAGAGAGAGAGAGAGAGCGCACACATTTAGCAGACACTGTGAATGCGCCCACACACACACACTATACACATATAGAGAGAGCCCAAGGCCAAGTTGGCACAAGTTGGTCAAGATGCTTGCATGCCAATGGCCAATAAGTCGAGCTCGCACGCAAAAACCAAAACAAAAGCCGAATAAAAATTTGGAGTAACTCGCTTCAATTTTCCCCTTTCTTTGTTCTTCAAAATGGAAAGTGTACAAAGTGGCCCAAAGTGTGTGCATGTGTGTGTGTGTGTAACTTTCTAAATTTGCTCGCATATTGTTCGTGGCCGCTAACTAAATTAGAGCAGTCAAGGGTCAGCAGCAGTAGGAGCAGCAGCGTTGGCGGCGACGGCGGATGTGGCTGCGACCGGAAGTGGCTGGTGGCGAAAGGACTCGGCTTGGCTGTGTGTGTGTGCTAAAGGCTGAACACACACACACACACACACACACACACACCAATACACATACAATACACGACCAGAGGCACTGACTTAAGTGTTGAGGTTAGCGCTGACGCATTTGCAGCCAGCAGCAAGATAATCATATACCAGAAACAACAACAACAGCAAATATATATAAATGCACTTGACTTGTGAAATGTTTGCTGCGCGGGCCAACGAAAACCAAAATGGCGCCATAAATTTAGTCAACGTCGTCGACAATGGCGGCCCTTAAAAGTCGGCAATAAATGTTCGCCATTTGCCCAAACAGCACTGACACGCTTTTCCATTGTTCCTGTTCGCATTTTGCATTGTTGCATTGCATTTGCGCCCCTCAGCTATGCAAATGCCTCGGCTCGACTCGAGCTAAGTGGAATTTTGGCACTTGAAATATTTACCATTTCTTATGACCTGCACTCAAAGTGTAAAGGATGTGTTTCCTTCGCCTATAAATACAATTGTATTGAGCTGGTTCTTGTTGTTGTTGCTGTTGTGTTAGCCAATAAACTGCATGTGCACAACTATTTTTAACTATAACAGTAGCCTAGTCGACATAAATAGCACAAATGCAATAGGTGTAAATCTCATTTGAGTTATTTCGATAGCTGTTTTGTGCTGATTGCAAATATGCCTTAAAAATACTACAACTTATAGTAAAGAAAAACTTACAACTATTTTCTTAGTAAGCTACTCCCATTTCTTCTTTTAGCTAATTGCTTTTTTGTGTGTGTTTGTGTTTGCTTCAGTTTCTTGGCTATTTTCAATTAGTGTACAAGCCAAAGATATCATTAATCACACAACAATTTTCAGCTATGTCATCCAAATTGGCTGAGCGCAAAATTGCTAAGCAGCTTTCTAATAGCTGTTGCGGTTTGCTGTCGCTGTTGTTGTTATTCTTACAGCTCCATTAGGGCTGTATAGAAGAAGCGACCCTGACCGTAACCTGAGAAGCTCGACTACACATATACAATATACATATATGTACTGCGATGTCTCCCTGGGGGCATTATCAAACTATTTATGGGCAATTAAGTCTTCATTTTGTAATTTGTGCATACGTGGTAGGCAAATTATGTCTAAGATTTATGAGCCTCCCTCTCTCTCTCTTGTGTGTGTGTTTTGTGTTGCTCTTGTGGGGGCGTTTGCAGTCATAAATTCCAACGCCATTTTATGACAAGAGCTGAGCCGTCAAATGAAATTACACAGCGAGAAAGGAGCGTCTCTCTGCCATATTATAATATGAAATTAATTGCAATTTAACTTTCACTTGGCGCGGCCGTTTCAAGGCAACGCAACAGGTTCCAAGGTGAACTTAGCCACTTGACTTACACACACACACACACACACACACAGAGAGAGAGTGTAAGTCGAAAGGTTAACATGTTGCATGTGGCAACAGAGAACTGAAAACTGAACGCAGCACAAATTTGCATGCAGTTTACTTTCATTTGACGCGAGAAATAATTGCATTAAGCTAACTTATAGGACACGCGACTTAAACAACAATCACTATAACAATCTAGCAACAATGTTGTTAAAAATGCGCAAGCTTTGCCAGTACCACTTATAACAACAACAACAACAACAACACACATGCAGCACTACTGCTAAATAATAAATAATAAATAGCAATTTAAGCGAAACTAAATTCAAGCAAAACTATATAATTTGCCATTGCTTGCATACGTATAACAATAATTTCGTCCTTGCATGCCAGGCCATTTGAGTGAAATTCAAATGAAATACTCATGAAAGTGACAGGCAGCTCAGGCATCACTGCGCTAAATGTGAGCAGCGAACATGCCACCACTTGATGGGGGTGTAGACTAAGAAATACCCTGTTTTCTTGGGATGGTGTTGAATTTGTTGAATTTTACTAGCATCTGAAATATTTGGAATTATATCGGAACTCGTTCTCAGGGATCTTTGGACTCTACTTTCAGTTTGTCTGTCGTGGAACTTATAATTACTGCTCGTATATCCTACGCAGATATAATAAGCAAAAGGTTCACCCCCAAGTTTGACAGAGCACCACATTTGACTAACCCAAAATGCACATAACTAATGAGTTCGTCAAGGTCACTGCGGCATGGTTTTTATCTACAGCCGAGAGCAGTTTAATTAACATTTTATGGACAGCGCCCAATCGGCCGGATAGGGTGCATAGCTAGTGCAAAAAACGCAGCCCTTACGCTTATTACAATGCATTTCCGTTTGGCATAAAAATTCAAATTTGATTGCAATGCGGCAGAAATTGCGATTTAGGCAAAGGCCAAAAGCAATTGGAACGACTAGCCCCAAGCCACCCCCTACCCCCAAACGAACATCACGTGTCCTGTGTGTGTGTGTGTGTGTGTGTGTGTGTGTGTGTGTGAATGTGGAGCTCAGCAATCAGAGTAAATCAGGCTAAAGGTACGCGTTTGCTTTGGCGGCATTTAAATTGCACAATTTGTGTGCAGCTCTCGGCATTTGCAAATTAACCGTAGCAAATAAGGAACCAAAGCGCTGACCTCGTTACCAATAGCGCCCTATCGAGCTGCAGTCACACACACACACACACACACGCACACTCAGTGGTGTGTTTGTGCGTAATTGTGGAATAATTGCATGCGGCCCCAAAAAGTATGCTATGTAAGGGCGCGTTGCGTCGCTTATCTTATCGGCTGTCAGCAGCTATTGATTTATAGGCGAAAGGGGGCGTAGCAGTGACGAGGCTTTGCCATATACTACCATCATATAGACAGCAATCGAGCATTGATGCAGCTTATCAGCTGAATTGTAATCATATTATAATATATTTGCTGATCGCCTTTACACCAACTTATCTAATTGCAGCTATCTCCCGACACACACACACACATATAGCGTATTAGAGCCCCCACAAAATGCTGCCAATATTCGCCTAAGCCAGCCGCAGTTGGAATTAAAAAGCCCAATTAAGCCCAATACCTAGAAATCAACTGTGATCATAGCCTAAACACTCAACAACAACTAGAACAACTACAGCAACAACAGCAACAACAACAACAACGACCAGCAACCAGCATAAAGAACAACGCCACACACACAAAGACATGAAGCAAAGCTGCCATCTAACTAGACAGACACACAGCGTGGAGCAGCAGTCGGAGCAGCAGCCAAGACCAAGCCACAGCGCAATTGCTGCCCAGTTGCACAATTTATAGATTGGGCACAGCTAGATATTGACAAATTGAAATCAATTGCGCACAAGCCCAAACCGAAGCAACAGGAGCAACAGGAGCAGCAGCAGCAACAGCAACGGGAGGGACTAATTCAGTGAGCGAGGACTGGAGCGTGTGCGTAGCTGGCTGTAATGACAAGAATTGACGCGATGTAGCGGTAAGTGCACTCTCAGTAAATCTAACGTTTATCTAACACATGGCTAACGGCCATGTGGTGGCAATCTGCAGCAGACTTATGGTCGGCGAACGCGACAGGGACCGTGAGGCGGTACGCTGGGCAACGGGTGAAACAACACCGCTTCAAAACAATAATGGAGTGTTACAAATGGTCGGGCAATTGCATGGTGGACAGCCTGTTGGCCAACAACAGCAACAGCAACAGCAGCAACAGCAGCAACAGCAACAGCAACAACAGCATCAGTCAAAGCAACATAAGCATCAGCAGCAACAGCAGGAGCTGTTCTATCAGCAACACGAGGCAGCTGCGCGAGGATTGCAACTTGCGGGCGCAGCCGACGGCGGCGATAATCAGCCCTACTACGATCCAAGCGGTAATGTCGACTGGGAGAGAGCGATGGGAGCCGGTGGAGCTGGTGCATATGGTTGCATCGGCGGAGCTGTCACAGCAGCTGGCGGCGCTGCTTATAACAGTGGGTCAGCTGCTGCCGGCGGCGCTGTTGTCCTCAACAGTCGCCACATGGATTATGCTGATGGCATCGGCCTTGCTGGCCCATCCGCCGCAGCAGCAGCAGCGCACACAGCAGCTGTTCCACACGGCCTGGCAGCTGCTCCAGGAGGCGTCGTCGGCATCGCGGGATCAGGGGCGACGGGCGCTGGGACAGGGGCAGGCAGCACAAGCGGTGCCATTGGCAAGGAAGTTCGTTACGCTCCATTCCCAGTTACATCACCAACGCATTCAAATCCCACAACTTCCCAGCAGACTCTTGCACAGCAGACTCTTACACAGCAGCAGCAGCAGCAGCAGCAGCTACAGCTACAGCAGCTGCAGCAGCAAATGGTACTTGGTGGTGGGGGAGCCGGCAGCGGCATTGGTGGTGGCAGCCTTGGCGGCCCCACTGGAAGCCTCGGTGGTGGCGGCGGCGGCGGCGGTGGTCCTGGTGCTGGCATCGGTGTCGGTATTGTCATGCTGCCGCCCGGCGCCGGCTCGAATGCTGGCATTAGCCAGAGCAACACCGCGACCGGCGCCCTGCAGCGGACACATTCCAGATCCATGTCCTCCATACCGCCGCCGGAGCCGTTCATGATAGCACAGTCCAAGCAGTTGAACAGCCGCGTCTCCATCAATGTGGGCGGCGTGAAGCACGAGGTGCTCTGGCGCACATTGGAGCGTCTGCCGCACACGCGGCTGGGCCGGCTGAGGGAGTGCACCACCCATGAGGCGATCATTGAGCTGTGCGACGATTATTCGCTGGTCGACAACGAATACTTCTTCGATCGTCATCCGAAGAGCTTCAGCTCCATTTTGAATTTCTATCGCACCGGCAAACTGCACATTGTGGATGAGATGTGCGTGCTTGCGTTTAGTGATGATCTGGAGTATTGGGGCGTCGACGAACTGTATCTGGAGTCGTGCTGCCAGCACAAGTACCATCAGCGCAAGGAGAACGTCCACGAGGAGATGCGCAAGGAGGCCGAGTCGCTGCGCCAGCGCGACGAGGAGGAGTTCGGCGAAGGTAAATGCGCCGAATACCAGAAGTATCTCTGGGAACTGCTAGAAAAGCCAAACACCAGTTTCGCGGCTCGGGTAAGTCCAATCAGTTGCCAAGCTCCTTACTATACCCTATCCTAAATGTGTTCTACTTACCTAACAACATAACTACTATATATCCGTATATCCGTTAACCGTTATCCGTTATCCGTATGTGTCAATGTCAAGTGTCCAGCGTAAGAAAAAACAAAAATAACAAACATATAATAAATACAACCTTTTCTCCCTACATTAACTAATCGTATTCCTAAGTTTCTGTTTATCAACTTGAGTTTCCATTACAATTTTGATCATACCTTTTGATTTCCCAGTTCGTTTACGTTTGATTCGTTCTTTGTTCTGTGCCAGTCTTAAGTTTAGTACACCCGAATATTATTTTTACACTATCGTATTTGCATTTCGCATTTAGCGCGGCATTCGCAGCACTCTGTAATATATATACAAACTCACTGCCAAGCAAAACGAAAATAGTGTAAAAATAACAACAATCAAATGCTGTACCATAAATTGCCTCAATATATATATATATCACAACCACTTTTATATATATATATATATATATATCTTAAGACTCAACGAAGCCGCCAATTGCCGATTTGCTTTGCGTTTGATAAATGCTTGCACAAAACTAACTCATAAACTTAAGTCAACTAATTCAAACTGTCAGTTATCGATATGTATATGCCTATCGATAAACACATTGCTTCGTTCGAGCTTTGACTGCCGCCGCTGTAAATAATTCAGCCAGAGTTTGCCGCCAAACTGCGAAGCAAATTTATATTTTTGAGAAGCAGTTCTTTCTTCTTCTTTCTTCTTTTTTTTTTGTATGATATGTGCCGCAAGTTTGGCGCCAGTTCAATGTTGTGACTGTGACACTGTATAAATCTTATATATACTCAATATATACTCAATACTTCTATGCCTGTGCCTACTTATGTCAAGTAACTCAGCCCATAAGTTTCGCTCAGTGTACTCGATTGCTTTTGTGTTGTGCCTAAAACAAAAACAAAAAAACAGCGTCACATTCAAGGGCAGCTAACAAAGTACAGGACCTACTCGTACAGGACTGCCATTCAGTTCAGGCTCTCGTATTCCTTCTCGTTCTCGTTCTTGTTCTCGTTCTTGTTCCATAACAGTTTGGCGGCACAGTGAGGACTCTCGAAGTGTTCCATTGACGGTTCCGCAGAGTATGCCGCACTTTTTGTTCCATTGTTTACAAATTTGTTTGCGTTACACTTAACCTGTTGTAATTCCCTCACCTCATTTAAGTCCTTATAGCATCACCGATGAATCTTTTTCGTTTTGTTTCGTAGTCAGTCTTATGTATCTGTCACTAACCCAGCGACATCGTGACATCTAGAGTTGATCAACATTTACATTATTTAATAATTAGCAATCAAACAAATGCAAACAAAGTGCAAAATGGAAAAGACAACCAAATTGTTTACTAATCGTTTTTCTAATCTTACCTTTTTTTAATCACACACAGTATATGCGAAAATTTACATATATCTATAAATACATACAAACTTATTATACTATATCTACATATATATTTTAATCTCTTAATTGTTGATGATGATGGTGAAGTAATATCTCTGTTTATCTCTAATGTCTTCTTACTCCTAAACGAACAAACCCCCTTTGTAACAATGTTTGGGAATGGGCAATAAGCGATATGACCAGGCGGCAGGTGTGCTGTAGAAATCCTCGAAAATATTGACAAGAGAAGGAACTCTGGGGAGAAGTGGCCAAAGCCGTGTTGTAATACATTTCCATTTTCCATCGAGGGTCCAATTAGCAAATACTGTATATATATATATCAAATCTATAGCTTTTGGCCTGCCAGCACAGCATCCACAAGTCTTCGAGCGCCCCTCGCTGGCGCCTTGCATCTGCTGTGCTGCCAGCTGCCACGCCCCACTCGCTCTTGTACCATAACCGCCTCTAGACTTAGCCCACCAACACATCTATAAATATATCGACACATCCAAAACACAACCACACACACACACACTCAGTTTTTGGCTTTCGCTTGTATTATACAGCCGATAATTTGCCTTTGACCCGATTTCAGTTAGCTTTAGCTTTAGCCAATGGCCGAGAATGGAAATAATTACAACATATTTGGGTGCATCTCCAATAATTTTTCATTCGATTATTATTTCCTTTTCATTTACATTATGTATTTTTTCGTTTTTGAAAAAAAGAAAATATGTGAAATTATTTAGCCTTTTTGGTTTATTTTTATTTATTCTAACTAATATTTTGTATTGGCTGAGCAAGTGAAATGAATAATTTTCTATAAATAAATGAAACTGATTTGTTTCAGCAATTCAATTTAATTGATATTTAAAACAGTAAGTAAAAGTCTAAATTTAATTGAAATGAAAAATCTATTTTTTATCGATCTCCAATTTCTTTTTTGATTTTTTTTTAAAATAATAGCTAGTTTAACGCTTTTCAATTGCAGTTCTGCAATTAAAAACATGACTTGAATTAAAGTCCCATATCAAAATTTTAACATTTGCGTCAACAGCCAATGCAATTTGCGAATTAGACTAGGGGAAACATATTTAACACAATTTATGATTTTCGTCAATTTTACAAAGGTAATGAAAAATTTCCAGAGCTCTTTGCCAGTTGTACTCTTATAATTTTTATTTAAACATTTTCTTCAAACTACTAACCAAGAACCAAGAAGAGAAAAGAAACGAATAACTTTTTAGTTTTGTATGTTTTTAGTTTTTCTTAATACTCCGCCTAAACACATCCTTTTTTATACGAAAAAGATAAATATGAGAACCAAAACAAAAAACAGTAATGAGTAATGAGTAGTATTTCGAAATATTCAGAGCTACTCGTCTTCGTTTTTGACCCGCGTTGTTGAAAGAGACAATTCTAATATACCAATACAAAATATACCAATACAATAAGTACCCAAACTGATGGCAAGAAAAACGCGCTAACAAGACAAAAAAAAGAATAAAAGAAACAAAAATGTTACATTTTTTGTTTATAAAACACGCAAAACCCAAAACCCAAACAAAATTCTACTCGATGTTTTATTGTATACCCTTTTGTGTTATCTATTGTGTTCCTTTTGCCGCACGATATATATATACTATCCATTTATCGTATATATAATCGTACATTCTCGATACTTGTATTTGATGTCTTGTTGTCTATTGCATACAGAAATTTCTTTAACTTATTGTTGTATTTTAACGTATCCTATCCTATCTTATCTTTGACATTGATTGTTGTAACTATTGGTCTATTGGCTTCTTCAACTACTAAATACCTACCTTCAATTGAATCAGCCTCAACAAATACATTTACTCTATCCTATATACACAACACACACATACACACAAACAAACCTAACGAATACGGTGCTTCGTCTTAAAGTAATACTAAAAACCCCTCCTTAATTCCTTTATATATATATATTGTTATATATATAAACTAAAAGTAGTGCCAGTGGCATCCATCCATTGAATTCAATCAGTAAATTTCATAGCACTTTCTTTTGATTTAATATTTAGTTCTTGCAGAACCACAGTAAGAAGATAAAAAAGAAAAGACTAGAATGTTTATATCTATATATCTCATAAATAAATTAAACTTTTAATATTACCCCACCAAATTTGCAGCATTTGAATGCCTAGTATAGAATGATGTAGTCGGTTATACTGAATTCTATAGCCAGTTTGCATCGAATTTTGTTTGTTTTTTAGTAAGTCGAACAAAGTATGCGAACCAACTTGTGCACTCCGACCCCCAAAAAAACCACAACAAAAACCGAACACTAGAATAGCAACACTAGAAATCGAATACCCGAAAACCACAAAACAAACCGTACAAACACATCCAACCGTGAACCCAATCTAGAATCCAGAACCAATTGCAAGAAACCCCATCAAATATTTAGTGAGATAGTTTTCTAGTGCAAGACGGTGCGTTACTTTGGCCCTTGCACATTTTGTATTGAAATTCACTCCCTTGCACCTGCACACACACACACACACACACACACTCACAAACCTGAACACAACCACAAACAATTTAAAGTTTATGCCCACATGGCGTATGCGCACTTTTCAATTTAAAACAAGCAAAGAAACTCCAAAAAAATTGAATGTTTTTTCATTTCACTATGTAATATTTCTTGCTATTTCTATTTTCCAACCTTATATATGTACATATATTGTCTTGTATAGTAAATAGTGCTGCAAGTCGGATATCAAGTGTCTTGCATATATACATATACCTATGATACTCGTACTTCTATGTTGTCCCGGACTTTTTGCCGCATGTCTTTCTTGACTTCCTCACACACTACGAACTTCGTTTGTTTTTGTTGTCTTTTGATTTTCCTTCCTCGTTTTGTTGCCACATTTTCCAGTCCACATTTGTGTTTTGTACCATAAACGCGCCCTGTTTTGTAATTCAAGTGGATTAACCAATGACTACAGGGAAGTTAATTCAAATTTACCTTTGCCTGTAAAAAGCGCTATTGTTGTTTCTATTTCTAATTTGTTTTTAATCACACGCTTTTGTGTGTTGATTTTATTGATGATTTTCATTTTTGGCTTTTGATCAATCGTAGTGAGTTATATTATAGACGCAAACGCTTATATAACTTTGTTTACAGCTCACCAGCTGAGCACGGCCTGTGCTTTTAGAATGTATATTTTTGTTTGTTGTGATATTTTTGATTTAGTTGTATCGACGACAGTCAGTGTATAGCAAAACTCGCCAAATTGCGTCTTCAAGCTGCGCCCAAGTTGCGTATTATGCGTATTGCGATATCATGTTTTACTTTCAACCTAAACCCCCCCTCTCAAACCTCTCAAACAAACCCCCCTCTCAATCATGACTGAGCAGCAGTGGTAGCAGTTCCAAAATTCGCACAACCCGAACACTCAGTACAATCAGCTTATTGTTTCAAACATCTCCAATGCATTCTATTCAATCGACAAAAAAATATAATCAAACAAAAAGATCAAGTAAATTAAATCAAAAGCAAAAATTAAAAACAAAAATCAAAAGTAAGCTAAATATATTCTCTATATATCATGCATACCAAATCATATCAAGTAGTAAGTTGTACCCTGTACTTCCCGCGCCCCCCTCAAAACCAACCCACCCACCAACAAGACCCACCCGAATACCTGTCTCAAATTTAATTAACTTTCCCGAAGTTTTACAGTTTTCTCTATTGAAGACCACTTAAATTGCAATCAATTGCGCCCAAAAGTGTATATAAGTAGGCTATCCCCACTCTCTCTCTCCCTCTCTTTCTCTGTCTCGCTCTCTGTCTCTTTTTGTCCTTGACTCTTTACTCACTCAGTCTGACGCTCTTTTAATATAGTTAAGTATATATCTTTGTAGTATTTCTCCCACTCAACTCAACTCATCGTTTTGTACTGCCCGAGTGCTTGAAAGCTGCTAAATGAGAGCACCTTTTTGGTCTTATCTTTGTTTATGACTTCATTTTGTGTTATGGTCTATCTATCTATCTATTTATTCTTCTTTACACTCATACTTTAATTCATACGTAATATTTCTTATGATTGTGTTCGATTCATTTACGTAATGGTTTCCCAATACTCGTAACTAAGTATGTTTCCTACAATCTTATTATATGTATCTATCTATCTATCTCTATTTATTGTAGCATATCATTTACATTTAACCCAAAACTCAATAATAATCAAGCATATTGTTCCCCAAGCCAACAACAAAAGTGAATACCCTCTAAAACCTCTAAAAAAAACGTCCCCATAACCTAACGCCCCGTACCATGCAAAATTATCTACAAATTTCTTGCTCTTGAGGCGACAGTCAAGAGAAATGAATGCGTGGTTGCGTACAGTGGCCTACTATGGTAGATCTGGACACAGCTAACTTGTGCCAAACACACATACACACACTCTCACACTCTCACACATATTCACACACACACACACACACACTTTCACACATGCGCATTCACACGCACACTCAAGCAGCCTCATTAGGCTACGTGCGTGCCTGCGTGTGCCTCTGTGTGTGTGTGTGTGCGTGTGTATGTGTGTGTGTGTGTGCGTGTATAAAGGTCGGGCGTTGCGGGACCCATATGTTAAATAAACTAAAAAGCAATTTTGTCAATTGTTTAAAAGGTTTCCCAATGTTTAATATTGTGGCAGCTGCAATTGCCCACCGATTCAACTGACACCCCAAATGTCAGTCTCACACACACACACACACACACACACACACACACACGCACACATATAATACAACTAAGGAATTGTGACCTAATGTGGCAATCAGACTTCCTCTTCCATCTCTATCACTCTGTTACTCTATTTCAATATGTATCTCTCTCTCTCTCTCTCTTACTATCTCTCTCTCTCTCTCTCTTACTATCTCTCTCTCTCTCTCTGTCTGATTTGCTGGCATTGAATTGCAATTGCACTCGTTGCTGTCAAAACATTTTGACATTTGGCTACTTCAAAATGCAAAATAGATAAACCGTTGAGCCCCCTCGACCCCTTTTAGACCCAAAATGTAATTTGCAGTTCTTAGTAAATTACATGAAATATTTACAACAACAAAATTGTATAGTATTTGAAATTGTTTATATGTTTCTATTATAATGCATTGATTTATATATGACCTCGGAATAATTGCACACAATTTGACTAATTAACGAGTACATAAACTATGCATTTACTCTATGTATTCGTCTAGCTTGAAGAACTGCAATTATTTGATGGTTCTACATATATCTTGTTTGGTTTTGATTTGATTTGGTTTTGATTCTGATTCTGATTCTGATTTTGGTTTTGATTCTGATTCTGATTTGGTTCCTATTAGTCTAAGTACTTGTAATTTCTAGCTCGTTTGACTCGAAAGTTATTATGCATTGAATTTCTTTGTAATATGCTAGTACGTACTTAAATTTCATTTGACCTACTATAGCGCCATGCTACATAACTATGTGTACTCGTATTTTCCAATTTTCTCAAATGGCATTTTCAGTTTATACTCATCGTTATATATACAAAACTACGATTAAACAATCAAAAAAAAAACACAGACAGCGAAGCGTACAACAACACAAAATGTAGAACAAAGCGTTTTGTCCAATTCATGATTATGAAAAATTGATTTATACAAATGTCGACTGCAGACCCGATGGTAGCGTCTCTTATTAAACATAGACCGACCCGCCCTCCGCCCCCTGCCCACCGTTTTCCACCAACCCCACTATCCACTCATAAGTCAAAAGCAATCCAGAAGGCAAAAACCTCTCTCTTCTTCTCTCTGTGCGTAGCTAGTAATTGCGTAAATGTCTTACACTTTTGTGTTACGTCATGTCTAACGTCCAACACACAGATATACCTAAGCTACACACACACCAACACACACACACACAGACACATACGAACACACACACATATAGAAACTAGCTCAGTCCACTTACAAGCGCATCGCTAAAACACCCGAATACTAAACACACTATCCAATCATACGACACGCACCCCACAGATAAACAAGCCACCAACCCACCAGCCACAATCTACAACCACAACCACAACCACAATCCACAATCCACAATCACAGCCACTCGACCACAACACTGCCGACAAGGAAACACGCCCACACTTAGTGCGAGACATGTATCGAATACATTTAGTCGTTACTCAACTTCTTAGCCCTAATATGTGCTCTTGAAGTATTCCAACTCCCTTCAACTACTGCTCAAACTTACTAACTCCAAGATTTCTCGAGTTGTATTGATCTAAAAGCAAACAACTAAAACCTGTGTTTATATTTTTTTAGTTTAAGCCTAAGTTTATTTCTATTTATAATTTGTTCAGTTTTAAATGATGAAGAAGGATTACAAATGATATACTTCACATATAGTACAGCAGCCTTTGAATAAGTAGTACCATCAAAAAGAGAAATACAATACAATACAAAATATGAAAACCCATCAAATGCGGTGACCCAAAACAGGAAACCCCAATCATCAGTTACCCAACGATCAACAACATCTCTAAGAACGGTTTTTGAGACCCAGTGTTTAATCCCCCCCAGAAAACTAAACGTTTTTGCGCTCAGCTAACTGAATGTTTGAATGCTTCAATTTTTGTAACAATTGTTAAATCGAAAGATTTAAATCCTTCCCCAACCAAAACGAAATTAACAAAAATATATGGAAATCTGAGACAAGTGAATGAAACGAAACGAAACAAAATGAAATGAAACAGATATCCGAATGAGAAAAGAAGTCGAAGCAAGCGCTGATTGTTGTAACTTTGTATGTTTGATTAATTAAAAAAAAAAATAGATATAATCGTTGTGATGTTGTTGTTGATGATGGTCTCGACAAAGTTTCGATTGTTCTTTACCGTTCACAGGTTATCGCAGTGATATCCATACTATTCATAGTCCTGTCTACCATAGCCCTGACGTTGAACACCCTACCACAACTACAACACATTGACAATGGTACACCACAGGATAATCCGCAATTGGCAATGGTTGAGGCCGTGTGTATCACGTGGTTTACCCTAGAGTACATACTTAGGTTTAGCGCCTCACCGGACAAGTGGAAGTTCTTTAAGGGCGGCCTTAACATAATCGATCTATTGGCAATACTCCCATACTTTGTTTCGTTATTTTTATTGGAAACGAATAAGAATGCAACGGACCAGTTCCAGGATGTGCGCCGGGTGGTGCAAGTATTCCGCATCATGCGCATCCTGCGAATCCTTAAGCTGGCCCGTCACTCAACGGGCCTGCAGTCGTTAGGCTTTACGCTGCGTAACTCATATAAGGAACTCGGTCTACTAATGCTGTTCCTGGCCATGGGCGTTCTCATATTTTCTTCGCTGGCATATTTTGCCGAAAAGGATGAAAAGGATACAAAATTCGTTTCAATACCGGAAACATTTTGGTGGGCGGGTATTACAATGACAACTGTTGGCTACGGGGACATCTATCCCACTACTGCACTGGGAAAGGTTATTGGTACTGTGTGTTGCATATGCGGTGTTCTGGTAATCGCTTTGCCTATTCCCATCATCGTTAACAATTTTGCTGAATTTTATAAGAATCAGATGCGACGCGAGAAGGCCCTCAAGCGACGCGAGGCGCTCGATCGTGCCAAACGCGAGGGTAGCATTGTCTCCTTCCATCATATCAATCTAAAAGATGCCTTCGCCAAATCAATGGATCTCATCGATGTGATTGTCGACACAGGTAAGTGCAACGTCACGCAATCTCTCTAAACTCCTGCCTGAACAACTACTACTACTACTACTACTATATACATATGTAAATATTGTTATATATATCTATATGACCTATTAACATTCTAACGTAACGTTGTTTGCTTCGCTTTCTATGCCTATCCAAGCTTTCTTTCTGTCTTTCTTTCTTTTCCTTTCACTCGCTGTACATATCTTTAGATTTATGTGTTTGTTTGTAGTCGTCTTTTGCCTCGCTTTCTTCTGTTTCCATATGCATGGCTTTGGCTTCTCATTTTGATTTTCTATTCTATTCAATTCATTTGATTTCCAACTGTCAAAAGAAGGCGTGTAAATAGTAATCAATTTTTTCAATAGACTGCCGTCAAATGATAGAAATTTTCGGGCAATTCAATAAATTAATTGTTAATCCTAAGTAAGCCATATGGAATTCGATAAATTGTAAACTAGTTAAGCAAATTGAATTACTTTTAAGTTTGTGTAGCCATTAGGCCTTACCTTACCTCGCCTTAAACCGACACCTGCTCAATTTAGCAGCTGCCTTAAGCCCAAGCGGACACTAACTACCGCCGGTTACAAAGCCAGCACTAAGCCCCCCAACACACACACACACACACACACACACACTCAAGACACACACACTCACATTCGCATTCACAGAATGGTCAATTAGCCAAATGCTTTTGTACTTAGCGCGCTTAAAGAAGAAATTAGTGGGGATTTCCCTTGTACAAAGCCCAGAAGCGCACTTATTCCCACACACAGACACAGACACACATATACACACACACCTACACACACACACACCCACGCATACACTTAGAGTATACGCCTGAACAAGAAGGCAAGTTCTATTTTTGAAACTGCTAACATTTACGTAAACTCCCCAACTCGTATCTAATTTTAGGCAAGCAAACAAATGTTGTGCATCCGAAAGGTAAACGACAAAGCACCCCCAATATAGGCAGGCAAACCCTTGACGTGCAAAGCGCTCCAGGTGACTAACATTGCGTATACGTAGCGGATTGCGTATCAAGCAATCAATCCAGCAATTAATCACTCAATTCAACTTAGCTCAACTCAACTATTTACAAGTTGTAGCCTTTGAAACTTGCCTAGCGCTTACGTAATTACGAATTAGCCAAAACGCTCAATTAGAATACCACACAAGCTTAACCAATTACATTTAATATAACAAATTTCAACATTTTTATCTTCTCTTTAAGTCTCACTTTTCCTCTAATCTACTCTTGTAAATATAAACGAATTGCACAGGTGAAGTTCATTTTTTTTTCCAACGATACTCAGATATTTAGTAGCTTGTAGCTCTGTAAACAACTATAGCTAGGCTGCCCCATTGGAATACAAATCGAAATACATATAAACGAACCCTCGTAGTTAGGAATCTGTATATTTGCCCACATCAGCAATGCTAAGAGATATAATACTAGTTCTTTTATTGAAACCAAATTGTCATTATAGTATTGTAGAACATGCTCTAAGATTGGTTGCATTGTTAATTTAAGTTTGCATTAATCGTAAATTTGCTTACTTCATGAATTCGTTTGAATAATTTCAAGACAAAAATTGCTCATACGTTCTGTTGTACAACCGGGCCATTGTAATTAAATGCTAAGCTTGATTTTCATTATTATAAGCTACTATTATCTCACAACTATACATAGCAAATTTGAATGTTCAATCTAGAGTTGCCATTTCGAAATTTTTATTACAGTATACAAAAACCAAAAAAATTATAATATTTATACAAACAAAAACAAAAAAGATTTACAAATTATTGAGTACATTTTAGTGTATTTTCAAGTGCTGATTACATAAACCATATATACATGCATATAATATAATCATCCTCTTAGACAAACGTAGTTTATAATTTAGCAAATGAAACTAGCAAAAGCGGATAGAGTTATTTATGCATACGACCAAGCAACCAACCAAAACCAATCAATTTGTATACCAATCAATCAATCAATAAATAAACAAAACACACACCAAAATAAGTCTATCCTTAAAGCTGAATTGAAGAACCAACTAAGCTTCAATTTATACCTACAACTTGTTCTTTTCTCTGCTCTTCTTTTTCTACTCTTACACACAATGTTAACTTGAACTAATTTACCCAAACCAAACCAAACCGAACCAAACCAAAAAATAAAAAACTCAACGCGTTCGATTTCACAACAATCTCAATATCTCGCCAACACACACACACACATACATATACACATATACACTCACACCCACGCACCTTGGTTGCCATTTGAATATCGTTGCTAATCACAAAAACAACTTTCTAACCAAAACCCGGAAAACGAAACGAATTGAAACGAACCAGGCGAGAAAAATACGCTGATTGAGCCGCCGCCGCCTCCGTCCTTCGGCACGCCCCGTCGAAGGGCGTTGTCCGCTCGGATACAGGAGCTGAATCGCAGTTTGCTCGAGGAGCGCGACGCCCAGCAGCAGAACAGCTCCAGCGACAACGAGGACAGTCGCTAACAGCCCCCAACAGACCACAAGAGCAGAGCAGAGCAGAGCAGAGAGCCCGTGTTACACTTAGCCTAAACTAACTAGTTGAAGAGTATCGCAAAGCTAAACTGTTATTGTATATGTAAATTAGACAATGCAACTTGTTATCTACCAACTAAAACACATCCCACATACTTACATGCGACACACACAACACACACAACACACACACACACACACACACACACACACACACCTACACACCACTTAGTCTTAGGCAAATGTGAAAATGCAAAAGCTGTAAGCGAACTGTTATTGTAAATGTGTATGAGAGCAACCAAGTACTTCCTACAAGCAGCTATTCCAGTAATCCAGTTCCACTGTTCATAGTTAGTGCTAGTTTTAGACATCGGCTTCCAGTTTGCCATGCGCTGTTTATAAGAGAAACCAAAAAGTAAAAGAAACTCCCAATCAAAATGAATTGACGTACTTCCATTTAGGCAAAGGCTATCGAAATTAAATGTTGTGATTATATGTAACTGCTTCTAGGCGCCGTGACACACACACAAACAGTGATACAAACATAGCGACTGTCATACACACGCTCATACACACACACACACACACACACACACACATGCCGCTGCTTCTAATACCTTGCAGCATCCGTAACGCTCTGGCGCATTGCGCATACGCAGCGTTGCCGCTGACAATTGTACGGCAGCGCTGCGCGTGCTCAGCTCGTGAGAGAGCGGTTTCATTGCTCTTGTTTAACTGTACGCTGTATTGAAAGTTTTGCTAATTGTCGCATTGCGTTTACTTTACCTAAATGCCATCAGCACTTGAAAATATTATTGAAATGTCTAAGAAAAACGAAAACACACAAAGCTGTATCGAATATGTCGATAAAACTGTTCATTCGGTCTCACATCTGCTCAAATTTGCTGATGTTTCCATTTGACTTATTTTGCTGCTAGTTTATGCATTACTTTTCACTCAACTTTCAACTTTTTCCTTTTGCCAATTACCAATTACCATCTGTAAAAGCTAAGCAAAACTTTCAAGGTGTGTTAATACGGCCCGTTTCCACTGCATCGCATCCGCATCAGATCGAGCTGTGCAGTGGAAACGTGAGCTGGTGGCGTGCGTCTGTGTGTATGTGGCTAACTCGATTGGAGTGTGGGACCAATGCACAGTTCCCATTCCAAATGCTAACAGCACGCCAAAAAAAAAGAACACGTGAAAACCAAACGTTGACAAACAATCCGCGTAAGCACAATTTTAATTTAGTATATACTTAGCTATTAACTAGGCCTATTTCTAGCGAAACTGAACTCCCAAGCATTTTTTATTGAGCACAATAGTCAAAAGGATAAATACCAATTCAAGCGAACAATCTTCGGCGCTTCGAAGCTTATATACCCTTGCAGGCAACATTTTGCATTTTGCATGATTACGAATTATAGTAATTCGGTTATTTGGAGAATATATACACAGAAAATACTAAAGTACATTCCGATCTTCAACTAGAGACAGACCTGCAAGGGCATACAATGAGAATCCCTCCAAAATTCACTGCAGATTACAAACAGAATACAGAAACTGTAGTACTGAGATCCTCTGGGCCAGCAAAAAGGTGGGCTCAATGATCCGGCCACATTTATGCGAAAAGTGTCAGCCTTATTTATGAAATTAGTTGTTGTAGCTGAAGAGAGAGACTAAGCTTAGTTATAATTTAGTGAGAGCGCTCCACGCACATTGTGAACTTCAAAATTGTATGTAGGTTAATATATATACATACATACATACATATATATTCAATATATTTATAAATTAACACTTAGCAAATGATGGCGAAATGTTCCTAAAAATGCATAAGTCAAATTCAGAACAAAGAAGCCCAAAAATGAGAAAAACAACCGAAAAATACTTAAAATAAATAAATAAATTGCCTTATTTAAAGCAGAACGCGCTTAGTTTGCAGCAACAAAATGTTTTAATGTTTCTTTCCAAGTGGAACAATAAACTCGATGTATACTCCTAAGACTATTTATCCATAGCATAGCACGAGCAGCGAATTAATTTTGTTAAGTGTTGAACAATTGTAGATCTAAGCTAACAAAAACAAACGCGCTGAGCAGTTAAATGAACTTATACAAAATATATAAAGGCCATATATGAAAAACTAACGAAGTGACTTGATCATTTTTTGTGTAAGCATTGTTCTCCCTCATTTATCTTTAATTTCAGTTAAGAAAACGCGAAATTACTCTTGATTTGCATTGAATTGAATTTAAGACAAGACATATGACACATTGTTCAAATATTTCTATCATAGTGCACAGTTCGAAGTTGCATAGTTAGCTACTACTCTACATATATATTAATCGGATCGGATTGTAAATCTCGAATAGAACGCTTCAAGCGACCAAAAACGCCTTTTACGTGCCTTTTACTTCCAGACTCGTTTTAACTTTTGTCTACACCATTCGTTATGTGTGTGTGTCTCTCTTTCAGTTTATTTCTATTATTCATTTATCTTTTACGTACTCCAACTCCAACTCAAAAGCGTTCAGATAGTGGAGTTTTGTAACTGTATCTGTATCTGCTCGCAAAACGCTGCATGCATCTACTATCTATCAGCTACTATCTCTAAATACATCTACTCGTATAGAAAACTACTCTACGCTCCTTATGCTCAAGCCATGTGTATGTGTATGAATAACAACAACCACAACAACAACAGCAACAACATATATAATTATTATTACTCGTACTTATCCCCAATACTTGTGTCTGTACTCATACATTTTGTGTATCTTGTATCCGTACTACTGTAAAACTCAATTTCAATTTTGTGTGTGTCTGTGAATTAGCAATAAAACCAAAACCTAATATGCTGTATTTCATTTAATAACACTTCTATCGTACTTACCGTTTCTAATTACTTATCCAACTGCATTTACGATATGAAAGTCACGTTTAAAGTTTGACAAGAAGCCTACAAATAGATAATAGATACATAATTGTACAATATATATATATATTTGCTTTAATTGTGCGCCTTTGTCAAGCCTTAAACTTAAAAAACAAACCTGTAATCATAATCCTATTTAAAGCCAATGAAAAGGTAAACATTTATTTAAGCTTCTCATTTACTCGAAAAGCCCAGGAAAGAGTTTCAACTGCTTCCCAAAGCCAAACAAAAGGAAGCAAGCCATTTTAAACTCAAATATCTATATTTATTTATTACTATTACATAAAAGAGTCCAAATACCCAAAAACTAAAACAAAGGACACCAAGATAAATTCTTATCTGCTTATCCATTTACCATACGTTTATTTGGTGATAGATTATTATTATTATTATTGCTCATCATGTTTTTGTTTTTATATTTTGCCATTAAAGCTGAAACATGAGATTGCGTAAATGACCATGAAATGCGCTTTTGTTCAGCAGTCAGTTGCCCATAATCTATAATACAATAACTAATTGCCATATATACATATATACATATATAATAATGCAAATGGAGCCTGTCTTGTCTTGTACATTTGTTTTGTTGTTTGAGAAAATCATTCAAGATAACATATTCATTATCCTAATTTCAACATTCGCTCATTTCTGTCATATGATCAGACATCAGACATCAGGTGCTAGAAAGAGCTACAAAATTAGTTTGTTTAAAAGAATCTAAGATGTATATAAAAATCAAATGATAAGATAAAGACACTTGGCTGTCTGGTTAGTTATTATCTTACTTCAATTCATATAATAAGTTAATTACTTAATTGGATATCGTTTAGGTTGTTGCCATATCTGCCAAGCTCTATTCTATATTTAACTTGTGCAGATTGGCGCTGTCTCTGTTTATTTCCATAACTGTTTTTCGTTAATAGCTCACAGTTATTTGTTACTACTAGTCTCTCACTATCAAACTAAATGTTGTTCTTAACACACACACACATACACTCACCCACTCACATACACATAAAGTACTAACTAAATAGCTAAAATGTATCTATATCAACTTAAAACATGCAGTAAATAGCCGTTTAGTTCACTTTACATACATAAACATATCTACATGCATATATTATCGTCGTACTGTACTCTCCCAGTTGTTGACCGTTCAATGTTGTTTTACTGTATCTAACTACTAAAATACCAAAATACTCGTTAACGTGAACCATTTTGGTCGTCGTCACCTTAACAATCTAAGTTCTAAAATCTAAAACAATATCATCGTCGTCGTCTTCGTCGTCGTCGTTTTTGTCGTCGTCACTAGAAGTAATTGTTTTCCACAACAATATCATAATATCAGCCCATAACATACTAAGAAAATCGTTTAACGACATTCATAAAGTGCATATCTCTTTCTTTTATTCCTTTATTCCATTTAATTTGAATTTCGTCTCATTTACGCTCTCAACAACAACAACAAAACCAACCCTAAATGCTCTCTACCTAAATCATGAATAAAACAATAAATCAAAATATGGCGCCTGACAAATTGCAAATTGCGGCTAAACAAATGCGAAACAAACCCAATAACTAATGTTTTGCAAATGGCGACAAAATGCATTCATGGCTTTTTGCGTCTGCTACCAACGACAACAATAACAACAACAACAACCTAACCACAACAACAACAACAACATACTCCAAACAACAACACTTATGTGTCGCGATGAATCCACACTAATAAATGCATATGAAACAACACACACACACACACACTTAAACACACTCACATATACACACATATATACACACACACACACACGCAATGCAGAAAAGCGCGAAAGTCACACACGATCACTTAAAAATTGGCACCGTTTAACCCACGCGCTACGCCGATCGCCCACAGGACACAATCTCTCCCAAACGGATGTGGATGGCATAAGCACTGAAGGCGAGTCGACCAGCGGCAAGAATCCGGCCACGACAGGTCCTGGCTGCTACAAGAACTACGACCACGTAGCCCATCTGCGCAACTCGAACATGCAGCACGTAAGTGATATACTCTGCCGCCAGGTTTCCATCTGAATCTGCAGCGACTATCCTCAATTTACCCCATTAACCCAATTTCAATGCATTATCGACAAAAGGTAATCTTCACAAATGCATTACACCTAAGTAGTTGATTTACTTTTACCAAATGTTGACATTTCAAAAGTATGCGTATACGTAATATTTGTACTATCGATATTTGACAATTGCATTCATATGACTAATTCCAGAAACGAATACCAGACTTATGATTTAGATTAGACTGACTATTTGATTGAGATTCATTAACTTACTTGCCAATCCCCCATGCAGCGCCGCGCCTCCAGCTCTGAGCAGGATGCAGTGCCGCCATACAGCTTCGACAATCCGAACGCCAGGCAGACCTCAATGATGGCCATGGAGAGCTACAGGCGCGAGCAGCAGGCGCTGCTCCTGGCACAGCAGCAGCAGCAACAGCAGAAGCAGCCGCCGACTGGACAGCTGCCTGCTGGTGGAGTAGCCAACAATCTGGCCATGGTGGCCGCATCCAGTGCAGCAACGGCAGTGGCCACCTCCAGCAGTGCCGGGCAGCAGGAGAGCGGAGGAGCTGGTGCCTCGGCACAGGGGGAGGATGCGATGACCATAGCGTCAAACCAGAAGGGATTGCCCATACAGATGATGATAACGCCCGGGGTAAGTGCGGGTGCGGGAACTGGGAGTACCGAGTACCGAGTACTAAGTGTGTAGTCCAAGCCAAAAGTGCTCGTATATCGTATACCTTAAATATCTTAATGTTTTCAAAGTTCTTAAACCGTAACTATGTATTAGTAAATGTGAAGCCGTTAACTGGAGCTAAATACTTCAACTATTGTAAACACAATACACTTACCATATATTATTATCTATCACCCGTTTGGTAATGTTACAAAAACAAACAAAAACAAAAAAGAAACCGACTTCAAGCCAGAGCTGGCATTCAGAATTGAAAGTTGACATTGATTTGGACTTGTGTCGAATCGGGCAATAATTTTGGTAGTTTTTTTGGTCTGGTTAAATTTTGCTTCATGTTCCATTCGTTTTGATTTACTATTTACACAATCACAATATAAACTACAACTTAACTACTACTACTACTCACTTACCAAACAACATGCGAGAGCTAGCTACGCAAAAGTTCGATAACAACATCACATTTCAACTTTTAGATTTTACGGGGACGCAGTAAGGAGGTACATTCAAAGTATACACAAAGAACTCAAACTACTCTACTCTACTCTACTCTACTCTAATGCATACAACTTGCCACTGCTACTCTTTAATATAACTATCAAATTCGACCAATTCGACATTATTGTATTATACAAAACTGAAAACCGAATTAATTCTTTTCACTGGATTGATTTTCCGAGGCTGAACATTATGCTAAACTTCTTTCTTTTCTTTCTTTTCTTTCAACAATCAAAAATATACAAAAAATTAAACAAATTCGAGCTATTATATTTGCATTTGAAGAATGTCTCCAAGTTCTCTTATGAGCGCATTTCAGCTGCTAGAATGCTTGAGAAATTTGCATAAATGCTCGTCTATTTTATTTTATACGTTATCTTATCAGTTTTCGATCCTGTCTTGTTTACCTTTTAACTTTTGGCCTTATACTGCAGTTAGACAAATAATATGTGTATATTTCTACAAAATTTTAGAAGCATGCTTCAGCTAGTCAATAATCTCACTAGTCCATATCAAGATTTGTTTGGAATTTATGTCAAATATATTGAGATTAATATACATTCACACTGAAATCTATAAAATTATATCAAAGAAAGAGAACCAACTCTTAATAGCCAGAAAGCTTTCATAGGATATATTGAAGTTTGTATTAAATGTTTACATGGAGGTTTCTATTATACTACTATGTAAATATGTATATATATATATTATTTTTTTGTAAAATCATTAGAGGCAGCTAAATTCTGATCTCTTAATATCTCTTATTTATAAATGTTAACTATCTATATATTTCCTTGAGTTAATCTTCTTTTTTTTGTAAATATTTAATGCAGCAGCTAGTCTTATCATACAATATTTCCATCCATAATCCACAATGAACCCACAAACAAAAAAAACACACCAACCAGTAAAACAAAAGAGTACACATTTCAAATATGGAACCGAAATAATCTTAAAAAATATATATGCGTAAACAATCATGAAGTTGGGGGGGAAGTGCATATTAACTTATGTGTAGTCCATGATTTGTGCGACTGGCGCATGTTGCTCCAGTTGTTTGACCAGGTCCTTGTTGTTGTTCATGGTGCCGTCATTGCCCACACCCACACCCAAACCCGATCCCATATCAGTGCCACCGCTGTCCAGTGCTGTAGGTGGCAAGGTGATTATCATGGGCACCGGCGTCGGCCGGTCAAAGTGCTGCAGCGGCTGGCGCAGCTTCTCGAGCAGCGCATGCAGATCGACGGTCAGCTTGGGCTGCACAATGCCCTCGGCCGCCTGCAGCCCGACCACCTGCGACGACAGCGAGTCCACATCCTGCCGTGCGGCAAACAGCAGCTGATCGTGCGCCGCCAGCTGCAGCTGGGCAATCTGTGCCCGTATCGCAGCAGCGGCGACCTCCTGCTGGGCATTGTGCAGAGTGGCCGTGATGGTGCGCACATGATTGGCCGAGTCCTCGAGCAGCGACTGCGCCGAGCTGGCCACCGCCTGCGCCTTGTGTATCTCAGTCGCCTCCAGCTGGACGCGCGCCTGGGCCACATACAGATGCTGCACCAGGGTGCGCAGCTCCTTGCCCCGCTGCTCCGAGTCATCGGTGTCGGTCGATCCGAACTGCGGCTGCTGTGGCTGCTGCTGCTGTGGGTATTGCTGCTGCTGCTGCGGTTGCTGCTGCTGTGGATATTGCTGCTGTTGCGGCTGCTGCTGCTGTGGGTATTGCTGTTGCTGTTGCTGCTGCTGCTGCTGCGACTGCTGCATGCCCGAGTTCTGATTCGATTGCTCCAACTGATTGCAGTTGGGGGCGGACGGCAGTGGCGTCTGACATGTGGTGCTGCATGGTGGCTCAAAGGAGTCGCAGCTGCTGCTGGTAGTCGACTGCGGCATTGAATCACACTCACTGCTGCCCTGGAGCTCTGTGAAGCAGTGCTCTATATAAGAAAGGAATGCGTTTAAGAGTAAAGACTACCCACCGTCATCGCCCGCTGCATCCCAGCTCTTCATGTTGTACTGGCCTAAGCGCTTCAACTGATCATTCACATCGGCATCCACATACTCGTAGTCGTTGCTCAGATGCAGTTCGTCGCGATTTGCAAGCATTCTGGGCTGCTGGCGAGTGCGATCTGCGCGTAGGACGATAAACAGTGCGACTGCAAGAGAAGAGATGAGATAGTTATAGCTCCATGCTGTAGAGGACTTACCAAGCCAAAGGAGATTGCTTAGGCGCATTTAGAGCACATTTAGAGCAGTTCATTTAGCTTAGTCTGGATATTTTTTGTCACTGACAACCGACTCCAACTTGACTGTCTGTCGTAGAGTTGCTCAGTTTTTGCCCCCTGACAGTTGGCTGGACACAACAATATCTATATATATATATATATATATCGTAACTGCAATCTAAACCATCATCTAACTTTTCTAGCTTTACCAGTTTGCAACGCACAGTTTGTTTCTCAATTGCTGAGGGATTTTCTTCGGCATGCGCATGAAAAACAAAAACTTAATATTATATATATATATATAACTTTTAATAAGCTAATTAGTGTTATGTGTATGCTGCTGCATGATCTGTATTTCGTAATTTGGTTGTATTTCGATTTATGCATTTACATTTTGCCAAAACCCTAAACCATATTTATAGGAAGTGGCCGAGTTGCGCCGCCAGGTGGCGCTCGAGAACCTGCAAAACCAGCGCATGGACAATCTGGAGCAGGATGTGCCAGTGGAATTCGAATGCTGCTTCTGCACAACCAAGGTAAAATCGACAGCCAAGACAATCGATTGAACTCTCCTTCTAACCTGACACTTGTGACTTAACCTAACTCAACTTCTGCTTTCTGTGTAGTCCGCATGCTTTTTATTCCTAATATTTATACTTACACTTGCCCTAGCTGTATCTTAACTGCACTTGCACCAGTTTGGTTTTTGTGTTTATACTTTCAATTAACAAACTAACTGAAAAACACACACGCAAATCATCCGAATGAAATCTCAATTAGTTAGCTCAAGGACAGTTGGCCTACAACAATTTGGAGCTCATACTCAATTAGATCATGCCCCGTACTATCTGCATTCCAAATCGCAAACTCGCAAGTATCGAGCCAGAGTAGCCTCCCCACACAGTTGGTCCTTTCTCAAGTCGCTGTATAATGAAGACGACCATGTAAATATTGCAGGATCGCATTTGTGTCTTTCACGACAAGGAGTATAGCATCAAGAGGCTGGCCAGACCGCCACCAGCGCCAAAAAACTATCTGGCACTCAAGCGCATGATCGAGGAGGGCACTGTCGATATCTATTATCTGTGATTCGGATAACGTATAATATGTTTAAGATGATGATGGTAAAGGCTGCACCCCGTGATCCTTGTCCAACTAAGATCTCGTGTATTGTGTTATTTGTTCTATTTACTACACTATTTTGTTTGACAACTCGATTTCTGTGTGTGAATACCGCAGAGAGCACAGATGAGAACGAACTATGGCAATTTTATGTTGACTTCTGTTTCTTTTTCGTTTCTTTTACTTAAAGGGTTTGCCAGGATGCCAAGGCGAGTGTATTCCATTGCGTGCGAATAGCGTTTAGAAACAATTTCTTTATAGCTTGACTAATTGATTGACAATGGCTGTCAATCAGTCAATAACGACGAATACTAAGCAACACACACACACACACACTTACACTCTCTCACACACACACACTTACACCCGCAACACACACAACAATTAATTTTAAAATTGAAGTCAACACACACACATTGAATGTGCTTTACAAACAAAATTTAACTATTTAATTGAAATTACTACAAAACAAAAAACAAGTAATTAGCTTTAATTCTAAACACAAGTTTAAATTTAACTAAATGAATTATTATTATTATGATTATTATGATTATATTCGTGCGTGACGTGACGTGAAAGCTAAATGAAAGACATAGCAAATTCTAAGAATTTAATTAATTTATTTTTACTCCAAACACAACCAACCAACAACAAACCCAAAACAAAGATGAAGAAAAAGAAAAACAAAAACCGAAAGCAGCATGTGTTATTATCTATTATTAAATATTATTATTATTGTCTATCGAGTGTTTAAGCTTAAGGCCTTGAGATGAGTTTCAAACAATTCTTTTTTACACTAAGCACATAATTAATAGAACTAGATGTTAAACAATCGTTTGTTAGTAGCAAAGCAAAAATAAAAACAATAAATATATATATGCATTAACGAATTACCCAAAAAGATGTTATGGAAGAAAAAAGAACAAAATCCCAAAACAACCAAGAAAACTGCAATAAATAAAACAATTGATTATTGTTTTCAACATTTAATTAGCACTCTATCTATCTATTTTCTATTGGCACTCTATCTTTTTTTGTACTGCTCGCCTAGAACAACTCTCAAATACAATTTTCATTTCAATTAGCCTTATCATTTTGTGTAATCCTTTGAGATCCGGAATAACTAGAGAGCACTTTGCTGTAACTGGGTAAGTAAATGAGTCCTTCAATTTAATTTCTCTTCTCTCTCTTGATTTTGTATGTTTTTTTGTGTTTTGGAAATTGAAACGCAATTAAATCAAATTAAAAAAAAACAAACCAGCGCTGCACGTTTGACTCTATTTAACTTGATGCATTTTAGTTGCATGTTGAATGCCCTTTTGAGAAACAACAACAATTTTCAGCAATTTCAAGTGCACCATAAACATAAACAACTAAAAAGAACAACAATAAGGTACTGCTGTAGCTATCTTCGGCTCAGTTTAATCATCTCGCTCATCATCCGTCCGCCCACTTTCTGCCTTTGCCTTGCAGGACTTCAAGGAGTACACCGATGCAGAGGGCGTCATCTCGCTTCCAACCTCCGACTTCCACAAGCCCATCTGCCTAGAGATGCGCATGGCCGCCGCCCATCGCCAGGCCACCCAGTTCGGCCTGCCGCCAGCGCCCCACTCCTCGCCCCAGACGCTGCAGCTGGTCACACCCGGCGATGTCGTCCTGCTGCCCGTCTACACCAGCACCAGTGCCATGCCCATCATCTCGCAGTCGTCGTCGACGTCCTCCTCCTACGGCACGACCACGTCCACGACCATCGCACTGCCGCTAGATGGGGCGCAGCGCTTTGGAGCGCCCATTGCCAGCAATTTCAATCACAACTACAACAACAACTTCAACACGACGACTGTGGGCGCGGGGGGCGTGGCCAACGGGCTGCTGCTGTTCGGCAATGGCAACTATGCGCTCGGCATCAGCGCCAGCGCCAGCGGCGGCGGCGGCGGCAACAGCAACAACAACAACAATGCGGATCTGGCCAGCGTGGACAGCTCGGACACGTACGCCAGCTGCCAGACGCATCCGTTTCTGTCGCAGGGCGATCTCACGGCCGACTTCAACGACGAGGCCTGCGCCCTGGACATTGACATGGATAATCTGTACATAAATCCGCTGGAGAAGGAGTCGTGCCGCATCGGCAACATCAGCAGCTCCACCGGCTTCATAGTCGGCCTGCCGCCAACCATCTCCGCCTCCGGCCTGTCGATGCGCGCCCAGGTGAAGAAGAGCGCCTCGGGCGACACGGCGCTGCGCAATCTGGCCGCCGGCGGCATCAGTCCGCTGGACGATGTCTATCAGAACTTCGATGTGCAGGAGCGCGGCAGTCGCGTCAGCCTGAACGAGAACTCAGTGCCAAAGCATCGCAAGACGCGTTTCCAGCAGAGCTTCACGGCCATGCGGCCCATCTCGAGCAGCAGCAGCAGCAGCAAGCCGCGTGCCCGCTTCGAGGACACCAGGCTCTGCGAGGACACACTGCGCCTGGACGGCGCTGCTGCATCATCATCATCAGCAGCAGCAGCAGCTGCTGGGAGCAGCGCTGCCTCCTCGGGCAGCCAGAAGAAGAAGCGCTCGGCCTTTATGCCGGGCAAGAGTCTAGCCACTGCCACCAAGCTGATCAATCAGCGCTTGTTCGGCATCCAAAATGCGGGCGCCAAAGGTAAGCGCTCAAGATGATAAAACTGAGCTTCCTTATACCGTATAATGAAGTTGTGCAAAAGTATGTAACACTAGTTCATAGAAATGTGTTGAAAAACAGCTAAAGCTCCCATAACTTTGTCAAATATTATCCGATCTTTGATCCCAATGTATTTTTGAGCACTGCTCGTGCTCCTCTTTGAATCTGCATTTAAGTTTCAAGCAAATTTTATTCTCGACAAAAAGTTCATGCATGCTTTTTTCGAAAAAAAGTCAAAAATATAAAATATTCAAAAAATTTAGAAACTCAAATGTAGAATAAATGTTGAGAAAAAATCATGAACAACTTGCTATTATACTTCAAAATCGGTTCAGTTTTGGCCAAGTTATGGCAGTTTGAAGTTTTCAAGGAACTAAAAATTATTTTTACAAGCTAATATTTTTGTAAATTTTGGGCTGTTTTTAGACCAAAAAATGAATCACCCCAAAATCGGTTTTCAAGTGGATTTTTATACTAATGGTGACACCAGCAATCGATTAAAAACAAAAGTTCACGATTCTATTTTTTGAAAAAAAAAATTTCTGAAAAATAGTAAGGGGGGGGGTACATGCATTTTTTCGGAAAATGTCAAAAATATGAAAGTTTCAAAATTGAACAAAACTGAAAATGTAGAATAAATTAAGAGAATAAACTATGAACAAAATGGTCTGGAACTTCAAAATCGATTCAGTTTTGGCAAAGTTATGTGAGTTTCAAGTTTTCGAAGAAAATTTATAGGGTAGCAAAAATCACATTTAGAATCTATCCACAGACTCGAAAAGAGTATAAGATCTTCGGCATGCTGAATAAATTGACTGTCAATTTCAAATTCAAACACTTGCCTTTGCAGCGAAATTCGAGAGCAAGCATTCCTCATCGATAGACTCGATCGATGTATCGCCGAATCTGGAGCATCATCGCCGCTCCAAGTCGATACTGAAAAACAAGTCTGATGTGTCACGAGTGCTGTCCGATCCGGAGAGTGAGCGCCTCTTGGCTGACAATATGTCCGGATCGGGAGTGTCTGATAATGGCACCGTTATGGTACTGTATTCTATATATGAGCATGTATTGTATGATCGCTGATATATATATTTGGATTTGCAGGGCGAATCTGGCAGCGATTACTCACCGAATAAATTACCTCATTCAGTTTTAGCTAAGTCTATATCCCCACCACCCCTCAGGCATCGCACCCTAATGCACCAGCGCTCGGGACCCGCAACGCTGCAGTCGAAGCCAACCAAGTTCCAGACGCCCCGCTATCCCGAGGAGCAGGCACTGCGCCAGGTGAAGCCGCTGCTATCCCGCTCCTCGGCCGCGGCTCAGGCCTCGGCTGATGGCCGCTACGATCCCAGCCAGACGCGGGACAGCAGTCTGGGTAGGTTCAAGTTGGCATTGCTAAACTAATAACTAAAGGCAACTCATTGCTGATTGAGTACGTCACTGAGTAATCCAACCCACAAAAACAACAACAACAAAAAACGAAAAACCACAACAATTCTGTTCTATTCTCTCTCGCTCTATCATCAACGCGCCGCTCAACTCAACTCAACTGAACTTGCTAGTTACCGCCTTCGACGCCGCCTTCTGAGTAGAAACCCAACACTAACCCACCCACAGACACAGATCTATCTATCTACACACTGAAGGACTCTGACAAGTGCAGGCAGGCAAGGCGAGCAATGGATCCTGGAACAGTACTGTTTATGCAATCATTACTCAGCACTAGCTCCTGCACTCCTGTACACCTCGTACACCCGAGTCGTAGCCTAGTTATTTAACTGTTGAGCCTTCGTCCTGCACCACTTTAGCTCCAAACAACACACACACACCAGCGATTATTGTCGTAATGTGAAGCTATAGCAGTTGGCCTCCACACACACACACATAACACACTCTATCACCCACACTTACACGCAGCTTTCTGTACAGCATTATTGATTTCGTAGCACCTCTGTTTCTATGTCCTTGAACCACACTCCGATTCTAACAGTCTTCTCTCTCTCTCTGGCCAAACTGCATAGATTCCGAGACGACATTCACCTCGCCGGCCAGGCAGACGACACAGGGCCAGGACACGGCCAGCGAGGCGCAGGACAAAGCCGGCGATGGCGAGGCTGAGCTGGAAGCCGAAGGCGAGAGCGAGGCCAACGATGAGCAGCGAGCGCTCCTGCAGCCGCAGCATGCAGATGAGCAGAGCAGATCTGGGGCCGGTGGTGGTGGTGGTGGAGGCGCAGGCGGAGGGGGCGGGGCCGCGGGCGGTGCTGCCACGTAGCAATTAGTAAAGAAACACACCAAAAGCGCTTAGTAGTTATTGTACTATATATATAAACCAAAAACCAAAACCCAAACCACAAACCAAACCTTTGGAGAATCCAAACAAACACACACACACACATACACACACAAACAAAATACAAAGAAAAAAAACTCAAAGTGATAGCAAAGTTAGCGAAAATGGAATGTGAATTATATAAAAGCAATGAACAGTATCCTAGTCTAATTTGAAATGCAGATGAAGAGCGTTGAAGTTGAATATTTTTACAAAAACTCTAACTGAAACTGAAACTTGAACTAGAAGCAAAACCAAAAAAACAAAATACCAAAAATACCAAAAAATCCCAAAAAAAAAACTATTTATATGTATAAATTAAATGAATGCAAATCGTTGCTATGCCGCCGCATGTCGTACAAATCTCAATAAATCAAATACACATAATTATGTGTATGAGAGAATCCCGTAACTTAAACTACAACAAACATACCACACAAAAAGCCCCAAAAAACTAAATACTTTTTACATGTAAATAGAACCCTAAGCCTAATGCTAATGCTAATCTATTGTAAATGCAAAAAGTGCAACATTTATTTACAGCTTACAGCATATAGACGAAATCACCACAAAAGCCTAAGCTGTCGAGTAAAATAGTTAAAAGAATCAACAAATATTCATATTTTAAATGCAACCATATACAGATACAATTCTATATATATATATATATATATATACACACATTGAAATAATGACTCGCGATTCGGGTACTTAAATTATTTTTTATTCAAAGCTCGCAACAAAAGACAAACATGCCGTTTTATATATATATATATATACATACTGAGTGCATATATGATAAAAGTAAATTTACGGCAGATCCATATACATTATATACACGCTAGATAAATTGATCGACAATTCATAAAAAGCAAACTAGTTAAAATCGTTACGCAAAAGTTCGTTTATATGTATGTGTAAGGGTAAGGCTTCTTGTTAGTGCTTTGTTTCGCCCCCAAACTATCCCCCAGCATAGTAATTAGAAAGAACTAGAAACCCCATATGAGTAGCGTTCCCTGTGTAAACAGTCTTTTAAGTTTCTAATTTGAATCAATTCTGTATGCCTTAAGATCAAAAATCAATCAAGGATTCACTTTATTATATTCATATTGTACAATTGGACTATAAACATTGGGAACACACTCGTATGTGGCTTTTATTTTAGCTTAGAGCCCATATACTATATATCGTTGTAGAGTTATGAGATGTACGTAATTGTCTAATGAGTTTGTTTCGGTGTAGTAGTTGAAACGTTGAAAGCGTCAAGTAAATTTGAAAGCGTCCTTTTTGTTTGTTTCGTTGTTGAGATATTGCATGGTGATATTTTGTGCGATAGTCTCAGCTTTTTAGATGTGTGTGCGTCCCTCCCATGTGTTAGTTGAAAGTTAAACAAAAGTACTTCTAAAGTTACAAAACGACTACTCGTTAAATCATTTAGTATTTAGGTTCCATTCAACAAGCACTTAGAATTAAAACGAGAGCAAACGGGTTTTGTGCGATTTTGCTTAAGATGTGTGGGTTTCTTTTCAGTTTCAATTACAGATATTTAGTCAATTATTCCAGTATCCAAATGTTTGTGTGAGTTGAGCCCTCTAAGTTGTGCCCGAAACATTCCATGTTGTGTGTATTGTTATTGATAATGATAATTGATAGTTGATAATTGAAAGTTGGGTTTGGTATGATCTGATTGTATTATAAAAGAGCAGAGCCTTCAAAACGGTGGTAATTTAATTGAATTCGCATCTATAATACGCATTTGATAATATTCTACGCAATTCGCAGTTCGCATGGCCAGCAAACGAGTTTCTACCTAAAAAGTATAAATAAAAGTATTTATGCAAGCAAATTTTTACGCTAAACCAATAAATTCATGCATTTATTAAATAATTAAAGATTATTCCTACAGATATAAACATAAAGTATATAACACAGGCCATCGTCTAAAGTAACTTCAAGAAAAACTTAAAATAAATGTAACTAACATAAATAAGCTGTTGTGAAGATTGTGAAGAAGAAGCAGATTAGTTGAAGCCTCGATGTGTCTAACATAATTTTTGTTCGGTTCGATTGGTTGTAAACCATTTAAAAGTAACTTAACGAATTCTACAAAAAATCTTACAACAAATCGATGTAATTTACGAAGCAGCAGTGAAAAACTAGCGGGCATAAATATATACATATATAGGTAAAGCGTGGAGAAAGCGAAAATTGGAGAAAAATCAAATGCAAATTAGCCTCTTAGAAACATATCAGTAAAGAAATACGAATTCATTCACTCACACACATGTACACACTGTGACACATGCACACACACACACACACACACACACTTACACACACATACAGTGTAAATTCACGGAAAATTTTATTATGAGAAGCCAACAATCTCTACGTCCGCTTTTTCAATTTAAGACCCAAAGAGAAGAGGGAAAATAAAATAATCTAAACAAAACAAAACTATTCAAGCCAAAAACTCAATTGAAGTTATTGTATGTACTTAAAAACATTAGAATTGTAATTAATTAAATGCTTAATGCAACCAAAATTTGTAAGCAAATCATTTGGAAATTTCTACACAATTTTTGGTGAGCACTGGCCACATTCCACGTTGCGTATACTTTATTTGTAATTAAAAACACATCACGCAGGATATTAACTTTTGTACATATTTATTTCACACACAAAATCGCGCCGTTTCGCAAAATAGTCTTTATTTGTAAAGAAAAAATATACAAAAATATATAAAAAACGAAAAAAAAGGTAAAAACAAACAAATGGCACTGCAATTTTTTATACGAGAATCGTTTTGGTTTGAAATTGTTACTATTTTTCTAAATTATTTTTAATGAGCTGCAGCTGTAAATGCATTACAATTAAAATCGATGAGCTGCAACTGCAACAACAACAGCAAAAACAACAACAAACGCAAAATGTTATTATGTAATATTAATTAACATATTTAAATTATTTATTAAACGATATTGTACATTTTAAATCAGCAAAAGTGAATACCATTAACAAAGAAAAACAAAAACAAAAACCATAAGCAAAATCGTTGAGAAAAACCAAAGAAACAAATTTACTAAAACATATTAAAAACTATATTGAGCGAAATATCATGGAAATATATAAATCATTGAGCAAAATTTCAAAAGTTCGTTTTACATTTGTAGGCCTTAAAGCTTAAAGCTTAAAGCTGAACGAAAAGCTGCTCCTGCTGCATTAACGTCTGAAAGTTGGTAAAAGCTTGTGTAAGCTCTGGTGCTATTTTAGCTTTGAGCTTTTGGGCTTGTGAGCTTTTAAGGGTTGTCAGGTTTCACTGAACTACATTCAGCCTTTTCAACAAACCTCGTACAAGAACCTTGCTGCTGATTCTTAAAGGTATGCCACTAATTAGTAACTGCCTCCTTCCTTGGCTTTGAGTACTTCTCAATAATTAAGGCAGCTTCACACGTAATGGGGCGTAACTCTTCCACAGTCGATATTTCTGTCTGCATAATTAATCGAATTCGCTGCCACGCCCCTTTTAATAACTTTATAAATGCCTGATTTGGGGCAGTTAGCTGTCAATTAGTCAACATGTATTCAGCGAACGAGGCGGAAACTTTGGAGAAGCGCAACTATCACCGCATCAGGGAGATGATAACAGCCACCTATACAGTGGGCTACAACATAATGAAGCCAACGAGTTGCGACTACGCCCTCAAGCTGTATATACTAGATAGCCTACACATATTTAAAGATTTCGAATTCGTTCTTTGTATTCCAACTGGCAGCTGGAGCCTGGTGCTTATTGGTTGCACTCTGGCATCCTACTACGGCCACTGGCAGCTGTTTGTGCGCTACATGCAGGACATTCCGCGCATATCTGAGGTTCTTATCCCTCTGCAATCTCTCGAATGTTAATGCACGCATACAAATCGTTTCATTTCATGCAGTCCATTAGTACGGTATTCCAGTCGCTGATGTCTATCGTCAAAATGCTCTACTTCTTGGTGGCGCCTCGCAAATTCTACGTGCTGCTGCGTCGCGCCTGTCGCCACGAGTTGCTGCTGAAGTGCGAGCTATTCGCAGCTGTCGCTGGTCTCTGCTGCAATCTATATATATATATATCTATGTATATATGTAATGTGGCTATCTTTCAGATCTGCCCATTGCGAAGCCGCTGCGTCAGCGAGTCGAGGACATCATGAATCAGGTATGGATCAGCACGCGCCGCCAATTATTGTACTACCTGCTCAGCTGCACGGGCATCCTGGCGAATTACTTTCTCAACTCGCTGGTCGTCAATATCTATCGCTACTTAACCGAGCCGAATAGCAACTTTGAAGTTACGCTGCGTGAGTCCTGCGGAACTAGCAGCAGTATATATACTTTTTATACCCTGAACCCATAAAAAATGTGTAAAAAGGGCATATTGAAGTTGTGCTAGAGTATGTAACAGGCATAAGGAAGCAGCTCCGACTATATAAAGTATATATATTCTTGAGCAGTAACAACAGCTCAGTCGATCTAGCAATGTCCGTCGGTCTGTTCATCTGCCAGCCCGTCTGTATGAACACGCGGATATCAGAGACTACAAGAGCTAGAGAATTTAGAATGTAAGTTCTCGTAGGGCCGAGACAGATCAAGTTTACTTCATTTTATCGATAACTCTTAACGTTCAAAAGTTATCGATAAATTTTGATTTCAGACCAGTATTTTTTGGCCATAACTGGAAATTTATAAGATCTAAAGACACAAAATTTGGTATGTATAGTCTCAAATAGCATACACAAATAATTCACTTTGTAGATACCGCAACCCCATCCCCCTAAAAGTGAAAAACAGTCATTTCTCAAGGTACGACCTTGCAATTTAGTTTGATAACCTGTTTTATAGCCAATCATATGTCCTACAAATTTCACAAAGATCGGACAATAAACACAGAAGTTAAGTAAGATGTACCTTACCATATAGTGTTGGCCTTGTTAGCCTGCTTAAGCTGCTTGCACTGCTTGCAGCGCGTGTGTATTTGTATGGATGTGCATTAATAGGTAACTATGAATGGATGTAAGAACTGGGTTCAGGGAATCTGCTAGTCGGGCAACCGACTCCCGACTAGAGCACTCTTACTTGTTTAACATATATTATCATTTGCATATTAGCGCTGCCTTCGCTGTATCCCAACTGGATGGACAGGGGCATGTCCTTTCCCTACTATTACGTGCCGCTGTTTTTCGAGAGCTGCAACCTATACATCTGCGGCATGGGTGTGTGTGTGTGTTTTGTGTGTGTGTGTGGCACTTAGGTGTGAATTAGAGTGTAGCAAGTGTTTGAATTACTGCATTAACAGGTGCCGTTGCCTTCGATGTGCTCTTCATTGTGCTGTGCCTGCACGGAGTGGGGCTCATGGAGGCACTCAGCCACATGATTGAGTGCTCCACGTCGCCGCTGGTGCCGCCAGAGCGTCGCCTCGAGTATCTGCGCTGTTGCATCTATCAATATCAGCGTGTGGCAGCGTAAGTTCAACTACTCTACACTAATAGTGTGTCCTCTTCTAACACTCATCCTGCCTCTCTCCCTCTCCCTCTCTCTGCAGCTTTGCTTTGGAGCTGAACAACACCTTTAGGCAAATTATACTCATCCAGTTCGCGCTGAGCCTGTTCTGCTGGGGTCTGGTGCTCTTTCAAATCAGCATTGGTTTTGTACGACACACCTGCTCAGTCCTTCGACCTTTACAATGTCCTTTAAAGCACCTTTTTATGTACTCACACAGGCGACAAGCATCACGACGGCATTGCGCATGTTGATGTATCTCGCGGCCGGTGGCTATCAAATCGTCATCTACTGCTATAATGGCCAACGCTTTGAAACAGCTGTGCGTCCTGCTGCCCTTTTCTGTCCTTTATGTTGGTCCTTTTGATTGCCCAACTCTTTTGTTTTATTCCCTATCGCAGAGTGAGCTGATTCCAAAGGCATTCTACGAGTGTATCTGGTATGAGGAATGCCGCGAATTTCGACAACTCGTCAGAATGATGATAATGCGCACGAATCGCAGCTTCAGCCTGGACGTATCCTGGTTTACCAAAATGTCCTTGCCCACGCTGATGGCGGTGAGTGTGCCTGGCATTTGAAATATGTGTGTGTGGTGTGTTTGGAATTAAATTGTACGCATTCACATTTGCAGATGATACGCGCAAGTGGCCAATATTATGTCTTATTGCAGAATATAATGCAGAAAAAATAAATAAACATGCCAAGATAAATACAAATGTCACTTGAATTCGTTGTATCTGTGCTTGCTGCCGTGCTGCCTTGCTGCTGCCTGTTTGTATCCATCAGATACACAGTCTGACAGTCAATCAATACTTGAGAGCAGGCCAGTCTGTGTTGACGTGGCACGCCCATTTGTTTTGATGGGACCCGGCTGGTCGTTGGCCAACTGATAATTCATTTGGCGCATTAAAATAATGAAATTGCCAGCTGATAGCTGATAACGAGCCAACCTCCAGCGACTAGTTAGACTGATAACACTCGGCTAGCTTTGCCTTGCCCTGCCGCCACAGCTCGGCACTTGCCTAATCAATTTTATTTATTTCTCTGAGCACTTAAAGGGCCACTTTGGCCCACTTGGCTGCCTTCTATGTCCTGTTATGCTTTAAATGGGATTTGCTCTGCGTCCATAATTGCTGAATAGTTCTATTCCCACAACCAACCCCCTCTGAGCGTATCTGTAATATTTTTAATGCATATTCGCTGTTAGTTGGCGCAGTTCTCTTTTGTGCTGCTATTTTTCTTATCCTTCTCGTTTTACTTTAATGCCTTTCCTTTTTCTTTTTCTCTTTTTTCTCTTTTTTTTTGTTCTCGCTGCGGACATCTTTTCTTTGCTTGTCAGTTTATTGAGGCGCATGAATATTTTACAGCCTTTTGTATATGTGTGTGTCCTTGTATATACATATTACTTACACTTTGGCAGCATGATTTGTGAATTTATTATTATGCTTTTTATTGTGATGCACAACAATAGTCGTACCTTAATTATTCCATCTGCTTGAAGGCGCTTTTGTTGCCGCTAAAATGAGTTAGGAGCGGAATTAGCATATTTAAAAGACAGCTCGAATAAATACTTATGAATATAATAGAGAATTAGAATTGCTCGAATATCTCTTGGATATGTGAATATATATAATATATAGGTACTACATCTGTACCTGTACATCCTAAAGTTCTTCCTAGGTTAAAGTAAAGGCCAAGTATTTGGAGTTCCACGTTAGCTGCATCATGTGGAAAATTCGGTAAATTTTCGAGTGAAAATTCATTTAACAGCTGAAGCAAAACGATGACATGATAAATTACTGGCACATGAGCGCACACGTGAGGTACGAAGTGCCACGCCCTCTTACATACATGCTGAACGCCCACTAGGGCACGTTTGATGTCTAAAAAGTCATTTGGCAGCATTTTACACACACGCACACACACACACACATTACTCTTGCACAACTGCGACATGTGGCGTATGCGTAATGAAATACCCTGAGAATCGGCCATAAAATAATCATGTAATTGAAAATAAATATTTGAATAATGCAGATTGCATAAACATCTGCAGCAGCATTATTTGTTATTGTTATCTTAACACTCGACTAAGCACAGCAAATGCATAGAACATAATAGGATAATAGCAAATCAGATATGGCAAACAGCTTAATTACAGACAAAGCCGCAAATAATGCGATTACAATGGAATACAATCACAGCAGCAAATCCGAATTGTGCATTTCAGCTTTAATTGTAATGTATTTAAAAGACGAACACATGCCTGCTATCCTGCGATGGTATACAATCTGATATACTTATATCTGCAATGTTTGTCGTAATGTTTTTATGTATGCTCACGTAGCCGGAAACTATCTACATATTGCCCTACAAATGCCAAACATATTGTTTGTGCTCAAATATTGTCCCACTGGAATTGCAAGTCCCAAGTTGAGCCAATTTTTTCCAGAATTTTCCTTGTGGCAGACAGACAGAGAGACAGTGGTACCCAATGACAGTTGATGCGTAATCAGTAGCAAATTCGTTCATGTCCATCTACTTATACAATACGAAGCAAGCCATAAAGCGACTAGTAAAGATATTCGAGCGCACATTGCGTATACGCAATGTTGACAAATCCGACTGTGTGTCGCATTAGAAGAGCGTTGAAGAGGGCTCAACACAGCACAGGCTGCTGCCCTTTTGCCATCTTTTTAGCCAGATTGTCTTTGGCCATAATGGAATTAATATGTTTTGGCTGCCTTTGATCAAACTCAAAGAGGCGTACATGTAAACGACTATGTATGTGTGTGTGCTAGTGTGTGTGTATGTGCTAGTGTGTGTCTAGGGACAAACCTTTTGACTTGACCACTGCGTGGAGTGTCCCACAGGACTTTTGATATTTCGCTTGTAAATTTAAGTGTCTATCCCCAATGCTGCAGCTAACGAAGCTGAATTCACTAATACAATGCTAAGTAAGTTCATCAGTTGCGCTCTTAACGACGAGTTATCAAAGTCCACTTCAATCAAATTCGCCATTGTCTTTGACTTCTGCTGCTCCGCTGTGCTGCTGTTAAAGCGTCAGCGCTTTAAGTGAATTATGCGTTTTGGCGCCCTGTTTTGTTTTCCCGCTGCAAGTGTAGCCCAAATCCCTTAAGCTGCCCAGCAGCACGCGAAAATGCAATTTAAAGCGCCTTTAGAAAGTGTGTGTAAGCTGGCCGACTGCCCAACTGCCAAAACACTGATACAGCTAACAGCAACGCACATTTCATGCGGATATGCCTTTGCCTATGCCTATGGCCTAAAAGGATGTGCCAAAAATTCTAATGCAAAACTTCTCACAGCACATTTCAGTGTGTGTGTGGAGAGCGAGCTGTGCGTAATTGCTAAAAATATGCATTTCCAGGCATGTCCTGAAACGGGCCAGTCGAGTCTGGCCAACTGGCCAACTGGCTAACTGACTGGCCAACAATAGAGCAACAATGTGCAAACGGATGTTCAACCGAGCTGTGAAACGAAGGCCGCAATTGTTAGCTGTGCCCATTCAGCATTAAATGTGTGTGTATTGTGTGTAGCTGTCGGGTGTGTGTGTGTAAATGGGTCTGAGCGACGGCACACTTACAAATTCCACATGGAATTTGCAATTTCAATGAGCATAGAAAGAGAGAGAGTCGTTGGAGTCTGAGAATGCCGATCAGTTTCAGTGTCAGCATTTCGGTTGCCACAAGTGATAGAAAGGTTAAATAAATAATACAGTTTCATACTCTGGTAAGTAATGCATACTAGAATCTAAAATTTAGGTTCCAAGCCGTCAAACTTCTCAAAACTCTTTAAGCCCTTGATATTTCCTGGGTATCCATCTGAATTTTAAGCATATGTTTCTTTTATTATGTTTCTGAGGATGCTATTCTCTGATATCAAAGCGGAACTTAAAGTTATTGAAATAAATATTTTTATATGCATGAGAATGTAACTTTAACTTATATAAATACATATTCTTTTATATACTGAGTTGCCACAGCAATCTCTATCGATCTTAGGGACCGTAAGACGTCAGCTTTAACCAGATTATTACAGCTTTAAGACCTAGCCACACAATTACTTTTCCTCCTTTTCAAAGACTCAAACAATAACTTTCCGCATTGTACTCCAATTCGCCTTGTAGCGCATTAAAAACTTCTTTTCACACTTGCCACTTACTACAGGCAGCCAAATGAAGTTAGCTGCACTTTAATCTGCAGGCGCCGCAATGGCGTTCCGTTTCCGTCGCGACTACGCGTCGTCCTTGCGCCAGGACGCCAGGACGCATCCAGCATTTCATTTTATGTACGCTTCTTATGCAAGTTTCTTGCTATACCATTTTTAATTTCGCTCAACTTACTCATGCGAAATGGCACTTGATTCCCCTCGTTGTGTGTGTGTGTGTGTGTGTGTGTGTGTGTGCCTGTATATAAAGTAACTATAGCTGTTTGAGTTTCTTGGGAATTAACACTAAGCTGCTGGAACCGCGCAATTCTGCGACTTGCCGTTGTGCAAATGAAGAGCGAACAAAACCAGCAATAGCAACTACCACTACAACTACGAGTGGAAGAGCAACACACAACACAACAAACACACAACACAACACAACATTCAAACTACAAGTTGAAGAGGAACAACAACAGCAGCGGTGCCATATATATCTCAATTGCTATTTTAAGCTGGCTTTAACAAGAAGGTAATGCAAATACGCTACATTTCTCGCTGCAGGGCCAACCTTATGCAGTGCTGCTGCCACGCCCACACCCAAAACGCCCACACCATGGTCGATGAATATACAAGTTACATGTCTCAATTATTCATGCGGCTGGGCCATGCTACAGAATTTTAAGTACCTTTAACTCCTCGACCGGAACAGGTACGTGTAAATGCAGACTGCTCTCGGGATGAGCAGCAGCAGTATAAACTGTACTGTATAAATTGTATGCTATACTCTTGCTCTAATTATGTGTTTGGGTTTAGTTCAGCAGGCTTTTTCACTGCAGGTCTAGTTTGTCCGGGAAACAATCATCTGGCAAGGAGTTGAAAGCCTTATCTACATATTAGTTGTATTCAGCAGAGCTGCCTATGAAACTAAGCCGAATCCTTTGTAGACGGGCAGCAACATCATACTTAAGGCAAATTGGCATAAAATAAGTACAATTTCCTGCTTTTAGGATAATGTTTTCATATATCTTGAGTATTAGCTTAAAGCTGAAATAAATTCTTAGAATTGCATTGATAACATACATAGTAATTACTTTATGGTAAATGTAAAAGTCACACAGAGTCCAGCTCAAATATCAAAAGCATTTGCAATTAGTATTAACTAGCCTTCCAATCAGGCTGAGATAAGTGTAATGTAAGAGCAAATATTCAGTTTATTCATACATAGCAATTATACTTATCTGTGAGCAGGCATCAAATGTGCATTAATGTTGTTTGATAATCGATTCGTTTAGTCGTTTAGTTTGATAATTGTGCATCCCAGTTTGTGTGCTGCTTCTTCTTCTCCTTGATTGCACCGAGTCGAGTCGATTCGAGTCGATTCGAGTCGTCTCAACTGCCAACTGTCGGGCCATTCAATTTGCATTTAAAGCATACCAGCTGCATACCAATCTGGGCCAGCAGTCGAATGTGGAGGACTCGATAGAAGGAATAGCGAACCGAAGCATCTGCAACTGCCGACATCTGCAGCAGGTGAATATGCAAATAAATTCATGACAAAGGCAATCACGTCCTCTCCCAAAGTACAATGGACAGTCGGACAGTGGACAGTGCCGCTGCATACGTAAAACGCTGAGTAACAGGAGCTGTTTTTTGTATATTTCGCCCACATTTTATTGTATGGCTTCTCAATTTGTTCTCTTTTTGGTCGATTTGTCAGGTTTTTGTGCGGCGCCTGCGGAAATTAAGTAGAATGCATTCAGTTGTAAGCGCTCGCAATATTTGATCAACAAACTTAAACCGAAACGCTTGTGAATCGATTCGAATGTCGACACTGTAAAATCATGTTTGGCATTTAACAATACAATTTAAGCGAAAATTACTTTTGTTAAATGCAAATTTGGTATACTGATTGTTTCTTGAGAAATAAAATAAAAACAAAACAAGTGGGGAAGGATTATCTTCGGCGTGCCGAAGATTTTATACTCTTTTCGAACCTATAGGCAATTTTCACTCTGCCAACTGCACCACTGAAATTTCATAAGCTGTACAAAATCGTTTTGTCGCGTAACATTTTTTTTTTGTTCTAAGAATATTTAATTCATTGCCAGCTGTATAGCAGCTATAAGATATAGTGATCCGATCCGGCCGGCTCCAACCAATGTGATGTCTCTTTGAATAATAAGTATCTGTGCAAACTTGTATCGCGATAGCTTTAAAAACATGGGATATATGGCCAAAACCGACTTCGAGTTGTATGGCAGCTATAAGATATAGTGATCCGATCCAGCCGGCTCCAAACCAATGTGATGTCTCTTTGAATAATAAATATCATCGCAAAGTTTCATCGCAATAGATTAAAAAACATGGGATATATGGCCAAAACCGACTTCGAGTTGTATGGCAGCTATAAGATATAGTGGTCCGATCCGGCCGGCTCCGACCAATGTGCTGTCCCTTTAAATAATAAGTGTCTGTGCAAAGTTTTATCGCGATAGCTCAAAAACTGAGGGACTAGTTTGCATACATACAGACAGACAGACAGACAGACAGACAGACAGACGGACATGGCTAGATCAATTTGTATTGTCATTCTAAGCATATTGGCAGTAACTTTTGGGGGTCTCCGACGCTTCCTTCTATGCGTTACAAGCTTCAGGACAAACTTAATATACTATTTTCTTCGAAAAGAGTATAAAAACCTTAAAAACCACACAGTAGAATATAAATGCTGAATTCTTAAGCTTTATGGCTATGAGTTTTGTGTTTTAAAATGTCTTCTAAAATAGTTTAATAAGTGTACCATATATCATTGATTTATATTATTATTATTATAATATAACAAGCATAACATATTATATGCTAAATTACCAAAACAAAAATAGTTTTTATACTCTTTTCGAAGCAAATAGTTTGTGCTGAAGTTTGTAACGCATAGAAGGAAGCGTCGGAGACCCCCAAAAGTTACTGCCAGTATGCTTAGAAAAACAAAACAAATTGATTTAGCCATGTCTGTTTGTCTGTCTGTCTGCCTGTCTGTATGTATGCAAACTAGTCCCTCAGTTTTTGAGCTATCGCGATGCAACTTTGCACAGACACTTATTATTCAAAGGGACAGCACATTGGTCGGAGCCGGCCGGATCGGACCACTATATCGTATAGCTGCCATACAACTCTAAGTCGATTCTGGCCATAAATCGCTTGAACATCCTTATAACTCATCAATGGGTAAAATTGCAAAAAGATTAAGTTTTAAATAGCAAAGATATACGTCACTAAATATTTTGAATGATTAGGTGCATATGAGCAAACAAAGTAACAAGTTTACGATACAGAAGGACCTCAAACGGAACGTCGAATTGGAAGCCGTAAGTCTAATAAAATCCCTACTTGACTATTTCTAATTTTGTCTTATTTTTTTACAGGGATGTATGACTAAAATATGCATACAGCTGCCACAGAGCGATCAGTTGGTTCGGCTGGTAACTTTGCTCCAAGGCCAGGCGTGCAACATGCAGAATCTGAATGACATCACTGACCATCAAACTCGTCTCCACCAGCAATGTGCAGCAGGCCATGAACAATGGCTCCATTTGATATATAATTCGCTAACAGTTGCCATTTTATACATATATATATACAGCTATATTTTTATGATTTGTACAACTGATTTGTAAACCTAAACTAATTAGGCATATATGTTGCTAATATTTGATATCAAACGATTTACAAATAAATGCATTATTCAAAACATAAAACTTGTCTGAATTTGGGAATCAAACGGAGTAATAACCAAGTTATCCAATTTCTCGCGTGCGGTTGTCAGAATGCGTCCAGTTGGCGAGCAAAGACAAATTTCCTCTGTTTCGCCGGTCGAGGTACCAGGCGCACAGAAATCAGCAGCAAGCAACCTTGAAAATGCTTGCTGCAGGACTCGTAAGGATCAGGACTATCGATTGGGCCATACTCCTTTTTGATTTGAGAGCAAAAACCAATTTGACAAAATGTCCTTGCACGTGTCCTTTTTATGATGCCAATCGATAGTCCTGATCCTTACGAGTCCATCAAGGTATATCATTCGAAAGTCGCATTTCATTTGGCTGAGCTATGCAGGTTTGAAAGTTTTGCAAGAATTTCAAGGATCGGTAGTCCTGCTCCTTACGAGCTCAAAAAGCTATACCATTCTAAGATCCGACTCTATTTGGCCGAGATATTACTATCCTAAATGTGAGATCGGCCAATGATGTTTACCAGCTGCCATAGCAGATAATTTCTTGCGTGCGGTTGTCAGAATGCGTCCAAGTTTCGCGGAAACGCAAATATCGTCAGTTTCACTTTTTGAAATACCAGGCGCACAGAAATCAGCAGCAAGCAACCTTGAAAATGCTGAAGAAAAAAACCATTGCATACTTTTCAATATAAAGTATGGCATACTTTTAGGTGCGACTTTTAATTCAATGCAGCATGCAGATTGGATTTTCAAGGTTGCTTGCTGCTGATTTCTGTGCGCCTAGTACTTCTACCGGCCAAACAGACGAAATTTGCATTTGCTCGAAACTTGGACGCATTCTGACAACCGCACGCGATAAATTGGATAACTCGGTTGTTACTCCGTTTGATTCCCAAATTCAGACAAGCATATGCTTTGAATAATGCATTTATTGGTAAATCGTTTGATATCAAATATGAACAACATATATGCTTAATTAGTTTAGGTTTAGCTATATATATATATGTATAAAATGGCAACTGTTAGCGAATTATATATCAAATGGAGCCATTGTTCATGGCCTGCTGCACATTGCTGGTAGAGACGAGTTTGATGGTCAGTGATGTCATTCAGATTCTGCATGTTGCACGCCTGGCCTTGGAGGAAAGTTACCAGCCGAACCAACTGATCGCTCTGTGGCAGCTGTATGTATATTTTGGTCATTAATCCCTGAATGAAAATAAGGCAAAATTAGAAATAGTCAAGTGGGGATTTTATTAGACTTACGGCTTCCAATTCGACGTTCCGTTTGAGGTCCTTCTGTACCGTAAACCTGTGCGTCTTTTCCTAAGTGTCCCGGGAGCTTTAGCTGGAATGCAGCGCCCCAAGGCCGGGGAACCACTATACCGGCTCCTTCACAAGCGATTCGCCCTAATGCAGCTCATTGGCGCAGACCAGTTTGACAGCAGTGCAGGATATCTGAAATATAGATAAAGTTAAGGATCTGGTGAAAATATGTAAAGCAAATACAAATAAATACAAGTGGAGAAGGATTATCTTCGGCGTGCCGAAGATTTTATACTCTTTTCGAACCTTTAGACAATTTTCACTCTGCCAACTGCACCACTGAAAGTCGTTCGAAAAGAGCATAAAATCTGCGGCACTCCGAAGATAATCCTTCCCCACTTGTTTTAGTATATGTTTTCTTTTAGCTCACTTTTTCAATCAAATTAAAAATTTAATCAACTTAATTTAGTGAACCGAAACACGTTTGTAAAGAGTTCTAACAACATTCTAGAAAAAATTGTTTGTAACTAGCGCTGTCATTGATACTCTGTCAGCAGTTCAATTAAACCAATTAAATTTAGCAGTTTTTTTCGTGGACAGTTTCCAATTATCTGGTCTACACTACTAAACCTCTATGAAAGAACTGCCTGAAATGCCATCGGCTGTGATTCAGCGAATCGTTCGTCCTCCAAAATCTCAGCTAAGGTTTTTGGCCCAGCTTTTGACGTCAATCACATACTTTACGATTGGCATTTTCAATTTGTTTCGCCAGCACCAGCAGCAGAGATGAGAAATTCGCCAAAAATAATTCAATAAACCGCATTTTTGCATGCAGCAGCATCCAGCAGCGATAATAATTTTAATGAAAAACCAACAAATGAGCGTCGCCGCCCAATAAACAAATGACGCGTGCCTCGGCTTCATAATGGGCCCACATTTTTTGGCAATGGCAATGGCAATGATGCTGCTGAGCTGCTGCTGACGCACAATCGCAACCATTTTGTTATTTTTAGTGGGGCGATGGCGGCGGTAAATTTGTGCCATGATTTATTTGAGCGCATTTCCCCCTTCATTTCGATTTCATTGCGATTGCCGTGTAACAGGCAATTTAAGGGCCATTACAGTACGCTGCTAACACAATTCTGGGGGGGGGCAGGAATACTCACCGCAGCAGCAGCAGCCGACGCCATCTTGATTAATGGCGGCCAGCACGGCACATGTGCAAAGTGTGTTGCCTACTTTTTGGCGGCAGGCAGCGCACTCGAGTTGTTAATTGCTGGCCATAAAAATAGCCAAAGCGCTCGCTGACACGCAGAAGAAAACAATCAGCAGAAGCAGCAAAACCGAAAATAAAATAAAACAAGCAATGAAATCACAATGAAAATAACCCCCGAAAATCGGCCAAAGCAAACATTTCAATCTGCTCTGGCGAAATTTTGATGTAATTACGAGCGAAGCTGCCCCCGAGCTCCTTGAGTCGTGAAAAATGGAATTTATAACAAGCACAAGTTACATGTCGGGCTGCTCTCTCGCTCTCTCACTCTTTCCACACGCGACTTCCTGGGCGATGACTTTATAGCAATTTAATGTGCCTCATTTTGCCGGTTGTGCTGTTGTGAAAAATGATATTGTGTGTTTTTCCCCCCGTTTTCCGCTCACTGGCCACGCCCACACAATCTGCCAATTTGCCAAAGAAAACACACAACACAACACAGCGGTAATTTGTCTGGCCTTCATCAGATGATGACTTTGCCTCCGCCTCCGCTTCTGCCACACACGTTCCTTAAAATCACAAAAACATTTGCGAGCAATTTGCTTAAATATGTATAAGCCCAGGCTTAATGATAAGCAAAAAATCTGACTTTTAACTCCATATTAATCAAATACAATTTTGCAAGTGGCAACCAAAGTTAAATGTCAAATTTACCAGACGAGATCACGTCCAACACAACGTATCATGATTTTACATATTTCTTTGACGCATGTACACTCAGCGAAAAATGAAGTGTTATATGCAATCAAATTCTTGGTTATTTGCGTTCTTTGAAATGTATCACCAATAGTCTTCAAAATCAATTACAAAGTAACAGAAGTTTCTTACTTGCAATGTAAAACGTTCTTGAAAGAATGTTAAGACTTTTGGGATCAGTTTCTGATTTAGGATTTGGATAACTAGAACTTATTTGAGTAGAAAATTCTAGAAACTATGTTATTTGTATAGTAGCGAAACTTTTGGGATCATTTTCCTGTTTATGATTTGGACAAGTACAACTTTGTGTAATAGAAACTTCTAGAAGAACGAAATGAAAACTTGTGGGATTATTTTCTGATTTCAGATTTTAGCTTCGACAACTTTTTTGAATACTAAACTATCTTTTTTAAGCTTGTGAGCATATATACTGTATTTGTTTTCTAGACATAGCGAATATAATAGTAATACTACAATCTAGCATGGTATTTGTTATGAAAAGAAAGAAATTTAATCAGTCAAAGAAGTAACCTGATATTTATTTAAATTGTTTTCCATTACCGAGTCTTAAGTGAATTAAGATAAGGCAGTTATTATTGTATTCAAAGCAAAGCGCATATCATATTCCTTTACGTATTATATTTCATATCTAATTGTATTTGCTATTGACTTGTTTTCTTTGATTGCCGAGTGAGCAGTTTAATTGCACCTGAGGGGAATAGACCTATGGATTACCTACATGTAAATACATGAGCTGCAATTGGAAAAATCATTGATTTGCCATTTAGTGTTACACACAAGGTTTCACTAGCAAAGAATGAGCATTTATTTACATTTGCTTGGACAAACTGCCGCTTGTGGCTCTTGCCTTTAGGAGGGCCAAAAGGAGCAGCTCACTGGATACATGTGTGACCAGTTGTGATCCATCAACCTTTGAAGTGGCCACACACGCCGCAGCTGGGGGCATCTTTGTCGCATCTTGGCAGCTTGACTGCTCAAGTATCGATTGTTGGATGACATTGAACCCCGACGCTGCTGCCATTGTTATTGATGCTGCCTTCCTGTCCCGTTCCGTCCCATATTAATTATGCTCCTGGTCAGCTATCGTCTGCTGACCATAAATTAATGACAGTTTGTGTGTGTGTGTGTGTGTGGTAAAGTTCAGTGTCCAGTAAATTAAGCAATTATCCGCATTATTTATTTGACGGGAAGCAATATAATTAAGCATTGGCGTTACGCATTATCAAAATGAACAGGCACATTCCGACCATATTCCCCCCCAGCGAAATTGGGAGCAGCTGCTTTACATATTCGCATCGGCAGGCGTACATTGACTGGCGTGAGGCAGTGTAGTAGACGCAGCCTTATCCCGCTGGCTTTACTTATTTGTCATGCACGCCCCGAACAAGGAATTAAATTTAAATTGACTTGCGAATGCCTGCAGCGCAAATTGTAGCAGCAACAAAGGAAACTCGCATCAGCATTTTGCCCCAGGGCCAGGCACAACAAGCTGGTATTTTGCTTAAGCTTTGTATATTTAATTTTTGCTGCTCTGCTCTTGATTTGGCTTTTTAATCTCGTTGTGGTGCACTGAAGCATGTGTATATGCCTCCCTCTCATTAATGCTGCCTCGGAGGGCTGCTGATGACGTAGCTCCTCCATGTATGCAAATTGTTGCTCACTGGCTGCGTCATCTTTGGCATTTCGTAGGCCACTCGACCCACAACTCACAACTCACAACTCACAACTCACGACTCACGATATGCTCGAATGGATTTTCCAGCATTTTCCGCTGACGCATCTATGCAAATATCTGTCTGTCTGTCTGGTTGGGTTTTTGCGACACTCACTGAAATCCTTTTGTGCAAATGGATAATTCGTGTTTAGCTGACTCACCTGATCGCCCTTTATCTCAAGTGCTTACCAATTCCCGGCCCAGTTTCAGCACCCACACAAACTAACAATTGTCTGCCGCCAATCCCTGGGCCATTTGACCTTTTGCCAGCGCCCATTCGAATTCCTTGGGAGTAGACAAACGGGCGCCCATTTCCAGTTCTCAGTTCAACCGAAATGAACAAAAGTTTTATTGTGCTGCGTGAACTCTTAAAAGAAACGTTGATTTCGCATTCACAAATATTTTAGCTACATTTTCTTCCAGTTATTTTCTCTCTCGCTTCTGCCGCCGACAGTTTCCACAGTTTCCACAGTGCCCACAGTCGACAGTCGACAGTTGTGTTCAAAACTGTCAACAACCGGCGACTCTTTCGTTAATGCGATTTATGTTCGCTTTCCCCACAGTCCTTAATGAATAGCCACAATTCTCGGACCCTGAATAGCATCAATTAATAACAAAAAACCAATTTAAATATTAAAAACAAATAAATAAACGAGACTGCCAGCTTGCCGACTACTAAATACCCTTGAAAGTATTGCTAAGTATTTCAGTTGACAAAATAAAAGAAATAAGAAAGAGAGTACAATTTATCCGCATTCCATCAAGTTCTTCCACATCTCGCTCTTCTTGACTTCTTCCCTCAGATACTCTGCTTTTTGTCATCGTGTGTCAGCGTGTTAAGTTCACCCTGTAAACTTCAACTTAAATATTAATACAATTTCTATAAACAATTTACCTCTGCCCTTAATGAGCAATTTAACACATATCTCGTATATAATTCCACGTTACAACTTTAATAAATAGCTGCCAGTATTAAGCTGAAAAAAAACATATAATTTTCAATATTCATAATATGCGGTTAAGCAATTTAATTTATGGCATATCGACTTAATGTCAACTGCCAATTATATATATTTCACGCAAGCTTTTATACATATTAATCATGTGAAATCACATTTGCTATCTGTCCGCTTAATCGAATTACGAGTAAACACAATTATGCCCATGAAATTGGCCACAACTCATGTGGACTTTAAAACACGTATAAGTACAAATGTAAATATGTTTTCGCTGCCTCTGACCTTACGAAACCATTTTAACATTTAAGGTCCCCGTGGCTGTATTAAGCTCCCAAACTTTTGCACTGACGCGCCTTTATAATTCATAGCTTTTGCCGTTTAGCGCATAATTCTGCGCTTCTCAACCAAGGCCGTGTTTGTGCAGCCGGAGTGACTCCGGCTGCTCATCTGCATCAGCTTTGCAGTTTTGTTGCCTTGTTAAATATTAACGCAATTTCACTTTGCCCAATTACACTGCAACCCGTCCGCATCCGCGACCGCATCCGTATTCCCATTTCGCATCCGGAGCGTTGAAGGCGATGCTCGATTTTATGCAAATGTTAATGGAACTGTGCTGTGCTGTGCTGTGCGACTGGACGCGTCAGTGTGCCGTCAGAGAGCAGCAAGCGCACTTTTCATAATATATAGAATTGTGGGTACAACTTTTATGGCCATACTCCAATTTGTGTGCAAATTGAAATCGGAATCGATAAGTAAAGGTTGCTCGTTAAATTCGACATAGCATAAAATGTTTATGCAAATTTGCATATTTGTTCTTCTAATTTTGGTGTCTTGCTTATTTATTTGGCGCACCTGGACGATGACCATCCCAAGTCAATAAGGCGAACAGAGTTACTTGACCGACCGAGTCGGTAAACCAGCAGAATGCCAACAAACGTCTGCGCGTCTATGCAAATGTAAACAAAACGTCGCTGCTTGTTGGCGTTTAAAAGGTCAAAGTCCGCTTAAGCGTTTGTATACAAATACGAATGGCAAATCGAAACGTAATTGTTGATTTTTCGATTGTATTTAAATTTGAGTTTCAGTTAAAGCGCTCAACATAAACGATTTCGATTACTGTTCAGCCTGCATGCGATGTATCGATAGCATTTCACGCGAGCGATCAGCTGTGATCTGCCCGAAATACCAAACAAATACCAAACAGCTGTGCGAAGCAGTCTGCGGTTATTGTTGCTGTTGCCGCTGCTGCTGTGTGTTCGTTGTTTACGTCGACTAGTGGACTTTGGCTTGCTGCGCACTCTGTTTTCAATTAGCGGCTTTAATAGTGAATAATGTTTAGATTAAAAGTGAATAAGAGTCGCCTGGGCGCCGCGGTGGCCGCAACGACGCGCAACTCCACCACAACAACAACGCACGGCAATCATTACCAGTACCTGCAAAACTCAAAGCTGCCCACGCTCTACTTTCAGCGTTCGCTGCCCCGCCTGCCCATACCGCTGCTGGAGAAGTCCTGCGAGCGCTTCCTCGCCGCCGTGCAGCCCATACTCAGCGATGAGGAGCACAGGCACACGCAACAGGTGGTCGAGCAGTTCCGCCAGGGCGTCGGCATGGAGCTGCACGCGAGGCTGAAGGAGCGCGACGCGGCCAACAAGCACACCAGCTACATCTCGCAGCCCTGGTTCGACATGTACCTCTCGGACCGGGCGCCCCTGCCGCTCAACTACACGCCGCTGCTGGTGATGCGCGGCGACCCGCGGCCAGAGTACCAGCCACAGGTGACGCGTGCCACAAATCTGATCATCAGCTCGCTGCGCTTCTGGCGCTCGTTGCAGGCCAACACTCTGGAGCCGGAAGTCTATCACATGAATGCCAAGAAGTCAGACACGGCCAGCTACCGGCGCTGGATGGCCGTCGCTCCCAAGGCGTTCGCCACCTACGCCTCTTATGCGTTCAAGGCCTTTCCGCTGGACATGAGCCAGTACGGAAGGTTGTTCGGCACTGCCCGCCTGCCCAAGCTGGGCAAGGATGAGCTGGTGCAGACGCCGGACTCCAAGCACATCCTCGTCATGCGTCGCGGCAACATGTACGCAATGAATGTGCTCGACAGCAGCGGCTACATTGAGAGCCCCAGCGTCATACTGGGTCGCCTCAAGAGCATCGTGACACTGGACGACCAGAAGGAGAAGGCCAGTGTGCCCCTGGGCGTGCTGACCACCTCTCAGCGTGACGACTGGGCCAGAACGCGGGCGCATTTCGTGAGCAGCCCAAAGAACGCGGAGCTGCTGCAGCGTGAGGTGGATGCGGCGCTCTTCTGTGTGTGCCTGGACAGCGTAGAGGATGGCCTGTTCAATGAGGCGGATCCGGTGCCACTGCTCAAGCATCAGCTGGCGGGCAAGGCAACGAATCGGTGAGTTACAACTCCTCACACATCCTCAAGCTAGATAATTATGCAACACAATTTATGCAAATTCAAAAATTTGCCTGTTTATGCTATAAGTTATAAGTGCAGAACTTAATTGAATTTGAATAAGCTGTTTTGTGCTGAGGTCAGAAGGCCTTGACTACATTTAGGGCAATAAAACAAAAAGAATACGCTGCATAAGACCAGCAAATAAGTTGTTAAAGCAAATATAATTAAACTTATGTCATTTGAAGTTTCGTTAGCTAAATGTTATAGCTCGAATCAAATTGTGAAAAATATGTAGTACATTTGCATACAAATTTAACTCCATAACTCTAAATTAGTAAGTTTATTATATAAGTTAAATTTGTGTACACAAAATAAGCTTTGATTTCAATCCAATTGTGTGTTAAGATATATTTAAGTAAAAACAAACAAAAAGCATGTTTATACAGTATTGTGTGTACAGTGTAAATACATTATTAATAATGTTCTATGACTAGGATCCTCTATCAGGAGTGACACAGAAATCTCTCGATGGCACATCAATCTATTGATTTCTATATCTCTAGTATTTTGACTTGCGATTTGACTTAAATACACTTTGAAATATAATGTATACTAAACTGAATCCGCATATTCCATTCACAGCTGGTTCGACAAGTCGCTTTCGCTGGTGATCAGCGCCGATGGCGTCACAGCTCTCAACTTTGAGCACTCGTGGGGCGATGGCGTCGCTGTGCTGCGCTACTTCAACGAGATCTACAGGGACATGCTGAAGCAGCCATTTGTCTCCGAATCGACGCCGCACACTCCGGCAGATGGTGATGGCAGCAATGTGCGGCCCCTGAACTTTGAGATCGATGAAAGGACGCGGGAAGCAGTGGAGGCAGCCTATGCACAGAACGCTAGCATTGTGGCGACTCTGGATATGAACTGTTTGCAGTATCATCAGTTGAATAAGGGCACCTGCAAGCGTCACGGACTGAGTCCCGACTCCATCATACAGCTGGCTTTTCAGCTGGCCTACCGGCAGGCCTTCAAGCGCTACGTGGGCACCTACGAGTCCTGCAGCACGTCCGCCTTCCGGCACGGCCGCACGGAGACAATGCGTCCCTGCACAATGGCCACCAAAGCCTTCTGCGAGGCCGTGCTGCAGCCGTCGCAGAGGCAGCTCAGTGCTGGCGAGCTGCGCGCCATGATTGACCGCTGCAGCAGCGTGCACGGCCAGTTGACCAAGGAAGCGGCCATGGGACAGGGCTTCGATCGGCATCTGTTCGCACTGAGGAACACGGCGCAGCTGGAGGGACTGCCGCTGCCGGCACTATTCGAGACTGAAGCGTACAAACGCATCAACTACAACATTATAAGCACCTCAACGCTGGGCACCGACACCGTAGTGGCCGGCTCCTTTGGACCCGTGGTCAAGGACGGACTGGGCGTGGGGTAAGTGCCACACATTTGCCATTTATAGCTGCTGCTTCAAGTCTCTCCCTCGCTCTTTGCAGCTACTCCATTCAGAGCGACTTTGCGGGCGCCATTGTGACGTCGTACAAGAACCAAGCACAGGGCAAGGAATTCATTGATAGCCTGGCATCAGCATTCGACCAAATATGTGCAATCATCGAGCGAAGCAGCAGTGCCGCCAAAGCCGAGATTAGGAACTGATCATTTGGATTGAGAAAGCAATACTTAACGAGTCAAGAGCACAAACAGTGCCTGAAATTTAGATGGGTTTATTTTCGGATGTTACCCAGGTGTCTGATTTGCATTACCTTATTCCAAGCTCTACAATTCTATTGGTTTTAGCGCTAAAAGAGAGAACCTTTTGCCTTTTAAAACATTTATTTACATACATATTTCGTTGGAATTTCTATAAATAAACTGGTTGTTGTCCCATTTGCCATCTGGTAATTTCCTGCGCTTGTTTCACGATATCCACCTTAATTTGCTATGCAAACGCAAAAGGGAAATAGTCGCTGATTAGGGCCTGACGAAAGCTAACCCAAAACTTGTGACAACTGCCAACTTTGGCATCTGATTTGTGCCCGCCCACTTTCGTTTCGTTCCGATGCAAAGCTGAGTCGCTTTTACTGCCGCAGGCAACCGCAATGAACTCGACCCCCAGCCCCAGCCCCAACCCAGCCGACCCGACCCCCACCTCGATGCCGTACCTAGCACCATGTCGCTGTCGTTAAATGTGCTGACATTATCAGTTGATTTATCGCCAATTTTGTTGCCAACTGCCTTTCGTGCGAACGAGTATAAATATGCCGCGCAAAATACATAAACAAAATTTGCTCAGATGGGGGGGGGGCGACCATTTTTTATGCCACGCCTGTGGTCGCCAGGATGGGGATGAGAGCCAGCTAGGCGGCATACTTTGAAGGCGTAGTTAAAATTAATTAACTCGCTTAACTGTTGACTGGGTTTTTCGCTTTGCTCCTTATTTTTATTTGGCTTAATTTGCAGTTGATGCATGGCAAGCGTATTTCATGGGGATTGCCTTGCCCAACTTTAATGAGAGCCATTTAAAATACACGAAATGCCAAAAGAAAGTGGGGCTGCCAGTGTAAGCCATTAAAACGGCACTTCCTCTCGCTCTCTCTCTGTGTGTGGCAACAATTAAAAACGCATTAAATCACCACAGCCAGCCAGCAGTAGCAGCAGCAGCATCAGCATCAGTAGAGCTACTGCTCTGTCGCAAGTGGCTAAGGTTAAGGACTCGAGAGCAGCATGTGTGCATATGTAGATGATAAATGTGCGGTCGCACAGCGCTTTTAATATAACGCAAACTCATTAAATTATTCAAACTGAGAACGACTTGGTCCTGCCTGCCTGCCTGCCTGACTGTCTAACAGACATAGTTTTGTGCGAGTTAAGCGCCTGCAGGCCCGGTTCATCACGCATACGACATGTGCCACATAATAACAGTTGGCAACGTGCCTGGCTTCTCTGATGAGTTGAGCCGCGCGTGAGTGAAGTAAATGCGAGGCAGCTGTTGCTGTCACTTGCTTAACCACAGAAATTAAGGCGAAGGCGACGGCGAAAGCAAATGCAGCTGCAACTAAAATCAATAAGTTTGGCCCATTAATTGAATATTAATTTGCTGCTTTTTTGCGTTCGCAAAGCCTCATTAGCCAGCAAAGACAAGCTGGAAGGAGCGACCATTAAAATACTTGGCGCTTAAGCGAAACTTTTGCGGCTGATTTATGTTGCTGACATTCTGTGTGTGCTTTAGCAATTTGAACACTTGACGCCTTGGCGCAATCTTCAATTTGCGGCTGCCAAAGCCACAAAAATGAGTAGCATAGCAAGCCAAGCCCAACAACAGACCGCAAAAGCCGCAAGCCACACTTCCAGCAGTCGGACTTCGTTGTTGCCCGGCTACCGAGGCGTATGCGTAATCCGTATGATCGAGCAGCGCTCAAAGGCAATCGCCAATTAATATGGAAATAAGCAAGGTCATTTACTTGGCCGCTGCCGTAAGAAGCACATCAATTAAATGCCCATTATGGCACTGACCCCCGCAATTAATTGCCTGGACATGTGCCGCACGTGGCCACAATTTTCGTTTGTGCGCCTGCCGATATGCTCAAATTATGCTAATAACACGGCCGCCCCCAATTGGCAGCTGCATATTAGCCGCAGATAAAAGCATAATTTAGTAGACTGGCAACAAGTGGAAAACTTTGCGAAGGTCAAAAAACCATTGCGCGGAAACTGTTGCATAGTTCAGGGCGCCGTGAGCGAATGATAAGGGTAAATTCTATTAACATTTACCGGCTGTCTCTGAGCTTAAGTGCCAAGCAGTTTAAAGCGCACAAGGAACACGTGTGCCTGCTGGCCATATGCTGAAACTGCTGGCAGGCATGTCCTTATGCAATTAACATTAAATTTATGAGCAATTCGAGGCAAATGTCTGCACAGGTGGATGCCATACAATTATGCACAGTGTGAGCTTTCCACATTTATATGGCATTTCAGTTAATTGATATGACCCGGAGCTGGCAAAACAAAGCCGAAAACAAGACAGCCGTCAAACATTTATTCAATATACATATACATATATATACATATGCCATTAAAAGCTGAATAAATATTTACGCAGAGCGCTAACAGCGAATGTTAAAGTTATTTTAGCTCCGTTCGACAGGAAACTAAATAGAAGCTGTTGAATAAACGTCAGGTGCAGGCAAAACCGAAGGCAATCAACTACAATTACATTTTGCTAACACAAAAGCGCGCTAATTACAACTAATCATTTATTAAATTAACAAACGCAGCGGAAATGAAATAAGCGAAACGAGCACACAAAAACAAAACAATGCCAAAATAATGCTGCAGACGACAACGAAAGAAAAACAAAAGCAGAACCAAGAACAACAACAAAAGCCAGCCACAAATTGGATAAAGATTTTCGTTAAATATTTGCCGATTTATTTCGATGTCTCAGAATATGTTGTTGTTTTTTTTTGCCCCATGGCAGCGAGCCAGCAGCTTGAGTGCTAATATTTTTTTATGTGGTCAACGAAACAAAAACCAACAATAAACGTGAGCAAAGATTTTAGCTGAGCAGCACGACTATGAGTTAAACTGGAGCTTGTTTAACTAAACTAATCATTTAAATTACATATTTTAGAAGCATAGACCATAATTCTTCTTACACTGCCTTTTGACTGTTACAAATGCAATGCACAACTAAATATACACTAGAATATAAAAGTTCTTTAAAAATAGTGCAAATTTAAAAGCAGTAGACGAATTTGCTTAGCTTAAAAAGTAGCCGAAACTAAACTACATAAGTTTTCTATAAAATGAAGTTTAGTTCATAAATACTAGGATATATATGTATATATATTACATATTTTAGAAGCATAGACAATAGCACCGACTTCTGAATGTTACAAACGCTATGCACAACTAAATATACACTTAAATTCTAAAGATCTTTAAAAATAGTGAAAATTTAAGAGCAGTAGCAACAAACTCGCTTAGCTACAAAAGTTGCTGAAACACGCCAATGTTGCACAAGCCGAAATGTGGCTGAAACACTTAAATGTTGCCCAGGCGCAAAAGTTGCCCAGCCGCAACAACATATGTTGCCAAGACACTTGTTGTGGCGGCAACATGTTGACAAGCAATGTATTCAATTACTTTTTTACCTCCAGCAATAAGTAATCTTAATTAACATGTCAGTCACATGTGTGTGTGTGTGTGTGGGTGGATGGGACTTCTGTGAATGACAATGCACTTTGAATTTCATGCCGTGACTTATCTGCACAATAAGCGAGAGAAGCCAAACGGAAGAGCATAAAAGGCAGCCCTGGCGATTAACTCAATGCAACTCGAGGGACTCTGGTAATTAACTTGAGCTACAAAAGGCACACAGCGGCTTTGTAGTTGTATCTATTGTGCATGTCGCACATGTCGTATACGTGTTTAGAGTTGCTGTGCTTTTGTGTGCGGCACAGTTTTATGATGATTCCGTGGCTGGCGCCCCTGCCTGCCGGCCTGCCTGACTTATCATCGTTGGGGTGTTGCGCACGCAAGCGGAAAAAGGCATAAAGTGCCAGCCATAAGGATGTGAAGGATGTTTTCGGCCTACTCTCAAATTCAGTTAATGCTCTTTTTCGGGTGTCGGCTGTTTGGGTGTTTGGGCAGCGTGGGGCAGGAGTTAATTCAATTTGCAGCTGATGTGCCAGTCGGCCGCCACTTTGATTGCCTTATAACGGGACAGCGGAACACAAATTATGAGTCGTCCTTATCGCCAGCCATTGCGGGATGTGTAATTTATGCATTAAATTTGCATTTGCCAACACGAATTTTGCATATGATCTGTGTCACGTTTTAAAGCCCAGCGCAAAAACAACAACTGCCCCCCAAATATAAATACCCAAATAAGCATTCCCAGCAGCAAGTGGAGCACACAAATCGGCGCCTGAAAAGTTTACCAATTCGCTCCATTCCGCATTCCGCGGAGTCATTTTCCAGGCCTTGGCGAGAATTGTGCGCCAAGGCAAATGGTGTGTAACGAGAAATGTCAAGCTTTGGCGAATTTCCATATCCATATTCACAAGCGCGTTGTTCTAGTATGCATGAAGTTGTAATAGCCATTTTTGGTACCCTGTAAATGACCGATATGAGCATATGTGGCTTGAACCATTTCAATTCATGGCTTCATGACTTTCCTTATATGTTTGTTCATTATAAGACTACAACTTTAATTGAAAGCATACACATATGACGGATTAAAGAAAATCCTTAAGTATTTTATGGTTTCCTTAAATCTTATTTGCTAACAGTAAAAGATCTTAAGAAAAATTAAGTAAATATGTTAAATATTAGTTGAATATTAAAGTAATATAAAAATGTATTTGAATTATTTTGTACTTAAAGTAAAGGTGAATAAAGTTTGTTTAAAAATGCCGTATTCTAATATACAAATCAAAATGATTCGTGTTTTATTAAATATGAAAAACATTCATTTATTTGAGCTATGAAATGAATCAAGAAAAATATTAAAAATGAGATACAACATTTACTATTTCTTTTTTGTATTTTGGTATGTAAGCTAGAAAACTATATATCACTATATCATCACTTATCATTATTATAACGTAACTCACTTCATATACACATATGTGTAAAATAAACATTCACTGGGTATTTAATACTCGAGCAGTCTAAGGTCCAGCATTCCTATTACATATTTTCGCATTTACAGCTCGCAGCGTTTGTTGTTTGTGTTTGCGAGTGTGTGTGTGTGTGTGCGTGTGTGTGTGTGTGGGTGTGTGTTTTTAGTGGGTTTTTGTTTTAGCGTTTGCCTACCAAGATATACATAGTTTCATTTATCTTCGCATGTCCTTAGCAACCAACGAGCAAGCAATGTGCAACTTCAAAGCGACATTTGATTTATGGACAGTGGGACTGTGGCTATTGGAGTGGGAATGGAGTAAGTGGGGGGCACTCGCCTGGAGCAGAAGTTATGATGGCTTGAGGCGATGCTCCAACCAGGCCCGCAACGTAAATTTATATTTAGAGCGTTGAAATTGTGACAGGAGCAAAAGGAGCAGCAGCAGGACCAAGTCGTCCTGCTGTTAGCACGTGAAATGTGCCTCTCGTATGCTTACGGATTTTACGAGCCAAGGCAGAGGCGAAGGCAGAGGCGGATAAACAAAAAGAAATACATTGACCTCTTTTCATGGCAGACATAGTCGGAGCCTGGCAATATTGCAAGCCATGCAATAATTTTCATTGGCCGAGAGGGAGAGAGAGAGAGACAGGGATTTGCCACAAAGGCGCAACCTTTTCTCGCAGTTGGTCGGCTCCTTTGTTGGCCAAACGTGCGAAAGTAATTGCCAGCCCTGAACAACTGAGCAGCGAACTTGAGTGGAACTGGGTCAAGTGTCCTGTATTTCATTGCTGTAATTACATTTCGTGTGCGGCTTGCGGAGTCTCAGCCAAGACGTCATCTTGGATTTCGCGCTGTCAGCTTTGTGTCACTTTAACATAGTACAATCCGCTTCCCTCCTTCGATCAAATGTCGCTTGCGAATGGATTACAGCTGCAGTATAAATGTAATTTAGTCATTGTGCTGCACAACACACAAATGCAGCTCTATTGCCAAGAGGGGGAGGATTGTGGGCGTGTCCTGGCGAGGTGTCGCGTTTGCATTGTCATAGTTTTATAACCACAGCTTCTGAGTCTCGGGAGAACAATGACGCGCACAAATGGCAGAAGCCAGTTGAAGAGTTTCTAGCTTATATAAGCTTGAAGCATAAGAGCTTTGCTATGTTTTGACCTTCAAGGGCTTACAGCGCACAAGTGTGTGTGTATGTGTGTGTGTGTGTGTGTGTGTGTGTGTTAAGGATTTTGGTCGCAACAATAGCCACGTCATCGTGTCGTATGCTGACCAGAGTTTCAGTCAACATGTAACGCTTGCCAGCACGCCATTGTTAATACTTCGATATATGTGTGTGTGTTTATGTGTGTGTGCTTGTGTGTGTTTATGTGTGTGTGTGGTTGTTTTGACTATGAAACAACTACTTTAAGCTGGCAGCGCTAACACTCAAAACTTTGCCCATTGTTAGCGCCAGCAAGCGCTGCAATTGATGTGCTCGAAATATACATATATTGCGTATACGCCCAGTGTCGGCGAAATAACTCTTTGAGGCACTTAGCCAGCTTAGGCCTGCAAGGCATGCAAGTTGATTAATTGAATTTAATTTAAAGGCAAAGCTAATTAATTTACGCAAATGAATTTCAAGGTAGCTAATCAAAAGAGCCAAAAGCCTTTAACTCTGTCTATTTTTAGGCCCCAAAAAATAAATGCCTGACAATTAGCATAAAGCTGCGATGAATCAATGCGAACAGCAGCGGGAGGCGTGTGCCAAATAGCTGTAGGCTATGGTTGCCAAAAAAAATGCGTAGCCCAAGCATAAAAGCGTGCTCTGAAGGGGCGTCCAAACAGTCCAGACTTTAATAAATCAACACACGCCACGCAATGCCTCGGGAATTAAGTAACTTTTCCTTTTATTTTGTTGGCAAATTGCAGCAAAAGGCAAACGAATTGTGGGCACAAAAAGATTACATGGGATACATGGCCTTTGCTGGGAAACCCAGAGCGAAATTCTGTATTTACAATTTATTTATTATGAGAGTCAATACATCAATATTTTATTGCCATCAATATGTGAATGTAAAAGTGTACATATAGGAAATAATTTCCGGAATTGCTATTCAGCGGGTTCATTATAGCTATTTTTACTTTTAACTGAAGAAACCTTTCTTATGCATTTGTTTATTGATTCATAAATGGTTTGACTTTCTGGTGATTTAAATAAATATTGCAGATGAGTGCTTAAAGTGAACATTGCTTGTTGTATTTGTCTAAGCAGAAGGCCATAGTATATAGTATATAACTATAGTTGATAGCTATATCCTACACCTAAAATTATAATTCCTATGAAATCGAACAGTTAAATGAATAAAAATCAAAGCGAAAGCAAGATTTCTCCAATCTAGATAGCTCCTCCAGTGATGAGTCTAAATTTGTTGATAATCGACTAAACTGAAAACAAGTATACGCACAGAAGAAGGATTCTTTCGACTTCTCAATATGTCTGCTGATATGATCAGTTCTGATTACCTTTAAGCGATATATTTGTCATAAAGCAATTAGTGCTAAACTACCCAATGCTCTTCAGTCACTGGGTATATGTATGAACATTGTTGTGAATCAGAATACAATGCTGGAATACATTTACACCCGCAAGTTGTCTTTTGCTCTGCACAGGAATTGACCATTTTTGGCACAACATGACGCAATCATCAAAGATTCGTTCCTGGGGCCATGGATATTGAGCCGAGGCACAGTTGGAATTTAAATATGTAATTAAATGGCCGAACAACAAGAAGAACAACAACAACGGCACTAACAACGTCAAATGGCGGTCGCCATGTTATGCATATTTAAATTGGTATTATTTTTTGTGTGTTTTTGTGTTTTTGTATTTTCAACGAAGGACGCGGCAATAATTTGGCGCAAGGCAAATGGTGAAAGGGGGGCTCTAGCCCCACTAGCCCCACGCTGTGCCGCCGCAGCATAATGAAAATGTGAATTAAATAAAAGAAAATTACGTATACGCTCCAAAGCCGCAGTTGCGTGCAAATCATCGTCGCGATTAAGTGAAAATGAAGCCTGATTAATTACATTAGCTGTAGCCAGCCAGATTAAAGCACAAACAAAAGGCTGCAAATGTCATATTTTAGCAGTACGCTCATTTATTGCCACGGACACGCATAGCGATAAAAAACGTGTCCCAAGAGCCAAGAGCCAGAAGCCATGAAATTTCATTGCAGCCACTTTACAGCCAGCCACAAAATTTAATTAGCTGCTTTGTTGCTTTTGCTCCAGTTGCCAAAGAATGCAGACAAGTTAACAAAAACTTGGAAATTAGATGGCCTTTAAAAATATTTTAGCAATACCTTAAATAGTTAGTTGTGCTTGAAATATGTCCGCTACTGGCCGCTTTTCAACTTTTAAAAGCTGAATACTTAAGCACGCAAAACTAAATGACAATTTGCATTTAATTGAAATAAAATTGAGTTCGCGCCGCATTTATATTAAATAATAATAATAACCACAGCAAATTTGGATTGCACTCAATTAGTATAAAGAGACTCATTAGTTTTATTGCGTGCTTTCATTGTAATAGCTGACATTATTTATCATGCCTAAAATAATTATGGAAATGCGCTTTAATAGTCCTTTAATGCTTTATCAAGCACAACACAAATGGTCTAGTAAAAACGGCAACGTAATAAAAATTAAATAATCATTGTCGCAAATAAAATACAAAATGTATTTCGTGCCAAATACTGAATTAGAAAAAGAAAGGTTAAACTTTCAATTTGTGTGTGCGATGAATAATGCATGGCCCCAAAAATATGCGAATAAACACAACAAATTGTACAATCTTTACGGTCTCTGCCAGCACATTGGCTTAAAAGCCCAGGTCATAAAACTCTTGACAGCTGCAATAACAACAAGCGTAACTGTGTGTCAATAAAAGTGTCAATCAAATCAATGGACAAGCAACATTCAACCATTTTTCATACTTCCACACACACACACACACACACAGTATGATGTATGTGCGTGTGTGTGAAATATGCGCCTGCTGTTGCATACTTTTGTGAGCGACCTCCATTTTGTGTCAGCAGCAAAAAAAGACAACTAGCTGCTATTTTTTCAACGTTGGCTGTACCGATTGCCAAATACTCTTTCTGTATAAGTTCTGAGACCTGTATATATATTATCGACTAGAAACACTCGTCACAGAAGATACAAAACGTGAATTAAGTTTTTAAATATTAAAAATGATAACTATAAATGTAAAATTTAAGCTAAGTTCTAGGTACCTAAAAAAATTATGAAATATTCCAATATTTGGAAATATTTCTGATAAATGCAAATCATATAAGGTATTAAACAAAAATCCTCGTTTGCTACTGTTTTAGTAAACAGATTCTCAATCTCTAAAATAATATTTAAAAATCAAACTCAAACTTAATCCACAGCAGATTTACAGCTAAATTTTCGATCCAGCATTTGTCCGCTAGACAAGTTTACATACAAAACAATCCCGACATTAAGCTATATATAGTTCAGAGCACCCTCGCAAATGGCATATATGAAATAGAACTAAACACGCGCGCTCGTTGACAAAAGTCCTTGTTTGTTGTGATACGTTAGCTAATTTTTTGTTGGGGCCACTCACTGAAGGGATTTTTATTTGGTTTTCGGGGTCAGCGTCTGGCCAACGGCAAACGGGCAGCCTGATTTGATTTTCTTTATGCCCAGCTGCCCAGCTGCCCAGTTGCCCAGTTGCCCGGTGGACAGCGCCAACGCGCATTAGATGTTTGTCAGTGGTGCGCAGCCAAATGGGGCTGAAAAAGTGCAGCTGCCAGCTGTTGACCATAAAACGTTTAACAACGGAGCGGAGCGGCGAACCAAACTGTTGGCCAGCCCAATATGCAAAAAGCCAAGAGCGAAATGCGAAATTCGTTCATTTATCAAACTTTGACGTTGCCAGACAGAAACAAAGTCACCAAAATAAATCAGTTGCCGGTTGCCAGGGATATTAATGACACATTTTGAAACGAATGCGAGCAGAGGTTTCTTTTTCATACTGTTTGTCAAGGCCTTAAAGGTAAACAAACAGGTGTTAGTCACACACAGAGTGACAATATATAAATATGTCTTGTTGCGAGCTCGCAACGCCAATATCCAATAGCAAAATTGATTGAGGAACGTGCTTCGATTGTCAAGCGGCATCCCAGATTAAACCACAGCTAAAGCATTTTCGCTGCCAAATTGAATTACTTTTTAGTAACAGAAATGTAGTCTGTAACTGCTGCTCAGGGACTGGGAACTACAGCAGCTGCATCTTTGGCATTTCCACAGCACTTCCGTTCGTTGGTCCAGCTAGTATATATAAGCACATCAACAGCGGAAGGCAGCAAAAATTGTAACTAAATCTTGCTGGGGGAAATGCAAACAAGCTGCAGACACACACTTGTCAACCCAAAGCAGCTGTTTGCTGCTGCTATATGTTAAACAGTTTGCTGCCAGCACTTTAAAGCGCACTTGTCAATAAGTGAGCCAGCCGGCACTAAGTTACAATTATTAACGGGCAATTATATTATTTATAGCTGGTAAACGCAGCCATGGCAACTGCTAAATGAAACTTTGTAACTTTCGCTTAATGGCTATGTAGCTGTAGCTATAGCTATAGAGGACATCAAAGTCCTGTCGACAGTTTGCATTAGGATCTGCGGCACTGCTTATGAATGCCATGGCGAATCGAATCGAATCGCATCGAAGCTTTACCCATAAATAACTAAAAGCTAATACAGGGCGCCAAGCGTTAATCACCCCAAGAGCTGCAAATCAAATACAGACACTCCCGCCCAAATACCCTGTAAGCGCCAGATGCCAGACACCAGCTTTAATTGCGCATTAATGTTTATTGCTTGGCGGAAGTGGCGCCATTTTCCCGCATTTCCCCCACATTTGCCCCGCCAGCTGTCTGTCGGGCTTCGCTGGCAAATACCCTTTGTCGAGGGAATGCCAACTATGTCACATCCTTAAAGCCAGCCAATAAGCTATTAAGCTATTAAAGCGCTTAAGCGAATGGTCACCCTAAAGGTACAGTGCTGCCCATCCACACACAATTCGCTCCACTTGCGAGGGCGAAGGTGAAAGCCAGCAAAGGGGGCAAGAGACGACTTTGTATAGAGTAAACAAAGTATAAAGCTCCATAGCAAACAAATTCTACGAATTACAATTGAATTTGTGATGAAAAAGGGAAAAGCAACGAAATTAAATCTTGATAGCAACAAGAAGTAATTAGAGCTGCAGTTGATTGCGATTGGATCATGGCGTTAATCCGAATCCGAATTCATTGAGTGTGCTTCTGGGAATGGAAAGAGATATCCAACTACAACTAGCTACATGTCATTGAATTGAAATGGCTTTCAATCAAAATATTATGTCAAAGCAAATGCATGTCATTGGCAAAAGCAGAAATTCAATAATATTTCTGCACATCGCATGTCCTGAAAAATCTGTATGCTTTATGTGTCAACTACTGCATACTTTTGTGCGCATTGCCAAGAGCCAATTTCAATTCCGGGAAAACTCTGCTTTAATTCAGCATTTTGCATCTCCGTGTTTTACGTTTTCATTACAATTCCACGAATTCGTGCAATATTCAATACTGAACAGCCGCACTTTAATGCGCATACGGAATGCAATTCTATAGAATCAGAACTTATGAATTTCTTAAATCTCGTCAGCTTTCATAATTTAACACTTCACATGAAATTCTATTGACTAACGATTGTAGATCTTAGCTTAATTTTAGATTTTTAATTAAAGAATGAAAAACTTTTGAATAAAGCTGAGAATTCTAGAATATTTTCTGTGTTTGTTGATTTTGATCAATAAAACTATATTAATTACTTAAAACTTTATTTCAAACTAAACTTGGTGGCTTTTATAACTAAATAAACTTTGAAGGGCAACAAAATATCAGCTCCTTTAAGGGTATTTCAGTAGCGGCAAAACTGTAGATAGTTATCGGTTGGTTTTTATGTTACTTCTTTGGTTTGTGCCGTTTGCTTTCATTAATTCTGCGGCTCTGTGCAGTCGCTCTGTGGAATTTGTTCTGTATTTCCTGCTTTGCTAAGCTCAAATACTTCCGCCAGCTTGCGCGCCATTGTGGCTCAGAATTGATGGTGCTGGTGCTTGTTTGCTGGGGTGTTTCCGACGGCATTTGCCACATGGCTGCCGCAGGACATGGCTTTAAGTTTAAGGCAATTGCTTTGGGGCTGATTAATTGGGGGGTTACGCTGCGACAGCCTTTTGACCTTTCGCTGGCTGCCAGTCAGTCAACGCTAATGCGTGCCATTAACTCAGCCAGTGGGCTATCGATGAGGCTTAGCATTGACCTGCTGCACTCACTGATAGGCCGTTGATTTGTTTGGACAGCGGTTTTGTGTGTGTGTGTGTGTGTGTGTGTGAACTGTGCCCCAAATAGCAGGCCTTTATTATCATATTAGATGCAAAATTGACACGTCAACAGTTTTTTTAATTCGGTATAAATATATAATATATAATTTCGGTATACTCTAAAGGCATAAAATGGCCGAGCCAGATAGCACAGAGGTAGGTTTACCCACTGTAACTGATTGGTAATTGTAGTAACTGTTCTAGCAGGAGGAGAACAGCGTTTCGTCTCGCATCACGCTGTTCAATGAGCATGCGGAGAAGCACAAGAAGTGGCAGCGCATCAATCCCTTCTCGCACTATAGCGTGCGGGACATGCCCAGGCTGAGCATTGACAAGGACCTGTACGGCACAGCGCCATCGGGCAGCTTGTCGGAGCAGCGGGCGCTGCGGGCGCAGGAGCTGTCCTTGCAGGAGATCCTGCAGCTGTGCGAGCTGATCAACGAGAAGGGCGAACGCGACTGGCCCAATGATACGTCCGTGGTCAGCCTGAAGTTTGGCCTGCTCTTCGAGGTGCCTAACTATACACATAACTGCTAACTGCTAACTGTCACTCACTTAACTCCCACTGCCAGCTGTATAACCACATCTCCGACAAGCTGCTGGGCACGCTGCTGTGCGCCCGCAAGCACAAGTACATTGACTTCGAGGGTGAGACACTCTTCCAGGGTCGTGACGATGCGCAGACTGTGCGCCTGCTGCGTCCCTTCGAGCTGGTGCGCCAGGAGATTGTGGCCAAGATTGAGGACCTGCGCTGCATTCTGGTCGACAAGCCCGAGGAGCACCCGGAACTGCGCGGCGAACAGCTTATGTAGCCTGGTGGCAGGCACGTGGCTGTCAGTGTTGCGGGATTCGGGTTTCGGGATCGCTGACCCGTGTCATCTCTGTGTGGCACGCACCACAGCGGCACGTGCGGCACTCTAAGCCTTTAGCAGTTAATTCAATTAACATTGCGGCTGCCTAAAGCGCACTCAGCCCGAGGACCCCAAGTTACTGCTCAGCACGCATACGCCATGTGTGCCCCGTTGTGTTGAAGCGAAACACCTGCCTGTCAACTTGCCACCTGGCATACGGCCAATGTATTGCTTTCGCATTTCGGCCAACATTCGCATATGCAAATAAATAATTTTCAAACGTCTAAGCCTGTTGTGGATGGAACAGCTTGAGCTGCGGCTGATATTTATCTATATATGTGTACTATATATATATGGCTTATTTACATATCCATTTGTTCTGCTTCTAAGTGATTAGGTCTGCTATTCATGCCATGCACACAGTGGGCATTAGTCATTGGGCATATGAGCTGCCTAACAAGTTATTACTAAAAAGTTCATCTTTATTGAAGGCTGCATTAGAGATTACATAGAGTTCCTGATTACCTGATTATAATCTATGTAATTCTGATACTGCAGAGTTGGCTCATACACTTTAAGTTTGTCTGGCTTTGAACGCTTTATTAAGCTCAAGTCTTAAATTCTTGTATTATTTAAAAAATACGTATTGAATTTTCAAATTTTAGTTTTTTACATTTTACATTTTACTGTAAAAGTCGAAAAAAATATAATAATTATAATAAAAATAATTATAAGTAAAGCACTCACCATGTGAAGTTATAGCAAAGTAAATATATTGTTTTAAAGTGGATTATGCAGTCAGCAGCTTGAAACACTTCATAAAATATATGCCGGCTTATATTTAAGCTAGTAGTGAAGTTTGTCTTCGTTACCTCTGACATATGCTTATTTAATTCAGTGATTGCTTGGCCCACTGTTCACTGCCACGCCCCCTGCGCCCCTGCTGGGCGTGAATGTGCGACTAATGTAGCGTTGATTTGATTTTATGACGAGCTGATGCCGCTGGCTGAGTCTCAGGGCCCCAACAGCCCAACAGCTCATCTGCCCACCCCAGGCATATTGTCTCGCAAATTCGTAACTCGTAATTCCTGTGGCCCACGCGATTGCTTTCACATTTGCTGGAGCCACATTTAACTCTCGGGCCCCCGCTGACATTAGTATTATGTATGCCTAATTCAACATGAAACATGCGTAATTTTGTTGTGTGTATTGCGGATTCCTGAGTCCTTCGAGTCCTGACGCACACGGCTTTCAATTTGACGTCAGGTTGTCAGTTGTGGCTGCGTTACACATTGTATACATACATATATAAAAATAATGGCGCAGGGGCCCCCTTTTTGATTTCAGACGCATAATTGTAAAAAAAAAAGTGAAAAAAGCACAGCGGCAGCCAAAAATATCGAAAATAAACATGTTTCCGTTTTGGCAGCGGATTCGTTTTTATGCAAATGTCAGGATACGGATCGTTGGGCACAACTTCCGCAGCCAACTTCAGTGGAAGGCCAACGCCTAAACAAAATGTATATATATATAGCTGAAATACTGCAAGCGCTGATTGCTTAGCTTCGCAAAATTGTCCTTGTCCACTTGAAGTGGGTTTGCCAGTGGCTTGCATTGATCCCTTGGCGAGAGATGTGGGCGAAGCACAGCTCACAGCTCCACATTCGCCTGGCCAAAGGTGGGAAACACAATTGGACAACATATGCCAACTGTTGTTCTGTTGCTTTAACATTTGACTTCTGTGTGTGTGGGAGGACAGCTCAGCTTTTGCGAATTGTTGTGCATATTTTAGCTTATACACTCACGCCTACATGTGATATAAATTATTGAGTTACCTGCTTGTTAGCGTCACAAAAGGCATATTAGTTTTGGGATTGTATTTGCTACGCTTTTGTAAAGTGAAGAAACTCAATTGGGGGCAAGCATTTATTATTAAGGCAATCGATTTTGAAGACTCAATAGTAGGTAAGCATTTATTTAGTAGGAAAGCCTTTGTATAGAACCAATTCTATGAACTTTATAATAATAAATGTATAGTAAATAAATTACAAACTTACAGTCTGTTGCTTTATTGATTTGTTAACTTAGTTTTCTTTTTAATGGCTATCATTTTAAATCGCCAATAATAAATCATAAGCTGAATCTTATTTTTCTCTTTGCTGGCCAACTTTGGTGCTGTTTTCTTAACCTTTTTCGTGTATTGTTATTGTGGCTTTAATGTGATCTACTAAGGCTGACACATCTTGAGTCCAGCAAGGCTTCGCCTGTGAGCTGCGCTCTTGGCTCTTGGCTTAAATTTCCGTCAAAGCTGCTAGCTGATTTATGGCCACTTTGCTGTGTTGGTCGTTAAAGGACGTAAACTGAGCAAGCAGTGCACATTGCGCGCTTCCGTTTCCGGCGATATTTTCCGAGCTGCTGTCAGCGCCGAGCTGCTGGCTCGCCTTTGTTGCCAGCCTGCCTGCCTGCCAGCCTGCCAGCCTGTCTCAAAGGATTCGACAACAACAGCAAGATGGTAAGCTGGTTTTGATTAGCCCACTAAGGACGAGAGCGTGTTACCAAAGGGACAGCATCAAGTACAACAACAGAAACAAACCCGAAACGAAACGCAACCTTTGCAACGAAAATCATAAAACAGTCATTTAACAGTTGATAAGACAAGCCACGTGAAACTGACAGACAATAGACGAAAAGGCAAATGACACTTTTTAACAGGACTCGATGCCAGGTTGCTCAGAGAATTCATTTGGAACACAGCCTGCTCATTTGGTTTTTCAGCAAGGCAATAAACATAAATATTATGTATACGCCATGCGATAAAAACGCTGCCAGCAAAAACTAACTTTGCAGACGTCGCCAATGACGCAGACTCCAGCGCAATTTGGCCCGTTATGGATATGCCGACCATTTGCACAAATCTAATCGCAAAGAATCTAACGATTTAATACCCGCAAATCTGATATTTATATCATGTGTTATTGCCAAGCGACGTCATCTATGCGATTTTAGTTTCTTCTTCTGGTATGGCAAGTTATGGCAGTGTGAAGTTTTCAAGGAATTCATTTTACAAGCTAATATTTTTGTAAATATTTGCCTGTTTTTAGACCAAAAAATGGTCGGTTTAGTTTTGACATAGTTCTTAATGCTTGAAAGGCATTAACAGCGACTTTGAAGACTTATCTTAGCCTTAGAATTGCTTAAAATTTTAATGCAGATTTATTATAGATGCCAAAATATGAGCAAAACTGCTTTGAAAAACAAAAATTGGATCAGTTTTGACAAAGTTATGGGAGTTTTATCCATTTGTGAGGCATTTCTAGTGATTGTAAATCCTTATCGTAGAAAATCCGAGATTCGAACATGCTTTAGATCAAACGTGCATTTATAAATGTGTTTATAAGTTCTATTTAAATGCAAGCACTTTATCAATTCAGTCTTATTAAAGAAAAACTCTTACATAAAATATATTTAGATTAGATCTGACAAATTGTTTGCCTTTGTATTGTTATAAATTGTATACTTGTCAGGTGAAAACCTGCTTCGATTAATCAATTTGGTTTTTTAATTACGTGTCACCAACAACATTTCGTTCAGCTTTGTACACAAACACTGAGAGACGAGCTCTTAAAATTGATATACATTTAAATATTATTTATTTGTGAGTTAAATAGGTTTGTTTAATTTTTTAAAACGAAACGAGTTGCGGCCTTTAATTTATTGTATACTTGATATATATCATTGTGCTGTGCTGATTTATTTATTAATATTTTTTTAAATTCAACGATAACAGATAACAGTCGATACAGGAAAGATAATTTATATTATAAATTACAGGAATTTAAATGAGCTTTAGTCAAACGCATTTCACATTTAGATCTATATACATTTTCAGTTTAAAATTCGATTTGATATATCCAACTCAAATGTCCTGCTAACTTTTCTCAGTGTATACACACATATCTAAGCAAAACTCGCTTCCATCCATCTTGCCCCCACACATATTGTTATGACACTTTCCGGGGGCTCACATAGCTCACGTATTCATTGCATTGCAACTCCTGTCTTGACTCCCAGCTCAACTTGGGCCAAACTCGAATTTGAATATAGCACGCGCTCAAGCGACAGCAAAGCAAACTTGAGTCTCAGCACAGATTTTGCATATTTGGGGCATGCTTTTTTGTGCATCTGCTGCAGCTAAAAAAAAATAAACATTGCTTTTACTTAGCTGTCTGACAAACTGCCTGCAGCTGAGCTAACTTAGATGGTGCATTTGGGCTTAAGTCAATTTTCTTGTTCGCCTTTTTAGAGACGACAACTACACACAGCTGGCGACTGGCGACTGGCAACTGACAACTGGCAACTGGCAGTTGAGGCAAGCAGCCACGTGCCCGGGGGGACAGATATTTTAGTTTATCACGCGCTGCACGAGCTCAAGTTGCTGCCCGGATTCGCATCCGGACCCGGACCCGGACCCGCAACCCGGCTCGCCAGCTGCCCGTAAATATCGCCCGGCAGCCAAAGCCACTGAATGCGTATTAAGTTTTCGGTCTGCGGTCAGTTGCCAATAAATTCGATGCCCGTGGGTGGCCAGTGGCCATTGGCCATTGGCCATTGCGTATCCTGCTGTCTCTGACTTTGTTTCTGTTGTTGTTCACCTGTGTAATTGCGTGAAATAACAGTTTCCATTGCAGCTCGGTATCCGCCAAATCATGTGGAAATGTCAAGGTGGATTCTTTTCAAACTGGCACAAGTGTGTGTCTGCAGTTTCGGTTCAAACTGCTGTCATTTAACAAACCTCGATGCGACAATAAGAAATTGAAACTTTAATTAAATCAGTAGCCCCCCAGTCATTATAAAAAGCAAGCATATTACAGTCATACAGCTGTTTGTTGTCATTCCACATGCTCGTAAAGAGCTAAGCAAGAGAAGCAATTCAAGTTGTTGTTGTTTTAGCTAAACATAAAAAGCATGCTAAAGAAGAGATGCCTAACAGGCAGCCGAGCAGGCGCCACTCGACTCGGCCAAGTGTTCCACATATAATAAAAATATATCTACAAAAATATAGTTTGTGTTCGTTGGCAAGGAAATTACCCATACGACTAGTACAACACTGACTTTGTATGATACCCTGAAGCTGCTTTCATTTATAATTATATTACTTATATATACATTCCATTGTGTTTTTAATCGCATAGATATATATGCTTCTAATTGAAATTTGTAAGAGTAATTTAGAGGCAAGGAAATTACCCATACGACTAGTACAACACTGACACAGCTCTTAGGTTGCTTTATATATATAATTCTCTTACTTATTTACTTATATATACACTGAATTGCCTTTTAGATCATCTATAATTGCTTTTAATTGAAATGTGTTAAAGTCATTTAGATATCTTCACTTTAAGTTTTAAATCAATAACTAATGTTACAATCAGCTCATCTCCTATCGGTCTGAACTTTTAATATTTACAGCTTTCGTTGTGCTATGCCTTTTCCAGCGCTGCGTGCCGAAAACGACAGCAAAGCAAAATCAAAGGAAAGCGTAAAGGTGAAATAAGCAGAAGCCAAAAGTTAATAATAAAATGCGACAAAAGTAGCTTGAATTGAATTTGAACATGTGTTGGGCTTAGTTTTGCTGATGCAAACAAATTGAGGATTTGGCCGGCTTTCAACAGCTGCAAGCTGCCGCAAAAGGTGGCAATAGCTGGGCTTTGGCTGCGGCTATAAAGGATCAGGCATATTCGAAAAAATGAAGGCCAAAAATGTTCAAGCGCATTAAAAGTTTAGCAGACAAGAAAATTCGCTTATCTTGGCGTTAGTTTACACTGAAAATTGGATGGATATAAAATGTTGTATGCAAAAACTGAAGCTCATAGCTTTAAGAGTATAAAAATCTACAACTCTCGCAGTCTGCCAGTAAGTAATATATATATTTGACAACAGCTTCGATTTTTGAGCTTGCTGCTCACAAACACGTCGCAAAGAAAACTCACAAAGCAACAACCACAAATGTTTGATGGCTTCTGCTTCTGCTAGCAGTCGGAAAGTGCATGATAAACATTCAATTGATTTCAGTGTCTGACGCACATTGCAAAGTCAATTTCACTTTAGGCATTTTTATTGTTGTCACTTCCGACAGTCAAGCAGATGGAAAGCGCACCAGCACCAGAGAAAAAGTGTCGAAATGCAATTGCAAGTATAAATATATATATTTGATTTAGGGGTGCTGCTCATGCACTGAACTAAAAGTTGATGGCACATGGCATTTACTTATAAATACGCAGGGCGGCCGAGGCACTTGCAACAATGTTGCAGCAACAACAACACACAGACACACACACACACACACATACATTTGTAGTGGCGCGGCGCCAATGGTTTTCATGAATGAAAAAGCAGCTGAGCCTGGCAACATGGCGCATGCGCAATATGGTTGCAGTTCGATTTGGCGGCAGCCGGAAAAACCTCAACGGAATTCGGCTGGCGGCGCAGTTGGCTGTCAGCGTTCAAAGTGTTCGTGCGCAACGTGGACCTACCTCAGTGGTGCTGGTACATCTTTCAAATACCACACATAGGTATACTACCTCCCGGTGACGCTGTGTGTTTAAAAATATCACTTGCCTGCGGAGAGCAAGATGACAACATAGAGCCAATTAGAGTGAGAGAGCGCAGCAGTGAAAGCGACAGAGAGAGAGAGAGAGAAAGATTTAGTGCTGATATTTTTGTTTATATGCACGTCCAAGACAAATACAAATGCAAATACAAATTAAAGAAAATTGTTTACTGAAAACGAACTAAGCTAGTTTTTAGCTGCGTGAAAGTAAATAGTGTAAAATCATGTGAAAAGTGCAAAAAGTTGCAACATGTTGAAAAGCAATTGAGTTGCGCTCATAAAACAGCTGGCAACGCAATAATCAAGATGCGCGTAAATTAAATACTTATACTTATTGAAAATACAACAAAAGCGTCAATGCAAAGAGCCACGAGCAGAGCATAAATTTATAAATAAATTAAATAAATATACATTTATGTGCTGTGCGTTGTTGGAGAGCAGCAAATAAATAAAGTAGAAAAAACGACCACAAAATATATTCGAAGCGTGAAAACATATCAAGAAATTAGCCCTGTCAACCAAACGAAATCGCGTCAAGATTTGTGTGTGCCTGTGTGTGTGTGTGTGTGTGTTTGTTTCGATTGTAATATCGCCCCCCTTATATGGTTTGGTAATTACCTGCAAGTGATGGCATCCCTTGGCATTGATGGTTGACATTTTTTATAAAATATGCAAATGAGTCAACGCGCTGTCGCCTGGGAATTCGAATCGGGAAACGCAAAAAGTAAATGCAGAGACATGCGGCCACGGGATACGGACAACTGAATCAGATAAGGCGCGAGACAGAGCACTGTAAATTAAATTCCCAAGGTAAGTGCATAAATCTTAATAAGCCTATTAAAAAACGCGCACACGTTTTTTTATTTTTTAATATTTTTATTTGCCAACAAATTATATTATATTTGTTTTTACTGCGTAAACAAAATGTCAAGTGGCTTTGTGGAGCCAACAAGCGCCTTGATGCCAAAAACGAAAGTTCTCAAGATCAGCATTGTCGATTAGCACACGCATATTAAAACTTGAGAAACACATTCTGTGTGCGCCAAAGCTTATCAAAACCAAAGTCGCAATAAAGTGCAAAGTTATAATAAATTTTGGTTTGCTAAACGAATATATTTCTACATTTTTAGCATTTCATTAAATTGAATTTGCTTTGAGGCTTAGTGAGAATATATCAAATATTAGCCAGAACTGCTTATTCTATTGAATAAGTAAATTACATGTGCCGCATTGAACTGACCTGAGTCAAAAGAATTTTCTTTTTCATTAATGAGGCTTCACCTGTGCCTGTTCTTTGTTTTTTTCTTCTGTTTCCAGCTTCTGATGTTAAGGTGCTTTAAGTTGTACAAAATGCGATATGGAAAGTTATATAAGAACATTTATGAGGCACTTGATTCAGATAACTGGCGATTACAATTTGAGAAATATAATATATTTAAGTAGTCGATATTCTGTTTCAAAACAAATATCTATTAACTTCTAAAATCGAAATTAAATCTTTTGCATTTTATTCAATATCTATTTTGTATTCTTCAATAGAAGACAATTAAATAAGAGATTAGTCAGACTCTAAAATATAGTTAGTAAATAGCCAACTTATACATGTTATATTTATTTTTTGTCATCCACCAATTTCTAATCACTTATTTGCCAAACTTTATTTTAAAGCTGCTCAAACTATTAAGTCTACTTCTTAAAACTGAAAGTTAGTGCAACATAAATTATTGTAGTAATTATTTTAATGCATTTACAATCATGCTTAAGCCATTTCCATTTGCTTGCTGCAAAGTGCAATTTGAATAAAATGCCAAAAAAGTTTTTCAAATGAAAAAGTTGTGTACAAATTGTGGTATAAGTAAATAAATACACACATTTATGTGCCAGTAATTTGCAGCCTCTTAAACACTCACTTGCAGGTGAGAGCATAAATATATTTGGTGTGTTTTTTTTCGGTTTTTCTTTGGAAGTGTAATGTAGGTTAGCTTGAAATGATGATGCCGGACGCAGAGCTGAACCACAACATGTCCAAATGGCATTGAGGCTAAGTGCTGCAGTGCAAATTGTGGTGCTGCTGTGTGTGTGTGTGTGTGTGTGTGTGTGGTGCCACTTAATGTCGACATGATTAAGTATACGCCGCATGGTACGCCGCATATCACGATGCAGCCGTCATTTACATAAAAGGCAGCAACATCATTTCAAAAATAACTGCGCCGACCCATAATGGTGCTCACAAAACACATTACCAAGGCTTTAGCAGACAGATACTCACAACATACTTGTAGGCAGGCAGGCAGGCAGCCAGCAGGCAGACAAGGCACATAAAAGGATAATAGACGCACCCAGGCATAAATCAGCAGCTTTATGCACAGGTCGAGTGGGTGGCGGCCATCCACCTGCTCATTGAGCAATCAAATTGCGCGAATTCGCACAATTATCCTAACAACTGTGCGCTCTGATCCTTTTGCATTCCGCCCATTGCAATGTGCTCATTAAAAACGTAGCCAGAAAAATATGCAAATTAGAAGAATTACTTGAGACAAAACGTGGCATGCTCTTGTCTGGCTCTTGCGAATTTTCATCACAATTTTCGTGTTTGCTGTTCGCTTTCGCTGAGAAAGCCTTGAAACTGTCAACTAAAAATAAATCGCAAGAGTTTTCTTTTTCTCCCTCTCTCTCTCGAGTGCTTTTTCATAAGCGAGCGCCGAAATATAATAATTATTATCGGCTGTTTTCTTTCTGTGTGTGGTTCAACCTGTCGTCTATACGATACTCACACTCATCTGAGCATATCTCATCGCGCTATATATGCTTTATTTCAATTTATATGTTGTGTCGCATGCTCTTAGCAGGCTATAAATTCCACTACATACCGCTATATACCATAAATTACTCGATTACATTATATACAGGCCAGCAGCCGACAACAATGCCTCCAAAATCGCTGATAAGTAAGCCGACATGTGTCGCACATGGGGAACACACACAATAGAATTAGGCAGCGGCGATGTCGCCTCACATCATTTACAGCTGTCCAGCAAGACGGACATAAATTAATATACTTAAGCTTTTAATTAAATAAATTTAAGAAAAATGCGCAAGAAAAGTCAAAAAAGCAAACTGAAATATGCGCCACGCGCAGTGGCTTTTTTTTGAGAGGGGCGAACTAATTTCAAAGTTTATCTAGCTTTTCAAGTGCTTGACAAACTTTTAGTTTAGAATACAAATAATGTAAAAGAATAACACATACTGCAATTAAAAACAATTCCCATGTTGTAAGACAAATTAGTTTTGAACTTAATTCAACATAGAATTCTTCATTTCAGTTTAAATAGTTTTTTGTGTGTAAAAGATGTAAAAACAAATAAGACATAATAATAATAATAGTACTTTAGTTTTGCTTGCATGTATAACAAGTTAAAGTGCATAAAATCTAGCTTATAATATCATTTTATCATCAGAGCACCCCAAAATTAAGTAAATTCACTTAATTTTGCTTTAACCACATATATCTTGTTGTTTATTTGCCCCTCTTGTTGTTTATAATTGATGATGCTTTAAACTGTATACCATAATTAATGCTGTGGAAAATTTGTTGCATTGAGCTGCTGCTTTCAATGAGTGCAAGCAAACAGTTGCGCTGCCATGCTTTTAAATATTAAGCATACGCCCAGTGGTGCCAAACGACCGCCGGTCTGTTTGTTGGTTGTCACGAAAACAAAAACAAAAACAAAATATATTGTATGTGAATAAGAGCAAATGCCAACAGTTTCACGCCCACACCAAAAGCAATGCGGGAGAGAGAGAAGGAGGGTCTTAATGAAAGAGAGGGAGGGAGAGGGAGAAAGGGTAAGGGTTAGAGGAGGGGAAATGAAATGCAGACTGGCAGTCGCCTCGTTAGCCGGCTAAACTATGCAATATCCACATAGTTTGGAGGTCCTTCTGCGCGCAGTTGTAATGAAAATCCTGGCAGGACACGTTTCTAGTTGGAATTGTGCATGCAAATTGCTTGCTAAACAATTAAGTGCAGTGTCATTTTCCAAATGAAACATTAATTGGAACTATTGTCGCCGCACATTGCTCACGAGACTTCCGGCCTTCCTGCTGAGCCCATTCGGTTTATTGGAATCCAATGGGGCGTATACGCATTGATACACAACGTATGTACTTTGAAAGAACGACCTTCACATGGTTTTAACTTAATAAGTGCATTAACACAAAAATGCCAGCATGTGGGCGATTCGGTGCAGTGCTTTTAATTGTTTTGGCATTTGAAAGTAATTAGCAAATGGTTGGGCATTAAGGACATGCTGTATATGTATTCAGACACAACTCAGGAGCTTAATTTGTGTGTGTTTGTTTGTGCGCATTTTAATTACCCTTTGCTGTTTTGTATTTATTTACGCTCAAAGAATTGCAACATTAAACTTGTATATTACGCTATTTTGAACATAAGCATATGAATGTTGCTCGAAAATAAACCACAATTGAATCGCACATAAATTCGGAGAATTTCCTGCATAATCTTAAACTATTTGTCAGACAAGTTAAAGCACAGTCATCGAAGTGAGCAAAGTATGTAAATGCCAAAGGCAATTTGGCAAATACCAAAACGAGCAGAACACTTTTTGTCACTCGAAAATTGCGGCAAATTAAAAAGCTGTCGCCCTAAAGTCACGGAAAACAAAAAGCGTGTCAGTCCGAACGGTTTGGCTGGACAGGGCAATGCCAAACCAATTGGCTGGCCAAGTGCCCTTGTGGATTGTGAGCCGTTTGCAATGGAGGTGGCCATAAGAGATCAGCCAGTGAGGCAGAGCACGTGCAAGTCGTCCAGCGCCAAGTGGCAAAAAGGGTCGCAGGCATTAAAACTAATTGACATTATAATTGCCCGAGCTGAATGCCAACACGAGCAACCAGTGGACACTGGGCCACACACACACACACACACACGCACAGCATTCCCATTCGAGCGTCTAATGGCTATAATCGCCTTAGCTGAAACACGAAACAAAACCTGAGCTTGGACATCTCTGATTCGCAGCGGACAGTTTAACGCCACGTGGCTGCACCTGCTGCAAATTGTCGGGCACTTAACATGCCGGCAGACAACGGTTTCAGTTACAGTTACAGTTACAGTTAGTTGCTCACTGGCGATTTACTGCAGCTGCTGAGATAACAAATGTCATATGCAAAAAGCACGCATACGTCATGTTGGACACGGCACTGACTCACAGCTATACGTATTGCGGTTGCACTGCGCCCGCAGCCACAAGTACAACCACAACAACAACAACAACAACAACCACAACCACAAAGACAACATTTGCGCCAGTTGTTGTTTCGCTTTTATTTATTTCAGCGCCCACAAATCATGCCGAACTCGGCATTAAACTCAGCGCTTCCATGTGTTATATTGATTTGATTACACGATAGACTCGCGCTCTATTAGGCGCTTTACTTATTTATACCCTGCAGTCATCAAAATGCGCCAATTGAGTGTAATCATTCACATTCTTGGTGTATTTCATACATCAAATTAAACATATGCTCTTTCATAATGAAAGAAACGAAAGTTAATTGAGGTCTGACTGCAGGGCATCTGCTAGTCCATCACTTCTGACTGACACATTTTTATGTGTTTTATTATTGTGTGCGCGTGTTTTGGTTGATTTGTTTGCCTAATTGGTGGGCTGGAACGGTGAATGAAAGAGGCCAAGGAATTAACTGCTGTCGTAAGTGGATGTGCGTCTGAGGACTGAATACGGGCACTTCAATTTGATTGATATGTGAAAAGGTGGCATAATAGGATTACATGCGTGTGTACCTATATAAATGTCTGACTGAGTATCACTTGCCGCAAGAATACCGAATTGTACAGGCAATAAATAAAGTAATGCCAAATAGCACGTATACGTCATATTTTATGCGGTTAATTATAAGAAATATAAAAACTTGAATATTTGAAACAGAATCAGCATAAGTATTATAATTTGTAGCGATAGATTGATCAAATTAAACAATATAAATGTAAACAGAAACATACTGAGTGCATAATTTACATATATTAGCTATTCAGATTTATTAAAAAAAAAGCAAAAGGATTGTTAGCGGCAAGAACATTTCTTACTACATTTATAAGTTAGTAGATCTCCACAAATTCCAAAATAAAACATTCTTTTATACTTACAGTTAACGGAAATATTTGCTGGCAATAGCAACTCACATTTCTCATATGTAAACGATGGAATATAAAAGTATTTTAAAAGCACTCCAATTAATAATAATCAAAGCTAGAAGCTTTATTCTACTAAGTATTTAATGTAGGCACTTAAACATTGGACAGCCTTAATATATATATATATATATATATGTATATATATTAATTTATAAGTAGGTAAACTGAAACTAAGCGCCAACATTATTTTGCTGGCAAAGGCAATTAATAATGTGAGACCTGTCTACAAAAACAAGAAACTTTGGACACACTTAGTTTCTGCACCAATTGCTGTACAAATAAGCAAGTTTGTGGCAAAAGTTTGTTCATGAATTGAGCGCTAAGAGTCACCTGACTCGACAACAACAGCCTTGTACTAAAGTCCTACCATTTTTCATTTCCTCTTTTGCAGCTTAAAGTGTCAACGACGCGTGCAACAAAAGCAGCAACAAACAACAACTAAAAGCACTGGTCACACTGTGCGTCCTAAGCGGAAAAGCAAGCAAAAAGTCAAAGTCACGCCCAGTAACGAGTCGCTGCGAAGGACGCAGGACGCAGGACGCAAGTGAGTGCGCACAGGTGCGACCCAGCAACAACAACAACAACACAACAACAACACAAACTACAACTGCGGCCACACAATTGATGTTACGGCAAAAGTTGCGAAATAAATGCTCAAATGCCAGAGAGACTACAGCGAGTGTAGCCCTCAGCTCAATCATCGATCTCTCATCGAGCCGCAGCAGGCGTAAGTAGTCGAGTCGAGGAGTCGCTTGTGGCATGGCAAGGCTGCTGATGCGCCTGGAGCCACCGGCGCCTGGGATAATGCCACCGCCGGCGCCCGCCGACTACGACTGGGCGCCCATCAGTGTGGACCAGTTTCTGGCCAGTGCCAGCGGCCAGAGTCAGGAGGATGCGGTGCGCTATGAGCTAACAGATCCGCTGGGCAGCACGTTGGCACCGCTGCTCTACGATGCGGGCCAGCGGCTGCTGTTCAACAGCACCTTGGCTGGGCATGACAACAACGATACGTACACCGATCTCTTTCCGCAGATCGACGATGCGGGCGATGAGCCCAACTGGCTGCACATCTGTGATGAGGTGTACAATCCGCAGGTGGAGAATAATCGCATCGAGTTCTGGGTCTGCGGCGTCATACTGAACATTGTCGGCGTCCTGGGCATACTGGGCAATGTGATATCCATGATAATACTGTCGCGCCCCCAGATGCGCTCCAGTATTAACTATCTGCTCACGGGTCTGGCCCGCTGCGACACGGTGCTGATTATTAGCTCCATGCTGCTGTTTGGCATACCCTCCATCTATCCGTATACGGGCCACTTTTTCGGCTACTACAACTACGTGTATCCGTTCATCTCGCCGGCCATGTTCCCCATCGGCATGATCGCCCAGACGGCCAGCATCTACATGACCTTCACCGTCACCCTGGAGCGCTACGTCGCCGTCTGTCATCCGCTGCGTGCCCGCGCCCTCTGCACCTACGGCCGTGCCAAGATCTACTTCATCGTGTGCGTCTGCTTCTCGCTGGCCTACAACATGCCCCGATTCTGGGAGGTACTCCGGGTGACCTATCAGCTGCCCAACACGGACACTGTGCTGCACTGTGTGCGTCCGTCGGCGCTGCGCCGCAATCCGACGTACATCAACATCTACATACACTGGTGCTACCTGATAGTCAACTACATCATACCGTTTCTCACGCTGGCCATACTCAACTGCCTGATCTACCGGCAGGTGAAGCGCGCGAATCGGGAACGCCAGCGGCTGTCCCGGTCGGAGAAGCGCGAGATCGGCCTGGCGACGATGCTGCTTTGTGTGGTGATCGTGTTCTTTATGCTCAACTTTCTGCCGCTGGTGCTGAACATCTCGGAGGCGTTCTACAGCGTCATCGATCACAAGGTGACCAAGGTGTCCAATCTGCTCATCACGATCAACAGCAGCGTCAACTTTCTCATCTACATCATCTTCGGCGAGAAGTTCAAGCGCATTTTTTTACTCATTTTTTTCAAGCGCCGGCTGAGTCGTGACCAGCCGGATCTTATACACTACGAGAGCTCCATTTCGAACAACGGCGATGGCACCATGAACCATCGCTCCTCCGGCCGCTTCTCGCGGCACGGCACCCAGCGCAGCACCACCACCACCTACCTGGTGGCCACCGGCGGCGGCAACAGCTCCCTGAACAGCGTCCGGCTGACCCAGGTGTCCGGCACGCCCGGCCTGGTCAAGGTCAAGCGCAATCGGGCGCCCTCGCCCGGCCCGGTCGTCTACTATCCCGGACCCCGGGAATTGCAGAGATCCGTGTCCACGAGCAATTCGTCAACGAACAATAATACGGCTCTGGGCTACGACTGGACCGTGGATGGCAAGAAGCTGGGCCATGTGTCATCGGGCTTCTGAGGCGACACCGTGTACATAGTGTAGTCATAAATATATATATATATATATAGTATGCCAGTCATATATATAGTATGTAAATAGCTCGATTACTTATGCTATATACATGTTTTTAGTGTATAAAACTAAGCGCGCCAAGCGTCGCGTTACTTTGTGATAAGCGTTAAGTGTTTCTCTCTTCTCGCTTCTCTCTTCTCTCTCTCTCTCTCTCTTGTCTCAACTCCTCTTAAACACTTACTAAATCACACAGCAAGTACAGCAAAAGTTCGCATCGATTTGAAATATCCATATATATATAGCAAATATGCCCTTCATTATCTATATATTATCTATAATTCTATAGATTGCATAGTCAGATATCTCATGTTTTGCAAAACAGTTTTCTAGCTGCAAGACTGAACCAGATTGAGCAAAATAGATTAGCGAGTTTCTAGACTGAAATGGATAGCTAGAGCCAAACTATTTAAATGCAATATATATTTATATAACTGCTAAAGATCGTATATTATATATATATTTAGTACAAATATAGCGACAATGTCCTTTCTCAAAAACAAGCACGTCCTCGATATGTGATACTAAACGACGTCATTATATCAAAAGACTTTCGACAGCGGGCCTCATTATAAGGGTATTCAGCTTTATTTCAAATTCATCCCCAACATCCTTGATTAATTACACCAAACATGGGTAAACAAATCCGTTTGATATACAAATTTGAAACTTTGCTGTACTTGCCCAAACCCTTCACTTGCTATTTATCTCTCAGTTTCAGTTTCTCAATCAATTGAATTTGTTGCAATTTCGCACTAAATTAAGCTGCAAAACTTTCCTATGGCCACCCAATAGATTAATGCCAGTGGGGGAAAACTGCGCCAACTGACCCAAGAATGCTACGCTTTTGATTTTCCAAGAAAAACTTTTTTATTTATTAGCGTGAAGTTTTTGTTTTTAATTAAATATACTTTTCACTGCATTTTTCGGCCAAAACTTGATAAATGATTTCTTTTTTTTCATTTCCTTTTTTATTTGTTTTTTTGCTTTTCTTCCGGCTGATTGGTTGGCTTTAAATTATAGAAAACTTTTTCATTTTGTTATCGATAGCAGTTCATATTTATTTTGGTTGTTATACTCTTTTCGAAGAAAATAGTATATTAAGTTTGTCCTGAAGTTTGTAACGCATAGAAGGAAGCGTCGGAGACCCCCAAAAGTTACTGCCAGTATGCTTAGAATGACAATACAAATTGATCTAGCCATGTCCGTCTGTCTGTCTGTCTGTCTGTCTGTCTGTCTGTCTGTCTGTCTGTCTGTCTGTCTGTCTGTCTGTCTGTCTGTCTGTCTGTCTGTCTGTCTGTCTGTATGTATGCAAACTAGTCCCTCAGTTTTTGAGCTATCGCGATAAAACTTTGCACAGACACTTATTATTCCAGGGGACAGCACATTGGTCGGAGCCGGCCGGATCGGACCACTATATCTTATAGCTGCCATACAACTCGAAGTCGGTTTTGGCCATATATCCCATGTTTTTGAATCTATCGCGATGAAACTTTTGCACTGATACTTATTATTAAAAGAGACATCACATTGGTTGGAGCCGGCTGGATCGGATGACTATATCTTATAGCTGCCATACAACTCGAAGTCGGTTTTGGCCATATATCCCATGTTTTTTAATCTATCGCGATGAAACTTTGCACAGATACTTATTATTCAAAGAAACATCACATTGGTTGGAGCCGGCCGGATCGGATCACTATATCTTATAGCTGCTATACAACTGGCAATGAATTAAATATTCTTAGAACAAAAAAAAAAATGTTACGCGGCAAAACGATTTTGTACAGCTTATGAAATTTCAGTGGTGCAGTTGGCAGAGTGAAAATTGCCTATAGGTTCGAAAAGAGTATAAAATCTTCGGCACGCCGAAGATAATCCTTCCCCACTTGTTTTTTTTCTTGTTGGCAATTGGACTTTGGGTCGACGTTGCAATACGTCAAAGTTAGCCGGAAAGTTAAAAAGTTAGCGCAAAGTTCAGTTAACGAAAAGGCAGTAAATTCGATTAAATGAGTTCTTAATAGAAAGAAATCGAATCAAGTGAAAGTAGCTCAATTTAACAAACACACATTTACACATACACTAATACACTTTGCTATGGTAAAAGACATTTTCAGGGTGTTCATAAATTGAATTTATTCAACTTACCTCCCAAAACGTTGCTATTGTATAATTAAAACTGACTCTGTAAATATATATCGTATATGATAATTGTATGGCTACAATGCAAAGCATATATGGCAGATACAACGAGGTTGGAGATTATAAATAATTTTAACTTAGCTTTAGTTTTAGTTTTTAATTAACAAAAGCAAAAACAAAGAAACCAAACACTCAAGTTCAATATTTGCTCGAGAAATTCAATAAAAATATATTTCAACAACTTGTGAAAATACTCATTGAATATTTGATAATAGTTTTACTAATGCACAAAGCATTCCGCTCAAATGCAAATGCAAATTGACAAAGTAGAAGTTCACTGATTGAAAACAATAACGAACATCTCTAATGGCCACTTACTATTCAATTTATAAGCCCTGCCTACAAGGGGCGTGGCTGTTACACACCCCAAACACAGAATCTCGGCACCACCTGATGTCTGAGGGAGTGGAGCTGTGGAGCTGGGTTGGGCTGCGAATGGGGGCTTAGAGAGCCTTACGCATTTGCCTATGCGAAGCACGTGGTGAGGGCTCAGAGTTTATGTCGCCAGCGCAAGGACACAAAGGAATTTCCTTTGGATAATCATAGGGCGAACCTAATAAAAAACAAGTGGCAAAGGATTATCTTCGGCGTGCCGAAGATCTTATACTCTTTTTGAATCTTTGGACGTTTCTGCATTTAGTCAGCTATCTCTGTTCTGCTATAGTCAGTTATCTCTGTTATAGTCTGTTATCCATATGCTATAGTCAGTTATCTCTGTGTACCTGCTTCTATCAAAATAGCTTATGGTGCATATCTTCGCTATTTATGATTCAATTGCTTTGCAATTGTAAACATTGATAAGTAATAAGGATATTCAAATGTATATGGAAATTGACGGCGATAGCTTTCAAAACATGGGAAATATGGTCAAAGCCGATTTCCAATTGTATAACAGCTACAAGATATAGTGGCCCGATACGGCCTATTCCGACAAATGTGCTGTCCCTTCGAATAATAAGTCTCTGTGTAAAGTTTCATTGCGATAGTTCAAAAACTGTGGGACTAGTTAGCATACATACAGGCACGCAGACAGACAGGCATTTGTTTTGTCATCCTAAGCATATTGGGGGTAACTTTGGGGGTCGCCGCTGTTTCCTTCTATGCATTACACACTTTAGCACAAAATGAATATACTATTTTCATCGAAAAGAGTATTTTAGAGTGCTGTACTATGAAAATACCCTGTTACTAGCTTGGCAAAGTTTTAATGCTAGTTGCACCAATATATACTATAAGCTTTATCAGCTGTAAATACCCTATAGCCAGGTGATAGCGGGGCCAATTGAATTACGCGTGTTACGTGTAGAAAATGGCAGAAATTCGGCTCCAAATAAATGCGCAACTAATTAAAATCGGTAAATTTATGCACAGCCAAGCAAATTGGGCTTCTCCCAAAAGCGTGCTATGATAATGTGCCACAGATAGTCGAGCTGCTCGCTTTGGGTGGGAAACTTTATTATGCCTGACACAATTCGAGTGCCGCTTTTGGCTTTGTGATAAAGACAATAAATCAGTTTGGATAATGTCAGCAGAGTGAGGGGTCGCCTGGCTACAAACAACAAAAACCCAGACAAACCCCAGGGTGGAGTTATTTTTAGGTGCTGATGACTTTGTGCTTGTCACCAGAGTCTAAACAGTTTGATGTGTTTTTAATGCTTGCGGGATTATCAGTTGCAGGGCCAAAAAGATGATGATGATATGTTGGCTTTTTTTCTTCCTTTGACAAACGATATTAAGTTCTGGCTTGTGAGCAGCTTTGAAGCTCCTCAAGAGTAGTGTTGACCTCGTCATGGAGCCTGCCAAATTAATTAGCCGCCTTTGTCAGCTACAAGCACATCAAAGCTGCACAGCTTCAAATTTAATTAATGTTGGCCATGTGTTCTGCAGAGTTTGCCGACGACAACTTCCCAACAAGTTTGCAAGACATTTTTGCGTGAACTACAAGCCTGTACAGGACACACTCGATTTCCGCTCAGCCAATTCCCAGGACTCTACTTTATGCCAAATGACAAGCACTTTGCTGCTGCTGTTGCTGTGGAGGAGGAGGATGTGGCATCGCCTTCTTGACACCGCTATCTGCGACCGAGATCTTAACTACCCTGCGGCTGCTGCTCAACGAGCAATAAGTTTAACTACAAGTACGACTATACGCACTGAGCATTCGACTCCACAATTAGCTTCGAATCATCCGCTCCCAAACCAGTTGGCTGGTTGCTTTGTCTGGCCATAGTCAAAATATAAACAATGCTGGGCAAACACAGTGACACGATATAGAGTCGAGAGTCTGCCATATGGCGCGTGGCTGCCTAAAAAAACAACAGCCCAAAATAACAATCGCAAATAAATTGGAAATCGTAAACTTTTCTTAGACGCAAATATGTTACCCTATCAAAATAAACGCTAGACAATTTGGCTTGATGTTACTTAGATTCTTGCTCATCAGATTGTGTGTTGCAGCACCTTCGAAATGGAAATTCACTTTATTAGCTTAAACTTTAAACTTTAACAATAATAAAAATAGAATAAATGACTGGCTTCTAATTTTCAATTAATTTATTAAATTGTACAAATGGTTTCATATTTTTCAATTAAATCTTTAGAGGTAGTTCTTAAAGTTGAAAATGTTTTACTTTAGCATTGCTTGAACTTTAAAGCATAAATAGCTCTCTTATAATTTTTCGGTATTTTTTAAAGTTGAAAATGTACTACAAAAGCATTGCTTCCACTTTTAACATTATTAATATGAACAAATGGCTGGTTTATTATTATACCCTGATTTTTAATTAGTTTATTAAATTGTACAAATTTATTTCCCTGAATTGAACTTAACTTAACATTAATAATAAGAACAAATGGCTGGCTTGTAATTTTAAAATAACTTATTAAATTGTATAAATTGATTTCATATTTTCCAACAAAATTCTTTAGAGATATTCCTTAAAGTCAAAAATGTGTTATAAAATAATTAGAGAAATAATATGGATAATTAGCTGGCTAGTAATATTCCATTTCATTATGACAGTTTATGTATTAGTTGCACAAGTTATTTTAAAGTTTTCCTTAACTTTACTTTAACTACTCACAATTGTATTAGAGGTATTCCTCAAGATGCTTAACTGCACATTCGTATTGCGCAATCCAACAGCTGGGTAATAAAAAAGCTTAGCACATTCCGGATATGAAAAAGGACAACGGGCACCCTAAACGCACGTGTTCCACACATTTAGCAGGCCATATTTGTATAAATGGCGTCCACAGATGTCGCCAACAGTGGCCGCTGGGCAGTGAAGGATTTTATTTTTTGTGTAAGCCGCTTGAAAAACGCGTCGTCTGTCGCTGGCAGACCGAGTGGCGGCTTAAATGCATGGCTGTGAAATAGGAGGCGAGACTGCAAACACCAGCAAACCACCGAGCCACCACACCACAGAACCACCACAGGCGACACACTGTCGTGAATGTGTCGAGCTATGCGGTGGCTGCACTCGTTCAACTTTTGACAAGGATGCCGACGCCAGGGCAAAGATTGTGGGCGACACTTCAGGCGGCGACGAGAGGACAAAAAGCTAAGCGGAAAACAACAAAAAACAAGTGGGGAAAGATTATCTTCGGCGTGCCGAAGACTTTATACTCTTTTCCAACCTTTTCACTTTGCCAACTGCTCCACCGAAATATTTAATGACGCATATCTTTGCTAATTATAGCTCAATCGATTTAAAATTTTGAGCATTGATGAGTTATAAGGATGTTCAAGTGTACAAGGAAATTTAAGACGATAGCTTTGAAAAAATCGAGTATATGGCCAAAACCGACTTTCAGTTGTATGGCAGCTATAAGATATAGTGGTCCGATCCGGCCGCCTCCAACCAATGTGCTGTACATTTGAATAATAAGTGTCTGTGCTAAGTTTCATCGTGATAGCTCAAAAACTGAGGGACTAGATCGCATACATACAGACAGACGGACAAACGGACATGGCTAGATCGATTTGATTTGTTTTTCTAAGCATACTGGCAGTAACTTTTGGGGGTCGCTTCCTTCTACGTGTTACAAACTTCAGCACAAACTTAATATACTATTTTCTTCGAAAAGAGTATAAATATATAAAAAGGGAAATCCAAAATCAGTTTCCATTCAGCTATTGGCAAAATATTGATTTTATGCGCAATGCTAATTTACAATATGTATGCAGGCGAACCGAGGCAAAGGATGCGCTAAAAAGGACCAAGCCGAGCAGGTCAACAGCTCAGCATGTGGTTCCTGTTTGGCGCATCCTTGGCCAGCTTATTCGCACCGAACTAAGACAGGAACTCGTGAATATGTCCGAGACTGGGCAAATAGGTATCCGGCACCATCGCCAACTGTGCCTTGTCGCCACTATTCTGTATCTTGTCCACGTCCTTCTTCTGACTGACACCTGTGCCCACCAGCATCGACTGAAATCCACTGTTATAAGCAAACAATATATCCGCCTCCAGTCTGAGCCAAACGCAGAGAATAAGCAGCCGAACAATTAGCTGATCACATTTGTACTCACGTATCACCAATGAAGAGCGTTGTCTCCGGATTAAGCAAGCCCGTAGTTAGCTGCTCCCGCATCATCAAGGGATTGGGCTTGCCCAGTATGAGCGGCTTGCGTTTGCTGATCGTCTTAAGCGCTGCTATCATGGCACCCGCTCCAATGATAGAACGGTTCTGGCCCAGAGGATAGCCCGTGTCCAGGCAGGTGCCCAGAAAGAGTACTTTGGGGCTCATCAGATAGCTGCAGGCTCTGATAATTGTCGGCACATTGAAGTCATCGTCCTTGGCCACAACGACTGCCCCGACATCCGGGTCCAGCTGCAATTGCTTGGCAAACACATGCATCGGCGTGGTCAGCTGCTCCGGCTTGTGGCTAAAGGAGCAAATGCCCAGCTGGGCCAGCTCCTCATTGATGGCTGCCTCACCGATAACGTACGCCTTCTTCTGAAACTTCTTGGCTGACAGATACTTGGCCACCGACAAGGATGCGCTTATCATATGACTCTTGTCCAGGCAAATACCCATACCGGTGGCCTTCTTCACCAAACCATCGCACGACATGGACGTGTTGTTGGTCACAATGAAGCTGTTCTTGCCAGTCGAGTGCAGCATATTGTACACCTCCACGGAGCCCTCGATGGGCTTGTCCAGGTGCCACAGCACCCCATCCGCATCGAAGACGATCGTCTCCAAGGAGCTCAGCCACTGTCGCACACGTTGCTTGGGTATTGTGGTCAGGTTGGTGAAGCTCTGCTTGAACATTTCTCTCACACACACTAGTCAAATAGGCATTTCCAGCATAACTTACGTCAAAATTTGAAACTTTTGAATTGTGTTTTTAGACAATAAAGGCACTACAACTCATACATGCTTTGGCATAATATCAGTCTACACTAGAGCGAACAATTATCCTTGGGCGTAACGAAAACAAACCAGTTTTTGGTACTATATGATAGAAAGTTGAACAGCTGCCATAATACAAGTTCGACTTCTAAAGATATTGAGCAAGATTATAATAAGCAGCGATAATTCCATGCACTTTTGTATATATTGGATAAATCAGCATACGAATTGCCTTCTCACACAAACACACAGGAAAATTTACATTCACCAGTTGAATATAGGAAAACGACTTAACTTTTCTTCTTTGTTTTGCTGCCTATGTCAAGAGGTCTATTATTTTCTTATATTTTTCGCAAATCGCTGTTTTTCTGCTTACTCAAAGCTTTCAAACACGCAAGAAGTAAAATTGTTAATGGTAGTTTCTTTTAGCAGTTATCTGGTATAGTAAAACGATCCGAATATTTCAAATTTAATCTAAGTAACTCAGCTGATAATGCAATTTTAGCATATATACATATGTATGATGGATTCTCCCTCAAAGCACTAAACACTCCTTACAAGTGCTTAAAAAGAGCGAGCCTTAAAACAATTCCATTTACATAAGCGAACAGCACACAATTTGTAAGCAAAACAATGGGTAATAGAATATTTTAAATATAACAATTTTATATCGAGGTTGCATTTTTGGGGTCTTACATCATTACAAAACGTATAAAAAGTTACTACAATACAATAGTTTATGTAACAAGTACGCACAAGTATAAATGACAAACCACTGGGCATACATTTAAGTATAGAATATATAGTACATAAGTAGGTATATAAGCATATATACATAATACAAACGCAGCAAGTTTTTGCGTTACAGATCTAACATATCATACACATGGATAATACTCTTAAGTTAACATTATGGAATACATTTAAAAATGGGTTAGCAACTCCTCCAATGTGGTGCTATTCAATCATATTGAATAGCAAACAAGAGAATATCATGCCAAAGATCTGCCAAGAGAATGGATCTTAGAACAACTGTTAAGGGATCAGTTGGAAAGTGCTTACCATGAGTATGGCCACCGCAATGGATGTGCCTCCAATGACCGCCGCATGATCTCTGATGAAATTGGTTGCCACATACAGGCAGCCCTGATTGTACAGATTCGTGATGGTGGGAAAGATGGTGCACTCCTTGCGCTGCCCGCCAAACAGCTCCTGGCAGCACGACTCCGGCACCGGTCCATATCGATTCCAGTCGTGCCAGGTGTCCACACCACAGCACTGCAAGCGCTCCTGCGTCAAATCCCAGGCTTGTGTAATCTCCCGTCGGCTGCCATACAAGGCCATTGTGGAACGCATTTCCTAAACACCCACAGTCCGGTTAAAACACTATTCGTTTTGGGATTCCCTAAGCCGCTTACCTGTCGCATGGTTTGCTGCACTCGCTCACGAAAAACGTAGCCCAAAACGCCGCCAATTAGCATGGTCACGAAAACCAAAGCAACGATGATGAAATACTGGGGATCGCATGTAAATAGAGATTTGTTTAACACCTGGGCCTTAAAACAAGCAACCTATACTAAATATATGCGACACTAAACTAATTCAGTACCCATTATGAAATATATATATTAGTGTTAACTTAATAATGCTACTTTGTGGCAAATTGTTATATTTGAGATATCTTTTGTATATAAATTTCATTTTCAGATAACTTGACATGGGGCTTGTGAACTGTATTATTCTGTAATATTATTTAAAAAAATAATCCTAATTTCAAAACTTTTTAGGTATGATATAAAGAAGTAGCTATGAAACTACTACAAACAAAATCTTTAACACAACTATATATTCATTTCTTATCATTTTTCTCTATTTATATTATAATTATCTTTTGTGTATGAATTTTACTTTCAGATAACTTGACATGAGGCTTTAATAATTTGTATTATTATTCAATATTATTCTTAAAAAAATTCCTAATTTCATAACTTCTTGGGTATGAAATAAAGAACTAACTATGAAACTACTATAAACAAAATCTTTAACACAAATTTCCTTATATTATATTATTATATATATATATTATATTTTGATAACTGTATGTATGTAGTTTGAAGATTGCTGTATGTTATTGCATATAAACTAAAACAATTGTGGTAGGTTTATTATAGCAATCACTTTAAACATATTTGAAAATAATTGAGCACTCTTTTTAAATATCTCAACGTGAAATTCTTCTAATATTTAGACTATGGCTCGATGAATATATATCATACAAACTTTAAGCAACTTACCGTTAAGAGTAAGCACTTGACTTCCTTGCCAGCACCCACACAGCCCAGAAACGAGACCAGGCAAATGATGATCGATGTAACGAGGAGCACATAGACAGCGCCAGAGAAGAGATTCGTGCCGAGCAGCTCATTGACAAAGCTGCGATCCACCAGAGTCCACAGCGTCAGGCAGAAGACGATGGCACCGCCCACCTAAAAAATACAAATGTGTAAATGATAAAGATTGCAACTCTTGCGCAGTGCAGCGACAAAAGAAATATGTATGTATGTACTTACAAACATGACAAAGTTGGCGATGAACAAACTGTATTTGACGAACTGCCCGCAGCAGTCCATGCGCGAACTGAACCCCATGTCGTCGTCCTGAAGAAAGAGAGTGGGAGAGTGGGAGAGAGAGAGAGACGAAGAGAGTGTGGTGAAGTGAGTGGAATGCAGAGAGAGTGGAGAGTGGAGAGTGCAGAGCTGAACAACAGTTATGTCAGTCTGTGCTCAAACGATAGCTGTGCGAGCAATGCGTAAACTGTGAATGAACGGCGCATTTGTGGAAACGATCGGAGCTTAGGCTAAAATACGCTTAACCATGACCCACTTTTTAGACGTCTACGTCGTTGACGTAACCAAGGCAAAGCGCTAGACAACTGTTGTTGTTGTTGTTGTTGTTGTTGCTGTTGCTGTTGTTAATATTATTGCTGTTAGTTGATGTACTTGCTTTGGAGCTTACTTTGTAAAAGCAACTTCGAAGCGCGAAGCTTTTCGCCGAACTAGTTGTAAGTCGGGATTGCTTGGAGAACAACAACACGATGCGGTATCGGTATCGGTATCGGGAGTAGCATGAAGCATTCGACGGCGACTCATAAAAATACTCATTTATAAAATTAAAACCATTTTTCTGTTTTTTGCTTTGCGTTAAGTAATCAGGTAGGTAATTGAAGTACATGCGCTATTCTAAAGCAAAAGCCTCGTAAATGTTAATCATTATAATTGCTTGCTTCTACTTATACATAAATTATATGTAATTAGACTCCAAGCCACGTTGTGACGAATCGTAATGCTCCTCTATAGCTGCATCGTAGTATCTTACAGATGCCGTTTAGATTTCAGTTTGAGTTTGATTTGCGAAAAATTTAAATGTGCCCCTGAAGCGTGTCTGTTACTTGAGGTTATTAAATAATTTTCTCACACTGTTAGTATGTGAAATTTGTCGTGTCATATATGTATTTACAAGTGCTTCTATATACTAGGTAGGTAGAATCGTGTATTAAATGTCAGTCACTCATCTGAACTATCTATTAATTATGGGGGCGTTGTCAACCGAGCTCCGAGTGATTTGTAACTGGCAAATGCAAACGCAAACGCAAATTGGTAACATCACTTATGACTCCTTGAAAAAGGTTTATTATTATTATGCAGGTGTTTTGCTTAGTCACGAATAAGTGCTATTAGGGCTATCAGATGCCAATCTTCAAAGTTATCAGACAAGAATAATTATATGTAAATATTTCAGATAAAATTAAAAGATAATTTAGCTATGTTCTGAAGTTCATTTTCTGGTGTGTTACCAAAGAGAGAGAGATTCAGAAGCTAGCTTCTGAATTCAATCGTTATAATTGAATACAAAGAGGCTTATTTATTCATTCACTTACTCTGTCGCCGAGCACAAACGAAGTTTTCGTTAGGTAACCAATTTTGACGGCTTAATAAACAATGGACAAGTTGTTTCGTTGCACTTGGCTGCAAAGAGCGCTGATCAGGTCGACTTCTCTTTTACTTTTTCGGCTCTTTTGCAATTGGCAAGAAATTTGGCGGCAACTGCAAACAAAAATGGTGGAAAAACAACGATTGAATATGCAATTATTATTCTTTTATATTGATTTAATTGAGTTATGCACGTTGTTGTGTAACATGAGTTTATTGAAATTTCTTGTCAGTTATTTATATTTTAAATTCCAGCAATTGTTACAGCTTTATTGTAATTGCGTCCCTCTACCGCTTACATAGATACTCTGTTACCATGGTGAAAAAAGCGGCTATTTTCTTAAATTTAATAAACCTTTCAAAGATCAAAGCAAAAACCACACCCACTTCTGCTCTGGTATTCAACGAGACTTTTTCCCACCGGCATTGATTTGCCATTACGCTAAGAATAGAGTATCGCGCAGTTGGGAACTGCATGCTGCAAGGTTTTACATATTTTTTGCGATTTCGCTTTTGCGTTTTTAGTGAGTTTACCGTTGAAACTGTAATATGCATACTTGCTTGCATTTATTTGATTTGCAGTTATCTTTTCATGTGCGTATATTTATTTTAAAAACTATTTACTCTCTGATGCTTTTTATATTTATGTTTTTATTAAATATTTTTTGTATAATTGGAAACTGTTCGGCCTTTCGCAGCTGATAATTGTTATTAAGTTGTATAATTGTTGTTGTTGTTGTTTGGTGTTGTTGTTGCTGCTGTTGTTGTTGTTGTTGTCATATCCATGGCAAACAACTTTTTCAATTCGATATTTACTTGGTGGCTGTGTTGTGTAACTTTGTTTTTTATCTTATCCTTTCGAGCATCTTTCTCCATTCTCCAACTACATCACTTCATTTATCATTTTCTATATACGGCACATTAGCTACAAAATACAACTCACTTTATCTTTTATTATATATCGTATTGGTTTTTTTGTGTATGAATTGTGCAAAATAGCAACAACAACAACTGGCGTCGGCTGCTGTCTTCCCAAAAATGTACTCCAGCGTCTCCACCGCACGAACACTCGCTTGGAACTGGTTATGGGAACAGTTTGGCAGCTCGGTTTTTTATTAGTTTCGCTGACAAAGAGCTCCGTTGTTGTCTTGTGCTTTTGTTGTCTCTGAGCACAACAATTACAACAATGCTCGTCGCTGCAACGCTGGTGCGAGAGAGAGAGAGACGCACTATCCTAAGCGGTCTCACCTGAAGCCGGAGAGCCAGCTTCGTGTATTCGGTATTCGGCATTCGGCATTCGGCATTGCTTACAAACCGCAAATACTTTCTGAGTGGCTCAGTACTTGTTGTTGTTATACCCTGTAGGCAATACAAGTGGCCAAAAGGGCTGTTTGGCATGTAATTGAATAATGAATTTCATTTTATTTATCAGAATTTATTTTTTAATCTAATTATTTGTGTATTTATTTGAAATGTGCATTAATAATATAAGGGTCGATATAAGAAAAACAAAAGACTTACAGAAATGTAGAGCTAAGCAACGACTTTAAAGTTTTCAGAACGTGCTCTTTATAATATGATAATAATATAGTTCTAACAATCGAACTGAAAGCACAAAAGTTATTTAAGCAAGCAAAAGCTCTGGTTACATTTGTGTTTTTGTATATATATTTCTAGTTAGCTAAGTAAGAATGTACACAAATGTTTATAGTACACATAGGTTCGGAGACGAGTACAGAGTACCACTTAGTCACCGAGTGGCCAGAGAAGGCTCACTTGTTTTTTAGTATTGGCTGAGCATGTGAAAATGTGTAGAGTAAACAAAACATGTTTTCAGTTCGGTTTTTGCTAAAGCCACAGTCTTTGTCTCACATATAACCTTGCTGAGGGGTATTATAATTTCGTCACAAAATTTGTAACGCATTGACGGAAGGGCATTTCCGACCTCCAGCAAGTTTATCTATTCTCGATCAGGACGAATAGCCTTTAACTTATCCAGATGAAACGTGAAAACTATGCGTCTTCTTTAAACACTTAAGAGTCGATCGGATTGCACTACTATAAACCATAAACAATCAGTGGAAACTTTAACAACTTCAAGCAAATCAATTACTACATTTAGTTCCCAGCAACTGGGCAAACATTTAATTGTTAATATGTCAACTTGTGGTTTGTAGCATAAGCTAGAAGCTCTATTAACCATTTCTGGAGGTTAGAAACTTTAGCAAATCCGACAGCTTGGGCAAGAAGAGATCGGGCACCTGCTGGTACGCCAGTGGACGCTTGGATTTCTGCAACGCGATCACATCCTGCAAACTGCTGTTCCCAGTGCCCACCATCAGGGTCTGGAAGCCGCAATTGTAGCCAAACTGCATGTCCGTGTATAGACTAAGGAACTTTCAGTTAACTTAAAGGAGCGTAAGAGTAAGGACCTGAGAGCTGCTTACGTGTCGCCCACCATGAGAGTGCGCTCCGGCTTGATGACGCCCTGCCGTATCAGCTGCAGGCAGACGTAGGTGTTGGGCTTGCCGCAGGTGAAGGGCACCCTTTTGACCACCGCCTGCAAAGCGGCCACCATGACGCCGGCGCCGGGTGTGCGGCGATCCGGGGTGACTTGGCTCGAACGATCGCGATTGGTGGCCAGGAAGAGCACCTTCTTGTCCTTCGCGTAGCAGCAGGCCTTTGCCATCTTTACCATGTTGAAATCCCTGTCCAAGCCCACAGCCACAGCGCCCACACTCGCATCCAAGGGCATGTACTGGGTATGCTCACGCAGCGAGCGACCCAACATGGGCTCATCGCCCAGTGGCACGGACTCAATGCCCACGGCCGCCAGCTCATCGGCGATGCCCTGTCCGCCCACAATGAACACCTTGCGCTTGAACTGGCGCTCCTGCAGGTAGCGAGCCAGCGCACCCGAGGACGACAGCATCTCATCCTCGCCGATGAGGAAGCCCAGTTTCTCGGCCTTCGCGCACAGACTGGCCCGCGACGACTCCGAATGATTCGTGCAGATGAAGGCCCGCTTGCCCATGCCACGCAGGGCATTGAATGTCTCTGGGGCGCCATCTATCGGCAGCGGGCCGTGCCAGAGGACTCCGTCCGCATCGAAGATGATCGTGTCGAAGGTCTGCAGCCATTGTTGAACACTGAACTTGTTCAAGGCGAGCAGCTGGCAGACACCCTTCTTTATGATCGTTTTCATAGGTGTAGGGCAAAAGTAACTATTTAATTATGAATTTTTAAATTTTCCTAGAGTCAAGTTCTTTTACACAAACTACAATAAATTCATAGATTACTATGTTGACAATTAATTGAGAACTGCTCTTGGGATTTAAGTGTATTTTTCTTGTACATAAATGCCTTTCACAAGAAAGTCTATTTCAAATAAGCCATAGACAAGAATACTAAAACAGCTTTTTAAAATCGAACAAGAAAATAAATAAAATTCAAATAAATCTGAATGAAATTCTTAGGTCTTCAGGATGCGTTGCTGCTGCAGGCAAAACAAATCCGTAAGTCAACTAATTATAGACGCCCTTTTTCTCAGTCTCAACGTTAATTAAACTCCTGACGCGATTTATCAGTGAAGAAGTCAACTCAAATTTGCAACTTTCTCTCTCGGCAGATTTTGTAGCGACCGTTGAAATGATTTCGAAAGTTGCTTAACGCCTCGGTGCACAATTTGATGGTGGTCGGCTGACATTGGTTTTTCCCCGGAGTGGCTGCCAAGGTCATCGCTGGCGCATTTAATTCACTAAACTTTGCACATTTGTTATTTGGCCATTGCAGGACAGACAGACAGACAGACAGAAGGTGGTGCCCGAAAAGCAGGACCAAAGTTGCGGTCCAGCATCGGAGCAACTTTTAATTGAGCGCAATGAAATTGCCAACTTGAAAGGAAAATCGCGCCACGCAAAATGGCGACGGTCGCCATTTTTTTAACTGTACTGTACTGTCCAAATGGCTGGAGCGCCAAAGGCTGTCAGCGTCAGGCTTTCAACACCCGCGGCGCCAATTAAATTGGCATTTGACTTTGTTGTTAGCAACAGACTCGCAAGTGTGTCCCGAACAATAAAGCCGACACTTGTCCAGCCGCACCTTGGCATTAATTCATTAAAACGTCTTTGGCATTGGAATTCGCATAAATCTGCAGCAATTTGCCGCATTTCCTTCCTTCGCAAGTCGTCTCAAATGGCCGCCAGCCACTGGACACATTTTGTGTATCCACCAGGCCCAAATTAGCGAACCAATTTCGAAAGCTTGTTAAACGGCCAAGCTTTTGGTCAAATAGACCACAAGCCATTAAAAAAAAAAACACACAGCCTAAAAGTATGCTGTGAACATTTGTAACGCAAATGTGGATTATATTTAAGCCAACAACTTGAGAGCATTCGAATTCGAACAAGATATTGCTCTCAAGTCCCTGAAAATGGCTTTCAAGCATTACAAACGTCCATAACTTGGTCAAAACTGATCAGATTTTCACACAAGCCAATATAAGGTATAGAAAATTCGGAGAAATATGTTGAAAAACACCTAAAACTCCCATAACTTGGTTCAAATTTATCCGATTTTCGAGTCCCAGGCATTTTTGAGCATTGCTAGTGCTCCTTTATGAATCTGCATTTAAGTTTCAAGCAATTTCGAGTTTTCGACTAGAGCACTCTGACTTGTTTATGCTTTATACTTGTTTATATAGTATGTAAAACCTACAGCCTTATGTATCTTATCTCATTTAATTTGTTTGGCGAATAACCAAATACATTTTACACTCATATCCTTAAACAACATTGGGTTTCATTTGCCGCTAGCATTATTTCCGAACAGCTTAGTTGCAATGCATTGGGAAAAAGCGAACCAAAACCATTTAACAAATAAAAAATCAATGACAAAAAGTAACAAATTAAATTTTCAAAGCACACAAAGTTTTGTAAGGCTGTTTTTAGGGCCAAAAACAAAGCAGACTAGAGCCGAAGAAACTGCTCAAAAAGACCACCCCTCAACGAAATGAGGCACAAAGTGAAACTTTTTTTATTAAGCTTAAGAACAAGAGCAAGTTAATTTCACTGGCGCTGTGCTGTGTCAGTAATTAATACCTTGAAAGCAAAAGTCGACTTGATTTATATGCTAATTACTCGATTGCAGCGATTCAGTTCAGTTCCGTTCAGTTCAGGGCAATTACAATCCCTGTCAAATTAAAGTTGAAATTGAAGTTTTACGCGCCAAGTGATTGCTCTGGCTGTTGCCATTTGACACTTGCCACTTGCCACTTGCCACTTGCCGCTTGCCACTTGCCACTTGCCACTCTCACTTAACTGACGACAGAGGCAGTCGCAACAATGGCATCAACTTTAAATTATCGAACGGCTACGCATAAATCATGCACAGATACCATCATTAGCTGTCCCTGCCTCTCGAGGAGCAGCGGCAGCCTTGTGAATGGATGTTATGGCTGCCATATATACATATAGCTGTGATTGACTTTGCCTTCTGCCCTTTGCCTTCAGCATTGCGCAATTCCAATCGAATGAAAACAATCTCGCTGAGTGTTTGTCCCACTGACTGATGGCAACAATGAGCCATGCCTTCAAGCTATTGCACTTTTTCTGCAAATCCCAACCAAATTAAAATGTTTTCCAGTCGTTGAATACCAAAGTGCGTTCAAAGCGTTCTCAGCTATGTATTTCAATAACAAGTCAACGCAGTTTCCTTCCGCATGCCACAGATTAAATACTCTTTTTTATGTTCATCCGGAATGATACATTTTTCTAAGACTTTGACTTTTTTAAATGCCAGAGAAATGCGATTAAGCTTACTTTAAGCAAAGTCATATACAAAATTGTTAAAGCAACTACTGTTTTAGTAAAAGTATTACCATGGCCCTCTGGAAGCGCAAACAAAGTGCCATCATCTAGTGTACAGAAGCTGCATAGTCGAGTCAACTAAATAGCAATCTATGTACGTGCCGCACAAATGGTAAACGCAAAACAGTATGGGAGCAGCTCCTCCCTTAATGCTCGGATGCCTGCGGCGCACACTGCGTATGAGCAATTCCGGAGCGCAGCACCAGCCTTTGGGGTCTGGCATTCAACATTTTTTGCCGTAAGTAAGGCCACACGGACACTGAAAGTGTCCGGTTAACTTTTGAATATGTATTCTATTTAAATTTAGCATATTTATGCTGTGAACTTTTAAGAGACAACATTTTCTAACATGGCAACATTTTCTAAAGAAACTAGTGGCTTCATTTACTTTAATAGCATTTAATTGGCATTTTAGAATTTCAAAGTAAAATTAATTTAATTTGACAATTCACAGAAATCATAACACAAAACATTTAAACTACAGAAATGCAGCAAGGACAAATAATATATATAGTATGTATGTAATATATCTATATATATATATATATTGTATGGAAATGTAGTAATCCTTGAAGCTTATTTTTCACATGCATTGCTAAAAGCTTTATATAAAATGAATATTCATTTTATGCACTTAAAGTGCAAGCAAAGTGAATCGAAATCCTGATTGTAAGTAAATATGATGGATGGCATAGATATTATATATATTTATGGATAAATACGCTTGAAAATGAATAAAGTGAGTCTGCTATTAAATTGCCCTTGATTAAGTTTATTAAACATATGCCTCATTTACAATAGACCCAACTCAAAAGGAATTTGCCGTATAAAACTTATTAGCTGGTTGTAAAGAAGATAAGCTAATTTACTTAGATTTGTATTCATTTTCGGCATTTTTCAACACAATACACTTTTTTAACAAGCATATCTTCTATATTCAATTTTGTTTAGATTTAATTGTATTTTATTACAATATAATTTTAGAATTTTTCTGAATACATTTTACAACACAATAATTGCTTGCCCTTTTTTATAAACATTTCTTTCATTTGCAAAATATAACATTTGGATTGGCTGAATTTTAGAACACATTATTATATTTTATGTGTACTTTTTGTGGAAAACATTAACTATTTGAAATGTATCAAAGATGCCGTGACTTTTTTTGTCAAAACTATGTTCTAAGACCTTTTTGCACAAGATTTGGATTTTCATTATGCTCGTGCTAGTCGGCGTAGTCGGATCGAAAACGACTCTCTAATAACCAAACAAAAAGTAATTTCCAAATATAACTAAAATATATACGATTTATATGAGAGATGGATCAGAACAAGTTTATGGCTGAAATCAAAGCCATACATCAACGGCAACAACAACAACAACAACAACAACGCAGTTCTCCTGCTCCGAGTGTACGATAATAGGTAATACAATAACTATATCATATAACTAAATCGTATTCCCTTTGCAGAATCAGGATCGTATGCGCGGCCACAAGAAGCACCAGCCCCAAATGGCCACTTTGGCAGTCCTGGCGTCCAGTCCGGCTGGGCCGCCATTGCAGCCGCGTCCCAGGCAACTGGTGCAGAAATCCACGCAGACTTGCCTGCGCTACACCAGGCCGGCGTCGTATAATCCTCGTCCTTCGAATCAGCCCCAGCAGCAGCGACCTGAGCCACAGACACGTCATTTGCCATGTACCTACAATCTGCCGCCATTGCCGCCGATTACATGTCCGAAACTCGTGACGGCTCACGACGTCGAAGCCGGCGGAGATCGTGTTGCATACAATAACTCTCGCTATGCCAATGACTCGAGCATCGGCCACAGCGAGCCGCTGCCAAGTCAATCGCGCCCGGAGCGTCCACAGGGAGCGGCAGGCAAGCGAGGACGCATAAGGCACAAATATGCACCCAGGCGCACCGACAGCGACACGGACACGGACACCACATCCGATTTGCAGAAGATTACAGCCAAGCCTATGGATAATGCGAATGTTGTGCCGAAGAAGGAGCTGCCACATCTGTCCACTAGCAAATTGAGTGAGACAGCCGACAAGGATCCGCCAAGTGTCTCGACCAAGAGCAGCTCGCATGAGGCCAGGCAGCCGATCGCTGTGGACGCCAAGACTGTGATCGCCGCCAAGGTGATAGCACCCATCAAGCGCCGCATGCAGCGCCTCCATCAGAGCAACATGCGGGAGCAAGCGAAGATATGGCAGGCCTTGGAGCGTGCGGCGGAGTATGTGGACGAAGTCTACAAGGCCTTGGACGAGGCGAAGGCAAAGGAGCATCTACAGTAGAGTACAGAAAGTGCATTGCGACGGGCCAAAATAACATTACAGACAACATATAAATGTTAAATCAAGTGCAGTGGTAAAATAATTCGAAATTTAAAGCAAGCGGCCAACATAAAAATGCATATTTATGTTATGGTGAAAATAAAAAGAATTTGGTTAATTTTTAAAATAATATAATTGTACAGCTCTGTGATATAGTATGCCGATGTGGTCAGTTATAAAGTTTCATTATACAGCATCATTAAAATAAATCTCGGTTTTTGAATGCATGTGGGAATAGCCTTATATGCTCAAAAGGAACTGTAGTCTCTGTGAGCGTTGGTCACACTGACCAATAGGCATATCGATACGCGAGGATCGCATGTTATCGAAAGTAAGTTGAGCTAGTTCATCTGCAAGAGTTTGTTCAGAGCAGCCGTGCTTAAAGTGAATTAGGAATTAGTTCACTGAAGAGCAATAGAAATTACCATTAGTTCAGTTAAATAAATAAACATTTTGGGAAAGCCACATACGTCTTGATTATAATCAAACTGTCCAAATAAAACGCTTTTTAATGTCATCTATTTGTTTCAATCCTGCTGAACACAACTGGCAGATCAAGGACTACATATGTACATATATCAGATTGCTTACAGTAGTTTCAAACATAAATGCCAAAATATCTGCACCAATATCTACATATTTATATGTCACGGTCCTTTGCTGAATGCCTACTCTTAACTTTTCGCTATAGTAATATTAAATATTTGCGCACTCGTATTGTATAATTAAAATAAGCGCCAGCACACAATGTCAATCATTGTAATTTATAACGCCCATCAATGCAAACTTGTAGCCGTAATTTCCGCTTATGTGCAATGAGTGCAGCCGGGTTTCGACTCCGTCCGTATCTGTTTTCCGTATTTTAAACGCCCAGACCGACACCCGGGCATGTGTGTGTGTGTGTGTGTGTGTGTTGTGTATTTGCTTTTGCTCAGCATTTTCTGTTTTGTGTTGTGTTCCCAGTGCCATTTGCATTCGTGTCCGGCGGCGAGTGGAGCTCGTATCATAAATCATTTTAGCCACACAAACACACGGAGGCAGATAGGGCGACTGGCTGTGCATTGATTTAGGGGCGTGGCAAATGGCCTAGTTGCACTAGTGGTTTTTTTCTTCTTTTCGCTGTCCACAGCCAATTGCGTTAAATGGCTTGGAGGAGCCGCCGCAAACAAGACGTCATGCTACTCGATCTAATCAGCAGCTCCGGCGTACCACATGGCGTATGATTAGACGTAGGCATGCTGACCCAGTTAGCCGCGATAGTTTTAGCCAAGGCCAGTATTAATGGCAATTTAATAAAGCAAATTGTACTCCTGTTGTGAATTGCTGCCCGGCTGTGGCTTTGGCTCCGGCTTTGGCTCCTTCTTTGGCTCCGTCTTTGGCTTTGGCCCGTCCTGCCACTCATCGTTAATCAATTAACTTTGCCGCTTTTTATATGATTGGTCGCGAGTGGAAACGAAGCCCCGCCACGCGCTAATATAATTGATGATCAAGTGTCAACACGGAGCGTCAATAATCTCAAATATCTTACTTAATATATATGTATACTATTGCTATTGCGGCGAATCGAATTCCATTTGGAGAAATCGTAATTGACAACGCGTGCCAAACTTTCTGAGAAGGCAACCAAAAACGGATTAAGACATTCTCGTTAATAACTGGAATAGACCGGTACTAACTGAATTTTGCTTGAGCACAATTTGGTTATTTTTAAGGTTACCATAATTATTCAAACGGAAATCAACTTGTCTGACATTTATGTCATAAAGTAACTCAATATCATATTTATTCCTACCTCGACAACATCCACTACTTTATAATATACTCTCAAGACAGTTTCGATGATGGATGGATACTTCATATTCATTTTCGACGTTATTGAAAACAGACACTTGAAATTAAGACTATTATACTTGTTGTTACTGAAAAATCGATAACATATCGATACATCTCAAATCTTGAATCGATAGGACGTGAATATTTCCCAAAATTGTAAGGATAGTCATCAAATTTGGTATGTAGATTGCTGGCCAATAAATTGCGACCTGGATTTTCCGGCCACGCCCACAACAATAAGGTTAGTCTAGGATCTATGTAGTAGATAACACACATTTATTTTTATTCCAGTGGAAGCTAAATTCTAATTGGCTTGTAGGCAATTATATTGTTTCACTTTCATTAACAAAAGTGCAGTGATAAAATTTAATAAGCAAATCAGGACATGTATATCTTAAAATGTTCATAGCACGATGACTTTTCAAGGACTTAGTTCATTTAAGATAATTTGGCCCAGTAAACGTTTATGGCAAAGCCAATTAAAAGGGCTTTATAACGTTTGCTTAAAGGGCGTCGCGCTTGTTAATCCTATGCTTTGCAAATATTTACGAGGCAAGGACTCTGCAACAAGGAGCAAGAACATCTTACAACATGTGCCATGTGATGCTCCACTTTATACAAAGTGGCCAAGTACTTATACTCACTCCTCTCTCTCTCTCTCTCTCTCTTTCTGTCTCTCTCTCTCGCCCAGCTAATTTGTTGATCATTTTTCTTACCAGTGGGTGGTAAGATGTCCTGGCAATGATGTCCTTTATGCCCACCCAGCCAACGGAGGCGGCAGCAACTATCGGCAAAAGTTTTCAGACAAATTTATGAGCTGCGTGCATTTATCTTGTAATTAAAAAATGGCTTGCCCTTTAAAGGCTGATTTATATAGCGAACAGTGTTTAATGTTACATATTTTACGCACACAACTCTCTTATATATAAATAAGTTACGACTATACTACTTATTTTGTAATGGCAATCTATCAGCTAGTCTATTATTTCACAAGCTGAGCCTTTAACGATTGCAAATCTATTAATTTTTAATACTAATTCCAGCTGCTACTTAAATATCTTTCTGCCTTAACTTTCAGCCAACAACTTTGCAACATCATGTGGTCAATGGCAAATCCTAATGCACTTGCCACACATAATTGCATCATAAATAAGACCAAAAGACAATGACAATCTCAAACTGAGCCAGAATCAACTTACAACTGCAAATTGTGGGCAAGCCAGAGAAGACAGCAGATATTTCACTTTGGCTAAGTCAAGCAAAGTCCTGTGAAAAGTTGACTTTCAAATGTTAGTGAAGTTCGAAAGAATACTTTTTGGGAAAACATAACAACATCATTAAACATCTCTTACATGCCATAATTGTTCATTTAAAACTGAAAGTTAAAGTTAATATTTACATTTTTAAACAGCTTCAATTCGAGTTATTTATATAAATTATAAAATATAACTTTCACTGCGTTTGTCAAAATTTCTGGAGAATTAACATAATAATAATAAAAAAATTTACAGCATAAAAAGTGATTGTCAAAATTGTATTTATATTAAAAATTTGTGAATGCAAAAGATGAAAGTCAAAATAAACAAAATTTTATATAAATAACTGCTGAGTTATGGAATTCCCATTTGAATCTGCACATTAAACATTCAGCTTGTAACTCCTACGATAAATAATATATTCTTAGCAACAGCTTATCCTTAATTATTTTAGCTGTTTGCTTTTCTGTTGCCTGTTTCCATATTCAATAAATATTAAATCACAAGATTTAATTTAGTCAAATGATTTCTCAGTTCAAATGCGAAAAAAGCTAAGCACCAAAAGTTTTGTTTGAATCATCAGCTGAAGGACCTTCCCAATCCAGTCTACTCCTGGCCATTGGGGCGCATAATTAAGAAAGTTTGCATGCAACTAGGAGCTGGGAATAAACCCATTATTCGAATTTATTTGGCCTTAAGGCACAAAGTACGCAATGGGCTGCAAATTAATTTCCGTTTGGTTTTTGATGCCTACTGTGAACACATGTGCTGCGAATACAGAAACTGCAGGAGCTGCAGTCCTTTGTATTAGTTGGTCAGTTGTAAGCTTTCTGGATAAAAAGAAGCCCCATTGGCATTCGACAAAAAACGCGAAGCTAGCTGGATAACCAATGAATTGAAAAAGTATTATAAACTATTCAATGAAAAATTCAACTCATCGACAAATAATATTTTAAAAATTCTAGTTGACTTCTGTGAGAATAGCTCTTTGCCCCACTGTGCAGACGTTATATGTAATATGAACTTCGAGAAAACGCAAAACATCTGATTAAACTTTCCCCAACCGACTACAATCGATGGCGGCTGTTTACAACTTATTTGCAGTTCGAATAGCTTTCGTGTCACCTTTTTAATTTGCATATTTCAAATGTTGTAGTGGAGCAGCAGTTGACAACAGGAGGTGCTCCACACCTGGTGCTCATTTAATCTGCGCCCAAGTGCACACAACGACAACAACGAAAGCGGCAAAGGACACCCACAGCCTGACACTGACAAACTACATGCGCTTAAAATTAAAAATAAGCAAAAACAACAGCAACAGCAACAACAACTGCCGATGTCAAATGGCAGGTTGGGGCTTCCCCCAATAGCCCCCAACAGCTACGCGATGCTCAAGACACAAAAAACACAACATTGGCATTGAACTAATGAAAGCTGCAGGCGCTGAAAATGCCAGCAACCCTGCTGATATGTCCTGCCAAGGGGTTATTTCAACAAGCAGCATATACACAAGTGTATGTAAGTATATTTGTATATATATACATACATATATACTTGCGTGTTTGAGCATGTGCGATGATAGGACAGCGATATTGACTGTCTGACTGGGCAACCAGACTACAAGTATCGCCTATTGAACTTAAAGCTGCAATGCGTTCTTTCAACTGTTGCAAAGTTGCAGCAGGGTCGGAATTATTTGGGCCACTAAAGTTGCAGCGTTTTATTATATCATATTATATTATATTTTGTATATGTGTATGCTATTCGAGTCTAAACATACCAATTTTGGTGCCTCTAACTCGAATAACTTTCAAGTTATGGCAAAAAAACGCATGAAATCGAAATTTATCGATAACTTTTTAACGATACGAGTTTCGTTAAAAGTTTACAAACTTGATCTGACCAGCAACTGCAATAGCTTATATTTCAAATATGAAGTCGCTAGCTCTTATAGTCTCTGATATATTCAGACAGACAGACGGACAGACATACGGACATAGCTAGATCGGCTCAGCTGTGGATACCATCAATAATATACATACTTTATGGTGTCGAAGATGCTTCCTTATGCCTCTTACACAACTCCATTATGCCCTTTTTCCCCACTTTATATTCGTTCAAGGTATAGAAAGCTTTTTCCCACAAATTGAGGGCGCCGCTTAGAAAAGCTATTCCGCTCCTGTCCTGTTGATACTGCGCTACTGTTGCGCTACCCGCGAGCTTCCTTTCGCTGGCTCATCGTAGGTATTTACAGTTTATGACAGTTTGAAGCAGTTTTGTATCAGAAGTGAAGTTTACTTCTGGCACATATTTAGCTCGACCATCTTGGAGAGAGCTTATCGGCTTGACGGGTTTGCAAACAACAAGACTTTGATTGATTTGTATTTGCAAGTGGAGCTTAAGTCATAACAAAGCCGCTTACTGCCACAAGCAATAACAGCAGCGTATACAATATACAAATATTTATAAAAAATGTAATATTGTAAGCGCGAAAATTACAAAGTTTTTGTTAGCAAAACAAAAAGTGGAACGGCAAAAATTTGTTTTATTTTTAACAAAACTTAATGTGACAGAAATCAACTTGACCGTTATCATAAGAACAACTAAAAGGGTCAACATTGACTTATCTCGGGTCCTGCAAATGCCAATTATAATTATTGATATAAGTATGCAGACATCTATCTATAAAATGCAACCCATATCAAATTGAGCGGCATTTTAGTCTATAAAAAAGTATGCGTTTATTGAAAGCAGGATTATTAAAAACCCCCGGGACAAAACTTATGAAAAATTGAACAGAATACATTAAACAACTAGCAATAAAAGAGTTCTATGCACAAGCTTAACAACTATAAGTAAGCACTTTGCCAACTACTCATATTAGTCAATAGATATATATAAACTCAATTGTGATTGTATATCACAAAATGGACAATGCCAAATTTTGTGCAACTTTGTGGTTTTATACTTATATATTTTTGGAAAAGAAAGCCAAATTCGTTCATTGATTTGATGACAGTGTCTGTCACATTTTCCTTTTCAATTTCAATTGCAATAGCTTTTATTTCAATTCATGTTCAATTTCTTAGTTATTTTACAGCCATTGTGTGTGCTGCTGGCTGCTGCTGCTGCTGATGATGATGCCTTTATATTGAGTTTTGTCCCCCTACTCAAACACATATCCTCGCTCCTTGTGCACTGCACTGTAAAATACTCATGTGATTGCATTGTTTTCTTTGATTCAATTTAAAGATTACAGTTTCGTTTAGGTTTTCTCAGTTAGCTGTGGACATTTCACTTGAAACGCCGGGCTTACATATGGCTTTTGGGGGCCGAATGCAACTGTTCACTTAACAGATTGTCATTGTCATTAAATGGCAATTAGTCTGGGACGCCAGCAAAGTCGACAAACAAGCTGATTGCGGATTTGTCTCCTGCTCAATGCAAACTTTTAAGCGGAAACACGCGTCACTGTTGACCAACTTGGACCAGGACTTTGCTGACAGTGCTGTATCCTGCGCCCCTGACTCCTGCTACTCTCAGCTGGTGCTGTCAGGAAATGAGCAAAAGTGAAATTGACTTAAGCGCATCTTTGATACGAGCCATCGTCCATTAGCCATGTTCCAGGTCCACGTCCACGTCCAGCTCCAAGTCAAAGACTTAGCGGCTAAGTCATTGACACTGTCATTGTTGTTCTGTTTTATCCAGCTTGTTGTATTTGTATTTGTATTTGTTGCTACTTTGGCAACACTTATCGAGTGGAAGGAAGCGCTGCTCTTAAGTCAATCAGCTTAGTTCAATTTCCCCCCCTTTCGCTGATCCCGTGGCCTGTAAAAACTTGTAAAGCCAAAGCCATCCGCTGCTCTTTGTGGCTGGCAAGCGAGCAGCAGTTGAATCAATGTTTCTTATGACCAACTTGCCACTCGCCTTTGCCCTACTTTTTTTGGCAGCCAAACCGTTTACGTTTACATGAAACTCCAATTTGCATATACCCGCTGTCTCTCACATCGAAAAACCGCTATTTTTGCCACTCAACGTGCAACTTTAAGCAAAAGTCTCCTGAGCAGGCCACACAGAAAGTGCTTGCTAAATACAGTCAATAAGCCAGCTGCTAAGTTCTCAAGCACACACACACACACATACACCCACACACACACACACACCAGCAAACACAGAAGTATACATACTTCTCTTATAACAATAAACAAATATTCTAGTTGAGCATTTCCGCTGAAATTTGACTAATATTTTGTATATTGTCAAAGAAGTTTAAGAAGAAATTCATTTAGATATGTAAGCATGAGCGAATTTTAATATAGCAATGAAATACTCAGAACAAAGTAGAGAATTAGTTCTGTTAAATGTTGAAAATTGTAGATTGGAGCACAAAATGCTCTTTTTTGATGAGTTTATTTCTATTAAAAAATAAATTTCTAACAAATTTTACACTTTTTTTCAAACTACACTTAAAATGCTTATAATAAACAATTTAGGCTTGATTAAAGAACATTTAAATTTTGTAATATTAACAAACTTAACTTTACTTTTTAGGGAAATCAACTCTTGTTGTGCTTGTAGTAATAACAGATTTTCTCTGAGTGTATAATTCAGAATGCACGAGTAATATATAAAATAAAAACTGGCCAAACAAATAGTTCTGCAAAAAAAGCGCACACAACGCCTATTTGCCTTGTATCGTGTATGTAGCAAATAGCGCTTTAACCATTTGAGAATTATAAATATTCATAAATGTCGTAGGCGTCATTTTGGCTTTTCTTTATGACTACATTTATGACATCTCATTATGCATGATGTCGTTTCAGCATAGTTTTCATCTTGATTATAGTTTGTAACAATCAGCGCGCTAACATGACGCAAACTTCCTGAACTTTCTGATTTCGCAGACGCCCAAGCACAAATGCTTTCTCAGACAATACGTGACCATTTACTTACATGGCTGCCAACGCGTCGTATGCGCAATTTGATGGCTGTTTTTTGCTGCTAGTGCTACGTTTACCATTTAAGTTCGTATTATTCCGTGTTTACGCAAAACTGGTGTGTGTGTGTGTCTGCTAGTTTGGCAAGTAAACTTGGCTGTTGTCTGGTTTGCGATGCAGTTCTCCGGTTACTGCAGCTGCACTTTCCAAATGCCAGAAGTGCGTGGGCCGGAAACGAATGTGGCAATGCAGAAAGGTTACGACCAGAGCGTTTGGCATTTTTGGCAATAGTTGGGCATTTTTTATGTGGATTTATGCGGCATTTTTCAGAAGGCGCCATTTGTCAGCCAGAACCCTTGGCGATAAAACACAAAACGCTTGTGTCTGGCATACGAAAATTATTTGGATAATGGAGCAATACAAAAGAAAGTAAAAAAGCAAATTGAGAATGGTGAAAAAAAGAACCAAATACAAACTAGCATGAGAAACATATTCACGCTGTTGTTGTTGTTGTTGTTGATGTGTGGGAGTTGAGTTGATGACATGGCCAACAAATCGTAAATTCGATAAAGGAAATTAGAAGGGAAAGGCATTCAAATTGAACGACAGCGCAAAGAAAACCCAACGCAAAAGCAAAAGCAAAAACAAAACGATGCACAGTGGTTAATGATTATGGAAACTATGGCAAACATGCAGTATACAAATATCTAAAACTATTAACGAAAATAACTATTATTTATAAGTATAAAAATAAGCTAGAATAGTTTTAGATAATTTATTATTACTCCAGGTTTTTTAAATAATTCAAAACCATTTGCTGTTTCTAATTAAAGTCAATGGTTTTTTCTTTTTGTTATTTTACACAAACAAATATATATATTTTAAATAGCGGCTATGCAAGATTTTGTCAATTAAAAGTTATTCAGACTTTCTTTAAATAAACGAAATTTAAAAATCAGTCAAAGAAGTTTGTCAACTTTTTTGATATATGAAAATAAATCAGAAGACTTAGATCTTTATAAAAGAATGATTACAAAATGTAACTATAAGTAAGTTTTCACTATAGAGATTAAGTCCAAAATATTTGTATGTTGTACCTATTTAAATATACAAATATGCTATTATATTTGTACAACTAAGCATAAATTCAAATTTATAATTTTCAATTTAATTTGATATTTTACTATCAAGAGTTTTCATTATAATTACGACTATACCCAATACTTATACATATTTCATATGCTCTTAGCCTGAATTTACAGCTGACGCATATTTAACGAATTTGGCTAAATACTGCGAAACAAGCATTTCGAATATTTACATGCAGCAGCAAAATGGAATTCTATTAGATTTCAAGACCGCAGCATATGTAAAATTCAATTAAAATGGTCATTTTTGTGGTAGATTTACCACTGTACGGCATTCTGGAGTGGCTTAAAATCGCACTTGTACATCTATCTATATATGTATATATATATATTTATATATGGCTGGTGTGTGTGTGTTGTGTGTGTGTGTGTTGTGTGTGCGTGCGCATTGGAATTTAATTCAGCTATGCAAAGGAAATTTCACACATTCGATTGAGTATAACGACTATGTGGGGAGTATGTCCCTGATTTGAATGGTTGGCTTAGGCGTGCAAATCGGCACAGCTCTTTATCGAAATTGAAAAGAGAGACAACTTGGCCCGGCCTGTCTGTGTAATTTGTTGTTTACTTCTGTTCTGCTTCTGCTTCTGTTTATGTTTCTCTGTATCGACATGGGATTTGTGCAATTTGTGGCGTGCAAAGCCATAAATTGATTAGCTTGAATTTATATCTTTCGATTAACGTTTGCCTTACACACACACATTGCAGACAACAAGTCACGTAGCTTATGCGCCTACACACCGGCTAAATAACTTAACTTTTACTGCAAATTAATCATACGCCGCGTGGTTCGTCCCCGTCTAGACAACAGTCGTGACCAGCATCGCGAGCATCAACATTCAATCAATACATATTTAATGCCAGGTGTTAATGGAATATTTCTGTTGGCTCTGCCTGCATAATTTAAGCGCTAAATGGACAATTAAAGTGACGCTGCTGTCATTCTATCAACAACCAAAGACAATTAAAACTTTTTTATATTAAACTCAGTTAACAAGCAAGAAAGTGTAGCGAACGCTTTTCACTCGAACGCATAATTAGCCAGAGTGAGAAGACCTTGGCGACAGCAAAAAGTGAACAATTTGAGCAGGCTGGCTGGCAATTAGTGGAAATGGCTTGGAAAAGTGAAAAATGTGACACAAATAAAGAATAGTTTCCATTTTAGTCTTTGGGCATTTATGCATATTTATTAAACCAGCAAAGTTAGAGCTTAAAACATATATAAACATAGCTGCCATAGCATTTATAGCCACTTTAAGCATATGCCATACAAATATATAAGCCACAGACTACTAAACTTTTATAGAAAAGCAGAAAATCACACTCAAAAAAAAAGAAGAAAATTATCAAAGAATTGTACCACAATTTTTTTATACATTTTTTTTTTGCCAGGCAATTTAAACCAACTGGTGTCGTAGTTATAAATGAATGAATGAAAACTATTTAATTAAACGAAGCAGCCAGTTGCATTGCATAAAGGACATTTGTAACGCTTTGGGACGCTAGATAGCAGGCATAAAGGACACTGGTCGTTAAATTTAACAACTTTGGTAATTACAAAATAGTTTCGTTTATAAAGGCCCAATATATATGTGTGTATGTGTGTACAGGAGCTTAGCTAAGTAGCGGGCGTATTGGCAATAACACACACCTAAACTGCACACATATGTGTACACACAACACACACACACACTCACACACACGCACACTCACGTGTGTACACCTAGGGATGCCTTACAGATTTTATTGAGACATTATCAGGCGAAACAAATGGGGCACAATTTGCAGCTATGTTGCCGACTTTTATGGTCGCCATCCACAGAAAGGCGTTACGAAATGTCCAAAGCGGAGGCGGGGGCGTGGCACACGGACATAGTTTCGCCCCAAGCTTTTGTATAATAAATTGCGATGGAAATTGTATGTATGAGCGATAACCGTGCGTATACGCAATGTATTTTCGACATTTCGGCGTTTCGGGGCAATTCGGTGTGTTTTTCTGTGCCATTTTTATGGCTCATAACCAGAAACATCGGCATGCGAATGACACATACTTGTTTTGTGCGCCCAATCCCAATCCCAAACCCAGGCCATGGCTAAATACATATTTGTGGGCCTCATTTCCGCTTTTCCGCCTTGCCTGCCCAATTAATTGAGCCCACGAATGCAAATTAAATAAAAATCAAAGCACACACAAAAATGTATCATGCCATGGTTACAAGCTGGATCATTGTAGTGCCTATTGACACGTCCCAAACCAAAAGTGGAAAAAAACGACATAAAATAATACAGAAATAAACGTTTGCCGCAGGCAAACAATGAATATTGCTGCTAGACGACGGAAGGGGCGTTTTTAGAAGATTTGGGAGAGGGTAGTGTGAAATTGGCAAGATATTCTGCAGAAGCGGCAACAGCAAGAGTGATGGCCAACTGTTTCCATGACGACGACCCAAAGCCGAAGATATTTCGTGTTTATTCAAAATAAATTTGAAGCACTTAATAAAATATTAGCAGCCGGCTGGAGGAAGGCGAAATTTTGGCTGTCAAGTGACGCAAAGAAATGAAAACAGCTTCAGCCGTGCAGCAAAAGAGCTGAGAAGTCAAAAATTTCAAGCGGCCTGAGGCAGTGAAGAGCAATGTTGATATTTGACACATTGACGGGCATTTCAAAAAGGATGCATACCTTAAGTTGAATACTGTTTGCCCTTGGAAGATACCCAGCGGCTTAAAGCCCTAAAATTGCGGACATTGACTCGGTTTAACTCTTGCAAATCAGTGCACCTAGAAAATATCATAGTAAAATCTAAAATTCCATAAGAACTAGCTAATAACGTTTAAATCAATCATGTTTGACTAAACGTATAAGCATATTTATATCAAATATATATACATACGAAGAACCAAAAATGGGCTTCTGTGCTAAAATAACTAGCACATACTAATTACTTATAGTAAGACTTAGTAGTAAATATATGGCTAACTAATATTAGTCTCATGGCTTTCATTTGCGCTCATATCTTCGTTTTTACTCTCATCCACATCGCCGTTTAACCTTTGTAGCCTTCTTGTCTCGGTCGTGACCTTGTAGACGCGATTTTTGGCCCTCGTGAAAGCCAGGCGAACATCCTTTCTATAGTCATCGGACGTGTAACCATCCTTCCGCAAAGATTCTGCAGCAAATGCATTCTCAATACAATACAATATACAATTTGATTAGGTTTTATTTACCATATAGCGCCGCGTTCAAGTTAGCATAGTAGATTAAGCCAATTTTTGAATTACATCCTGCATAGTTCATATCCATTAACAGTTTCACGTCGAGAATGCGCACCATATTTATATGAGTCATACCATTTGGTCTTAAAAGACTTGTCAATAACTGGATCTACAATAGCAGGAATATACATATTACTTTCTTGGGTATAGTATATAGACATACTACAAAACAACGTACATATTTTTCCATATTCTTTGCAATCTTCATATCTACAGCTTTCAACTCGTCCTTAGTCTTGATGGGAAAATCATTTGCCGCAGGCGCCGTCTTCGTGTTTTCACATATTTTCTCAACGCGTTCTAAAATCTCGGTGTTTATATTAAGCATCTCATTGCTGCTACTCTCGCTCTTATTTTTGATTTTACTGTCATCGACATCGCCAGTTAACCTTTGTAGCTTTCTCGCCTCGAATGTGACCTTATACACGCGATTTTTCGCTCTCGTAAAGGCCAGTCGAATATCCTTTTGATAGTCATCAAACGAGTAACCATCCTTCTTCAGAGAATCTGCAGCAAATGCATTTATGCATAAACGATAATAAAAAGCACAATTTGTTTCACTTTTTACCGTATAACGCTGTGTTCAAGTTAATATAGTTGATTAGGCCAGTTTTTGAACCACATCCTGTATAATTCATATCCATTAACAGTTTCTCGTCGATGATGCGAAGAATATTTTTAGGAGAAATACCATGTGGCTTCAAAATGCTGGCCAATAACTCAGTCTAGAATTGGGACAAATATGTATATTATTTTTGTTGAGTAAAGTAAAAATTTGTATATAATATTTAACCAACATATATCTCCAGGTTATTTGCGATCTTCATATCGACTGCAACCAAATCTTCCTTATTTTTGATAGGAAAATCATCCGGCGGAGTCATTGTCTTTGGTGTTTCATATATTATATCGACAGGCTCCAATATCTCGGTGTTTATATTAGGCATCTCATTGCATTCATTCTCGCTCTTTGTTATTTTTATATCACTGTCATCGACATCGCGATTCAACTTTTTCACGCTCCTTTTTTTGTTTTTACTATTGTTGACACCGCTTTTTAGCTTCTTGACCTTTCTTGCTTCGAATTTGGCCTTGTAGACCCGATTCTTTGCTCTCGAAAACGCCAGGCGAACATCTCTTCTGTAGTCATCAAATGTGTAACCATCCTTCGTCAAGGATTCTGCAGCAAATACATTTATATATACATGATAATACAAACACACAATTATTTACCATATAACGCGGTGTCCAAGTTAATATAGTTGCTGAGGCCGGTTTTTGAACCGCATCCTCCATAGTTCATGTCCATTATTAGTTTTTCATCGATAATGCGGCCAATATTTTTAATAATACCTTTTGGAATTAGAAGAATTCGGAATAACTCCTTCTGGAATTGAAAAAAACATGAATAAAATAAGAATATTGATATATATAACAACTTACATATTTTTCCATATTATTTGCGACCTTCTCATCAACTACTTCCAAATCTTCCTTACTTTTGATGGGAAAGTCATTTGGCGGAGTCACCGACTTCACGTTTTCACATAGTCTATCGACGCGTGCCAAAATCTTGGTACTTATATTAAGCAGGAAGTCCACTTTGCGCTCCAGGCTGCCCAAGCGTTGGGAGACATGGGTTTCACTAGATCCCATCTCCATGTGGTACACCCGCTGCATTCTTTGCTGTTCTTCAACCAAGTGCTGACTATCAACCATACCGAATATTTCTTCGTCTTCGATTACTTCATTTTTCGGGGAAATGTTCATATCAAAGTCCAGTGGATCGTCATTATCATCCGATTGCCAATTTTCCATTTCTGCCGGACGTCAGAATACGTCAGAATATGCCAGAACTTAAGCACGTGCAATGTCATTAAATATCATGCGATGCATTGAATGAATGTCCTTTATGAAGTTCCTCTATCTTTTTTCTGAGTTTTATTTGTGAAAAACACCAACACAACTAATGTAAATAAACATTAGATTTATTTATAGAGCTAACAAATCACGCTGACTAGTGTGCTGCAAGATTCGACGTAGTTCCTTGCTCCTGTTGCTTTAAGCTGAATCAAATGTATGCACAAGTCGAGTACATATGCATGTACCAAGTTATTTATGATTTTAAAATTGATTTCTTAAAATGAATACAAATTTTTTTGAGCGTGTATGTTGTGCAGAATGCAACAGCTGTTGTCAGTCAACCGATAATTGGTGGCGGCCAGTCGATAACCTGTAATTAGGTATTTGTAGTCTCAAAAAAAGTTGGCCACACCAGTAAAAATGTCGGCACGTTTATATTCTGCTTGTCGTTTGTTTTCAACAAATATCACGAAAAATGCCGTAAATAAGAATGCAGTGGGTGGCACGAGTCTTGTCGACAGTGTGGCTGTAACCAGAAATGGCAAAACAATTGTCGCCTGGCATCCCGAGGCCACGTTTCCCTACGAGCACACGAAACCCCTGCCGCAGGTTGTCGAGAAGCAGAGCTCTGAACTTATTAAGGAGTCGGCACTGCAGTCGGCAATGAGTGCATTTAAGAACAAGCATCCAGAAGTGGCGCGCCAGGAGCTGATGAAGCTGACACACACCACAAAGCACCGCTGGTTCCCACGAGCACGCGACAAGAGGGCCAAAAAGACGCCCATGGATCGGCCTTACTTGTAAATGGGGATTACATAAGTGCTTATTGGCAATAAATGAATGTGTTATCTATTAAACAATGCGCTTTGTTTTTTTGTGAATATGGGAAGGTCATGCGGGAAATGGTTTATGTCATTCTTTTGTATTGTACCAAATTGAAAAGAAATTGCATAAACAAAACCAAAACAAGAACAGCTGTTGGGCAAGTACCTTACCGCCTAAATAACATAACCAATTTGAGTATAACGTAAGAGCAAACTGGCTCGTAGTTAAATTATAAATGAAATGTTATGGACGGTGAATAACAGAACAGCTGTTAGGCTTAACGATATAATAACATAACCAATTTGAGTATAACGTAACAGCAAACTGGCTCGTAGTTAAATTCTTTGTATTGAAATGTTATGGACAGTGAATAACAGCACAGCTGTTAGGCTTAACGTTATAATAACTTAACCAATTTGAGTATAACGTAATGGGCTGCTTGGTATGATAGAATTCATGGTACAAATAGTATTGGCCGCAAGTGTATATATCGCATTTATAGCCACATTTTATTGGTGATTATTTGAAAGAGATCGTTCTTATCTATTCTTTTTCTTATATATTCCCAAAAATGCATGTTATTTCTGTAAATATTGGTATATACATATGCTATCCTAATGTATATTTTTAATGCTCCCAGAATCTAAGGGCTCTAATTCAACAAACCTAAATTTTATAATTTCAATTGAATAGCAGGTTGAATCAATTAATGTATGTGTTTAGCAATGTTTAGCCCACTGTATGTGTGTCTTTAAAGTTCTGTTAGATGAATCTTCAAAATTCTGTTAAGTTGCTGTTCGAGTATTGTTAAATTGTTCTCATTTTGTCCGCCTCTCTGCTGTCAGTTTTTATTGTACATTCAGCGTTTGAAGCGGACGGACGTGTGACGGAAAATTTAATCAAAAAGTGGGAGTGGAGAGCAAAGAAAGTTGTGTGAATAGAAAAATCACAAAAGTGCAGTGCTAAGCTGGTGCTGTATGAGTGTATGTGTGCGTGTGTGTGCATGTATGTTAAAGTGGGAGAGAGAGAGAAAGCGATTTTAATTAACTGAATTTGAAATATTGACGAATCCAATAGCGAAAAGGAAACGCAAAAACAGAGAGTGCAGCCCCCAAAAGACAATATGTCCACTGTAGAATCCTCTAGTTCGGCGGTGCAGCAGCCACCCTCGTCCACGCTGCCAATGCTGGGCGACAACCAGGTGTCCACCATGCAACTGCAGATGCAGGCCTCCACCTCGTCATCGTCGTCGGGGGGCGGCAGCAGCAGCAGCATGTCGGTGGGCGTGCCGTTAGATACGCAGAGCAGCGGCGAGCCGCCAGCTAAAAAGCAATTGCTCGAACCGAATGCAGCTTCCTCTTCGTCGGGCGGGGGCGGGGGCTCGACTGGAACTGGAACCGGAACTGGAACACACGAGAAGCTGGCCTATCGCATCTCCACGGCGTTGTGCTGTGCCGTGTGCTTGGATCTGCCCAAAACGGCCATGTATCAGGTGAGTTTATTGCAGCATGCTGACTAAAAAAAATAAATTGTTTTGCTTACAAAAAAGAAAGAATAAATAAATATGTACACAAAGCTGCAAATGTACATATGAATGTATGTGTATGTACATGCGTGCTCTTTGTGCGTGTGCGTGTGTATTTGTGACATTTCTCTGTATACAAAACAAATCGAGCAAAAGCAAACGCAAACTCAGCTGTAAGCAGCCACTCCCCCACCATCTCCGCCCCTTAAAGCGCACACAGCTGGCCACACCAGTCACAGCAAGAGCGTGCGCCACAAAGCAGAACAGCAAAACGAAGAAGAGCGCAGCAAACGGTGTATTTATTTGCTTGTCTATGGTTACGTTTGCAAATGCCCGCTGCGTTTGCCTTGAAAAATGACAATGCCAGGCACTTGCAGCGTACCCTCCGCCCCCTAACCCTAACCCTGCCTGCCGACCACCCTTCGATCGTTTTGTAAGTATGTATATACAGCGCACTCGCTCGCACGCACTGTCGTTACATAGCATGCAGTTCTCGCCATGCTGCTGCTGCACTTTTATTGCGTTCTAGACGAACGACCAAAGCAACCCTGCTGAATTTCTATGCTCGCCCACCCCTCCCCGTCCACCATCTAACAACTATTTGCGCAGTAACATTTACTGTAACTCTTTTTACAGCTGCAAAGCTGGCGTTTTCCGCTGTTGCGTCATAAATTTCATATACGTTGTGCATTCTTTACTATGTATGGATGTGTGTGTGCGTATATTAATGCATGAACGTAAGAAAAATAGCGAGTGCCTCACAGAGATGCGTTATTTACATATGTATGTATGTATGTACATATGTATTGTGAAATGGGAGCCGTTATGTACTCTTTTTGTTCGTGGCCTATTTTTAGCAACGTTGCCCGTGCGACCTCCGCAGCGGCGCCATCGACGACTTTGCCTCTGCCCTCTTCCTCTTTATCGCTTGCCCCGCCCGCAATCAAAAAATAAAAATGCTAACAACGCAACGTCAGTGTTTGTTTGCTTTGTTCACACACTCGCACACACACATACACACATACATACATACATAGCCATTCAAAAGCCCAATTGTCTGTCTGCCTGTCTGTCATTTCCTCTTTCATTCAATTCTCTTTTAAGCCACATATACACATGTACATGTGTATATGCATAAATATTTTTTCTATCATTCATTGATGCGACACGTTCGTCAGCATTTTTGCCTAATTCGGCAGCTTTATTTGTCAATTTGATAAATAATTGTGCCAATTTATAAACAATTACCGCTTTACGTAATACGTTTGTGTGTCTTTCATTAAATCGACGCTAATATTCATATTCTTGTTGATTTCTGCGTTTGCTTTTCTATGCCTTTCGTGCTGCGTTGTCTATGGTTCTCTGGCTCATTTCCACACGACTTCTCTCTTTGACTCTTCGGCCCCTATCCCTTAAGCAACACACATATATATGTATGTACACACACACACACACATAATTTTAAATATAACTGCGTCATAGCTTTGACCCAGCAACAAATACTTGCAGACATATCTAATGCGTTAATATGCGGTATTGTCATATTTGAGATTTCAAAATAGTTTATATTTCAATGATTAGTTAGTTATTTACCAATTAAATTAAAGCCAATGGTTAGTTTTGCATTTGCATATCGCAACACACACACACATTCATGGATACACACACACGCAGGGGCTCTTTTCCACTCTCGTTTATTCGTATTTACGCTCTCTGTTATTGTTTTGCTTTTTCTGGCTGTTGCTGTTCTCCTCTAGTGCCGCACTCAACATTCGTATTGTCCTGCTCGCACTCATACACGCAGCGTAGTCAGCTGTTTGTGTGCAAAGAAAAAACAATTGGTTTAAAACGAAAAGAAGAAAAGTACGCATTTTGGAAGTTTTCGTCGCATTTATTTGGCACCGATTGGCAATGTTTATTAGTAAGCATGTATGTTTGTACGTATGTATGTATGCAAGGGCAAAATGTGCTGCCTGCAGGTTGTTATTGTTGTTATTTGCAGTGACCTGTAATCTAAGAAAAACTCGTTTTACCAGTTTCAGCCAATACCTGAAACCTGTAAAATCTAGCGTGAGTGTGTGTTTCCTTTTACCTACGCTTCGCTGTTGTTGTTGTTATCGTTCTTGTATCCATCGACCACAGTTCTGCTTCTGCTTCTGCTTCTCTGCTTTCGACAGAGCTACTTACATACATACATATATACACACAAACACTAACACGTATGCACATGCATATCTACCAAAACATCATCAGCTGGGCTTTGTTATGTCTGCCGCCGCCTGAGCGTATGAAAAGGGGAGCAGAAAGGTAAGCGAGCGAGCGAGCGAATGTGTGACAGAGAGGGAAGGAAGCAACCAATGGATTTGTCATGTTTAAAACAAGTTAAACATCTTTGGTGTTTGTTTTAAACAATTGTCGCAGCTGCCTATCGGTTATTGTAGGTCATAAATAGCGATAGTTATTTCCTAATGCTGAGTGCTGGAGGAGCTGCATTTGGAAGTTCATTCAACCTGACTGAGAATGGGAATTGGGGAAATATGGGAACAGGAATGGGACTTTGAGAATGTTGTCCTATTCACACACACACACAGACACAAATGTGTGCAGCAGTACTAAACAAACGGTACCAAGAAGCCTGAAAACGCAACAAATAAACGATAACTAACAGACGTGCGCTTATCTTTGGAATAGCCAGATATCTACATGCATAGACATATATATATATATATGTATGTATGTATGTATAACGCACATGTCACTCCGTAAATAGAAATTCCGAAATGCAGGCAGAAAGAAGACCGAACGGCGGCAGCCCAAAATGCGTTTTTATCACGCTTCGACGACGACGACGATAATTGTGAAAACGTCTCAAATCGCGTCTCGTCGCCCGCATTCTTTGCCAATAAAAACGCAGATTGTATAATGGAAATAACCAGCGGGGCTGCCAATGACACAGACCTGACCTTTTATCGCCTATGCCTTGTGGCTTTTCCTTTCGACTATTCCGGCAGTTATCTCTGTTATCAACTGCTTTCGTATCAACCATATTACACACACATTTTTTTAAATATTCTTACAATTGGCGCAGCAAAAAAAAGAATGAAACCAAATCCGATTACCTTATGATTTTCGTCATGGAGTGTTCACTTTGCGCTCCAGCCTATGCTCTAACATCTCTCTCTCTCTTGTCTATCTTAACTATCTCTATCTTTCTAATGAATAATCTAGTTAAGTCAAATAAATAATTACATTAAAATGAAACTTTTTACCTACTTAGCTAACTTTTGTAAGCACACACACACACACACACACAAACTACACACACAGCCACAAGTAATGTAATCAAGACTTACTGCTAAGTAATTAAACACCATTAGCCATTTAGCGAACAACAAAAAAAACAGGCAGTAACTGTAAACTGTTGATATATATTTGAAATGTACAAATAGACAAATATGAAATGGAAAACAAAATAAAGAAACATGAAAAAAGAACTGATTTCAATAAATTTTGCAGCCAGTGCAAATTGATAAATTCAAAACTAAATACAAAATAAGCGTGTTTTTATTTAACAAAAAAAAAAAAAACAATTGAGAAACCCACAGGAACCAACCAACCCAGCCAACAAAAGCTACCCACACACACACACACTCACACACACAGCCTCTCCATCCATTTCAGATATTTTCGCTCGAGCACTTGAACCCCCAAAAGAAATAAGCCAACAATCCACTAGCCCATTCCGAAAACCCTTTTCACAATAACTCTTTCCCCCCTCAGCACACACACACACACACACACATTATACCATTGACAAAAATCCTCATACTTTTTCAACTTTGCAAAAGGCGTATTATGACTAATAGCAACTTTTTCTTCTTTTTTCTTTAATTGCAGGTTAATTTGTATTCCACTCTTTTTTATTTAGTTTCTACTACATACATATATACATATACATATACATAGTATATACGACTACTTATAAATCTCTAACAATCTACTCGTGACATGCGCCCGCACTAATACCTCTCTTTTGTCCACTCTGCTCTCTCTAATTGCAGTGCCAAATGGGTCACCTGATGTGCGCCGCCTGCTTCACCCACCTCCTGGCGGACGGACGGTATGAAACACAAAAGCGCAAATTAAACGACTTGAAAAATTATCTACTGTGATTTGACGATACCATTCTAACGCCTAACTGGCCGATCAGCTTAATAACCCCCAATTATTTCTCTCTCTCTCTCTCTCTCTCTTTTCAATCGTTCGTCATTCTGTGCAGCCTACGCGATCAGATTGCCACGTGCCCCAACTGCCGCGTGGAGATATCAAAGACCACCGCTTCCCGTAATCTGGCCGTAGAGAAGGCAGCCTCTGAGCTGCCCAGCGAGTGTCAGGTAAAGTTACTACACATATGAATCAATTGATCAACTCGATTTCACTTGCATTGTACGCGCTCTAGTTTTGCAACAAGGAGTTCCCATACAAATCGCTGGAACGCCATGAGCAGCACGAGTGCCAGGATAGACCTACGAAATGCAAATACCATCGCATTGGCTGCCAGTGGCGTGGACCCTTTCACGAGAGTGAGTATCAGTGCCGCTATTAGTTTATTCTTATGTTAATTCAATCCCAATGCCGCTACAGCAACCGAACACGAACGCAACTGTTTGCATCCGCAGAAATCGGGCTATGAGGTAATGGCTGCTCTAGAGGCGCACGACGTCAAGATCAAGGAGGAGAAGAAAATGTTTAGCACATTGATTGATCTGCTCAGCTACGAGAAAATCATATTCAATGGTAGTTACTAAATAGACCCTAAAGCCTGTGCCATGCTCAACTTGTATTGTTCATTGCAGATCTGCAAATGAAACCGTATCGCACGGATGAGTACGTGCACAAGCTGTTCTATGAGACGGCACGCTTCTCGGCCTTCAATCAGCAGTGGGTGGTCAAAGCGCGCATCAACAACAGCCAACGCGATCCGCATCAGTCGAATGATCGCACCATCACCTATCAGCTGATACTGAAGACGAAAACGAGCACACCCATGAGCATACATTTCTTTGCGCTCAAGGGTCCCTTCTCGGACATGAAGGTCTCCACGCAGATATACAAGCACGAGTTCACAGAGACGGTAAAGCCGCTGCACATTGATTGCAACTGTATCTCAGAAACTAATATGTACTCCACTTACAGAGCACCGAGAGCGATTACTATGTGCTGCCCTTGCCGGATGGCAACGGTTCCGGTTCTAGCGAGTGCAATCGAATGCTGGCAAACAAGGGCATCAACTTCCGGTGCGTAACGTGTATCTGTGTATCCCAAATTGCCAACTGTAGCTCATTGTTCAATTCTCTTTGCAGCCTACTGATGTTTCTGCTGAATAAGTAAGGCGAGATCGTTAAATACACGTAGTACAGATTTTGAAACTAGGCTTAAGTTTGTTGTTTCTAACTCATAAATGTGCAAAACCTAGACATAGCTAACATATATATATATCTATATATATATCTATATATATATACATATATTTTCTATCTATAACTGTACATGTACTTTCGAGAACAAACAAAAAAAGAGAGAAAAAAAACCACCCTACCCCATATACTAACAATCACGATTCACGATAGCACTGTAACGCGGTAGGTTGTAATTGTAACCTAAATTTAGTCGAGTTTTAAGCTTTATATTGCTGGCAAAAATAATTCGAAATTGTCCCTCGATTGCTTGAGAAGACTCCAACTGAAGCAAATATAAACAGATGCGATATAATTAATTGTAAGTCGGACATAAATTAAACTAGTTGAAACCCCTGATTAAGTTTAAACCCATTTAACGCCGTAAACAGAGAGCCATACGCATGCAAATATACCTATGTACATATGTATATGTATGTACATTACATAGCTCAATGTACAAATCGAAACTACAGCTAATTTATATATAAATATACATATATATTGTGTACATCAGAAATGCCATTTGAAGAAACTAATTCAATAATTTCAATAACAACTATGTTAAACTTTGCTGTTAGTGCAACTGGAGAATTCGTGTAGTGTGACTTTAAAAAGATATAATATTTTAATGATCTCACTCGAATAAACAAATACACAAGCTTCTTTTCCTAAATGTCTGGTTAAGATATAAACCTGCTGATTATTTTAACCGGACAGCTATGAAATCAAGCCGTAATAATAGTGCTAACATATACATTTATCTGTAGGTAAACTGATGCAACAGATTTAAATGCTGTGCAAATACACTGTAAGAAATACAACACCAAGCTGATCCAAAACTAACAGAGTTGAAAACGCTCTATGGCTATGATATTAGTATCTGTACTGTAGAGTCTAAAGTTTACAAACAAATCAATAACAGTTCTCCATTTGCTTTATTTAAACAAAACAGAAATATATTAAAAACTCTCTAATTGCGTTCTGTTGACTCCCTCTTACTTTATAATGCTTACAATTTACATTCTTATGTGTAATATCGTTAAATGATAAAGCTATACATAATGCATATACATATGTATTAATGATAATTCTTAATAAATAAAATCAAAGTGCAAATGCAGTCTTTCAATGTGTTTTTATTTCTTTATTCTCTACTCCATATCCTCCTCATCCATTGCCTGATACTTGTTGCGCATGTGATTCGCAATCACTTCGCGAGGATTGCTCTTAAATTTCTTGTCCTTGATCAGCTTCTCAAAGGACTGTACTTTGTTTACATATTCGTTGCGCTTCTTTTTGATCTTTTTCTTCGCACTCAGGTTTTCCGGCTCTGCCAGAGCGCTCTCCTCAATCGTCTCCTTTTTCTTGCTCTTCACCAGCTTGTAGATGTCGCCCAGGGAAGGCAAAGCATCACGCAACGGTTTCAGATCGCCAATAACTTTGGTTTTCTCTCGATTCTTGCGAGCCTGTTCCTCCTTCACCTCCTTCTTTATCGCAACGAAACGTTTTAATAGATTCGAGTGTTTTAGTGCAGACTTTTCCTTTTTGGTTTTTGTCTTCTTGGGCGTCAAGGTCTTGTGCAGCAATTTCTCCTGTCGCGCTGCTTTATTTAGCTTCGCCTGCACATCTTGGGTCTTCTGTTTGGCAACTCCCACGGCACTCTTGGCCTTGGCGCGTATATTTCGTTTAGCCATTTATTCGGATTATTGTAATTAATAGCTACGCGTAGCGTAATTTTCGGGACTCACGTTGTTTTGTATCAGAAATCGATATATGGCAGTTGTTTATATCGATATTTAAATGCTATACACCGATCTGAGATTTAATGTTAAAGATTTAGACTGTGTTTATTATTATATATTTGCAGATATTAATTTAAAAATTAAAATGCTGTTTATTCCCGTATTTTGCCAACAGCGACAGAAACTATTAGTTCTCAACTTTGCCACAGGTGTGTGTTGTTATCGAAGTTGTGTATTGCTAATCGATAGATAATAACAGTGACTGCAAGCAACAGCTGAGCTGTTATAAGCCTGTTATGATTATACTGCCGCTGCTAATAACATTTAAGTGTATGACAACAGCTGATAGAAGCGGCAACAAATGCATAAAAGTATTTCGGCAAAATGGACTACGATTTTAAGATGAAAACGCAAATGGAGCGAACAAAAGTGGAGGATCTATTTAACTATGAGGGCTGTAAGGTTGGCCGCGGCACCTACGGCCATGTGTACAAGGCCAAGTGGAAGGAGACCAGGTAAGCGTATTAGGCTGCTCTAAGTCCACCGCCCTAAATTTATTGTTTGTTTATATGTGCTGCAGCGATGGCAAGGAGTACGCGCTGAAGCAGATCGACGGCACCGGCCTCTCCATGTCGGCTTGCCGCGAGATCGCCCTGCTGCGCGAGCTGAAACACCAGAATGTGATAACGCTGATTCGCGTCTTTCTGTCGCACAACGACCGCAAGGTGTTCCTGCTGATTGACTACGCGGAGCACGATCTGTGGCACATAATCAAGTTCCATCGTGCAGCGAAGGCCACCAAGAAGCAGGTGGTGGTGCCGCGCGGCATGGTGAAGAGCCTGCTCTATCAGATCCTGGACGGCATTCATTACCTGCATAGCAACTGGGTGCTGCATCGTGACTTAAAGCCGGCCAACATACTTGTCATGGGCGACGGCAACGAGCGGGGTCGTGTCAAGATTGCCGACATGGGCTTTGCCCGCCTCTTCAATGCGCCATTGAAGCCGCTCGCTGACTTGGATCCGGTGGTGGTCACATTTTGGTATCGCGCTCCGGAACTGTTGCTGGGCGCACGGCATTACACGAAAGCCATCGATATTTGGGCCATTGGCTGCATTTTTGCGGAGCTGCTGACGTCGGAGCCGATCTTCCACTGTCGCCAGGAGGACATTAAGACCAGCAATCCGTATCATCACGATCAGCTGGATCGCATATTCAATGTGATGGGCTTTCCGCAGGACAAAGACTGGGAGGACATCAAAAAGATGCCCGAGCACCACACGCTCACCAAGGACTTCAAGCGCTCCACCTATTCCGCCTGCTCGCTGGCCAAATACATGGAGCGGCACAAAATCAAGCCGGACAGTAAGGCATTCCATTTGCTGCAGAAGCTGCTGCTCATGGATCCCAACAAGCGCATCACATCCGAGCAGGCCATGCAGGATCAGTACTTCCAAGAGGAGCCGCTGCCGACGCAGGACGTCTTCGCCGGCTGCCCCATACCTTATCCGAAGCGTGAGTTCCTCACCGACGATGACCAGGAGGACAAGTCGGACAACAAGCGACAGCAGCAGCAACAGCAGCAGCAGCAGCAGCAACAACAACAACAACAACAACAGCAACAGCAGCAACAACAGCAACAAATGAATCCCAACGAACCGAATGCGAAACGCGTGCGCCTCTCCGGAACGGGCAACCAGCAAGATTTCCATCATCAGCAACAGCAGCAGCAGCAGCAGCAACAACAACAGCAGCAACAACAAATGATATTCAATCAGCAGCAAAGTTTCCAGCAGCGCTTCAACTAAGACTGAAACCCGTCCTATTTAGCAGGCACAACTGCGGAAATCCTTGGCAAATTCTGCCCACTGCCATTTGGGCCTCATTTCATTCGGTGGCTGTTTCACAAAGCCAATTCACATTCACAATCTAATTTATAATTTTATTGTATCAATTTCAATACACTACAAATATTATAAGACAACACAAACAAAATTTCAATATTCTACTGCAAACGAAAACAAAATTTGAATACCCTACTTCTAAAAGTCCCTGTATAATGCTTCAAATTCTGTCCAGTGCCAACTAAAGGCCGTGGGCTTCTTTCATCTGGTAGTTATTTCATGAGGCACTTTTGCATTTATACTAATTTCATTTATAGCATTTAAATAACAATTTAAGTGCACTACAAATATTGTAGGGCAAAAGCAACGAAATTGCAATACCCTACTGCAAGCGAAAACCAAATTTGAATACCCTATTAGAAATACTGCCTAGTACCAGCCACCGAAGCGTTCAATCGCTCTGTTCCATTTTTGCATGCGGCTGGCAATAATTTCGTTAAGCTTTGGTTGCGGCTCAAAGATGCGCTCCACGTGTCGAAAGCGCTTGAGATCGTCGAGCGAGTGCCAGATGCCATGATTGAAGCCAGCCAGGAACGTGGCGCCCATGATGCTCGACTCGGAGCACACGGGACGCTCCACACGCAAGCCGCAGGCATCCGCCAGGAACTGGCACACAAAATCATTGCGCGAGACACCGCCGTCCACTCTGCAGAGCAATAAAAGCCAATGTAGCTAGTGTTATCAGTGTTCGGAATCGTATCTTACTTGATCACTTTCAGTTTCTGACCCGTTTCCTTCTCGGCGCTCGCGATTAGCTGGACCACACGGAAAACGATGCTCTCCAGCAGCGCACGCACCAGATGCGCTTTGGTTGTGGACGGAGTCATGCCAATAAAGCCGCTGGCAGCGCGATAGTCATTCACTGGCGGCTGAAATGGACATTGCGTGAGATCAGCTACTACCTATATCCATTTTAGCATTCTACTCACACCCAAGCCGCTGAATGCGGGCATAAAGTAAACATCATTTGTGTCTGGCACAGATTCAGCAATATCCGAGGTATCTGCGGGATTCTCGAACAGCTCACACGATTGTGCCCACGTGACCACAGTGCCAAAGTCGTGAGCGGCACCCTCAATGCAATAGATGGTATCGTGCTTTTTGTCCTTACGCCTCAACTGCCAAGCGACCAGTGGATACATGCCGCTGATGACGGCCTTGCAGTCCACGCCCGTCACCAGGTTGAGAAAGGCGCCCGTGCCCATGGTGACCTTGACGTCGCCCGTGGCGAAGCACTGCGAGCCCCACATGGCCGCCGTCTGGTCGCTTAGTGAGGCGGCAATTGGGATTTTCGTTTCGCCCCAGTGCGGGCCAAAGGCAGCGGGATGCACATGTCCAAAGTTCTTATAGCTGTTGTCAACGACGCGCGGCAGAATGCTGGGCTGTAAAGGTATAGAATCAATGAGAATATATAAAGTGGTAAAACTGGTTACTCGGAAATTTGAACGCACTAATTACAGCGGTGATTCAAATACCACTGTAAAATACTCCAAACTTACATCAATGCCAAACACGAAGCGAATGAGCGGCGACCAGCTTAGCGTAAATGGATCATACAGGCCGGTGGCAGTGCTTGAGGTAATATCAGTGATATGCTCGACATCCGGATCCGCGCCATTGCCAGAGCGCAGCTTGTAGAGGATCCATGAATCGAGCAGCTCCAGGCGTGCCTTCTTCTCGCGCAGCGCTTGCTGCAGCCGCTTGTTGTGCGCAATCTCGTAGAGCAGACGCGGCGTCACCTGGCCGTTCATCAGCTTGAGCACACTGCCAGCCAGGAAACGAGCATTCCGGGTCAGCAGATACAGGATATAGGAAACGCCGTTCAGCGAACGCAGCGAACAGCTGGAGTTCCACTGCTGGACGAGATCATCGGCACGCAAGTCCTTCCACGTGATGAAATTGTGATAGTACTCATTGGTCCTGTGGTCCCACGTTAGAAACGTGCAGCGTTGCGTTGAAATTGTGAGGCATGTTATATCTGCGGGTGTCAGCTTTGCATCTGAAAGGCGATTGAAGATTAGGATAAGAACCAAGTGGCTTGTGTGGGTGTGTGCGATAAGAATTGAAGCACGTACTGCGTATTGATTCGGTTATCACCTTGATTATCTTGCGCCACAGCCCCTCAGGCTCGATCTCAAAGTAACCCGGCTGCGGATTCAGCAGCTCAACCTGAAAAAAACATAACACATTTCAATGGCATTCAACTTTGCCCCGCCTCGTCGCACTCAATTAACTCACTGCATCCGCCGCCGACCCCTTGACCGTGCAGTTCTCATCTAGCACAAAGCATCGCAAGTACGTCGTCCCAACGTCCAAAGCCGCAATGTGAGAGGGCGCTGCTGTCATATTGCTGTTGCTGTTGCTGTTGTTGCTGCTCGGCGCAAGCTTCGTTTTTCACTGATGTTTGAACGCCGATCGTTGGCAAACTGAGTTTGCGCTGCTGTTATTGTTATGTCGTTCCATATTGCTGTTTTTCAGTTCGTTATCAAATGCTCGAGTTTCCGATAATAAACAAAACCAGTTGGTGCGTTTCATCATGCGAAGTGAATGCATAGGTGCCTCAATTCGTAGGCGCTTAAGCAATGCGAGTTTGTTACGTCATAGATCAAGCTTCTTATATGCATGCTCATGCAACTACAACTACAACTAAGCTACTTGTTACTAATGAATTCAGCAAATAAGGTATATTGATTAAAAGCGTTTAACTTCTAAACAGAATATATTCCTATTTAATATTATTAAAAATCAATATTAAACAGTTTCGCGTAACCTTCTAACCTGTATTCTTGACAGAGCTGCCACACTGTCATTCAATTTGTGTTCGCGAGCTGGCAACGCTATTGTTTTTGTTGCCGCAAAATAAATACGTTTGAAATGACTAGCAATCAATGTTTATTTTTAGTGGTCTCAATTACGACCTATGATGCCTTTCCAATTAATGGGGCCCGCTATCATTTTTGATGCGATAAAGTGCTAAATGTAGAACTCATAATCAGTGAGTGGCGCACATGTTTGGATTTTGTTTTACAACTTTATTATTCACATAGACACATATATCAATATGATTACTCATATATACATACGCATATATACTCTCTATATATAAACAATAATACGCATAGATAAATAGTTTTCTAAAATATGCACAATACAATTACAATCAACGGATGCTACAATTAAAAGACATTCATTTGTAAACAATATATGTATGTTGTAGGTATGTGTGGAGTACAAACTATGTAAAAGCTTTCAGAAGCCTCCTTCTGCATAGATATACAGCTGATTAGGTACTGGTTTCTAATAGGTACACGTCGTCCCGCGCTGCAGTGTAATGTCAAAGGTGCCTCACATGGAGATATGTTTGTCTATGACTAATTGAAACAAAACGCCACACTTGTTTACATATCCGTTGGCAATATATCCGGTATCAGATGTTGACACAGATCTACCTCGTTGCTGACGAACTTCACCTTCTTGGCGGTGTTGTCGTCGAGCAGCACGCGAACTGCTGGCCAAATGGTGGAGAACAGACCAGGCGCATTTAATATTAGACAAACGCCCAAACGCTCCGGATAGTGCTTGCCCAGCAGCCAGATCAGATTCTGCACCAGCTGATAGTCCATGCAAGAGGTGCTGAATTCTGCCAGGTCGAAGACAATGCACAGACGATCGGTGACCTCCTCGAAGCACTTTTTGCACGCCTCCTCCAGATTGTAGACAATAAAGCGTGTCAGCTCCTCAATGTCACGGGCCGTGGAGCTGTGGTTCTTGGCCGGAATGTAGATGACTGGACGGCCGATACAGTCGCGGTGGCGCAGGAGTCGGGCCTTGTTATCCAACTGGCTGCGGTCCATCTCGTTGAGCTTGGCAACGCCATATGACTCACGCCACTTGTTCGTCTTCAATATGGCCTGTGTGTGAGGTGTAGGTGGTGTGAGTGGGTGGCAGTCAAACAAAATGTAATGTATATAAGTCAATGTCAAGATGTGGGCGAAAGACACGGAATCGACTTACTTGGAATGCGTCATCTGTGGTCTTGAAGGCGCGCAAATATCGCCGCAGCGAAAACTCATTGTGATATTGACTGGGATCTGCATCGGCTATCAGCTTCATGCGCTCCTTCAGGTCCTTCAAGTCCTGCTCGTTAATTGGCGCCAGCTCCTCGGCTGACATATTGTCGCTGTTATTTTGTGAACGCTGGCTTTAGCTGCAAGCGACTTTTGCTGATTGGACAATTTCAAGGTCTGTGGCACACTATTGTTTGCATATACACAGCTATCAGGCGCTTTATCTGCTGTGCTATCTGATTTCTTAGCCACAAATTATTTTTTCACCAGCTTTTTCCTACTGCGCTTCAATTGAGTTATCGATAATATTGAGTGACTGGTCAGGGTTGCTAATGTTTTCACAGAACACAGCTGTTACGTTTGAAATAGAAACCAGCCAACTGTTTTAAGTTTATGAAATCCCTGTTAAAACAAAATAATCAACATTAATTTGCATTAGGCAGTTTCCCTTAGTCATAGATATATATTTGTTAATAACTGCAAAAATGTTTGATATATGTTAACAAGAAAATTACAAAAACATTTGCAGCACATAACCACAAGAATATATAAAAAAAGTATACAATATTGCATGCATCTTCCGACACAGACAACCTAACAACGGAATTGCCTACACCTACGTATACAAATGCAGAGATTCCCATTAGTGATTATTATTATTGCTCGAATGTACGTTCGTTGCTTTGAGATTCGTGCCTTGCCTCCCACCACCAGCCTGCCTGCCTGCCTGTTCACTTTGGTACCATGACACGCGATATGCCTGGAAGTATTTCGGCCTGAAGGGGCCCAAACTCGATCTGCTCGCCATCCACAGTGATGATGCCGTGATTGTCGTGCGGCTCCAGGCGAAACGCACGCACCTGCAGCACCTTTACGTACTCGTTGTTCTTCTCGGGCAGGTGGGTGCCCGTGCTCATGTTGTACAGGAAGCTCAGCAGATGTGGGCGACTGATGCCGCCGCGTATTAGAACTAGGAAGATTTTGCCATCGTTCAGTTGCGCCTTGGGCGCAAAGTGACAATCGATGCCCAGATGAGATTGGTAGACGGCATGCATCATAATGAAGGCGCCCTCCTCCACCAGCCAGCCAGCGTCGGCGGGCAATGGCTCATCCAGCGGCGGCAGGCTGCTGCTCGGACCAAAACTCAGCTGGCTCTGCTCCAGACCCGTGGCAGCCACTCCTGCCGTCGACGGTTGCGTAAATTCACTCTCATCCGCCAAGCTGTGATAGACACTATCTGATATGGAATAGTAGCAGCTGCGACGCGAGCCACCCGACAGCCAGCTGTCGCAGCGTGAGCGAAACGACTGATTGATGGACGTCTCCAGTGAGATTACGTCTTCGAATTCCTGGGGTAAACACTCCACGGAGCGATGACAGCTGGCACCGCTCAGCTTATCGATATGCACATTGCAGCTGCGACTGGACTGCAGCTTGCGCAGCTGTTCCGACTGGGCAGTCGACGCTGCTGGCGGCTCCTGGGCATCCTCGGCTAGCAGATAGCTGATCTTGCCATTGTAGGTGCGCAAGTTGGCCAGGCGGTACAGCGTCCAAAGGGTGAAGCGCTGATAGCCAAACATGCGTATGCACTCGCTCTCAATGTCCACGTCCGATATGAGGCCCCAGCCGATGGAGAGGAACGAGAACATGACGCGACTCTGCAGCTGCACACGCACCACATCCAGCGGCGAGGTGCGACCGCTGATGGCGGTCAGGGCGGCACCCAGCACTGGATTGCTGAAATACGGTTCGCTGCAAGTAAGACATTAATTAATAGAATGTATGTACGGCAAGCAACTGCTCCACCCACTCACTTGTAGCCATAGGCTATGGATCGCGCTAGTCCGTTGCCGGAGCCACAGGGTATAATGGCCAGTGCAATATTTTGCAGAACCTGCGACCAGTCCGCACGGCGCAGCAGACCGTTAACGATCTCATGGAAGAGACCGTCGCCCCCAACAGCCAAGATACTGCACCAATCCTCCAGGCGGCGAGTGCTCATAAATTCGATTGCGTAGTTGGAATGCTTCGTTACGTACAGATCGTAGGGCACTTCGGCCTCGTTCAGCACGGGCACCACGTGTATGTTGAACACCTCGCGCGCATTTCCAGACCCGGACTTGGGATTAAGCAGCACTAGGACGCGACGACGACGCCCCTCATCCAGGCGCTCCACGAATATGTGCTCCAGCGTCTGGTGCAGCTGCCAGCGCAGAGCGCGATACCAGCGATCCGCCTCACGCATATTATCCTCGAAGGTGTCAAAGGATCGAAAGCGCAGTGTCAGCACCGTCCGCTCCCGGTGCAGGCTGCTCCGCAAGCTTTTCTTCTTCAGCACGTAGGCAAACAAATACAGATAGGCGCTGCCATCGCCGCCGTCGCAGGCATACTCCTCCTTGCTGGCCGTGCTGCACTTGCTGGGCGTGGCACCCTTGCGGCTGGCAGCAGCAGCAGGAGTGCCAGGATTCACGCAGGCACATCTGGCGAGATTGCGTGGTGACTTCTTTAGGCGCATGCAGCGTGCGCCCACAATATCACATATTTTGACCGTTTGCTCCTTGATCGTGACTCCGCTGGGCGACTCGCGTTGCAGTGTGAATCCTGTGGCATCCAGGCGCACCCTAAATATGTGGCTTCCTTTGCGCTGGCTGGTATAGAAGGTGTCGGACACATTGTGAAGGTCGTCCCCGGGCTTGTTAGGTGTGGAGATAGCAGAGCTTGTGCTCCTCTCCTGAGATTTGTTCATGTTTGACAGAGATTCTCTTTACGCAGCATTTTTTTATTTACACTGTGTGTATAAATCACTGGGGGCACTCCCGAATCGGCATAAACTTAAAAAATGCTATCGATAAGTGCTTGACTTACAAAAATTACTGCAGTAATTAGTGCAAATTACGGGTTTCAAGGAAACGGGCATAATTTGCATATTGACTTATTGCTGAGTTTAATAACTTTGTTTTTCAAGAAGGTTTTCAGATTCTTGCAACAAAGATATAGAGAGAACACAGAGGCCAAAGGAAAGTCGACAAATACTAAGGAGCTATCCAGACCGAACGATACTTAAGTAGAGTGGAATAAAAAAATTATTTATTTATTTCATTTGATTATCACTGCTTCGTAATAATTGGAATATGATTGTATTTATTTTGAATCTAATACTACTTGGATTATCGACCAGCCACCACATGGAGCCATTTTAATCGACAGCGATTATAAGCAGTGCTGGAAAAGAGTTGCGTGATATCGATTATAATCGCAAACTGACTTTATAATGTCTTTTTCGCCGCTTGCCTACACTGAGCCCTAGCATGCGGTAGTGAAGTGAATTAATTTTACATTTTTCGGGTTTTGCAAACAAAATTCGAGGTAGTGCAGTGTGCTTTATGTAATTTGAAACATTTAGTTATTGCTACACAGGCAACCCACACACATATATAATGACTAACAGCCTACAGTTGGAGTGTCCAGCGCTGAAGGTTGCGCGTCACAAAATCGAACGCGTTGGCTCCGCATATTTCAATGCACGCCGCCAAATTGGCGATTCGAGCGGCGTCGAGCGCAGCGATTCCGATGAGAAATTGGCGGGCGCTGGCGAGGAAGTCGATATTAGCTACCTCAAGTCACTGGACCCCAAAGAATGGAAGGATCAGGACCATTACAGCGTTCTCGGCCTTGGCAAATTGAGGTGCGTTTATTTCTCTCCTCTCCTCTCTCTCTCTCTCTCTTTCTACGTCTATCCGTGTGTGCGAATGTGCGCACTTGTGTGTGTGTGTGTGTGTTTGTGTGTGTGGGAGTGCACGTGTATTAAATGCGCGTTTCATTGAACACAGATACGAGGCGAGCGATGATGACATTCGGCGGGCCTACAGACGCATGGTCCTGCTGCATCATCCGGACAAGCGGAAAGCTAAAGGCGAGGAGGTCATCTCCGACGAGGACTACTTTACATGCATAACAAAGGCCTTCGAAATACTCGGTACGTTACTAACATATAATCGTATAAATTGCTTGGCAAATTACAAAATTCTCTTCGGCCTGTCGATGATTAAATACCCTTGCAGACCTATTTTATCACTGAACAATGTACTATTTTGATTTAATTAGTCGTTGCTAGTGACTGGTGCTTATTTTTAAACGATTCTCGTGGGCGCAAGGCCAACAATATGTTCAAATATTTTAAGGGTTATCATTAAACATGAAGTTTTTCTATGGGGTTTCCCCAATATTTGAATTTCATATATACAGCATTTATTTATTGAAAATATTAAATTCCTAGTACAACAAGTAAAACTAAATTATTATATATACTATTATTATTATTATATAATTGTTTATACATACCTGGGACTTTTCCAAAGGGTTGATAAGGAACGGTTCATGTTATAAGCTATATGATAATTTTTATTTGCCAAAAAGTAACATTGGTTACTTGTCGAGATATCTAAAAAAGCGACTATGTCGAATCGGCTATTAGCGTGTGACTAATAAATATTATTTCTTAAAAGATTGATGATATACCTATATATATAGCATCCATAATTGAATAAGAAGGGTATACCAAGATGCAGCTGCATATATATATCAAACATAGTTTGGTAATTAAATACTAATGAGTTGTCTGTTGCAGGCACTTCAAAGACGCGTCGCAGCTACGACTCAGTGGATCCGGAGTTCGATGACGCCTTCCCCACACAGACGGACATTGACAGCAGCTACTTTGACTCGTTTAACAAGTATTTCAATTTGAATGCGCGCTGGAGCGAAAGGGCGAGCGTGCCGCCATTTGGCGAGGTGGACGCCAAGCGCGAGGAGGTGGAGCGCTTCTACAACTTCTGGTACGATTTCAAGTCGTGGCGCGAGTTCAGCTACATGGATGAGGAGGACAAGGAGAAGGGCCAGGACCGCGACGAGCGCCGCTGGATCGAGAAGGAGAACAAAGTAGCGCGCATCAAGCGCAAGAAGGAAGAAATGACGCGCATTCGCGCCCTAGTCGATCTGGCCTACAACAATGACAAGCGCATCCAGCGGTTCAAGCAGGAGGAGAAGGACCGCAAGGCGGCTGCCAAGCGGGCCAAAATGGACGCGGCCCAGGCCCAGAAGGCCGAACAGGAGCGAGCGGTGCGCGAGGCGGCGCTGGCCAAGGAGAAGGCCGACAAGGCCGAGCAGAAGCGCATCGAGCTGATACGCATCGAGCGTGAGCAGCAGAAGAAGGTGATCAAGAAGGAGCGCAAAACGCTGCGCGACAAGGTGAAGGACTGCAAGTACTATGCCAAAAACGACAAGGACCAACTGAAGCACATGGAGGCCACCGAAAAGATATGCGAAACTTTCAGTCTGAGCGAGCTGCAGACGCTCAACAAGGCCATGGAGACGAAGGGCCGCGAGTCCTTCCTCGCCGCTCTGCAGTCCGCCGATCAAAAGATCGCCGCCGAACTGGAGGAGCTCAACATGGCGCAGCAGAAGAAACAGCTGGCAAACAGCGCGCCCAAAGTGGTCGTCAAGGAGGTGAAGAAGGGCGAACTCTGGAGCAACGAGAACGTGCAGCTGCTAATCAAGGCCGTTAATCTATTTCCCGCTGGCACCGCTCAGCGCTGGGACGTCATTGCCACGTTCATCAATCAGCATTGTGGCGCCGGCTCCAGTCCCGTGACGGCACGCGACGTCCTCAACAAGGCAAAGGCGCTACAAAACAGCGATCACTCGAAGAGCTCACTTAAGATGCAGGCCAATGACGGCGCGTTCCAGAGCTTCGAGAAGTCGAAGAAGGAGGTGCAGATATCGAACGACATCACGGTGGGCGAATCGCCGGCGGAGAGCAAGGAGAATGTCAAGCAGAACGGCGGCGATCATGTAAACAATCATCAGCAGCAGCCGCAGCTGCAGCCGGAGTCCAAGCAGAATGGCACTGCTGTGACGGCGACTCCAGCTGCCACGCCTACAGCCACACCGACGCCCACTCCCGCTCCGACCACAAATGGCGTGGCATCGAAGACATGGACAAAAGAGGAACAAGCCTTGCTGGAGCAGGCAATCAAAACGTATCCGACAACAACGCCCGATCGCTGGGACTGCATTGCGGCATGCATACCGAATCGCAGTAAAAAGGATTGCTTGCGTCGCGTTAAGGAGCTCGTCGAGCTGGTCAACTCCAAGAAGGAGGCGCAGGCGGCTGTTAAATGAGCGGCAGCGTAAGAACTGCGACTTCTTCCTCCTCTGCCCTAGCTGCTGTGTCCAATATACATTTTATTTAAATAAATAAACCTTAACAAGTTTTGAACGTTTAGCGAAAAGTTACATCCATACGAATTTTATGCATTTCAAACAACTATCGATAGTCGTTAACAATATTAGCCGTGCTTAAAGGCAGCTGGGATTTTTGCTGGAATGATCTACGCTTCATTTAGGGTATTCTCGATTTTAATTTGCTTCGTACCTTTAACTTGACAGCTAAGACTATCGACAGTGAAAAAAGTTAAAACTACCGATATTAAACCATAAATACGAGCGGCAGAACATTGTATTTTTAATTACGTTTTTATTATGAACAGCTAAAGCTGCTAAACGCCTTAGAAATGCTTTTTAACAAAGGAAAGATGGATTTTGTTTATTGACTTGTGAAAAAGCTAAGACTATCGACAGTGAAAAAAGCCAAAGCTATCGATAGTGTCGATTTAAATAAACTAAACTATAAATACTAACGGCTGAGCAATTGAAATATGCTGCTCGATCGTAGTTTGTCCTTGTGTCTGCTGTTGTTTTCCTTTTTAGATGATTCATTCTGGAAACCTCTGGTCTGTCCACGACAAACGTCCAGTTCTATGTCTGCTCTGCCACGCGTCGTCCGCCACTTAGTTTTAGGTCGAACGCCTGCGGATTGGCAAGCGGATCCAGGTCGGCAAATAGGTCCAGCCAGGGATTGTTGCCGTTGCTGCTCTGCTGGCTCGGTTTGTTGTTCGTTTTGGCCGGAGCAGCAGTGGTTGAGACGCTGCTCGTTATGGGCGTCTGCTGCTGACTGAACATGCGTGCCCAGAACTTGTTGTTCCCGCTGTTGTCCTCCAGCAGCGGCGCCTCGATCAGCGGACTCTCCTCCAGCTGCTTGGACAGCTCGATGAGCAGCGATTCGTTGTCGCCGCAGGCGGTTGGAGGCGCGGGCGTGTCTTCAGTGGGCGGCTGCGGCTCAGACTCGGTCTTTGGCTTGTCCTGATACTCATCCTGCACAAGGGACAAACTTAGTAAGTATTAGTCACATATTTAGGTGGACATACCGCAAAGAATAGCGACTGATCCTTGTCGACTGCCTCAAGCGGCGCAGCTTCCGGCGTGTCGACACCTTCGTTCTGGGACAGTTCCTTGAGCACACAAAAGTCGTACTTGGGCTTCATGACGAGCGCATTGGAAATGGTCTGGAATGTGGAGGCGGCTTTTTGCGCAAAGGTCTTCAGCTCGGCCAAATAGGCGACCAGGGCGTGGGAATACATGTTGCAGCGTGCAGCAGCCAGCAGATCGATCTGTGTGGAGAGGGTCTTGAATAAATAAAAGCATATATCGCTTGAATGGACTTTTTAACACCTTCTGTATGGAGTCCATGGAGTAGCCGTCAAAGTTGTGCTTGGCGGCGCGCACATGCGCCTGAGCTGTGCGAAACTTGTCCAGTCCTTTACCCGTGTCCGGATCCATGTCCTGGCTGGCCGTGTGCTTCATCCAGGAGAGAGCGGCGCGATATTCGGTGCGCTCCTTCTCCATAGTCTGCAGCGTCAGCTCCGTATCCTTGACGGCCCGGCAGCGATACACGTCCACCTCGTGCTGCAGTCGCAGCAGCGGCACACGCACACACATCCTTTGCTGTCCTGCGAAGGACATGGCCTTGCCAGCATTTGTGATGCTGCCGCCTGTCGTCTTGCTGCGCTTGCCCGCCTCCTTGAGGAAGCGCCCGAAGACGCACTCCTCCTGCGACAGTATGCACAGGCGCTCCTGGTACTGGTCAATGATTTTGCAGAGCTCCGTGCTGGTGTCGCTTATCGATTTGAATACCTCGATTTTGGCGTCCAGTTCGGCATCGGAGGAGATTACGTGCTTGTCCTCCTTGCTGCCCAGCTTGCGCTGGACGACCTTCTTGGTTATCCAGTATTGGTGTTGCACCTCCGACTTTAACATATTTTCGTTTCAATTTCACAGAAGGCTGGAGAAAAAAGTGCTGCTACGAAAAAGATAAAAAGCAGCTTTAACTTTCTGCGCCGACGCAAAATTCAGTTACATTGGCGTTGCCACACCTGCCACATGAAGTGAACGAAAATCATAGCGTAGCTTTTATTGTTTACTGGACTTGTTGATTATCAGCTGTTCGCATCAGCTGCTCAAAGGCCAGTTTGCGAAAAAAACTGTCATTCGTTTTGCTTAAACATAAAAATAAAGGAGTTAATGAAAAGTGTTTTAGAAATCAAAGTTTGCGTAGCGTTAATTGTTCAAACTAAAATTTGGCGTTGCCACACTTGTACATAATCAGCCATAAGTCTCCACTTCATAGAGATTGCAAAAAAATAGGTGCCGCTGCCTATAGATTTAAAATGACGCCACAATTGCATATTATGCTCTTCTTTTATGTAACCATTTTTATGTTTCTCTTCAGAATTGTAATTATGACTAGCACAATAACTTGGAAGTAAATTAAGCATCTTTAAAATGGCGCACATTAGAGTAATACGCTGTTACAGTTGTCTCCAAATTGCAAGCTTTAAACGAAATACTATAAAATACCGCACATTAACAGCGCTTTTCGAGCTTAACATTAAAAGAACTGTTAGCGTTCAAAGAGCGCAGATGCGCTGGTATATTTGTTTGAGGTATATTTGTGCTTTCGCGATTCGGTCACGCACACCGCTTTGCATTTTGTTGTTGCTTTCGTTTGGCGCTGCATTTAACCGCGCGCCGCATACATTTTGCATAGAACGCTGCCGCTTCTCGTGCGGCCAAACGTATTGACATTATTTTCGACGGACTAATATTTGTGCAAGTGTCTCGCGCCGCGCGTGTTTACAAGTGCATATGCACATGTGTGTGTGTATGTGGTATGTGTGCATTAGAGTCTGGGCTAAAGTTCGGAGCGACTGCAATGGCAATTGCAATTGAAAGCGACACATATTTGCTGTCATATCGCTAATTCGCTGGACAGGTAAGCTAAACTTGCAACGAGTTACAGTTACTTTCAGCTTGCTGTTTGGGATGCTAGTGCGCACACAGATACACACATGCATGCATGCATACACACACACACACACTCACACATGCTGCCGGCCGCAGAAGCTGAAGAAGAAAGTGAACAAGTGTGTGCGAATGTTTCTGCTTCTTGTGGCAGCAGTAGCATCGGCAGCATCGGCAGCGGCTTGCTAACTGACCAAAAACAAGTTGGGAGGCTGCGGCTTTGCCACCTGCGGCAAATGACAGCGTCTGGCAACTTTGCCGACTGCGTGGGTGTGCGTGCATGTGTGCATGTGTGCATTTGTGTGTGTGTGTGTGTGTGTGCGTTCGTCCAAATTGATTGTTCGTTTTGTTATGAAGATTATGTCCGTCCGCCTGTTAACAGCAACAGTGCGTGAAACGTTGCTCAGTTTGAGCGCCTTGCAACACTTGAGAGTTTTTAAACTGATTGCAGTAACAATTAGATGCGGCTCTGCGCGCACACACCAACAACAACAAAAAAAGACAGCCACAACAAAAGAAACAATCAGAATTGGAATTAAAACGAAAAGGTCATCCACGGGCACTTGCCGGCCTCAGGTCTCAGTTAAAGCTTAATGGGCGCAGCGCGAGGCCTTTTACATGCCAAAAAAAAAGCAGCAACAACAATAACAACAACACAAATCTCAGACCGCCGCTCGTTACCGACCCGTTATTGCTGTTGTTGTTGTGTTTTTTGTTTTGTTTGTTTGTTGGGTTTTCCAGCTTCAAAGCCGCGCTCCGCTGCTGCTGCGCAGTCGCCTTTAACAATTGTTATTGTAAAGACCAACAGCAACAACTACAAAGATTTCACTGCGGCAACTGCACTTGACGCTGACACACTTGTTGTCGTTGTCGTCGTTGTTGTTGTTGTTGTTGTAACTGTTTGTGTCAACGCCTGGTCACATTAATCAAAAGCGCTTCGATCGCATTCGATTGCGCCCGCTTGTTATCGATAGCAAAGCTTTGCTTATGTCTCTCCCACTCTCTCTCTCTCTTTCTGTCTTTCCTGCTTTGACAATCACATTTTGCATAAGCATATAATCTCATGCATGGCGTTGCCGACAAGCAACAACAACAACAGCAACAACAATCAGTGTTGCAGCTTTACATTTTTCTCACAGCCCGCAAAGACGCATTACAAAAACAAAACAACAAAAAAATGAGAAAATTTTTTACAAATATCTGTGCATACATAATTTTTGCCACCGTTGTTTTTGTTGTTGGTTGTATCAAGTTACTTTTGGTTGTTGCTCGGCTGCTCTGCTCTCATTTGCATGCATATTTGTTAAGTTTTTAGCAGCCGCTGCTGCTGTTGTTGTTGTTGTTATTTGTGCTGCCGTTTTTCCACTGATTATTTTTTGTGTCGCCACACGGCGTTGCTGCAACTAAATTGGCCTTAATTGGCTGCCTTTTTGCTGCTGCTGCTGCGGCTGCTGCCAAACTTTAGTTGTTATATGCCGCTGTTATCGGTCGTTGTTCGCTGGTTGTTGTTGTTGGTGTTGTTGTTGCCGGCCGGCCGGCCACTTGTGGCATGCAACAACTGAGCTCGCTTAATTTTCCAATTTTTTGTTATTGCATTTTTACTTTTATTTGTTGCGCCTATTCGAATTTAATTAGGCAGCAGCGGCTGCGGCAGTTTTCATTATTGTTTGCAAATTGTGGGAAAAATCAGTGAGCCAAAAAACGCATTTCGAGAATTTATAGCGCCTGGCTGGCTGGTTGACTGCATTTTATAGCCGGTGGTTGCATAATTTCAGCTAAGTCGCCGCCGCCGAAACTGAGCGCAAAAACAAGCCAATAAATCAAAATGCCATTCTCAAGCCAGCAACGGCTGCTGCAAGTGTGCTGCAACAATAACTTAACAGGCTTGACTTGCGGCTACCCTATAACAATAATTCGCGAATAGATTTACAGCTTGACATATGGGCGAAAGTCCAACGTGACCAAAATATAACAGATGAAACGTAAAGAAAATAGCTTTAAAGCTGAAATGTACACAAAATATATACAAATCAAACATATTTGTATGTTTTTGGACTAAGACTGCCTTGTAAGTCTGTATGCTAATATAGACAACATTTTATAACCAAAATATCAAGGCAAACGTATGGTAAAGATATGTCACGTCACGTATACTGATTATTCGTCATATATTCTAGAAAGTCGTGAAATTTGCAAAGATTACTGCGTTTTTATGGATGTACGGTATTAGTTTTGTATTTACTTTTGATATTCTTATCTTATTTAATAGAAGTATCACAGGATCCTCCACAAGATATTTGTACATTCCAGTCTTGACTTTGCCTTTTATAGTGGTATTACTGCTCAGCATTTGGGATTCATGGGATCTAGACTCGGATTACCTGTATGCTATTCCAGTTCCTAATGAAGCTCGTCCAATTACTCGCCATACTGATAAAGCACTTTATATAGAGGATTCGAGTAGATACAATGAATTATGAAATTAGAAAAAGTAAAAATATCTTTTAATTTAGAGAGTGAAGTATTGTGAGTGCCCGATTATGTAAATTCTGTACAGGGTATTGCAGCAGCACTAGCATTTACAATAAGCGGCCCGTATTCAGAGCATGTCAATGCAGCTATCTCATACCACATACTACATACGACATACTTATATTCGAGTACTCTATATGCACTTACTTATAGATGTGGGCTATGGTAATGTTAGCCAGCCCACCCCTACCGGCAGCTGTAGGCACATATATGTATATACTTAGTCACAACTGTGTACAACATTTACCGTTTGGCAAGGTCTGTCAGGCCAGACCAGCTGGGGCTACAGCTCCGGCTCCGGCTCCGGCTCTGACTGTGGCTCTGGCTCTGGCTGTGGCTCTGGCTCGGATTCTTGCCCACCCATTGCACAATCTCAATCTGTGCGCCGTGTGTGTGCTCTGTCAATAGGCCAGTGCCTAGTTTATTGAGTCGTCGACGTTGCTGTTGTTGTTGTCGTCTAGGAGGGTTTGTTAACTGTCATGCCCACGTGACGAGGCCAAGCTGCAAAGCAGCCAAGCAGCCAAGCAGCCAAGCAGCCAAGTGGCCAAGTGTCCAAGTGGCAATTCATTTTTGTTGTTTTTATACCCTGAACCCATTAAAAATGAGTAAAAAGGGTATTATGGTCTTGTGCAAAAGTATGTAACAGGCATTAGGAAGCATCTCCGACCATATAAAGTATATATATTATGGTTCCGTATCAACAGCCAAGTCGATTTAGCCATGTCCGTCTGTCTGTCTGTCCGTCCGTCTGTCTGTCTGTGTGAACTCACGGATATCAGAGACTATAAAAGCTAAAGACTTCATATTTGCAATTTAAATTCTCGTAGTCCCGGGACAGATCAAGTTTATTTCATTTTATCGATAACTCGTCCCGTTCAAAAGATATCGATAAATTTCAATTTCAGACCAGTGTTTTTTGGCCATAACTTGAAAGTCATAAGAGCTAGAGGCCCCAAATTGGGCATGTCTAGTCTTGATTATCATACACATATTACAAATAATCCACAATCCCCCCAAAAGTTGAAAAAAACGCATTTTTTAACTTATGACCTTGCAATTTGGTTTCAGAAAGATCGGACAATAAACACAGAAGTTATTTAAGATTTTACTTTCCATTACATGAATGTATACACACTGATAGATTAGTATGAATGTAAGGACTGGGTTCAGGGTATCTCCTAGTCGGGCACTACCGACCAGAGCACTCTTACTTGTTTTTTGCTATTTTTTGCAATTTGCAGTTGTTGTTGTTAGCATATTTGCATTGTCTTCGTGTCCGTCTCCTTCTCACGTCGCCAAGTGTCGCTGATTAAATTTCAATTTGAGCTAGCTGCCTCAAGTGGCAGCCAGAGCGGAAGCGGCTGCTGCAATCCACAATGTACAATGTACAATGTCTATATAGCAGCTATATATCAATGCATGGTAATGAGCTGGGCAACCGATTTGACCCAATTGGCTGCCCACCTCTCAGCACACACACACGCACACACACACAGAGATTCTCGTTACACCTGAGTGAGGCCTCCTACATGAGAGCGGTCGAGTGACCCACTAAAAGAAGCCTTGCCACTGGCTGGCTGGACTTAAATATAGCTATCAGCTTTAAGTGGCTGCCAGCGCCTCGCTAATTTATTGAATCTCATTGGGAGCAGCTTTCTACACTACACTACACTACACAACACACATGGCATGTATGTATACACTTTCTCAGATGCGGAAGATGTGGAAGTGAAAAGTGCGCCAATGCAAATCTATCGCGCTTTGCTCTTTTGCTGGCAACTCGGCTAAAAGCAAAAACATTTCAAAGGCATCTCACGGATGCATTTCGTCTCATCTCGTCTCGTCTCAACTCATCTCATCTGCTTTTTGCGGCTTTTGCGGTCGCACAAATATTTACATACGTTTTGTGCACATATTGAGTTATAGACACTAGATTTATAGAGACATTAAAGCAGAGAGTGGAGAATGGGGAATGGGGGATGGGGGGTAACAAAAAGTGCGTGGCTGGCGTTTTAATTAACCCATGAGCTCAACTGGCCAATTACTTTGACTTTGTCGGTGGAGAGGAGGAGTGTAAGTAGTAGTAAGAGTACGTTTCACATTTGCGCCAATGACTTTCACTTTTTAGCAGGAGCCGCTGCTGCTGCTGCTGATGTTGACTCTGTTGCAGTCTGGGTTAATGAGGATGCCACATTGCTGCACATTTTTCGTGCCGCTTCATTGTGATTATCTCTGCCCCACGTCTGCCCTGTCTCCCTCTCTCCCTCTCTCTCTCTCTCCATCTCTCTCCCTGTCTCCCTGTTTGGCGTTGCACATTTTTCTTGTGCCAGCAAAACGAGAAGAAAAACTATGGCAGCCGTTGCTTTCATGTAATTTATTTGTTTATTGTCTTGCCGGCCTACACCCACCCCAGCAGCTGTTGTTACACTTGCACTTGCCACAGAGCTGCGAGCTTTTCCAACTTACTTATCTCTCTGCACTTACCTGTCCACCTTTCCACCTCCCACCAAGCTGCTAGCTGCTAGCTGCTCGTTAGCTCAAGATGAACAAGTTTGTTTTTCTTCTTCACAGCGCTGCTATTTTTTTTTTTTGGCCAGGAAGCCGGCAATGTTTCATTGTTGTTGCGTCCCACTATTCTCCCTCATGCGAGTCGCCTAATTAGCTGAGGGCTGTTTGCAGCAGCTCAAAGGTCTTTGAATCTTGTGTTTGCCAACGCTTCGCTTGTTTCGCTTTCGTTCTCACAACACACAGTCAACGAATTTCCCAAGACTTTTCACAACCACTGTGCGCTGTGCTCGTTCGGAACTCGCGTTTCCTGTGTGATTCACTCGACTATTCCTGCTGCCTGCTGCCTGCTGTCTGCTGCTCCTGAAAAGCGCAACTTTGGCGGCTTAGCAGCCTCGAAGAGCAGCTCAGCTTGGTTCGGAGCATTTCCAGGAAACGACGTTTCCTCTCAGCAGCCAGTTGCCTGTTTTCATCAGCCAGTTGCCACCAAACTGGACAGATTGCCCTTACCAAAAAGCAAGCAGTATGAGACGCTAAAAGCATTAGAGTAGCCAAAAGCAAAGTATAGCTCAAGAAAGGTTTATATTTTAGACTCTTAACTGAAAAGAAGAACATAGACTCTTAACTGAAAAGAGAACATAGACTCCTAACTGAAAAATAAGACTCTAAAACATAGATCTTTCTCGGGCTATCCTACATATGCTTTAGACTTTTAACTAAAAAGAAAAGTCTAAAGATCCTTCTCAAACTATCAAACTATCTAGGTTTTAGACTTTTAACTAAAAAGAAGAGTATAAGACTTAGACTTAGACCATTCTCGAGCTATCCTTTGCTTTAGGTTTGGATTGATCTAGTCTTTGCCTTACTATTATAATAATGTCTAAAGTTTTGTTTGCTATTTGAATCCCTAGTATCCCTAGTTAACTTTATACTAAATGTGAATTTAAAAACGAATACCTAGACTCAAAGGAAGAATCACTATAGGGAGAATCTTTTTCCGATCACTGCACTCGTCTATCTCATCTTTCTTGGCTTTGTTATTGTTTGCATAGATGGTCTGTTAGTTGAGTCAAGTGAAGTATATGTTTTATGCAACTACTACTACTATCCCTAGTAAACTTTATACTAAATGTGAATTTAAAAACAAATACTTAGACTCAAAGGAAGAATCGCTATAGGGAGAATCTATTCCCGATCACTGCATAGCTGCCTTTCAAGTGTATTGCATCTTCGACTCGTCTATCTCATCTTTCTTGGCTTTTTTATTGTTTGTATAGATGGTCTGATGTTGGTTGAGTCATATGAAAGACCTGGCCCAGAACACTCCGACTCCGAGCATTGTCGTCGGCGTCATCAGCTTTAGCAGAAAACTTGATTTTTTAGCTGTTGTTGCAAGTTTTTGGTTGCGTTTTGCTTTGTTTTGTTATTGTTGCTGTTGCTCTGAACGTTTCTCACATGATTAAGCCAGATTGCTTACAGAACTCCAGCGTTAGCTATCTTCTTGTGTGTGTGTTGCCTATTTATAGCGCACTCGCAGTTTGGACTTTGACTGCCTTGGCTAGAGAATCATGGGCCCATGACGCAGCGCCTTTGGGCCAACAGATTTGCATCATACGAAATGCACTCGAGAAGCTGTTTGTTGTTGTTGTTGTTGTTGTTCTTGTTGGCTAAGTTCAAGCATTGTTTAATGCTGCCAAAGAAGTGGAAAGAAGCTCGTGCCCGCATCTAGATGACGAAATCGCAGCCACTTGAGTTGTTCGCTTTTGGATGATGCAGATGCAGATGATGATGGTGTCTTCTGTTCTGCTGTGCCATGTGGTCTCAATTGCAAAATGCAAATATCAACAATGAAACAAATTTTGGTACATTATTTGCCTGACAAAATCGTTGCGCCAAATGGGCAAACAAAGCAATGAACAGATGCCCCAATAGATGTTACCTTGGCGCAGCCCCCACCTCTGAGATCCCCTTCCACGCCCCCGACCATACCACGCACCCCGTTGTGCAATTGGTTGTACGATGATGAATGGTTGACCTAGTCGAGTGTTTGTTGTCTCTGCTGCTGCTGCTGCTTTTGGCATTCTTAAGTCTCTTTGAGTCAATTTATGCTAATTGCTAATTGCATAATAATTCAATTGAACCAACCAGTCAGGCAGTCTTAGTTAGTCAGTCGACTAGTCAGCCACATTTCCGCGTTGTTAAGCAGCTCTGCTGCTGATGCTGCTGCTGCTGCTGCTGCTGCTGCATCTGCATCTGCATTCAATTCAATTACACAATTTCTGTTTGGCTCTTTGGTAATGCAAATTTTTGTGTTTCCTTGCTGCTTTAATTAAAGCCACAACGTTTATTGGCGATTTGGTCATTAAAAACACTTTAAAAGTGCCTAGACGGGCTACTCGGGTTCTCTTTCTTTTACTATGTCTGCCTGTTTTATAAGCAATACGTTTAAATTACTCATACGCCCCATGGGAAACGACCAATTGGCATGTTGTTGACTTCACACAAAAGTTGAGTTGCTTTAGTGCTTAAAGAACTATTAAAAATTCACAAATAATAAAAAACAATATTTATATTGTGTGTATTAAAGGTAAATGTTTATACTAGTTAAAAAGCATAAATGTTGAAAAGCCAACTTTCATAATTTTTATAAAATATAAATTTAATTCTGCCAACAAGTTCGTAAACCTTTCATTTAGATGTCAAACGGATATGCAAAGGGTACGAAAGCTTATACCAACTGAATAATCATGTAGACCGAAATAAAAGCTCCACTATATCATATAGATACCATAGCAACAATCAGCTAGACAATTGTTTGTCTTGTAAAGAAACAGAACAAAAAAAGTCATATTTTTTACATATTTAAGCAGATATTCAAGGGCAGCAACATTTCGTTGCATTTTGTTACAGCAGCAGCAACAACAATAACTAAAGCCAAAAAAAAAGCAGCAATAACAAGAATAGTTGTTAATTTTCACTTTGTCAGCACGAAATAAAGGTGGAGCAAAGCAAAAGCTGAACAAAAACCAATTTCAACATATTCGTTTTCAAGTTCATGACTAGAAGCAAACGAATAGCAGTAACAGCGACAGCAACAACAACAACAACAACAACAACAACAACAACAATAGTGGCTATAACGACGCGTCGATAGCTGCAATTTTTGAATTAGCCAAATTACTATTATTTGGCGCAGCGCACACACAGATACAGACACAGATACAGATACAAAGATACAAACAAATAGACACATAGCATATAGATATATGTGGACAGACACACTTGAATTTGTTAGCCTTGTTTGTCTGGCCTCGACCATGGTTGCAGCAGAGCCTTGGCCCTTACGTGCTGAATGATTTAATGTCCTTTTTGGCAGCGACATCACACCTAAAACCCCAAACCCGGAACACCCCGAACGCCCTAACAGTTAGGGTAGTCCTCACAGCTGTAAATGTTTGTCTAGACTGCGGCTGTTTTTCGTTTTCTGCTCGAAAAGTGAGTTTTGTTTTGGGGCCTTGCAGGACGTTAGTCGTACCCGGGGTCGCCTTAAGGACCTTCATACGCTCGTTTCCGCTCCGGGCGTTTCAATTTATCGCACCGCGACATTTGGCACTTTACTTTTGCGTGTTCCGCTTGTCGGCTTTCGGCTTTCGGCTTTTGGCTTTTGGCTTTCTGCTTTCGACTTTTGTTTTCCTTTTGCATGCAGCTCAAATTAGACAAAATGATAACGAAGTTTTAATTTCATTTCCAAAGCGGATTTCGCTGCAGTTGTTTCTGTGCTGACTTTTCTTTTGTGTGGGCGTTTTGGGGGGGTTCAGGATGGGGTCGACGGGTTCAATGGAGTTTAGTTTTGGATACCCTGTAGTGCAAACAAGTTTATTTAACAACTATTGTTTGTTCCTTAAAGGTCTTGCAATATATTTTATAGAAGAAGTTTTGATAGTTTGATTAATGAATGCCATAAATAAAATTTTATTATATACAAAAGTATTTCATTGATTAATGCTGCCAATGAATAATATTAATTAGTAAAAAAACTAAATATACATTTTTCATAATGAGCTATTCAATATTTTTCAATTTTTCGACTCCTATATTAATAAAACTTGGCAAATGCTATGATAAATTTTTTAACTACAGCATGCAACAGATAAATATATCATAAGCGTAACATGTTATGTAATTCTCTTTATAAACAAACTACCGCTGAGTTTGAAAATAAAATTTAAATAAATGCATTCCCGGCCGTTTTCGAGCTAAACGAAAAAAAGCTAGATTTTAGATTTTGGAAAAGAGATACCCTTAGAAAAAGTCAATATCTCAGAATTGAGTGGGTTGATTGTAGAGATCTTTACGTTTTTGAAAACAATATAAAATATCCTATACACAAGTCATATGTCGGTTTGCAAAAGGATTTCGTTTAGGTGCTAATTAAGACTAAACTAGGCATAAGATTTAGTTCGTGTTTCCGCTTTCCATGTAGAAACTGAAACTATTGCTAGGATAACTGCACGTTGTGCATGCCCCACTACTAATATTCATAATTGTTGTTGTTATTTAGCCCGCATTGCATTTTGATATTTGCGTGCCTGCAAACTGAAAACTGAACTTCAAAGCCAGCGATGCGCATAAAGCCGATAAGGTTGCACAAACTGAAAAGCGAAAGATTGGGGCAAGGGTTGCATTGCATAAGCACATCAATCGTTGGACCAGACAGCCCGGCAGGAAGAGCTGCGAATAGGAATAGGAGAAGGGGGACTTTGCCGCAGGCCATATATCATGCAGAGTATTCGCCACTGGGCCTGAGTGGAGAGGAGGTCTATGGTGTCTAAGCCGCTCATAACAACTGGCAATTAAAGTTCATGAATTGACATGAAATTCACAATATACATATATATATAATAGTAATCAGACAATCAAGCCAGTGAGCCAGGTGGGTGAGACTCTCGAATCAGACGCACTTGGCTCGGATTTCACGTTCTCCGAAAGAAATGCTGGGGGTAAATCAAAGCGCTAGCCATGATTTGCCAGTATTTCGAGTAGACAGACATATTTATCTGAATGGAAGGTCTTGAAGGTAAAAATAAAAATAAAGAAAAACTTAAAATTGCGCACAAGTTGCGATTAAGGTCAGTTCAGCAGCTTGACCCGATTTGTATTGTTTGCTGCACAACAACAACAGCAACAACAACAATGTGAAAAAGCTAAATTCGCAATTTAATTACAAACGGAAACAAATTAATTTCGAACAATTGAAATGAGCCACATTATTGGCAAGAGGCAAAAGACCAAAGACATTGGATGCTGATGATCGTGATGATGATGATAATGATGATGATGATAATGATGATGATGATGATGGTGATGCAGAAAACAAGCCAAAGATTTAGCAGTTTCTATTGGTCCAAAGCAAACTGCACTAAGAAACCAAATGAATTCGACTTCGACTTCAACTTTAGCTTCGACTCTCGACTTTTTTGTTTGCTTCGCTCATAAACTTTTGCCGTCTACTTTGAATGTTGTTGCTGACTTGGGGCAAACAACTATTGTTGTTGTTGTTGCTGTTACTTTGCCATGAGCCATGCAACATGCCAAGTTTCTAGCTGTGAAATATGTGTAGCAGGCTGGCAATTTTGCTGTGCTGGGCTGCTTAGTTCAAGAACTAATTACTGCGCAATTTTCGGCGCTCTGTAAATAAAACAATAGAGTTTTAATCTTAAATCTATGTTAATTATAATAATTTTTTATTTTTCAACTGCAATTATTTATATTTATATTATTTTATTTATTTTACTTCAACTGTCTGTCTGTCTGTATGCAAAGTAGTCGCTCGGGTTTTGAGCTATCGCGATGAAACTTGGCACAGAGACTTACTATTCAAAGGAACAGCATAATTGTCGGAATTGGCCAGATCGTATCACTATATCTTATAGCTGTCAGACAACTGGAAGTCGGTTTTGGCCATATATCGCATGTTTTTAAAGCGTGTGTTGTAAAGTAACCTCCAGTATGCAAAACAAATATAAGCTAGTGAAATCCATCCATAGACTCGAACATTATAAAAGCTCCGTCACGCCGAAGATAATCCTTCCCCACATGTTTCAAGTTTAATTTCGTTAAATTTTTGAATGTCTTAAGATTAAAATCAATCAGCTGACGAATCTGTGAGTCTATTAAAGACTGAAGGAATATTTATTCTGTATTTCAGCTTTCCAAGTTTAATATCTTGAAATCTGATAATGCTCTTAATATTAAATTCAATCAGTTTCTGAGTCTGTAATATTTATTTTCTTTTATTCTGCAAATATACTTGCAAAATCATCTTGCATAACCGCAACAATAATTCAAGTTCGCTCTTTAAAAACGCTATCGCGATTCTTCAATTGCTTTCGCTGCTGCTCCAACAACAACAGCTGGCAGCTCTTTCCGTTTTCCCCAAGCCTGCCGCGTTTCCCTTTCCCCAGCAACTCCAATAACCCATAAAATTGAAATTTCCATATATTTCCAGTTGCCAAAGCGAGAAATCGCCAAGCACCAAAGACCAAAAGACAAGCAATAAAAGTTATAAATATTGAAGAGATCTCCCCCAGCCAATGAAAAACAAATGCTTTGGGGGCATGGTGTATGGTGCATGGTGCATGGAGCATGTAGCATGGAGCATGGAGCATGGTGCATCGCATCCAATACCATCCCCATCCACAAACGCCCACACGATGTTGGCGCTTTCATCAAAATGCACATAAATTTGAACAACTGCCGCGGCCAAGTGAGACGTTTGTAGCGCCAAGCGTCCATGTGGGTGGTCACCCAATGGAACTGGACGCCAGACCCCAAAGCTAGACCCGACTAGGGTCTCCTCTCCCCATCTCTCGCCGCTCCACACACATTTGCATCTTTCGGATCTCTTGTTGGCTGCAGTTGCATTTGCCGTTGGCAACGATTTCTAAACAAAATTTGCATTTAATTGGACAGGCGTTTGGAGTTTGTCCCAAGAGGGAGAGGCGGCAGGGGGGCGGGGGCGTGTCTCAAAAAAGGGGGTAGGCGTTGACAAATTTCGTTTGTTCTAGTTTGAAGCGCCCTCTGGCGGACGCGGCATCAATCAGCGACATCTTTTAAATGTTTGTTGTTCGCTTTTCGACAAGATGACGTTTTCAGAAATTAAAAGAGCGATGAGTGAAAGTGTATTTGTCGTATGCTGTTGTTGTTGTTGTTTGTCATTGCATTTGTTGTCATTTCTTTTGCCTAGTTGTAATGTGTAATGTTTGCAGCAACAACAACAACAACAGCAACAGCAACAACCACAGCATCGTTGTCATCGTTGTCTTCGTCTTCGTTCGCGTCTTTTGATTGTCTTGCGATAGCCAATTGAGTTTTCATTTGTCAGTCAGTCAAAGCCAAACAAACGTTCAAACGACCCAATGTCTGTCAATGACACAGAAAGAGAGTTTTAAGCATGATATGTGGCTTGTTGTTGCTGTTGTTTTTTTTGTGTGTGTGTACTTTGCTTGTTGCCCACTTTTTTTGTGTTTGTTACTTAGTTGCACTGATTAGACTTTTGTTGATTTGATATCTGCGTTTTCACTTTCGTTCACTTTCAGTTAACGAGCTCAGATTTACATTGACTTATCTATGGGCACGTGCCCCGTTAATTAATGTGCTGCTCCCCCTTGGTCCCCCCTAGGGCGCCAATCCCAAAAAGATCGCTCAGCTCACGTTGGCCGGAAATGTGTTGGCGCCAATCAGAGTTGTCAGCCAGCTGCAACAGAATCTTTAGCTTCTAGTTGAACCCACCTTATGACCCCTTGCCCTAAACTGTTACTCAAATGTCCTTCAAATTGTATGTGGCTTTAACCTTTTAACTGTTTTGTGCACAGTTTGAACTCTAAACTTGGTCAACATGCATATATATACACACACAATATTAAAGTGCTGCGCTAATTATGTCGACAATCTTTTAATTAAGCCTGCAATTTGGCTAAAGACGCACGAGAAACTGTATTTTTTTGTTGTTGTGTTAGTCTCAGTTTCAGTCTCATTATAAACAATTCTCGTCACTAATTACAATGTGGAAGAACAAATAAAAAACGTACAAAAACCGAAAACAAACTTCAACTAATGTAACTGGGTCAAGTCGCCGACGTCGACGTCAGACTGACAAAACAAAGTATATATATATATATATGAATTTACTTTGTACGTAGAGAAATATTGTGGAAAAACTCAAGATTTTTATCTGCGGTTTTATGTGTTTTTTTTGTTTTTATGGTTGCTTAGCTTCACAAATTGAAATGAAGCTCAGTTTAGTATAGGACAAGTGTTTTGTGTTTTGTGTTTTGTTTTTGTCCTTGCAACCTGATATTTAGCATATGTTTTGCCCCTTAACCTCTTAACTTTCCACGAAAATTTGAAAGGTGACAATTGTCCAATTGATTGCCATCAAAAAACGAAAATGAAAAAGAGAAGAAAAACCAGCCTCAGCTGACCGTCAGTCGGGGCAGTCTATAAAGATATTTTTTGCGAAAGTTGTCGCATAATATGGCAAAAGTGTTTGCTTTATTATTATACTCTTTTCGAAGAAAATAGTATATTAAGTTTGTCCTGAAGTTTGTAACGCATAGAAGGAAGCGTCTGAGACCCCCAAAAGTTACTGCCAATATGCTTATAAAAAAAAAACAAATTGATCTAGCCATGTCCGTCTGTCTGTCTGTCTGTCTGTCTGTCTGTCTGTCTGTCTGTCTGTATGTATGCAAACTAGTCCCTCAGTTTTTGAGCTATCGCGATGCAACTTTGCACAGACACTTATTATTCAAGGGGACAGCACATTGGTCGGAGCCGGCCGGATCGGACCACTATATCTTATAGCTGCCATACACCTCAAAGTCGGTTTTGGCCATAAATCCGATGTTTTCAAAGCAATTGCCTTAAATTTCCTTGTACACTTGAACATCCATATAACTCATCGATGGGTAAAATCGCAAATCGATTGAGTCATAAACAGCGAAGATATGCGTCATTAAATATTTTGAAAAAACAGGTGCATATGAGCAAACAAAGTCAAGCGCAAGAAAGCTTTTGATAGTCTGAGCAAACAAAGTCAAGCGCAAGAAAGCTTTTGATAGTCTGCTCTTCAAGGTATTTTGCCACCGATCATCAAAACGGTTTGTGGCGTATGGCGTAAAGAGCCGCGCTAACGAACGCATGTTTCGCAAGTTCAAGTTCGAGCCTCGGCGGCGACTGATTGTTAATTTAATACTTTTTTCTTTTTCTTCCTTCCAAATATATAACTGTAATCAAATTAATTTGCTTCCAATAGCTTAGAACAAAAACAATGCCACGCGAAAAAACAAATGCTGACAAACGCGAGTTGCAGGTTGCAGGAAAACAAAAGAAGGAAATTTGTAACAGTCGGCTCTTCAAGCAATTTTGTCAGCGATCATCGAAACGGCTTGTGGCGTAGTGGGTAAAGTTGCGAACTGGTGAGCGAGAGGACCCGGGTTCGAAACCAGCGGCGACTGGTCATTTATTTTCATTTTTTCTTATTCTTCTTTTCAAATATATAATAACTGTAATCAAATTCATTTGCTTTCAATGGCTTAGAACAAAAACAATGCCACGCGAAAAAACAAAAGCTCAGTATAAATCGAGTTTGTTAGCGATTCTTAAAACTGCTTGGTGTAAGCAGTACAAAGCAAAACAAGAAAGCTTTTGACAGTCTGCTCTTCAAGGGATTTTGTCAGCGATCATCAAAACGGCTTGTGGCGTAGTGGGTAAAGTTGTGAACTGGTGAGCGAGAGGACCCGGGTTCGAAACCAGCGGCGACTGGTCATTTATTTTCATTTTTTCTTATTCTTCTTTTCAAATATATAATAGCTGTAGTCAAATTCATTTATTTTCAATTTCCTAAATTGTTTCTAATTTTTTTTTTCATACATAAAGTAGCTTTAATAGAATAATTCAAAAGAAAAATTTAAATTCATTGGCAAAACCAATGACACGCGAAAAAAAATATGGATCTCAAATTCTGAATATAAGCTCTCGTATGTTCAGATTAAGTTTTATGACAATTCAATTTCCGACAGCGGCCTTGAAAGGTATAAGAGCAACAGGCACAAAATTTGGTATGTATATTGTAGTATACATATGTAATGTAGTTTTGACTTTTTGGAAAAACTGAAACTTGTATATTGTTCAATTCGGTAGCACTTATGAATGCTAAGGGACGCGTCCACGAGCTGCGGATAGTGAAACGTCCCTGTTTACATGAATACCTTTATATATTTTATTTTATATGTAGGGGTATATGTATGCGACATTAATATCTGCGAATTAAATAAGCAGTCACGGAAAAATAGTAAAAATTGCTTTAAGGTTCGAAAAGAGTATTTAATCTTCGGCACGCCGAAGATAATCCTTCTCCACTTGTTTTTGTTCAGTTAGTTTCTTTTACTATTAGATTGCTTTTTGGTTAATGCTCCACTGTCCACAGTCTCAGTCAGTCGTTGCCACATTTCACAGCCATAATTCAACTAATTAAATGCACATGAAAAATTCAGCACTTCAAATGGTAAACCGGACAATTCGAAATGCCAGCAAAAGGCCAAAAACTCTCTGAGAAATATTTCAAATTTGAAATGTACATCAAATCACTGAATTTGCTGTGTTGTGTGTGTGCCTGTACCTGTGTACCCAAGTGAAAGAGACTCGTCCAAGTCCAAGCTGTGGTGCAGCAGCGGTTCACTTTGGTGGTGGCCATGGGAAGCATCCACATTTAGCTGCAACTAATTGAAATACTTTTCAAACCAATTGCATGTTTGACATTGACGCGGTGAAATGCCTGCCATTCGATTCGATTAGGTAATGCATTTTGAAGCAAAACTGTATTTTATTTAGAAGAATATCAGCAAAATAGAAAATCATTGGAGATATCAGATTTAAATATAAATAGTAGAATATGTAAAGGTTTCTTATAATTTACGAAAACCTTGATTATATATTATATAAAATACCTATTCCTATAACATTATATACTCAGAGAATTGAAAATATATCCAAATAATAAATTGTATTTTATTTAGAAGAATATCTGAAAAATTTAAGATCATTGGAGAAATTAGTTTTAAATATAAATGGTAGAATATGTAAAGGTTTCTTTTAATTTACAAAAAATTGATATTAAAAACTAAATAGAATAACTATTTCCATAACATTATATGCTCAGAGAATCATAAATATATCCAAATAATAAAATGTATTTTATTTATAGCAATTTAAAAATTGAACATCATTGGAGAAATGAGGTTTAAATATAAATAGAAGGAGTTGTAAACGATTTTTTTCAATTTACGAAAACTGCTATTATAAAAACTATAAAATTATATAAGCAGAGAAATAAAAGCGTATCATAAATTAGCAAATAAATGTGTTAAGTGAAGAACAAATATAAATTGATTACATTTCTTGTAAACTTGTTTAAAACTTGATTCAATGTTGTTTACTCTAGACTAAACGGAAATGTTCACATTTAACAAATTCCGCTTTTGGTTACATGTTCTTTTTTTAACTCTATGTTATTTGTGAATATTAATAGTCTTATATTGTTAACTTTTAAAACATTTTTATAAATTCATCTGTAACCTCAGCCATAAGTTTAAAATTGATTAGAATGAGAAAATTGACAAATAGTGAACTAACTATGTTCTTTAGCATAACTTTCAGCTAGTTATGTATAAACTCAAAGCCCTTTCGGTAAATCTAGAGATCATTAGTCATTTGATAATGGTGTTTTCATTGATTACTTGAATTCTTAACTCCATTACAGGCATTGCATATTCTATCTGCCATCTGATTTTCCAGCAATTGGTTGATTATCCAATTATGTATTGATGGATTCTGTGCGGAAATTGTCTTAGTATCCCGCACCTAAGGCGTCTCATTTTGATAATTGTGTGGACTTTGTGTTCAGCCACTGACCGACCTGAAAGCCTTTCCAAATCAATTAGCGTTGACCCCAAGTGTTACCTCAAGCTCTCGCATTAATAGCCTAAGCCCCAAAAGTATTTTCCAAATGCTCAGTTTTTTTTTTATTTCTTTACTTCTTCTCTTCTTTTTTTTATCAATTCAAACGATCGCCAACACGATATTGCCCTAGGTTGGGCTTCGATTCGCTTCGCAGTGGTTGCTTTTCTTGTTGTTGTTGGGCTGAACAGTAGCTGTAACAACAACCACAACAACAACCGCCACTTGGGCGCAACTTTCACTGCAAATTCAAGTTTTAAATTGTTTAAAAGGACGCACTTTGATTCGTTATTTATAGTATTCATCATCAGCAGCAGCGCGCGTTTATCGAATGTCATTTACAACGATGCGTATGAGCAATTTGCGAGGCTTACTAACAACAACAACTAAAAACAGTGCTCAATATGGCTATGTTAGTCGATTTTTAGCATGACGTTTTATATTCTTCCCGGTTTTTAGTTTAGTTATGTTTTGTTTTGTTTTGTTTAATATGACTTGTTTTTATGATGGCGGCTGGCACAATTTATCGCTTTATTATTGCACGCAAATGGCAAAATTAGCTACGGCAAAGCGGCCAGCTGCAATTATAGATACCCTGTACTCTCCCCCGTCCCGAGTCTGATCCCAACTTGGTAGACTGCCAGTGCCCCAGGCTAGACTTGTTTTATTTTTCATGCCACAAGCTGGGCTGTAAAGTTGACCGAATCTTGGTGTTTTATTTTCATTTAATTACTGTTGTGGCAGTTAGTTGTTGTTGTTGTTGTTTGTTGCTGCTGCTGCAGCCGCATTAATTGGCTTGTTTTGCTTAATAATGATTATTGGTTTTTATGGCGCTTTGATTATGCGATGATGCATCGAAAAAGCTGCCACGGATTAGCGCTAAGGCAACGGGAAAGCCGTCTCCGACTCCGACTCTGTCTCCGTCTCCGACTCCATCTCCATCTCCGTCTCTGTCTGTGTCCGTTTGGTGTTGAGCATTTTGTTGATGTTGATGGGCTGTCAGTCAGTTAGTCAGTCAGACAGACGGAGTTTTTGTGGCCAGTTGCAAGTGCTGTCTTAATTATGCAATGGGCGCAATTGAAGACAATTTAAATGCCCGCCAGTTGTGAAAAACAAACACAGCCACAATAATAATAAGAAAGTCAAATAGTGCAATCAATGGCAGCAACGAACATTGTATACACTAAATCCAAATAAATCTAGCTAAAAAGCACAAATGCATTTCCTCATTGTTAGACAGTCGTATATGCCTGCTTTGCACTCGCTTTTATAGTGTATAAAAACATTAATTACTTATGTGCATATGCATATGCAAGTGGAGCTGTCTTCAACCTTTTGCTGCTTGAAGAAGAGAAATAAAAACCTAAATGCAGTTCAAGTGGACAGTTGGGAAGTGGACAACGACTGATGATCATGATCATGATGATGATGATGATGATGATGATTATGCAATGGAGCAAATGAAGAATCCAATGAATGAATGTATCGCAGCTCCTGTCAGCTCTTGACCTCATTCGCTCGTAAATGTTAACAGAAATACATGAAATTTAGTAAAACCGAAACTGAAACCGAAACCGAAAATCAACCTAAACAACAACTCCGCCTGCGCCTCAAACTAAGATTTAATGCGTCGCATTTTAATTGCTTGTAATTAAGCAGCAATTACATAAAAAGGCAAGAGCCGCTGATTTTAAATTAAATGATTACAGCAAGAGCAACGAATGCCTCGCTGCACAAAATTTATAGAGTTTTCAGCTTTTGCTTTTGCTGGTTTAGCAGTATTACGACTAGAAGAAAGCCATTGGGCCCATTAGTTGCACGCGCTTTACAAACTATTGAATAATTAGCAATAATTATTATAATTATAATTACAAGCATTGCATCAGGTGGGTGTCGATCGCACCACTGCACCACTAACCCAAACCAAACCACCAGCACCACCACCACTTAATTTATGTCACGTCATGCGAAGCCGAAATTCCGCATAGAAATTCCATTGGCATTTTTTCACTAACTATAAATTGTTTTCTGGTTTGTTGTTAGCAAAGTTGTCAACGGCGTTTTTCCTTTATGTTTCTTTCATTACGAAATGATCTTTCGCCTCCCACTTTGCGATCTTGTTTGGACTTATGTAAGTTTTGTGGTTCTGGTTCACTTAATCATTGGACTTGCCACACACTCGAAATGTGGCAGCTTTAACCCCGTGGCAGACTAAATTATATATCTATATTTATAAGCAGCATGAGAAACGGTTTCTTTTGTTCTTCTCAATTACCAATCAGCTAGGCATATGTGTAAAATATCATTATGCTTAACCATTAGCTGAAAAGTCATATCTTTTGATTCTTGATTAAACATAAATCGACTTATTTTGTAGTATTATAGGTACATCATTTTAAATATATTCTTTAATATAGCTTTCTTACATAATTTCTAGCTTTTTTAAAAGCTATCTTAGTATATAAATTTATCTGCTAAATAAATTGTTGTTTTCTTATGAACTATTTCCATTTCTTTTCGAATTTTTTATACAACTTTTCCATTAAATATTTATAGTATTTTCATTGCAAGTTTTCTTCAAGTAAAAGAGTATTTGTGCTTCGTCATGCCTGCGATGGGCTTTCTCTTGTGCTTTTTCTGTTTTGGTGGCACACACAAATCAAACGCTCAAATGCCTTGCAACAAGATGCATGTGACATTCTCAAATGGGGGACCCTCTCTCCAAAATAAACGAGTACTTGGCATGCGCCGACACGAATATATATGTATATATATATATTCTTTTTAGGCATCGTCAATAAATTTAGCTCATAATGCCGTCTGACAGTAATGTGTCAGCAGGGAAAATGTTTTCTAATGAACTGGGGGCAGAGTTGTGGGTGTTGCGGTTTAGCAATGGTATTCTTATATATGCAGATATATGAATGAAGCTGTTGAGAGTTTCGAGAACAGACGTAAACTTTGTTTACTTGGCTGAGTTTAGAATAGACGGGTTTGATTGCAACTCGGATAGTATTTGCTTGTACGGGATGCACAAATCTCTCATAGATCTTGTACAATTCTTATATGTATGCTTATTATTGAATCAGGCAGATATTCAAGCAGATATTTAACGTGATGTCTTTAGATCTGTATCACATATCGTATACTTAATTAATTATATGTATGCTTATTATTAAATCCCACAGATATCTTTATATCTATTTCACATATCGTATAGTTGATTAATTGTATGTATTCTTATTATTTAATCAGGCAGATATGCCCGCAAATATTTAAAATGATATCTTTATATCTGTATCACATCTCGTATGCTTAATTAGTTGTAATTGTTTTTTTTAGCACTGACAACACCTGCCGCATTTGGGGTTAACATGTGCTTTGATCTGACGCTCGCAGCGTCTGTTAATGAAACCATCAACTGTTGGCCTGCCAATCCATCAAACCAATTGAGAAAAGCAAAAGTGCTTTGTCTGGTTGTGTTGTATTTTTTTTTTAGTCATTTTTTAAATCAGTTTCTGCTCACATGCATATGCAAATGAATGCATTGAATGCCTTACGACTTATGCGCTGCCCTCCCCCCTCTCTCTTCTGCTGCTGCTCCCCCCTCCTCTGCCAGCTGCGTTCGCTCGTGCGCATAATTTAAAATAATGATCGGCATATGAAACTTAATGCGTTTCGTCTGCACCTCGACAGCTCAGCTCAGCTCTGGTCTGGCTGGCTGACCCGTCTCTCTTGGATCTGGCGTTGCGTTGCTTATCGATCATAGCCAGCGGCATGCTGCGGCTCATGATGTTGCCACATTTGATGGTTGGCCAAGTGCATAATTCACGCACACGATGCGCAACAGGTGTCACTCTCACTTTCGAGGCGCCAAAATCTAATTTGCGGCACGTCTGCCAACTGCCCCTGGCCCCCGTCTCTCTGCCCCTTGCCCCTGCCCCTGCCCCTGCCCCTGCCACATGCGTTAGCCTATATACATACATCTATAACAATTAGCATTTCGTGTTATTTTGCAGTCGTTTGGACGCCTGCCTGCCTGCAATCTATAGCCCGAAAATTTGAATGTACATTTTCGGCTACCAACTGCCGCGTTTGTTTTTATGTTTATCGCTTTTTTGTCACTTTCCTTTTGGCCAATGCAAATTTCTCGCGACGACTATTAATTGGTAATGGCAGCCAAAGCCATAAAAAATGGTCAACACGAGACTACAGAGACTACAGAGACTGCTGCCTGCGTTCAGCGGTTATCTGCATGAGCAGCCCAAAGCTCTCGTCCTGCAAACCAGCAGCTAACAAAAAACTTTCTTTGCCACCAACTTCAGCTCGAACTGCAGCTCCAGCTCCGGCTTCAGTTTCAGCTTCAGCTTCACTCCTTGCCAGCCGGAGCAACAGTTGTTCCCGCTGCTTATCAGAGATCGTCAGCCGTTGGCACGTTTCGTTCATTGCCTTGGCGTGATTGTTGTTGCTATTGCTGTTGTCATTGTTGTTGCTGTTGACGTGTTGCAAATAGCAATATTCAAGTTTTTATTGTGCTTTATATTAGATTGCCATGGCCAATACATAAATATATGTATGCATCTGTATGTGTGTACATGTGTATTCTCGATGTTATTGAATGCGAATCAAAAGAGTTCCAAGAAACATAACCAAAGGCCAACAAGCAAGTCTGGCCCAAGAATGCTAAGCCAGCTAACTGACTTGGCCATAACGAACATTCAATGCGCTTGCCTCCACAGTCTCTTGGCTAATAAAGAAATTTCAAATAATTACAGCAAGTAGCTGCAAGATTTATTGGAAAAAATTATTTTATTTATTTATTATTGGCTAGTGACAGCCGACAAATAAATTTAAATTACAAAACACAGTTCAAAATATAAAGAATATTTGATATTTAATACGTTATTTTCTGGGAGTATTATAAAATAAAAGATTCGTCTAACATTGATTGCAAGGATTGTGGAAAAAAATATAAAAATTGAAATAAAATATATTTAAAATTAGTATATAAAATTAAGAGTTAAAATGCGAGAGTGAGTATATGGATAGAGAGAGAGAGAGAGACTCTCTATGCTAAGAAAAAGATATTTTTGAAAATCAAAGAACTAAAATAAAGAAAGAAGCAAAGAAGAAAAGGGAAATATAGAGAAAATATGAAAATGTTATCGCGTAAATAGAAAAGAATATAGGATTTTATTATTGTTAAGAAATTGCCAATAATCCTTATATAAAGCAACTATAATTATACCTTAAGATATGTAAAATTTGCTTCTTGTGTGATACTTAAATGTTTTCTTTAAAGCAAGCTAAAAGTATTGGTAAATTTTTCTTATTTTTTGATAATTGTACTGTAGATATTTGTATTTCTTCACTTAATTTATTTGACCATCATATTAAATATATATTTCTTTGTTTTTCAATTGCTACAACTAACTTAAGACATAGTAGACAGTTTCATACCCGTTTTTCTCTCAGTGTGGCATTAGAAATACGTGTTCTAGGGCTTTGGCGCAGAAGGCCTATTGTGTATATCGCTGCGTAGCTTCTTTTGCTTCTTCCAAGAACTGTGTATCCCTTCACTCCTTGCACTCCTCTTTCTATTCATCTCTCTTTTGCGCATTCTCATTCTAATAAGCCACCAATAAATCAACATTGATTTTAAGTTTTTGCGCTTTTGGCTTTGCTGACTCACGATCCAGTCTCAGTCCCCAGTCCCCAGTCCCAGTCTTCAGTCCCCAGTCCCATTCCCATTCCCAGTTTGAGCTCGACTTCCAGGTCCCGTCTTATTCTCATTCTTATTGCCATTCCCAGTCTTCGATGGGCGCTTTGCTTTGTGTTTTGTTTTGTTTTTTTTTGTTGTTGTTTGTTCCTCTCTTGTATTTTCTTTTCAGTTTTGTTGCTGGCCAGCGCTTAAGCTAACAAATTCTGGCAAGGCGGCCATTTAGGCCCAAAAAAAAACAAAACTGGCTTGGGCACATATTTGAGCAAAGTGTTGGCCAGCACGCGAAGGAGTCGCCATCAGCCGGTTTTGGGCCACCGCCTGGCGCTGGCCGCATAAGGAGAAAGCCCACAGATGCAGGCGATTCCATTTGATTCTTGTTTCGCATAGGAACAGATTCTCGCCCTGCCCCGCTCTTAGTTACAGCTGCTGTTGAAATCCAGTTGCAAAATTTGTTATATGACTTACATTAGCGGCTGCTCGCTTATCTAGCCCTTTGGCCCCCACCTGATCCCCCTTTGGCCCCCACCTGCCCCACCACTCTGCTGTTATTAGACATTGGCGGCCGACGATGCCGCAAATGTTTCGTGCATTGTTTTTGGCAAACGGGCAACAGAATTGACATTTCCTTTTACAACATCCAACAAGCTGCACAAGCTGTGCAAAATGAAAACTATAAATCAGCAGCAGCAGCAGCAGCAGCAACAACAACTGTTCCATGTGATTGTCACGCTTGAAGGACTCTTTCGCTTCGTGTCGAAAAAAAATAAGAGATATAAAAAGCGAAAATGAATTTGTTGCTTTTCTTGTTGTTAACAGCGCTTGTTATTGTTGTTGCTGCTTTTATGAAGTAGGTTACTATGTTTGTTGAGTAATTGAGTTTAGTTTTTCACACACGAGTGTGCGCCTGTTGTTGTTGTTGTTGTTGTTGCTGTTGTTGTAGTTGCTGTAGTTGTAGGAAGCTGCTGCACATGCAACTTGCCAAGTTGCCAAGTCGGCAACAGTTTTGCATGTCTCAAGACACAACAAGCGACTCTCTTGTCTCACAAAAAACAGTTGCCACAGTCAGCAGCCAAAGAATGGCTCACGGCCCTACTACAGTGAAGCCCCAAGCGACACTTGAGATTCGCTGCAGTGGAAAGAACCCGACTTAAAGCAATGTGTTTATTTGGCAGTTAGGAACAGTTCAGTTGCAATGAAAGCGGCTTCAAAGTTCATTGGCATATGTTAGAGAAACAGAGTCAAACTTACTATAAATCATAAATCCAGCTCGCAAAATCGAAAAAAATAAGAACTTTGCTAATTGTCAAGAAACAAATACGAAAAAACTTGTTAGCATATCATTTTACGATATTATCCACAATATAGCTTGTTCAATTCACTTCAACATATGTAAATAGAAATATTCGTATACTTAATATTTCAAATTATAAAAAAAATAAAATCTTTCCGTAAACATAATAAATATATATTTATTTATGCAAAGCTAGTTTATAGTTAAAATCTTGTCAAAAAATTTGTTTATTGTTGCTAGAATTAGAAGACTATTTTAGCTTTGAATAAATATAAGTTAACAGAGAATAAAAGGATTTTTGTTATCGATCGATAACAATAATCATACAACTATTCATTTAATACTTATAATAACTAATAATATTTAGGTTTGTATTTACATAACATTTTCTTGTTACATAATATACCCCGAAGACCATAGCGAGCACAGGGTATATAATTATACAAAGTGTAGCCACTGTCCTAAAGTTCATAATATTAACAACTTAGTTACTTGGTTGCCCTGCTGTGCATTGGCAGAGAACCAGCAATGGACGCTACCTGGTTAGCTGCTCCCTGCTGCCAGCTTCCACTTCACTTCCTCCTACGGCTCCAGCTCCAGCTCCAGCTGCAGCAGCAGTTCCTTGCCTGCCCGAGTCACGTTGCCGCTGCTGCTGCACTCTGAGTCGGCTGTCTGTTTGTGATCTAATTATTGTATTTGCTGTCCGTTTTTGCCAGTTGCCAGCAAAGTTGCCTCCTACAGCCGCAACAAACTACAAGCTGCCCCCTCCCCGCCCCCTCTCCCCCTCTCTCCTTTGGTGTTTGCCTGCCCCCAGTCCCCATTCCCCGCCCCCTAACTGAGTTGCCTGCTCAACTGGCCGACAGCCTCCGCTCATTTGGCTGCCAAGCCTGTTTAGACATTCGTCGTGCCAGCTCCGACTCCGTCTCCATCTCCGCCTCCATCTCCATCTCCGTCTCCACTTTGTAGGCAACTCCTGCCTCACCTCTTTGTGTGTTTGTAGTGCAGTGTAGTGTAGTAGTGTAGCTCTCGTTCATCTGGTGCTTCTCCTGTTTCTACCAGCCAGCCATCATCCACATCCACTTCACTCTTAGTTTGTGTTTCAATTTGGCGCATTTGCTTTGCTTAGTTTTGTGTTTAACGTGTACTAATTTGACTTTTTGGCGCGTCTCTTTGAGTTCGCTTTTCAGCCAGTTTGGTTTTCGCTTGTTTTTTTGTCTTTCTTTCTGTTTTTATTATGACATCATTTTCTTGGCAATGGCGGCTGTTTATATTTGGCATTAACAAACTAAATAACTTTTAATATGCTTGCGTTATTTTCTCTCCGAAATGCGACACAAAACTCAATTAACATTTGCGAGCTGAATTTGAAGTTGAGGCATCTGGGAAATCTCTCGATCAATTGTTGTCACGCTAAATCTGAAGTACACCCCCCAAAGCCCCCCTCGACTGGATGTGCACGTCTTTTAACGCCTGCCTCATTTTCATTAAGTCTTTAAACGAATTTCCGTGACTGGCTTATAAAAAAATATTAAAATCCATAAGGAAATTGTTGCGAGGCGGGGGTGTTTTCAACCTTCAAGAGGGGCTAGGGGAGGGGGCGGGTTAGCTGCTGTGGTGTCGCTTCCTTTATGCCTTGGCATGCATCAATTTTCACTTTTGCAAGATATCACAAAAAAAGATACACGAGATACACACAAAAGATACAAAAGATTGGTGCTTTTTTTTGCTGTTTTTTTATATAAGTGTGCAGCAAGTGGCGTGGGTTGATCATAAAATCCTTGTACGTGAGGTTTGCCTTGGAGGTCACGTGAGAGAAAACAACAACAATAAAACAGCAACAACAACTGAGGACTGTGAGAAATAGACTTGCAACTGAAAGGCAACTGCATTTATGTAAACACAAGTGAAACTTTTGCCCATAACTACACGAAAGCTAGATAACAACAACTACAAAAAGTAATATTAAATATTAATTATTAATTATTCGATTATGCATGCAATGCGATGCAATCGTTTGCGATCTTTGATCTCTTTTTTCCAGCTCTCGACTCGAAATTGAAATTCGAGCTGAAAGTTTTGTCGCATGCATTACGTTGATTGCATCACAGCAGTGATGTCTATGTGTGTGTGTGTGTGTGTGTGTGTGTGTGACGGGACAGGGGCTTCGGCTGGTTGGGAGGAAATAGGCTATGCAACTTCCACCAACTGTGGCAGTCAGTCATTCAGTCAGTTCAGTTGGTCAAACATGTTAGCCAGCCTAAATATAGACACAGACAAATGTACAAACAGGACGAACTCACAAAGAGAACGAGAAAGCGAAAGAGAGAAGAGAAGAGAAGGGGTCGGGGGTAGACAGCCAGTCAAATGGTCTTGTTAATTCCCATTTTTCTATGCAAATTTCAACTTCCTCGAAAATGTTGCACACTCCAAAATGGCAAACGAAACGAGCATCACAAAAATTTGACTTGCCATAAAAAATTGAAATCTAAAACAAGGTAAGGGGCCAACAGTGTGCGGCTGCAGGCTCGCTGAAGTGGGCGGCTGTTAGGCAACTAGCAGTTGCCACAAGGGGTATGGAAAATATGCCACAGACACAAACACACACAAAGACAGACAGGCAGCAACAAAAGTCAACGTGCAAAAATAACAAACAACTGTCAAATGTCTGACAAACGAGACAAGGAAAAGACAAAACTACACACAGAGAAAACCAAAAGCCAAATAACAACAATAACAAAACCAGCAGCAGCAGCACATAATATATAGCAGCTAAGCAAGAGAGAAAGATTGCAATAGACGGCCTAAATGAATTTGCTAGCTGCTGCTGCTCATGTTGCATTAACAACCACAATGCGACAACACTGCCACAAAATGTTTGATAACAACTTCCCGAAATCGCTGGCCAGCGCTGACAATGGCCAAATTGGCCGCGGCTCCAAAGGCAATGCGCCAAAACAATTCATCGGGCCAGATTACGCATACGACACGTGAGCCCAAACGCTTTCAGCAAACGATCGATGCCAGCAGCAATCTTGAAATGCAGCAGCAATAACAGCCTCAAATATGCAGACGTCCAAAAGAATGCTGAAATTGAAGACGCCGCGTAAAATTGCACAGCCAAACACACACACACAACAAATTGTTGTTCGTTGTCGTTGTTGTTGTTATCAACGGCAGTGTCAGAGCTCCTGCGGTAGCTGCAGTTGTTGTTGTTGCTGTTGTTGTTGTTCCTATTGCCGTCATATGTTTGGTTGCCCTTGCGATTATGCGGGCATTATGCAGTTGAAGTGCAGTTTGTTGACTTTTTGTGGTCATCAAATTGATATATTTGAGTGATTATTGTATTTGACAACTTTCCCAACTTTTAAGTGTGCACTGTGTTCATAGCAGTTTTATCGTTTCTTTTTCACTTTCTGCTAGCTTTTTTAATGTATGTTGAAAGTATTTTTGATAAGATTTAAATATTTAAGCATATTTCTTAAGATATTTATAATTTCATGAACCTTTTAGTAGATTTGATGAAGATAGTCGATCATTTATTTGCTGCTAGAATATTATTGAGTCTTTAATATATTTGAGTGATTATTGTATTTGACAACTTTCCCAGCTTTGCTTTTTAAGTGTACACAGTGTTTAACTTATCTTTTTCACTTTCTGCTAACTTTTTTAATGTATGTTGAAAGTAGTTTTGATAATATTTCAATATTTCTAGAAAAAACACTTTCTAGGCATATTTCTTAAGATATTTATAATGGCAAGAACCTTTTAGTAGATTTAATGAAGATAGTCGATCATTATTTGATTCTTTCATTTATTTGCTGCTAGAATACTATGGAGTCTTCAATATATTTAAGTGATTATTGTATTTGACAACTTTCCCAAGTTTGCTTTTAAGTGTACACTGTGTTTACAGCAGTTAAATCGTTTTTCAATATATGTTGAAAGTAATTTACAAAATAGTTTAATATTTCTAGTGAACACTTTCTTAGCCCATTTCTCTGAAATATATATAATGGAAAGACCCTTTTAGTATAGATTAAATGAAGATAGTCGATCATTATATTATTTTAGTCTATGAAAGTAGAATGTCTATGTTGAAAGTAATGTAGAAAATAGTTCAATATTTCCAGTGAAACACTTCCTAAGCACATTTCTTAAACATATTTATATTGAAAGACCCTTTTAGTAGATTTGATGAATGTATACTAACAGATAGTCGATCATTATGTTATTTTAGTCTAGTTCTTCACATAATTTGCTGCTAGAATACTCTTAGAACTTCAATGTACATAACTTTCCATGTGTGTTCAATCCATGAGCTAATTTCGATAGAGTATCTAAGCTTTAGCTCAGCGGCATATTTAAAATGGTTTGATTTGTTGTTATTATTGTTGTTGTTGCTCTTGCTGTTGCTGCTGTTGTTGTGATTGTTATTGCATCGTCTGCCGCAATGTCTCCGCTTGGCAGACGGCGTCTCCGCTGTGGCTGCCACACGCTTGCAGCAGTATGTGTGTGTGTGTGTGTGTGTCTGTCTGTCTGTCTGCTGCAGGAGCAATGCAGCACGGGTGCATGGGAGCATGAGCATGGGTTTGGGTATGGGTCTGAGTCTGAGCATGAGCATGGCATGTCATTTGTTGGCTTCGCCAAACATCTTTGGCATTCCTGATGATGTCTCCTAGCCAGGCCAGGCCAGGCAGCAAAGTCTCATTTTCTCTCGCTGTCTCTTTGTCTTTCTCCAGCTGCGATTGTGTTCCTCATTTTACTTTTGCTGCTGCGCATATTTGCAATGAAGCATGTTTTGCATTTAATTTATGCGCGTAATTAGTTGAAAGTGAATGCCAGTCGTAGTAGTTGCTGCTGCCGTAAATATGATTAGGTGCTGCATATTGCGTATACGCGTCGTGCAACAGCTGGTTAAACAGAATCAGCTGCGTAGCTGTTAACAGTTGGCAGGATTTCGAGCCTTGTGGTCAAACGCCATAAATTATTTGAACGCTTTAGCGTTTTCTTTCTTTCTTTCGCGAACAAAAGGCAGCTCATTATTTGTGAAAAACGCGGCTGTCAAAATTGAAAATAGGGAAAACGCTGAAGAAATAAACCAAAACAATGGCAGGCAGGCAGCAGCAGCAGCAGCAACAGTCAACAACAACAACAGCGACAGCCAACAACAACAACAAGCATTCAGTCCATTAGCAAATGCCGCCGCTGAGTGGCAGACGAGCGGGCAGGATTGGGGGATTCGGGGATTGGATGCAGCCAACGACGCCACCGCCGCATAATGAAAGCGAAAATTTAAATTTTTGATACAATTTGCAATTTTTTTCCTACTGCATCATTCACATCAACAGCAGCGGCAGCAACAAGCCGATCCAACTGCAACAGCAGTTGGCAGTCAACAAGTCGACAAAAGAAAACAATTCATCATGCTGTTGTATAGATTGGAGGAACCTTTTGGCAGCAGTCGCTCGTTGCAGCTACGTTGCCTTCAATTTATGCGGCGGCGCTTAAATCGATTGCTTTGCCACATTGCAGCAATTGGCCAGCATGGATCGTGGGGCAAACAAAACGAACGCCAAACGCCATCGCTGAACCGTAAAACTGAATTATGTAGCTGTGGCAGGGGAGAGGAGGCTGGCCAGCGAAGACTTTGACGTTTTGCGGGTGGATAAAGGCGACTGCCGACTGCCGACTGACGACTGACCACAACCACAGAGTCCGACTCAGAGTCAGTGCCAGTGCCAGTGCCAGCGCCAGTCCTGACCAGACCAGACCAGACCAAGACTCTGCTGCCTGTCCACACAATTGGCAGCGCCGCTTCATTAAGCGATTCATTCATGCAGCCGAAGCAGTCGATCGTGTCGTTTTATTTGCCTCTTAAATTTCTGCGCTAACTAGATGTCGCAATTGAAAGTAAGCTGTCAATATTGTTGCAGCATCAGCTCAGCAGGCGCTTGTGCAGTAGGCGCTCTAATATATAGCTGAACAAAGTTGCATTCTTGATCAATGTTTTATATTTCCTCCATCAGCTTTCGCTAGAGCCAAAAACCTAGGAGAGAAGGTCTGAAAGTACCTCAAGTTGTAATATGATCCTAACTGAAAGCAATCCTGTTCATTTGATCCAACAATCTAGGCAAAGTTCTTGAAAGCACCTCAATTTGTAATATGATCCTAACTGAAAGCAATCCTCTTAATTTGCACCGAAAATCAACCAACAGCTTTCGCTTGATCCAAAAACCTGGGCAAAGTGCTTAAGAAAAGATCTAAAAACAGGTCAATTGTAATATTGTCCCAACTAAGTGCTATTCTGTTAAATTTAGTTGACTTTTGATAACTTTTTGGTCTTTAATGTTTATTGTTACTTCTATTTGCTACAAATTGACCCCAAATCTCTCTTCAGTTACAGTTAACACTTACAATTCTTTGCATAAACACAAAAGTTTATAAAATTATGGTTTTTATTTGTTTAAAATTCGCAACTGATCTTATTTAGAAGAACAATAAAGCGTGTATAAGTTTTTTTCTTTTACCCAACTTTTAATAATGAATAAAAGATCGGGGCTATCAATACAAAAAAAAACTAGTCTATGCAGATTTCATTCTTATGTCAATGAACAAGCTATCAGGGACAGATCAGATCTGCTTGATATAGCATAATATTGATTAGAAAGTTAGCCGCTGGCATAGGCCAATTAGCAAGGCCATAAAAGTGGCTGAGCTAACGCTATGGGAACCCATGAGCTCATGATCTGCCAAAAACATAATTTCATCATCACTTGAACTTAGTTGGGGTTTGGTTTTGTAGCACCTCGAAGGTCATTTAAGGACATTGTTCGCTTCGCTTCGGTTTCCTCGATTGTTCAACTTGAAAACTCTCAAAGCTCGCAATTTGAATTCATATTCAAATTCAAGCGCAACTCGAAGTCATGTGCAAATTTAATTACTGACTCAGCGTCCGGACCTCGGCCTGGGGCACTAAAATCCAAAATAGAGGCAAAGAAAAATATATGCTTACTTACTGGCAGTTCCAACACTTTATCTATGTAGTATATATATATGCAAATCCCCATGTTGGACAGCTTATTATTAATAGTAATAATTGATGTAGATTTTTTTAGCACCTTTTTTCGTTGGTTGGTTTCACCCATTTATAATGTTTGTGATTTGTAAGACAAACAGAGAAACAACAACTGGCATGTAGATAAACAAAAGCCGAAACTCACAGCAGAGCAGCTGGCGAATTCTCTTTTCTCATGGAATGTGGTCAACTCTGGCTTGGAGAAACGTGTTTTTTTTTTTGTCCGTCAGTTCAACAAAGGCTGCCTCTTAATGGGTCGACAAATAAAAGTATAATGAATAAATAGTAAAAGGAAAAATGCGTAAAGGGTCGGGGTATAGTTGGGTTCCGAACCAGCACCAATACACAAACAGACATCGGCTTACAACTATAGCGACGACACTTGATCTGGCCAAAATGCCAAGGCGCTGAGAATCGAAATGTGCCACGAAACGTGGGCGATGAGATCATCGCCATTTAATTGGCTGCGACTTTGACTTTGCCTTTTACAACAACTGCACAGCGCCGGCCCGGACTGAAGATCACAGAGTAGTACGGACAGTGAGTGCCCTCTCCCCCTCTCCCCCTCTCTCTCTCTTTGACGCTCTCCCTCTCGCTCTCTTTTTATGGCTGTGGCGCGCGCGTTGACCGAATTCGGAAGATGAATGTGCGACAAATGCCAAAGATAAGCGACTCGACTCGCAGCAAACGCGACACGAATCGAATAATCGTGTAAAATCTCACTCTTGATAATTGTCAATGTAAATTTCTAATGCTGACGCACAGTGCTTTTGTGCCATTTTCGATTGCATATTATTTGCTGTTACTTTATATGACAGTTGCTGCATGGTGCATTGCAGGCAAAAGGCACTTGTTGATTGACATGCGTCGTACATGGCGTATGCGCAATTAAAGGTAATGTGCCGCTGGCATTTCCTAGCTGCTTACATGCAAATTCAATTCTCGCAACGAACTTGTGTGCGTAGTAGCTATATGTAGCTAGATATATCTTTGTGGTACATAAAGTAGCAGGTTTGGTTTTAATTAACCCATTTATAGTCATTAGTATATCCGGTGATTTGGACAGGAAATGAGCAGCAAGCGACCGTTGGTGGGAGAGTTCAAATATCTTGTGTGCCAAAAAAAAAACAGTTGCCAATAATTTTGGCATACCGTTAAGCTTGATTGCTAATGATGATGATGACAATAACAATAACATTCGGAGCACTTGTAGACTGTAAGACGTCGCGCTTATGATTATTTATTTTAGTCTATTTTTTGGTTCGCCTAATTGAATTTATAATCAAGGTCTTAATGCCGCTTCTCGTTTTGATTGTTGTTATTGTTGTCATTTCAGCGAGCCGCAGTAAAGTCTCCACTCTCCGCTGGCAGGCAGGCAGGCAAAACTTCAAAGCCGAAACTCTCCAAACGTGTGCGAAAAAAAAGCTACCCGCCAATGCAAACGCCACTTGCGCAGCCGAAGCAGCTCGCGTCGCTGTCACTTCGTTGGCGCTCGTGCTGTGCGACAGCAGCCGTGAGAAGCAGCAGCAGCAGCGTCGACAGCGGCAGCAGCAGAGTCGCATTAACAGTTGGCGCTCAGTTTGTTTGTGTCGCTCGATACGTTCGGTTGCCAGTCGCGCTGTGCTCGTCGTCGCTACTCCGCGCTGCGTCTTCGTCTCTGCGTTCGTTCGCTCGTTCGCTTGCTTTCGTTTGCTGCGCGTGCGCCGCCGCGTCGCGACGCGTCGTTGCGTTTTATTTGTTAGTGCTGCTGCGGTTGATGTGTTGTCGTCGCTCCAGCCCAAAAGTTCATGCGAGTCAAAGTAAAAGCCATAAAGCCAAGCAAGAGCAACAAAGTCGAAAATAAAAGTGTGCGAAAACAAAAATGTAACAACAACAACATCAGCATCCAACCAACCAAGCAACCAATCGAGCGACCAACCGACCGATACGAGTTTCGTTCTTGCTTCTTCGTTTAGTTCTTCTCTTTTGTTTTTTCGCTGACCATTAAAAGTGACGCTGTAATGAAGCTTTGAACGCACAAAAAACAACAAAAAAACAACAACAACAAATAAAACTACAAAATAAAAACCAATCAACAACAACAAACGAACTGAGCCGCCCCAGTCTCGAGGCTTCCTTCAACTTGAACTTCAGTCTCCGGCGTTTGCCTCGTCTCGTGTTATTTTTAGACAAAAATCGCAACGCAATGGGCACCAAGTCACCCGGTGGTCCGCAGCGCTGTCGCCTCATACTGCAGCGCTGCCTGGCCATCCAGCTGAGCAAGCCGGGCCACACGCCCGAGGACTTTTGGATGTACGACTCGGGATATATGATATTTCAGGTGAGTTGAACGAATGTTGCAGAACTGCTGCCAGCCAGCCAGTCAGCCAGCCAGACTGCCAACTGCGAACTGGTTTCTGGACACAACCAGTTGCTAGTCTGTCCACGGGCACAAAATAAACCACTGTGTCCAGCGTCCAGCGTCCATCGTCCAGTGTTCAGTTCAGGCGGCGCTTTAGCGCCCCAAAGTGCGTGAGGATGTTCGAGAATGAGAATGAGAATGGGAAACGGGGAGGCCTGGCATGTACACACTTAAAAAAGTGATTCACAAAACAGATATGCAAGTTGTGCGCTTGCAATTCTCAAACGGTTAAAGTCAAAGTCCAGAAATGTGGAAAATGTTTACAATTGCTTTTGTTTTCGCAAGTAAAGCATAAACAAAGTGCATGAAATTGATATCAACCAAAAGTAAATGCTGTAGTGGAGTATTTATGTTTGTAGATATTTCAAGGTCGCCTTGTGAGTGGTTTTTTTTATGCATTGTGCCCACTTCCCATGACGACAAATGACTTGGAACGTTGGCTAAGCCGGGAGTTGTCAGTTGCCAGTTTACACTTTAAATTACGGCAAATCTGTTGGCGTCATTCAGACTAGACTGCAATCCAGAGGCAGCAACTGCAACAAAACATGTAATATCTCAAATATTTGCCTGCAACTGCAACTGCACTTGGAGAGAACTTTGGAATCCATTTGTTGTACTTGAAGAAGAAGAAGAAGCCGAAGCTCGTGTCTGTCTGTGCATGTTCTGTTTTTATTATCGTCGACTTTTATTGATGACTCTGAGAGAAGTTGGCTGCCTTTTTTGTGCCAATATTGCATAAAAAACGCAGCTCACAAGTTGTAAGTTGTAAGTTGTAAGTTGCAACTTGCAACCGATAAGCACAACGGCAAATAAGTCACTTGGTTTTCATATTCATGAGGCTCTGTATAAATCGCAGCATAAATCGTACAATCGAAAATGTAGATTTTCATCCAGAGTTGTCTCCCTTTATTTTTCAACGTGGCGTTGACAATAAATTTGAATTTAAAATTAGTTTGGTTTTATTTTTTCGCATTGCTCCGACAAATTTGAATTCAGTTTTTCGGTGGCTGAGTTTTTATTGTTGTTCTTTTCATTGTTTATTGCAACTTGATTGCCGCATGACGTCACTAGTCAAGTTCAAGTTTGAAGCGCTAATTTATGTAGCGCTACAAATGAGCACAAAGAAAATTAAAAAATAAAATAAACATAATATTAAACAAATATAACATACAGTAGAGCGTATTTTTTGGCTTTAGTTCCTACAAATTACTTAATTTATTTGCATTGTACGCTAATAATTAGCTTTTATGTTGAAGCTTATTCCGACTTAGACTCTATAGAGTATATATTCTTATTCGAAAAGTCGCCATGTGCGTTTGTCAATTAATGCAAACTTGTTTTGAAGATATATTTAAAAACCTGGCACCGGCTATGACTAACATAAATAACCGGGTGTATACTATGTGTAGTATATAGTATAGTATTTAAGGTCGAACTGACTGAACCGCATCACTGTTTGTATATTAAAACGGTCATGGGAAATATATCAGACTGTTTATATTTTTAAAAATTATATACCGTCAAAAAATTATATACAGTCTTATCTATTTATTTATTTCCAACTTTCCCAACTCGAATCCGGAATTGTATTTACTTCATTAGTCAAATTTATAAGCTTTATAAGTGAGTATCGCTTAAAAGTAAATTGTCTTACATATTTAGGCGTATACTTAATGGTATCGTTGATGTCTCATTCAATGTTTAATACATTGCATATATTTAGATATAATAATGTCTATATAGTTAGTAAATTTTACATATTTTTTATGCATATCTAAAGCACAAACTGTAAGTGCTTGATTTATGTCAGTAAATTCAATTGACTAGATCAGATAGCAATTTTATGTTGAAAATATTCCACTTACCAAATGTGCAACTTTTTGTTTGCTTCAATTAAATGGCGAACAATTGGCATAAAAAGTGACTAATAAGAATATATGCTTGAGTTGCTCAACACACACTTCAAAAAAGTCAGCCGCGTTCTTATCTTTTATTTACTTGACTTCATTTTTGCTGTGATTTTTGTTGCATGCCAAAAACATAGTCGCATAAGTGATTCCCTTGGGTTTTCTGTTGCTGTTTGCAGTTTGCACAAACACACACACACACATATATATATATATATATATATACATATGCATGCACATAAATTACAAAATCCGAGAACGGGGGCTTTCATCAAGAGCCCAGTCGGACTGGACAGCCTTATGTATGTGTGCTAATTAATATTACGTGCCTCGGCTTCGTTTTGTAGAGTTTCTCATGTGTTTCGAGATAAGAGCAGAGCAGCATGAAGCAAAGCTGTATGAAGCGTGCCCTGAATGTGAATCGGAAGAGGCCAAATTGACGCTGTTGATATTTAGGGCCAACACAATAAGCAATGCCAATTTGGAGCAAGCTCAAAGTTATGTTATTGTAAATAACAGGAAGTGACTTGGGAAGTGTACAAGAACTGTTCTGTATTCTACATGATACAGTTCTCGACTGCTTCTAAATGCCATTTCATTGTATGCAAGTGCAATCAAGTGTGAATTATGCTGGCAGAGGGAGTACTTATGGGTCTATAGGGTCGCCCTCATATGTCTCAAGGCAGAAGTTAATGTTGCGTTCTCTTTTGTTACCTTTACGAAATACGTAACTCGACTTGGACTTTTATTTTAAGGGCGTTACCCAGGGACAGTTGGTTTAATGAGCATATCAAAAACTTTAGACATATTTTATTTTAATGATAGGCTTTTGAATAGCTTTCGGGCAGAGAATGATGAGAAACTTATACGCATATTAGTGTGACGAAATTTAAACGCTTATGCAATATATTGAAAACTAATTAAAGTCAACAAAAAAAAAGAGTTAACACACCTTTTAAATAGATAGTTTTCATGATTCGATTATACTGTTATGATAAATAGTTAAAATAAAAATCCAATTTCTCGCTAAGCTGATGTGTAAATTTTCCATGATCTTTTATGAAAGTTAACATACATTTAAGAAATAGATATTTCAGATTTTATTACTCGTAATTGATGCATATACAAGCATATATATTTAACAGTCATAAAAATGTATGCAAAGCTTAGTTTCTTCCTTATGAGCCTGCAATATTTAAACTAAATAGATTTTACACTCGTTAGCTTGTTCGCTGTTTTTATGAGCCATATTTTTTGTTAAACTAACAAGCAATATCAGCATCACCTTAACTGATCTTAAAACTCTATATTGCGTTTGCTTAAATGTATTTTTTTTAGAGCTTTTAATGTTTGCGACACGCAAATGACTTTCAGCTAAAACAACTTGTTTTGTATGCTGTGATATATTTGGTTTTATATATATTATTTTCTGACTTTTACGCTTGCAACAAGCAAAGTGATGTCATATGAAATAAGGAGACAATGACAGCTCATAAGATTTGGCAATGAAAATGCTAATGGAAGCACACAAATAATTGAAAAGTGAAATGCGTTGGCGATTCGCCTAGAACGAAGGTGAACCACTAACGGTAACAGGCAGAGAGGTGCTAAAGGCTGGAAACCCCATCATTATTATCATCATCATCATCAGCAGCAGCAACTGTTCCTGTTTCAGTTCCAGATCCAGTTGCAGTTGCAGTTGCGGTCTCTCTCTCTCTTGGTAGCGATCTCGATGTGGTCCGTAACAAACGCCGCCATTCACCGGCAGTCACAAAGACAGCTTGTTAAGTGCCCCCTCCTCCCGCCTCCATATCACCCTACCCCTTCTCTTCTGTCCGACTCCGATGACTCCAACTTTCCGGCCTGTAGCTGTTCAAATACAATTTCATGTGCAATCAAAATGAAAATAAACCAAAGACGAAGCGAGCCAAGCAAATTGATTTATCGGCACGCGGCAACTCGAATTGTTATGGGCTTTGATTGTTCTCCCCCTCGAACCCCTCGCCTCCATCCGAGTGTGGGTCTCCTCCCTAGTAATGCTTGGAGCTCCTATCGATAGCGCTGATTGAGTTAAATGAAATTTTAACGATGGCGCAACATTTAAACGTACATTTAGCTTTTGTCGCCTGCCTCGAGTTAAAGTTGAATGCTTTAATTGGTTGGCGTTGGCAAATCGCCTTATAGCATAATTGATCTTAATTTCGATTTCATTTGCAATTGCCTTAAGTGACTAATTTGATTGGCCAACAAAGCAAACAAACAATGCAAACAAACAAAACAAAAGAGAGCAGCGCGAATTGTGTGTGGGCTGCACAATTTCCACAATAATGTCGATTATGCAAGAGAAACTGATGAACCCGAGACGACAACAAGGTCATCTTGGATTACGTCCAGTCTGTGGAGTGCGGAGCTTGGAGTGTCCAGTGTCCAATGTCCAGTGGCCAAGTGGCAAACTGCTTGAGTTCAAGTCACGCCGACGATTATAATTGCCCCCTTGGGCACCCTTTGGGACTCCTCACAAATCGCCGACATGTGCGTTACAATTCAGAGTTGCTTAGTTGTTGTATCTGCGAATTGTTTGGCTACAGCTATTAGCTGAAATACTTTCCGCTTGCTCTGCGAAAATGGCAAAAGTTAATTAACCAGCGTCTATTTGTGACTTGTGTCTGTCATAAGAAACTTTCGAATGATGTTTTAAATGCATACTCTATTTAAATAGTTCAAATCACGTAATTTGACTTCAAATGAAACAAGTAGGGAGTTATTATCTTCGGCAAGCTCAAAATTGTATACTCTTTTCGATCTTTAGACAGATTTCATTAGCTGTGCCTATGCTATGGAATAATCTACGACTATTTTGCAGCTATACCTGCCTTGACGACGATAGCTAAAATAATATGGGAAATATGGCCAACAAGTTTTTCCAATTGTATGGCAGCTATAAGATATAGTGATCCGATCCGACCGGTTCCGACAAATGTGCTGTCCCTTTGAATAATAAGACTCTGTGCAAAGTTTCATCGCGATAGCTTCAAAACTGCGGGACTAGTTTGCATACATACAGACAGACAGACGGACCGACATGGCCAGATCATACTGGAGGTAACTTTTGGGTGTCTACGACACTTCTCTCTATGCAATACAAGCCTCAGCACAAAATGTATAAAAGAGTATATAAAGAATAGAGCAAAAAGAATAATATACTGTGTATTATAGCAAAGCTAAATTTTCCATCCATGATAGTTATAACAATACAGGGTAGCAGTTTGTTAACTTTTGAAACAGCTGTCCGATCTACCTGCTCTCTCTCTCTCTCTCTCTCTGCTTCGTTTTGTCAAGTGATTTCTTCTTGTTTTCTAGTGGCCGCTTCAAATGTATTTACACAGTTTTCAGTTCTATTTAAAGCTCACATTTGAATGACTTACTGGCTAGGTAAACTTGATTACCTAGGTAGATAGTGTTTGGTCTTTGCCATGTTTATATACACTGTCGCTTTCTCCATTTGCAACTGGTATGTCATAATCTTCTTGACATCAGCTCATCGTTAAATAACCATAAGTGTTGAAAGCTGTTTAGCTGCAGCGACTAACTAGCTTAGTATTAATTGAGTTCTACTATCACAAATTGTATATAACTTAGCTATCAGCTTTATGTCTCAAATTATATCTTAATTATAGAGTGAAACTTTGGCAGATCAATAGTATAACTACTTATACTTGTAAGCAGTAGACTGTGAAGGCCATAATCCAAAGTACATCTTCCGAATTGAGTCATTTAATTGATTTTTTTTTCAGACTGTCACACGATATGAATGCTGGCACTTCAATTAAATCTCAATAACTAAATTGCTAAGATAGATTATCTTTTTCTACATATATACACACATGTGTGTATGTGTGTGCAATCCAATTAGAATTTCTGACAGCAGTCTCATCTATTCCCATTAAATGTTGACAACCAAGAAAAACTTTAGCCGGAGTCCAATTTTAAGCTGGCAAAGGAGGGTTTTCTTCATATTTAATGCCCTTAGCAGCACTTGGATGCATTGCATGATTGCCAGATTGATTGAATGACAGCCACAGCACATAGAAATTGCGTGCTAAATGCTATATACAGATACACACATATATACACAGATATATAACTGCATGCAGCAGCTATTTAACTAACTGCTATGAATGACAGAGCCCGCAGACACAATCCCGTCCAGACATTTCAGCAAGTGCCAGCTGCGCATCAACGCCAAAATACAAAAGCCGAACACTAACAATAACAATAGCAATAGCAATAACAATAACAACAACAACAACAATAGCAATTACAACAAGTGTACTCTAGTTGAGAGTGCTTGACTATGAGATACCTTGCAGCAAGTATCATTCGACTCGGCTCAATTGCATACGACTTTAAATGCCAAGCAAACATTGAATTAAATTAATTAACGTTATGCATTGCATTTAGAGTGTTTGTTTTAAGTTTATTATTATTGTTATTGGTATTATAATAGCATATAAATAGTTGTAAATTGTAAACACATACCTAACATACCAGGCAACTGGGGGATTCGAACCCAGAACCTCATTGTTCAGTTGCCCGAATGACAAAGTCACTTAAACAGCTCAACTCAACTGAATTCTTGTACTGAATTGATAACAGTTTCATAAACATAGTTCATCTATGTGTTATTAGTATTATTATAGTATATAAATAGTGAAAAGCTAGAAACAAGCAACACCAGACAACTGGGGGATTCGAACCTAGACCATTGTTGCTCAGTTGCCCGAATGACAAAGTTACTTAAACCCTCAAGTGAATTAATAAATGCTTCATAAGCATAGTTCTTCTATGTGTTATTAGTATTATTAAAGTATATAAATACTTGAAAGCTATAAACATACCTAGCATCCCAGGCCACTGGGGGATTTGAACCCAGAACAGATCATCTACCCTCAACTGAAATCAGTTGCTGAATCAATATATGGTAAATTTGCATAGAGCATATAGCTAAAATCAAACTGTCTCCACTTATCTGTTGATATTCTCAGATTTTAGCCTATGCTATATTTACACACTTATTTATAGGGTATTGCAATTTCAGTTCAACAATGCCGACGACAACAAATCAAATTCAAAAGCAAAAGCAGCGCCAGAACACAAGTGAGCAGGTGCAATGCGGCGGCAGCTCCAATACTTTATGGAGCAAAGGGCTGGGTGACTGGTGGAGATTGGTGGATGAGGGGCTGGGGGCGACTGTGGGGCTGGTTGGAATTGGAGCTGACTGACTGCAACAGACTTCATTGTTCCCACAGTTTTAGCGAACAGAGTCGCGTCAACCTAATAGACTTTTCACGCTTCGGTTTTAAATTGAGGCGCTGATTTTGAGCAGCTGATATTTGCAGCCTTCTATTTGAGTTGCCCGTTCGTTTGTAGTATTTGCCAGAAGTTTTGCAATTGCGAAAAGTTTCCAAACAACTGACACGCCAGCAGATAGACAAGCTTAAAGTTGGACTCGACTTGCATTGATTTAAATTGAGTTGGATCTAGTTGAGTTGATATTTGTTATTAATTGCTGCTGCTGTGGCTAAAGGCTTGCTGCCAAAAGCCACGTTCGTCCTGTCACAGTTACTTTTTATGTGTGCTCGTCCCTGGCGAAAAGGAGTTTTGTGCCAACAGCTGCCATTGCAATTTGTTTTGGCAAATACAAATAAACACACATTACACGCGCAAAAACTAATAAAACAAATCGCATGTGCTGGGCCAAGAGTAGATTTGCTAGATTTCTCTGGTCAATGAACTGCTCAGCACCCAATAACAACCCTGTCCACCCTGCCAAACCCCTTGACAAACGACCACAGTCAATGCCTAAGGCTTACCCAGGACGGACCACGCCCGACTGACCAAATCGAGTTGGCAGCTTAAGTGCAGTGCAAATTGCTGAGACGCTGTGAAGAAGACGCCAACGCCGCCAACGCCCTCCCTTAGCCAACTGAGGGTGGCTTCCATCTGAAGTGGGCGTTGCATTCTTGCCCCACTGTGCTTATCAGCTGCGGCATTGATTGGAATTGTGCTCGCATATTTATGCAAGCAGCCGCCAAGCGCTTCCGACAAGCGCTTAGTTTTATGGACTAAACTCCAATCCGAAACTCAGTCCGATCCACAAACACAAACACAAACCCAAACATACAACGACAACCATTGTCCAGACAAATAAACTGTGATGACGCCCTTAGATAGAGTAGAAGTACGACTCACAGTACTTTGGGGTTGGGTGCGTTCTATAATTGTGAGAATGAGCACTGGGAATGGGAACGAAGAACTCGAAAGCACAAAAACTCATTAGTCATTTAAATAATTAGAGTTGTTATACATATATAAGTCTAATTGTGTTTCTTAAAATGTCTGCTAGTTCTTATAATGATGTTTTTAAAGTAGAATACGACTTTGCTCATTTAAAAGTTAACAATTTGTGTGTTTATACTCTTTTTAAAAAATTAAAAAAAAAGTACACCGTTTTTTTTAAAAAAGTAAAAAAAATGAAAATTTAATAATTGAACAAAACTTAAATGTAGACTAAAAGTAGAGAACAAACCATAAACAAATTGGCCAAGAACTTCAAAATCGGTTAAGTTTTGGCAAAGTTATGACCGTTTAAAGTTTAAAAGGGCTGAAAATTAATTTTACAAGCTAAAATTTTGGATAATTTTGGCCTGTTTTTAGGCCAAAAAATGAACCATCCCAGAATCGGATTTCTTTTGGATTTTTCTACTAATTGTGACACCCACAATCGATTAAAAATCAAAATTCGCAAATCTATTTTTTAAAAAAAAATTTTTCTAAAAACACTAAGGGGGAGTACATGTTTTTTTGTAAAAAAAGTAAAAAAAATGAAATCTCAAAAATTGAACCAAACTTAAATGTAGACTAAAAGTAGAGAAGAAACCATTAACAAATTGATCAAGAACTTCAAAATCGGTTCAGTTTTGGCAAAGTTATGAGAGTTTTAAGTCTTCAAAGGGCATTTATTTGTAAACAACGAAAACGTTTAAAATCTAAAAGAAAATTATATTGTTAGAAAAAGATTACAAAATGAACTTTAAAGTATAATGTCACATATATGCGCAATTCTTTATAATAAACGCAAGTACATTAGCTTACCTCTCGAAAATGAAGAAATGTAATCCTCTTTTTTAGTCAAATGAATGAAACTTTTTGATTTAACCACAAGAAAATAAATCGTTTTTCGACTTACTGTTGCTTTTGGTTTTTGGTCTTTTAAGTGGCTGCTGCAAGTTGATTGTTGTCAGTGGTAAGGTCAAGGATTATTATACTCCATCATAAGTCTATTAAGCTCGCGTCCCCGGATCTCAGCGGGCTGTGTGTGTGTTGTGTGTGTGTTGTGTGTGTGTCTGGCTAACTGCACATTTGTTTGTAGATTATTATTATCTTTGCACACAGTGAACGATTCAGCTGCATTTAACCACAGTTCCCTCTCCTCCTGGTAAAAAACCGCTCGCAACTCAACTTAGCTCATCTCAGGCCGAGCTCTGGTGATAGTTTTGTCTTTTTAAAGCCACCGCACGTCGCAGATTTCAAATGTTTACTGATTTTCTGTTTGTTGCTGTTGTTGTTGGTGGGAGTTTTAGCTGTTTAGTTTTCCATTGCTTGGCATTAAGTAAAAGTCCAAAGAAAGCGCCATCAAACAGCAGCAGCAGCAGCGCTGGGAAAAACGCCAAGTTGAGGCTTAAAGACTTTCATACAGCGGCGTGCACTTTTAATTCGATTATTAAAAGTTTTGCATTACTTCCGAAAACGTAAACCCCAAAACCGAAAACTGAAAACGAAAATGCAACACGACAAAGTCATAAACATTTTGGTGATGCCATCAGCTCCGCCTTTGAGTCGCGCACTTGATGATGATGCAGCAGAAATTAGTGAGCTGAGCTCCAACTCGGACTCCATCTTGGCGGTCTATGATTGCATAGATAATGCAGCTTGGACGTTGTCATCGGATGGCGGCGCGTGACAGCCAAAGACGCCCCCTTTTTCCATGGGGTCGGCTGTATGTATATGGATATTTGTATCTATAGTTGACTGCATCAGGCAATGACGAGCTAATTTTTGCGCCAGCTCATGCATTAGTCGAGTGCTAGTGCCAGTGCCCCCAAGCACTGGATGAGAGTCGTCCAAGAGAGCCAGCAAGATGTGGCCATTGTATAACACTCGATGCGACATTAAAGCCAAGGAGTGACCACATCGGGTCGCAAATGGCATCGAAAGGTCAAATTGCAGCAGCCAGACCACAAAAATGGAAACTGGGTGATGTTCATTAGCGTGAAGCTATAAAATGCAGCGGAAAGGTAATCTTTGAAGAGAGAAACTTCAGCTAAACCCAAACCTTTGACTGCACTTTAAACTTGCATTTCCAATTCCTTCCCGCTTTGTGCCCATTTTCCCATTCGCTGTGTCCTCGGCCTGTGACTTTTTGTGACTCCGATTCCTGGTCATGTTTACATCAGAAACGTGCCTCAAGTGTTCCTGTCACCGCACAAATTGGACATTTATTTGTTGCCCGCGGGCCAAAAAAGTTTTTGAAAAAGTGTTGGGAACAGAGTCTAGAAATAAATGCAACGCGGCCATTTCTGTGGAATTATATGGGCCAGAACGTGTCGAGGATTTGGCATTTTATTCGACAACAACAACAACGAGAAGAAGAAGAACAACAACAGCATCTCCAACAACGACTACAACAATTGAGGCAATGATGCAGCGACTTTGTGGCGCCTGCTCAGCAAATATGTTGCAGTTGCAGTTTGCTGTTTGCTCTTGTCTGTTGTGTGTTGTGTATGTTGTATGTTGTGTGTTGTGTATGTTGTGTGTTGTTCAGGGGCGTGCTGCGATCCGCTTAGCTAATTGACGGCTGCCAACTGGTTTGGGCTATAGCCCCCCACCATACGCTACGCCCACAGATGGATAACTTTTAAGCAGGCGGTTCAACTCAATTATGCCACTTGCCGCACTGCAATTTGTCAATTAGTGCAGCTGCCACATAAGTAGCCGATGAATTGATTCTACGATTGATTGCTCTTGATTGCTGACTTCCGAGGCACTCGCGCTTTTACAGTTTGGAGTCAGTAAACAACGTAATTGCTCTATTCCACTGCTATCTGTAGTATGTTAATATCTTACTGTTGCATTGAGAGTTGATTTGCTGACATCCGATTGTTCTTTTGAAGGATTGAATACGATTGCTTTAGAAATTAGAAACTTACTTCGACTCTCTCACTGTATTCTATTGTCAAAGTCTGGAGCTTATTTTGCATTTAATAACCCAAACCTAATTGCCTGAAATTCTAACCCTTAACATTGAGTAGCTTAGTCGATTTCCATTACATCCTTAAGAGCTTTTTCCTTAAAATTCCTAAACAGTCCTTGATTGCGAAAGATAAATGCATTTACATATTATACGACAAGTTCTTCTATAATGTGCTTCAGAATACAAAACTCTATTGAGAAGACCCTAATATGCCTAGTAGAAATGGGAAGACTAACCTAAAACAAAATGTTTAACATGCTATCGATACTATCCATAAATAGAGTGTGAAGTGTGTCGCTCAATGTCAACGGAACACTTCTCTAATCTCAGGGGTCTACCCTAACTCTTCACAGCCTTAACCATGTTTAACGTATTTGTGCTTTGGCTTTCCAGAACTTCCTTGCCGCAAATGCACAATGCTGGTGGAATGCCCCACTGACTGCGGCGACTCGTGCGCTCAAATATGCCGGACACGTGGCGCCGGGAATGCTGCTGGTCACCGCGGAGCCCTGCGCCTTGGAGGTGTTGCGCGGTGCCTTCGCCCGCAGTGTGCTCAAGCCGCCAGCCACGTACATCATTAGCTCAGTGGGTGAGTAAACGAATACACACACACACACACACACATCTAGTCAGCATGGTTTTTAGATATTAGGTGTACAAATTGGTTGTGAGTAAGTTTTTCGATTATTGAGGAAAACATCCGAAAGTATTCCTATGTTGTGCCATAACGTACGGTAAGATGGAAGAGGATAGTCCAACTTACGTTTTCAGTTGTCAGCTGAGGCAGGAGGTGGAGGCGCAGCGTTTGCTCTTTTGGTCCCGACAGCTGAACATGTTGCCCGATGAAGTGCAGCAGCTGTCGCCGGAGGAGCTGCAGTACCGGCGATCCTTGCTGCTGCAGGCGGAGGAGGAGCACGAGCTGCGCCGGGAGCAGTTCAAGCGCTGGCAGAATCTCAACGATCTGCGCTGGCTGATGTACGAGGAGCAGCGCAAGTACAATGAGAAATGTGGCGATCAGGCATCGGATGTGTCCATCTGGAAGATATTGTCCTTGGCGCAGCAGGAGCTGGAGCAGGAGCTGCAGATGCCGGAGCTGCGCGGTGACTGCAATCGTTTTCCCTCGCCCATGTCCATCATAGAATCGCATCGAGAGGCGGGTGGTCGCAATAATTTACTAACGCCAGTGAAATCGATAATTACGGGCCTGAGCTGCCATCACTCGATGAGCGAGTGTCCAGGGAAGCATTTAAGCGATGCGACTGAAGAGAAACTGCAGCGGAGCAACAAGCACTATAAAGTGGAGCAGCGAGAAAACATTATTGAGAAAGAAGCAGCCGAAAGCTGTAGCAGCAAATCTTCAAGCCCTGGGGACTATGTGTCCCAGGATATCTATGCAGCCGTTGACAATCTGCTCAGTATTCGCCATGAACTGGATGAGATCAAGCGTTCCGCTGCCCATTGCGAGAGCATGATTTCAATGATATTCGCACCCTATCTGGGATCGAGCGCCGAGCTGAGTGAGAAGAGTTCCATGGCACTTGGCCAATTCAGCTTCACTGAATCCGATGTCAATATTAACTGTACGGATGTATCTTTCAACAGTGGCAGCGAGACAACGACAACGACAACGGAATTCGAACTAGAGCCCGATCAGTGGCTAAGGGATTGGAAGAATGAGCTAGCTGATGCAGACGGGAAATAGTGCATCATGTTGGATTCAAGTTGAAAGATCAGAGATCAAGGCAGGCAGGATACTTAATCACATTTGTGATGGCTCGGTTCGCATACTATTTGGGCTCCGCCAGTCAGTCCATTGTGGCTCGATAGCTGTCAATTAAGTGGACACCTGCACGCCTAATGCGACATCTGCCCGCCACCCTGCTCCCACCCTGCTCTCGCTTCCTCTGCTCCTCCCGTTATCCGCCAGTTTGGCTTCTCTGTTCACACTTGCAAATCACGTTGAATGCTGTTTTATGGAGCTGCCTGAACCTTGTCGTGAACCACGGCTACCAGCCAAATCGATGCCAAGCACTTGAATTGATAAATGGCCGGCCAGAGATCGGCCATCGATGGTCCGTTGCTGGCACGTTGCAAGTTGTACGTTGCACGTTGCACGTTGTTCGAACCCGTTGCACGAAATTAATAAGTTTCGATTTGGCAGCCCCAAGGGGGCGCCCAGCACAACGTTTCTTGTCCGGCGGTTTATCTTTGTGGAAAATTCAATCGAGGAAATATATATGGCGCAGACAAGCAATGCTGATGTCTTGTGCTGCAGGCGCACAAAGCAACATGCAACATGCCAAATGCAACTGCAGCAACAAAAGCAGCAGCAGCAGCAGCAGCATCTCTATGTTGTTAATTAACGCTTGCAATGGCGTAGAACCCATTAGCTCTTAATTACCATAAACATGACAATTCCATTCGTAAACAAGCTGGCAAGCAGTGCCAGTCAGCAGCCAGCAAGCAGTGCAAAAGCTAGCAACATGTTGCTGGCAACATTTTATTTATATAATAAATTCTTTATGTGATATATGAAATGCAGCATTCCTTTTCTCTGTCTACAGTCTACAAACAAGGACTTCAATTTATAAACAATAACAACAACAATAACAAATTGCATGCAAAGCAATCAATCAGCGGCAATTTCTCGCTCAATTAGACAGCAAACATGCCAAATAAAAGAAACAAAGCAACCGACAACAACAAAAATAAACTAACGAAATTAAATTCAATTTCGTGTTAAAGTGGCAAATGCACAGAAGTGGAAAAGGGGGGCTTGAAAGGGGAAAGGGGGGCTTAGCTGCAATTTGACAGCGGAATATCAAAATACAGCAAAACAGACAAATGATCATTTTGTTTTGGCTGGTTTGTTATTTAGTTGCCAAATGCAAAATAGCTGGAAAGCGAGAAAATGATGCAGTGGGGGCGTAATAGAGGAGGGGGGGGCGGGGCAGCTATGATCTTGTGTATAAGGAGAAAGAGACAAACGTTAAGAGGCGCAAATCAATTTCATCACGATTTCTCGTTGAGATGCTGACCCGTTGAAAGTGAAATGTGGCCATGACAGTGGTTGCTGTTGTTGTTGTTGTTGTTGTTGCTGCTGTTGCTGATCGCTTATCGACTTAATATTTGTGCCATTAAGAAAACAGTTGCAGGCGGGCCAGCTTTAAGCTTTCCCACACACACACACAGAGAGCAGCATAATTTGGCATTTCATTTGAAGAATGCCATTACCGTTAAACGATTCTGCGATTCTCTCCGATTGTGCGATTCTGCGATTCTCTCCGATTCTGCGACTCATGAGTCAATTTCACGCGCTGAGGTTAACAAACCGCCCCACAAAACATCGTTAAAGAATTCGCCAAAGCGTAACCAGAGCAACCAAGTGCGCCAAAATCAGGCAGTGACTTGAGTTCAGTTCATAGTAATAGCGACGCTATCGCTATCGTTTCATCTTTGTCTGTCTGTCTGTTTGTGGACCCAGTGCAAGTTCATCATGCTCGCTTGAACAGAAGACGAAGACGAAGAAGAAGAAGTGCCAGCTTTTTAGCTGTACGTTTTTTCAGCGTTACCAAAGCGATTATTGTAATTTTATTGTTGTTTGCTGTTCTCGTTGTCGTTGTTCTTCCAGACTTTGACTATGACTATGACTATGACCCGCTGATTGCCGACTGCCTTTAATGAGGTCAACCCGCTTGTCCACGGCTCTTCGGGTTTGGGGGGCTCTTTCATGAGTGGTTACGCTTCAGAGAGCGTTCGTTCAGTTTGCCACTTTGGCGGGAAAGTGTTCTCAACTGCACTCGATCTTTTGCATTGTCTCAACAAATTCACACAATCAGGCAAACTTTGATGGACAGTATCTCAGTCGCATCTGTGCTCTCACATACAAAACGGAAATTTCTACAAAATTGCTCGCCTTTGCCTTTGGCATTGTTGCACAACACTATGAAAAAAAGGAGTTGTTGTTGGTTTTTTGGCAGCGCATATCGACGACAGTCAGTTCAGTTCCAGGTTCAGGTCCAGTGCCCTGTGGCTACACAAAACTCATTGACCTTTAACACAGCATTGCCAAGAGACTATTTTTTCTTTGCCAAAAAGTGTCGCCGAGAGTTTTTTTTGTTGGTTTGTTTGTTGTTTGTTTGTTTGTTTGTTTGTTGGCCATCATTGACGTCGTGTTGCTCCTTATTTGCCAGCATCGCTGGGCTTTTGTTGCTGCTGCTGTTTGTTGGTGTTGCAACCACGTAAATGTCAATTTGCATTTTGTTGTGCCTCCGTCGTGCTAAACTGTAACTGAAGCGTTGCATAAACAGCAGCAGCAACAGCAGCAACAGCAGCAGCAGCAGTTGCAGTTGTTTTCAATTTGTAACTGGCCTGAAATATTTTTATTAACCGACGGAAACAATTAGCGTCGCCTTGCCAGCAACAAACTACAGCAACAACAGCCAAAAATAAGTAACAACAAAAAATAGTGCATATACGTATAGAAATCGCTGGTATGCATATAGTTTTTGGACAGGCGTATCTCTTTTCCTTGGCTGCGTGGCCTTTTCCCCTCTTGAGCAAAAAGTGGAAATTGAAAACGCGCAAAAAAACATTTCAGACACAAAATCGTGATTGTCGTTTGCCGCTAGACATTTTTTGACTGCAACTGCAACGCTGACTGCAACTGCCGACTGCTGACTGCAACTGCAACTGCTCTACATGTCGTTGAGGCCTAGCCAAAAGAGAGATATCGATGCTCATTTGCGCTGCCCAGCCAATAGGTGGCGCTGTGTGGGCGGCAGCTTATATAAATGGGAAGAGCAGGATGTACAGAGAGACTTGGGACCAGCCATTATAAAGATCTTAAACGCTTATTAGAAATATGATTAAAGGTCAGATATCAAATCTTCACAAGTAAGAATACTCTCGTTGCAAGCATTTATAGTTAAATATTACATACATATAAACACTCGCAAAAAGATAAATATTTGGTATTTGGGATTATACATATCAAATTTTATGCCTCTAGCCTTTATAACTTTCAAGTTATGGCCAAAAAAGCGCTGGTCTGAAATCGAAAGTTATCGATAACTTTTGAACAGCAAGAGTTATGATCAGATGAAACAAACTTGATCTGACCAGGGACTACGAGAACTTATGTATCATGTAAATAAAGTCTCTAGCTTTTCAGACAGAAAAACAGACGAACGGACTGCTGATACTGTCCAATAATATATTCATATTTTATTATTCAAGTTTATAGGCAGTTAGAAAACTTTAACTATTATATACAGCTATTTATCAAAATATAAGTGTGCCAAATTGATTCTTTCATTTACAAACTATATAATCAGATCTGTTTCGAAGTGTGTTTACTATTTGTAGAAGCAAACAGAAAAAGATCTGAAAAATTGGGTGCAGTTATGTACATTTTGCAGATTTTTCAAATAAATTCACTCTTTATTGTGGAACAAAAACCTTCTTGCAAATCAAATTCTTTAGTTTATTTAAATGGAATTGTTAATATGATTTGTGTATATAAGTGTGTCTACAATATCTCTGTATTCATACATATTCTTGGGAGAATTGGGAGACACACAATCATCGACCATAACAGAGCTGTAAGAGGCAGATAGTATTTACAAAGATTTTAAAGCGACTTATCTCTTAGCTCGGTAAGAAAATCTTTGAGCTTATAGACGATCTTCTTTTTTCTTGAATTTCGTCATTTTATTAACACGAAATGTAAGTTTTGGAATACTTGTAATAGATTTTTCGAATTCATTGCGCACTAAATAATAGCTGCAAGTACTGCCCAGATTGAAAGAGATAGCAACTGCTTAAGGCGCTCTCTCCTCCTCCACTTTGCCTGTATATTTATTTTGGTGTTTTTGTGGTGAAAATTTGTTCACTTAATCGCAATCCCAATCCAAATCCCAAATCCCAAAGCTGATAAATGCCCGCGAGGCGTTGTCTCTGGCAACTCCCCATTTGCGAATAGCCGTTTGCCATTTATCGGCTAATGCAATTAAAATTAATAAACGAAAATCAAACGATTCCACACCGACAATTATCGATTTCAATTGTAATGCGGCTTTTTGATGCTCAATTGTTGATTTCCAGTTTGGGTTTTTTTTTGGCGATTTTGTGTTTATCGTTTAAGGAAGTGTTAATTTATTTGCTTCTCTCTTGCCAATGATTGTGGCCCCCAAAGCAGAAAAATCGCAAGAAGAAAAAAATAATAAATTGCCACTGATAGCTAAAAATTATTGATTATTTCGAAATGGACAGCGTTTAAATGTTTATGGTGTCCGCAGTCGTCGTTGTTGATTCATTGTTGTTGTTGTTGTTGTTGTTAGTGTTGTTAGTGTTAGTGCTGTTGGTGTTGTTGTTGTTGCTGACTGAATCGCTGGCGGTTATGAGATCAAACAAAACAACGCGAAAATGTGCCAACAACACGATAGGTGCGCAGATTTCCTCTTTTATTTTAAAGTCTTACGATTCGGTTTCTTTTCGGTTTTTTCTTTGCTTTTTCTAATAATAATACAAGAAAGACAACAGCAACAGCAACAACAATAACGAGGGAGAGAAAAAATCATACATCAAGATTATTGTAACTCGCGGCAATTGCATCACAGTAATGGCCAACAACAACAACAACTACAACAACAACAACAACATCAGAGGCTGCGAATCGGCTGTTAAAACAAAAAAATGGAAATCGCAAGAAACATTTTTCATTTGCATAAAAATGCATGGCACAAACTACAAGCGCTAAAAATGTTTGCCGCATGTTGCGCAGCGTGACGAGGGGTGGACATCGAGCAGGTGGGGGTTAAAGGGGGGATGTGGGGGGGGGGGTGGGATGTGGGCTGCTAGTGGGAGGTAGACGAAACAACCTTCAAGCAACAAAACACTTGACTCCGCTCAGCTCAGCTTTTATGCAGCGGCGTTGACGTCGCTTTGGTTTGATTGAACACAAGGATATGTGTCCGCCGGCAACGGAGCCAGAGAGCAACAGCAACAGCAATAGCAACAACAATAACATAAACCAAAGTGCAGTCAAGTCAACGGCAACAGCAACAGCAACAACAACAACAACTAAACTGCAACACTGACAGCAACGCAGATCAGCAATAACAACAACAATGGCAACGTCCACAATTTGAGGCAAAACGCAACACTTTCACTCTACTTAAGACGGATGAGGCGATTGAGGGAGGAGCAGCAGCAACGGAGTGGGGATGGGGGTTGGGGGGTTGGTGCACAGAGGGGGCCTTTGAGACAAGATCGCGTTGGTGGGAAAATGCAGCAATCGTTTTTCACGTCTTTCCCGCTCACTCTCTCGCTCTCTCTCTCTCTCTCTGTCTCTCTCTAGCGATATTTATTATCATTTCGCGCGGCTTTCGTTGGCAAGTCAAAGTGCATTGCATCCAACTAGGCTGAGATTATCATTTGCATAGGACACAAGTCTCCAATTGCAGCTCGATCAATCAAACAATCAATTTGAAAGAGAGAGAGATAGAGAGAGAAAGAGAGGGAGAGAGATAGGAAGGGAGAGAGAGAGAAGAGCTTGACTAAAACAAGCAAGTACAGAATTTATATAAAATATATGCTAAAAATTGCATTTAAATTGTATATTCAGTTATAAATTATATTTATATGATTATATAAAAAAATATATATAGTCTTGAGCATCTATTCGCAAAAACCTAATCAAAATCAATATTGAAAGATGAATTATGAGAATCTCCAGCTAGTGTAAGGATGTTTGTAAAGTCCTATCTGAAAACCATAATAGATCTATGGATTAATAGCTTCTCAAACTTCTCTAAGTTGAACTTTCTTTAATCGAATTTTCAGTTAGTCGAACTTTTGCTTAAATTGAGTGCTTAAGAAACAGTTCTTTCGATAAGTCGAACTCCATTTATTTTTAAAATATACGTATATTTGTATATATCAAATTTGTAACTAGTGCTTTTTAATATTGTTTATAATTTACTTGATGGAAATTAGAATAATTATGTAAGACCAAAGAAACTGTTTTGCAAAGCGTAATTCTAATTCTCAAACGTATCTTTTTTTTAAATTTTGGCAGCATCAAGATAACGGGTAAAATATTTGCCAATTAAGGATATATGTTTATATTTGTATGGGTTTCAAAACAAACAATAAGTCAATCAAGGTCTATGGCTTGTAGGCAGCTGTGCTTTACAGTCTCTGCCAACAGTATTCGCCCTGCTGCCGTAGAGGTCAAGGCACGTAAAATATTTGCCCACTTTTGCTTGCCAAGTTTGTGGGCCGCCTTTTATGCATGTGAACTGTGATAAAAACAACAGCTGTCATTTGCTTGGCCTGCCAGCCAACAGACAATAAGATATATCACACATGTGATATGATAAATATGATATATACTATATAGTATATGCAGCTCCAATTTGGCAATTTATGTTCAGGGCGTTGCTGCCAAATGAGCAGCAAGAAAGCCAAAAATGTGCCAGGCAAATATATAAACTGCGGTTGCAGGCCAGTCGCAGCATCTGTGTGTTGCCACAATGGGGCATGTGGCATGGGGCATGGGGCATGGTGCATGGTGCATAGTGCAGCACTGCAGTGGCGCCTTGGCATTCACAGATTGAGATTGAGATCGAGTGCAGTTTGTTACCAAATGCAGTTGCAGCGATTAAACGGGCAAACAAATTATTTGTCGTGTGTGTGTGCAATGTGAAAGTGCGAATGCGAATGTGGCAGGTGTGTGTAAAGTGTAAGGTGATTAGAGAGCGGGGCGGATGGGGATTGGAAGGGGGCAGTGGGGATTTGGTGAGTGGGGACTGTATTTTGTGTTTGGCGCCCATCAAATGGCGCTAATTGTCCTTGACGATGATGCCATCCCACATGGCATTTTGCAATTGCGTTTGCAGTGCCAAATTGCTGCCGGATAAGCAACAACAAGCAGCAGCAGCAACAACAGCAGCAGCAGCAGCTGTAACTGCAACAGCAACAGCAGAAAGTGAAAACTTGAAAAATTATGCAACTGCCGCAAGGACGTTGTTGCCACGAGGCAGAGACGTTAACGGAGATGGAGATGGAGATGGAGACTGAGCTGGAGTTCGGCGACAGCAACAACGGAGATCGTCACACACTTGGTCTCATTTTGTTGCTGTACAAGTCAGCAAACGCTCCTTTTCCTCCTCCCTCCTCTCTCTCCCACTCTCTCCACCTCTCTTGTGTATTGCATTTCGGTTGCTTGCTTCGGGGGCGTTTTTGGAGGTTAAGCTGGCAAGTAGGAAGCATTGTGGCGGCGCCTCCACAAATTGTTGGCGACAATGCGGCAGCCAAGTTTGAGGCACATGCGACAATCGAACTGTTGTTGTTGTTGCTGTTGTTGTTCGCTTTTATTCGCTGGGTGCGCGTTTTAATTAAGTATACGACGCGTGAACACTGCACAAAATATATGTATGTATATAAAAACATTATTTGCCGCATTTGCCATATTAGGCGAAGACCGACTGCAACATGTGCGGCAGCAGTGGCAACCTGTGTGTGTGTGGTTGCAACAGACGCTCCTAGCTATGTTGTTGTTGTTGTTGTTGTTGTTGCTGTGTTGATGTGCAAGATAAGCGTTAATTTTACAACTACGAGGTGTGATCGATAAACAAATGGTAATGACAACAATTACGGCAGGTAAAATATTTGAAGAGAGGGAGAGAGATAGAAAGAGAGAGAGAGAGAAAGATAGATAGAGAGAGAGAGAGTGAGAGAGGAAGATATAGAGATAGAGAGATATGGGGAAAGATAGAGAGACAGATATAGAGAAAGACTAGAGAAAGGTAAATAAAGAGATAGAAAGATAGAATGATAGAGAGATAGAGGGATAGGGAGACAGATAGAAAGCAAGATAAGGAGAAAAATACAGAGAAAGACAGAGAGAGAAAGAGATATAAAGATAGAGAGGCAGATAGAGAGGGAGAGAGATAGATTATTTATTTATTATAGAATATCAACAGGCATGTGTGATAAATAAAAGACTTGACATTATTTCGAAAATGTTACTAAAGGAAAGTGAGAGTGAGAGAGAAAGAGAAAGAGCGAGGAATATTGAAAAACAGGAAAACGTTTATCAAATGATTAAGAAGGAAGCTAAAAAAATAAGCTAACAAAGGAACAGTAAAATATATTTGAAAATCAAAGAATAAACTTATAAAAAAAACCATTGAGTAGAGAGCAAATCAAAAGTAGAAAGCTTAGGTATACCAAATAACTGATTTCCAATGCTGATAGCATTTTGTATATTATATAATAAACTTTAAAAGTCGTTATTATTTGAATTGAAAGTAGTTTGTAGAAAGAAGATGTAGTGATTTCAAAACAAATGAAATATAGCTTATTGACAAGACAGTAAAAGTCAAATGGCATTCCAAAAGAAAAATCATTTAGCAAACAGTCAGTCAGCCAGTTAAAATAAATACGCAATAGTTCAGTGTCAAAATGGCATCAGAGTGAGTGAAAAGTGGAGCAAAGCACTTAGCCGCACCACTCAGCCTCCAATTCAGCCTCTCAAAGGCCGCCTCTCGACGCATGTTGCATGTTGTCTGTCCGTCCGTCTGTCTGTCCGTCTGTCTGTCTGCCGTGTGTGGCACTCCGTTTAATTACCTCAGCTGAGCACTGCAAATGCCAAAATGCCATTTGGAGTCAAGGTTTTTGAGCATTCGCTGGTTAGTTGGCCCGGCCCGCCCGGGTGGCCACCCGAAATGTCCAAAGCCAAAGCAAAAAGCTGGCGAAAAAATGCGAGCAAGTTTATTTGACCAAATGCGGCGGCAGTTGAGCGGCCTATCATCAGCCATATAAGTAGTAGCCTCCCCAGTTAACGTTAACAAACAGCTGCTGACCGCCTCTCCTTCTCCTTTGCCCACTTTGCAGGTGACATTGACGATTGCATTGTGACGCCGACGGTTCAGGGGCAGTTCACGCCGCTGCCCGAGGCGCTCTGTGACGTCATCATGGACCTCACAGCCGAAGGTCAGTCCGCTACCATTGAGCATGTGCGCAGCAAGCTCGGAGTTCGATTTCCGCACATGACCACGCCCGCCACAGAGGTCATCTACGATACGCTGGCCCAGCTGATGCAGGAGCAGAAGATCTACCAGACCGCAAAGGGTTACTTCATCTTTACGCCAGAGTGAGTAGTTGCACAGCTTGTACATGACCTTAACTCACTCTCGAATCTCTGCTATAGACGTCGTCGCAGTCGCTCGCGTCCACGCAGCAATCATCACCAGCTCAATGGCGGCCACAGCACAAACGGCAGCCTGGTCTACTCGCAGCTGGCGGAGGAGGAGCAGCAGCAGGATGTGGTGCCGCCAGAGGCGCGCACCATGCTCATGTCGAATGCGGAGGCGCTGCACTCGCTGTACGGCGAAATATCCACGGAACGGGATGGCGATCTGACGCATCAGTGCATACAGACCAATCTGGCCGATGTCATCTGTGGAGGTAAGAAAGAGCAGTCTCCGATATTTCAGTACTCTAACCAATCCATTATGCGCAGGTAATCCCAATGACAAGATCATCTATCCGCGTGCGGCCAAGCGACGCAGTGCATCATTTCCGACGCCGCGCAGCTTGGAACGACGGCACAGTTTGCGGCTCTTTGGCTCATCGAAGCGCCTGCAACGCTGCGCCTCCACACGCAGCCTGTCCAAGACCTACGCCCAGACGCTCAACACGACGGACAGCAGCAGCTCGGAATACCAAAGCACAGATTCGTCATCACCCAGTGAGTACACAGCACAGCAGCAGCAGCAGCTCCAACTTTGATTGTCTAACTCCTGTTTTCGCCTGCAGAAAAAGGATCTTTGCTCTCACGGCTGTTCCGACGCAGCGGACGCGCCAAGCAGCGACAGATTGAGACCTACTCGGCCCAGTTTCCGCCCGCCGAGTGGTTCAACTCGCGTGCCGTTCATCTGCACAGTGTGGGCACCCAAACCGCAGAGCACGTGAGTTGATCTTCAAGCAGTTACACTGTTAGATAGTAATATCCTTGCTCATTGCTCCTTGCAGGACATGCCCGCTGTACACACGCTGTCCAACTCGACGTTCTACGACGGCTCCGAGCTGAGCCAGCGCTCGTCGACGCTGCCCAGACGCCATCGCCGTCACATGTCCAGCGAGTCGACGTTTCTCATATCCTCGAGAGACTGCTCGCCCATACGCCGCAGATCGCCCGTCTACTGCAGCAGCTCGCTACCTCGCTCCACGCAGTCCATACCGGCCAGCAGCAGTGGTGGCAGTGGTGGCAGTGGCGCCACACCACATCACACCAAAATGAATCACTCGTCGGCGACGCTGTCGCGCTTGCATGCGGCCACGCCCACGCCGCCCAAGACGGCACAGAAGTCGGTGATTGGCAAGCACATCTTCGAGAGCTCGCCGGCGCGCTCCAGCACACTGAAGTCGTCGTCGGGTTCGCCGGCCAAGCGGCAGTCCGATGGGCATATGATGATGATCAACGGTTGCAGCACGGCGGACAATAAGGCGACGTATCGCAGCTTGCAGAGCAGCGGCCCATCCAGTTTGGAGTCGTGCAAGACATCGATGCTGGCCAGCGGCCCCTCCAGCATTGACAGCGGCAAGGTGTCCTTCAGCCAGAAGACCAGCGGCCACTCTAGTCTCGACTCCCAATGCTCCACAAACACGGCTGTGATTGGACCCACAACAACAACAACAACAACTAGCACTGGCGGCAGCACACGTTCCATACTGCTGCTGAATGGGTCGCCACGTGGCACGCCGCGTCACCAGGCGATGCGGGCACGTGTGGCCGAGGCGCAGGCGCAGCGGCAGCGGGCGAGCACGCCCAGCCGCATCCTGGAGGAGCTGACGTACCCCAACAATGGCAATGTGCCGCATTCGAACAGCAGCAACTCGATAACGCTGCAGGTGACGACCAGCTCGAATGGCAGCGGTCAGAGCATACCCAGCACCAAGATCTTTGTGCAGAACTCACCGGTGCGGAGTGTGATTACGCTGGAGAACGGCAAGATGCTGGAGAACTCGAATGTGTTCATCATCAACAACGAGACGATGACCAACGAGAAGGGCGAGATCATCAAGAAGACGCTGTCCAAGCAGACAACGGCGGCGCCAGTGGCCACATCCACACCAGTACGTCCACAGTCGGTGCCGGAGCAGCCGCTGAGCGAGACGGAGGCCAACTCGGAGACGTGCGACTCCATATCGTTCATCAGCGAGAGCTCGCCGGAGAATACGGCGACGGAGACGCCCTCCTTTGACCTCGGCAAGTATGCGAAGAACACCAACAACGATGCCACCATGAACAACAGCCGCAAGCTGTGCCTCCAGCTGGCCAATGGCATTGCCTACAAGAACAATGTGCTCAAGAACGAATCCCAGCCGAATTCGCCATGCGCCGAGCAGCATCAGCAGCAGCAGCCACTCAAATTGGCAGCGCTCGCCAAGCAGGACTTCGAGATTGCTGGCTCCGTGGGCAATCTGCACTTTTATGAGAAGCACTCGAAGGACTTGGCGCCATCGCAGAGCAATCACAAGCTCATGAACAGCAGCAGCGATCTGAAGAACCTCTGCTACGAGTCCGTCTGCCAGCTGCAGAAGTGCACCATGAATGGCGATGAGCTGGCGCTGGCCCATCTGCTGCACAAACAGTCCAGCAATCCGCTGGGCAGTGAGCCCAATCTGGCGCTGAAGGATCACGCGAACGACAAGCCCATTGACAAGGAGGCCATGGACAGGCGCCTCAGCCTGACCAAGGAGACGCTAGAGAATCACGGCATGGCGGGCAGCGAGGAGCTCTACAACTTTCCCAGCCTCACAGATCTGTCCTTCAACTTTACGTCGCTGGCGGCCCGTAAGATCCTGCAAGGCGTCAGCCTGAACAGCATCGATACCCTCGTGGAGCTGAACATGGCGGCAGCTGCGGCGGCTGCAGTGGCGGCCAGCAGTGCCCAGGAGAAGCAACAGAATAACCAGACGGTGGCAGCGGCACCAACAACACCAACCGTGTGCACCGACTTTGGCATGGTCTAGTTCTAATCAGAGTAGCGGAGGCGACTCCAGCCGAACAGAGCCGCTCTGTTGGCCCAGGAAGTGCTTCATCTGCATCTTAGCATAATCAAACGAAACCTTAGACGAGCAGCAGCAACTGAAATTCAATTGAGCAACTGCAAACTGCAACTGCAACTAAATATTTGCGAAACTCTGTAATTTATTATTATTATCGACTATCGAAGAATATGGGATTATTTGATTGTTTCCGTTTTGTAGCAGCAATTACTTTGTTTTCTTTTCTCTTTTCTATTTTTGTTGTATGTATGTACTCGATTTTTGCGAATTTTGTCGATGTATCGGAAGCAATTTTTTATTTACAGTGCCAAAATATGTTTAGTTTAATTATAATGTTTATACTTTGTATCCCAAAACACGACGCACCCAAAATAACACTCGCGAATCATCCGAATGCATCTGAAAGTGTTTGCAAGTGCAATTTATTGTAAGTAGAGAGAGAGAGAGAGAGAGAGCAGTCCAGCCCATAACTTTATTGTAAACTTCTTCAATTACCTCTGCTTAGATCCCTGTCCCCGTTAATTCTTAGTTTTTGTATATTTGTTTAAAGCAATAATTGTTTAGACTAACATGCTGTTAATGCAACCCTATATCTACATACGACATAAATACTTACATACGACATACACACCCAAACACACACCCAAACACATACCACACACAACACACCCCACACACACACACAAACTATAAGAAAATTACTACGAATATAGAATTTAGCACCTACAACAGAAATACAATAATTTTGTACAAGGCCTTAATTAGTAGAGTCAGCAATAATATAAATAAGTTGAAATCACTAATAAATATGAAATATACAAATTTATACAAGTAAAATGTGCCTCATTACTAATGCCAGAGTATCGTTAATCGTCTTTGAAAAACGCTATAAACTTCCAAACTCCTAAAAATGTACAGCATTCGAAGATCTGCGTTTATTTTCTCGATATATTGAAGTTATATTTGCCTTTACATTCCCTAAATGCCAGAGTTTGTCTGCATTTTTCTTAATTGTTGAATTTGGCCTGCAGTATTCTGCAGTATTTTTGCACGTTCCCAACGCTGGTTTGAAGTCAAAACTTATCGATAAATTTCTAACAGGACGAGTTATCGATCAAATGAAACAAACATGATAGACTTATATGACTTATAGTCTCTCAGAGCAATATTTAGTAGGCTGCTTATCTACAGATCTATATATAGATAACTCACATGATGGTTATCTGCAATTTTTCGACGAAAGTGTCAAATGACATAAATTTGATAACACAAAATCGGTTGGTATTATTTCTTCTCATTTATTTAAATTTTTAAGTCTTTTGCTTTTTCATATATATATATTTATATATATATATATATATGTGTTTTGTGGTGTTTGTTTTCCATACACTTTTGCGTTTTATTATTATTATTATTTATATATTTTAGGTTTTGGGTAGTTTTGGCTCTATAAATATGAATAATTATAGCTAATTGCTTTTAAGTTAATATTCATGGTATATACACACACACGCGGTATATACGATCGTTTTTAGTTACACAACATAATTGTGGTATACATATAAGAAATCCGTAATATACAAAGCGCGCATTTATCGTGGGTTGGTTTTAGTAATAGAACTATGTTTTAAGTATATTGTATGTGTACTTGATAGAATGGGGGATTAAATACAAAAGAACAAAATGCTAGCAATGTTACTAACTGCTGGGGGGTATTCCAAAAATTGGTTTTAGCTACCAGAGTTATACAATGCACGAGTATGCGATTATCATAGAGGGTATTTGAATACATATGTTGTATGTAGATATAGATAATAGATATATATATATATATAGATATAGACATATGTAAATGTAGTATGTGTGTAGTATGTACAATTAGTTTTGAAAACTTACTTAAACCGTATTTGAATCGCGTAAATAGACAAAAATGTCATTTATATACAATAATAATATTAGCAGAGAACGAAGGAACATTTAAGAATTCATAATGTAGCTGCTGTAACTGTTAGGTTAGGTGTTTTGAAAAAAATGGCGTTCGGTTCGGTTCGTTTCGATTCGGATCATACAAATATCAAGCTACTCGTATGCTCTATATAGGCGCGTAGATGTGGGCTACATATGTACTATATTTTAATCGCTTGCTCTAGAACTGAATGTACAAATAGTGCGCCTGATTTAGACCTCCGTGGAGCGCGAGTCATCGGAGCGCGAAGCCTTGCGCTCCCGTCCCGGTATGCGTCCCATGACCACAGCTCCCGACTGTGCCTGCGCCTGGGCTTGAGCCTGTGCTTGTGCCTGCGCCTGGGCTTGTGCCTGTGCCTGGGCCTGGGCGTGTGCCTGCATTTGAGCCTGTGCCACCTGCTGCTGCTGCAGCATTTGCTGCTGTTGCAGCAAGTACGACGCCTGCGACTGCTGCACAAAGTTGGCGTGCGTGTAGGCCTGCATGCCGGGTGCTGCGTACACATTGCTGGTGGTCGCCTGCAGATTGAAGCGGATCTTGGAGGCGGCATTGGCCGCATTGGCGGCGGCTGCGATCGCTGCGGCGTTTTCCCGCGACGCACTCGATGTGGTTGTCGACTGGAAGGAGATGCTCATGCCGCTGTCCAGGGAGCCAACGCTGCCGCGTCGCTGAGGCTTCTCATTGCCAACTAGAGAGGGATTGAGAAAATAAGTTAGCTATCTAATTGATAGGCAGCCTGCAGGCAACTCACACTGCTCGTGCATGTCCAGCAGACTGTTGCTGAGCGCGCTGCGCTTCAGCTGGTTGGAGTCCGCCGAGCCGGATGCCTGCTCGCCGCTAGGCTGTGTGCCCGGCTGAAAGGGACACGGACAGACCTCCACGTCGGCAACGCCGCTGTCGCGATTGTCGGCATTGTTGGGTGCGCGATTGCGTGCCGATTTCTGGCGCTCCAGCTCCGCCTCGATGCGCAGCGATTCCATTTCGTCCATTTCGCTGATGGACTCCTTGAGATCCTCGGCGAACTTGCAGCGATCGTGCTCGTTGCGCGCATTGAAGGTGATCAGGATCTTGCCGTCGACCTTCTGCGAGAGCTGAATGCAGAACGGATAGTTGGGCAAGTCCAGCAGGCTGACAACGGCGCCGCAGAGCGGGAAACTGTTGCGGAACGTGTACGTCACAGACGTTTTCTTCTTGCTGAAGATTTTGGTGATGACCAGCAGATCGTTGAAGAGGAACACCTCGCGCTGATGCACGCCCGGACGCTCCTTCTTGTTCACATCGGGTATCTCGTACAGGCGGCAATAGCAGACTAGGCGTCGATGCGGCAGCGCCAGATTTGGTTTCTTGCCCACTATCGTTGCCTGGACCTTCATCACTTGGGTGACATGATCGCTGCCCGGCTTGAACTCATCCGACTTGACGCGATCGAAGATGCCGCAGAGCATATCCTTGTCAATGTCATGGCAGTCATCGATGCCGCGCAAGTTCTTGATGAAGTCCTCGACGCGCATGCGACGCTCCGGCTTCAGATTGGGCGTGTGCAGATCCGTGTTCAGCATGATGATAGCAAACGCCAGCACGAAGATCTAAAGAGAGTAGAGGCACTGTTAAGTCAGCATATGGAGCATATGTGCAATATGTGGCTACATACCGTATCGGATGATCTCAGGCGGCCGACAATGTCCGCATTGCATTCGCAGTAGCGCTGCGAGAAGATCTCCATCAGTCGCTCAATCTTCTGCGCCTCGCCGGGCATGCGGAAGTAGGCCTGGAACTTGCGCAGCGCCACGTCCACCTGCCGCCCGGACAGATCCAACTCCATGGCAAAGCAACCGAGCACCGCCATGTTGAACTGGTTCTGCAGATTGCCCAGATACTCGCCAATCATCTGCCGCGACAGGCCCTTGCGCGTGATCAGGAAACGGGCGACGCCCTGTGGCGTATTCTCGAGAAAGCCGCGCCGGATCAAGTACGTGATGCCCTTCTCCGGCTTCTTGTTGAACAGATTGAGTCCGACGCGATACTGACGCTTCCGTATCGTCTCGGACATTTTGTAGTTCTGGGCAACACCAGCCGCGGAGGCGGCTGCCTGCAGCTGCTGCTGTTCGTGCTGCTGCTGCTCGTGCTGCTCGTACTGGGCGGCACTGGTGTGCGAGGAGACGGCATGATCATCTGTGGGCGGCACACCACCAGGTGCTGTGGCCGCCACGACTGTCGCCTGCATCTGAGCCGGCACGCAGACGTTGACGCCAACACCAACACCACCGACTCCAACACCGACTCCAACACCGACTCCGACTCCAACGCCGACGGCGACTCCTGTGGCGGAGTCCGCCGAGTGCGTGGAGAACTGCTGTGAGCTGTTGAGCGCTGTGCCGCGCTTCCAGGTGTGCGGCGAGTTGCTGCGATCCGAGCCCAGATCGCTGTTGATGTTGCGCTCAGCGGACGTGACGCTCGAATCGGAGCCGGAGCTCTGCACGGAGGTGAGGCTGCCGTTCTCGGCGGTCTTGCAGAGTCCATTGGTGCGCAGCAGCGAGGGCGGCGGCGGCGTCTGGCGCTGCATCATCAGCAGCTGGCTCTGCTGCTGGGCGGTGATGGAGGAGGTGCGCTTGGGCACCTCCGGCGGCACCTTCTTGCTGCTGCTGCCACTGCCGCTGCCGCTACCGCTGCCCTGGCTGCCGCAGCTGGGCGTGGGCGTTGTGCTGCCGCCCTTGGGTCGCATATAGATCTGGGCCGCCGAGTAGTAGGGCGTGTGCGGCGAGTGGCCGCTGGTGTTCACCCAGGAGGCATTCAGCGAGGTGTCCGCCGAGCTGGCGTAGCTCAGCTCATGCGGCGATCCATGGTAGCTGGTGTAGTACGCCGCTGCCGTCGGCAGCGCCTGTGTGTTGTAATAGTGCGGCTCGGCGGCATGCAGCAGATTGACGTGTGGATGCGAGGCCAGGCCGGAGACGGAGGTTGTGGAGCTGGCAATGGATACGGGTGAGGCGCCTGCAAATCGGGGTGAGAGCAAAACCAATTGTTAGCAATGCTGGGGCCTTGAGTTTGTTAGCTGCATGGAATTGGCAATTGATGGGGTTCAAACCCAAAACAGTGTAATCAAAGCTGAAAACACGCTGTGAAAACTACTCTTGATGATGCAGCTAGTGACTAAAAATAGTATATATTTTTTGTATATTTGGCAAACATTTTCAAATTTACCAAATACATTGCATACTATTATGCCAGCTTGCTCCTAATCATCTATCCTATAAGCATTTAGTGTATATCTACTATACTTTTACTTACTACTACTAATTCTTACTACTACTGATACTACTACTAACTACTTCTACTGACTACTTATACTTACTACTAAAACTAACGCTACTACTTACTACTACTAATTGCTACGACTTCTTACTACTTATACTTACTACTACTATTTGCTACTACAACTTACTACTAATACTTTCTACTACTTCATAGTAGTACTTCATAATACTACATCATACTACTACTTCTTACTACTTATACTTACTACTAAAACTAACTGCTACTACTTACTACTACTAATTGCTACGACTTCTTACTACTTATACTTACTACTACTACTTGCTACTACAACTTACTACTAACACATGCTACTACTTCTTAGTAGTACTTTATAATACTACATCATACTTCTACTTCTTACTACTCATACTTACTACTGCAACTAACTACTATTTGCTACGACTTCTTACTACTTATACTTACTACTTCTACTTGCTACTACAACTTACTACTAATAATTTCTACTACTTCTTAGTAGTACTTTATAATACTACATCATACTACTACTTCTTACTACTCATACTTACTACTACAACTAACTACTACTATTTACTACTACTACTAATAATAATTCGCAAATACCCTACATGGAATAAACCAATATATATCTTTAAAAGAAACTTCACTATAGATAAAATCTAATATTTCTGCATCTAACACATTAATTCATACACAAAACCCACTTAAATTCTGAAATCTTTCTGGTAATTAAGAAATGAACAGATTAGCTAAACAGATTAGAGTATTGTTCATATCAAGTCTGCAGCTTGAGTATCAGCACAAAGACGGACAACGCAATATACTACTACGCTATTCCCTAAGTAATCACTCCCAGATCGATTGCCAATCACATTTCGAGCTGACACTCACCCGACTGACTTCGTGGTATGGGACTGCAGTCCAGCTGGCGTCGCTCGCGCATGGAGAGCGAACGTGTCGGTGGCGTCCGCGAAAGTCCCGGCGAGGGCGAGGCAGCGCCCGGCGGACCGGCCATGATGGTGACGCGTGGCTGCTGCTGCTGGGCGGCCAGCTGGAGTTGCTGCTGCTGCTGCTGCTGCTGCTGCTCCAGTTGAGATTCTGTGGTGCTGCCGTAGGCAGACGATAGCGAGGCATTCGCTGAGGCGCTCTCCTCGGCCAGCGTCATGCTGGATGCGGTGACCACCATGCGCCGGCTGAGTCGCTTCTCCGCCTTGGCCATGGCCGTGATCGAGGCGAACTTCTTGACCATCATGTAGTGCCGGAAGGCTCGCTGGATGGTCACCGCTGCATTGCGCGCCCGCACTCCGCCGTACTTGCGTTCCAGCAGCTCGATCTGTTTGTCCAGCAGATCCTGCGATAGCTCGTAGCTGCGTAGATGAGTAAACAAATGCAATTGCACACTTTTGAATTGCACAGAAAACAAAGCACAATAATAATAATAATAATATTTGGGGAGAAATTGCGCGTTGGAGCCGAGAAACTTGGCGCATAACTGGCATAAAAGTCACTCGCCGTTTGATAAGATAGCGTCTGTCGTCTGTCGTCTGTTTGTGTGAGTATCTTTGAAATACAATTTGTCGTTGTGTTCCAGCCAGCTATCGACCTGATTAGAATGTTGCCACGAGCAACGAAGCAGCCAAACAGAATTCGCTTACTATAAGACTATAAGCTGTTCTCTCCGCCCTATAATTTTAGTTTCACGCATTTCGATCGCGAAAGATAGGAACTAACTAAAAGTCATCGAGTGCTATTAATTAACAGTTAGCTAGATATGAATAGAATAGAAATAAGCGACTTCTGATTGGACTTGTGTCTTGTGTGTAATCATGGCGAATAGAATATAACAGATCAGAGATCAGCAGATAATATTTGCTAATGAAGCATTTAGGTAGATCAAATTTGTTGCCACACTAATAATCATAATAATAAGAAAGACATATATAGTATATGTATCTAAAACTAAAAGGTTACTCATTTTTTAAAGATTTCCTGATAAGCTGTTTGAAGCTCATATAAATATTGCAAACAAAACAATCTTAGGAATTGCCAATAAATTAATCAAGATAAGAGATCAAGAAATAACTTCAATATATATTATAATTCGCAAGCAGTTTAAGCAACGAATGAAATGTTTCGCCAAATGTTGTTTCTAGTATTCCAGTTCTACTAAACAAGCAATTCTGCTGAAGAGAATCATTTTCAGCAATTAGAACACAGATGCAATGTGTATTCAAGATAAAAATAACAATGTTTGCCGAGGAAATATCAACGACAACTGTTGTTGTGTGTGTGTGTGTGTGTGTGTGGCAGGTGGAAATTCGCTTATCAGTTGCGTCTAAGATAAGAAACAGTTGCTCTGCTGTTTGCTGTTTGCTGAGTACTGCCGTCATAAGAGTCACTCGTACGTTGTCGTTGTCTGTTGCGAACTCTCAAATATTTACATACGCCCCACTTTGTTTTGTTATCGTGCGTCAGTGCGTCAGTAATCTTGGATATCCAATATACGAGGTGGGTCTTACGACGGGGGCAAAGTTGCTTGGCGCGGTGCAAAGTGCAGGCTCATTAGGTCGACAGCTGACAGCTCTATGATAACCGATCGCTCAGCTGTTGATCCACAGTCGATATATATATATATATATACATGTTTGGGTTACTTACGCTGATTGGGCGCGCGTCCTCTTCAGAACATCCCCACCATTCCGAATGGAGTTCTTCTTGTGCATGTTTTGCTGGTGCTGCTGCTGCTGATGTTGCTGCTGCTGTTGCATCACAACTGCTGCTGATGCGCCGGCTCCAGTGCCGACGCCACTGCCGGCAATGACCACAGCGCCGCCATGATGATGATGATGTCCATGATGGTTGTGCAGCAGGTGGTGATTGTGGTGATGATAGTGTCCACCGCCCGCCGGTGCCGCCTGCATTTGCATATAGTGCTGCTGCAGATGTTGCTGCTGCTGCTGCTGCTGTTGCTGCTGTTGTTGCTGCTGCTGATGGCACGTGGGATACTGCTGGATCTGGTAGATCATCTGCGGATGCTGCGGCGCTGGATAGTTGATGGTCGCTGCGGAATTGTGAGCCCCGCCCGCATAGTGATTTTGCAGGTAAACATAGCCGCCAACGCCATCCGTGGCATTGCTGCCGGATCCGTGTTGGGCGGCAACTGGCGCTCCGGCCAGATCATACTGTGTGGAGCCGCTGCGCTCAATGCTCTTCTGGGGAAAGCTGCAAGGATAGCGAATAGAAGAGAGAGAGACAGCAATTAGTCAGGATGCAACAACACAGACAACTTTCATTTGAACAGACTGCTTAAAGATGCGAACTTTGCCTACCTTTCGCCAATTATAAAACCCGAAATGCAAATGATCATCTTGACTATTCTACGATCTTAAGTTATTTTTGATAAACACGCACAGACACACACACTTATGGGTAGAGAAGACACAGTTATGAGCAGACAATTCACAATATTCACAAACAAAGATCGGCGATCGTTTATTTTAATAATATTCAAATTGAAATTGGTTTTTTCGTTTGTCGTTTGTCGTTTTTTTGGTTTTTCGGTTAGACCGTCGAGCAGAGGAAGCACTTGAGCATTTTGGAATATTAGCGGAAGATCACGTCGTCGCCCAGCAACGTTCGCGATTCAACTAAACCGAGCTCAACAAGCTGCTCAGCTCAAATGGAAGCGTAGGAAGCGCTCAGCTCCAGAAACGTGTTTCGCATCATCAATTCTGTGTGTGTGCGTAGGTAGGTGTGTGTAGGTGTAGGTGTGTGTGTGTGTGTGTGTCAGCTGCCTACGCATCCAAAATGCATCTGCTGTGTGTGCTTGCTACCCTTACGAAGCCATAGACAATACGAGCTGACAACAATGGGAAGATCCTAAGCGTAAAAGGATCCATTATACAAAAAACGAAAGAAGCAGTGGGAAAGAGGAGAAGAGAAGAGAAGAGAAGAGAAGAGAAGAGAAGAGGGGCGGGGCGGGGTAGAAGAAAAAGAGTGTCAATGCCATATGGCGGATGGATCAGCTCGCATGGATTTGGACTTAAGTGAAATTGAAGGGAAATGATTAGCTAACGATGACATACACAAAACAAGAAATGCTCCTAGCTCACAAACCCTCGAAAAAAAGAAGTGTGAATTATAAAAAATTGAAATAAATATTGAAAAATTGGGACAGATTAGTTTCGATCAGAATTGTTAATGCTAATTTATAAATCTGCTCAGTTGTGATTGGGCAACAAATGTGAATTTGAGCAGCTCATAATGGAAACGATCTTAGGTATAATTGTATACATTTGATTATTACAAAATCTTTAAATAGATCAAAACTTAGAATATTTTCATTTTATTTTTAATTAAAAAATTTTATAAAATATTCAAACCTGCTAGTAAGGTAGAAATTCGACCATTAGCTCTTGTATAGGTAAAACATCTACCCAAAACGATTAACAGTTTTGGTTTCCTTACGCTGAACAAAGCATACAATTTGAGCTGATCTATTTGGAAACTCAAAATCGATTTGCATTGCAATGCCTAAATCATTGATTATGTGATTCGTATAGCTGCAGTCTGGAACCGTTTCGAATCATGACTATGGCTCAGTTGGTGGCCTAATAAGTTTCCTGGCCATCAGTTAGGGCACATACGAGTTTGCTACACACCCTTAGAGCGCTAACTGAACAATGAGCAGCTGCATTTGGCAGCCGACAGAAAACAGGATTCGCTGGATAAGCAGAGCCAGCGACAGGAATACGCACAATACGATTTTGTATAGTCCTTGCTGTTGTATTTTTACCAGTTTGCCAATGCACCTGGCGTTCTGTTTGCGTTGTCCTCGCGGCAGGTAGTTGCCTGACAACAACAACAACTGCAAGCCGCTTGTTATTGTTGCCAGCTAAGCAACTCTCTCTCTTACTCTCCTGTCCCGATTTAAGTGCTCAAGAGTCCTGCTTTGAAAGCGGAGTCCAAGCGAGCAAAACATCTGCCACACGTCAGCCCTAATTGTTTGCTCTTGCACATGTGTCCAGCTGTTTGTTGGCCTGCGGCATATCTGTATCTGTGTGTGTATCTGTATCTGAGTATGTGTATCTGTATCTGTATCTTGTGGATACACGTGAGCACGTATCTTTTGCCGCCGACACACAAACGCCAAAAACTTGTGATTGCTGGCAACCCTGGCTGTTTCCTCTCGCTCTCCTTCTCACTTCCTCGCTGCCTGCTTGATATGCAACAAGTGTCGCCTCCGCCTCCGTCTGTCCATCTGTCTTTTGACGGCTTCCACGGCCCTTGGCCAGTTGCGTGACGTGACCCGCTCGACGTCGGCGGCCGCCTTTAAGCAAAGCGCACCCGTAATTGTTATTGATTTTACATTAGTGTTCTTTTGAGGTCTTATGCTTTATGGCGTGTGCCCCATAAGCAAAAGCCACAACAACAACACACAAACAATCAGACAGACAGACAGACAGCTGCTAGACAAACTGATGTTGTTGTTTGTTGTCGTTTTTATTCACACCAAAGAAGGCGCGCATAAAAAAGACAGTTCCAAATACGATCTGGACTAGTTTTTGCATATATGAACTTGAGGTTTTTATCGGATTTCTTATGACAAATAATATTTTAGTAAGATCTTAATCTCTATCGTAACACTGTTGACAACAGAGGGCTTTCTGGGGTTAAGCGACACAGACACAAGTTTTAAACAAATTAACATGTTTATGTTTAATTTAACAGCCCTGACATTAGATTTTACTTTTACTACATTTAATTTTACTCATGTGCCGAAATCATTTCGAAATGATTGCTTATATTTCTGGCATTTGTTTGTAATTAATATATATTATATTATTATGCGAAATCACTCTTAATTTAATTTTAAGCATCTTTTTGATCAATACATTATTTCATATTTATTGCCGCTAATTTTGGCAATTTATTTGATTTTTAGAATCATTTAGCAAATATGAATGTTGGCTAACAGCTATGTTAAGTCAACAGCGTCTTAACATTTCTCGCTGCAGCCCAAAGCTATGCAATGTTTTAGTGCAGATTGTATGCATGCACAAATAAATTCACCACAAAAACAAATACAAAACAGGTTCCACAACACTGCTTATGATTAACAAAAAAACAAAACGCAGTGGAACAGGAAACACGATAAGAGTTTACGAGCTGCTTTTAATGCAGGTTAATTATAAAGCAGCCGTAAATACTTTTTGAATAGCAGCAAATCCAGCAGCGATAACGATAAACGTTGTTCTTTGCTGCTGCTGCTGCTGCTGCTGGTTTTTCCCGTTCGTTTTTAGCCACTGTGCGTTGGCGTTGGCGTTGCTGTTGTCGCTTACCTGACTGCCGTCACATGGTGCGAGGTGTGCGTCTGCGTCTCCTTGTGGCGCGTCGACAGACTGACGACGGTCACGTGCCGCGTTGCGGTGCGGACAACGCGACGCACGCGACTCCGGCCATCGCCGACGACAACAACAATCGGCGGCGGCTTCTGCTCGCTGTCGTACTGCAGGAAGGACTCGCCGCCGCTGTCCTCCAGGCACGTGGGCGCCGGCACGGCCAGATGCCGCCGATTGTTGTGACTGTGGCTACTGCCGTTGCAGCTGTGAGCTTTGCTGGTCTTGGACATGATTGTTTGAAAGACACTTGAGCGACAGTCAGACAATTGAAAAGAAACAGTTACAATAGCGGGCGTACGGACCGAGGGGCGTGGCTACACTTTCGCCTTCACTTTACGTAGGTTTGTTGTTGTTGTTGTTGCTGCGGTTTCTTTGTATTGTTTGTGAATTTGCTTTTGTTTTGCTTTCGTTTCATTCATTTGCAAATTGATTTCTTGCTGCTCGTTGTTTATTTCGATTTATATATATTTTTATTGTTCTTTGCTTTCGTTGTAATTTATGTATATTTTCGTTGTTTGCATATACTTTGATTTCTTTGCCATTTTATCTTTGGTTTAGTTTTGGAATTTGTCGTTGCTCAGCTCGCTTCTCTACATTCTGGGCGTCGTCGTTGTGATAACGTTCTAAGCGATAATATTAGTTAAATACCTTTTTAGCAGACACATTCCAAGCGCTGCTCTATCTTCTATCTTTTGCGCATTGCGTACGCGCTGCTGCTGTTAACCCAACAAACACAAAGTTCGCCCTTCAAAAACGCTGTAATAAAACAGCAACAGCAACAGTGACAGAGGGATAGAAAGAGAGCGAGAGAGAGAGCGAGAGAGCGAGAGACAAGTGACAATCGCTAATGAAGCAAGTGGGTTGCGTGACACTTGCAAAATGTTTGTATATGGTTTGTTGTTGTTGCTGTTGTTGCTCGTGCTTTTGTGCTTGTTGAGAGAGTTGCAAACTCACGACTGGCTCTCTCGGAGAGTCGCATTCAATCAGCTTTTGTAGCTTTTTAGGTCAGCGATCGCTGATCGCAAGTAAAAGTCGCATATGTAGCTAGCAAATAAATGAAACTGCCGCGGCGCGAGTGCCAAGTAAACAATATTCAAATTGACTGCAAATTAACGTATATATTCATGTGCCAGACACACACACACACACACACATATGTCAGATATCACAAGGCAGGGATGTGAACCGTTAACAGTTGGCATCTGAATCACTGAAAAGCTCTTGCCAGACAGCTGAGAAAGCGCTTTTGGCAGCGCTCCCAGCCGCAGTGGAGTGAGTGCGGCTTAGTTAGCTAGCTGCGCTGACCTGATCCACTTTAATAAATCCATAAATCATATGGAAATTTACGTGAGAATATTGTCAAATGAGCAGACAATGGGGCGCATAGAAAGGGAAAAAATGCTCATTTGTCTATCAGCTGACAAGATCAAGATCGTCATGTAAATTGCAAATTAAATATGTATGCATGTAGCCCAAAACACACACAAAAGGCAAAGAAGAAGCAGCAATCCCCCACACTTTCCAGCCATAAATCTGCTTTTATTTATTGCTTTTTTTATTTGGCAAGTTCAAGAACCTTTGACGAATGTCTCAAGAGCTCTTTTTTGAATGTTTTGAAAACGATCGCTGATGGCTTCATCAACATAATCATCATCATCATCATCATCAGCAGCAGCAGCAGAAGCGTTAAGTTCGCTGATTCGTTACAATTCTGAGCAAATATTGTCCAAATCCATAATGAGTGTCACTGTTGCGACTGTTTCGTCATTTGTGTCTTACTCAGAATCCCAAGCAGCAACATGAAAAAGCTGTTTAAGCCAACGAATTTCGCTGTCGCGATAAGCTAAATACCCCACTGTCTCCTCCCTTTGCCACTGTATTAGCCTTGCCTTGGATTCCACAACAAGTCATGGCGCTATTGGCCAAAACAAGTCGCCTACAATCAAACAACTGTTGTTCTGTTCTGTTCGGTTCGGTTCTGTTCTCGGGGAGCAGAATGCTGCCCCGAAAAACCCACTCATAAAACTTCAAAGCTTCTAATATGTTTTTCGCTATTTAACAACTATCGAGTAGTTGTAGTTGTTGCTGCTAAAAGCATTCAACTTGTGCGCTCAGATACATTCATTGTAAGTCTTTGGCATTCTAATTGCAATTTTGTTGAACAAGTTTTTCACTCTTTTTCAGCTTTTATAATTCCTTCATAAGCTGAAAAATTGGTTTGGTTTTAGCATTTGTCGTTGGTTTCTAATTTTCGTTATGCTTTAAGCTGCTTGCATCCGCCACAGTGCACGACAATTGTAAGTTGTTGTTGTAGTTGTAGTTGTTGTTATTATTAAAACTGTTGTTGCTGTAGATAGAGCTGGCTTTGTTTTACAGGTGTTCCAGTGCACGAGCAACAATACAACAGCAGCAGCAGCAGCAGCAGCAGCGGCGACAACAGTTGCAATCAGTTCCAAGTGGCTTTGTTGCTTGCATTGTATAATTATTTAATTTATAATTATTACACACACACACACACGCACACATAAACACACACTGAGCGAGAGGGAGAGGTAGCTTAATGCAGCTGGGCGCTGTGCTGGGCGGCACAGTGGGTTCAGCAATGTTGCTGCGTCGCTTTATTCACTTTCGTGTCATTAATAACGGCGCACGTAATCCAACTCTCTTTCGCTTGCACTCTTTCTCCGCTCAGCAAGTGCGCGCGCCTCTCCCCCTCGCGCGGCCGCTCTCTCTCTCTTTCTGCCTAACAATAGCAGGCGTCGCGCGGACTGCAGCTGGGTGGCTCAAAATGAGCGGAAGAGGAAGTGGGAAACACAATATGCAACAACGCGACTGCGACGCAGCGTAATTGGTTGGCAAGTGGTTACACAAGCGAAGCAGCAGCAAAAGCAGTTGAGATCGCGCAACGACTGCGCCTTGGAAACTTCGTGACAGAGAGAGAGCGAGAGAGACAGTTTTTTTGGGGAGCGCAGCAACCGTTACTGTTAACTGTGACTTGAATATTGTGCTTTCTCTGTAACTACTGCAGGTCAACTGTGGCGGAGTAGCATCAGCTGTTAAGCTTTTGAGCTGCCCAAAACAAAGCAAATATAAATGCATCAACTAAAGCTTTGGGTGTGAAGATGTGCAGCTTTTGAGAGATTGCTGAGCAAATCGTGTTAGACAGTTATTTTAATTTGGCCAGGGAGCTGAAGTTTTTTTGTTGCTGCTGGGTCTGAAGTATGTCTATGATATATAGTTTTTGCTCTCAGCACTTGGCTGCAGTTTCAATTAAAAAATGTGTAGCAGAAATTTCCAGTCGAGTCCACATACACACACACACACACACACACACACGCACACATAGACAGTGGGACGCTTTGGTCGTGTGTTTGCCGAAACGTAACGGGGCAGTGGCCGTGGCTGTTGTTGTTGTTGCTACTGCTGCTGCTTCTGCTGTTCCCGCTGTCGACGCCTGTTTTTGTTGTAGTTGTTGTTGTTGGCGGCACTATTGTTTTTGTGATACGCGCAGAGAAAGGCGATTTTCTCTTTAATTATATTTTATTTTTTACATTAAAAAAAATTGTGTGTGCAATGCTTTTGTTGTTTTTTTGTTTTTGTTTCATGGTTTCCGTTTTATTTTATTCGGTGCTCTTGGGCTTGCGTTTTCAGTGCTGTTGCTGTTGTTGTTTGTGTTTTTGTTTTATGTGGCAGGGGAGCACGACGATGTCAAATTAATAAACCGGCCCTGGCTTGACAGCAGCTACAACAACAACAGCTAACAAATTGGGAATTGCAACAACAAGAAGAAGAAGAAGCAGAAGAAGGCACACGCGCTGCCGAGTCGTGATCTATGTTTTATCTGCATATATATGACGATCGATATACAGATATATATACACATGTGCTTCTTTTTGCAATTTATACTAATAGTGCGGATTGTTGTTGCTTAATTTCTCACTTTTTCAACACACACTCACTGCCTCGCAAAAACACTCACAATTCACACACAAACTTTTATTTGCAAATCAATTCGCGCGCAGCAAAAAATTGGTTATTCAATTTCCACATTTTGTTGCTTGTTTCGCCGTATGCAAAGTGGCGGCCACAACAACAATCGATTTATCCATATTCAAAATAATATAATGGATGCCAACAACAAAATGTGACTAACACACACCACTGTGGAGCGAGCCAAGCTAATATTAACAACAAAACGCACGATCGGGCAGCGACTGCGACTGCGACGTCGACGTCGACGTACTGAACGAACAGAAAAGCGCGCGTACGTTTTCTCCGTGTGGCCTGTGCTGCCTGCCTCGACGAAACTTTGAGAGAGACTAAACGAAGCGACAGAGGTGCGCGAGCTTCCAAGCCGTAAATCGACGACGGCCCGCTTCCACTGCATGTGCATGTGTAAGTGTGTGTGTGTGTGCGAGCGTCAAAAGAGAGCGATTACGTGTGTGTGTGTGTGTGTGTTTGTGTTTGTGTATTGCCAATTGGCAAGTTTGTGTGTGCCAGTTATTGTTGTGGCTGCTGTTCTGGGCTCCGTGTTAAGCTGTTCTTTTCAATTTGATCTACCGAAAACAATTGGCAGCCCATAAGCGAAACACTTGCAGTATAGCTAACAGACGCACTCACACACACACACACACAGAGAGACATACACCTGTATTTACTATAGAGTCATAAAAACGAACGTTGACGTGTGTAGTGAGACTGGCGGGCAGCACAGTGGAACTGAGATTTATTACAATTGAAAACAAACAATCATTAAGTTGTACAATGTACAACTCATAGCATGAGTGTAAAGCTCTACTCATCCGCAGTAGCATTGAAAACGACTGCAATGCACCAGTTTGTGACAGAATTGTAAGCTTGCATTCATCTTTCCATTGTCAAATTGGGTGATTGCGAAAAAAGAGACAAACTCGAAAAGTGGCAAACGAGCTGCTGTAAAAAGAGGTGTAAATTTGTATGCAAACGACACATACGCACACACATACACATGCACACATAAAGGCGATCACAATAGCAACACACTTGCGAGGCAGCCAAAAAAACAGCTGTGCTCAGTTTGAACAAGAGCAACAACTGCATTAGCAGAGCGCGAGAGCCGAAATGAGAGCGAACGTAGTGGAGAGTGCCAAAATAATAACGACGCGAGGCACATGAGCAAACAATAAGCTGCGCTTACGTTACGCTCAGGTGACTCACGGCCTCATCGTGCCGTGCATGTGAAGGGCGAGCGGGGGCGCTGCTGCTGTCAGTCTCCCGCTCTCTCTGTGTCTGTCTCTCTCCTTCTCTGTCTCTCTAGGCTTGCATGCATGTGCTGTACATGTGAGTACGAGTAGTATAGTAAGTACAGTGGCCGCTGTACAGGCAAAACTGTGAGGCAGTTTTGGTAGTTAGTCGCTTGCGGCGAGCTACTAACAAAATGGGCTTCGTAATGGCTGACTGGGTCTGAGACTGAGCCAAGCGTTAAGCGCAGTGATGAGTGTTCCTCTGCATATGGCGTGTGTGTGTGTGTGTGTGAGAGTATGTGCTTTGAGTGTGTGAACAACAAACCATTTATATCCGGACCTGCGGCCCGTTTTGACTTTTCATTGAAACTTGCTTGAGGTTGTCGTCGCACATTGCTGTCACTGGCAACATTAACACTAAAGTCATAAAAAACCAAAACTTGTGCCCACTGTGCCACACACACACACAGCATAAACATAACTTACAACTGCCTACATATACATACATATGTAAGTATCTATCTATGAGCAAGCTTGATGATGATATTAACGCATTAGGCACAAGGTACACAAAACCCATTTACCTTTTGCCTGACTTTGTCTCAGCTGTTATGAAACAATAAACAACAGCCAGCCAACGGACTGATGACAAGCAACCGAAAACAATAACAACAACAACAACAACAACAGCAACTCCATGCGAGCGAGGGTAGATCAATTGAAAATGCACTTTCCATAGCATGCCAAAAAATAAGTATTCAAGATCATTAACGCCAGATGACGGCACACATTTATGTTTTTATCGAATAGATATCTATATCTATGACTTCTTCTAGTTATCTAATCTGTGTTTACATACACATTCTTACTACTATAACCATAAGCAGTGGCGTGGGCAGAACTTTGTTATATTAGTATGTATTAGTTGATAAAATCAAAATTAAGATAATGATTTCATCTGGGAGGGGAATGTGCTGGATTAGCCCCTTCTGTCTACGCCACTGGCCATAAGTATTTGGAAATTTCTCGCTGCCTATTACAGGCATATTTGATTGAACATTTAACTAATCTTATCTTATCTCGTTATTCCTATAATTTATTCCGGCTGGTGCTCATTGCCACAAGTGCTTGAACCACCCGTGCTACCTGACATATGAATCGTTTTGTATATTTCATTAGTAAACATCGCGAGTGTAGTTACTAACTATGCGATTACGATTACGCTTACGCTTACCGACTGTCTGACTTGTTAAGTTGTTGTTGTTGTTTGTTGACTTGACCTTAGGCGTCTGAACCCAATTTGTGGATAAATAAGTACACATGTGTGTGTACATGTGTATGCATATGGCTTAGGGCAGCCCTATACGTGGCGCTCGAAGACCTTCAAACCTCCCCAAAAAGCCAAACAACGATTGCGAGAGCTGCCAACCCACTCTCCACTCTCCCCTCTCCGCTCCTCTCTCTCTTTAGCCTGTGCTCCCTTTGCCATATTCGTTTGGTTAGTACTTATACTACCTTCAACTTGCGTGTCTGTCGGGGCCGTCGCTGATTGCAGTCGGTCATGGCTGCCAGTCTTGGCAACTTGGCAGTCACATGGCGATGGCGATGGCGATGTCGCTGGCGACTTTGGTGATTAGAAAGTGAATGCTGGGGCAATGGGCAATGGGCGATGGGCGCTGGGCACGCTGAGACAATGGCCGAGAGAGACAAGCGGCTTGGGTTAATGAAGCGTGCCTGCCATTGCCTATGCAGGCTAGAGAAGGGCCCGTGACATATCGAATCACTCAGTATAGTATATTCACTTTGTCGGAGCGTCGGAGACCCCCAAAAGTTACTGCCAGTAGAATGACAATACAAATTGATCTAGCCATGTCCGTTTGTCTGTCTGTCTGTCTGTCTGTATTTATGCAAACTAGTCCCTTAGTCTTTGAGCTATCGCGATGAAACTTTGCACAGACATATATTATTCCAGGGGACAGCACATTGGTCGGAGCCGGCCGGATCGGACCACTATATCTTATAGCTGCCATACAACTGGAAGTCGGTTGTGGCCATATATCCCATGTTTTTAAAGCTATCGCGATAAAACTTTGTACAGATACTTATTATTCAAAGAGACATCACATTGGTTGGAGCCGGCTGGATCGGATTACTATATCTCATAGCTGCCATACAACTGGCAATGAATTAAATATTCTTAGAACAAACAAAAAAAATGTTACGCGACGAAACGATTTTGTACAGCATAGGAAATTTCAGTGGTGCAGTTGGCAGAGTGAAAATTGCCTAAAGGTTCGAAAAGAGTATAAAATCTTCGGCACGCCGAAGATAATCTTCCCCACTTGTTTTTGGTTGTCATTCGTTTAAATCAATGTGCGAGCTATATTTCAAATCAATATCATCGGTAAGTGGTATCTAAGAATGCACATAGTGCATTTACTACTAAGGCTTAAATACGGGCATCAGACTATACTATAAGCTATCTCTGAGCTGTACAAAAGCGCTCTTAGCTGAATTTGAAGCATTAAAGCTGTGTGTTTTAAAGGGTTCAACAGCTGCCCATCTCTAATGGCAGGTGAGCAAAGATCACGACATCGCTGCCAGACGATCGGATTCACTCTCACTTGCACAGGCATTTAATTAAATGTGTAACAAACGATGATGAAGCTGAAGAAGGAGACGAAGATGAAGATGAAGATGACGATGAAGATGAGCAGCAGCAAAGCACATCAGTCAACATCAGCAGCAACAACAAATGGAAATGGGCAACGATATTTGTCTACAGTTTTTAGCTGGTCTTTTTATACTCTTTTCGAAGAAAATAGTATATTAAGTTTGTGCTGAAGTTTGTAACGCATAGAAGGAAGCGTCGCAAACCCCCAAAAGTTACTGCCAGTATGCTTAGAATGACAATACAAATTAATCTAGCCATGTCCGTCTGTCTGTCTGTATGTATGCAAACTAGTCCCTCAGTTTTTGAGCTATCGTGATAAAACTTTGCACAGAGACTTATTATTCAAAGGGACAGCATATTGGTCGGAACCGGCCAGATCAGACCACTATATCTTATAGCTGCCATATAACTGGAAGTCGGTTTTGGCCATAAATCACATGTTTTTGAAGCTAACGCAATGAAACTTTGCACAGGTACCTATTATTCAAACATACATATTATTGATCGGAGCCGGCCGGATCGGATGACTATATCTTATAGCTACCATACAACTCGAAGTCGGTTTTGGCCATATATCTCATGTTTTCAAAGCTATCGCAATGAAACTTTGCACAGGTACTTATTGTTCAAAATGTCAGCACATAGATCTGAGCCGGCCGGATCGGACCACTATATCTTGTAGCTGCCATACAACTGGAAAAAAATTGAATATTCTTAGAACAAAAAAAATAAATGCCACGCGATAAAATGGATTATTACAGCATATGAAAGTGCTGCAGTTGGCAGAATGAAAATTGTCTAAAGGTTCGAAAAGAGTATAAAATCTTCGGCACGCCGAAGATAATCCTTCCCCACTTGTTTTTTGTTGTTGTTGAAAATGATGTTAGTGGGAAATTGTTGTGTTGTGTTGTGTTGTGTGGTTGCCAATGAAGTACACGGGCAAACGAAACGAAACGAAACGAAGCGCCGCCAAAAACTTCACTTTCACTTGCACTTCACGAAACATACACTTCACTTCACCTCACTTGTTTCTTCTTGGCCATGAATGAAGCAGCAGCGTTGTTGCTTGTTGGCTGTTGTTTTGCGGTTTTTGGCTGCCCACTGGCGTCGCCTTCATCAATCACAAAACAATAATGAGCAGCGTGCGCCCGGGGGCCAACAACCAACGTTGTTGGCTCATGTGGCACAATGATTGTTGTTGTTGCTGCTGTTGTTGCTGCTTTTGGGAAAGTGCGCCCACAAGGGTTCTATGCTCGTTAGGCTCTAAATCACGTAGCCCCCGCCTAGCTGCAGCTTGGCACTGCTTTCTGCTGCTTTCTCATCGAAGTGTTCATTGGAAAACCCAAAATGCATGTTTACAAGCGATTAGCAGCCTATTATTTATTTATGTATGTCTCATGCAATTGAGAGAAGCTGCCACAGCTGCTGGCGAAGATCTGTGATTAAGATTATCATCATCAGCATTAATACAAGTGAGCCAAAACAAATCGCCAGCTTTGCATAATCAGTTCCCCAAATTGGCCATCATTATGTGAATTGTGTCTTTGTTGTTGTTTGGTGGCTTTATGTCTATTTTTGGCAACATGACGCAGCTTTCCACAGAAGCTAATGAACTCTGCGGCTGGCTTTTGCGGCATGTTGTGCAAAATTACAACCCTTTTCGCAGGCGCATTTGGAAATGTTCGAATTTCGGATTTGCCAGTTGTAGTTTATTAGCATGTCGCCATTTCGTCAGCTACCAATTCAATGCAAATCACTGACAACTCGAAAAACAACAAAACTGCACGCTCTATAGACAAAGCAACAACAACAGCAACAACAACAATGCAATTGCCGCTATTGTGCAACCAAAATGCGAAACAAGCCAAGTCAGAACTTTAAAAGTGTAGGGTGCTCACAAATGGCAAATGCCCTGCCAAAAAAAAAACAAACAGTTGTCGACTCTTCCAATTCCGCGATTGTAATACAAGTGTATCAATAAATAGCATTTCTGTAATAAACAAAGTAATTCATATGAATTGCAACTTAAGGTCTTGCCATATGGCCAGACTAAAGTATATTTTGCTCAGTTTACACATAACTAACATATATATGTTAAATCGATTGCAAATGTATTTGCAGCTTATCGAAATGGGTAGGTTTTATGTTCGACTCGGCGTATACATAACGTCTTTTTATCTATTATTGCGTATACCCTACACTTAAGGCACACAGGCCTTTGGATTACAGTAAAAGAGTAGAGTCGAGTTGGTTCTTTTATGCTTTGCATACTCGGCGTATACATAACGTCTTTTTATCTATTATTGCGTATACCCTACACTTAAGGCACACAGGCCTTTGGATTACAGTAAAAGAGTTGAGTCGAGTTGGTTCTTTTATGCTTTGCATACTCATTCACTAACTGGAACTCGAGAAATTTGGCACACAACTAGGACGACAACAACAACAACAGCAACAACAGCAGCAACAGCAGCAACAACGGCAACTGCTGCAAGAACCGGTAACCGGCAGCGCCGAATTGAGGCAACACCTCCCTCTTTGCCACACACACTCAAACACACACTCAGACACACACACCCAAACACACACATGACGTCAGCCGGTTAGCAACGCTTGCAACTCTTCCCAACTGGTTTTTACATTAATTTAGATGCTTTCTTGATGATCGCCAAGTTGTTGTTGTTATTGTTGTTGTTTTTTTGGCTATAGCAGTTATGAATTTATATTTACACACATTTGCGTAGGCCTACAAACCCAGAAGCCTACAAAAGCACGCCGGATGTTAAGATTCTTTCGCCGGATTCATATTCAAAAAGCTGGCTGGCTTTCAATTAGAGAGAGAAATCGAAATAGATCACATGAATCAGTTGTTCACACTTTGAGCTGAGCGAAACAAAAGCAGCGTATTCAAATAGAGCTTTAGACAGATGATTAAATGCTAACTAGCTACTAACTACATAGTACATATTATATGGTAAATGGAAACTTCCATTAGCTTAGGCTTACACAAATACGCAAAGAGCTCTAAAAGTTTTAATTGTTTGAAGATGCGATCACGTTATTGAAAATGAAAAAAAGAAATATATATATGTACACATCTTGTTTTGTTTGCTATAACAAAATCTAGTTTGATTTTATTTGACGTTGAGTAATTCAGGTTTTTTTTATGACACTTGGCAGCAGACCATGCAGTTCCTTATAGGTTTTAGTTTGTTTTAAGCTGATATTGATTTCAAAGATTGCAAATGCCGAAAAAGTTGAGTTTCCATTATATGTATGTCATTTATGGTTAGTTTTGAGCTCTGCTCTTTGTACTTCGAGTTGGATAATTACAAAAAAGTGGTAATAATTACTATAATTGTATGCTTCAGTAGCAAAAAGCAAAAAAAAACCAACCAACAACCATGGTCAGAGATCGTAAGGGGGACAATAAAAAACAAATACTTTTGAATAAAAAAGATAAATGAAATCAACGCAATTAAAGCATTAAAATTTGTGTGTGTTATGCAAATTGTTTAATAAACAAAGTGTACTTTGGATTTTGCTAATTTACGTTTAGCTTTTATTGTATTTATCATGAAAAAAGTTGTTCAAGGTTTGTAAATATCGATAGTTAGCGATTAAGTATCGTACGATAAGAAGCAGTGTTGGACAACTGATAGTAATACAGTAAGCAGAGCAAACGTGTAACAATTTGAGTTCAATATAACGGCTTCTACCTTTTTCATATTGTAATACATGTCATATAGTAATTTCCTTCTTAGATAGACGTAATACGCTTTATTAGGGCCCAGTTTACACACTGTATTATCATTCTGTTATCCAGCAATTAGACGACACTCGTAAAATGCAGTTCTTTGAGGGCATGGGCACTATCAGAACTGAAGATAAGTGCTCGTCTGCTACAATTGCAGTGACTCGAAGACCTATTGAAGACAGTTATGTACATATAATCACGTGTTTATCATGGAATTTAAATGCGCGTGTTGTGGCGTAGGAGTAACAACAATACAACAGATAAATATATAAGTATATATGTATCTATCGAAAATATATATGCAAGTGTGTCATGTGTTCTCTGGCTGTATCGCAAAATGTCAGAGTTCAAGGTTTTTGTAAGTATGTATGCACATATTTATGTAACTGTTCGCTTAGCTGGCAAATAAATGCTGTTCACATAAGGTATATATGTATACATATGTACAAATACATAGATAGATGGAAGTCAAGGGATATTAGCAGAGCTTCGTGCCATTATAATCGATTTTTGCCGCTTGAATTGAGATTCAAAATAAGCTGCTGTACAAATTAACATTTGAATAAAGTAAAAAACAAATGTATATACTAATATTTTTGAATGTTTGTTTGGTTTAAATGGTATTTTCTGTGTTTTACCAAATATGGGACCAATTTCTTATTTATTAATACCCTCAGAACTTAACGCACTTTTAACTATATATTTTTAATTTAAATTTTTAAAATAGTATCTATAATTTAAATTCAATATTCCGTGGCGACTGTCAATAGTCGAAAATAAATAAATAAATAAATAATATACTATGGTGAATATACCTAACAAACACAAGTCGCTGCACTTACGATCCACAAACAAAAGCATTGCATACTTTTGTGTGCTGCATTAAGTAACATAATCAAAGCATACATTCAGTGTTGTTTAATTGCAAAACAGTAGCCTACTTATGCGATTAAGAGTGTTCAGTTCTGGAATTGCGTGGGCGGCTTTTGATTGGCAACGCTGCCTTTGTTGTTGTTGTTGTTGTTGTTAGCCCAGCAGCTATAGAGTTCGTGGTGTGTGGGCTTAAAAGTAGGGTGGGGTCAACTGTGTGGGCAACTTAACAAATGGGAGGTGGAAATACCCGAAACTGTGCAGATCTCATTCGACTCTTGCCGCTGCAGCCTCAATGGAGGAGTAGTACTGTGGGCGTCAATTGCGTCACAAGCGACCTCGTCAGGGCGAACCTTGAACTGCCAGGAGCGGATGGGGTGCTTGGATGGATGCCAAACAAGTGCAGGCAAGGATAATGCCAAAGGGCATATACATTTATATATTGGCTGCAACTTACCAGTAGATCTCATTGGAGGTAATCATATTGGTGGTCTTGTAGTACTGGGCGGCCGTGTAGCTGCTCATTTTGTAGATATATGTATGTATATTTGTATGTTTATAGATGTAACTAGTTAAGGCAGACACAGTGTCTAATGAAACGGAATTGTAGTTGTTGCTGCTGTTGTTGTTGTTGTTTTGTTGGTTACTGCGGAACTAGGTTCTGATTTGTATGGACGGTTTACAAACACTTTGGCACCAGCGATGATGATGATGATGATGATGATGATAACGACATAAAATCAATAGCCAACGGATGCACATGTATGGGATGTATATATACGATATAAACCGGCGGGCCAATTTCGCTATATTTCGATATATTTATAAGTCGATTGTGTTCTCGTGTGTGTGTGTGTGTGCATAGATGTCAAAAGAAATCTGGCATTATTAACGCCCAACGGGCAGAAGGTGGCATCGACGACGACTACGACCAAGTTGCCGGGGTTGGCCGCAGACAAACGAATACATACACGGGCCGAGACGAGAAGGGGCGGGCGACAGGAACGAGACGAACGGAACGGAACGGAACGTAACGGCACAATTGCGAAGTATGGAAAACCGAACTGAACTGGGAACTGGGGGGGCGGGCTGGCTGCCCAACGCGACTGCAGGGATACGTATTTGAATTTTAATGCACTAACTAGACACTATAGGCACTGGCGCACTCGAATCGAACTGGAGCTCCATCTATATGGGGGATAAGACATATACTACATACATCTATATGTATATGTAAAAATGTTGCTAGGCGGAAAAGCGTCTGCGAAAAACTAACGTCGGCTAACTGTATTGTGAGACTGACTGCCGCTGAGCTGGGAGCATTACTAAAGGCGTCGACAGAGCTCTACAGCTAGAGAGACACAACGACCCTCTAGAGAGAGTGCAAGAGAGAGAGATAGAGAGAGTGCAAGAGAGAGAGAGAGCGCGCGCTTAACAGATGGTACAGATGTCGGGTTGTTTTTGCTGCCCGGTGGTTGCTTCTTTAAGCCCCTGACTTGCAATTTGGCAAACTGCAGCAAATGCAACTGCAACTGCAACATTGCAGGACAGCTGCTGCTGCAGCTACTCTCATTATGGCCAGGCTAATAAGCCACTGCTGCAGTCATTGCACCTCATTTGCAAACTAATATCGCAAATAGTTCAATACGAACATTAAAATTGAAAACGAGTTCCATTAACAACAACTGAGAGCAATTTGCCATTGTTGTTGTTTTGGAGCAAAGGGGCGGTTGCAGGGGGCTGCAGTCTGCAACTGAAGAGAGCAACTCACAAAGAGAGAGAGAGAGTTCGCTTTAGGGGTTGCTGTGAGAATGCCTTTGCACAGTTTGTACATAATGCGATAAACATGAGCAAAGCGAATCCGGAATGTTTTCGGGCTTGCCAAAGGAAAACAGCTTTGAGTGCCCGTGTCCTTAAGATGCTGCACACACAAAAGGACAAGACTTTTGGGCAAATTTACGGTCCACCCTTATTTGCCAAAAAAAACAACGAAATTGGGGTGAAGCGAGCGCGAGCCAGCGAAGAGAGAGCAAAAGAGAGCGAGAGAGAGAGAGAGTGCGGCATTGCCAGCTTTAATTGTAGGCGAATGCACTGAGGACAATCAGTGAATAGTTGACAACGGATAAACTTTACTTTTTTAGTGATATACATCTATTTACATATAAAAGTGCAAGTTGTAAGCGATTGCACTGCAAACAATCAGTGGAGAGTTAACAATAAATTGTAAATCAACTTAAGATATTTGTTAAATATAAATTTCCATATAAAAGAAGAAGTGCAAAAGCTTTTTTTATAAATTATTTGAAGTGCTTGGGTTCATTTTAAGTTGTATAAAATTTTAGTACAAAATGATTGATTTATTTATTTATTTATTGTCGACTAGTGTCAGTCAACACAGAAAAATAAAGTTTAATTATAAAACAATGACAAAATATAAATAACATTTTAAATATTTCTTATTATTTTGATTGTTTTATTGTTTTTAATATTATGCTTAGTATTTCCGGGCGTAATAGTAGATTTGATGTACATTAAATACGTTTAGAGCAGCTTCCAATAATTGTTATTACATATTTTTAAATATTAAACCGTATTAGAACTTGTTGCTTAAAACACGTTCCAAAAGTGTTCCAAATTTCACAATAATTTGTGTGCAAAATAATAGAAAATTAATCTTAATTTTACACAACCCTTTTTGGTTTAGTATTTTGCTGTAATTCGACTGTTTTTAGCTGACATTTATTAAATAAATAAATAATTATGGTCAAAATTAGCATTTGATGTAAATGTTATTAATTCTGCATATTCCTCAATTTGTAATGACATTCAGCTCTATAGGACACCATCACCAACACCACCCACATAGTGCACCAGTGCACCACAGTCGTCATTAAGAAATCACTTTGCGCACAATTCCCAGGCGCAGAGTTCTTCTGTAAGCCACAATTAGAGACCGAGTGCAGCCAGAAAAGTGACGAATTGGGAAGCAATCTTGGAGAACTCCTTTCCCTGCTGGCTGTGCGTGCTCGAGTGTCTGCTAATGGGGTGGGGGTGGGGGTGGTGGTGCAGCTCTGTCTGCACTTTCTATGGCCCCGTTGCAACAAGCAACAACCAACAACAACAACCACTTGACGAGGTTAACCCCACAACGCCCCCCTGCAGAGACTTCCACATTGACTTCGCCTTCGACTTCAATTCTAGTGCGCGCTTTTCAAATATACACGAGGCAATAAGTATTTAATAATCAGCAGCAACAATAACAATAACAAGAAGTGAGCGTCGGGTAATTGCCAACTGGAAAACTGCAATTGTGAGACGACACCGCAACAACCAAGCCCCCTTGTAATTCCCCCTCCCCCTCTCATTTTATTGTGTGAAAAAAGAGCTAAAAAGAAGTTCAAACTTTGAATGCGCGCTTCTTCTCATGGATTCATTTTTTTCTATTTTGCTATTTGAAGCGCAGACGGAGACAAGTGGATAAGTTACAAAAGCGGAGTGGGGCGGATCGGTTGAGTGTGGGAGCTGAATGCACTGGGTGCACGCTCCCCATTGAAATGGGTCAAACGCATTAGCCGCACGACAACAACGCAACGAAGAGCACATCAAAAATGCAACTTGCAACCAACTTTGAACTAGATAAAAACGAACAAACAAACAAGACACACAAACTATGGAAAAACCAACTCACAAGTGTAAACAAAAGCGCAGCAGCTCAGCAGCAAGCAGCATCCAGAACGCATCTCAGAGAATTATCAACGAAATGAACTCGAAATGAAAATGGAAATGGAAATGAAAATGGGGAAGACAATCAGACACGAGCAGACCAACTTCGAGTAGGCAAATGGAACAAAAAGAAATTTCCATTTGGCTGCTGTCACAACAGTTGGAGAAAGATGACAAGTTATTAGCCGGCCGAGCGCTATCTGAGATGGGATGAGATCAGATGAGTTTAAGATGCAATCCATAGAAAACGTAACCCTAAGTTTGCCTTTGTTCGTGCCAGCTAATTAAGTAAGCAAAATAATCAAAACTGTTGCAGCCATCAGTCAGTTGCACAAATTGTGAAAATGGAACAGCTGTCGAGCCAGCCGAGCACATTCCTCCTGGCCACGCTCTGCCTCCTTGTCATCCGCATAAGAGTCAGCAAACGCTAAAGAGCACAACAGCAACATTGTGCTCCAACAAGGAGGAGCAGCAGCAGAGGAGCCGGGAGCAGAGGAGCAGGGCAGAGTACACTTCATGATGCAGAACATGCTGAAGAACATGCTGGGTTGGAGGCGCCACAGAACACAGTCTTTGACGCATTACAAAATCCGGACAAAAGTCGCGTTAACTTTTCAAATACCCTTCCAATGGAATTTGCATTTAAGATAGACATAAAAGCAAGCTGAACATTTGCATACTTTTGAAGTAGTTTAAGAAAAAAGAGTATATAATTTTCCAATATGTGTTAAAATTTGAAATGAGTAAAGATATTGGATTATTAAAGTGGAAAAATTAGCTTAAAAGTAGAATTTTTCATTGTTGGAGTGTATAAAATTTGATTTTAGAAAAAACGCTGATTCTTATTTCTTATTTGTATTAGATGTTATGAACAATTTTAATTGTTTTAAGTTCAATGTATTTATAATTATTGACAGCAGTCGCAACTTCGTTTCCAATTTCTTTTAATTTACTATTTTTATTTTAATAAAATTGCTATAGTTTTTATACCCTGAACCCATTAAAAATGGGTAAAAAGGGTATAATGAAGTTGTGCAAAAGTATGTAATCAGGCATAAGGAAGCATCTCCGACCATATAAAGTATATATATTATTGATCAGTATCAACAGCCGAGTCGATCTAGCCATGTCCGTCTGTCTGTCCGTCTGTCCGTCTGTCTGTCTGTATGAACACACAGATATCAGAGACTACAAGAGCTAGAGACTTCATATTTGGAACACAAGTTCTCCTAATCCCGGGACAGATCAAGTTTATTAAAATTTATCGATAGCTCGTCCCGTTCAAAAGTTATCGAAAAATTTCGATTTTAGACCAGCGTTTTTTGGATATAACTTACAAGTTATAAGAGCTAGAGGCCCCTAATTTGACATGTATAATCTCGAATAGCATACACATACATGAACAAATTTTTCACTTTTGGATACCACCCCCCAAACCCCCCAAAAGTTAAAAAAACGCATTTTTGAAGGTACGACCTTGCAATTTGGTTTGGTCACACATATTATTGACAATTATTTGCCCCAAAAATTTCAATAAGATCGGACGATAAACACAGAAGTTATTTAAGATTTAACTTTCCATTGTGTGGGGCTCAGCGAAAAGCAAGCTAACTGCTTAAGCCGCTTGCACTGCTTGAACTGCTTGTACTGCAGCATGTATGTGTTTAGATTAATATGAATGATTGTAAGGACTGGGTTCAGGGTATCTCGTAGTCGGGCACTCCCGACTAGAGCACTCTTACTTGTTACTATTATTGTAGATGTCAAAATGATCATTTGCTTGCGTATACTTATTTTTATTACGTATTGTATTTTTGGGTTTATAATTTCGATTATAAGTATACTTTCAATTGATTCGCTACTTGACAACAATTGCTAGCAATATTTATATACAACATCAAATCAAAATCAATAGTCAACAATTGTATATAAATATTTGAAGTTTACTCAACTTATCTGCTCGCTTATCAGCTCACATTTTCATTTCATGTCTGTGAACATTGATTGTAAACTTATATCAAGTTCCATAAGCAGCATATCAAAAGACCACTCGAAGAAATATAAAACTGGGAATTTTTATAAACAACTTCTAATCTCCCAATCAATTAAACAACTTTTATGTGAGTAATAGAAGACTTATAAATGTAGAATAGATAGATAATATTTCTAATTGAAAGACACAAACTTAATGTGAGAACGTTTATGCTTTTTGTAGAAGGTATAGAAGATGCACAAAAACAAGCGGAATGAATGTGCAAGAAGTGCTTATACTAGATGTATATATGTGTGCCCCCGAGCGTTGCTCCACTGGGAAAGATGCATGTTAACGCTCCCAACGCCGCCTGCTCAGTCCGAGGGCCCTCCAGCGAGCCCTGCAGGACAAGAGAGGGGTGCAGGCGGAAGGAGAGAGTATTGTGGCACAGGACGATGACGTTCCACTAGGTGTGTATGTATATGCATAGGAAAAGTGTGCTGAGATTTTCATGCATATATATATATATATTCGCAGTGCGAGAGGAGAGAGAGAGAGGATTGAATGAGAGATGTGAAAATGGGCACAGCACTCATCAGCAGTCGGAGGCGGTTTGGTTTGGTTTGGTTTTCGTTTTGGTTTTGGTTTGGTTGCATCAATGCCTCATCCCCAATGTGTCAGTGTGTGTGTGTGTTGTGTGTGTGTTTTTGGGTGCGTTGTTGGCTGCTGCTGCTGCCTCGTCTCTTTGTATGTGGTGGAATGCTTTTACAGTTTGTTAAACTCTATTTATAGAGCGTATGCGACGCGGCGGCCACAAGGAAAATCTGCGTTGCCTTGATGTTGTTTTTGGATTATATGTATATACACATAGGTATATATAACTATGTGTGTGTGTGTGTGTGTGTGTGTGTGTGTGGGCGCTTGTTGGCTTAGTTACCGTGTTGCATATGCTGTTAATATGACAAACACGAATCCGACGCTTGAAAGCTAGTCAAAAATGATTTGGGAGAATGAAGCGAGCTTGGCGCTCCAATTTGTCAAGTCGACTGGCTCCCAGTGTGTGTGTGTGGGGCGGGGGGCGTGTTAATTGGGTGGAGTAATTAAAATGCAGTGAAAGAGTGATAGAGGCAGAGAGCAAGGTGTGCTGCCCCCCATTGGGGGTGGGGGGATGCTACGCAATTAACGGTAACTTGATTTTCATGAAAGTGCCAATGAATGCGGCATGCAACAACACTTTAACACACATATATATATACTATATATATATATACTCCATGGCACTTGAGTGTGGGGGTGATGCCAAATCGATACAGTGAGTCTGTTCGCCTTCCCACGGCCACATCAATGATGATGTTGTTCATGCTGAAGCCGATAATTTCTAGCCACAAACCGAGTGCAAGTTCGAGTCGGAGTCTCAGGTCTGTAATGTAATCAGCGGTCCGGCAGGCAAAGCAACTCTCTAAACAGTCGACTGCACAGCAATGAGAGTCATAATGCGAGCAACTAAGTAGAAACAACATTTGCAACTGCAACTGCAGCAACAACCACAAATGCAATAACAAAAGCAAAGCAGTAACAAGAAATCAACACAAACTCAATTGTAAGCTGACGACATTTGAATGCACTTCGAAAAAATTGCATAGAAAGAAAAATAATAAATAAAAATATATCAAATTCCATTGAAAGGAATATTAATATTTATATAAAACTAGAAAAGCTGCACGTAAGACCTAATGACTCATCTTTGAAAAATCTCTGCTGATAAGCAGTCAATCAAATGGAATGCGCAGCAATAACTTGGGATTTGAATTTATTTCGATTTTATTCCAGACTGAGTCTTTGAAGCCACAACTATTTCAAAGAATTTATTTTTTTTGTTTCCCAAATAGAAATATTAGGCACTAGAGGGTTAAGAGAAAAAGAAAACTTGTTTGAAATATATTCGACATGAGTTTGCCACTACCAAGATTGTAAAATGCATAAAATTGCAACTAAGATATTGAGTTATATATGTTTCAGTTACAGCTGTTGATTTATCGATATCGATATCGATATGATTTCATACCGGGCTGTAGAGAACACATTTTGGAATCCAATTTACATATATAATAACATTGAAAGATAAATAATCATAGGCACAACATTTTATAAAATAGAAATTGTATTGTTTAAATAAATGAAATGGAAATAGACTGAGATAAACAATTCCATAAGAATATGAAAGTTTTATAGTGAATATATAGTGAATGGTTCAAGACAACAATATTGATATTCAAATCGTCTACTAAAGTAAGATTAATAAAACATATTTATAAATTTAGGTATTTCAAATCCAAAATTAATATCATATTTCTGTTTTGCTATATATCTTTGACTTTCTTAGCCTGCTTTGCACTCTATATACCCCACTTACATGTTAGGGTATGGGCAACAACTGGTTGTCAGACGAACGGACGGACGGACGGACATAGCTGCTAAGCGGGCTATATAGTATATACTATGACGACGTTGCTGACAATCGATTAATGGGCCACATAAATGGCTATCTTCTGGTTGGTTGACCAAATCGTTGGCTTGTTAACTTGTTGTTGTTGCTGTTGTTGTTGTTGTTGTTGCTGTTGTTGTTGTTGTTGCTGCTTGACCAAGTTGGCGCTGCTAGCCCAGTGTCTAAAAATCGAATTCGCTTTCAATTTGCATGTTTTTTCGTTTTACGTTCATTTTGTTTTCGCTTTTTAAATTTGTATGAATGAAATCAGCATAAGCAGCATTTACTCAACAAAATACGACTAACAAATATACTATATGTATATGTGTATATATTCATATTCGTACTTATTGTGGGCGTCAACTGAATGCGTTCAGCGGCGCCGTTGCGACGTGGATTTTTGGACACCAATCACTTGGGGCACTAGTGGGGCTAGAGGAGGGGGCAGGGGGGGTGCATTGACTTGAGGCTGCAGCAGCTGAGAGATTTGAGCTGAGGGAGCTAAGGTCAAGCGCCGCTATGAGTGATGAGCAGAGAGACAAGGCAAAAGTTGCTGTTGTTGTTGTTGGCAGCTGACACAAAGCCCACAAATATTGAAACAGCGACAAGAAAGAAACCTAAAAATATAAATCGCAAAGCGTTTGTTGTTGATGCGCCCACACACACACACACACACACACACAGCTGTTTAAATTTACGTGCTTTTAATTTTTGAAAAATTAAATTTGAATATGCAGAGTGGTGGAAGTTGGGCAGAAGCTGTTGCTGCACTCTAATGCACGATAAAGTGTTCAAGAGAGCGGAGGGCAGTAGTGTTGAAAAGCGCCAGAGTATGTATGTTTATGTGTGCGTAAGTGTGCAACAGTGTGTGTGTTGGGAAATTAAGCAACGACGCATTTTCTTGGCACCAGCAGCAATTGGAGCGTGTGGTTGGTTGGGGGCGGGGGAGTTTTTGGGCATAGAGTGCCTGTTGGGGTCAGCAGATACTCATAAACTCATATACTGCGCATTTGGTGGGGGCAACCATTGAATTTGGGTCAATGTACACAAATGCGTTACAATATTTCATAGGTCTGTTCTTCTCTTTTTAATGTCTTTATAATTTTACCAAAATTTCATTTGGCGTAAAAAAACAAAACAAACTTATTAATTGCTGTTTGCTTGAATTCTTTATGGCTGGCGCTGTTAATTGATTGACGGCCAAGCGCCCTTACAACAAATGACCCCAAAAAATGGGTGGAAAGAGAGGCAGAAAAGTGCCACAAAGTAAATGCAGCTGGAAATGGAAATGGAATTGGTTGGCATTGCAAAAGCACAGGAACGGAAGTGCCTGTCACTTGGCAGCAGCCACATTCTAGAATTTAAAGAATTCCCTTTGCTCTGCGTTAAGTGATATATGCATATATGTGTGTTTAAGGGTGTACTTGGGCATGTTAAGACTTCAAGCATTACATAAACTAGACACAGTTTCCGCTTCTAGAGCAGATCAGACGAAACAGATAAACTCTTCAGATAAGATAAGTTAGGCCCATTAGACAAATTGATGAGCTCGATTTGAATTTGCTTTTCATGGACGTAAAAGGTGAAAAGTTTCTTATAATTGCCAACTTATTTCTCTTACACTCTTTTCTAATGCTTGTGCAGATTTCATCAGTATATAATTTACGTCTATGCCTATGAAATAGCATTATTCGCAATAGCCTTTTTCTATTTGTCCCTTATAACGCATATTTTTGCTACCTATGACTTAATCACTTTGAAATTTTAAGTATTGATGTGTAATAAGTATATGCAAGTGGACAATGAAATGGAAAGCGTTCGCTTTAAAAAAGTGGGATATATGGGCAAAACCGATTGTCATTTATATGGCAGCTATAAGATATAGTGGTCCGATCCGGCCAGTTTCGACAAATGTGATGTTACTTTAAATAATAAGTCTCTGTGCCAAGTTTCATCGCAGTAGCTCAAAAACTGAGGGACTAGTTTCCATACATACAGACAGACAGACAGACGGACATGTCCAGATCCATTTGTTTTGTATGCTGGAAGTAACTTTTGAGGGCCTCCGACGCTTCCAGCTATGCATTACACAGTTCAGCACAAAATAAATATACTATTATCTTCGAAAAGAGTATAAATAGTTTTTTAGGCGAAAGCAAATATTTCATTGTATTTAAAACTGTTTTTAATCACTTAACGACTTGCAAACCAAATTTTAAGTTTGTAGCTTAAAACATTTTAAAGATATAGCTCTGAATTTAATGTTTTAGCTTAGTTAATTCAGTTAAGAACGTTAGAGAATTGAAATAACGCTTGCAAAAACGGTTTTCACAACATTTGTGGCTATTCTTTATTATGTTCGTATAGAAAGATTGCCTTTGCTGGCTTTATTATAAGTATGGACTCTTGTTCAAGTAGCTGCTTGGCTCTTGACTATGCCATAATGAAATCAAATCAAAGGCAAATCCCACAGTTATTTTTTGTGGCTTTTTTTCTTCTACAATTTGGCCTAAAAAGAAACTAGCGTAGACTTTTGCCATTTTGGGTCACGCAATGCGCAGGCGCGACTAGAATGAAACGGAACTGGGAGGGGGGAACTGGGATAGGAGGAGGGATAGATGATCGTGATGGGCATGTCGGCCATGTTGGCTTGTTGAACTGTCAAAGGCAAATACGGCCATGGGATTGACAAACAAATGCGGCACGAGTCGGAAGTTGTTGGCAACGACAATAACGAGACGATAACGAGACACCATTTTACAGTTGCAGTTCAATTTACATGGCCATCAATCATCGTCAAAGCTGCTGAGGCTCAAAAGCGGACACACAGTAAATGCAAAAAGTCTTAACCAAATTGATTACATTGTGCGTTTTGTGTGTGTAGTCCAAATTAATCCGACTTGAGCTGGCGGTTTTGCAAACCATTTTGCCATGTGAAATTCGCATGTGAAGCGAAGGCGAACAACAATAAACACAACAATAGCAAAAACAACAACTTCAACAGCTCCAGACGCCAATGGCATTGTTTAATAAACATTTCAAATATGATATAGCCAAGTGATTTTAATTATTATTCTTTGCTGCCGCTCGATGATCTCATTTTTTTCAATTGAAAACTTTGGCGGCTCATGTGAAAAGTTTTTTTTCTGTTTATCGCGTATGCGTAATAAATATATATATGTATATATGTATATGCACGTTTTTACGACCATATAATGTAGTCTAGTTCAAGCTGCTTTCGACTGACTCCACTGTGCTCCCACAGACTCGATCCTCCCCCTCTCCAAAACGCACAGTGCATGTCCATTTAGCATAACTTTTAATTAGAAAAAACACTACGAATTAAAACATTTGCAGCACGCATGTTTTGAGGCAACAACAACAACAACAACAACGCATGTTGCATGCAAATGGTAAAAATAGTGTAAGCACTCAAATTATGAAGAGAAGAAGTTTAAATACACTGCAATCACAAAAACTTAAAAGAGACCAAAAAACAATTTATGTATATTTAGTATTTTTGTACTAATTTAAATGTACAAATCTTTGACTTTTATAGCTTTACTTTATGTTCAACATGACGTGCGAAATTTCTCTGTGAATTTCACACACTTAATATAGCTGTAGATCATTTTTAGCATTTCATAAATATTATATATTTGCGAACGTATGCAAATGCGTATTTAAAAATATAAGCATATGAAATTCCTCTAAATTACGTAATGGCATTTTCAACAGAACACATTCAGTAGTTTTGTAGATAAGCACATGTATAGAATATAAACTGTTTATATTATTGAATTGCTTTGAACTTTTTATTTGTTTTCGTTGCAATATTTATCTCTGGCTGAGCTATTTATTTAGTATTTGCAGTCTTTTCTGCAATTCCTGTTACTTTACATTGCATTTCGAGCAGCTCTTCGATTACTTGCTTAATAAGTTACTCGTTTTCAAGTAGCTGGTCACACTAAATAGCCCAAAAACCGTTGCACATCCCCTTTGTTCTGCTAACTATCGCTCTGCCCTCCAATTGCCCTCCCCCTTTCCCACCCACATTCGTCAGTCGTGATGACCAGCTTAAAAGGGGCGTATGAAATTAATAGACTCTCCAACTCGCTTAATTATCGCACTTAGCAGACATTTTAAAATGGGCAAATGTGTTTTTATTTGGGTTTTTGCTTTTTCTCTTTTCCAGTCATTTCCATAGCAGACACTCACAGTGACTGTTGTAAGTGTGCGTGTTGCTTGCTGTTGTTTGCTGTTTTTGCTGTTGTTAGCTTTATTAGATGATGATAACTTGGCTAATGAGTTGTTGGACTGACAGCGGGTCTGGGCGAAAAGCCAACGACATTGTGAATTGTGTTGCTGCTGACCAAAAACAAAAAAGCAGCAGAGCAACAACTACAACAACAACAACCACAAACAACAACTTTATTTGAGCTGCCCGCGCATTTTCAACGTTTTCATCTTGAGCATTTTTTTTTTGCGCAGTTTTGCTTTATTTATTGCTTTTGCGAAGGTGAAACATAACGCAAAAATTTCAAGTGAGAAAGAACCTTTTAAGACGATCTGCTGGAGGTTAAGCGGGTACCGAAAATCACAATAAAAAGAAAAGAAGAGAACAAGAAGAAGAAGAAGAACGGTTAGAGATAACTGAACTGAACTGAACTAAACTGAACTAAACTGAACACTTGCGCTTATTTGCGTAAATGGGTTGAACGCTGGGCATGACCACAAGGCAAAACAAACCCAATTAACCCAAACTTTGCTATCTGTCTTTGTTTGTATCTGTATCTGTATCTCAATGTCGATATGTGTCGCTGTCAATTTATCTTTGGGGGTACTTTGCGTGTTTGCTTTGCATTTAGTGCGGGTAATCGCTGATTTAATTTGTCTTAAGTTGGGTAAATAACAACTGTTTTTACGATCTACATGTGTATTTAAGATCTATAATAATATACTGACTGGGCTACGGCATAAATTCCAAGCGAGTGGAAAATAGGTGGGAAAACTGTTAGCTGACATCGGCTTTAACCACACTTTTAACCGTTATACATGTGTTAAACTGTCTTTCACATGATTTTTATTCTAAGTGTCACAGCTATTTATATTTAAAATGCATAAACTTTAAATCAGTAATATAAATATTAAAATTTATAGGAAATTTTACAAATACAAATGAAATATTTTGTGTTTAAGATAAAATTGGCAAATATAACAAAATGAATTTATTTAAATGCTTCTTGTTTGTCATTGTAAGCTAATCACAATTAAAGTCCCAAAATTTCATCCATATTCGTTAATTCAGAATAGCTTTCTTATCTCACTAGTGAAAAACAAATAATATTTCTACCAATTAATTTGGTGGTTTTATCGTAGTTTTTGGGTCAGGGTGACGCCCTTGGCTCGGCCCCACGCTCATCTCTAGCCGCAAGTACAAGTGCAAGAAGAAGCAGCAGCAGCAGCAATAGTTGCCCCAAACTTGCCATTGAATTTCCGTTGTGGAATTCCTAGTTTAGGTGCCGCTTATCGGCCGGCTATCGTTTGTGAGTAGTCTCTTGTTGCTTATCAGCAAGGCAAGTGTGATAAGGTGCGAGTTACGCACATACACACAGATATACACATGTATGTATGTGTATGAAAGAGCAGCGCAAACAAATGTGACTGCGATCGATAAGCGTAAGAGGTGAGGCAAAAACATAACGAATAATAAACTATGGTTGAGTCAGAGTTGCAAAAAAAAAAAAGAAGGAAGAGGAAGCTGAAATATGGTAATCTGGAGTTGGGTGCAATATTTTGGCCATGACTGTGACGCAGAGTGAACTGCACATTAAATGGGGTTGCAAAAACCAGAAGTCCAAGCAGGCAATTTGACAGCTGGACTGCCAGGACATGACTCAGTCTACCCCCACCAATGCCCCCTCTGACTAATAAACAAGTAAGACTCACCCTTCGTCCGGATCGTGCGGCAAACGCTTTAGCTCGAACATGTCCAGCTCCAGACGCAGATTGGACACCTCGCAGAGCAAGCGATCGCGCTCGTGGTTCAGCTCCTTGATCCTGGCATGCAGCAGACTGTTCTCGTGCAGCAGATCCTCCACATTGAACGTGATCTGGGCGGGCGGGGCTTGCAGGGCGGCGGGCACGGGGCAGAGCATCGAGCTGGCCATGAGCAGCGACTGTGTGGTCTGGTGCAGCAGCAGTTGCTGCAGCTCCGGTGCGGCGTCAGGCTCGCTGCGCTTGGGGGACAAGGTCTTGTGTTCGGCCTCCGACATTGTTTTCTATGCTTCTGCTACGAATGTATTGTGAAAACAAACTCAACTGCACACTTTATGGACTGAAAGCGAACATCGCGCCACGCAAACGCACTCGCGACCCAGAGAGAGCAGCAGAGAGAGAGAGAGCGAGAGCGAGATAGACACGTAGAGAGGATAACAAAAAAAAGCAACTTTGAATATCGAAAAGCGAACGAAAGAACACAACACGACGGAAACAGCGACGCCGCCGCAGTGAACGAACGCAGAGTGCTTTGATTTGAACTTCACTTGGTATTAACTTGGCACTAACGCGCCATGCACTTGACGCATTCTCACAAATATATATGCTGACTGCTCTTTAATATATGATTTATTGTTGCACCTGTTGTGTCGCGTGTGATGTTTGACAACTCTTTCGATTTTTTCGATTTTCATAACATGCGCGAGCGACGTGCTACTTGTTCTACGGACAACAAAACGAATACATGAAGACGGCGCACAGTGTGACCGCAGCTACAAAATTTAAATATACCGATTAAATGAAAATATGCCCTGAAAATATACTGAACAGTGCGCTGCCTATCGTTGGAATGCCATCGCTAGGCTGCTATTGGCGCGCTCATTTGGTATTTAAAAATACCTGTTAAGTGTGGAGCCACAGCTGATGCTTAACAGCGGCAGTTACTGTTAAATGCGTGGGCGTTTTGTGAGGAGCAACTCTGTTAGCTGCGAGGAGCGCGATTTGTTAAATGCGACGATGGCGACTGGAAAACAGCGAGTAAACATCGGCCAGCGAGAAGCGAGCGACCTAGTGCCAGTGGAATAGATAGATTCGCGCTGCCCTTTAAGTTTCCTTACACGACCAGACGCAGAAAATTTTACTCCGGCCAGCATGGCAGCGACATTGCGAAGATTCAATGGCTTGAGATTGCTAAAGTCTATGCCATCATTGAATCTGCAACAGGTAAAGCCCCGTCGCCCTCCACACACAATCATCAAACGCGAAAAATTTTCCAGAGATACAAAAAAACTTCAAGCGTACTCAAATCATTACAACATTCTTTATTGAGCATAATGACCATGTTTTAAGTGAAATCGAAATCCGTGCATCATCTGTGATCAGCAATTGGCTTAAACGCCCAAGTGCAGCTGCAGATTACACCCGACCCACAATTATGTAACTTCATGCAAAAATCATACGTGCAGTTTGTTGGCCAGCGCTGTCATATCTAATATATACTTCCTTTGATTGCAGGCCAAGAACCTGTCGACGGCTTCAAGCTGGGCAAATAGCAACAAAAAGGTAAGTGCTAGTCACCAAAACGGTCACCGAGCATTTCATAATAGCCGATCGGACCTAACCTCAAAACGCGTTTACCTTTGATTTCATTTCTTTCGTTCGTTCGCTTTTTGTTGTGTGTGCGTGTCGCGAACAGCTGATCGGTGCGATTGGTGCCGTTACCGGCGGCGTTGGTGCGCTGCTGTTTGCCCTGGAGCAGTCCGTGGCGGCATCCGGCACTGAGGTGCATCCGCCCGCCCAGCTCTGGAACCACAAGGGTCTCTTCTCCTCGCTGGATCATCAGGGGTAAACTCTCTAGCAATATAAATTGAGTTTTATTCTAATGCTGCAACTCTTGAACAGAATTCGTCGTGGCTACGAGGTGTACAAGCAGGTGTGCTCCGCCTGCCACTCGTTGCAATACATTGCCTACCGAAATCTGATTGGCGTCAGCCACACTGAAGCCGAAGCCAAGAGCGAGGCCGAGCAGGTTACGGTAAGATTAGCTGAGCATCAAACATTAGTTGTGTCTATTTGCTGACTACCGTTTGGCTGTAGGTGAAAGATGGTCCCGATGATTCTGGCAACTACTATGATCGGCCCGGCAAGCTGTCGGACTACTTCCCATCGCCGTATCCCAATGAGGAGGCGGCCCGTGCTGCCAACAACGGTGCCTATCCACCGGATTTGAGCTACATTGTGTTGGCGCGTCACGGCGGCGAGGATTACATCTTCTCTCTGTTGACTGGCTACGTTGATGCGCCCGCTGGTGTTGTGCTGCGCGAGGGCCAGTACTTCAATCCGTACTTCGTGGGAGGTGCCATTTCCATGGCCCAGGTCTTGTACAATGAGGTGAGCATGGGCAAAACTCCAATATCAAATCAACTCGTGTATAACAAGCAACAATTTCTCTCTTGTAAGGTAATTGAGTATGAGGATGGCACACCGCCAACCCAGAGTCAATTCGCCAAGGATGTGGCCACTTTCCTCAAGTGGACATCGGAGCCGGAGCACGACGATCGCAAGGCGCTGCTGATCAAAGTGCTTGGCATTCTCGGCTTCCTGACTGCCATCTCGTATTACATTAAGCGACACAAGTGGTCGTCGCTCAAGTCCCGCAAGATCGTCTTTGTGCCCAAGGAGAAGTAGATAGTGCTTGAATTTGATTTGATGACGTTAAGAGTTGCAGTGTTATCGCTACGGCTTTACCGACTAATACAAATAAATCAATTTTAAGCATAAACCCAACAAATGTTCGTTCACACACAGCAGCAACAAACAAACAACATACAAAAAGTTCAATTAAAAATTCGAAAAAAACAAACAGCTAATTAAACAATAACAAGCCAGAACAGAGTCAACCAAAACGAAGATCAGCAATGGAGAGCAGCAGGAACATCAGGAAAACGGGAAGTAAAAGTAATGCAAAGAGCCTAGAAAAAATGAATTATAGATACAATTACATGCATTGTGTATAAATCTATTATTCAAATTATGTATTTAAATAAACAATTGAAAAGAAACAAAAGCCCGAAAACAATTTTGTTCGATTTACAATTTACAGCTTGCAATAGAAGCAATTGTATAGAAATATAGAAATTGGGGCTTTGGAGATTAATTCTGTTCAATTTGTCTTATTAAGAATTCCCCCTAAAATCTTATTACATACAGAAATTAGTCATTAATAATTCAATGGTGGATCAGTCGACATTGGTTTAAGGTAAATTTGTTAGCATTTTAATTTAGTACACAATTCGATCGCATTTAAATTCAAACCTATAACGACTGATGCGCACACATAATGCGATTTGGCTTTTCTTTTTATTGGATTATTAATTGTTTTATTTAGAAGCTTAAATTAAAATATTATTTTAATCATTTTTGTTTTCATCGTTCTGCCCGTTCGACTTCTTCATCAGTTTAGTGTGAGAGTGTGTGTGTGTGTGAGTGTTTTTGTTTGATTTGTGTATAATTGTTTTGTATAATTAGCGCAATTGGCTTTCAAGGATTATAAATGGTGTCTCACGTCCCATTAGAAGAAGGAAAACTTATTAAATTGTTACAATTGCCTCGGTTCGGTTCATTTTGTTTGTTGATTTTTTTTTTTTTGTTGCTTTTGTTTTTTACTACAAAAAATTCTTTTAAATTTGTATACATATATATATATAATTAATAAATTTTTTTTTAGTTATGCAAAACAATAATTACGATTCTTCTTCCACGCTGAAAAAAGGAACTCGCAGCATTTTTTCTTATAATGGGAGGACTGGCTTTAGTTTACGGATTTGCTTCAAATATTTGTTTTGTTTTGTTTTTGTGTATAAATTGCGTGAGTTAAATTATAAATGTAACGACGCTTTTTCTCCATTGAGTGTTTTATTTCTTATTTAAGAAAGTGTTGACCAAACATGATGACATTCGTACGACGCTCGATGACGGAAGGGACGACGACCATTTGTTGTTGTTGTTGTTGTTGTTGTTGTTGTTGTTGTAGTGAAGTATTCTTTTGCTGTGGCTGTTCTTCATCTTCTTGCTGTTGTTACACTTATAGTATATTTTGCTTTAGCGTTTGTTGTTGCTGCTGCTCCTGCTGCAGACACACACGTATTCAACGAGAGAACAACAATAATGCAGCTCCTTTTGCCTTCTTCTCATGCCGCCCGCTTTAAACTCAACTCTCGTTATCTCTATCTCTGACCTTACTACACACAGCTCTCTGGAGGATTAGGGCGACTTACCGTTGCTCTACACTCTCCCAGCTGAATGCAATTGTTGCTGCTGCTGTTGTTGTTGTTACAGTTGTGTGTGTAGTGTCGTTGCTGCTGCTGTTGTAGGTTGTTGCTTTTAGTGTTGTTGTTGTTGCTGTTGTTGTTTGCTGTTAGGTTTGTCGACTAAAAACAGCTACCTTCTGGCGGTTGTGCCAATTTCAAGTTCTCTTTCATGGTCATAATCCTACGTATTTCCTGCAGCATCGTTTTAATGGTATACTCACGACTCCATCTGGCCAACATGGGCACTGATCTATGATCAACCTGTGCAAAAGTCAGCAATTAGCAACAGATATTGGCTAATATACATGTATTTCGTTACTTACCACGCCATTATTCTGATTAATGCAATTAATATTTACTTTTGTTAAAAATCGGAGCGTTGGTGGCTCATCCGGATAGCGTTCGCCGCACTCAATCTTTAGTGAATACATTCGATTCTCGAATGGTGTCTGGAAAATAGAGAGCGAGAAGACCAAGTCATGTGAGTATATGCGAATAACTGAATTGCAAATTGGCATTTCATGACCTGTCGATTATACAAATATGCGCATAAATGCAAGTCTGTATCTATTGGACCTCACAGGCCCCCCCACCCAATCCAGCAACTAACAATAATTGCTCCTCACACTCGAATGTGCATCTGGTGACTCACTGCAACGCACCATGGCGAATTCACATGAATCATGCCACACAAAACTGTTTGCAGCCATGTTTTTGCTTATTTAAATAACTCAGTTCCTTAAATCCAACTCGAAATGTACAATTTGTATGCGATTGTGCATTAAATTAGTTCGTTTTTGTATATTTTTGACGTCATTTGCTGGTGAAAGATTCTTTGTGGAATTGCTATGCAGCTTATCTTCCAAATTCTTATCAACATTTTTAATATAATGCGTTTGTAATCTATATTATATAAACGAGCTTGAACACGCAAACGAGCTAGGTTTTATCGTGGCATATAAATTAGTTTTTCGATTTGTTTTTATTGAATTTATGCTGAGAATTTAACAAAATCAATACAAATACCCCAACTTTCAATCAATCACAATTTAGCTGCATGGATTCCAACATATATATTTTTAACTATCATGATATGAACTTTGGCAGATAAGGATTGCATTTCTTTATAATGCAGTTGCAGTTAGTAATATATTAGGAGTGTTAAGTATTCGATTCTCTTAGCATATATTTTGGTGCTGTAATATTGTAGTCGTTTAAATAAAAAAAAACGCTTTGAACATAATTTTTCCTAAGCGAATAATTCTACTTACTGGAAATCGAATTTGCTATACAAATGCTAATAAAATACAATCTTTGCATTTTATTGATTTTTATAGGTCAATTCCCTAGGTCATTCGAAATTTCCATAATCCAAATCGTTGAAAAACCGAAGATAAGAAATAATACTAACATGCAATGGACTTAAGTGATTCCAATTTTTGGATAATTCTGAATCTGCGATTGTTGACAATTCTGAGCGCAGTTAAAATAAACATGCGCTCTGTCAAATTTGTTTACCGCATGAATAAACAAACGTTTGTGCCGCTCTTCAAGCCTCGCATAAAGCGTATTTCCAATTCATTTTGAATTTACGCAATCGAATAGATAAAATATCTACTTAAGCCCAAACTGATAACGTTTGCTGCTCCTTCGACACGGCTGCTTATTTAGATGACGTAGGTGAGTAGGGCGTTGATAAAAGATAGGGCACGGGTGCAACTTACTCTAGGGGGACCAATGATCATGCCAATCCAATAGGTAAGCGTCATATCATCATCGTTTTCCAGGCCCCACGAAATGGTGCCATCGCCCACACCCTTCTGCCCCTGATCCAGCTCCTCCAGTAAGCGGAAATTTCGTGGCACCACTGAAACGAGAAAATTGACCAACTAATAAATTTCCATTTAACTGCTGCACAATGTGCTTGCTTATAAATACAGGCAGGCAAGAGAAGAGGGCTGCAATTAACACACGAAGCGTGTTTCGCGCGGGGGGTCATGTGTTTTTTTTTCTACTAGACATGTTTCTTCTTCTTCTGCTTCTTCTTCTTCGTCCGTTGCTGCTGCTGCTGCTTCTGCTTTAGCTGCTGCTTTTTGTTGTTGTTATTATTATTGGGCCTTCCTTCGCTCGTGCGACTTTGCACGCACTTTCGTGTAAAAAGTTTAAAACGAATGCCGGACGAAGGGTGTGGTGTTGGTTAGTTTAGTTAGTCGCTCACTTGCCTGGGTTAACTCTAGTGGTGCGATCCCTGCACCACCCCCGCACACACACACACACACAAGCACTTACATGCAAGACATAATTTTTGGTGCAAAATAAATTTGCTGCAACGAACTAATTCAATTAGAAATTAAAGCAGCAGTTTTGGGCCAGCAGCAAAGGCAAAGAAGAGCATAAAACCAAAGTGGCTGAGCGAACGAAAAAAAAACACACACAAGTGAAAAGGGACACAGTTGATGGTAGGCAGGCAGGCTGGGAGAGGGGGTGTGTGTGTGTGTGTGTGTGTGTGTGTGTGCGGCGGAAATTGTCAAGTCACGAAGAAAAATTGCTGCATAGCGACTGCAACTGCAACTGCAGCGTACAAAAACACACCACGCCGTTACCCGTTGCTCATTTTCCAATATGAAATAATATGCTCGCGTTTTATCGGCCGTCTTTTTGCCATTTGCTTTCTTTTCCATTTTCACACCGAGCAGCGGGGCAGTGGCAGCGCTGCGGCAGCGGCCCGTCATCGTTCAATAAAAAAAAACCGTAGTTTCGGGCACACGTTTTATGCCGCACTTTCGCACAATTCTTGGGGCCAAATGCGGTCCGCAGCTGGGCGTGCACGCGGGCACGTGCATTGTTAGCAAATTCGTAGCCAAATTGTTAATTTTACAAATTAAATTCTTACCAACGCCGGTACTAGATGTATGCGCCATTGTGGTTTATCCTAGAGTGTGTGTGTGTTTTGGCTTATTTTAGCGCATTCTGCCGCCGCACACAGCGTTTCGGTCATAATTAGCACATTTTGTGGAGCCAGCGTTGCCAGACCGCTGCTGTACGGCAGGTGACACCAAGCTATCGATAGGACGATAGCAACGTACCTAGACAATTTGACTAATTTGCAACGCGTCAGCTTTTTTGAAACGCATTCAATTTACGTGTTTTTTTTCTATGCAATTAATTAATTAGTTGCCCCAACCAGACGGTTGTATACTGATTGCGTGTGTGATGCAGGAGAGCACCCACAATGGAAACGCTGTACCATCAAACGAATAATACGCTCAAAGAAATCGAGCAGTGCTTTCAGCGGCTCGGACAGATTACGCCGCAGGAAGCACTTGATGTGGAGAATGCAATACAAGTGAAGATTACACAGGCAAATTCGTGAGTGATCATACCAAACATCAACCAGCCACCCACTACTATTTTACAAGTTCTGCAGCAACTGCGATCGACTGGATGTGCTGTTGTTCAAGGTACCGCCCTCGCAGCGGCAGAGCTCTAAGCTGCGCATTGATCAGCTGAAATATGACCTAAGACACTTGCAGACATCGCTGCAGCATGCGCGTGATCGTCGCCAGCGCCGGCAACAGGAGATCACCGAGCGGGAGCAGCTGCTCAATCATCGCTTTGCTGCGAATAGCTCAGCACCAGCGGAGACGTGTCTGCAGCTGGACTATGAGCTGCAGCAGCACACAGCGATGGGCAATGCGCATCGCGGTGTGGATGACATGATTGCGTCCGGCAGCGGCATACTTGAGAGTCTCATGTCGCAGCGCATGACACTGAGTGGCGCCCACAAGCGCATTCAGGCTATTGGGAGCACGCTGGGCTTGTCCAATCACACCATGAAGCTGATCGAGCGACGGCTGGTGGAGGATAAGCGCATCTTTATTGGCGGCATGGTGGGCACCTTGCTGATAATCGTACTGATTATATATTTTTTAGTGCTGTAGTGAAACGAGAATATCTTGCGTAGATTTTTAAATTAAATGTACTCTATTTTAATGCAGAGCAGTTAAACTTGTGTCGATCTAATCGTCGCTCTCCAGAGAGATGTTGCTTCCAAAGCGCTGGTAGAGATGCGCTTTCAGTTCGTCCATCTCCACTTTGATTACCTTTGCCTTTGCCTCAATGTTAGCGATCTCTTTCAGGGTCTGCTCCTTGGTCTCGGCGAGCAGTTCCTGTGTTTTGCCCAGCTTGTGTGAGAGAAAGACTTCGCCAATAAGGAAGGGAATGTCCTCCTCCTCTTCGAACAGCTCAATTTCCTCTAGTGCCTCCTCGACGCACTTCAGATCATTCTTTCGCATTTCCAGCTCCATCTTCAGATCGTCCATGCGTGCATTGTGCTTGGCAAAACGATTGATGCGCTGCTGATCCTCGAAGGAGATGTGCACATCATCGTGCTATAAAAATAAAACCAAAAGGGGATTAGTCAGCCCCCGAGCATATTCCAGCAGGTGAGAGCAAAGTGAGGTTACTTCACCGCCCCGGTTCATATTCCACATATACTTACATTCTGAAACACTTTGTTTGGTGCGCTTGCTACTTTAGCGGCCATTTCTGCTGAGTTTCGTGTGTTTTATTTTAATAAATTAATGTTTTTTCAAACAGTTGGCGTTTACAACTAACTTTGTTGTTCTTGCTGAAAAGTATGCTGTGGCGGCAAGTCGATATCACTTTATCGTAGCGCTAACAGTTTTACATCAACTTAGCAGCTGTTAGCTGGCTCTGTCATAAACAGCAGCTGAGGCATACGGACGTCATTCGTAGTTTTTTCTAAATTAACGCACGGATTTTGACTCGTCAAGGTAAATAATAAAACGTAATTATTGCCAAAAATTGTGCCAGGTGCTGGGCACTATAAATATGCCCAATTATTGGGTGGCAAAGGTGCAGCGAGCTAGCCGCAATTGCAAACGTTCCCAGTGCAACAATTACATAACCTCTTTGAGGCTAAGTGCAGAATGTTTATAATAACTATTTGTGTTTTCATACAAATACTCGTTGCCTTCATTAGTGCCTTGTAACTCTAATTTCGTCTCTTAACTCCACTGCAGCTTAAAAGATGCATCCAACCCCGGTCGTAAACGGCGCCCACTTTGGTAACCTGGCCAAGGTGCACGGCATTGTCACCTACAAGCTGTCCCCCTTCGAGCAGCGCGCCTTCGCTGGCGCCATCAGCAACGGCCTGCCCAACATTGTGCGCCGCATCCGCTCCAACATCTTCCGTGTGACACCACGTACGTAAAAGCTTTTGGTTGCCATTATCCCTTCATATTCTAATTGTGTGTTCTTCTGCAGCCTTCATCATCGGTTATTTGATCTACGATTTGACCGAACGCAAGCATACCTCTTTGCTGCGCAAGAATCCTGCTGATTTCGCTAATGATGAATAAACCTATTGTATGCTAGTTGGCGCACATTAGCAAAATAGTGATGTTAAGCTAAATAATAAAACTAAACCCATAGTTCAATTGGTAGCGAGTGTGTGTTATGTTTTGCATAGAGGAGCAACAAGCATTGAATTGAAGTGTTGAATTTATATGCATTACTGGATATGCTAGTCTTAAAATATTTTTTCAGCAGCTAAAAATGTTTAAATAGTATATTTTTGTTTGCTTTGATGGCATTGAAGCCAACAGCTGTTGCAGGCGTTGCCATATAGTGCACGAATTTCTTACCCTTTCTCAACACTGCCCCATTGCTTCTCTTGCCAACACTCAAACCTTGCTCAGCTGTTTCTCACCACAATACAAAAAAAAAAGACTTGAATTTTATATACATATTAACGCGAGGATAGCCGTAGTTCTATTTTGTAAAACAACTAACGTACTTAATATTAGTAACCCATATGGACTGCTGTGGTAGTGAGGTGCGCAGCGAAAGCATCTACAACATGCTCCAAGCCCTGGTCGACTCCAAAGTAATCAACATTCAGTTGTTTACCATCGCCGTTGGAATTTTCTTTGTGGTGCTTCTGCTGAAAAATAACTTTCGCAGCTTTTCGGGCACATAAAACCGAGCCTGGATCCTGGACGCGTATTAGTGGTTAAATTTATACAATAATGTAATGTACGCAATTTAGTTAAGCATTAATAATAACCATTCAAAGCTAATATAAACATGTTATTCATTGTTCTTGTTCTTAGAGTGGAGCTGCGTTGACAGTGACGTCACACTTTGGTGGGGCCAGCCACGCAATATTCGTGTTACAGAAACGGTTCAGGGTCGTTCGCTGGCAAATATAAAACGTATATGTACATATACAAATAAGGCAAACATAATGCATACTAATTGTGTATGAAGGCTGTTTAAACTGCTCTTCTCAAAATACACTGCCAAAAATTTGTATAAATTATTTGTGTTATATGGTATTTCATCATAGAGAACCGTGATTCATATTATCTGTCTTATGATAAGATTGTACATGAAGTATCAATTGTAATGCAGCTGATCTCTTATTAAAATTCCGTTTAGGGCCCTTTTGAACTTTTGGCCCAGTTCTTTTATTCTTATAACATTCCCCCATAAGTTTACCAACGACGCCCAATCAATTTCAATTTGCCACAAATAACTTCAATTGAGCAACGATCGAATGTTGCACGCACTTCCTGGTGCATTCAAAGACATTCACATTAGAATTCAGTAGACGTGCCGTGAGGCGTGACCTACGCCATTTCTGACTCCCCGATAGTATAGTATAGTATGGTATAGTAGGTGCTGCTGGCGTTTATTTATGGCAAATATGCTACGTGCTTTTTTGCACAAATTTCGCATTAGGATGCGAATGCACTGGACAAAGCGAATGCAACGATTGCAAGTCTTTTATACGTGACATTCTTACCATACAAATATAAGATGAAATACTTTCCGACTATTGTCCAAATTATTAAACAGTTATATATGTGATGCTATGCGATTAGCCATTAAATTCAGTTTTCAAAACAAATTCTACAAATTATGGCTTCTGTTACACAATATACATGCACATATTTTTAATGAATTGCGTTGTTTGAACGTTGTCAATGAACTTGAAAGTCCAGAATTCGTAGAAATCGGCCACTGAATTGCTGACTAAAGTTCCGCCAATGCAGACATTTAATGAATGATACATAAAACGTAAAATAATAATCGTATTAGCCCGAAAATGTAGTTATATAAATAGGTCGTTCACATGTTAGCTTTAAAATCTTTACTGACACTACAAGAATTTAAAAGTTCACAGAATTAGAAGAGATCGAGTAATTTCTGGGATGTTCTTCCTATTAGATTTGCTTCCTGTTTTGATTGAGTTTGTTTCTGAGCGCTGTACGCAGACAGGAAAAGTTTAATGATGACTTAGGACCGGGCTTGGACACCGAGCCAGTCTCCAAATTGTTCCTGTTCCCGTCACAGTCACCCTGCTCAAAGGAAACGGATTTTCGAAGATCTCCCATTTGGTTGGCCACATTCAGTTGCAGCTCTGAAGTGCGACCCAAGTTATTGATAAGTTCCAGGAAGGCGGCATGTTGCTTGTTGTAGCGGGCTATAATCGCGTCCCGACGCTGCAGTTTGGCATTGAGGGCCGTTATACTCTTCTCCAGTCGATCCACCGTCTGAGCCTTGGCGCTGATGCAGTTCATCTCCTGGCGCACACTCTGCAGCTTCGTCTCCAATTGACTGGCACTGGACTTGACATCGCCCATCTGTTTCCTGTACTTGAGACGCGTCCGCTGTATCTGCTCCTCCAGATAGGCAATGTACAAGTCCTGATTGGGCGCCTGTGCCTTCTCCCTCTGCTCCATCTCCGTGTGCGACTTCTGGCAGCTGGCACCACCGCGACAGTGCTCAAAGTGGCTGGCATGGCGCCGGCACAGCTCATCGCGATCCGAGCGCGTTATGGCCAGCTCCTGGCGCAATAGTAGAATCTCCCGTTCCAAACGCGAACACTTCGACATTGTTGCACTTCTTAATTGAAATTTTGTCTTACACTTCTGCTGAATTTAGTTACGTTGAAAGAAACCTAGAAGACTGGAAAATTTTACAGTTGTAGCTTTGCCTACAGAAAACTTTTAGATTAAATATAGTCCTCAACTGACAGATGGAAAATTTGAAATGACATGAAAAGCAATACAAATTCAAGTGTGGAAACTTTAAATGGAAAAGTCAAATAAATGCAGTCGAAATAAAGGAATTTTAATCTTTATATCACACTTGCAAATCTGTTCAGTGTTGACAAAGTCAATAACTTTATAGACTACATATAAAAACGTTTTGTTTTTACAAGAAATTCCTTTTGATTTCTTTAAAAGATATACAAAATTGCTGTGTAAATTTGAAAGCACGTGGCCCGCGAATAATTTGCCCAATTGCGTCCGTAAGTAAATAAAGTTAAACGTCTCTTAGCCGCAATATCCATTTATGTAGACGGCTACCTAATTTTTGGGTAAATATAAATGCAAATGAATAAAACGCTCAATTTTCATAAGCATTATAAGCAGCCAAGCAAATGACTGCAATTTGATCGGGCTTTCAATATCGCAATATCGAAATTTGCATCACAGAATGTTGCGTTTTTTATGTTTGTTGTTGTTGCTTTGGGGCGTACTGGATTTAAGCTCGTCACGCCCACAGCTCTGATGGTGGCCCAGAGCAAGAACGAAACATTGCCAAAGCCAACCAAGTCTCAGTGGCAATGCAAACACACAGATACACACACACACACACACACACACACACACACTTGCATTTTGTATACTTTGGTATTTCGTTGCTTCATATTTTGTATTTTTCTCTTTTTGGTTTGTAAGCATAATTTGTATTTTTCGCCCCGAGATGCCGCACATTTGATAAGGGTTATCGATACCCGGTCCCAAGTCCCGAACCCAGTTGCTTATTATGGTTAAGTTGTTGTTGTTGTTGTTGCTTTTTTGTAAGTTATGCGTAAGTTGTATTTCATTTGTGATGGTCCTTAATGTGGCTTATACACACATACATAAAATATATGGGAAGTACATATATGGTAAAGGATTGTACCGTATAGTTCTGAGAGACTACCACAGACTGACTATTCCCTGCATTCCTAAACTTTAGCCTATTCATATGATGCTGCAAAATATCTATAGATAGTCCTTAGAAATGTGTTGAAAAACACCTAAAACTTCCATAATTTGATCAAAATTTATCCGATTTTCGATCCCGAGGCAGTTTTAATCATTTATTTGATCATTTTCTTTATGAATCTGCATTTAATTTTTAAGCACCTTCGAGTTTTCGATTGTTTATGAAACACAAGCCAACATAAGGTATAGATAGTTCTTGAAATGAAATCACTTATGTTGAAGGCGAACTTTTCTGGAAAGTATGAATAAGTATTTTGGTATATATAAAGCTTGCAATTATCTGAAATCTTTCTAACTGCGATGATGTCACAGAATATGAACAGTCGAGCCCTTTTGCTGCTCAATGTCAAGGTCTTTTCGAATGATATGCGGGTTTTTTATTTCGCTGAAATTTTGTTTTTGCTTGATTTCTCAATTTGACAAAGTTGTTCCCACTTGAGCAATTTGCATAAATTCAAGGTCAGTCGCACAATAAAAATCCAGACATGATTTGTGATGCCAATGTGTGTGTGTGTGTGTGTGTGTGTGTGTGTATGTCTGGTTACTTTTTTTCGGCAACTTTTTGGTCAGATTGTGTATCAAGTTGGAAACTGATGAGCAGCAAGAACTATGCGAATTTTGGATAAAATTGCAAAATAAATTCTAATATTAATTGAAGAATTACTGAAATGGTATCAGCTGTTGATGTCTGTAAAGTTGTCTGGCATTTCAGCTAAATACAAGTATAGAAAACTGATATCAAATGCCAAATCCAAACAATAAACCCGAAAAAAAGCCGCTTGCCCTGGCAAACCAACAAAAAAAAGAAACAACAACAAACGCATCATCAAAATAATAAAAGCAAAAACTTGACTAACATCTAAGCCATAAGAAGGAAGAGAAAAAAATATATGAGAAGGACAGCGGCAGACAAAAAGCAGACGAGGCCAACCCAATTTCCAGACGCAGAGGAACAGGGGCGTCGGCGGGAAGGGGCAGAAGGGGGAGAAGGGAGAAGGGGCTGCCAACTGCGTCTGGGTTTTTGGGTCTGTTCGACTGGCGTAGACGTAATCTAGACGCCTTTTGTTTGCACAACAACAGCAACAGCAAAACAAAAACAAACACAAAAGGGCAGCTACATTGAAGACTGCCTTGAGAAGGAAAGATACAGAGATGGGAGAGGGGGAGAGCAGCAGGGATTGGGAGTGCTGATCAAGTGCACTACTTAGTAGCAACAAAAGCAGCAGCAGCAGTTTGAGTAGCGCTTTTTCAGCTTGCTTTGATTGCGCTCAATTTAAGGCAGCAGACTTAGGAAATAGACTTTGCTCCGTTTATTTTGGTTTTTTGTATGCCCTGAAGATGGTCACAAAGGGTATAATGCAGTTGTGCAAAAGTATGTTACAGGCATGAGAGAGCTTTCTTGACTATATAAAGTATATATATTCGAGTCGATCTAGGCATGTCCGTCTGTCTAGCACGTGAATATTATAAACTATAAGACCTAATATTTGTCATAAAAGTTCTCTTAGTCCCTGATCAAATCAAGTTTGTTTCATTATATCAATAGCTCGCCACGTTTAAAAGTTATCGATAAACTACGATTGCAGATTAGCGTTTTAGAGCCATAGCTTGAAAGTTAAAATAGCTAGAGCCAGCAAATTTGGTATGTATAATCTCCAATATAAAAGGTTTGACTTTTTGTATACCGCCCATCATTTCCACAAAAGTGTATAGGTTATCATAGTTATCATAGTCCTGGTTATCGATCAATTTCGATTTCAGACCATTGGTTTGTGGCCATAACTTGAAAGTTAAAATAGCTAGAGCCAGCAAATTTGGTATGTATAATCTCCAATATAAAAGGTTTGACTTTTTGTCCTGGTTATCGATCAATTTCGATTTCAGACCATTGGTTTTTGGCCATAACTTGAAAGCTATAATAGCTAGGTACACCAAATTTGGTATGTATAATGTCATCTAGCATACACATGTAGAAAAGGTTTGACTGTTTGGATACCCAAGAGTGTACAGGGTATCTCCTAGTCGAGCACTCTTACTTGTATCATTTAATTTGTATTTTGTTTTTGCCCAAGAGTCTCGATTGCATTATTGATTTAATTCGATTGCTAGACGCCCAGACATATTACGCAACGTGTGTCGCCAATTTTTTGTTTTTGGATGCAATTTTCGAAAGTCAATTTGCGTGGCAGACAAAAATTGATTGGATTTCATTAAATGGCCGAACAGGTTCGCCAATAATTATTAGTTGCAAACTGTTAGAAATACGTTATGTATACATATGTATGTATGTATGGCTATATGTATCTGGTACATATGTGGCACGTTGTCACGTTAGGCAAATCGATCGATTCGCATGAAATTGACTTGAAAAGTGTATGAAATATGCAACAGTTCTTAGAATGCCCCAGACTCCAATAGTCAGCCCCCCCCCCACCCCATCCCCCAATCATTAGCTTTGCAAATTTTGCACTTTTGGCGACATTTTCATCCGACTCACGAATTGGGCAAGCGACACATCCGCTCCGCATTCGCAAATGCCAAAGCTCCGTTCATATGTTAAAAGCAATCCAATTATTTCGTATACACACAACAACAAAGAAACATAACTCAGCAGTGCAAACTTGAGTTTCCGACAGGCGAGTTATTAAAACTGCATACAAGAAACAAACACAAAGTTTGTTATGTTGCGCAGGCGCAGCCCCCCCAAAGTAACGCCCTCGGGGGTTACGGATAGGGGTAGGGGTAGGGGTAGGGGTACGGGTATGGGTGTGTGCTCACAAAATGTTATTGACCCGCTCTGCTGGGATCCGTTAGCGAGCCACAGCCCCGGCCAGGAATTCTTATTAAGATCAATCAGCTAAATGTCGGTTTTATGCTTAATGCTCATGATTCACACGCGCAAAAAGCACCAGAATCGAAAAAGTATTAAAAAAAACGAAAAACAAAAACCCGAAAACAAAGATAAACAACAACAAAATACGCACGGGCTTATCTTGAGAATGCTGACGACTGCATATCCTTTGCTAAATACATGTGTTAACTAAGTGTTTTAAATGCCTTTAATGGACTTAAGCGGAAGGAGCCATTAAAAATACTATAGAGAGTTGCTAAAGTATTTATAGAATATTTTATTAAGCTCGCAAGCTCGAAAGTTGCCAAAGTTCTCGAAGTTTATACTATTTACAAAATATCTTAGAACAATTATGAATTGTTATGCTTAAAAATCTTAAGATAACTAAATTTGAGTTGCATTTTAATTTATATAGAATATGTTACTAATCTTTCAACACAGAAGAGACTTTCAAAACACTCTAGCTATTCAGTTTGAAAGCCTAAAAGTTTATTAAGTACTTATAGAATATTTTATTAAGATTAAACCATGTTATGTTTCAAAAATCTTAAGAATACTAAATTTTAGTTTAATTTAAAGCTTGCAAGCTGCTTTAGTTCTAGAAGCTTATACTATTTATAGAATTATTAAGATTTAGACTTGTTATGCTTCAAAAATCTTAAGAATGCTAAATTTGAGTTTATTTTTGAAGTATATAGAAAGTCTTACTAATCTTTCAGATCAGAAGAGCTATTAACAATACTTTAGTCGTCCAGTTTGAAAGCTTTAAAGTTGCTCAAGCTATCAAAGTTTATACTATTTATAGAATACCTCATCAAGACTGCTTAAATTTCAAAAATCTTAATAATAGTTTAATTTTAAATAGAAAAAATATATATAAAATGTGCTACTACTGAGGTTTCAGATTGACATATAAGCTTGTTTTTGTACAATGATTAATACTATATAAACAAGTGCATTGCCAAAAATGTTATGATATTTGATTCAATATGAATAAGCTTTAAGATGTATTGAGTATCATAAACACCATTATTATTATTACAAATACTTACATATTGCTTTCTTTCTTTCCACTGCACTCTGCACACTGCATGTGAAAGTTATGAGGCTTGTTTAATACCCTTACGCATATCCAAAAGATGCGCAACAGACTTCTTATTTTTTTTTTGGCAATCCTTTTACAAAGTTGTCGGCGAGTTTTTATGCTGAGAAATTGAGTTTTGCTGTGCTTAATTAGTCATGGCAACGACCAGAACAAGTAAGTTTGGCAGAAGCTACAGATACATGTACAATATATACGTACATATATGTATATAGCATGTATGTAAGTGCATATATAGAAGGCAATTCTAATGCCTTATCACAATTGACACACATTGTTGCCGACCAGATAAGAAAGACTATGCAGCTTCTGCTCGCTCGCTCTCTTTATCTATCACTCTCGCTCCCTCTCTCTCTATCTGATTAGAAGTGGAGTTGAGAGTTGCGCTCGCATTGCCTACGTGAGAATTTCAGATCAATACGTGTATTTTTCAGATACATATTCGGAAATATGTTCAAGTGTACACACTTATAGCAAACATAACTGAATGCAGATAAGCCCAAATATCAAACTTTGTTTTGAGGAATTTCTTGCATTATTTGCTCGACGTTTGTTTACAAGCTGAAACAGTTATACAAACAAACACACACACACACACACAGGCTTAAGCAAACTTACCAATACAGTTAGAATGGGGGATGGGCATAGCTATTGTTTTTTAATCGAATACCCATTCGATCACTTCAATTATAATGCAGTACTAATACTTATCAGCTAAAGTTGATTTGTGCTTTTTGTTTTCACATGCATATATATGTATATATTTATATATTTCTATTAAATGCCGCACAAATTGTTACAAGAGTTCAATGCACACTTCGAGGTGAATGCAATTGCAATCGTCGATTCGATTCGATTCGATTCGATCCAATCGTGTTTAACTCGTTTACGGCTCTGACATGTCACGTAATTGACTTTGCCTAGTCTCCGACGAAAGCGATTGCGTTTTTGCCAATAAATTAATGATAGACAAATACACACACTCACACACACATTGAAACACTACACTCCGACTTGGTCGTGTGCCAATGCGACTTGCTTGCATTCAATTCACTCGGATCATTCATGAATGCACTCACAAATACTCGCCAGTCCGTCCGTCTGTCTGTCTATCTGCCTTCTGGTCGGCCTTGCGCTCAATATGTAATTGGTATACAAGTACTTATACATACGATATATGTACAAATATATATATACATATATGTGCATGCATATGGTTGGTCAAAGTGTAAAAACAATTTGCTCAATTTGTGTTATTGTAGATTGTATAGAAGTTTATAAAACTGGGTTATTATTCTTAGAATTTGAAACTTTACTTTCATTTCACAAAAACCATTGGAAAAGTATGATAAATATCCATAAATATTCATAAAACCATTGAATGATTAATGGAAAATCGAAAATTCTAAATTGCTTCAATGTTAAATCTAATCTGATCTGATCTAATAACTGCCTCAGGATCGAAAATGGGATCAGTTTTGACAAAGTTATGAAGTTTTAGCTGCTTGAAAGGCATTTCTAGGTAGTTGTGATCCTTATATTGTCTTGATTTCAATGGAAAATCCGAAAATGTTAATCATTTAAACAATTAGCATAAATGGCAACCTGAAAAGTGATTTTGAATTCAGTCTGCACAAACAATTTTATTTATATAGTTTAAGCTTTAAAATGTAGGCAAAAAAAACTTGTTCTCCTCTTTTGTTTTTATCTTGAAACTCATATTTTGAGCACATTTATTATGAGCGGCTTTGGTTCGCCTTTTTCAGTCAAATTTAAACTAATGACTTGGAGAATTTAGATTAATGTGTGACTTGAAACTTTGTTGCATGTCTTCATCATTCTAAGTTCGGCACTCATCATCAAAAGCTCATCAGGCTACTGGGCTTGAAACTGGGCAATAAAGGATTTGGTTGTTGTTAAAGCTTAAATAACTTAATGATCTGTTTGGCAATTCCAATGGAATTTTTTGTCAGCATTTAGATGACGTCAGTGCTAAAAGCAAAAGCTGCACACTGCAAGCTTTCATTGCGCCCAGCTGGCGACAGCAATTAGGACAATTAATAAGCTCGTGCAGCACATAATATTAGCAAAAATTGGACTAATATTGGTTTAGAACTCCCTCGCCCACAACAGTAACAGCGCAGAGAGCTTTAACAGTGGGGCAACAGCAGCAGCAGCAGCGTGCGCGCTGTTAAGCTTTTGACAACAGCCAAACAGCCAAACAGTCAAATGCAAAGAGCGTCGAGAGCTCCAACGTCGCTGCCGCAGCTGACTCGAGCGAGGCGTCGTCGCGACGGTGGCGGCGACGTCACCGGCAGCAGCAGCAGCAGCAGCTGTTGTTGGGGCCAAGTGAAAAAGTTTTTTCGAGCATATATTCAGTTTGGACTTGCCTTTGACCGCGTGCGGACGGCGACGCCAGCGAGTTGTTGTGTTGGTCGGCTTGAACTGACTCTCTGTGCATGTGTGTGTGTGCGGGTGTGAGTGCGTTTAGCTCTGCTCTGCTCGGCGTGTATGTACGCGTGTGTGTGGGGGAACAGTAGCGGCAGATAGGCCGCAGCAGCGACTGCGACTGCGACTGCGGCAGTGGCAGCGACAGCGACAGCGACAGCGGTAATACCTATGTACACTTGCTGTGTTTTTATTTATATGCGCGCTGTTGCGGCTTCGTCTGTGCCGCTGTGTTGCTGTTTTGTATATTTTGTGCGCTGTATCTGTATCTGTAGCTTAATACGTATTTTTGTTTGTTTGTGTGCCCGCCCGCTCGTCGAAAAAACAACAACAATGTAGGTCGTGCATATTGAATATATGCAAATAAAACAACAGGCGTATATTGAAACAGGCGAGCTGCTACCAAAAACCTACTACTACGCTTTCTGGCCGCAGCCACTACTATTTTATAACAAATACAAAACACACACACACACGGACGCACGCACACAGAGAGGAGCAGCGACGCCTACGGTTGCGATAACAGCAACAGCGCCGCTGCCGCTGCCGCCGCCGCTGCCACCCCCTCAGGCAGCGAAGAGAGCTCGAAGCGAACGAAAAATTCACTCTCGCTGCGCTGCTCGCGGAGCCGGCGTGCGCTCTCTTCTTAGGCGCTGCCAGCTGCGGCAGCGACGCAACGTCGCTGCCCTGCCTTGCGTTGCGTCGCTTTTGGCAGCGTTCTAATTGCGTGCGCGTCGCTCTGTTGCTGTTAGCGAGCGACGCGTCGCGTCGCTGTTATCTGTTGTTGGTTTGCCGATCGTGTGTATCTTTAAGATACACCAACACCAATACCAGCAGCAGCGGCAGAGCGCCGCATTCGTGTGTATCTTCTTGCTGTCTGTTTTGTCGTATAAATTGAGCCGCACTTTGCTTATTCTCGAGTTTTTGCCGCTCAGTCGTCGTCGTTGTAACTGCACGCGCTGCGCTGCGAACGCGTCGCGTTTTCATACACTCGATTCCACTGTATTTCAACAAATACAAATATTCATACAAAACAAGCACAGCCCTCAGAAACGTTAAATAAAAAGCAATTTCAATCATACTTTGCCACCCAGTTCAACAAAAAACAAAAGCAACACACACACACACACGTTTGTGTATCCGTAAGATACAAGTGCAACACTGACGCGCTTCACACAAAAAACAAACGAAACAAAAAAGAAAAACAAACACACACACACACACACATACGATATTTCAAAGCGAAAATTGTTCTATTTTTAAATACGAAATACAAAATAAACCAGAACTGAGAAATACATATTTGAGAATTCATTAGAATTGTTTGAAATCAAGCGCAAAGAAAATGCAATTCGAGTTTGTTAAGAGCAAAATAAGAAAAGTTAATTAATTACAATTTTCAATTGGCGGCGTGCGTGTTTTTTTTGTTGTTTAATATTCCCCCGAAAAAACCACAGCATTTAATTTGTGCCTGCCATCATGTGTGCAATTACTAAATAAATAATAATCAACAAAGTTAAATTGTGTGAATAAAAAATAACAACAACAACAACAGCAACAGCAAGTCGTACAATATTGTGGGCAGCGCGCGACAGAAAGAGAGAGCGATAGCGAGTGGGAGCGAGGCAGCAAAATTACACGCACATATATTGCGTAGCAAAAGTTCTGAATGAAAAAAAAAAACAGTCTGCGGCATACGGGCGGACAGAAGAACAGGCGATAAATGTAAGTACAGCTGGAACTGTATATAAGATATAACATATACATACACACACACACACACACATATATATATATATATATATATCATACATACATATGTAAATAGCTATATTTGTACAGAGTGTAATCGAATTAGCGCAGCCAGATGGCGAAAGAACTGAAATTATGTGAAACTGGTTTAATGCCTAGGCATCAATGAAAATAATTATAAATAATAATAGGCGCAATTGGTTGAATTCTAGCCAAATGCCAATTAAAGACCTAATGCAAATATTATTTAAATATTTATTTCCTGAACTTATGAAATCGCATCAGCACTCAAAACTGAATTTTCAAATATCGTCTGGCTGCAAAATGTATCTCATGGATACACTTGTGCTGCTGTTGCTGCTGCGGCTGTTGGGATCGTTTTTCGGTAGTCAGAGAAAGTGAAACATGTAATTTTTGTTGTGTGTGTGTGTGTGTGTGTGTGTGTGCATCGAAGATGCCGACGGCCTACAAACAAATTATACGCCGTATTGAGTGAAATCGTAATGGGTTAAGAAATTTCTGAAATGCGCGACTGTCCCTTTTTGTTCGTACTACAGCTGAAAGCGCACAGCACAAAATAATGATAAGAAGAAAACAAAAATACACACACACACACACACACACACACACACACACACACGAAACAAATTCGAAAAGCAAACCAAAGCAGCAGCAACAGAACATTAAATACATTCCGTTTTCGTTTTCTGTCTTCTTTTTTTTCTGCTACTTTTTTGACTCACTTTTTTGTGTAATTACATGCCAACGCAGGCAGCTAAGTAAAATAAGCAGAAAACAACAGCATAAATACGCACAGATAAAGATACAGATACAGCGAAGATGCAGCCATACATATATATCTGTATACATCTATATATATATATATATACATATGCACTTTTAAAAGCGACAAGACAAAAGCGAAATGAAAACGCAAACCAAAACACCAAGAGCGCCCAAAAATGCATAAATAAATGCTTAAGTACGGCATTTAAAAAATGGACCACAGTGCAGGCGCGCAAAATCAATAAAGATCCGTTTAATTAATGTAAATGTTTATATTGCAGCTGTCTGAAATATATGCAGAAATTGTTTAGGCCATGTTTATCTTTGGCCTGCCGAGTTTCACTTTTCAGCAATTTGCCCAACAACAACAACAACAACAAAATTAAGGTTTTAATAAAAGAAAGCCGGAGATTAAACGCTTGCAAGTTGGTTCTTTGCAGGCAGCGTGTTAAGCCTGAACACAAATATGACCCATTTCGGGGGCATTATCACTAATTTGTATTCAGATAAAAATTACAATTGATCTGAAATGCATAAGCAACAAAAGCTATATATATATAAACTGGGCAACAAGAAGCAAACTGTCAGCTTGAAAGTACAATATATATATATACAGAAATTTCTTTCGTAGAGAAAGTAAATGCGTTCAATTGTATAAATAGTTAGTTGAATACAAATTTTGCTCATTATTATATGTTGTATTAGTTTTCATAGGAGGTTTTTCAAATAGCTACAATAAGCGTACAAGACACTTCCAATATTCCAGTCTATAATTTGACTGGAATAATCAATGCTTGTTTTAGCATAGATAAACCTGAAAAACACCACAGCATAATTTCAATATTCTAATACAGTTTTTGTCTGGAATAATCAGAGCTTTTTGAACATAGATAAGCCTGGAAAACCCCACAGTCTAATTCCAATATTCCAGTTGTGCTTTAAGCTCTGCCCATTCCAGCCCAGCATTTGACTGGAATTTTGATAATAACTTGATATGCTAGCTTAAACTTATCATAGTTAAGCCTGGAAAAACCCCCACAATCCAATTTCAATAATCCATTCCAGCATTTGCGTGGAATAAACAATGCCTCAGCATTTCCTTTTCACACAAACTGGAATTTATTACTCTTTTTTGGTCACAACTAAGCCAAGCGTTCTTAGCCAATAGCTCAGCTTTGTTGCTGTTTCCCCTAAGAGTGTGGAGTGAGCAGACAACAACAAAACAGGCAACAACAACAACAGTTGAGCAGAATTCCACCTGTGATAAAGTCGCAGAAAAGAGCTGAAGAAGAAAGAAACACTGGAATCAAGAATTGAGCAGCAGACACAGAACCCGAAAATGGAAAAAAACCAGATTTACTACTAATTTAAATTCTTGGCATACAAAAATTGTACAAAAACAAAAAGACACAACAACAACGAATTAAGATTGAGTTTGGAAACGCAGCGAAATGGCTTTATTGGCAAAATATTAGCTGGCCCTCTCTCTCTCTCTCTCTCTGTCTCGCTTGCTCAGGCTCTTCGTCTGTCTCTCTCTGTCTATATTTTGTGCGTGACAAACGCCGCCAATTTCCGCTCGTTTCTTTTCTTTTGCTATATACTATATATATCTGTATATTTATTTTGTTTGTCTAAAAGCAATATTCACTGAAAATAGAAAAAAACATTTCGTCATAATGCCAAAAGTTAAACAAATAAAAAGCTGTTTCGCTTAGTTATTAATGCTGCTCATATTTACAACTATTTGCAGCTTGTAGCTAAGCAATAAAAAACTAAACCAAGTTAAGAGCACGTGCATCCGAAATCTGTTGCCTTAAGCAGATATCAAGCAGAGAAGAAAACCAAAAAAAAATATATATATATATATATGTTAATAAAACAAACTAAATTGTGCATGGTATCGTGGTAATATGTTAATTTGTGAACATAAAACCTAAAAAGAAACACACAAAAATCAATTATGCATTTATTTAAAAGCGTATCAAATGCCGCGGGCTATGACCAAATCTTATCAACAGCTTAGATCGTTGTTGGGTCGGTATCGTATCGTATATGCCAGATGGTTGCGAAAACCTCGATACCATTTGAAAACTGAAAGTTGGCCTAAAAACACGGTTCCGATTGCTAAGTATTTGTTTTTTTTATCTCATTGGATTTGGCTTAGATAGCGTTCAAGTTGCGAAGGCAAAGCAAAAACTGAAGTTTTGTTGGGATTAGTTTGAATGAAGTTGAAGTTATTGCTCAGTTATATTTGATATAATATATTTATATATATTTAGTTGCATAGCAAATATTGCTTAAGAATTTGCATTATCAACGAATATATTTAGGCAAAGATCTTAAGTAAATAGTAATATCATGCTACGAACTTGAGAAATTCTTTTCTACTGTTATGCTACGATTTCAAGATCAACTTCAACTATTATGCTACGATTTCACAAGTTGTTCTTTGAATATCCAACTACTACTATTGTAACTATTATAGCTTGTACTACTATTATGCTACGATTTCACAAGTTCCTTGAATATGCAACTACTACTATTATGTTTCGATTTCACAAGATCAACTACTACTATTATGCTACGATTTCACAAGTTCTTTGAATATTCTCAACTATATATTAACTTTATATACACAGATGAATTCCTAGCTAAATATTTCAAAGGCATATCATATTTTTCTATGCGTATTGCCGTAAGACTCAAGTTTAAGCACATTTCAATTACTATTTGCTTGGCTTACCAATACGATATCATTACTACTACGCAGCATCCGCTGGCAAAAGATATACATACCATATACATATATACATTGTAAACGAGGCTGCGTGCAAAGAGCAACTACAACAACAGTTGTTATTGTTGCTGTTGTTGTTGTGTATTGCGTGCTATAAGTGATTTCAAAATAAGCCACAAGAGGAGCAAACTTGAAGCAGTTGGAGCTGCCCCTTCAGCATCGCAACTCATCTGTATCTTGTCGTCTTTAGCAAGTGATTTCAATTTAATTGACAGTCCTTGAACTTGACTTAAACGCAACCATAACACAAACAACTACAACTACAACAACAACAACAATAACAACAACAATAACAACAACATCAGCCGGCTTGAAAGAACTCTCTGGCAAATGTTCAAACTCAAATTTTTGAGCGCTCTCATTCTTTGCTGTTTTTTTTTGTGCTGCTATTTAGGAAAAAAAACCTAGTGCTTAAAAAAAGAACAACAAAATGTTATTTTGTGCGTGTGCCGATAACTTTTTTCTCTGTCTGTTCTTAATTTATACATATTTAAACGACTTGGCGCGTTTTTTTGATACCCTATAGCAGGAAAAGTCAAAGTAAATAATTTAATTATATTTATAGTAGGAAAGTATTGTTAAGGAAACCTATTATTATGATTGTTCAAGAGCTTATTGTGAGCATAGCTAGTTTTCATTTCAATACAATAAGCTGCCAGACTTTCATTTATCAAGTTGAAACAGTTTAATGCCCATTTAAGTTGAGAGTAGATCATTTAATTGTCGGCTTAAAACGCAATTAATTTTTGTGTTTTGCTACATGTTGACGAACCTAAAAACAAATAATAAAGACAGACAGAAAAGAGAATGAAAAATTGAGAGAGAGAGAGTGAGAGAATAGAGGCGTGGCAGCTGCTTTGTGCACAATATTTAAGCGCTAAGCGATTTTATTCAGTTTTGTTGTTGTTTTTCTTTTGTCGTCATATTTTTGACAAAATAAATCTTAAGAGCACATACGATGGACTTTTGTAGAATAGATATAGACACGTATGACTTAGGCATATATAATTTATTTTGAAGGCATGCGTACGCCAAGCATTTTTCAGCAACATGGATCAGTATATATATATATATATACATGTATATGTATATACTTATAGATATATAAACGTAAAAGTATCTAACACGCGGCCATTTCATTGAGTGCGCGTCAAAGACTGTGTGTGTGTGTGCGAGTGTGTGTGTGCGAGTGTGTGTGTGCGTGTGTATCTTGAGATATGAATGGCTAAGAAAAGGTTGCGCAGATAGCCCGCTGTGTGAGCCGCCGCCAGTTTGAGCAGGCTTATAAAAATTCAATTATGACTCGGCAAGTTGGCAACACGTGTCGCTTTTTCAATGCTTTCGGTTTTCAATTTCTATTTGCCGCTTTTTTCTGTCTTGTTGCTTGCCTGAAGAAAAATACGTTTAATGCGGCTGCTCTTGAAGCGCACAGGCATTGTTGTGTCTGTGTGTGTAGTATACGCCCCGTGGGCCCATAAAAACAAAGCGCACGCAGCGAGAAGATAAATAGCCGCAGGTGACAAAACGATATTCAAATGCATAACTTGATATTCAATAGATAAGCCGATCCAGAGCTCGAATAATAAAAGTAAATGAAACCCACACAACAACAACAACAACAACAACACACACACACACTTGAACATTTTCGAGCGAGTTGAAAAAGAAACTTTCACCCGCAAATGATCTATGGACACAAAAGCCAAGACTTTCGCATTCAAATCGATGTGGCCAGAAGCCGAAATGCGTTGAAGTACGCACATCTAATTACAGCCCCCCCAAAAAGACAGAAAAGAAATATCTGATTAGAAATCAGTTCTCGTCCAGTGATCACATACATATATAGAAGTAAAGTAAGAATACATTTACTTTCACAAAAACACAAAAATCGAAATTCAAGTTCATGGCAAGAGATTGGCTGAATCGCTGAAGGGAAGCGCACAAATTACAAATAAAAAACTTTGTGCATTCCCCACCAGGCACTCTGGGCTCGGTCTCTATAGGTATGCCTATCTGTAGCACATGTCGTATACTTGATGACGTTGCTATCGCAACATCGATAAGTAAAAGTTCCACTGAGATTGTGCGTATGAGTGTGCGTGTGGATTTTCTGCATAGACTGTTCCCAAAAAAAAAGTGCGTGTCTACAGATACGCTGAGATTGTGGGCGCCTGCCTATAAGTAAGAAACTGAACCGTCCACAAGAGTCCACAATATTTTGATTTCTTTTTGTGTGTCAATGAACTCGCTTGAACTAGATTCGACGTTTTTGTTTTTGTTTTTATGATTCTTAGTTTTATTAGCTTTTGTTTTATATGCCCATTTAATTTTCGTTTCGATTCATTTTCTATTTCTATGCGTGCGTTATCTCTCAAACAGAAAATGTTGCGTAGGCCGTTGTCCAGAAATGCGTTTAGAAAAGAAAAGTTATGACAATGCCGCTATTAGCTGAATAGTGCTTATAAACGTATATAAATTGTGTTGATAATGAATGGATTATGTTTGAATCAGGTCAAGAGGTCGAATTGTCGAATTTGAAACGCATTTTATAGATAGATATGTGGGGAAATCTAGTTGGGGATTAGAAAAGATATTAAATAATACAATTGAAATATTAAAATAGATATTGACTTTATAAATATACTAAAAATATATAAATTAGAAATATTAGTTTTGATAAAGCTTCATCTGTTTTGCATGCTATAAGTATAACTTATTATCCTATAAACGTATATAAATTGTGTTGATAATGGAGGAGGTCAAACTATGATTCTAAACGCATTTTATAGATAGATATGTGGGGAAATATAGTTTGTATATAATACAATTGAAATATTAAAATAGATAATGAGCACATATATATTTTATAAATATTTATTTTGATAAAGCTTCATCTGTTTTGCTTGCTATAAGTATAACTTATTATCTTATAGATCCTAGGCAGCCATTAGTTTAGCTTGGAATCTATATGTTGCCTCTTTTATACTTCCCATTGATTGTGCTCTAGAATCAAGATGTTCAAGAAGTATTTACATATTGTATACTACATCTTTATAGCACATAATTTCGCTGCTGATAAGAACCAAGGCGGGGATTTACGTACTGCAAAAAGTACCGCCCGTAGGTCACACTCTCTGCTCACAGAGATACGCAGACAGAAGTGAATCCCATAGCTGCCCTATAAAAGCTTCATGTCCCGTTTAAGTCGAGCACAGTTGAATTTCACAAATCAAAGTATTATCATCATCCGCTAAGATGTCTTCCAACAAGTGCGTCCTTGTGCTCCTGCTCGCCTGCTGCCTGGCTGCTCTGGTGGCCGCCAGTGAGCTACCGGAAGCGGAAACGAGCCCACTGCTGCATATTGCACGGGAGAAGCGTTCGCCGCAGCATGGCTCTGTGGTCGTCACGGGCAGCAAGGATGAGCAAGGACGTCAGGCGGGCGTGCAGTATAATCACAATCTCTATACCAGCCGCGATGGGCGTGGCAGCATCGACGCCTATGCGAATGCCAATCGCAATTTCGATCACAATCGCAACGATTTTGCTGGCGGCGTTCAAGGACGCTGGCGTTTCTAATGGCAGGATCTGTTATAATAAAGTTTTTAAAGTAAATGAAAAGTGGATTTATATTTCTAACTCATTGGCATATCTGATGATGATTATGCCCAAAGGTCAGCTAATGCGACGACCTCTGATAAGAAACTCAGAGATGCAGAGAACATATAGACTACATATATGACACATGCTATATAGATAGATAACGTCTGCGCTCCAAATGAATCAATTTCTATTGTTTCCAGACAGTAGCCAATTAAATTCGACTGCTACAGAATAATGTATCTAGTGTAAATATGTAGATACTCGTTTCAGTTGGGACTTGTCAATAAAATGCACTGGCTATTTACTTAGAGTGGTTGCTAACGGCAACAACAACAGCAACAGACACACACAAAAAAAAAGGGGAAGCTATAACAAACATTAAAGAACAATTTAAATTGCAGCATGCCGAAGTTTTACATACGCTTTATATTGCTTCTTCTTCTTGTTAGCTAAACGATCTGGCAGCACAGTTGTTTCCTGTCTGCATTAAGTTGGCTGCGCTTGAAAAGAGACTGTTGCGAAACTTAACATTTGTGTCATACTTAAGCTTATGTTATAAATGTAGATTACATTAGAGTTTCGTGCCATTTACATTTCTTATACTTGCCAAGTGAATAACATAGCTGATATGCCTTGAGGCGACTGGCCCTTAGAGTGTATGCGAAGAAGTACTAAAAGTCATGAGTCGCTGAGTTCAATGCACTCTTCACTGGCGCTGCCGGCGTTGTGTAACCAATAAAAATTGATTCTGTTGCGTGCGGGCGACAGCCACTACAACAACAACAACAACAGCAACAACAACAATACACTGTAAGAAAGTCGTTATGGTAGCAGCCTGCACTTGAGGGTTGCATTCGCTTTAATCGCCTGTTTCTGCCAGTGCACAGCGAGTTCGCTCAATGGGAACTTATCTAGAAAGAAGCAGCACACATGACGTTCCCATATACATACATATATACATAAGTATGTATGTATGTACGTACGTATGTATATGGGCAAGGGGCGATGTTTGATTGCATGACTAACTGTAATTACTTTCGCTTTCCGTTTGCTCAGCTGGCAAATCGATAAAAATGAAAATGCTCATTCAAGAATTTCCGAATTCAAATGCTTTGACCCCCCCGCTGCACTTTTTGAGCAGCCAAAAATGCCGTTCATTATGTTTTTTGTATTGTTTTATTTTTTGGGAAAGTGCGCCCAAGGAAAATGCAGGCGGAAAACTGTCGGGGGGGTTATCCACGAAAAAGAGGCAGCTGCATAGCAAAATGACTTTCCATTTTCATTTAACAATAAGCAATCAATTGCAGCAGCAGCAACAACAACAGCAGCAACAACAGCAGCAACAGCAGCAGCGAGTTCAAAGCAAAGCTAACGATCTATTAGAAGAAAGTAAAAACAACTAAGAAAACACAATGAAAAGACAAAAGAGACGCCTCCTACACACGGCTGCCCAGGTGAGCTGTCAGCTGATGCCAATCAGAGAGTGAGCAAGAGAGAAACACAGAGAGAGAGAGAGAGAGAGAGAGCAGGCGAATGGGAAAATCCGTATGCCGTTAACTGGTTTTCATTTTGGGCTTGGAAAAACCAAACGCTCGTTGCCATTTTTAGTGGCAAAAAGCGACTGCATCATAATGAAAGTGAAATGCATTGCGCAGATGGCAGCGATGCCAGTTACCAGATACAGATACAAATGTATTTGCAATGCCACAAAGAGAAAGAGCGACAGAGAGAGAGAGAGAGAGAGAGATGCACACACACACACACACAGTCGCAGATAGCTAGCAGCGGCAAGTAAGTCAAGTGCATTTGCCGTTTGTTGCAGCATGAAGTGCCACAGACACGCACTTCACACACAGATACACACACACACACACACACACACACACACACAGAGAGGCAGCTGCAAGTGCAGCTCCAACTGTTTATGGTCAGAAACTTGTGAGGAATGCAAGCGCAGGCGCGTCATCGACAAAAGACGTATTTGGCATTTTACGTTAATTGGCAAGAAAAGCGCTGCCTGCTAAATTTGCATACACATTGATGAATTATGTCAACGCCACTTACAGCACCAATACATATGTACATACTGCAAACATATATACATACATACATACTTTACTTATGTCGTGCATAAGCACTTCAATGTCAGATCAGCATTGAAGGCCACTCTGCTCTGGGCCTGCAGTTTTCTCTGCACTTGAAGTTTTATCTGCTGCTGCTGCATCTCAAATACATACATACACTCATATTTATCGATATACATTACATGCACACATATGTATGTATGCATGTGTTTACATGCTGCTGTTGCTTTTGCTGTCTTAGTGGTTCAATAACTTGGGCCTCAACTTGACATTGAGTCGCTTGCATTGCGGTAGGGCCAAAGTCGATTAAGACACTTGTCAGCTTTATTAAAAATACGCACTTGCGCCTGCGCTTCCTGCAAGTCCTTGACATTCATGCATATCAATAAAAACTAAATCAATCAGTGAACAAGTTCGATACCAGCTCGAACTGATCGGTTCAAATTGATCTTAGTTCCTTTCTTCTCTGTCACTAAGTGGCAACGCTGTACTAGCTTACATTATCAATGTAATTTATCGATAACAGCAAATGTTAATTAGCAGCAACATAATTATGCATTTAAAACATGTTAGATTCCAACAGAGCAACTAGCTTAAATTAACTCTCAAAATGAAGACATTTCTCATTTGAATCATGCCACAATAAATTAACCTCTATTTGTAAGCCAAATGAATAATGTGCATAACTGCAAACTAACAACAACAGTGAGAACAACAAGCAACAGCAATTCACCACATTGCCGGTTACATTTCACTGATTTTGAAAGTGAACGTTTGTGCAGGCGGAATCGCAATCGGAATCGGAATCACGACTGCGCGCAGACATTGTGGGCCTGTGCATGCACAGTGGGGCAAACGCAATAAAAAATGCAAATTGCTGCGTGTCATTGAAACCGCAACAGGCTATTGTCGTGATTTGTTGTTATCATTTGCACACAATGTTGTTGTCGCGTGTCTGCATTATTGCTGCTGCTGTTGCTGCTGATAAGACGATTGCCAAAACGCAATGGCGAATGCATTGCACACGAAATAAATAACAGCCAGCCAAAAACAAGTTGTAACTTGACCCACGTTGTTGCTGTTGTTGTTGTTGTTGTTGTTGCTACAGTTGCTGTTGCTGCTGTTGTTGAATCAACGTCAGCGTGGGTGAAATCCAAGAGATACATGATTTTTTTGGCGTCGTGTTGCTGCTGTTTTTACTTTTCCAACGCGCCTACAAATGATTTATAATAATTTTTGCAGCTATTTTTTTTTGCTTACCCCGAAAGCATAAATGCAAGAGAAACATAAATAAAGGTGTTATTAAGTGCAAGCGTTTTAGCTTATGCAAGAGAATCTTATATCAAACTCCGACTTTATGCCTAGTAAAAATATAAAAACATATATTAGTATATAATAATAATATATTAAAATTTGATATAGAGTTGTTTAAGTATTTAGTGTATATTTATTAGATACAGTCGCACAGGGTATAGCGCAGTCGCATACTCTTGACAGCGCCACCTTTGGTTCATTTGTGTCTTTATTAATTTTTTGTGTTTTTGGCGCAGATACAAATACAATTTTGGCTTTGGCTTGCATATCTCTTGAGTTACATATTTGTAGTGTCTGCGGCCGGATAGACAACGACAACGACGACGACGACGACGACGCCGGAGACGTCTCGACGTCCGTTCGCTGCGTAGGCAGCTGCATCAGGTTGACCCAGTTTTCGCTTTTCATAGCCAGGCGGGCGGGCGGACGGAGAGGGGCGGGACAGGGCGGTACGGGTCGGAACGGGCGGACAGTCAGCGACTGCATCGTCTTGTTTGATATACATATACATATATATATTTTATGTGTGTGTTTTTTTTGGTTTTTGTGAAAATTATACGAAATGCAATTTTAAGTAGACTTGTTTTTATGCTGGTGCCTTAATTTATGGCATTTTGGTGCTCTGGCTCGTAAATCGCTCAACGACGCTCAATCAATTTAACACACATTTTTCTTTACAACTGCACAGCCGCCCCGCCCCCGCCCCCCGCCCCGACCCGCTTTGGCGGCACTTATTCAATTGAATGCCACGTAACCCGGCTATGGACATCATAAAATTCCTACTAAACTAGTTTTTGCGGCCTGCCTTCTGCTGACAATTTGCAACAATATGCACATGTGCAGCAGCAATGTGCATGCCACATTGTTGCAACAAAATGGCACTTTGAATGCAACCGCAAATTAGTAACACAATGAGGCAAATCAAGCGCGTCAAAATTGCTTAGCGCAAGTGCAGTTAACTATACACTAAAATCCATGAAAATGCTTCACTTTTTTTGTTTATATACGTATATGTATGTACAATCAGCAGCGCCGTTGACTGTGGCGTATAAGTAATGTGCATGCATATTGCGCATACGCCACGTTGAAACGCTGTAATTTTGAGTGATTTATAACACGCGCAACTTGGGCGGCATATAAATAACAACAATTTGCAAAAATATGGTAAATTATGCATGAGCAATGTAATTATTCTGTAATGTGAAATGTGATATATGTATATGAAATAATATAGGCAACTTTACAAACGAAACTACTGCTCTTATGCAAATCTGCTGAAACTGAAGTAATATTGCTTAGCAAATTATCAATATCATAAGCTTACTTGAGAAATAAACTAAATTATAGTTACTAAACATATTGTTTGCAACCACAATGAGTTTACATTTACATTTTTTATAAATATCATTCTTTTGCATACATAAATACAACTTATAGCCACACAATACTCTCGCTAAATAGCACAAAATGTTTGAAGTACTACTGCTATTTGTATTCTTACAATAAATAAACAACAAAACAGCAGAAAATACAACAGACAGCACTGGAAAATACAAATTGGCTGTGGCAATCTGTTGGGTTGCTCTCATGCCACACACACACAACACACACACACACACACACATTGAGTCAAGGTAGGCTCGTTAAAGTCAATGCACTTTTCACACACACACACACACACACACACACACAAGAGCGCCTGTCCATGTGCGTGCTTAAGTTTTGCAATATTTTCATTTTCATTTTGAATTTTAATTTCATTTTCATTTCGCTGTGCGCACTCTCTCAACGCCAGCGTCGCAGTTGCAGTCGCAGTCGCAGTCGCAGTCGACGTCGACGTCGCAGCTGGCGTCACGCTGCGCTGCTTTGCAGTCTATGCACAGCAGCAACAACAAATGCTGCATTTTACTGATCAATTTCACTTTCACTAATTATGTCACAATAAAAGCAAATGGCCAAGCGCCTTAATGATCATTAGCGCTCATTGGCAACATATCGCATCAGCTGTTGGCTTGAACTTATAATTTCAAGTAATTGCATTGACTTTTTCTTAAATTTACAATAGTAAAGTGCAATATATAAATAATTTGCACAAGCTGCTACGTTTTTTCTTTGTGAATTGCGCAACTGTTTGTTGTTGTTTGCACATAATATAACAGTACACGCCCTTCTTTCTACACATCAGTGCGAGGCAGAGCGAGAGAGATGGATACATATAGAGAGAGAGCTTTTTAGGCTGTAGGGGTTGAAGTTTTGTAGGGCGTTTGCTCGTTTTATTGCGTCGTTAGCTTTTCGGCGCACTATTTATTTTGTTGTCGTAGGTCCCACAAAAGCAGGCAAAGACCGAAATACATAATATTTGCAAGAAGCAACAGCAATGCAAGCTCAAATGCAATTATCCATCTAAACTATCTATAAATAACATATTAGAATAGATATTTCTTTTACAAAGTTTAGCTAAGAGATTCTTAGTGCTGTGCACTTTACGATTTTCCCAACTGAAAACTAAAAATCTACTACTATTTATGTTAATGCCATTATGTTAAGCCCAAAAAAAGTGCAGCAGAAAGTGCAAGTTGCTGACTGCGCTGCTGCGCTGCTGCTGCTCTCAGCGACTGCATTGGAAGCTTTTTTTTGTTGAGATTTCTTATGCTCGCTCAACGCTCTCTTTTGGCGCTGGCGCTCTCGCAATGTCTGAATTATTGAAATTGCACAAAGAAAAGTGAATCGTTGAGCGGGAAGCTCGGGCACACATGATTTTGCAGTTGTGTGCGTGCGTTTGCGGCGATTGTGTAAGTTTTTTACATTGAGGCAGCGGCAGCAGGCAGCTGCAACAACAACAACAGCAGCAGCAGAGTCTGCGACTGAAACTGAAATTGAGACTGAGATTAACTCAAAAACTTGTTTTATGCTGCTTGTTGTTGCTGTTGCTGTTGTTGTTGTCGTCGCTGTTATTGTTGATGCAACGCTTGGCAACACTGGAATGGGTCGACTGTTAATGGGCACGGAATGCGGTGCGGAGGGGGGGGGCGGCCACCCCTAGCAACGATTTACGGCCAGAGTAATTAGAGCAGTTGACGTCGCCGCTGGCGTTGACGCTGACGCTGGCGTTGGCAGCGCAGTCGGCCGCGCTGCAGCTTTAACTGCATATTAAGCTACGGCAGCGAGTGCAGCGTTGCATTTGCGTGACGCTCTCTCTCTCTCTCTCTCTCTCTGTCTCTCTTTGTATATGTGCGTGTGTGTGTGTGTATATGTTTTTGTGTGTGACTGACCTATCTCAATGCAATGCGACTTGAGCTGCTGGCTTTTGTTGCACACACACACACGCACACACACACACATGCACAGATAGACGGGCAGAGAGAGCGAAACAGACGAACAGACAGACAGACAGACAGACGGACAGTTGCGCTCATTTATCTTTTATTTTTATACAGTTTGATTGTTGTTGCTGCTGCTGCTGCTGCTGCTGTCGTTGTCGCTGTCGTCATTTGTAGTTGTTGTTGTTGTTGTTGCCCGTTCACATCGATTCTAGTTGTGGCTGTAGACAACATTTGCATTCATTGTACACTTTGGCCCCTTGTAATGCGTTTTTTATTGCATATTATTTTTGTTGCAATACATTGCAAAGCTGAATTGTTTAAATGCTCGTTCATAAATTGTTTTCACACGCAATGCGGCGACTTACGAACTTGTTTTTGTTTTTTGTTTTGCTGATCAGCTCAAGTTGCTCTTGTTGATACTATTCTTCTTCTTCTTCTTGTTGCTGCTCTGATTCTTGTTGTTGTCGTTGTTTTTATAGCTGTTAATCACTTTTGCTGTAATTGTTATGAGACAAGCTAAACGTGCAGTCTGTAATGCTCTTTACTTGTATTCCTTTTTTTATGGCTAGCATTTTACATGTAAATTACTAGCAGAAATTGCTGCCAGTTAATTAAGATTGGGGTGTTATAGTACATGCAGCAGAAGAAACCCTCGCTTTTTAATGGGCTAGCTAGAAATACCTAAATAGATTAATGAAAATTTGCATAGTTTATTTTGCAGATATTTTCTCGTCTTTTTTCTGTTTTGCTAAGAAAATTTAATTTTTCTTTAATTTTTCGAATTTTTATAATTTATGTATTTTAAAAACGATTTTAAGCCGTACACTATTTCAAATACACATCTAACCATTTATGCTTCCTCTCTATCTTGCAGTTAACAATCCTCAGCTACAAGAGCCAACTTCAACTAAAGTAAACAATAAGTAAGTAAATGACTTTTTTAAGCAAACAAAAGACAAATACACATATTCCTGTATAGGGCCCAGCCTTAAACAAACACTTCATTTAAAATGTAACGCCAAAAAAAGCCACTTGGCGCTTAGTAAAAATTCACTAAAGACAACAACAAAGCCAAAAAAAACCCGAAATATACAACAATACAAATTATCAACTCACGCACACCGAAAATTATGCACAGAATTTTAAACAATTGAAATTATTGTTGAAGTTAAGAATATGAAGTGGGAGAGAGAGAGAGCAGAGAGAGAGAGAGAGGGAGTGAGTGGGAAAGGGCAAGGGCAGCCAAAAAGTTGCGACGCAAAAACCGCTAAGTACTTTCATAAACAAATAATGATGAATAAGAGAGACAGACTTCAAACAGAACTGTGACCAGAGAACCAGACAAACCAGAGAACCATTCCTATCTATACCCATTCCCATTCCAATTCCTCTAGGCAGCCACTTGACACTTCGAGTGGAAGTTCTTAGATACAAATATGTACTGCTTATTATGCAAATGGGCAAAAGTCTAACGCATGACTAAGAGATATATACACATCCATCTAATTGGGCGTTAATTGCAAAAATCAATGCACATCATCCACTACAATTTTGCTAAATTAGCCGCAGCAGCCAAAAAAACGAGTAAGGAGAAAACAAGTAAGAAGCAGCAGAGTTGGAAAGAAGAGGAGGCAAGCAATTTATAAGACTGCAATTAGCGTTATAACGGTGAACATTTAAGGCAAGTTAACACCTCAACGCATCTGGCTGGCAGGTTCTTTTGGGCCCAGGACCTGCAAAGCTGGAAAGCCGCTTAAATCAGCAGCTCAATCAATCAGACGAAAGGTTCTGTTTAAATTAAGAATGCTTTTTTATTTATAAATGCCAGCCGCAGCGGACTTTCTGGCATTGACGATGACAACGATGACTCCTTCTGCGCAGCACAGTGGTTCAATGCTGATGAATAAGGTGTTGCGAAAAAAAGAAATGTCATCTACGAAATTGCAGCACAATGAGATACGAGTTCGTATGGTTGGATTTATAATATTTGTTAGTAAAAAATTAAAAATAATGCAATCAGGTTTAGAATTATACAAAACGTATTAATTGTCACTCTAGACTTACCATTTTTTTTTTTTAAATATATATGTACATATTTATTATACTCTTTTCGAAGAAAATTGTATATTAAGTTTGTCCTGGAGTTTGTAACGCATAGAAGGAAGCGTCGGAGACCCCCAAAAGTTACTGCCAGTATGCTTAGAATGTCAATACAAATTGATCTAGCCATGTCCGTCTGTCTGTCTGTCTGTCTGTCTGTCTGTATGTATGCAAACTAGTCCCTCAGTTTTTGAGCTATCGCGATAAAACTTTGCACAGACACTTATTATTCCAGGGGACAGCACATTGGTCGGAGCCGGCCGGATCGGACCACTATATCTTATAGCTGCCTTACAGCTCGAAGTCGGTTTTGGCCATATATCCCATGTTTTTGAATCTATCGCGATGAAACTTTGCACTGATACTTATTATTCAAAGAGACATCACATTAGTTGGAGCCGGCCTGATCGGATCACTATATCTTATAGCTGCTATACAACTGGAAATGAATTAAATATTCTTAGAACATATATTCTTGAGTGGTGCAGTTGGCAGAGTGAAAATTGCCTATAGGTTCGAAAAGAGTATAAAATCTTCGGCACGCCGAAGATAATCCTTCCCCACTTGTTTTTGAATGCGTTAGTCATAAACTTTTTTTATTTTCAAAATAATTTATATATATATTTCGAGTGAAAAACACTTCTTTAGTTAGTTATCGAAAATACCTAGCTTTTGCCACACTGTGCGCAGAAATGACAAATGTAAATTGTGGCGGAAAAAGGCAAAAGGCAATCGCTTGAATTTATTTTACTTTATTTTGTTGTTCTCCATTATTTTTTTCCGCAATATGCTTAAATAAATTTGAACATCTCTGTTTGTGTGTGTGTGTGTGTGTGTGTGTGTGTGTGTGTGTTTTGTTTTTGGCTGGCTCAACGCACGTCAACGCGATGTTCTTCTGATCTGTGCTGCAGATACTAAAAACCGAATTGGAACGCTTCAGTTTCAGTTGGCCAGGTATTCAGGTACACTGGATACATGGATACAGGGTAGTACATGGTACATGGTACATGGTACAGGGCAGCTCCCGACTTAATGCAGTCCTCTTAAAATGCATTTTTGATTGCATTTCATTAGGTTCGCTGCTTCTGCTTCTTCGTCTTTTTCTTTATTTTTTGTGTGAATTTTTTTTTATATATATATTGCTTGTTTTTTGGCAAGTTTTTGGTTGCTGTCGCTTTGCTTGTTGCGGGCATTTCAAAAATTTATGCACACTTCGCTGCCATTTTGAGGTTGTTAATTTTTTGTTGGGCTGTTGTTTTTTTTTTTATTTTTTTCGCTGCTGTTCTTTTGCTTCATTTTGCTTACCTTTTTGGCATTTTTAACAAGCGCCGTCAAAAAGGAAGTTTGTTTTTTGTGTTGCCCCATTCGTTTTTGCGCTTCGCATAAAGAAAAGCAACTGCGGCGCACAAAATAAATAAAATATATACACTAAAGCCATGTGCAAAAACGATTCAACATTGTGTGTATCTTTTACTGTACTGTACACTTTGTAAAGAGCATATCAGGTGTGGCATTTTGTTAGTCACAATTGCTAAAGATTTTTAACTGTAATAAATAATTAATAAACTTCTTTGGGCGCATTAAAATATATCGGAATATAAATTTAATTTAAATAATATTTAAACACATTTTCCAAATCGCTTTTTAAGTGTATAAAAAAACGCTCGTTCCATTTGAGATGATTATTTGCTTGCATGCTTATTTTGTTGTTGTTGTTGTTCGTTTATTGTTTTTGTTGCTGTTGCTGTTGCTGTTGCTGTTGTTGAATTCCGTTGTTGCCGCACCTTTTGTCATCGTGCCATGAATCATGTATACATATGTAAATACAATTCGCAAGACAATATAAACATGCGTGTTCCACTTTAAAAACCAAATGTACATATATGTAAGTCTTTCCGTTAATCGTCAGCGTACATTTCCAAAGTGCTCGCATATCAGTTTTTTTTATAATCCGTATTTTCTGTATACGGAGCGCGATATTTTCATGTTTTTTGCCATAATAGGATTACCAAAAAAAAACCGAAAAAACCACACAGAGTGTTCAAAAAAAGAAACAATAGCACAAAAACCAACTGCAATGAATCATAAAACAACAAAAAAACACAGCTCAGATAATTTTGACACTTTCAGCTTAAAAGCTCGACTTCAATTAGTTTGATATACATATATTAAAACGCACGAAATACATATATCTACATATCTATATACGAATATGTATATTATGTATGTATTTAATCTATATGTAAATTCGTTGGAGCTTTTTGTTATTCTCTCCGTCTGACTGTCTAAAAATTTGTTTATAAAAAAAAACACACACACACACACCACAAAATAAAGCGCTGGACTTTTTGTTGTGTGTGTGTGTTTGGATTGGCTTTAATTTCGGTTTTCAGTGTGAAGGTCAAAGTCAAGGCGACAAAGCAAGCAAAAAATAACATTTTTAACAAAATAAATAACAATGCCCAAAAGAAACTGCTGATTTCGATAGCTACTGAAATGCGAGCATGAGTTGTGAATGTGACGCTCTCAAAAGTAAGCAAAGTAAAAGTAAACTCTACTCGATGACTGCCCAAACAGAATCCCAACTTTTAAGTATAAAAGCTGTATACAACTTAGACTTCAAGTTGAGATACATTTAGTATTTAATCTAAACGTATTTCTAATAAGCTTTCAGCCCGACAGACGAATAACTAAGTCGATTTTGACGGTTTAAAATTGGCCAGCATAAAAACAGTACAAAAATGTAATGTAACATAACATAACATAAATGAGCTACACATTTGTTTAACAGAGTGATAGCAGATTGCTTTTTATAACATGAAAATGTTAAAAAAAAGGGTATAACACGCATAATTCTCCGACCATATAAAGTATATATATATACATATACCCTTGATAATATAGTCGAGTCGATCTAGCCATATCTGTCCGTCTGTCTAAGCATGCGATTATTAAAGACTATAAGAGCTAGAGACTTCATATTTGGAACACAGATTCTCGTGGACTCTGATCAGATCAAGTTTGTTGAATTTGATCGATAACTCCTGGCGTTCAAAAGTTATCGCTTAATTTAGACTTCAGACCATCGTTTTTTTGGCCATAACTTCAAAGTTATAAGAGCTAGAGGAACCAAATTTGGTATGTATGTGTCAAAAATATTTGACATTTTGGATATCATCCCCCTAACTATGATACCCCTAAGGTATGATTTGCTTTGTTAACATATTTTTGCCAATCTGATGGCAAAACAATATCACAAAGATCAGATAATTAACACAGAAGTTGTTTGGGATCAGTGAGGAAGCAGTGCTTAAAGTACTTGCACTGCTTGCAGCGTGTGTGTTTGTTTGTTTGTATAAATACAAATATGTAACTATAAACTGGTCTCAGGGTATCTGCTAGTCGCTCATCACTCCTTACTAGAACACTCTTACTTGAAAAACCAAATAGCAACCAAAAGAACTACTAAACAAATCTTAAAAATGTGTATTCTTAAAAAATATATATATATACATATATTTGCTAAGAATGTTATGTTTTTTACATTTTAAATCTTAAACATAGAACTTCAACAAATCAAGATGCCTTTACTTCTTTACGCCGCGTTATAATGAACAAATTTCTATATTTATAGCAATTTGTCTACTCTCCAGCTACTTAAATTATAAATTTCCACAGTCGTTTCGCTATTGTTGTTGCTGTTGTTAGCTTGTAAGCTTGGCAAACTGCTGCGGCTAATAAATGGCAGCATAAAGCTAGAGTTCTGCAGACAAGTTCTAAATTATTTCTATGCTAAAAGTGAAATGTGGCCAAACCACTTTTTTATTTGTGCACAGCTCATTATGAAGATCGGCTGAAGATGATAATGGCGACACTATGCTGGGGCTATCCGCTCCAGCTCGGACTCTATCTTTATGATCATCAGCAGCAGCAGCAGCAGCAGCAACTGTTGCTGTTGCTGTTGTGGTTATTTCTTGTACTAGTCTGCAATTTACTTTCAATGCTGGCTTCTAAGCATTGTTGTTGCCGTTGTGGCTTTCTTCTGTGGCTTTTGCACTTGTTGCTGCTGCTGCTGTTGCTGCTGTTGCTGTTGCTGTCAGCGTCTAGTCAACACGTTGCCTGTGTGTCTGGTTTGTTGCATGTTGGCATGCAGCAGCGGCAGCAGCAGCAGCAACTTGGTATGCAATTTGCAATAGTTGCGCTTGCGCAATTCAAATGCACACACACACACACAGACAGACGTATACATAGAGAGACACCTGAGCCAAACAAGATCGCGTAATAACTTAGTCAGCCCCGGCAGTTACGTGGCCAAGACGGAAGACGGCCGTTGCAGGCCTTAAGCCTGGCCGAAAAACCGGAAAAACGACACGAAACGCATTGAGCGTCAGTCGAAAAGCCCCAACTGCAACCCAACCTGCCCCCTCCCCCCCCAAACAGATTCTAGGCGTTGATAACTTTTGGTTTTTTGTCAATATTTATTACCACAACGCGCGACTGTGGCTCAATTGAAATGGAAAACTCTTGGCCGTTGCGTAAAGGCAGCTTAATTGCATTTATTATGATTGACACTGACAAATCAGCGAAGAGATCAAAAACAACGGCATGGAAGTGCCACTTTTATGTAAGCAACAAATTGAACAACAATTAACAATCTATTAAACCAAATTTAAAACAATATCAATAGACACACTCGCACAACAACAAACACACACACACACACACAAGGCGCTGTGCTGAAAAGCAAGTGTTGTTCGTTCAGTGACCAGGGTGGTGGGTTCAATGTGCTTTACCTGTCCTCTGTGGTCAGGTACTTAAGGCAGCAGCGCATTCTGTAAACTCTAGAACTGGTAACTGGGCAGCAAACCAAGCTAAGCCAGGCAACCAACCAAGCAGCCAACCAGTCAGCCCTTGTGCCCAGTGCATAGGCCAAGTAGCATTCAAATCTGCTTTGCATATTTGCAAAAGTGCGCATTGAGCAGACAAACGAATGGCGCATTCGTATCGTATAAATGTTTGCTATCAAGTGTAATCAACAAATTGTCTAGTTACTTCCAGTTATTTCCAACATAATCTAAACATTTTGTTTTCATTTACAATTCTCAAACGGTTTTAGCGCGCTGTTCATTAACTCATTTGCTCATTTGCTCATTTGCTACATTTGATTGTGTGACCTCAGTGCTATTTTTTGCTACAAAGTTGCAGCTTATTTTCTGCGATTCTTATGAATTTTTGCCAAAATAATTTGTAGTAATTAGTGAATGTTAGAAATGTGCGCATTTCAAAACATATTTCTTTTAACCAAAACAATTTGCGTAAAATGCGCAATTGATGTATATATATATGACTATATAACTGAACGACTATCTGCATACCCTGCCGTATTTATTCATGTTTCTACTCTTCAATGGGCATATATATCATTGTATTTATATAGAGTTTATATTATAGCCTTGTACATAGCATTTGTTATTGCATTGCTGCACGCTTGGGTATCTTATGTTGCTGTCTCTTTCGCTCGCTATCGTAGCTAATTTCACTTTCATTATCAGCGAGTTTGCTCAGCTATTTTGATAAGATTCCCGACTGCAGCGACTGCGTTTGCAGTTGAGCAGGCCAAAGGGAGACAGCTAGAGACAGAGACAGAGACAGGGCCTGAGGAGTAAAAGTCCACGAAAAGTGAAATTTTTATTGTGTCATAGCTATATACATACTATATACTATATTTCTATGCCGCATAGAAGTGGCGCCATAAAAACTTGAGACTCTGCAGCCACAACAACAATATACCCCAAAAATAAAATGAGTACAAGACTGCGAACAATTTGGTGGCTGACATTGAAATTTGTTGACAGCAACAAAAGACAGCATAATAAAAGCAAGCTACAGATACGAACCGAATGGGATTTGGACAAACTGTTTTAATATTTGCTTTTGCACTCCCATCATACTAATGAGATCATCATTTGAATATATATATATATATGCAAGTCGACAAATATTACAATCTCTAAGCATATTTAATCTATTGCATTTCAACTTAAATTGAGAATACATTTACTATATGTATGCTTGATTTCTAAAACCAGTGCAAGGAATTCCTTCTCTAGCGTACTGCGTTTTGTATTTTATTTATAGATCATACATACAAAACATCTAATCAATTAACCTTGAACAGTTATCAATTTAGCAAAAAATTATTGCCGAAAAAAAAGAGCTTGCAACGATTTCTTATAATTTTTGTTGTTGTTGATATGAGCTGTACAATAAGTACGAGTATATATATGCATATATGTATCTGTATCTGTATCTGTAGGCTGCGTTTTGTTGACGCTCTGCTCGCTCCACATATGCATGTGTGTGTGTGTGTGTGTGTGTGTGTATGTGTGTGTGTGTGAGCTGATAAGCCGCTGCTGCTGCTGCTGCTGCTGCGACTGCGACTGCTGCCTTTTAGTATTTACTTTGTACGCGCTTTTAATTGGTTTTTTGTGCTACAATTTGTTTTTCGTATTGCGCTTTTTGCAGTCTGCGTTTCAATTTCGTTCGCTTAGTTTTCATTTTCCTGCCTGGCCGTAGACAACGCGCGCAATTTGTTGCTTTCCAAAACATATTTAATCGCTTGTTACCTAACACAAGCCAAGCACCTATAAAATCATATATAATTGTATACATATATATACATATATAGTATTAAAAGTTGTAAAATATTTTGTTGCCTATCCAAAAGGCGCGCTTGTTATGCAAACTTTAATTGAAAGTGAAATGTGAAGTGTTGAACACAATTTGAATTGTCACATGTGTGTGTGTGTTGGTAAACGCATAAGTATTAGTGCAGTTGTGCTCGAAGAGCTTTGCGTGGCTTAGTTTGCTGTGTTGAGCTGAGCTTGAGGATTGTACTCTTTCTATCGGCCAACAACTTAAAACTATATATTTTTATAAATATGAAGTTGCTTGTATAATTTCTAATGTTTATCACTTTAATGACTTTTTATTATATAAGCATTATATATAATTATAATAAATTTCGTTCTCTACTCTGCTTCTCTACCTGCTTCAGATAACACTGCCATATTGCAACAAAGAAGTAACTGACAACAACAACAACAACAACAACAAGAACATCAACCAAAACTACCTCGTTTGCTGGCCAAGCACAACAACAATCAAACACACACACACAAATACACACACACACACGCTTACGCTTAATTCAAAGTGATTTGCTGCTTGAGCACAAAAGCAATTTCGTATCGAAACGCATTTCCAATGTAGCTGAGCTGCCGTTCGCCCAAACGAAAATGGAACAACAAATTTCCAAGCAGCACTAAGCACACGAAGTAGAAGAAGCAGCAGCAGCAGCAGCACAACAAGCAGCGACTACAAACAAGGAGCGCAGGAGCAACAGCAGGAGTAAGCGACATCAAGTATACGCCACATAGTGCAGTTGCAAAATGAAGAGCTTAAGCGATGTGGAGGCGCCGCCAGCGCCGCCCAGCGAAACAACAACAACAACAAATGGCCAACAGAAGTCTAGCAATGGACATGCCAATGCCAATGGCAATGGGAATGGGAATGGCAACGGGAATGGGAACGGGAATGGATATCATCAGAATGGCGGCGGCCGGCGGGACTCGACGCAGGCATTCACACCCTTGCTGGGTGGAGGAGGAGAGGCGGGCGAGGCGCTGGTCACGCCCACAACGGCCACAACGATGCTGTACGAGAGTGCGCCGAGCAACAACAACGAGTGGAAGGCATCGGAGGACATCAACAATCTGAAGAACGGGCTGCTGAGCAACAACAATGGCAACGGCCATAATGGACACAACGGGCACAGTCTGCGCGAGAAGTATGCGCACGAGCAGGCGCCACTCACCGGCGGCTACAAGCTGCCCGGCGTGGCACGTGGCAGCGAGTCGGAGGAGTCCGACTTCGATTCGGATCTGAATGGTGATGATGGCGCCAATTGTGGCCTCTTTGGCTGCCGGCCGCGTTGGGCGCGTCGCTTTGCGTCCACGCATGTGTTCATGGTGGTCTTCCTGCTGGCCTACATACTGCAGGGCATGTACATGACGTACTTTGTGTCTGTGATCACCACCATCGAGAAGCTCTTCCAGATCAAGTCGAAGACGACGGGCTTTCTCCTGAGCGCCAGCGAGATGGGCCAGATCAGCACAGCGATGCTGCTCACCTACTTTGCGGGACGTGGCCATCGTCCGCGCTGGATTGCCTGCGGCATGGTGCTCTTCTCCATCGCCGCCTTCGCCTGCGCCCTGCCGCACTTCATCTTCGGCGAGCAGCTGATGCAGTCGAGCGTCTTTCTGCAGCCCAGCTCCTCGGCGCTGTCGCCGATGTGGAGCAATGCGTCGGATCCGAATCTCTGCCAGCTCGGCGGCAATGGCACGCTGGCGGGCAGCGAGTGCAACGAGCAGCGCCAGCTGGAGCAGGCATCGCACACCAAGATCACTGTGATTGTGCTCTGCATCTTCTTTGGCAGCCTGCTCAGCTCGGGCATTGGCCAGACGGCGGTGGCCACCCTGGGCATACCCTACATCGATGACAATGTGGGCAGCAAGCAGTCGCCCATGTATATGGCGGTGACCATTGGCATGCGCATCCTGGGGCCTGCCTCCGGCTTCATTGTGGGCAGCTTCTGCACACGCTGGTATGTGAACTTTGCCAATCCGGGCTTCGATGCCAGCGATCCGCGCTGGATTGGCGCCTGGTGGCTGGGCCCGGTGGCCATCGGCAGCCTCATGCTGCTCGCCTCCATAGCCATGTTCTCGTTCCCCAAGCAGCTGCGTGGCAAGCAGCAGACACAGGCAGCAGCTGCTGCCGCCTCCGCCTCCTCGCCAGCACCCGAGCAGGAGGAGAAGCCCAAGCTGAAGGGTGAGTTGACATTTGGATATGTTTCTAGGGAGAGTTTGAATAAAGATGCCATCCCAACTAACTGACGCCATCCGCCATTTAGATTTCCCAAAGACAGTGCGTCGCCAGCTGAGCAACGATATATTGATGTTCAGGACGGCGTCGTGTGTCTTCCATCTGCTGCCCATTGCCGGCTTGTACACGTTCCTGCCCAAGTATCTGGAGACCCAGTTCCGGCTGGCCACGTACGATGCGAACATGATAGCCGCCTTCTGCGGCATCCTGGTCATGGGCATTGGCATTGTAATCTCAGGTCTGTTCATATTGAAGCGCAAGCCGACGGCCCGGGGTGTCGCCGCCTGGATTGCGTTCACGGCGCTCGTCTACTCCGCCGGAATGATCATACTCATGTTCATTGGCTGCAGCACCAACGACTTTGCGGGCTACAAGGCTGGCGATGCCAACAGGTGAGTGGATCGGCCATTCCTCTCCAGGTCAATTGCTTACAGCAGTGTTCCTCCTTCCTTCAGTCCCGCCATGATAGAGCCCGCGTGCAGCGCCGTACTCAACTGTACCTGTGATAAGGAGAACTTCGCGCCCATCTGCGGCACCGATGGCAAAATGTACATCTCGGCCTGCCATGCCGGCTGCAGCAGCTCCATGCTGCGCTCCAGCGACAATCGCACACTCTACGCCGACTGTGCTTGCATTCCAAATGGTAAGTTTCTATACAGTTAATATATTATATATATGTATGTATTGCATTTTCAGAAATATTCAGAAATATTCTAGAATCTCTAATTTATATCCGATGGGGAGTACATCCTTTTTTTCGGGAAAAAAGTCAAAGATATGAAATTTTCAACAACGGATAAAAACTCAAATGTAGAATAAATGTAGAGGAGAAACCATGAACAAAATGGTCTGGAACTTCAAAATCGGTTCAGTTTTGGCAAAGTTATGTGATTTTGAATTCTTCAAAACAAAAAAAAGTAATTTTACAAGCTAAAATTTTTGTTATTTTTGGCCTGATTTTAGACTAAAAAATTAACCTCCCTAGAATCGGGTTTCTAATGGATTTTTCTACTAATTATGACACCCGCAATCGAATAAAAACCAAATTTCGCGATTCTATTTTTTGAAATAAATTTTTTTCCGAAAAACAGTAAGGGGGGAGTACATGCTTTTTTCGGGAAAAAAGTCAAAAATATGAAACTTTCAAAAACTGATAAAAACTCATATGTAGAACAAATGTAGAGGAGAAACCATGAACAAAATGGTCTGGAGCTTCAAAATCGGTTCAGTTTTGGCAAAGTTATGTGATTTTTAATGTCTATGGTAGCAAAAATCACATTTAGAATCCATCCACAGACCCGAAAAGAGTATAAGATCTTCGGCATGCCAAAGATAATCCTTCCCCAATTGATTTTAAATACTTTTAAGTGATGCATTTTCGAAAACACTTTCGTTTTGAGCATTTTAAATAATTTTTAAACATCTATTATTGAATGCATTCTTTAAGTGTTATTGTAATTGATGTGAAGAAATCAATAAATTGAAAATATGGTATTTATAGTCATTAATTTGTATATTCTTGTATCGAAAAATAGGATTTCAACAATTTAAAAACTTATATCATATTCTAAGTATTTTATTATCTGATCATTTCAGTTGCTGAGGCGGTCAATGGTTACTGTGATAATAACTGCAAGAACTTCATCTACTTTATATTGATTTTTGCCATTTGCGTATTTATGCATTCCACCTCTGAGGTGGGCAGCATGCTGCTCGTCATGCGCTGTACACATCCTAAAGGTAGTCCACAAAGCAACATTTGGGTGTACCAACTAAAACCGCTTGTCTTTTACAGATAAAGCCATGGCCATGGGTGTCATACAGTCGGCCATTGGCCTGTTTGGTAATGTTCCTTGTCCGATCATCTATGGCGCTGTGGTGGACTCGGCCTGTCTCATCTGGAAGTCGGTTTGTGGCAAACACGGCGCCTGTTCGCTCTACGATGCGGATACCTTTAGGCAATACTTTTTGGGTAAGCCAACCGGACGAACTGAAACTGCATTTTCTATATATGAAATCCCTTAACTTTTCAGGCATTACGGCTGGCATTATGTTTCTCGCGTTTCTCATGGATCTGGTCGTGTGGCGCAAAGCGCATCGCATCGATATTGCGCCGGATCAGCCGGAGGGAGCAGCGGGTGCGCCGGCCACGCGTATGGATGTGTCTGAGTCCAAGCAGCCCATAGCGCCGCCACCGGATACGACGGTCTAAAACACACACACACACACACAGAAAAGAGCAAGAACAGAAAGAAAAGAAAAAGAAAACTACTTCGAAGCAAAAAGAAATACACACATTGCAAGATTTCCAATAAATGTTTACCTTAATTGTTAATTAGTTATCATTTTGTCTAGTTGTTTAGCCTAGTGCAAGAGTTATGTATTTAGTTAAGTGGCAATTTTTGGACTCAACGAGAAGAGCCAGAAAACCTCATTTAAATTTATAAATCGCTCATACATCAAATAAGTACGTACATGTTTGTACTAAATGCGATGTGAACGTGTATTCTTCGTGTAAAATCTCAACGTTATATGTAGTAAAATAGAAATTGTCTATCTACAGTCTGTAGCGTTACATAATATAGTAATTTTTACAGTTAATTTACATATGCGACCATAATATACAAGTACTATATATACATATACATATATGTATGTAAAACGGCGAAAACATTTATTATATACACACACAATATGAAATCTAAATAACTATGTATGTTTTTATGTATGTATCTATATTATATATACATTTAATATATAATTGCAACCTATCTGTGGTAGTTAAATTTTAGTTAAAATTCAAAATAAATGTATAAGTTTGTCATATAAAAGAAAAATACGAAAAGAAATTAATGGAAATATAAATTATGTTTATAGCGTAGCTGGTGGCTTGTTTTATTTGTATTATGACAACAAAAATAGTTAAAGCTGCAGCTGTTAAATTTTGAATTTGAATTGAAAAGTGGTGCCAAGCGATTATCGAAGTGTATCGATAACCTATACAGACTGTTAGCTTTAACAGACTGTTTGCAGATCATTTGGCATTAACAAAGCGTACCGCTGTTATGTGAAAAAGCTCAATTTGTTGACAAAGCATTGCTTTAGATAACTCATTTTTTGTTTACAACTAACACATTTCTTGAACAAGCAGCAGACACGGCTAGCATTCGAGTTTCTAAGCACAGCATTGGCATAATGAGCATACCGCTGAAGCACTTCAAGAAAGGTGAGTTGGCTTTAAGTTGAAAGTGACATGGAAGACCTTGAAAAAAAGCAACAATCATGACTAGATTGCAGTTGACATTATAAGACAGTATTTGCCTAGACAGTTACTTAAGTGGTTTTGGGTTAATACAACTGACGTCATCCACAGGTACGCCCAAGCCGGCGCTGCCCGAGGATGGCGTCCTGCGCTTCTACCTCATGCGCTTCTGTCCCTACTCGGAACGCGCCTCTTTGGTGCTGGCGGCCAAGAAGATACCGCATCACAAAATCTACATTGATCTGAGCGAGAAGCCCGATTGGTATACGGATTATAGCCCGCTGGGCAAAGTGCCCGCCATTCAGTTGACCGCAGTGGATGGTCAGCCGGCTCTTGTGGAGTCGCTCGTCATCGCCGAGTATCTGGATGAACAGTATCCGGATCGCAAGCTCTTTCCCGCAGATCCACTGCAAAAGGCCCAGGACAAAATACTCATTGAGCGTCTGTCACCCGCTGTCAGCGCTGTTTATCCGTTACTGTTCACCAAGAATCCGCCAGCGGATGCATTGACCAACTTTGAGCTAGCCCTGGATGTGTTCGAGCAGGAGTTGGCCAAACGTGGCACGCCCTACTTTGCTGGCCAGCACATTGGCATGGTGGACTACATGATCTGGCCTTGGTTTGAGCGTTTCCCAGCACTGAAGCTGGTGCTGCCCGAGAAATACGAGCTGGACACGGAACGCTTTGCGAAGCTACTCAAGTGGAACGCATTGGTCGCTCAGGATGAGGCCATCAAGCAGACGGCGCTGGACAGCCGGATACATGCCAAATTCATGGCCGCACGCCAGGAGGGAACACCCAACTATGATGTGGCCTTCGAGGAATTGTAGTTTGGCAGATTGTAGTTAAAGTAGTTAAGCAATTTGTTGGAATTATACAGGCCTGTACTTCAAATAAATAAAATTAAATTTAAAAATGATTATAAACTGTCAATAATATGCATACAATATTGAAGAAGAAATATCCCAGCCCATAAATTATATATATTCTTGATTTATTACGTTGGACTGTCATGAACTTTCATATAAAATAGCTAGAAAAAGGTTGCTGTTTTTGGCTAAGTATTGATACCCTTTCCTTTTCAGGTTCCGCCAAACCGGAGCTGCCCGAGGATGGCGTCATGCGTGTCTACTGCATGCGCTTCTGTCCCTTCTCGCATCGGGTGCGCCTCTTGCTGGATGTCAAGGGCATACCGCATCACACGATCTACATTGATTTGATAGACAAGCCCGAATGGTATCGGGAGTACAGTCCGCTGGGCAAAGTGCCCGCCCTGCAGCTAACCGGTGTCAAGGATCAGCCAACGCTCGTGGAGTCGCTCATCATAGCCGAATATCTAGACGAACAGTATCCGCAGCGAGCGCTCTTTGCCGCAGATCCGCTGCAAAAGGCACTCGATAAGATACTCGTGGAACGCTTTGCGGCCGTTGTTGCCGCAGTGTATCCGGTGCTGACCTGCAACCGGAATGCGCCGCTGGATGCGCTCCAGAGCTTTGAGCATGCCCTGGATGTGTTCGAGCAGGAGTTGGGCAAACGTGGCACGCCCTATTTTGGCGGCCAGCAGATGGGCATTGTGGACTATATGATCTGGCCGTGGTTCGAGCGTTTTCCCAGTCTCAAATACACCACGGAGCAGCAGTACGAGCTGGATGCCCAGCGCTACGAGCAGCTAGTGAGTAACTCTGTTCGAGTGATTCAAAACAACAACTAATCCCTTATCTAAATGCAGCTCAAATGGCGCCAGCTAGTCGCCCAGGATGCGGTGGTCAAACGGAATGCACTGGATGCCCAAATGCACGCCAAGTTCCAGCACTCGAAGCTGCTGGGCAAGCCACAATACGATGTCGCCTTTCGGGATTAGCTAATGCACTTTATTTATGTCTTGAATGTGAATAAACTGGCTGCAGCTGCGGCTCAGGCATCCTTCACCAGCAGATTGTAGTTGGCTTTGCCGGCGCTGCGCGTCCGCAGAAATTCCGCCTGCACTTCGGCCTCCATGTAAAAGGCCATCACGGCTGGATCACGTTTCATGCGCTGCAGCCACTGCGTCTGTGGGAGTGCCATATACGTCTATCTTTCGACCCACTTGTAATGGATAGTTCTAAGCACTCACCAGTTGGGGAAATCGCTGCTCATCATAGTTGTAATCCTCGCCACGCTGGAGCTTTAGCAGCTCCAATCTCTCGCACCACGGCCAGAGCATGTAGTCGAGTATGCCCGTCTGTTCGCCCCCAAAGAAGTGCGTGCCACGCCTGCTCAGCTCCGACTCATAGCTGTCCAGGCCGCACCAGAACGGCTCCAGCTCACCGCCGTCGGATGCCTTGAAGAAGGCGCCCAAAACTGGCCCAAAACGCTCGATAAGCAGCTTCTCCTGCACCTTCCTGAGCGGATCACGCGGATAGAGCGGCCGTAGCGGATACTGCTCGTCCAGGTACTCGCAGATGAGCAGCGATTCGGTGAGAACAGGTGGACCCGGCTCACGCACCAGCTCCAGCGACGGAACCTTGCCCTGCGGATGCTTGTCATAGAGCCAGTCTGGTTTCTCTGTGAGATTTATGTAGATGCTGTGATAGGGTATCTGTTTGGCGTCCAGCACCAGATGCACCCGCTGCGCGAACGGACAGAAGCGCATGGAGTACAGTCGCAATATGCCATCCTCGGGCACAACCGGCAAGGGTGAGCCTGCAGCGGGATATTGCTTGAGTGGATTAGGGCAACTGTTGAGCGACGCTTACCTTTCGCCAAGTGTCTGCCGCTGCTCATGATGTGTCTGCACCAACTGGTGACCAGCCCACCAGCAGCCAGCCACTATATAGACTCGCTCCGATGCAGGCGCCCTTCGCCTGCCGGATTGCATTACCCGACTGAACTAGGCGGTCGACTGGGTGTCAACGATAACCTTTGAGGCTGGCTTGCGGCGTGTGGAATACATTGTTGCTGGTAGATACATACAGTGAGGCCTGGCTAAGTAAACACTTGAGCAGTGATCGCTTACAAAAGAGAACCAAGATACATAAATTATAAATTGTTACTCACCACTTCTAAACTCTTTTGCTTGGAAATTTCTAGTGCTTTTATAATCATAATCACTTCTAGTGGGTAACATAAAGTCGAGTGCGATTTAATGCGAAACCAATTAAGATTAAATAATTGCAAGCTTGTAATTTGCGTTGACAATTTATTACAATGTATTAGAATCTCATTAATTGATAGCAATGTTACTTTACAATGCATAAGATGACTATTCAAATGTTGGCCAGCAGATCGTAGTTTGCGTTGCCGGCTTGACGGCTGCGCCAAAATTCGACATGATCTTCCGGCTTGGCAAAGTACGATATAACCACATCATCCTGCAGCAACAGCTCGATCCAGGCGCTCAGCTTGCCAAAGCGCTTCTCGTCAAAGCTGTAGCGCTCCTTGAGCATGTATTCCAGAATGGCCAACCGCTCGAACCACGGCCAGAACATGTAGTCCACAAAGCCAGGCTTGGCGCCAGCAAAGTATGGAGTGCCCCGCTTAGCCAGCTCCGTCTCGAATATATCCAGGGCGGTCCAAAGGTCATCTGCGGACGCATCTTGCATCACGATCTTCATATATGCAGCGGTGACTCCATTGAAGCGCTCCACCAGTATCTTATCCAGGGCACGCTGCAGTGCATCCTTGGACAGTATCGGGTTCTGCGGATACTTCTCGTCCAGATACTCGACAATGATCAGCGACTCAATCAGTGACGGCTGATCCTTCTCGGCGACCAGCTGCAGCGCCGGCACCTTCAGCAGAGGACTAACCTCCACCAGCCACTCGGGTTTCTCTCTCAGATTAATGAAGATGCTATGATGCGGCACCTTCTTGGCATTCAATACCAACTTGGCGCGCTGCGCAAAGGGACAGAAGCGCATAGAAAAGAATCGTGGAACTCCATCATTGGGCAGCACAGGCTTTGAGGAACCTACAGCGATTAATCACAGATATTTGCAAATGTAAAATCAGGGCAGCAACATTCCAGATTGATGAATCATATTTCATGGATATGTGTAAGCTCTTTTCGCTGTTCAAGGTCGGGGATACGCGTTTGCGTGACCTGAGAATTAACTTAATAACCCACCTTTGCCCAAATGTTTGCCTTCACTCATTACTAATGGATGTATGTACTAGTTTGATACCGCCCAATAAATGCGATTTGGATATTGTGTTCAATTGGGACAAGAGCATCAACTGCCGGCGATTGACGAACTGCAACTAACAACAACAGATTTCCGTCTCTTAAACAGCCGCCAAACTGCTCGAAAGCTTTCTGTGGGCGCGCAACTAGCTTAAGCTTTTGCTCTTCAGCCAGGCCTTACTGTACGTAAATATCTAAACAACAGTTCGCTTTTAGCTGTGCACAAAAAGCGTCACAATTTAAAAGAGTGCAAATTGTGACGCTTTTTGTGCTAAGCTAAAAGCGAACTGTTGTTTAGATATTTACGTACAGTAAGGCCTGGCTGGGTAAATACTTAAGCAGTGATCGCTTAGAAAAGCGAACTAGCAGATAAACATTTAGTTAAATAATTGTATTGGAAACTCCTTTATCTATGGCAGCATATGGTGATTTCAGCCCTTTTCAAGGCCAAATTATTAACCATAATAAGTCACTCTATAAAAAAGTGAAGCCGTCATTGCCAATAAGTTAGTCACCACTTGAAATTTTCTAGTGTCGTTTTAGCATAATCACGTTCAGTTATGATAAAGAAAACTCTAGTGCAATTTATAGCAAAACCAATTTATTTATAGCAATTTATTATAACATGAGTTGACAATTTAGTACAATATATAAGAACCTCATTAATTGATAGCACAGCTAATCAATGTTTTCATAACAATGCATAAGATGACTATTCAAATGTTGGCCAGCAGATCGTAGTTTGCGTTGCCAGCTTTACGGGTGCGCCAAAATTCGACATGATCTTCGGGTTTGGCAAAGGACGATTTAATCACATCATCCTGCAGCAGGAGATCGATCCAGGCACTCAACTTAGCGAAGCGCTTCTCATCAAAACTATAGCGCTCCTTGAGCGTGTATTTCAGAATCGACAGCCGCTCGAACCATGGCCAGATCATGTAGTCCACAAACCCTGGCTTGGCGCCACCAAAATACGCAGTGCCTCGCTTAGCCAGCTCCGTCTCGAATATATCCAGGGCGGTCCAAAGGTCATCAGCAGGCGCATCGTGTAGCAGGATCTTCATATATCCAGCGGTGGCACTATTGAAACGCTCCACCAGTATCTTATCCTTTGCACGCTGCAGTGCATCCTTGGACAGTATTGGGTTCTGCGGATACTTCTCGTCCAGATACTCGACAATGATCAGCGACTCAATCAGTGACGGCTGATCCTTCTCGGCGACCAGCTGCAGCGCCGGCACCTTCAGCAGTGGACTAACCTCCACCAGCCACTCGGGTTTCTCGCTCAGATTAATGAAGACGGTGTGATGCGGCACCTTCTTGGCATGTAGCACCAATTCAGCGCGCTGGGCATAGGGACAGAAGCGCATTGAATAAAAGATTGGCAGTCCATCATCGGGCAGCGCAGGCTTTGTGGAACCTGCAACAACAAACAGCGATTAGGCACAGTTATTTGCCAATGTTAAGCCAGGGCTGCAACATTCCTGAATCATCGCCCTCATGTTTCATGGATATTGGAAAACTTGTTTCGCCTTGTTTGAGGCCGTAGACATGCGGCATATGCGTGCATTTGCGTGACTTGGCAAGTATTTTAAAACCCACCTTTTCCCAAATGTTTGCCGGCACTCATTATGAATGGTTGTAGTTTGATACGGCCAAAGAAATTCGTTTTGGAATTTGTTATCAGCTGAAACTAGTTAGCCCAGTAGAAAAACGTCAACTGCCTGCGACTGATGAACAGCAACTAAGAACAACAGGCGGCTGTCTCTTAATAAGAAGTTCGAAAGCTTTCTGTGGGCGCAAAGAGCGTAAGCTTTTGCACTCTCTCTTTAATTGTGACGCTTTTTGTGCTTATTTAAAAACGATTTCTTTTGATGTTTATTATGCGATTAAAACGCTTTTGCTACCATATTCGATTTTTAGTTGTACATTTGCATTTGTATGCATTTAGTTGTTTTGAATACACACACATCGACATATACGCATATACATACGCATTCGGTTACTTAGTACGTTAAGAATCACGCTGATTTGTAAATATATATATATACATGTACATATATATTTATGTATATTTGTTTGTATGTATATTGGGGGAGTTCTTTTTACAACTTTTAGATTGAAATTCAAATTGCCAACTACTAAGTACACACACATTTAGATAAGTAGATTCTGATCCTTTCTGCAAAAGGATGAACTTCGGCGGTCATCAAAAAATTAACTTATCCTATTTACAAAATGCTTAAGGTCTATTCCAAAAATTAAATAAGTGATATATAAAAATATATAAATTTTACGTACAAGTTGCAGCGGCAAATACTAAATACAAAATACAGTTAAACTAATCAATAAATACATGTTTCAGTAAATTAAACAAAAAGCGCCGCACTTACTGTAATTTCCAAAAAAGCATTAAGTTGACATACAATTTGACAATTTTTGCAGAAACATTCAGATTAGCGAAATTTAGTTATATTTGGTATATGGTATCAGTTTATCACTAATCAAAATGTTTGCTCGAATATTACAATTTGATATACGCTTAGTTTGTAAATTGTTCAATTTGAGGATCGTTTTAATTGCGCATTGTTCATTCGCGAGTGGGGATTAAATTTAAAAACTACATAGATTTAAAAATACTACCAAGTTAAATTGTTAATCGTATGGTTTTTGTTTTTCGCATTTGCTGTTTTTGTTTTGCATCGTTGCCTGACGATTCCGATTCTTAAGTTTCGTTTACAGTTTCGTTATTTTTTTTAGTTTTTTGTTGTAGTTTGTTGCTCTATAAAATATGCTTGTGTTTTGCTGCATTTTGATCACGGTTCTTGCTGTTTCGTATAAATAATTTTTAATTTTTTTTACTTTTTTGATTACTGGAACGACTTGATTTTCTCAAAAAGACTTCATCTTATTGCTTCTCTCACTCGTGGCCTGACTGATGGTGGTCTTGTTGTTGTTGTTGTTGTGGTTGCTGGTTAAATTGGAGTAGTTGCTGTTGTGTTGATTTATGCCTGCGAGGAGCTGGCCACCACCGCCAGGCCCGGCGACGCTGCTGCGGCGCCGCTTCCATTGTTGGAGCTGCCCCGGCTGCCGATGAGGCTTTGGCCCACCTGCCGGCTGGCATTGATGTACCTTTTATGCGCCACAGCTGCGACAGCTGAGCTGGAGGCATTCGAAGAGGAGTTGCTGCTGTTGCTGCTGCTGTGAACAAGTGAACAGAGGTTCATCATATGCTCGATTAGGCAGGGGCTTTAGGACACACACCCCTTCTGTTCGCCATCCTTTTTGCTGTTGAACATAGCCAGCTCGATTTCCGTGTGCTGGCTGTTCATGTGACGCACCCACTCCGCGGGCGTTTCAAAGGAGCTGCAACAAAATGCAAGCAGTTTAATAGAGAAATAAGCAAAGCGGAAACAATCGAATTTACGTGGAGCAGAGATCGCAAAGCAGCGTCACATGATCCATGTTGTTCTCCTGTTGCTGTGAATGCGAATGAGGAGGGATGGGTAGAGATAAGGGCTTGGCCAATACAGCTGATCCAACGGCACTCACCGACACTCTGCGTCGCTTCTTTGGCACATACGTCTTCAAGGCTCTCAGCGCCAGATTGCTGTTGGCAGTGGCGCTGCTGCTGCTCCCGGTGCCACTGGCACCACCACCACCACTGCTCCCCATTACATTCCCGGCTGGGTCAGCGGCATGGGTGCCCAGGTGGCGGACCAGCATCTTGGTGTCCTCAAAGGATTTCTGGCATATCTCGCAGACGAGCAGCTTGAAGTTGTTGTAGTCGCGCAGCGTGTGCTCCTCGGTGTCGTCCTGTGGACTCGTCGCATTCGCCTCCAGCTTGACGGCGTTGATCTTAAAGTCCAGCGGCTGCTTGGGCGACAATGGCGCCTCCTCCTGACTCAGCTCGTGATGGTTGTCGTTTGGCAATGCGGCTCCTGTGGCACTGTTTGACCAATCGCTTGGCTCCTGTTTGATGGTCAGAAAACTGTGCGGATGCGGCGGCGTGGCTAGACGTGGCGCAACTGCAGCGGGCACCTCGTAGGACTTGACCACATGCTCATAGTGCGGCCCATCAAAATACTCATGGGAGGATGCTGAAAAGGATGTGTGTTAAAAGGAGTTGTTGACTGCATAACTGAGAGTTTACCTCGTTCACAGGAACGCTCGCGACGCAGGCGACGCTCGTATACCAAGCCCACATCCTCGCGTTCCCGCTCACAGAGCGCATCCTCTCGCTCTGCATAGTCCTGGCGGCGTAGTGTTGACTCCACTGGCTCGTTGGACGGCGCAGCCAGCGGGCAACTGCTACAGCCGACTTCTGTGCAAATGGACATCGTAGGTGGTGGTGGTGGTGCAGTTGCCGTAGTTGCTGCTGGTAGGCTGTCCACTTGACTGGCGGCTGCATAGCAGCACTTGTCCTCGGGATCAATGGCCACCTCTTTGTTGACGGATATGCCGTGCAGCTTACTGCTGCTGGCCACGCTCAGCAGTCCCGTGTGGCTGGCTATTTTCGGTGACTTGACAATCACCGGACTGTCCTTTGGCATTACGGAAGCGCCTAGGCCGCGAAACTGCTGCTGCGGATGAAGATGTTGCTGCTGCTGTTGATGCGAATGTGGATGCGTATGCAGATGATCCAGACTGTAACGTGCCGAGCCGCTGCCTCCGGCCTTGTTGCTGTATATGTCAGTGGGAAGCTGTGTGGACATCGGCGGCTGTGGCGGCGCGTGCGATGACCGCGTCCCATTCGAGACGTATAGTGCACTGGGCTCGCGCTGATGATGCAGGTGGTGGCCATGGGAGGCACTGCCGCTGCCGATGGCTCCGCTGGCTGTGCTGGTGCGACAGAGACCACGTATCTTAAGGATCTCGCCACCGCGCAACACCTCATTCAGTATGTCGTTGGAAACGGTTGCCTCGCCGCTGTACATGTACTGGACGAGTATTTGTATGGCACGATGGCTGAGATCGGGCGGAAGCACAATGTAGAGGACGCCGTTGGGCGCCGTAATTGGCGCTGTCTCGAACATGGTGGCAAAGAACTGGCTGCAGGAGCTCAGTATAAATTTGTGCGCCGATATGCCCACAGTGGGTATGTCCGATGGGATGCCACTGTTGCTATACGAACTGTATAGCATAACGTCGGCAAACTTCTCATTCCTGCGGTTAAGTGGGGGTAAATTTAAATATGTGCAGCTTATAGATATTAACTGTTTACTTACTTGTAGAGCGTAGCAATGGAAGTATTCAAATAGGACAAATGAGAGTCCCATTTCAGATGATAGTTTTCAGCAGCCATTTTTGCAGCCGGAGCAGCGTTTGTTGAACGCCTTGAAATGCAACTGCCTTCGCCTCCTGCTGTGCGCATAACAAACAAAATCAATAATAAAATCGATAAGTGGCGCGCAAAATCTTAAAGCTATCAAGCAAACGTTTTGCAACACTGCGCACAAACATATCTATCGCTCAACTATCGAGCTATCGAATTATGTTTGTTTTTGTTGCGCTTGCTGCATGTCAACAAGGAGCTAAGCTTGATTTTCTTACTTAATTCTTAATTGTTAATAATGGGCACTACTACAGACTTTAACAATCGCCTTATTGAACTGGTGCGCGTTTATCCCTGTCTATATAACCGGTCGCTGCGTATAGCACCCTATGATGCCCTTAAGAAAAAGGACACGGAATTGTGGTGCAGTATTGCAACTTCCCTGAAAACGGACGGTAAGTCGGTTGGAAAATGATTGATAGCACTTTACGAAAACTTGTATAGTTTCTAAATAACGAACAGTCGGGACGTGCAAAATGCGCTGGAATCAAATGTTAGAACGTCTGCGCGTTGAGCGGCAGAAGGCGAGCTCCGATTGGAATCTGCTGACAAAGTTGCGTTTCATTGGACAACATATTCACGGCATTAACTATCACAATAATGAGCGCCAAATGATAACGCCTGATACTCTAGAGTCACAATCCAGAATTATGTGGCGTGAACTCAATCGCAGCCGACTGAGCATGGGTGACGATGAAGCGCTGCAGGAGGCAATGGATGAGCAGCATGTGACCGCAGCACCACCAGCGACGACTACTGCTACTGCTGTTACGCCCGCTCCCGTAGCCAACGACGATCCGATGAAACGCATTGAGGCGCTGCTGCAGGGCTTGGGCGCTAATCGCACCAAGGCAGAGAAGAAAATACTCGCCTATTTGTGCAAATGCAATTTGCGTGCCCTCAACGAAGAGCAAATCGATGATATATTTATTTAGACAAAACTCCGCATCAAACGACAAACAAACAAATGCACTGATTAGCATGTAGTTGTTGCAATGTGTAACTTATTTGGCTCGGAAGTCTCGGGGGGGTTGGGCGCAAAAATCGAATCGGAGACCACACCAAAAACAACTCCTACTATGACGCAGTTGGTTGAAGCGCTTGCTGGTCAAAGAGTGCGCGCGCAAGCAATAACATATCCAATAACCATGTCTGGCCTGGGTGGGTGGGATGTGGGGGGTCTTCGCATTCGGGGTAGACGACGCCAAACAGGCATTTAGTTTATTAATTTTGATGAGTCTGTCCTGCCGCCAGGAGAGACATACATAAGCGTATCCCAAAACACTATTATGAGCTATGGCCCACCCCTATCGACCCGCTACCCCTACCAGTTAATATGAACTACTACAACTACACACCACAGAGGGCCCGCCACCTTGCTAAAGTTGATGTGGTGTTGTATAGTCGCTGGTAGCGCATTAACACCACATTATCGATTGATTTGAGCAAAAGGCACGCACAAAAATCGATAAGCATGCAAAGCGAAATGCAAATGAATGTACAGTTCAATTGTTAGGGCTTTCTCTAACTGAGCAATTAATCACAATTAATTTTTAGCTTTTGTTTATTTATTGCTAATAAATGTTTTTAAAAAATACGCGCCTAAATCTCAAAAGGCATTTCTGTGTGTGTATTAAATATATATATATATATATATATGCGACATATGATTCACCTTTGCTTTCCTTTTGTTTCGCTGACTTGTAACGGTTAAATCCAAAAAGCTTGCTGTTCGCGTCTTGTGTTATTTGTTATTGTTATTGCTGCTTTTACAACATTTATGTGGGCACATACACACGCACGCACGCACATACACGACGTTTAACTGCTAACTGCGCAGCGCGTCCAAAGCTCTCGCTTGTCAGCGTACTAATGGTCACGGAATAGGACTTCAAAGCTAGTCCTGGCTACCAAAAAGAGCGCCGCAGACAAAGGGCCAGAGAGCAAAGGCAAAAGAGCGTGTGTGACAGAGAGAGAGAGCGAGAGAACGCGCGCTTGCACTCACGTGCGCATTGTTATTGTTGTGGTTGATTTGAAGTTACACACACAGACGCACACATATACAATGAACGCGCGTAAATTGATTTTCCTTATCGATTTATTTTACTGGCTGCACGTTACTTTCAAATTGGCTGCGGCTGCGCCTCGTCGGCAATAGTTGCTGTTTCTTGTGCCAAGCTCTTGACGATTTCCTCCTTTTCCGTTTCTTGTCCCAATTTCTTGATAATTTCCTCCTTTTCCAGCTGCATTTGCGTGGCCGTCGAAGTATCCTGCTTGAACAGCTCGCGCAGGAACATTGTGGCGTATACGGCTGTCGGAAGTGTAAATTCCAGTAATAATGCCGTATAATTGCCATCTGACTCAGCGGGCTCGGGTGTTACTTCAATATTCTTCAGCTGCTCCCAGTCGGAGGCTATCAAAGTGTCCTCGTGTGTGCTGTATCGACGAAAACTCCATGTCAAATCATTGGCTTCTATCAGCAATTTGCGATAGGCACCGCCCAGCGCATAGGTTTTCTCCTTGTGCCGCAGCAGCTCCGAGGACAGGCCCACCTCGGCAAGCATCTCCTCGTACCAAGCGGCGCATTCGTTGTTGGGATAAGTTATATCGTAGCCAGGTAAAGGCAGCACAACATCCGCCAGCTTGTACTTATCGCTGGCAATGTCCTCCGCTGTGAGTGGTCTCACTTTCCGTTTAAAAATTGACTCCTCTTCCAACAAACTATCGCCATCGCCTTCCATTACCTCATCTTCAACGCTTTCTTCAGCTTCAGCTGCAGGCACAGGCACAGACACTTCTGCAATGCTGTCGTCCTCGACATAGACCAAGTCACCCGGTATTAATTTTAGGCCGAACTCTTTGATGCGTCGTGAGGCAATGCGATTGAAGATCAGACTTTGATAGGCATGCGGATACAGCAGCAACATGTTGCGTGGTATGCGACGCAGCGCAGCTGAATAATCATTCTCTCCATAAGTGGCCAGGCCATCCAGCAGTTTCTTCTCAATGAACTTATTGCCATAGAACTTGGCGGCGGCGGCAGCCGAATCGCGATTCTCCCACCAGGACTCGCGTATAGCGCGCATAAATTCCACATCGTTGTCACGCGGCTTCAGTATCAGCTCGCAGGCCAGCTTGTAGTCGCGCTTAAGCAGTGCCACGCCCACCTCATAAGTAGGCACAGTGGCGCTGTTGCCAAATCGCTGCAGGCCATAATAGTTGATAAAGCCGCGCTCCTTTAGCGACTGCAGCGCCAGCTCAATGTGCTCCTTCGGCTGTGTGATGTGCCGCAACGCAATGCGAAAACGATTGCCTTTCAGATCGCCCAGTTTCAGTGTGCTGGGTGTAAAGTTAAAGTTGCCTATGTAGACACTGCCCATGCCTCGAACAGCATTGGCGATAGCCTCAGGTGTGCGACGCTTGATGCTAAAGCGCTGTGTGGTCTTGGCCCGTTTGTCCTTGGTACCGCAGTAGTTCACCTGGGAAGCACGCAGCCTAATGAGAAAATATTGTTATTTATTTAGAGTTCACATGTATTTGTGTTCAGCTACCCACGTTAGACGGTTGGCTATCGTTGCGGCCACCTCACTCGTGTCCATATTCACTTTGTGCACCAAAAATGTGACGAAATCGTGCGGGAAACTCCAACGATTGTCAGCTGTGGAAATTAAACAAGAATAATTAGCGATGCCATAGTTCAATAGTTCCTAAAGTTGTCTACTTCAATTCCCTACACATTTGAATGATAATGGAATTACATATTACTCAAAACACTTACAGCGTCCTGGCTTGGGCTTTAAAATGCGTATGATTTTCTTCTCCTCAGCTTCTGGCGATTGTTCATCTGCCTGCTTCGGCGGCTGCTGGTCAAGTGTTTTGGACACCAACTTGCCCTGGTATAGCTGCTTGATAAGCAGATGTACTTGTGTGCGCTGCTCCTTGGTCAGACTGGTGACATTCACATCCACATTCTGTTCATTCTTGGCATCATATTTGGCCGTTGACAAGTCGGTTATTTGCTGCCACACAGTCTCGTCAATTATCGGCGCAAGCTTCTGACGCCATTCATCCAGCAGTAAGGGATCCACAGCTGCAAATAATACAATAAGCCATAGTATATGGACTGCTTTTGGTTGATTGCAGCTACAAACGTTCAATTTCCACTTTTGGCACTTTGGTGTCATTTAGCTGCAACACGTGTCCTTCGGTGTCGATTTCGTTTACATGAAAATCTGAGAATCGGGATTTCAGAATGCCTGTAAAGCCGGCCAAGTCCGCGTTGGTAAATTCCGTAATGCCCACTTGATTCTCGAGCAGCGTGCACTTTTGCTGTGGTCCTCTGAAAATCAATGCCGGCTATTAAAATAAAAACATGCTTTCATGGTGCTCCCAAATTTAACCTGTTGCGGGGCTTTGAAGGGTCGTTGCCATTGCTATGCCTTGGGTGATTTTTCTTCTGGTCACGCCAGTTTTTCTTGTTGTACGGTTTGGACTGGAAATTCCGACGTCCTCGTCCACCTCGATCCTTGCCCATTTTCAACGAATCTTTACGTTTTGTTTTCCTTCTTCTTTCAAACTTATCGATAAATGTTTAAACCCACGTTTCCATTACTTTGCCATTCACATGCAAACGCATTATGATATCGATACTCCCACCGATAGTTTAGTAGATACAGAGAAGATGGCTTTGTTGCAAAAGTTTCATATAAAATAAAAAAAATTACACCACATCAAAGCTAAAAGTCAACTGCCAGAGTGCTATAAAATTGTGATACAAATAAAAATAAAAACAAAAAAAATGCTACCACACATGAGTGCTGACGAGAATAATGTTCCGTTCGTGGGCAGAAAGGTGTATATAAATCCAAATTTTCAGGGCCAATTATCGAGTGCGCTGCAGCTCCAAGGTCTTCCCAACGCCAGCACGCTCCAGTCATGGGATGGACCAGCCATACACATCAATCCGCGTTTCCTGCAACGCCAGCGCGAACTACAGGTGCAACAGCTAAAACAGCAGATGCAACAACTACATCAGCAGCAACAACAGGTTACGTATTACCAGCCAACTGTTGCTGCCTCTGTGACGCCGCCACCGCCAGCCAAGATTATAAGCAAGGCCAGTACTTGTCTGGTGCGCAAGCAGCCCGTCAAGCTTGCGCCCACGCCCACACCCATACTACGTACACAGCAACCCCTGGTTAGCATATCGAGGCGAAAACTCATCCGACAGGGCGCCAGCATAGTAAAGGAAAGGATAGCTACAACTACGCTAGCTCCTGCTGCCAAGCGCACAAGGTACAAACTAGTGCGCGCTATATCCTTAACAGCCAACAGCAGCACTCCACTGGTCAAGAAACGTCGCACGCGCGATTTTGTCGCACGCTATGCGTTAAGTCGCACAAATGATCTAATCACAGGGAAGAAGTTAAGGTAAGTATCGTAGCTATCATATTTAACTGTAGCTCTAACATCTCTTCAACTTGAAGCTTAATATCGCACCTGCTGAAGCCCAGCGTCAACAAATCGCTGAGCATGGTCAGCATTCATGGCGTTATGTACAAGAAGACGGCCAAGAATAAGCTAACCAAACTGGATTCCAGTGGCCCGACCACAACAGCTATGCAGCTGCCGAAGACCACCAATTCAACCGGTCGCACACTCTTTGTGCGCGGCACCAAGTTTGTGCTAGATCCCACGGGCTGTCGTCTGACTCGCGTGCCCGCTCATACTTCACAACTGAGCGTCAACAAGAGTCTGCGCCTGCGCATCGACATTGGAGGCCTGACGTACGTGTCTTCGCCAAAAGCACAGAACGTCTTCATACGCACCACGAATCATGTGTCACGTGCACATCTCATGACCGCCAAGCAGCGCAGTCTGCAGGTGCTGAATCGGTCGCTGGTGAAGACAAATGTGCCCTGTGCCATCTACCAGCGGCTGGGCAAGTGTGCGGCTCACAGTCGCGGCAAGTGTAGACGACTGCACGACAAGCGTCAAGTGGCCATCTGTCCCAGGTGAGTCGCTGTCCACTTCGCCAACATGGACTTTAAGCTCTAATTCTTTCAGTTTTCTGCGCGGTGAGTGTAATAAATCGGGCTGTCTGCTCTCGCACAATGTGACGCTGGAGAAGATGCCCGTGTGTCGTTACTATCTGCGGGGTGTTTGTGTGCGCGAGGATTGCCCGTACTTGCACAAGAAACTGAGCGGCAAGGCGGAGATTTGCATCGACTTTCTGCGTGGTTATTGTGCACGCGCCGCTGATGTGAGTTGTGTGCAAAAATTGGCTACGATTCTGATTAACTCCCTTTCCTTTTCAAGTGCAATATGCGCCATGAGTTTGTCTGTCCGGAATTTGCGCGCCTCGGCAAATGCGAGTTAACCAACTGCAGCTACTGCAAGCAGATGAGGCAACAGAAATTTACGGCTACCCAGAGTAAATCAAAACCGAAACCCAAAACAAAAGTATCCAAGCCGGAGGTAAAAGGTCCAGTCGAGGAAATGCCAAGCAGCTCACGGTATTTTAAGTGCGAAAGTGATAAGTATCAGCCAGTGCCCGCCGATCAGCAGCCGGATGAGCAGATAGATGAATTGCTAGACCAGGACGCTGGCTGTGGTAGCGGCAGTGGCTTTGGTCTGCGTCAGCGGCCCAAACTGGGCACACTACCGGCATTTATACCACTGGGCGGCGGAGGCGAACAGAAGTGATCCATGCGACAGACTTGGACAAATGTTTCAGGTACAAATTAAATCCCTTTAAGTATGTAGTTAAGTTGGCATAAGTTTTAATTTCCTTAGTACTTAGGTTCAAAGTAATTCAAATAAAGTTCGCTATATTCAAAAAACAAAATTTGAATGTGGCATTCTATAACCACAAAATTCAAATTGTGTTTTAATTTAAAAGAGAATGGTTCACACTTTACAAAAGCGTATTTACAATTAGAAACATATCTGGATATACATATGTATGCAATTGAAAGCTAAAACGAATCCTCTTCGTCGTCCTTCTGGTCCTCCTCTTCGTCGTTCTCCACATCGTCACCCTGCACATTGCCGTACAGCTCAATTTTACTGTCGAGAAAACGGAAATCCTTCAGTATATGCAACTTATTGCTGAAACCAGCAATCGACATAAGCTTGAAGGGGTTCGTTTGCCACACCGATGAGTAGCTGGCCGTGTGCTCCACGGGAATGTTCGCCTGCAGCGTGCCGTTGAGCGTATAGAACTGTACGTGATTGTGCTCGCCACCAATGAGCACACAGTCGTCCACAAAGTCGCAGACATGCACGCGTCCGGGAAAATCAAAGACTCGCGTGAATTCCATTGTGCGCAGATGCCATATTGCTGGACGCGGACCGCCGCCGCACACTAGCCAGTCGTCGTTAACCGATACGGCGCCAATCCATTTCCCCCAATCCGGACGCATCAGATGCGGGTTTTTATGCGGCTCCAATATCGATGTGGGCTCCTTTTGCTTGTCGGACCAGAAACGCACCGTGCCGTCCTCGGCACTGGAGTAGATGCGTCCATCCGGTTGGCCAACGACGCAGTGCACGTAGTCGGTGTGGCCGCGATACTCGCGCTGTATGCGCCCATCCTCCAGATCGATCTGATAGACGACACCATCGCCACAGCCAGCATACAGGGTGTCCGTTTCTGAGCACAGCCAAAGTGAGTTGACATCTGGCACTTCGACAGCATCCACGGGCATGGGTATTTTGATTTCATAGGCACGCTTGGTGCTCAACGTTTGCTCCTCCTCGTTCCACCGCAGGCCATAGATGAGTCCAATGGCGCCGACGATCAGAAAGTCGCGATGGAAGGCGAGACAATTGATGTCCACATCGGAGCCCTGCGGAAAGACCTGCAGCTTGCACGGTGGCTCCTCTGTGCATTTATCCAACTCTTTTAGACTGAAAAACAATCTGTTAGTCCAAATGCAAATACCGGCAAACTAAAAAACTGCCTACCTGAGTACGAAAATATCGCCGAACAGATTGCCTGCAAACAGGTACTTCTGTGATGTTGATATGGCTTGTGCCAAAACATTGTTATAAGCTCGTTTAAGATCTCGCTCCCTCATAGTTTTATTTATAATTTTCAGACAACAAAAACGCGCTGTTTACGGTAGCTAGGGCAGCAATGTTAACCTTACAGTGCGAGCGAGAGGTATATATGATCTAGTGACAGCTGGTATGCGAATTGAGACAACTTTAACATTTTAAAAAATGTTAGTAACAGAGCTGCCTTTCAGTTTTTCAAAAAATTTAAGAAAATTGTTTTGTTAATGCAGTTTTTGTGTAAAGAACAATTTAAATGCCAGTAATTGTTCTAGCCGTTGTCCATTTTAAGAGAAATCCGGCGAAAGTATCTCGGAATTATCTGAGCTTTAACAGAACAGCTGTTGGCTAACATACTTTTCACAGCTTAGCTCACTCTATCGATTATCATCGAAGTCGATGCAGAGCTGCAACATTTCCGTTCAGTTGGGAAGTAAATTTAAAAGTGAATATTTCAAATATAATTTACAACTGGTTTTAAATATATTTATTGTAAGTCAGTGCACTCGATGCACAATAAATATTCATGCTATGCCCAAAATATGTTGACAGTAAAATCACTTACACAGTGTACAGTTTGGAATTATAGCCATAAATTTAAGAATCCAGTTCCGAAAAATGCGTTTTTGCTTTGATCAAAGTTCAGTGACATGAAAAACGTGTGTCAAAGTGAGCTGTTCAATGCTCACAGTAGCTCGAGGAAGTTTGTTTATCCAATTATATGTTTTGTTTTGTAAGCAAGACATTTGCGCTAATGATTTAAGACCCGCCCAAAGACTCATATTTTTTGAAAACCATAATTATCCATATTTTGTTTGTCTGAATAATTTAAATCGCAAATTTGAATTCCAACCCGTCTAATTGTGTTGTTGTTTTGCGACTCGAAGCTTTGCCGATTATTGTGACAGTTCTAATTTAAATGCAAATGGCTTATTGAACAATTAATTATATCGATCGCTTTTAAGCGGCGCCAATTTGCCGTTGGCGCTACAAAAGCCAAATTAACGAGAACAAAAGCTTACAGCGAAAATACCACAAAAGCCGTAAACATCAGAAATTGCTTTACTAGCACGTTGAATGCCAAATGCGGTTTTCCAACTTTATCTATATTGCCAGCAAATATCAAGTTTTCGAAGTAGTCAGAGCTGCGCTTCGTTTGATAAGGTTTTAATACGTTTGGGACAAGTTGAGAACTTGACTTATAATGCGTATGCCAAATCGACTGGGCACCCATTAATTTGAATGATTTGTTTTAACGACTTTCTTTCTAACTTAAATTAATATCTTGATAAGCAATTCGCACATGTTTTTTTTGTTTTGGAAATACCAATCGAAAGACAATAACTGCAGCCGTCTGGCGCCAATCAATTTCTTTGCCTTCGGGTCTCTCGATCATCATGTTTGACTAATGATAAACGCGTCTCAATCTGATGACCGTAAGTAAATAATTTGTTTGTTACACTCAAACAAAAGCGGTTCGTCATGGGAGTTTGTTATTCGCTTTTGGCCCAGTATTTTAGTTTTTGGGAATTCCCAAGCGCTTTGGATGTGTTTGTTGCCGCTTCTTCCTAGCGGCTCTTTCTTCTTTCTATTTTGTTGCTTGCCTAACGAAATTAGAATTTGATTAAGCTCTGGGGCGCTTGAGCATCGAATGAAACCAACCCAACCGGATCTAGTTTGCCAAATCGTTTTTCAACATTTTTCGAAAGCACCACAAAACACTGGGAACGCAATGGGGAAAGAGCAGGGAGTAGGGGTAGCAGGGAAGAGGGAGCTGGCAGCTAAATTACTGTCACTGCCATGACTACTGGTTCTACGCGTCGGCCCGCTGCTTATCATTTACATTCGATTTGGAATGTTTTTAATGAATTTGTGTAGCTCATATCAAATAAATCACTTTGGGGGGCTGACGTCAACGCACGATTTGTTATGGTCTTTTTTGTGGGCGGGTCCGCAGACAAATCAAATTAATTGCCATCGCTTTGGGGGGGTTAATGCACTTCCAATGTCAGTAGTTCCAAAACGTATAGAACACTTCGCAAATTGCCTGATCCACTTTCCAAAAAAATCCGTCGTCAAGGCCAACTACTTTCTCTCGCAAGGTAAACAACATTTTGGCGCCAGTCTCAAGACGCTGAACTTTGTTGACAAAAAAACAAAAACACAAAAACACAAACACAACATTTTCGATCGGGTGTTTCCCTGATAAGGCATTTGCATATATTTACATGAAATTTAAATCAAAATTCAAATAAATCTTCTGGGCTTCTGTCTGAGGAATTTTTGCGCAACACAATTGCCTTTAAATCAGATATGCCATTAGTTAAAGCAGTTAATTCAAATTGGCTTAAATCGTTAAGGCTTAAATGTAAATTTTTTATTGCACCCCGATCGACCAGTTCGATTGCCCAAAATGAATAATGTGTGCAAATCAAAAGCTATATAAGTATTTTTATGATGTGCCGAAAACTAATTGGTCGCTGAGTTAGTTCGCCATTCTCTATAGAGAATATTCAATATTCTAGATTCTAGGCTAGAACAATGGGAATTTTCGCATATTTCCTGTTCTGATTCTGTATAATCAGCCGATGAGATGAAAAGGTCAAGAGTTCTCATTGTTTGCCCGTTGATGTAAGCTATTCTAAATATTCACACCCAACGCCCCATTTGATTTGGGCACCTGTTAACTGTTTAGTTTAGCTCTAGCTGTTCGGCTGCCAGAGGTGTGAATTAATGCCAAGACTTTTATAGAGTGTACACAAGTTTCCCACAACGATATTCAAAACAAACCACAACAACAACCAAAATCAAATTTCCGTTGCCGTTACAGTTTTTTATGATAGCTTTTTGTATATTTGTTTATATATTTGTTTATTTAGTACATTTAATTAATGCGGTAGACGTCGACGCTCCTCTCATTAACAACATTCCAACTTGGCGCCAATTCCATTAACTCCCATTTCGATTTGATATTTGATTTCGTTTTGTTTTTTTGCGCCGTCAAATAAACCAAATAAACTGGAAAACTAACTGAAAACACCAAGTCCAAAACAAAAACACTTCTTGACTCAGCACATAAAAACTAGAACTTAATTTACATATTTATTTGTTTATAATAAAACAAAAAAAAAATAACCAAATCACAAACACAAATATTGATTCATCTTTTAATTCTCGTTAAATTCGCATGAAAGTTGCGCCCCGAAATTAACAACATTTCTCAACAACTCCGACTCAGACTGAGGCGTAAATTAATAATTTATACTAATACTGGCGCCAAAAAAAGAAAAAATCCAATAATATTTTTGAACGGAGTCCCCGTTGTTTTTATATCAGTGAAAAAAATGCGCAAAAGAAGCTACTTTCAAAAAAAGAAAAAGAAGAGAGAAAAACGTCTTGAAATTCGAAAACAAAAACAAAAAACAAATAAGCTGTCATATTTTGATTTGAATATATAAACTGTTCACAATGCTCAACTCCATATGCATATTTAAAGCGTATTTTGTCACTAAGCGAAGCCAAATGAAATTTGTTTGGGCACCTGTTGCTAGGACCAGTTCTCTCTGCTCTCTTACTATTATTAACTAAAAATAAGCGTATGTTTTCGTAGAATTTTGTGAATTTTTACGCACAATCCCATGCCAATTGCGCCTAAGCAGGAAAGCACTTGAACCCCAAGTCCAGCGATAGGAGCGGTTCTGTGATATCAAATCGACTTTAAAACGAGATTTTGCGACTTGTTTGCTGTCATAATAACAAGCTACCGCAGAAGACGACATCGTCATCGGAGTAGCTCTCAGCAGCAACAGCAACAACAAGCATCATCATGACGAAGAGACTAAGACCGAGACGGAGACTGAGACTGAGACTGAGACTGAGTCTAAGTCTGGGTCTGATCTCTCAGCGCGTCGCAGCTCAGACAGATAACCGGCAAAAATGACAACAACAAGAACAACAACAAGTAGCTGTTGTGTTCCGACGACGTATAAAATATCACGACATCGTCAGAATGGATTTAAACTGAAGCGAACGTTTGAAGTGTGCAGAAGCAAAAATACGCAAAGCATTTTATATATGAACATATTTATTCTCGAAAAAGTCGACAAGTGAATCACACACAAACAGAAAAGTGCAAGTGACAACAACAGTGACAATAACAAAATGCATACACAAATATTGAGTTTAAGTGCTCTGAGCCTCATCCTGCTGCTCTGTCGGACTGGGCCGAGTGCTGGCTATGCCATTGGCCAGGCCAAGTTTGGGAACATCGAAAAGTTCCCCTACCAGGTGATGCTCATCGGCAAGCAGCTGTGGCGCAAGCGCATCCTCTGCGGCGGCACATTGCTGGACAGGCGCTGGGTACTCACCGCCGGCCACTGCACCATGGGCGTCACCCACTACGATGTGTATCTGGGCACCCGGAGTGTGGACGCCACGGAGCAGCTGGGCGGCTTGGTGCTGCGCTCCAATAAGTTTATTGTGCATGAGCGCTTCAATCCCGAGACGGCAGCGAATGATATTGCGCTGGTCAAGCTGCCGGTGGATGTGACTTTCACATCACGTATACGCCCAGCGGCGCTGCCGGGCAGACAGCGTCTGGATCAGTTTACGGGCCAGAGTGTGGTGGCCAGCGGCTGGGGTGCCATGGTCGAGATGAGCAGCTCGGATGCCATGCAGTACACTGAACTGAAGGTGATCTCAAATGCGGAATGCGCCGAGGAGTACGATGTGGTTACGGCGGGCGTCATGTGCGCCAAGGGCCTGAAGGATGAAACGGTCTGCACCGGTGACTCCGGTGGCCCGCTCGTCCTCAAGGGCACCAATCAGCTGGTGGGCATCACCAGCTTTGGACCAGCCGATGGCGAAGCTGGCGGCGGCTGTGAGCGTACCAATATTCCCGGCGGCTTCACTCGCGTCACCCACTATCTGGACTGGATCGAGAGCAAAATTGGCAGCCACACGCATCACCAGCATCAGCAGCAGCAGCATCAACAGCAGCATCAGCAGCAGCATCAGCAGCATCAGCAACAACAACAACAACATCACATTTATCGCGATGATAATCTCATTTGAGCTGCACAATTAGTGATCTTAACTTTGACTGAATCCAATCGTCTAGCTTTATCTAATTGATATATGTAAATACGTGTGATATTTGTAAATACTCTCTTCTCACTTAGCTAATTTCCCAAAATGATTCATGAATTTGTTTTTAGTTTATAACTATTTAAATATCTATTATTTATTCTAATTTTAAGTCAAAACAACAAGAAAGGTTCAGCCTCCCAATCTGTGAGCTGCCCCAAAACGAAAAGAAAGCAAACAAAAAAAGTATGCAAAGAAATAAAATTAAAAGAGTTGAAAACATTTTTAAACAACAATAACAAAAAAAAACAAAAACCCGCCTGATATTTTTGCTTTTTATGCAGCTGCTTTTATTTTAGTCATGCTGATTCGGAATTCCCGCGAGATCAGCGATCGTTAGATAAAAAAAAAACTTTTACGCTAATTTTCACCAGTTAACTGTTTATTAGCTTTACATAATGTTTGGTTTTGTTTTTAGCTCGCTGAACAGGGGTGCAAAATATTTTACATACATTTCATATATTGACTTTACACTTGATAAACGCTTCGAGATTGAGATCTTCAGCGAGAACTTCAAAGCTCCACTCCAGTTTTGGCCACTTCATCCGATGATGACGCAGTTCCGTGATAAAAGGCAGATGATTCCATTCGACAACAACAAAGCTAACTGGAGACTGTTAATACTATGACTTTCAGTTTTTGTTTTTATACCCTGAACCCATTAAAAATGGGTAAAAAGGGTATTATGGTTTTGTGCAAATGTATGTAACAGGCATAAGGAAGCATCTCCGACCATATAAAGTATATATATTATTGATCAGTATCAATAGCCGAGTCGATCTGGCCATGTCCGTCTGTCTGTCCGTCTGTCCGTCTGTCCGTCTGTCTGTCTGTATGAACACACAGATATCAGAGACTACAAGAGCTAGAGACTTCATATTTGGAACATAAGTTCTCCTAATCCCGGGACAGATCAAGTTTATTAAAATTTATCGATAGCTCGTCCCGTTCAAAAGTTATCGATAAATTTCGATTTTAGACCAGCGTTTTTTGGATATAACTTACAAGTTATAAGAGCTAGAGGCCCCTAATTTGACATGTATAATCTCGAATAGCATACACATGTAACAAATATTTCACTTTTTGGATACCACCCCCCAAACCCCCCAAAAGTTAAAAAAACCCATTTTTGAAGGTACGACCTTGCAATTTGGTTTGGTAACACATATTATCGACAATTGTTTGCCCCAAAAATTTCAATATGATCGGACAATAAACACAGAAGTTATTTAAGATTTAACTTTCCATTGTGTGGGGCTCAGCGAAAGAGCAAGCTAACTGCTTAAACCGCTGGCACTGCTTGTACTGCTTGTACTGCAGCATGTGTGTGTTTAGAGTAGTACGAATGATTGTAAGGACTGGGTTCAGGGTATCTCCTAGTCGGGCACTCCCGACTAGAGCACTCTTACTTGTTTCTTTTCTTCATGTTATTGTTCTGTCATAAATTATGTCAGTTCAATTATATTCTAAAACTCAAGCACTGAATCGGGACTTATTTAAAAAAAAGATGACGTACATTTGATTTATCTAGTGATATCAATCACAATATATCGATTTTTATGTAGATCACTACTTTGTCAAATTAATCGCTTGAGCTTAATCATTTAACTGGAGAGGTTTTGCAGAAGTTATATGTATCTTTTGAAGCACTTTAACAAAATTAGAGTTTAAAATATAAACTAACCAGCTGCATCGTTATTAGAAGCACATGCTAAAGCAAACTCCCAAGTTAAAAAACTGGTTATCTTAACTAATTTGGCTTTATAGTTGAACGTTTCCTAAATAGCACGTGGAGACAAATTAGTCAAGGTAATTGAATGTGATGTTTTCTATCTAAACTAACCTTGGGTTCTCTATTAAAACTTACATTCAATTAACTTACTAATTAGCTGAAAGCAAATCGTGAGCCCAGCTAAACTGATTTGCATATTCTATATTAATAATACATGCCAAAAGGTTCAATTAAATCAAATTGCAATACTGATATATATGAAAAGGTTTAGGTAAATGAATTGAAACTGCATTTGAAAATATATTGGTTTTCACATCCACTTTATTGTCGCATACGTAATTAACTTAGAATTTGAGTTGAGTTCTTTTATAGAGTTGTGTAAATTTAAATTTAGTTAAAGCAGTTGACCGATAAGTGCCCATTGTCTTCAGATAAAATTGAAGCTAAAGCTCTTGGCATAACAATTAGATATTCGACTAATATACTTATTTATTTGGTGTTTAGCTTTGTGCAGATTTTGGTGCGTTTTAGATTCTAAAAGAGTGCTATCAAAAATGGGTTCTTGGCTACATTTATGAATTTGGGACGCGGTTAACACACTTTGGCTGCCCTTGCCTTCTTTTGCAGCACGCAATCGATGGCGGCCACCACCTCCAGGAAGATATCATCGACATCCCGCTCGGCATTGATCTGCAATATACAACAATCAGCAAAGATTCACTTAACATATATTTGATTGGGTGCGTACCGTTAGGGTCTTATCTGCATACAGCTCCAGAATGGCGCTGGTATTTTGCTTGAAGGTTTGCAAGCGGGAACGAATCGTCGCCTCATTGTCATCGGCACGCTTCACCTGTGCGGCGGCAGCGCGTGCCAGGATGCGCTTCAGCATTGTGTCCTCGGAGCACTCGAAGTACAGAGCCAAGTCGGCGGGTGCCACCTGCTCCTCAAAGGCAATGCCCTGATTCCGCTCGCGCGGATAGCCATCGATGAGGAAGCCCTTGGAGCTGCCCTTGGCGCGTGTCACCGCCGCATTCAGCAGCGACAGTACCTCGGCATTGGGCACCAGGGCGCCGCTGGTCATGATCTCCTGCAACTGGCGACCCTTGTCCGAGCCGGAGGCCACCTGCAACATAACACAGAGGGAGTCAGAATGCAAGCTGATATAACTTTGCCAAAACTAAACCGATCTCCTCCAAATTGAGTATCCATTTAAGGATTGGTGGCTTACCTCATCGCGCAGCAAATCGCCGCTGCTCAGATGCGTGAATCCGTATTTCTCCACAATTTTGGCGCATTGTGTGCCTTTGCCACAGCCGGGTCCGCCCAGAATCCAGATGATGGGTATTTCCGACTGTAAGAGAGCAGCGATAGCAAGGGAGATTAGTGGGGCTTAAGTAGCGCTCTATGATCGACAACTACAATTAGCCAAGTTAGTGTTTGACTGGATTTTACGAAAGCCATAGTTAGGAGAGTTAGGGAGCAGAGGTTCAACGACATATCTTTTCTTTTTACAATTTGTTGGTGTTTCGCAGCCGCCACAGTGCATGCCATAGACATCAATAGAATCGTGGTAAATGGTAGTAGTGTGTGTGCCCAAAGGACACGCCGGGAGCTACTTACAGCGGCTTGTGCCTTACGCAGCTGCTCCGCTTTCTGTTTCTCTTGGGCCTCCTTCTTCATGGCCATTTGGTGACACATAAATAACTACACAAATGGAATGTGAATAGAGTAGAGGCAAAGAGGCAGTACTTATATAGTGCAAGGGCTTTACTTTTCGGATGCATCATCAAGTAATTGATTTCAATGAAAACTAATGGGGAAGGATTATATTCGGCGTGCCGAAGATTTTATACTCTTTTCGAACCTTTAGACAATTTTCACTCTGCTAACTGCAGCACTTTCATCTGTAAAAATTGATATCATATGATATCAATTTGAATTTATATATTAAATTTATTTCCAGTTGTATAGCAGTTTTAAGATATAGTGATCTGATCCGGCCGGCTCCGATCAATGTGATGTATGTTTGAATAATATGTATCTGTGCACAGTTTCATCGCGATAGCTTTGAAAACATGGGATTTATGGCCAAAACCGACTTCCAGTTGTATGGCAGCTATAAGATATAGTGGTCCGATCCGGCCGGTTCCGACCAATGTGCTGACCCTTTGAATAATAAGTCTCTGTGCAAAGTTTAATAACGATAGCTCAAAAACTGAGGGACTAGTTTGCATACATACAGACAGACAGACAGACGGACATGGCTAGATCAATTTGTTTTGTCATTCTAAGCATACTGGCAGTAACTTTTGGGGGTCTCTGACGCTTCCTTCTATGCGTTACAAACTTCAGCACAAACTTAATATACTATTTTCTTCGAAAAGAGTATAAATATATATAAAGTTTTTACAAATTTGCTTATCGGCCAGTAGCTTACAATTTATTCATTTTTAGTATAGTATCAAGTAAATAATAAAAATGTATATGAATAAAAATAATAATAATACTAATTGTATAGTCCACAACAAATAATGAATAATGCACAAAAAAAACTACTACATAATTAAAGCAAATGTACTCTATAGTTAATATGTAGTTATTAGTTTTCGTTTTTGTTTTTTTCTTTTTTTGGCATTACGCCAATAGCTAAAAACAAAATCAAACGAAATGTTTGCCGCCAACTTTAACATACACAATTAGGACAGCCTTCAAAATATTCTATATATACATATAGTATATAGTCGACAAAAAAAACATCTATATAAGCTGTGCGTTGTAATTGTGAGTGTGTGTATGTTCATAAATTGTAAGTGCTCCAATGGCATTGATCTTGAGCGCAGTTGGGGGAAAAAGTGTTCAATTTAGCTCTATTATTTATCCCTCGAATAAACGGCCCGTGGAATAACAAATCATCGATTCCATGTAGCACTACTGCTTTTGCGAAAACTTTTGCTCAATTTGTGTCCGGAATTTATAAACAAATTGAATGAGTTTTATGGCTCAAATGAAATTTTGTTTGTGTGGGTGTTTTGCGCTCGTTTAGCGCTAGTATTTTGTATATATTATTGCTACCTCTATTTATTATATCTGGGGGCCCCCTCCCTGTTGCCATTTCGAATGTTCCGCATTGTCGCACCTAGCGAACAATTCGTTTAGAAATTCATATAAATAAATTACGGCCCAAAAGAAAACCACTGAGAATGAATGAATCTCGGGGCGTTTTGATAATTTGCAGGTTGTTTTTCACATAAATATTAGCACTTTTTGTTTTTGCAGCGCATTAATTGTGTTGCTCTAAATCTCGCACGAGTTCTTTTGCGTTTTCCCACAACGCATTTATTTTTTTGGTGTGTGTGTGTGTGTGTGTGAAAATTATGCTTTTCAAGAGCATAGCATTTACGTAACAAATTAATGTTCTTGTGACTTGGTTCAGTGACCTATGAATGACATTTGCAAGGATACGTGGTATAGTTTTGGAGTATTACCCATATCTTAGACGTGTGCTGGCTGAATAATTAATGGCACATTTGTTAAGGTTCGCAACATTTTTAACTAGCAACACACACGCGATTAACACACTGAAAATCCAAACGGAACTAAAAGGAATTTTTATTATGGCCGAGCATATTGTTGGTTATTTAAGTATTTTTAGTGCAAAAATTCCATGCGTCGCGACATTGTGTCGTCGCCGATGCCTAAACAATACTTAACTAACCAAAACTTGGGCGAACAAACAAAAAAGAAGTCCGGCCCAGAGTCAGCCGTATAATATGATGACTGACTAGTTTCGGGCTGATCGGCAAATAAGCACATTTCCAAGCTTTGCTAATGAATCAAGCGCCGCCAGAAATTCCTGTGTCGCGCCAGCTTCAAGTCAATTTATGCAAATCTTTGGACTTTGACGTCAAAATGTTGGAATGTGAAATTTCGGCTATGATTTTGTTGTTGTTGTTACCAGTTGAGTTGCTAATTTGTTGGCGTTCAGTTATTTCGCTTGTTGTTGTGGGAATTTCACAGGCACACACCGGCCACCGGTTATCGTTTCGGCTTTATTTATAGCGAACAGCTGAGTGGCCGAACTCACTGAGAGCAGTGCAGTCAACAAAAGGTTTACACACACACACACACACACACACACACCGTTATAAGTTTGTTTGTTTTGCAAGTGCAACATGCTGAGCATACAAACTGCACACAAGGTCAAGTCTTGGGTGGAATGCAGCGCAAAGAGAGCTTTAGAGCGGCACGCGTCTGAAGGTCACGCGAGCCGAGGATTGACCCAATCTCTAATCTCTCTAATCAACTTGATTCGCACCGCTGCCGTTTGTTGTGGCTAGCGCAAACAATTGCAAAATCACAAGTGAAAGCCATAAATTGCTTACAGACTAATGAAACTAGTACACACACACACACACACACACACACACACACTCACCATGATGATGTATATGAGGTATATACGACGCTGCTGCTGGCCGTTTGTTGAGCAAATTGCGAATTGCTTGTAGCTAAAGATTGGCTGCTTGAGCTGTTTGTTGTTATTGCTATTGTTTAATTGCACAGCTTTCTTGTTTTGATTGGTTTTCCTGGGCGAGTCGGCTCCGTACTGACGATTTTCCACCCTTAATGCAGCGTGTGTCGGGACTGACTGAATGCAAAGCTTTGACCGCGAGCCTAACGGTTTCGGAAAGCTAATGCCGCGCAGCTTTGCGGAGCTTTTTTCACTTATCGCCGCGCTGTATGTGTGTGTTTATTACAAATATGTTTATACTAGATCTTTAAAAAGTATATATATGTGTGTTTTAAATGTTTTTTAGCTACCATTTTGATAGATTTTGCCAAGTAGATGCGTTAATAATGTCGTTTGTATGCGTCTTAACGGCCAATTGTCGGGCGTACGCCACGATTCTTATTCAGTATCTCTATATTGGGTATCACATCCTCGAACACAAGATTCGCATCGCGATCCCCATCGACTTGCATGGTTTTACTGGCGTATTGCTTTAGCACGGGTTGCACATTCTGCTTATAGGTGGTAGCCGTAATGCTGGGACGTGCACCTTGAGAGATTCTTCGGGTGGTGAGTGACTCTTCGCCCACATCCAGAGCGATAATCAAATCAGGAGCACCAACGCTCTGTTCCAGTATTTTGGCATCGGCCTGACTCTGTGGGTAGCTGTGAATAGGAATAGTTATCAGGATTTCAATTTGCTTAAATACTGTTACTGCGAATATACTGTTACCCGTCAATAACAAATCCCTTAAGACCACCTCCTCCGCTCATCATTTCCTTTTCCATCAGTGCTATTAAGTCAGCTAGGGGCACCACTTCGCCTTTTTTGAGTTTTTCATCGAATTGAGCACCTTTATCGGATTTTCTTGAAATCTGTTTTATTAATATTATCTTGTTTATTGCCTTTTACTATACTAGTTGCTCTACACCCGCCTAATTCGCAATTACAAAGTTACAAATGTTACGTTTCATACATTAACAGTGGCTTAACATATGTAAAAGATATGTTTGAAAACAAGTGTTGAACAGTCAGAATTATTGTGATAGCATGCTACGACCTGCCAATCATTTGATGATTGGGCTACTGAATTTACGAATTTACAGCGAATAATCAACCGTAAGCGTAGTTATATCATATTTTTACCATACACTTGCCTCACGCTCCACCATCTCGTTGAGATCGATATGCTTGTAGCCGTATTTCTGTACAATGTTCTGGGACAGCGTGCTTTTGCCGCTGCTTGGGCCACCAATAACCCATACAATGGGCACATTCTGTAATTACAAGCAAATGCATCGGAAATATAAGCATGTCTGCTAATAAATACCAAATTTACCATCGCTACGCTCTAATTTTGTAAGCACCCTCGAGATTTGTTATAAATTTTGAGTATATTCCAAACACGACGATCGAAAATTTTACAGATTTCTGATATAGTATTTTTAGTCTTTATGCATATTCATAGCACGTCAATCTTATAATAATGGCTTACTTTATTGATTCGCATACATAAATGAGCAACAATTAAATGTACAATTGATTGAACTATCTGAGCAATCATTAGCTGATATAATAAAGAAACGCCTGTATTTGTTTTGAATCGCTAACGGATATGACGAGCAGCGGCGCCGCATGTGTTAGCTGCTCGATCCGACACTTGAGCAGCTCACCATATGTGGGAAACGGTTCATCGGTTGGTAGAATAATGACGCTAAAACTGGGTGGCTTCGGTGCACTGCGACGGAAGCCCTCGTTGTGCAGATACAAATCGAAACTGATCTTGAAAGTACGCGATGAGCTGTTTACTTCGTTCTTGTAGTCGGCTACGTGCAGTTGAACTATATCAAGCTTTTCGAAGATTTCTTGAAATTTCTTATAGCTCGGCTCAGCTTTTAGATGATTGACAAGGCTTTTCGATGGTTTTGTGTTTGTCGCAGTGGAGCGAGCTCTTTTAGTTTCTGCCTGCTGCTGTAGCTCTGATTGAGCTTTGCGTTTGCGTGTGTCGAATTTAAAGTCAGTTGGTGAATCGTGCCCCTCTCTCAATTCATCCTTCCTTATTGCTGGCTGGATGATCTGTTGCTTCAGCTCTGACATGCGCGCTCGGATTTCATTATAAAGCGCTGAGGCTCGTATATATGCTGGCGCACGCCTGTTGCCCACCGACTCATCCAATAATTCCCAAATACACTGTTCGCTGGTGACCAACGCAGTCGACGATGTTTCTGGAGCCCGGCAATCATCTTGATGCTTGACGACTATATAGCCAGCGCGTGACAGTGCTGAGTAGACCAGATAATTGTTATACTTCTCGCTGGTCGCCTCGCCCAGCAGCAGCACATATGCCTGCTCCACAGAGACAATCAGTTCGCAGTATTCCAGTTGTAGGCGGTTCTAGAGAAGCAACAGTTAGCAAATCAGAAATATGTAAATATCTCATTAAAGACACACCAATTCCAGCAGAAATAAAGCCTCGTAATACTCCAAATAGAGCTTGCCCCGTTTGCTGTGACCAAAACTCTCAAACTTTCCATCTTTCCGCAGCACCTCTGCAGCCTGTTGATTCTCATGCCATATGGCTATGGCGCGTCCTGCCTGCCGCTCAATGCGACGCGCGGACAGCTGGCGGCGCAGATTATCTGCAGTTGTAAAAAGTTATATTTTAAATATGCAAGTTATTTTAATGCTTTATTACCATGGGCATTTGTCAACTCCTGTTGTTCCGCTGCAGTGCCTTCAACACTTGTCCGCTTGAGACCGATGCTTGGCGATTCAAATTCAGCATGGCGTTGGGCAATCAGCTCCGCAGCACTACAAATTAGTCTTGTTACTTAAAAACCTTTATTTATGTCATAATACACCTTAAAAATCCAATTTTGGATTCAATTCCAACTACCCGCGATGATGCACCGTTCATTTTACAAACAGCGCACAGCTGTGAGCTGCAGCGTTGCCAGACCCATTTATAATAACCATGCTCGCGCGGAACAAGTTCGCTGCGGAACAACTTAGTTCGCTTGAATTAGCTGCCGTTGCAATATCTACGAATTAAGGTAATTTTCTTTGATAATTGTGTTTTTAAAGGCTACTAAAAGTTTATTTGGGCTGGTTAGTTACACCTGGTTCCTTACCCACATTAAAACGTGTGCGAAACGTGTGAGACTACTATAAAACGAAAGTGTATCGCTTACATGCACGTTTTTTTATGTTTTCCGTGGTCGTCAGGCTTCGCTCTACGAAAATCTCAAATTTGCTGATTGAAAGCAAACGATTGCGACACTACTACCGCAACATGGACTGTATGGAGTTGCTGCCGCCCGCCTCGGTGCGCGGCATGAATGTGCTGCAGCGCGCGGAGTTTAAAAAACTCGTGCAAATCCCAACACTAAGAGTGCCTGAACCCCTCGTGCAGCGAGTGATTCCTCTAGTGAAGAAGATGCTGCTTAAAATGGAGCACCTGCAGCCGGTGCGGGCCGTGGAGAACGCACGCGAAATTCTACTGCATCCACTGCCCGTCAAGAACTGGCAATCGCTGCCCACCAAGGAGCTGCTGGAGCAGCAGGTCAGTGAAGAGATTTTCAGCCACGTTGAGCTTGAGCTAAACTACGAGAACTGGAGCGCCAATGAGATACTGAAGAGTGTGCTGCCAGTGGGTGAGGAGGGCCTCAGCTCTTTTTCCCGCATTGGTCACATTGTGCATCTGAATCTGCGGGATCATCTGCTGCCCTACAAACAGCTCATTGGGGAGGTGCTGCGTGACAAGCTGCCCAATTGCCGCACTGTGGTCAACAAGGCGGCCAGCATTGACAACACCTATCGCAATTTTCAGCTGGAGTTGATATGCGGTGAACCCGAGTATCAGGTAGAGACCAAAGAGAACGGTGTGCCCTTTGAGTTTGATTTCTCCAAGGTGTACTGGAATCCGCGTCTGTCCACCGAGCACGAACGCATTGTGAAGCTGCTGCAACCGCAGGATGTGTTGTATGATGTCTTTGCGGGCGTTGGTCCTTTCAGCGTACCGGCGGCCAAGAAGCGCTGCCACGTGCTGGCCAACGATCTAAATCCCGTCAGCTTCCACTGGCTGCAGCACAATGCCAAGCGCAACAAGTGCCTGACGCACATTAAAATGTACAACAAGGATGGCCGCGAGTTTATACTCAATGAGCTGCGTGAGGATTTACTTCAGCGCTGGCGTTCACCTGCTGCGAATCCCTATAGCATACATATTACCATGAATCTACCTGCGCTCGCTGTGGAGTTTCTGGATGCATTTCGCGGCTTATACACAGACGAGCAGCTCAATGAGCTGCCCGAGAGTCTCAACTATCCGCAAGTGCACGTTTACTCCTTTGCCAAGGGCGAGGACACCAAGACGCTGGTGCAGAAGCTCGTGGAAAGCAATCTGGGCGCATCATTGGGCGATGCGCTGCAGGGCATTAGTTTTGTGCGGAATGTGGCGCCCAATAAGGATATGTATAGGGTGTCTTTCAGGCTGAATCGAGAGCTATTGACTACACCCAAGCAGGCAACGCGTAAGCGGCATTGTACGGAAGAGGAGGAGCCAGGAGTGGAAGAAGCAGTGGCAGCAGGTGCCTCAAAAGTGAAATGTGTTTGACTAAGTTCACAATAAAGTTTCTTAAAATATTTATATGAGAAGTGTTATAGATCAACCCAGATTATTAGCATACGTTATGGGGCCGGAGATTTCTCCTGCTATTTTTAACAGGAATAGGGTATCAAAAAAAGAGTCCCCTTTCTAATTGCAGCTACAAAATGGGTCGCAACAAGGCCAATAACAAGAAGGGAGCTGCAGCAGCTGCTGGTGCCGCATCTGGAAGCAAAGCGTCTGCCAAGCCGGCGCTGAACAAAGCCAAAAAGGCCAAGAACGTCTTCAAGGTGACCAACAACAAGGGCAAGAAGAAGCCCAAGGAAGTGCAGGGTAAACTGAAGCAGGTGAGCCAAGCCAGCATCGAGCACAAACGATCCCAACCAACACAATCTCCACTTTGCAGATCAAAGAGACTGTCAAGGCCAAGCAGGAGAAGGTGGATGCCACACTGAAGGTGCTCCACAAGGACCTGGTCGTTAAGAAGCCAAAGCCGGCTGCCACGCCCATTCGCAACAGCAAAAAGCCAGCGGCCAACACCAGCAAGGTGTCCGACACGCTCGGCAAGCTCAAGTTCTAAATGATTGTAATCTGTTAAATTCTGATAGTTCAAAGGTTATACAAATATATATTAGATATATTGACAAAACAAAGAAAAACGCAATACTCTAAAGGATCAGCGAACTGCCGGGCAGCATCACAGCACCCGAGGGAACAGTGGGCGTCGGCAGTATAGCAGCAGCATTTGTAGTTGCGGTGCCATTCACAGAATTCCAGCCGAACAGATTACGCACTAGGGTATCCAGCTGGACATTGTCAATGCCCTCCGCCTGCAGCTGATTGAGCACCGTCTGAGTTCCCGGCATGGCCAGCCAGCGTTCGTAGACCAGCTGCAAGGATTGCACGCGAGTCCAGAACTGCGCAAAGATGCCCGGAAGCGCCACCTTGGCCTGAATGTGCGCACTGATCACATACGTTGGGAAATACATCTCCAGCTCGTTGAGGAAGCCCTGCCAGCCGTAAACGGTGCCGGACAGATAGGGATAACGATTGAGCAGCGTCACGCAAATCTCCATGTCGTCCAGCTTGAATTTACCGCGTGAGGCCAAGAGCTGTTGGTCCAGCCACTGGCGGAACATGATCACCTCCGGCTGGGCAAGCAGACGCCAGCGTGCCGTGAATCCTGCATTGCTGTTCATGATCCGCACAAAGGCCTGGAACTGTGCATCGTTGAGCAGATAGCGCACAAACAGCTGGTTCATCGGCTTGAACTGTATCAGGCCATAGATATCCAATAGATCCTGTTTCAGATTGCCGGGCGGTGCAACTGCTCCAGGTGCAACCTCCTCCGGAGCAAGTCCCTTGGCAGAGCCACAAGCCAAGCAGAGCAAGAGCAGCCAGGCGTATGTAGCACTCATCTTGGGGATTGGGAACTGTGTGTTCTGTAATGAATCAAGGCATTCGCTTTTATGCTAACTCTCAGCCTATTTACCCATCAGATAAGCGCCTAATACCCCCGAAGCATTTTGGCGCAGCAGCTTCTGTTGACGCAAGCTTTTACGTCTGTATCCTCTATGCGATAAGCAATTCGAACTGTTTATGGTTAGATTAGAGGCTTTCGTTTCACCGGAACTAACTAACGGCTGAGTAAATTGTTTTTGTGTGCTTTATTGCCAAAGTAAATGACCAACAATTCAGTAGACCGACAATGAACCTCAAACGAACACAATATAATAATAATAATAATAATAATATTAATAGTAATAATATTACCGCAACACTCAACGAAGGGGTACTTAAGTTTAGTAACTTGTAGATGCTTATAGAAAACCGATTCATAGTAGGCAGATATTGGAGTTCTTGAGAACAGAGCCACAGACGATCAGAAATTCTCTGTAGAGTCATATGAACTATGAGTAATTATTCTCAAATGTGTATGCAAGAGTTCGATAGGAATAGAGCAACAGACCACAATAGAATAATATAAATTACTCAGTCTTTCCAGAAAATTTAACTTGAAATACATCTTAAATATCTAAGTCAAGAGTAGGAGAAGAACCGAAATGAAGGTTTATGAGGGGATAAAGATATCTTTTGGAATTTGTTGAGCTATGATGAATTTTCTGTAAGTCCCAGGTGGAAAAAGTTCTGTAAATAGATTTAGAGCAGAACTAAGCCTCAACAAAAAATCGTTTGGAAGATCTCAAATGTATATAAAAGAACTGAAGACCGCAACGAATGATCAATTATAGAGTTGTAAATTCCTCTTAAGAGTAATTGCCCACAAATAGTATGTAATCTCAAGAGTAGGTTTATAACAATTATTGAATTATATATTGGTCTAAGACAAATATGAGCTACTACAATTTTACAAGAAGTCCTAGCTATAAATATAAATAAATATAAGCTACAAACTGTTTTGCTATCAGACAAAATACAAAATTGTTGAGCTACATATATATTTTCACAATACGAATAGTATATCTGCAATATCTGTTGGATCGGTTAACTAATCCTGTTTTGCAAGGGGCGTATACGTATAGGGGTACTCCAATACAAAGTTCGCTTCAAAGCCGAACTTGCGTAGCTTAAGCTTAAAATACATACGAGCGTACAGGTCGATATAATTGATAAGAGCTAACTTAACTGATAGGCTGATAAACGCATGAAGAACGGCAGGACTCATGCCTCACTCCTGACCCTTGCGTCTGAGCCAGCTGGGCACATAGCCGCTCAGCGCCTCGCCCAGCTGGCGGTAGATCATCAGCGCCAGGATGGGCAACACGAGGCGCGCGTCCTTGAACAGATAGACATAGCAGGCGACCAGGAAGAGTACCAGATCCGTGGAGTAGCTCAGTGCCGAGCGCACCTTCTCATGCGCCTGCTCCTCGGATCGCGACTGCAGCAGTGCCAAGGCGGCCGCCTTCTCCAGCAGCTCGCGATCCGCGGCGGAGAGCATCAGCGCCGTTTGCGAGGAGCGTTCCAATGCGAGGATGGGACTGGTCGCCGGCCTGGTCAGCGAGGCGTCGCGGGATCGTGTGCTGGAGGGCACACGCCGCTTGATCACACGCTTCACCTTGACCAGCCGCGTGCGTCCTCTCGCATCCGGTCGCGCCTCGACTATCTCGCTCATCACACTCTCACTGGCTGCTTCCGAATCCGGTTTTTGCTTGGTCTTCGGCGGTGGCACCACCAGCACGGTGGGGTACTCCGGCTCCTCCAAGTCCTCCTGCTCCTGCTGCTGGGGCGCCTTGTGCACGGCATGGCTGCTGGCCACATCCCGCACATGGACGAGCTGCTCCCGCTCCGAGATGGAAAGCCGACGCTCGCGACTCACCACGGGCGGCGCCAACTGATGCTGCTGCTGATCCTGCTCCCGCCGCTGTTGATGCTCCTCGGCAGCATGCTCATCGTTGTCATCCTCTGCTTGGGTGCTGCCCACGCGCTTCAGCTCCTCGGGATCGAGGTAGAGCGGCTTGTGGTATTTGTGTGTACTGCTTACCTGGCGCACCAGATCGCTGTAATGATCGACGGCAGCGTGCGCCTCCTCCTGCATCAGTCGCTCGTCCTCCCGGCGACGCAATTCCTCCTCCTCTTTCACTTTGCGCTTCGTCTCTAGGTCGGCAGCAATGGCAGCTGCATTGGTTTTCTCTAGCGGATTGGAAATCTCCTCGTTGGCCTCGGTGTTCTTTTCGGTGGCGCTCCGCTTGTCCCGACTGAAAAATGACTTGATGCCTTTGGCCAGATCCAGTTTGAGATTGCTGGGCGCAGCAGCGACTGGGATGGGTGGACTAGCTGGGATGACATTCCCATTATCCGGAGTGTTGCTGACACCGGGACTGCTGGGTTGGCTGGCAGACTGCTCCACGTGCTCGTTGGAGGAGCGCTTCAGTATGGGCTTGGGCACAAAATCCGGACTGGGCAGCGGCATGGGCCGATTAAGCACAACGGCTGCCTGCTCCGGCGTCGGAGCACGATACGGGGTAAAGGTGCCGGCGACCATGCCACGCGGATGATACGTTTCCAGATCTCGTGGGCTGGGTGAACGTGTGCGCTCCAGCAGCTCCATCTTGAACTTCTCAATGGAGTCCTGATCAGAGGTCGCTGTGCTCTCCGTATAGTCCGAGCCCAGATCGTAGCCAGACTGCTGCCCCTGCGGCTGCTCGTCCTCGTCCAGGTCCTCATCCATTGCCTCACTGTCTTCGGCTGTGCTCTCCGTGCGTTCCTCCTCGTCCTCATCTTCCTCGCGACTGTCGCCACCCCGGAGCAGCAGACCCGTACTGACACGTGATAGATTCTTGAGGTCCACAATGTTGACGTTCTCCCGCGAATCCCACTTGCGTGCCATGGGCACCATATCCGCCGACTGTCGGCGCAGCTCGCTCCGCCGCTCAAAGGAGGCACGTTCCGCCTCCGTCATGGAGCCGAGACGTTTTCGGAAGGTGGTCGTTGGCGGCCCTGCTGCTGCAGCGGCCGCCTTCTCCTTGGCCTTGGATTTGGATGCCTGTTCCAGCTCGACAGCCTCGTAGAAACGCGCCATCGCCCGCTCGTAGAGCAGCTCCGTGGAGCTGACGGACCGACGCAGCGGGAAGGTCGTGTGCAAATTGGTAAACTCCAGAAAGGCGAGGTCCGGTGCCGATATGGAGATCGGTGGCGCCTGTATAGCGTCCTCCAAATCCAGCTCGAAGGAATCTTGCTCTTTTGGAATAAAGGGAGAAGAGGAAATGTTAGTAGGTGACTTTTGGAAGCAGCGGTTACAAAGGTCGCTCGCAAACTAGAATACTTCTCCTCCAGAGATGATTAGTATCGTTCCTATTGTTTATGTTGTATGAGAGAAATATTAAAAATTAATGAGTGATGATATATTTCTACGTCTATGACATCAACAGACAATCGATTAGCATAACATATGTTAACAATTTAAATTTAAATTATGTATGTATACGATTTTAAATTTCGATCATTTCTAATTGCCAAGCGACCTGTGTATAAGAGTACTCCACTTACTGTCTTTATCCTTGACCTTGCTATTCTTGTCGAAGACCACCAGCATGAACTCATTGCTCGTGTGGACCTCGTCGTGTTTCTCCGCTGGCTTCTGGAAGCGCATCTTGTGCACAGGGGGCGTCGGCTCCGTGGAAGGTGGCTCCGCCACCGGCAGCTCTGGAACGACTGGTGGCGGCGCACTGATCTCTATTGTGGGCAACTTCTCGCCCATATTGGCAGTCGTGGCAATGGCAATGGCCAGGGCGGGCACATGCTTGGCCGGACTCAAGGCATGGGCGGAGAAGCGACGCACGTTCTGATTGACGCCCAGCTGGACGGGCTCGGCGCTGCGCTGGAGAGCTGGTGTCGATTTGATGGGTCCTGGCGAAGACGGACTCTTGCGCAGCTCCTGAGCAGGAGCACGCTCCAGCTGAGCTTGCGGTGGTGGTGGCAGTGGTTGTGGCTTCGCTGGTGACTTGGGATTGAAGAGTTTTAATGGCGTAGCAGCTGTTGAAGACTTTGGTGGCTTCTCCTGCTTGTCCACCAAAGCAGTTGTGGTGATCAGCGTCAGATTGAGCTTGGGATTGCCGCCTTGGGCCAGGCCGGCCGAATCGGCGCTGCTCAGCGAAGGACTCTTGCGCACGTTCATCTTGAGCGCATGATCCGATGTGCCGTAGGCCATCTCGTGCCGCAGTTCCGCGCTGTCCACCAGTTGGGGTATCGGCTTACGGCCGCCACGTGGCGAATGCTTGGGCGAGGCCGACATGCTGGTGGCAGCATCCGCCTGAGGACGTGGGGGCGAGAGTGTCTTGCGACGCGGCGGCAACGGCTTGGATTTGTCCTCAGCACCATTCCCATTCCGCTCCTCTCCAGCAATTTTCGTGGCCGACTTGGGCTTGGTAATGCCACGCTTGGGATCCGGTATGAACAGCAGTTCCGATTCCGGCGAGGGCTCGCTCAGGCCATAAGGATTCTCGGCCTTGATGCGAAACTTGTACTCGGATCCCTCGATGAGGTCGTGCAACGTGGTGCTCAGAGCCCGCGTTGTCGCCGCCTTCAGCCAGACGTTCCAGCCGATGCGAAAGTACTCCACTACGTAGTTACCAATCTTGCAACCACCGTCGTCAAGTGGCGCCGTCCAAGATAGCGTGGCCGACTTGCCAAAGGACATGTTGAGGCGTGGCGTTCCGGGTGCGTTCGGTCGCGCCGTGACCGTGACCAGAAAAGAGGTGATGTCCTCACCCAGCTTATTCCACGCGCGCACCATATACTCGCCCCGATCCGCCCGCTGCACATTGTCGATCTTCAGCAGCGAGTTCTTCTCCGTGTTGGTTACCTCGAAGCGGTTGCCGGGCACAATGACCTCGCCCTCGTGCAGCCAGGTGATGGCCGGCGGCGGTTGCCCAGCCACACCCACTTTCAGACGCACCACTTCCTCCGCCTCGACAATAAGGCCATCCTCGTAGGTGCGCGGCAGTCGGATCTTAGGCGGTGCCTGCACCAGCAGTCGGCTCTTGGTCACCACATGACCCGCTCGATTGGTCGCCGAGCACTTGATCTCACCCTCATCGGTGAGCGCCACCTGGTGTATGATCAGCACACTAACATCGTTCTCGTTGACAATCTTGGTGCGGCGACTGCTGAAGATCTCGTAGCCATCCTTGAACCAGCTAATCTCTGGTGGCGGTTCGCCTAATATGCGCACACGAAACTCAATTCGCTCATCCTCAACAGCATCCATGTCCAGCAGCTCCTCGACGAAGCGCGGCACACTTATCGCATTCCGCTGTAGCGTCACCGTCAAGGGATCGGACAGCTCGCTGGCATCGGAGCGTCCCACAATGTTCTCAGCAAAGCAGCGGAACTCATAGCGCCAGCCGGGCTCCAGGCCGCTTATCTGTATTTCACAGCGTGAGATTGGGGTGGGCGTGGCACGCACCCAATGGGGCGAACCAACGCGCCGCTGCTCGACTGTGTAGCCAGTGATGGGGGAGCCACCGTCCAGCAGCGGGCGTTCCCAGCGCAAGTTAACCACATCAGGCTGCTGCTCGGAGAGCGCCAGTGGCGTCAGTATCGGACGGCCCGGCGGAGAGGGCCGTTCTAAGAGAAGAGAGATATAAACTCACAGGTAAATATTGCACGCAAAACTCAAAATAAAAGTCTTTCGCTTGCGCTCGCTGTTAGTGATCTAAACGAGGGTGGTCGACTAGAAAATTACCCTGTAACTGGCTCAGCACTGGCGTAAAATATATGCAGAAAATTCAAACTAGGCGCTTCATGACATTTTAATGAATGGTTCGTTTTCGATATTTTTTGTTGTGGAGAGATTAGCTCAAAAAGGCAAGCTTGAAATCGCTATTTATATACGTTGGTACTTATCGATTATGTGAAACCGAGGTAATTCTATCGAAAATTTGAAATAAAGCCGGTAAACAAAAACGCAACTGTCAAGCGCAGTCTCCATAGCTTTTTTATTCTTCGATTGCTGATGCTGATGCAAAATGATGCCTGCTGTATACCCATTATACACAGCTTGTGCATACGGGGTATAAAAACATTACTTTTGCCGTCTTGAGATTTTTAGGCCAAAGATTCAGCATAAGAAAAAACGGGCAGACGGACGCTGTCGCGTCAATGGACGGCTATACGGCAACCACTTGAGTGTGCGCGTTTCTAAAAATAGCCAAAATTCTAGCGCTCCCACCAAACTATGTGGACTATGTGTGTGCGCTCTCACAGCCAATTAGAGATCTTTTCTTTAGGGGGAATCTTGGGGAATATATTTTATATGATGTACTTTATGGAATTGGTGGTGGAGCTGCCCACAAAACTTGCCTGCTGATTTCCAGTGCACATTCTTTTTGGGCCGTCCACTGTGTGCGGTTTGCATTTTACCCGGTTGATTGCCCATATCGACTACTAAATATTTAACCTATTTGCAATTATCTGTGCATATATAGAAGTTTCTATATATAGGCAGCCGCCTTAAACTTCACGCACTCGCGTCGATACAATTCGTTTTTTCAATACTTTCGGTTGCGTTTTCCAATGATATAACTACTATTTAACAGTGTATTTTTCGTAGCTTGCAGTTTTGATACGCAATCGTAGCCATTTTTACGGAGCGTTAAATAATCCGTTCGTCAGTATAGCCAGGCATTCCACACAAATAAGCTTTGGGCGCTAAGAAATGTCAACGGCAACTAACGCGCAGGGTTGCCAGTGCCGGAAAGTATTGCAACAGCAGCGTGACTATCGAGTCAGCTGGATTTCACTAGGTCGGTATGCAATCGATGAATTAGCGATAGTAATATAATTTGTGCTACAGTACTGCCAGTTGCTGTTGCCATTCATTTATTATTAACATTTAATCAGCAACCTATTGGAAAAGAACTTGCAGCAATGTTTAACATAGTTGATGTAATCGATATGTCGATAGTATCATAGCTATTTCACATATCTTATATCGATATGCTTTACACATCTCTGGCTGTTTATTTCTTACATCCCCAATTTACAACAAGCGCAACGCAGGTGTTTCGCCAAAGATAATTGCTTGTTTATGTTAAACAACTTAACTTAAACGCTTCTTCGCGACACGTATCTAGCACCAAAGCAAGCAACATAAAAATTTTTCGTGTTTGCAGTTGTGATTTTGTTATTGGATCAGTAAATCGTGTGCGTGTGTGTGCCTATGCGCGCGTGTGTGAGTGTATGCGTGTGTGTGTGTGTGTGTGCAAGGTGTAATGATTTGGAGGCTGTGAAGCTGTGTGGCGGTGGCAATTGAATTAAAAACAATCACCCAGTCGCCGTTGCTGTCGCCAGTGCAGTTGCATTGACGATTGCGGCAGGTGCGCAGGGTGCAGGTGCAGCAGCGGCGTCGCCTTGTAAGCACACGCACGCACACACACAAAACAACAACAACAGGAGCAACAACAACAATGGCTGGCACGGCAACCGCAACACCAATGGAAATTGACGAATTCATAAATGGAGCGCTCGTCTCTTGGGTGAGTTAATAAATAAACATGCTCGACATGCTCATAAGAGGGCAGCCCAAATGAACAGCGACATGATTGGCATACAAAGTATATGCCAAGTGTTCAATTTACATGCGCCCGCACATAACATACATACACACACACACACAAATATGTATGTTTAAAGTGTCTACATAGATTTCCGCAGCGCAGGCCCCAAGGTCATTGTAACTGTGGGACTTCAACTGCTGCTACCGTTTACGATACAACAACATCAACTCTTTTTTATGCTGTCATTAGCAGCGGCCCCGTCGGCAGCCTTTTGTTTGCCAATTGCGAGAACTGAGAGTTTTGCCCGACCGGCTTTTTTATACCCTTTACAATTGGAATGTGCTTAAAAAGGGCATATTAGTGGTTGTGACAGATGTTTCCTCGTCTACAACCGCACAAACATACAAGGTTCAAGAAACAAGAAAATATAGTTAAATTTGGCGCATCGAATCTCAAATACCCTGTTAGACATGAGGCACCGAAATAGAAAATTAATTTAAATTCTGAAAAAGAATTTTAAGCAAAACATAAATTGTTGCTCGATTGTTTCCATGGTAGCAGCATAAATGCTTCAATTTTTTCACAAAATTTTAATAGTAATAATATGGATACTAAACAAATCAGTTTTCATTCAAAAATGTATTAACATATTTTAGATGTGGCATAGTAGTGGTATATTGCAGGATATCTTTTAGTCGAGCACACCCTTTATAGAACACTTACCTGTTGCGCTTGTGCTTGTGGCAAGTTCAGTGTACCTTCAAAAAAGGAAATGTTGCGTTGTTAATTAAGTTGCCAACTGTCGCTGGAAAGTTTAAGTCTTAGTTGCTGTTTTAATCAGAGTTTTGAAGTCTGTTAGTAATCGCTGCCAACGCATCTTATTGTTCACTTTCAGTTGGAGTCATGCCTGCCACGTGCCGAGCTGCTGGCCGGTTATACCTCGTTGCTGGATGGCCTTATCATACACAGCGTCTGGCTACAGATCGATCCGGAGCCGCAGAACAATCCAAGCGAGCTGCTCACCGATCTCAGCGGCCACTCGCTGAGCATTGCGCGTGCGAAGAACTTTGAGTGCATTGTAAGAAATCTGAAGTCGCTGTTCGAGGAGGAGCTGGGCCAAACGATTCTGGTGCTGCCCGATGCGTACATGCTGGGCTACTATCCAGAGAGCAAGCATGGCTTGGAGCAGATGAAAACGCTGCTTACGCTGCTGCTGGGCGCGGCGGTGCAGTGTCCCAATAAGGAGCTGTTCATAGCGCGCATCAAGGAGCTGGATCTGGAGACGCAGCATGGCATTGTAGCGCTGATTAAACAGGTCACCGACAGCCATAGTCTGGTGCTCACCGAGGATTCCATAGAGCTTCTGTCGGCCGAGAATATGTACGGCCACATAATGCGCCTGACTAAGGAGCGCGATCACATGTACTTGAAGTGGATAGGGACAGTGTGCGTGGAGCCGGAGCTGAATGCCAGCGATGGTGCCGAATGCGGCCAGAGCGTCAGTGTGCCGCGTTCACCCTCCGGCGGCACGGCGACCTCAACGCCCTCGTCCTCCTCCAACTCGGAAAGCAATCATCTGGCTGTCGAGTGCGCGGATCTGCGGTCAAAGAACCGCAAGCTGCGTCAAGAGCTGTAAGTGTTGAATTTATTTATTTATTGTCGATAAATGACAGTAAAAAATTAAATTCAATTTTAAACTAGTAAATGGGCTAATAAAAATAACAGTAAATGTTAGCAGATTGTTTGTTAATTAAGAAAAGCTAAAATATTATTTCCGCTTACAGTGAGGAGAAATCGGAGAATTTGCTGGAGTTGCGCGAGGAGCTGGATGATAAAAAGCAGCGCTTTGACAAGCTGCGCCAGGAAGTGAGTTGATTTTGTTGTTCATGCTGTAAACTAAATATAATCCTTTTACTGTACCACCCTAGAGCCAGGATTGGTTTACCGAGGCCAAACGTGCGTCCGCCTATCGGGATGAGGTGGACATTTTGCGGGAGCGTGCTGAACGCGCCGATCGTCTAGAGATTGAGGTCCAGAAATATCGTGAGAAGCTCGGCGACTCCGACTTTTACAAGTCGCGCGTGGAAGAGCTTCGCGAGGATAATCGCGTGCTGCTGGAATCCAAGTAAATGCAATCGTTCGCAAATTAGACGATATACTAACAACACTTTCCATCCCACAGAGAAATGCTGGAGGAGCAATTGCAGCGTTCTCGCAAGCGCTCCGAGCATGCCATCACCCTGGAGACGGAAATCATCAAATACAAGCAGAAGCTCAATGACATGGCACTGGAGCGGGATGTGGATCGTTCGAAGCTCGAGGAACTGCTCGAGGAGAATGCACAGCTGCAGCTGGTGGCAAAGAATCTCAACTCGTCGCAGGACATGGACAAGTCTTTCTCCGACAACGAGGACGAGTGCAATTCGGGCGACAACAGTTTATCCGAGCAGCTTACAAACAATGCACAAACGCGAGCACTAAAACTGGAGCTGGAAAACCGGCGACTAACTGCTGCTCTGGAGCAGTTGAAGGAAAGCAGCTTCCATGAGTCCACCAGCAAAATGTTGGAGCTCGAAAAGGAGAAGAAGAAACTGTCGCTGAAAATCGAACAAATGCAGGAGAACATTCAAAGATTGACGCAACAGAATGTGGAATTGGAGAGCGTCTTCAAGAATGCACTCGAGGAGAACAAGAAGCTGCAGGATGCGGTTGACAACCGCCAGAAGAGCTACGATCGCCAGAGCCTCGAGCGTGATGTTGATCGCCAGAAGCTCTCCGATGCCGAAGAGCATGTGGAGACACTTAACAAGGAGAAGCAACGCATCCAAACTCTCAACGAGAGCATTCAGCGGCGTGCCGATGATTTAGAACGTCTCGCCGAGAGCAAAACCAAGGAGCTGGAGCAGTACGCCGAGAAGACCCAGCAGTACGAGCAGACCAAGCAGAAGCTCTACGAGATTGAGGCCAAGGTGTGCACCTACGAACGTGAGAACGCCAGCCTTCTCAAGGAGGTGGCCAAACTGAAGGAGAGCAGCGAACACAAGTCTGTGCAGCTGGACGAGAGCATCAATCGTCTGGACACGCAGGCCAAAGAGCTGATGCGCCTGGCCAAGGTGCAGGATGAAGCGGAGCAAGTGCAGCTAAAGTTCGTCGAGCTGGATAAGCAGAATCAAGAGCTTAGCTCACAGCGCAATATCGATCGCGAAATGATAAGCATGCTGCGCAACGATCTGGTCAATGGCACGCTGGTCACCAAAAAGGTGCGCCACAATCTCGAGAAACTCGGCCTCGACGTCAACGAGGTCGACGGCGAGCCGGTCGAACTAAACGTGGAGCATGTGGTTGAGAAGCTAGTACGAAATCCCGAGACCTTCAAAACGGTGCGTGAAATAATGCTGACTGTGAATCGGGAGCAGCAGCAGGAGGGCGGCGTCAAGTCGGACATGTGTGTGCTGTGCCATCGCCAGGAAATCTTCACCGTCGAGAAGAACATCGAGCTGTCAGCCGACACCACTTTGCCGACGACGCAGGAGCTGCGTTTCGAGCACAAGCTACGTCTGAGTCCGGCGCGCGATACGGCGGAACTGGCACGCCTGCAGGACAACAACACACAGCTGCAGACGGAGAATGCGCGACTGAGTGTAGATGTGGCAGCGTTGGGCTCACAGATCACATCGCTCAACACTCAGCATGTGGCGCTGCAATTGGCCAATTCGCAGCTGGCCGCCGAGAAGGATACGCTGCTGAAAGACATCGATGCCCTGCAACAGGAGCACAAGCATGCGCTGCAGGATCAGGTGACGCTGCAGTGTCTGCACGATCAACTGTCTGCCGAATACGAGTCGCTCAACAAGGACAAGGAACAACTAAAAGCCGCTGTGCGCGATCTGCGCCAAGAGACGCGCGATGCACGCGAGACTATCGGTTCGCAGGAGCAGCGCATCGAGGATCTGACCACACAGACACATAGCATGAAGACCTGCCACGAAGATCTCGCCATACTGCGCACCGAGCACTCCAAGCTAACAGACGATTTCCGCAATCTGTTTGCGACCAGCGATCGTTTCAAGAACGAGTACAAGAACATACAGGAACAGTACAAGATGATACGCATGGAGCACAGCAGCCTTAAGTTGCAAAACACCGAGCTAACCGGCGAGCTGAATGTCAAGCAGGATCAGGTGCGTTTGCTCCAGATTGAATACTCCAAGGTGCAGCAGCGATGCGAGGTGACTTTCAATTTACTATACTTCCCAATTGCGCACGACTAATTCTCTTTTTCTCCCGCTCAGATGCTGATACAAAACAATGCAGACTTGGACTCGGAGCGCAAGGCGCTGATGGACAATGTGTCGCAGCTGCTGTCGCAGTATCAGGAACTGTTGGCCATTTCGTTGGAGGACAAAAAGCATTTCCACGAGGAGGAAAAGAACTATACAGAACGTGTGCACAGCCTGAAGCGTCAAAAGGAGAAGCTCGAGGAGAAGATTATGGAGCACTACAAGAAATCAGAAATCACGGTGCAAAAAAAGTATGCGCTACTTTAGCTAAACTGAGCTCATCATAATTAATGTCATGTAATCCACAGAAAACCATTTGCCAGCAGTCTCGTTCGACGTGTGAAAAAGGCCAGCTCCGATTTGATGAACAAAGTGCCCAGTCGGGTAAGAGATCGCTGAATGAGCGCAACTACTTAATTTAATACTTGACATATTCCATCTACATATAGAATCGTCGGTCGTGGGTGGATGATGCGCGCACCAGCTCACAGTTTGTCATCGGCTCCGAATCGGGCGGCAACGAGTCGGACAATAGCAATGAGGAGCCGCTGTCCATTGCCTCCGATACGCATTTGCTGCAGCGGAATATGCCATTGCGTCAGAGTCTGCAGCGGTAATCTGAGTTCTAGGAAACCTATTTTGTATCTTTGTAGTGACACGCGGTCCGCTCATATAGATAAATTTCTTTTATGCATATTACTTATGAAGATATATGCTCTATTATATCCGACTCCGTTTAAATGTTTATTTCACTGTTATTGTTGAGTGTTTTTTTCCGTCCTAGCTGCTTTTTGATATCGTCCTACAAAGATACTCAAGCTTTGGCATGCCAAATGCATTTGTTGGTTTAATTATGTACTTAGTTTGGTTGATGGTTCTTGTTCTTGTTCTATTTACATGTATATACACAACAACTTTACACGCACAATGCCAACACACACTCACGCACACACACTGTATATGTAATATGTATATGTACTCTCTCTCTCTATATGTATACATATATATATAGAGATTTACTGGATAGCTCCATACAACGCGGTGGCACTGTGCGAAGTAGCCTGCAGGCACAGAAACGTACGGATTTGAGTAACTCACGTAGAAATAGCGTGCACGGGTATGCGCTTTTAAATGTTTAACATACTTTAAATCCCATAAAAAAAAAAATCAAATAAATTCCCATCCCACTCCCAACTCCTACAATGCAATATGTCTATATATGTTTATATCGCTCTCCCCCTAACTGGCTTTTGCACATATTTGATTTGCTATAAACTCGCAACTAATGATTTATTGCTTGCAGCAGTCTGGAAGCGCCTGATGTGACTGGCAGCAGTCTAACACTGGGCACGGCTGGTTCGCGACGCACTGTTTATCTGATTGACGAGCATCAGAAGCTGCCCGACGGCTCCACAGCTCCCGCTCAGCAGTCGTCCCAGCCGCAGGCTACTTCAACGCCTACGCCCAGCAATAATAACAATAACAACAACAACAACAACTCAGCATCAGGTGCTGCCACCACCACCGCTGAGCCGCAAACACCACAGAAGAGTGACAGTCCAGCGACGTTTCTCATGTATAATCGCATAAATACAACCATTGGCGGCGCATCCACCACCAGCGATCAGAGTCCGCTGCTGCTGGCCAGCGGCAGTGGCGGCAGTGTCGCCGGCAGCGTCAACCAGGACGATAAAGCAGTGCGCAAACGGAACGAGGATAAGAGCAATAGCATTTGGTATGAATATGGCTGCGTTTAGAGCTTGAGATCCATCGGCGGGTCCACAAATAGAAACACTCAACTGCATTTGCTAACGAAGTATTATTTCGTTTTAGAAAAAAACGAATTTATGCATTTAGTTTAAAAAAAAACGAGAAATTGCTAAGTGCTTCTTAAATGCTATGATTTGCCTTAAGATGCAGACAGACATGTCTGCAAATTTTATATACGTAGCCTTTATATACATATAGCCTTTATATTTATATACATACATATATATATTTAAATATAATGTTTATCTACGTTGTGTTTTACATTTAGATATAGTATAGATAATAGATATACAATCTGTAGTTGTATTTATGTAACTGAATGAAGACTATACGGCAACTGTGCGAATTCATAATTACCTAGTAGTATCCACACATATACCAATTGATGTACTTATGCATGTTTTTTACCAATACCGAATACCAATGTATGTCCATTACGTCCACAAGATAATGCTGCCTCAAGGCAGGAGCAACAGATCAAAAGTTGATTATATTGTATTTATGCATTTTACACTTGAACTCGAATATATTCCTACACATTGTATACTACAGCTTACAGCTAACGAATGCGCCTTCAATTTGTGAATATATCTTTCTAAGACTAATCCTATTGACTAAGCAGCAATAATAAACCGTAAAAGTAATGTTCTTTAATTTATTGACGAAAGCCCAAGTACGCAATAAAAATCATAAAAACAAAAAGAAACAAATGCTTTTTATACCTAATTATAAGATAAACGAAATACTATATATGAAGATACTCTTCTGTATTCAGCATTTTAGTTTGAATTTTGAAAGGCCCGTGATCATAACAAATGGGGCTAAAGCTGCTTATAACTCTGGTAACTAATACTCACAGCCAAATCATAAAACACACTAACATGTATCCTAAAAATTTAAGCTATTGGCGCAATATATCAACGCCAGCTGCGATATCTGTTATACTGACAGTGACCATGCATAGCAGGTAAATAAATAGCATTCATTTCAAACAAAATAACTTGTATATTTCGTATACCAATCCGATCTGGCCATAGGGGTGCTACAAGCTGACAAGATTATAGCCTGCCCACAGGATTACATATGCACCGGAAATGGATGCATTAAGCCCAGCTGCACAACCGAACGGACAACCATTCAAGATGACACAACTCTGACAACGTCGGCTGAAGTTGATGAGTATATAAGCCCAGATGTATTTTGCGCTAATGTGGGCCGGCAAGGAACCTATAAAAATGAGAATGATCCAACTTGCCAATCGTAAGTAACTATCCAATAGCAATCAAGACACACAGTATTTTAATGTCTTATGATTTTTAGTTTCATTCTTTGTATTCAAAATGGAAATGGCGCAATGATGGGCTATATCTTTTCTTGTGATGGGAAAAGAAAGTATTTTGATGGAAACTCCTGTCAAGTAGGGAAGCCAGTTGATTGTATTTAAACTGTTAATTTTCAAGATTATAAAACAAATTTATGTCTTCTGCTAGAACTTTTTCATATTTTTATAAGATTAATAAAAATAACAATGCGAACATTTAACTAAGACAACTGCAAACAAAATATTCATGAACTAAAAAGCATAATCATGCCTTTCTCGCTAAGATAATATATTTATCAAAGATAAAACTGGCACATAATATGTATAACTCTGGCACACAGCATTCTAGTTGCAAAAGTGACTTGGCCGCGACTATAACAAGATGTGGCTAAAACTGCTGATATCTCTGGTAACTAGACTGGCCGCCCAACCACCCTTCAGATAACCACATTAAGAATTGTTTTCAATAAAAGATACTTGTGAAATACTCAGTTGCCACCTGTGATGTGTGCCAGGTTGGAAATGTAGCCTGCCACAGCGAGAATACATTTTCGATATGTATAAATGGTGAATATGGAAAACAAAAGAAAAACATATATTACTATAACACTAACACGAACACCAATCTGGTCATAGGTGCGGCAACTAATGATTTAATAACCTGTCCACCTGGTAATATTTGTACCGGGCAAAAGAACATTTGTTATTCGGAAGTTGACTACGAACCCATCTGTAAGCCCGGCCCAATAGATCCTGAGGTATTTTGTACCAATTTGGGTTCAAAAGGCAGTTATAAAAACCCGGATGATCCGACTTGTCAATCGTAAGTAGCTATCCAATATCAATTAATACACAGTATTTAATTGTATTATATTTTGTAGTTACATTTTTTGTATCCAAAGTGGAAGTGGCCCAATGACTGGCTATATCTATCCCTGTGAAGGGAAAACAAAGTATTTTTATGGAAAAGCCTGTCAAGCAGAGAAGCCAGATGAATGTACCTAAGCCCACTTCCAATCCTATGATGGTTCTTTAGTAAAATGTTATCTCTTAGGTAACATCTTGTTATTTTGCTACAGATAAGTGTTGGTACAAAATAAATAAACAAGTATTTTGGAAATGTAGGAACGAAAACCTTGAGGGTCTTTGATTCATCTAAGATAATATTTCTCCAAAAATATACGATAATCCCCGAATGGCAATAGACTTTACTCGGCATATTGGTTTATGACTTGTCAAGGTTTATGGCAAGAATTACGGTTTTAGCAGGAGATTCTTTATTATCAAAATCAAATGAACACATGGAATACTCTTATCTGCGCATATAAATCAAGACGCACAATAATTGTTGGCCAGTTTATCGTAAACGCTTCTCTCCTTCGCATATCCAACAATGTTCCAGTTCTCAAAGATCGTATGTAGAGTTTTGGGTTGTTATTTGATTTATTATACGGTATATTTCAGGCATCGGTGCTTTTGGTCTCCTTAAGCCTACCATACAATTTAATGGGTCAGTGCGATATTTGCCAAACTGCGGTTCGAGCCGCATGCCACAGTGAAACCTCATTCTCAATTTGCATTAATGGTGAGCATGCATGAAGTCCTTGAAATATCAGCAAATAATGCATCAGTAATTCTTCAGGCAAACCAACCGATGATTTTATAGAATGTCCCAAGGACTTTCATTGCACCGGCGGTAAATATATATGCTATCCGAAAGAAAGCGGAGTTGTCAATTGTATAAGTACAGAAGTCAGTCCAACAACCCCAGAACCAACCACACGAGCCCCACGAGATCCAGTGACTCTATGTAGAGACACTCAAAAGGCTGGGGATTTCGCAAATGAATTGGATCCTACCTGTGCCACGTAAATATATATATACATATTTATTGACCGTGTCCTTAACATGCTTCAATTTTAATCTCATTTATTATCCTTCGCATAGGTACGTTAAATGCTACCAGGACGCAGGTGTGTGGACCGGCGCTGCACTAAAATGTTCAACAGGCTGGTTTAACGGTGACTACTGTGAAAATACCAAGCCCGAATATTGTACATGAATCCTTCTAAATGATTCTACTGAAGTTCCATATTTGTATCTGTAGTCGCAAATTGCTTTGTTACACTTTTAAATACCTTGAAATAAATATATGAAGACACTTAAATGCATGTTATCCTATTCGCATATCAGACATCACTCCCTTCTATCCATATCTTAAATAATTGCAATTAAAATTGTTTTTTTGTTGTGATTATTGAATGTATATTTTATCTAAGTACAATTATTTTTTAAAAATATATATTGTTAATTCCCCTTCATTCATTTACATTGATTCAAGTGCTCTTACATAATTCGTTTATAAAATAGAAAAAAGCATTCCTATTCAGCAATCATCGGGTCGCTCAGTTTCGCAACGACTCGTCGTAGAGTTGAAATATTCGTCGGTGTTGCAATGGTACAGCCAGCCAAGAAATTCTCCAGATAATTTATAACAGTATACATAACTGCAAAAGCGTACAATAATGGACAATAATATAGTAAGTATTCAAACTCCTTTCGAATTATACTTACTCTTTGCAGGTGGAATCACTCTCAATTCTGAAATAGCCTTTTTTATTGAGACCCGTACAATATACATTAGGGTCGATTTCCGAAGCCTCTGTAGTTGTTGTAGGAGCTGACGATTCGGTGGAGTCCGTTGTCGAATCTGTAGAAGAATCGGTTGATGCATCTGTTGTGGAATCTGTAGAAGAATCGGTTGATGCATCTGTTGTGGAATCTGTGGATGCATCTGTTGTGGATTCAGTAGAAGAATCTGTGGATGCATCGGTTGTGGAATCTGTGGATGCATCTGTTGTGGAATCTGTAGAAGAAGCGGTTGATGCATCTGTTGTGGAATCAGTAGAAGAATCTGTGGATGCGTCTGTGGATGCATCTGTTGTGGAATCAGTAGAAGAATCGGTTGATGCATCTGTTGTGGAATCTGTAGAAGAATCGGTTGATGCAACTGTTGTGGAATCAGTAGAAGAATCTGTGGATGCATCTGTTGTGGAATCAGTAGAAGAATCTGTGGACGCATCGGTTTTGGAATCAGTAGAAGAATCTGTGGATGCATCTGTTGTGGAATCAGTAGAAGAATCGGTTGATGCATCTGTTGTGGAATCTGTAGAAGAATCGGTTGATGCATCTGTTGTGGAATCAGTAGAAGAATCTGTGGATGCATCTGTTGTGGAATCAGTAGAAGAATCTGTGGACGCATCGGTTGTGGAATCAGTAGAAGAATCTGTGGATGCATCTGTTGTGGAATCAGTAGAAGAATCGGTTGATGCATCTGGTGTGGAATCAGTAGAAGAATCGGTTGATGCATCTGTTGTGGAATCTGTAGAAGAATCTGTGGATGCATCTGTTGTGGAATCAGTAGAAGAATCTGTGGATGCATCTGTTGTGGAATCAGTAGAAGAATCTGTGGATGCATCTGTTGTGGAATCAGTAGAAGAATCGGTTGATGCATCTGTTGTCGAATCTGTAGAAGAATCGGTTGATGCATCTGTTGTGGAATCTGTAGAAGAATCTGTGGATGCATCTGTTGTGGAGTCTGTAGAAGAATCTGTGGATGCGTCTGTGGTCGAATCTGTAGACTGCGAGGTGGACGACTCAGTTGATGTATCTGGTGTCGTCGAAGTCACACAGGATGGCTGCAATAAATGGATGTCAAATAACAAAATGCACACGCCAAACACTTTAAAGGGCTCACAGAAGAAGTCTCCATGGATGAGCAAAACGTGCCATCAACATTGCAATATAAGCCATCAGAACAAGCGCGGATCGAATTGGGGTCGACAGTACCCAGACCATAGCAAATTCCATAGGTGAACTCATCCAGGCAGGCATACACTCCGTCGGTCAGTGAACAATCCGAGCAGGAATCGCAATTCACAATTCCAAAGAATGGTAGCAGCACCGCTAGCTATAAATAAAATACATTGTATGATTTGTTAAGAATTTGTCCCTTTACTCACTATTAGCGCTGATAGGCGGAAACTCATTTTGAAAGTCTGCGTTTGGTAGGTCTGCTCAGTTGGAAGACCGGAATATCTTTGAGACGTACTAGTTTCTCAAATCACATTTTAATACTGCGGCAATTATGATTTATGGCGACCTTGAGCCAGTTATTATGCTCATAAAGATTGACATGTGTAAATAAATCATAGTTTTCTGAATTTGGCATTAATGCCAAAAAAAGAACCATTCAAATGAGAGGCCATATAGATAGCTGACAATAAATATAATAAAGATGAAAGGCACCATCTGATCTAAATTTCAGTCATTTGGATTAAATCACAGCATTTTAATTATATACATATTATAAGGTGATATTAAATGTGATGTTTATAGCATCTGATCTTCGGCATCAGCAGCATTCGCATTATCCAGCCAGCTTCGTGTCATTCGCAACGAGGGCAACCGGAAACGCCACTCGTCGCAACAGTGTGCGTAAACGTTTTCGCCCAGCTGCAGCAGATCCTTGGCAAAATCGCGTTCGTCATCCTTCCAGGCACGCTCCGCACCGCCAAACATTTCCATGCGCACGAGAGCAGCCATCGTTGGACCCAAATATTTCTTAATGCTGCTATATAGCTGCGATTTGGCCAATTGTGGCGGTGGCCCGGCACAGGATGATGGGTTATTTGCAAGCATTTCTAGTTTTATCACTTTTCGCTCTAAATCTGAATGTTCCTTTGCTAGTCGATCATAGTTAGCTTTCAACTTTTCATATTTTAGCTGTAGATCCTCGGGGTTTTCTTCAAATGGTGGTGTCGGATGAATTTCCACTGCAAACTCCGCTTCTTTCATTGAACTGGTTTTCAGTTCCAAATCAATTGTATTGTGGCTCAGCTTTAGTTCCGGCTTGTCATCTACAGTGTTGACAGCGGTTAAGTCAAGAATGACAGAAGCTGCTATTTTGTTCATTGCGTCTTCCTCTTGCGCTACTTTTTGTTTTTTATTTGCCGTCATGGGCAAAGGCTTGGGCGGCGTGCGTCTTGTCGCTGCGTACTTTCGACCGAAGCGTACGTCCTCTGTGAAGCCAAGTGGACACTCGAAGTTATCTGGTGGTACCAAGTGCGCTGATGCGGGGATAGATAACTTGACCATTGTCGCCTCGCCATTCTCGTCGAGTTGCTCCAGGTCCCAGGCCAGCTCCTTGCTGATGCGCACCAGCGTTGGTGTCTGCTGTAGAATAAGTCGATCCAATTTGTAGTTCATGAAGCATTCATAACGAAAGTGGCGGGCGCACACAGCCCGATTTGATAGCTTGTCTCGCGCAACATTTAAAATGTTAGCGTTGCCGCAATTCTTCAACCAGGCTTCCAGGCGAACTGGATCACGAACTGGAAGTTTGAAGAAATGCATTTTCGGATTACGCTGCGTTGAGACCTGACAATCGCGGAAGACGCATCGAGTGCCACCCATATTAACATATAATTTGAATTACAATTTCAAACAACAAATATAAAACGCGATGTCAAGTATTGTACAAAAATTACGGGTCAAGTTTGGTCACCCTAAGCACCCGAGGAAAAATACCAAACATATTTTAAAAATACGCATGGGAATATGAATGCAGCGTGACCGAATCGTGACAGTACGAATTAACAACTTTCTGCTACTACATATGCCATCCCTGCAATCAAAATGGCGCTGTTGTACTCAAATTGGTAATGTTACTACTCTTACAGCAACCTCTTAATTTAATTTTATCTTATTATTAAAGCGAAAATTTTTAAACATTTTTTAATATAGAATGGAATATAGAAATCGAAAGGCTAACTCCATTTGCAAGCTCTGTAAATTATGAATTTTTTTACATTCTTTCTAAACCCACTATATTTAAATAGATAAGGCATAATCATACTATATTCACTTTTCATAAATCTCATATGAGTAGGCCTGTAACTTATTTCTAGAACTTTACAAGTCCAGCAACCTACAACACTGCCACTAAACTCCATGCAACCATGTGTTGGCAACCGGAAGATGTAGCCCTGTTCACCAGAAATCTCTAGAAGCCTCTAGAAGTTTCGTAGCATTTTGTGCGCCCTCTATAAAAGCAGCAGCAAACGTTTGCCGGCTTGTCAGTATTGAGAAAAAATTCGTGCGGTGTGCGTCTGCTTGAGAGCAAAGCAAATCGAAAAAGTGAATTTCATTTTCTGCCCAAAGAAAACTGAAAACTTATTGTTTTTAAAGTTTATTGAGTGAAACTAAAGCATACAAGGTAAGTACATACATATATATTCCAACAACTCATTCACTCCAATTGAGAAAATTGTGCATCAAAGTTCGTTCGCGTTCATTCAGAAAAATGTTAGTGTGTGTGTGTGAAGGAAATGCTCTTGACACAATTCCTTTTTATATCGATTGCAGAAAACTCTAGAATTGCGGTCTTTATGCATATGTTTCATTTATAATTGAACCATTTTCGTTGCTTCAAAAGAGCGCGTCTGAGTCACGGACAAATTATGCCGGCTAATAAAAATTGGCGAAGTTTCTGGAATACTGTTGCCAGAAAGTGTCCACTTGCATACATACATACATATGAATGTATGTACATATGTTCTTAGGCATATAATATATGCATTTCAATTCAAAGTCGCCATACATATACATATATATATACACATATATATATGTAAATCGTGCATCGTATTTCTGCACGTGCTTCCCACTGCAGCTCTTTGTCTCATTCACACCAACACACATGCGAAATGTACAAATTTTGCGTGTGTAAGATTGTTTGTGAATATTTTTTGCAAATGTTCTAGAAGAGTTGTGCCCTGAACAAAATTGTTGGTCAATATGTATTGAAAGAGGTTCTAGAAGAGTTGTGCTCTGAACAAAGAACAGTAATTAATTGCATTTATATTTATTATATAGCAGGGGGTGTTTCTTCTAGAATAATTTTCGATGACGACAGTGCTCGTTGGCGAGGCAACGGTTTTTAATTTTTTTTCATGTTGCATGCATACATATTCACACTGACGTGCACGTTGGAGTTTTATGAGCGGCCAGTGTGTACATAAATTATGTACATACAGTGGCTCACAGATTATTTGGTGCAGTTTTAATAGAAATATACAATTTATAAAGCATCCAGTAGCTATTAATCTATTTAAGTCAAAGTTTAAATGTAGATTTTTTAAAGTATTTAAATATTAGGGAACTGAGCTAGAATTTACATGATAACTTTCTTAGTTTGGTGTCTGTGTATGCTTTTTGTTTTTGTTTTAATGGTCATCTTTATGAAATAATGACAGCCACTGTATATTTAAATAAATGGCCATTGGGTACAACATTCATGGACATACACATGTAAAAGAGTGTGTACATCATTTATGAACAACTTACATATGAGTGAGTGAATCAGCACGAATATGCCAATATTCTGAAAAAGAGGATGAGAGTTAATTAAGCTCGCAAAACTCTCACTATTTTCAAAATAACCTTTAAGCGTCAAACAAGAATGAATCGTAGGAAAGAAACAACATATTTATTTATTTGTTTTATTTTTATTTTGCAGATGCCAGAAGAGAGCGAGACCTTCGCCTTCCAGGCTGAGATTGCTCAGCTGATGTCGTTGATCATCAACACATTCTACTCGAACAAGGAAATTTTCTTGCGTGAATTGATTTCCAACGCATCCGATGCGCTCGACAAGATCCGTTATGAATCGCTGACGGATCCCACCAAGCTGGACTCCGGCAAGGACCTGTACATCAAGCTGATACCGAACAAGACCGCCGGTACATTGACCATCATTGATACCGGTATCGGTATGACCAAGTCCGATTTGGTCAACAACTTGGGCACCATTGCCAAGTCGGGCACCAAGGCCTTCATGGAGGCGTTGCAGGCCGGCGCCGATATTTCCATGATTGGTCAGTTCGGTGTTGGTTTTTACTCCGCCTATCTGGTGGCTGATCGTGTCACGGTCACCTCCAAGCACAACGATGATGAGCAGTACATCTGGGAGTCATCCGCCGGTGGCTCGTTCACTGTCCGTGCCGATAACTCAGAGCCCCTGGGCCGCGGCACCAAGATTGTGCTGTTCATCAAGGAGGATCAGACCGACTACCTTGAGGAGAGCAAGATCAAGGAGATTGTCAACAAGCACTCGCAGTTCATTGGCTATCCCATCAAATTGCTGGTGGAGAAGGAGCGCGAGAAGGAGGTCAGCGATGATGAGGCTGATGATGAGAAGAAAGAGGGTGAGGAGAAGAAGGAGATGGACACCGATGAGCCCAAGATCGAGGATGTTGGCGAGGATGAGGATGCCGACAAGGACAAGGATGCCAAGAAGAAGAAGACCATCAAGGAGAAGTACACCGAAGATGAGGAACTGAACAAGACCAAGCCCATCTGGACACGCAATCCCGATGATATTTCCCAGGAGGAATACGGCGAGTTCTACAAGTCGTTGACCAACGACTGGGAGGATCATTTGGCCGTCAAGCACTTCTCCGTCGAGGGTCAGCTGGAGTTCCGTGCTCTGCTGTTCATCCCACGCCGCACTCCCTTCGATCTCTTCGAGAACCAGAAGAAGCGCAACAACATCAAGCTGTATGTGCGTCGCGTGTTCATCATGGACAACTGCGAGGATCTGATTCCCGAGTACTTGAACTTCGTTAAGGGCGTCGTCGACTCTGAAGATCTGCCCCTTAACATCTCCCGTGAGATGTTGCAGCAGAACAAGGTGCTGAAGGTCATCCGCAAGAATCTAGTCAAGAAGACGATGGAGCTGATTGAGGAGCTCACCGAGGACAAGGAGAACTACAAGAAGTTCTACGATCAGTTCAGCAAGAACCTGAAACTGGGCGTCCACGAGGATAGCAACAATCGCGCCAAGCTGGCCGATTTCATGCGCTTCCACACCTCCGCCTCCGGCGATGACTTCTGCTCGCTGGCTGACTACGTGTCGCGCATGAAGGAGAACCAGAAGCATATCTACTTCATCACCGGCGAGTCCAAGGATCAGGTCACCAACTCGGCCTTCGTGGAGCGCGTCAAGGCACGCGGCTTCGAGGTCGTCTACATGACCGAGCCCATCGATGAGTACGTCATCCAGCATTTGAAGGAGTACAAGGGCAAACAGCTCGTCTCCGTCACTAAGGAGGGTCTCGAGTTGCCCGAGGACGAGGAGGAGAAGAAGAAGCGCGAGGAGGACAAGGCCAAGTTTGAGGGCCTATGCAAGCTGATGAAATCGATCCTGGACAACAAGGTCGAGAAAGTTGTGGTGTCCAACCGCCTGGTCGACTCGCCCTGCTGCATTGTTACCTCGCAGTTCGGCTGGTCCGCCAACATGGAGCGCATCATGAAGGCCCAGGCCCTTCGTGACACCTCTACCATGGGCTACATGGCTGGCAAGAAACATCTGGAGATCAATCCCGATCATCCGATTGTGGAGACTCTGCGCCAGAAGGCCGATGCCGATAAGAATGACAAGGCCGTCAAGGATCTGGTCATTCTGCTGTTCGAGACATCGCTGTTGTCGTCCGGCTTCTCCTTGGACAGCCCCCAGGTGCATGCTAGCCGCATCTATCGTATGATCAAGCTGGGTCTTGGCATCGATGAAGATGAGCCCATGACCACCGAGGATGCCCAGAGCGCCGGCGATGCTCCCGCTCTCGTCGAGGACACCGAGGATGCTTCCCACATGGAGGAGGTCGATTAAAGAGCACACAACCCACTTAACACACTCAACTCATACAACCCACCACCATTTGCATACAAAATTACTTTAAAACCATTGAATCACATTTCATTTCCTTTGTCGGAATCGCTTTTGTGTGTTCCACCTGACAACAGAATTATTTAATGTTTCAGTTTACATTTTGTAATTTGTATTTACGTTTTGTCGCGTTGTAGGCGACAATAATACGCTTAATTCATATACACACACACACACTCACACTCAACAACAAAAACCAAGAAAAACGTAACGTTAGTAACTAAAAACATTCACTCTTAAGAGCAGTTGTCGTTTATAAGAAAGGTCTAATTTAGAATCCAAGTAATTATGTATTTGAAAAACAAGAAAAAATACAAAGACTACATAAGCTATACAAATGAATATGAATTAAGGTTGGATGATCGGATCGATGATAAAAAACATAAACTATAATAAACAAGCAAATTGTGTTTAAAAATCAATAAAATATCGAATTTTTATTTGCCATTGCATAAATTACAAATTTCATGAGTCGCATTCCTTTTGCAGCAACTGTTCGATGGCCTCCACAGTGGCGGCGCCTTTGCTAATGAGTATCAGTTTGTTGCGTGAACGGGAGCCCTTGTCCAGAGACACATCGCTCTTGCGCAGTCCGAGCACCTTGGACAGAAATTTGACCAGTTCGGCGTTGGCTTCGCCCTCGCTGGGCGGCGCTGCAATCTGGACGCCAACGCCTTCCACGCTAATGTCTGTGATCCCATTATGTTTGGCGCCGGGCTTGGCCAGTATTCTGATGACAATGTTACCGCTTTTGTCCAGTGTGACCGGCGTGTTGGCTGCAGCCGGTGTGGCTGTTGCGCTGGCAGCAGCAGCCGCTGTTTTCGATTTCCCTTTGTTTTTTGACATTATGTGTACGTAGGCCGATATATAAATGCGACGCATTTGTATGTTATGTTTATAAATTATGTTTCACGTTCATTTTGCTCAAAACATTCTGTTTACTCAATTAAGAAGCGAGTCTGCGACCAAAGTGACCAACTGCTTGCAAGCTTTGTGTGGCCCACACACGAAACGATTGCCTGACGTGTTTGGGGTGACCCTCCTAATGCTAGATTTTCCAATTTGAATTTTCGTCGCGAACAGCTTTGCGACAAACGTCAAAATGCTGTCGGGCATTACTTATCAAGAAAAGAAAATACTTTTTTAGTCAGTCGTGTATCGGTAAAGTAAACATATAGTCGTTTTAGTCTGCCTAATCTCGTTTTCTTTTATTGCTAACAAAAAGAAAATATATAGCAAAAAGCGTTAATTTCGGCGATTGTGTGACAGTGCTGTATAGCGCGTAAAATACAAAAATGGCTCTAGAACTGGAAATGCCGACGTTCAAGTGCGTTCTGGTCGGCGATGGCGGCACCGGCAAGACTACATTCGTAAAACGCCACACAACCGGCGAATTTGACAAGCAATATGTGGCAACACTGGGCGTTGAGGTGCGTCCTTTGATATTTTACACCAATCGCGGCCCGGTTTGCTTCAATGTCTGGGACACGGCCGGGCAGGAGAAATTTGGCGGACTGCGCGACGGCTTCTACATTCAGGGCCAATGTGCCATCATTATGTTCGATGTCTCGTCACGTGTGACGTACAAGAATGTGCCCAACTGGCATCGCGATTTGGTGCGCGTCTGTGATCATATTCCCATTGTGCTCTGTGGCAATAAAGTGGATATCAAGGATCGCAAAGTCAAGGCCAAAAGTATCGTCTATCATCGTAAGAAAAATTTGCAGTACTTTGATATATCGGCCAAGTCTAATTACAACTTTGAGAAACCCTTCCTGTGGCTGGCCCGCAAACTGATTGGAGATCAAAACCTCGTCTTTGTGGCTATGCCGGCCCTGCTGCCGCCGGACATAAAAATGGACAAGGAACGGCAAATGCAAATCGAGATCGATTTGCAGGAGGCGCAGGCGACCGCCTTGCCCGAAGAGGATGAGGATTTGTAAACATAAAATAAGTTTACATTAAAAAAAGGGGGAATCACCGGGGGAACGTCAAACACAATATCGTCAATCAAAATAGTATTCAGCAAGTACTAATCTCCGATACAGTATCAGAATTAAGAGCACACAGAATCGCAATTATCCGCAAAACATAATTATTAAATTTTTAAGTTTCCCTCTCTTTTTTTTGCAACATGTCTCAGAATTGTCTGAACCCCCCAAAAAAAACAATACAAAAAGCAGCGGCACATTAAATGGCTTTCAGCAAACAAAGCTCAATAAAACTATATCAAAACAATCCTCGGAAGACCCTAATTAGTTATAATAATATGAGACTAAATTTTAATTTTTTTACTAATTGCCATTTTTTTTTGCAGGTATACATTTTGATCTTCAAGGACATCTCTAGAAACGGATCCATTGCCTAGCTACCAAGATGATATTCTACGGACAATCACCAAACAAAAACTCACAAAAAATACTTGAAAATTTGAAGTTCCTCAGACGCAACGTCACCAATTTTAATGTCATCAAGCAAATAAATAATTAACTTAGTTAATTTAAAAGTATTTGTTTCATTTCCATTATTAACATATATTATAAGAATGTATTTAAAAAATAATATATTACATTTCATTTATAATTACAATTATGTTTTGATAAATTCAGTTTTTTGTAAAAATATACCTTATATAGTGCATTTTAAATACATGAAAATACAAACCAAGAAACTTTGTTTTACTTTTTAAAGTGCCAGGCGCACAGAATCAGGCAGATGGATGATGATTTTTCTGTTTTAAATTTTAGCGCGACCTTGAATGAGAAGTAAGTTTCATTGTTGCGTACTTTTAGGGTGTCGGAAGCAGCAGTTACGCTTTGCCAAATGCTATTTTTCGTCAGAAAGTACCAGGCGCACATAATTCAGCAGATGAACGATGATTTTTCTGTATTTAATTTTAGCATGACCTTGAGGCAGAATTTCCCTTTGAGAGAAAATTTCCCTACACTCAGAGCTGGGCTTGCTTAGATTTTCTGTGTGCAGTTGTCAGTGCTCGTTTTCGTCTCGAGCAAAGGCAAATTTCGTATGTTTCTCTGGTCGAAGTACCAGGCGCACAGAAATCAGCAGATAGACGACGAATTTTTCGATTTTAATTTTTGCTTGACCTTGAGGGAGAATTTCCCTTTCAGAGAGAATATCCCAGAGCACAGAGCGGAGCTGCGTGCAGTTGTCAGTGTTCGTTTTTGTCTCGAACAAAGGCAAATTTCGTATGTTTCTCTGGTCGAAGTACCAGGCGCACAGCAATCAGCAGATAGACGACGAATTTTTCGTTTTTAATTTTTGCTTGACCTTGAGGGAAAAGAGCAAATAACCCTGAGTAGAACTTCTGAGCATGGCTCTCAGCTCTAAATCAATACATTCAAATGAAAAAAACCTTGATTTTTTATAAATCGTTTATTTTCTATTTTTTCTACAAATGTATATAAATATTTATATTTTTCTTAACTATAAATATAGTATATTTTGTATTATCCAAAGAATACATTTAATATTACAATATTTATATAAAAAGCAATGTTTTCAGTATACTTATTAAGCTAAGATGTTGCTGCTTTCTTGTCAGTTGATTGTTGTTGTTATGTTTGTTGTTCTTGTTGATGATTATGTTGTTGTTGTTGTGTTTGTTGTTCTTGTTGATGATTATGATGTTGTTGTTGTTTTTGTCCGTTCTGATGTCCTCTGCTGCGCTGGCGACCTATTGGAAAACAAAAATTAACTAATTATATAGGTATATATAGATTTTATAGTACTTACTTCAAGTTCAGCAGAATGGTTTTGGGCTGATGAAGATTTTGCACAATAAGTGAACTCCATTCTTTCAAAAATAGGATCTGCATTGGAACGTGTGTGGGCTACATTGGAGATACTGCTTACCAGGGCTACATAACCAAAAATACCCAAGTACACATGCGAGCTCAGGCCTATTTTCATTTTTGTTAAGTCAAAAAATCGTTTTTGAATTACAACCATAATAATGGTGTAGTATATTTTGCTTCAGTAAAGGTGATGCATTAAAAAGAAAAACACAAAATTTCAACATTTAGGTAAAAAATTATCATATATATTCATCATTGTATTTACTCATAGTTTTTTTCTAATCGTCCTCGTATCCGAAAACAACGCATAAACATTTGCACTTTTTTAAATTGCCGCAAAAGCATTTGAAAATGCATTTCATTAATAAGTTTTGTGCCTTTAGCACAATCAGCAAATAATTAATTTGTTTGAGCGCGGAGCGGAGCGGTTCGCAGGAATGCTTTTACAATATAGAGGCGCACACAATCGGTTTTGTAAGCTTAATAATTAATAAAAATACAAATATGGACTTAAGTTTTGCATATTCTATGCACAAGCCAAGTTGTCGTGGAGCTCGAATCTTTGCGGACGTTGCACATAATGCCGGGATAGTTCAGTTACGAGGGGTTTATTTTGGGAGAAGACGTTCAGACCTGTGTTTCTGTATATGTGTGTGTGTGTGTGTTGAGCTTAGGGATATAACTTTATATTTGTGTTGTTGCTGCTGCCTTAAGTTTACGCAGCCCGAATCGATTGTATGATTTGGAAAATCGCTGATCCGCAAACAACAAAGATAAACAACGCCAAGAGCCAGGGCCCAACAGGGTACTGTCCTTCTTTCGCTTTCTGGAAATAACAAGAAGAGATTCGATTTAGTAAAATACATAAGCATCAATATTAAAGATCGGTAGAGCAACAGCTTAGCATTTCCAGAAGCAGCGATAACATTCATATCAACTCACACACCCATACATACGCACGCATGCAACAACAATAAAATCAATGACGGCGTGGCACTTTTCGCTATTGGTTTTGTTTTTAGCTGGCGCGTGCAGTGCAATTATCTCATTGTTACTGTTGTTGCAGGTGTGTGGGACAGTGTGCAAAGCTGCGCTACAATTTACATACATATAAACATGCCAAATTTGTGATTTATACACCTACCGAGGATTTGGGTACATTGCCACGCATGGTCACATATTTGCTGGCCTTTTCGTTGGCAACGCGCATTCTCTGAGGTGGAGCCATTTTTTGTGTTGGAGGTGTAGTTAGCACAGGATGCACTGTAAAATTGTATATGAAATGCAATGTGAAAATGCAATTGTCTTTATTTTCCCACACACGAGCGAGAAATTACCTGTGTTCAGACCGAAAATAACAAAACGAATGTGAAAGTACGTAGTGCGACACGTATAAAGAAGCCGAAGGCAGTCACTGACAGTTCGTGTGTATGACAGCTATACTCAGGGCTGCATGCGTGCGTGTATATCGGTATTGCTCAATGACGATGTCGATGACGATAACGTGCTTACGTACAGCGACAGCTGATTGCGAATTGCATTTTCTGAGGCGGCGTTTATTTACATCCAATACTGTAAAATTTTTACCAATTTTGGCGACAACAGCGCACCACACACATACGAGTCGATGTACAGCGTATGCTAATGCACTGAGAGTATCGGAAACACAAAATCAACACGCAGCTATTAGCCAGCGCCCAGGTATTGTGGCAGTGTTGTGTCAGCAGTGCGCGGGGGAGGGAAACAACATCTATTGCCCACACACACAACTATGACGATTGATGGCACCACTTTGCCGTCAGAGCTGCTCGTAGTACCACAACCACTGATTGGTTTTTGTGGCTTGGACATCGTTCGCCAGAGTGTCCACAAATCCATTTGGGATGCGTTCAGTGGCACACTGCAACGGAAGCCAGCGGATCGGGATAGGGATCGCGCAGCCGTGCAATATAAACTACTTCCGCCGAACTATGAGTTCCCGGTGGCCAAGGCAAAACGCGCCTCGTACGAAAGGTACCATCCGAATGGCATACTCAAGCGCAACTGGATGCTCAAGCATCTGCATGTGCTGCCGTCGGTGGTGGTCCTTTTCCAGGACATTGAGTGGAACGACAGCCAGTGGACGGAAAAACAGGTTCAGTGTGCGGCAATCGTGCAGGCCCTGAAGAATGCCCTGCAGGAGCGTAATACACGGCTGTGCCTGGTGCTGCTCCAGAAGGCGGCGCCACTGCCTCCCGGTGAGGACATGCTGGCCGCTGAGCGTGCCGCCAGTCTGACTTCCGCTTGTGGCATTACTAGCAAAATGCTGTTCATATTGCCGCATACGGAGCACCTGATGGGCTACACGCTGCGCCTGGAATCGGCATTCTTTGACATGACCCAGTCCTACTATGCCCTGATGTCCAAGCGCATACGTGCTCATCGTGATCAGCTGTCAGCAGCGCATACAAAACTCAAGATACGCCATCAATATAAGCTGGGTTTCGTGGCCGAAATGCGACAGGAATTTAGTCCGGCACAAAAGTGAGCGCTATTGAAAAAAAAGAATAGTTAGCAATGCAATAATATTTACTATGCTTGTAGGCATTATTATCAGGCGTATGGTAACCTGGATGAAACACGCATCACTGATGTCAATTGCATGGAGATCAAAACAATTGCCGGCTTCCTCAATTACAAGATATGCCGGCTAATGTTCAAGTTGAAAACACCAAGGGATTCCATCAATCAGTTCATCAATCACATTGAGAAATACAAGAGTTGCGTTGGGTTCAAGGATTTGTCCTTTGAGCATTACGCCTGGCTAAGTACGCAGTAAGCGGCACATTGAATACTTTTGCTTCTTTTGAAGATTTTGTATACCCTTGCAGTGCATTTTATATTATTTTCACAAAAAAAATGAGGTATATTCGAGAAATGCCCATTCAACTATTTATATTCCTCAGTTCTTCAAATATGCAAGGCTAACTAAATCTTCGGGTATCTTGAACTTTAAATACATACACTTTCTGCTTACAGACACTCTGTCTTCGCGGAGCTCTTCTGTGAGGCCATCAAGAATGGACTGCCTGCGCTGCAGACTCAGCATCCAGGCATTTACTATCAGAAGGCCGCCGAATATGTGATCAGACGACGCGAGGCGGCTCAACAGGCCATCTTATCGCTCGCATCGGATGCGGCGTCGACCCAACCACCATCTAATTTGTACACCGAGTTCTTTGGTATACGGGCTGTGAAGACGGGTGATCCTGTGGCCGAGCAGCATGCGAATGTGCAGCTGTGCGAACTGGAACGCAGCTATAATCACTCGGCGGCAATTATAGCACTACTGAGTCAGGCGATGGCACAGTTTAAGATCTACAAGTGTCTGAGATTCCGCAAGAAACTCGCCATTGACATGGCCGAGGAGTATCTGCGCAGTGGCGATCATGCCAAGGCATTAACGTGAGTAATATCTGCTTGTTGGCTGTTGATTGTCAGCTAACTGTGCCCCTTCTTTTGCAGTCTGTACTCTCTAATGCTGCCGGACTACCGCCAGGAGAAGTGGTCTACCATTTTCAGTGATGTACTACTGAAGACGCTGCGCTGTGCGCTGCTCTCCGCTTCCGTAGCCGATTACATTGCCTGCAGTATTGAGGCGCTGTCGCTGCGCCATCATGGCGAGCAGAAGGAGCGCGTGCTGCTGCTGGAGAATCTGTGGCAGGTCTTTCAGATCGTGCCGCCGATGCCACAAGCGCAACTCACTCCCGAGATTCATGCGTTGTGGACCAATGCGTTGGCCAGCGCGAAATCGCCAATTCAAATCGATTTAGATAAGGTCAGTGATGTGCTGGAGCTGTGCGCCACCTTCCAACAAATTCAGCTTAACAACAACGATGTGCTGCAGTTGCATCTGATAGTGCGGTGAGTATGAAACCCAGTCTACTGAATATCTTATATAAGTTAATTGTCCGATTCCCATAGGGTTCTCACTGATGTGCCACTGCGCATACGTAGCTTCCATGTGCTGCTCGCCGATGCCAGCAATCCGCAGAACAGCTACAAGCTGGAGGCGCTCAAGTATTTATGTTTTCCCAATCTGCTGCAACTGCGCGCCGAGCAGCAGACACAACTAGAGCCCAAGACCTATGAGAAGAACATGCGATTGGAGCCCGGATGCTACTATCAGCTCATGTGCAGCACGGAGGCGCATCAGTTCAATGAGAACACGCAGCTGCGCATTGTGCGGCTGGAGGCGCTGATGGGCACCGACCAAGTGGGTGCACTGCTCACGTGCAGCGCAAACTATGCACAACAGCCATTCCGACATCACACGCGCACTCGCGATCTGGACGATAATGTGACAATCAACCCCATTTGCTATATTGCTCCCACGTAGGTTAAAACGCTTCGTACCGGAAGCTATCAATACGATTGCATGCAGCCTTCATTTAACGCTCCGTTGAACTCCCATTGCAGCTTCCATTTGAGCACGCAAACGAACCTTGGCCATGTGATCAACGATGCTACTGCAGACGCAGCAGTGGCTGCGGCAGCAACAACAATGCTGGTCAACGAATACTTTCCAGTGGTGACCACCATCAGCAATCCGTATAATGCCTATTTGCAGAATGTTGGCGTGCACATCAGCGTACCTGTGGAACTGCGCAATAGCGGTAAGTGCCATGTTTTTCTATATGCATCAAGTATTATATATAAAAGTTATTATAAGTTCTCCCATAAATTAACAAGAGTTAACACCTACTTAAGGTTGTAAGGTTGTAGTGTACAGATTCTTGGGGTTGGAGAGTCAAACGCATTTGTATTATAACATTTGCATAATAAACCCTAAAATTTTCAATTTATTCTTATATTTATATATAAGATCTTACACTAAGGTGTAGAGCCTTGTACAATTTCAAATCCAAGTTTTTGTTGTTGCTATAAACTGCCATATTCTTGCCATAATTTGATTTAAAATGGCGCTCTGTTAAGTTAACATTGACAACGTAATGTTATCAATGTTGGAAAAGTGACCAATTGCAAACGACCAAATCAAATACTTTGCAACTTTATTGAGCACTACAAGGCCAAAGCCTTATCGATAAAGCTCCTAACAGTCTTGACACTTGTGTAAACACCCGGATATGTGCGTCGGCCACAGCCCAAGCCCCACGACACAATGCCGCACAACTGATTCTGGTAGACAGCCGGTCCGCCGGAGTCGCCCTCGCAGGCATCTTTCACACCCGGCCCCGCGGCACAGAACATGGTGTTGCTAATGGTGCCTCGCAGCTTGTACTGATCCATGCAGCTCTTGCGTGTGATCAGCGCAACGTCCACGCTGCGTACGTGCTGCGAGACGCGCTTGCTGCTCTCCGTGACCTTGCCCCAGCCGGAGACCTTGATGAGATCACCCGCCTGCCAGCTGGAGTTGCACAGCTCAATGGTCGCAATATTGCGACCCTCCAGCGGCGACTTCAGCTTCAGCACAGCCACATCCGAGGTCAGGGTGCGCGTATTGTACGCCTTGGGCGTGTACACCTTGCTCACATCCCGCCGCACACCTGTCGCATCCGTGAGCAGCGTGGCACCGCCCACCACCTGCATGCGGCTGGCGGAGACGCCCTTAACACAGTGTGCCGCTGTGAGCACATGGGTGGGCGTGATCAGCGTGCCGCCACAAATGAAGGCGCCGCTGATGCGCAGATTGATTAAGTACGGCACGCTGCTGATGTCCACCGGGGTGCCGCCCACAATGCGAGCGCCCGCCTCGTTTGCGGCCTTGCCGAGGGCTATGCGGAGCAGGAGCATGAGCAGCAAGAGCGACGATGCCGTTTGCATTGGTTGTTGTCAGCAGCAACACATAGCACATAGCGTCAAATATTTACTCGAAACGCTGCCTGACGCGTTCTCTACTGGATTGGCTTGATCACTTGTGCAAACAGCCAGCGAGAGAGGAAGAGAGAACAATATAATACCAAACAGCAGCCGGTTCCAGATCCGAGTCGGCTCGCGCGTTTGTTTGCACGGCTTTTATATGCGCCCCTTTTGAGGAAATATAATTGTAGTAACATTGTTTTATTGTGCAAATAATCATTATTTTTAATATACCATTTTGTCGCTCGAAACTGTAACGGAGCCATTAAAAACCAGCGCCAGCTCTAGATAAGCGTACTCGTTTCTGTTATTTGATCGCTTTTTGACCTTGCTGCCATTATAGCTTTCATAATTCCTTCTTTTTGTTGAAAATTTCTATAATTATGTGGGCTGAACTGCATCAGCTCAATCGATCATCCAGAATAGTTATCTAAAATACAAAAGTCAACGACTCGTAGAATCTATACTATACTAATTTGTTATTTTTTCACACTGCAATAATTAACAAAGAATCTAAATAGGTAATCATGGATGACATACATATAGATTTATTTCCAATCAAGTTGTTGAGGGAATGCATGATTCATTGTAAAATAGTACAATAACTGCTCAGAAAGTAGAACCACTACTAGAAACCAAGTGGATCTAGTTTTCTAACGTTCACTGTATTAATGATTTCGAAACAGAAAAGGATTGTTGCTGTGTTTGTGAGCTTTACTTTATAAGATGTGCCAATAGTTGGTGCATGGAACCAGTTTTAGCTTTGAAGCTTGCCCAGCGTTTGCTCAATAAAACTTCTCACACGGACACTAGCTACACTCGTATACACGCCCGGATAGCCTGCACGCGCACATCCAAATCCCCACGAGACAATGCCACAAACTGCGCCGCGATAGACAAGCGGACCGCCAGAATCGCCGGAACAGGAGTCCCTAATCCCGCGCACGGCGGCACAGAGCATGGAATCGCTGAGCTGCGCCTCCCCGGCGTAGGCCAGTCGACACTCCCGCTGGGGCAGCACACGCACCACAGCTGTGCGCACCTGGGCCGCCGGCTCGCGGCTCTCCTCACGTTGCACGCCCCAGCCGCTGATCCGGACGTAAGCATTATTGGCGGGCGGACTGCGACAGAGCGGAATGGTGGCCACCTGACCGGCGTAGAGGGGCACTGGCGCTGCCAGTCGGAGTATGGCCACGTCCATGTCAAAGCTGCTGGGCGCATAGTTCGGAGCAATGTGAAAGCTGGCCACGTTACGCAGCACGGGTGCTGCTTCCTCCAGTCGACTGGCGCCCGCATGCACCGTATAATCCTTCGCCTGGGCGCCATAGACGCAATGCGCGGCACTTAGCACACAGCGGGCGGAGAGCAGGGAACCGCCGCAGATGAAGCTGCCACTTTGGCGCAAATACACCAGATATGGAACCTGGCCAATAGTCGTCTCCTGGCCACCTATTATGCGCTGGCCGGCGGCAGCATGGAGCAGGTAACACAACCATAACCAGATCATGGCGTGTCCGGACTGAGATAACCAAAAAGCAGATTGCAATCGGAGCAACAAGTCAATTTGTTGACTAATTTATTGAGCGCTTATATCAAATAATAATGCGCAATTATATGCAAGTAACTATTTCAATGGATCTCACCTCGACCATGATATTGTATTGTGTGCTGTCCACGAAACTACAATTGGAGTACAAGTAGAGTGGAAAAAACCACCACCTCCATTAGCAGTGACGCTCCACGAAGCTCTTGAGGAACCACGACATCGATGAGCTGCTCAGGCGTGTATAAACGCCGGGATACCCGCTGCCACAGCCGTAGCCCCAAGAGACAAGGCCAACAGTGCGACCGTTGTGCAAAACAGGACCACCAGAATCACCAGGACACGAATCGGTAGCATTCTCACCCAAGGCGCAAAACATATTGCCCGTAATTTTTTGCATTGCATCCATGCGCTCGGCGCACTCCCGTTGCGGGAGCAGGGTGACATTGGCTGCCTGCAGACACTGCTGTGAGTTGTGGCCCTGACTGCTGATCATGCCCCAGCCCATTATCGTTAGATCAGCCTGCTCCGGCAGCTCATTGTAGTCTATGTTCAGGGTGCTCGCATTGCCGGCTATGTCGAAGGGCTGACGTAGTTTGATCACCGCAATATCCGAGTCCAGACCACGTTGCGGACAGTAATGAGGCGGTATCCAGACATACCAGGCCTGGCGCACATGAGGCGTTGGGCTTGCGTCGCCCAGGCACTGTTGCTGGGCGTGCACAAACAGATCCTGGACATGCTGATGCCGCTTCTCCAGGCAGTGGGCCGCTGTTAGCACACAGCTGGGCGAGATGAGGGCCCCGCCGCACTTGAAGCTCCGACCACGACGCAGGTTGACCAGAAATGAATAATCACCAATTGGCACCGTCTGTCCACCAAAGATTTTGCCCAACAGATCGCTGGGCAAGGCGGACAGCAGCTGGCAGAGAGTCAGCGAGGCCAAGAGCTTTAACCACATTTTCCCGGAAGCAGCACCCGGAATGGACTCTTTTATAGCCGGCCGTCTGCAACATTCTCAAACTAATTGACTGCCGATAAGCGTAATCTTCAGCTAATTTATTAGTGCTACACAAACTAAAGTTACAACTAGTGATGGGAATGGGAATACTCGCTTAGGAATACAATGTCATAATGTCCATGAACCATCGTCTTATCACAGGCACACTGGTGTACACACCAGGCGTGCCACTGGCGCATTCGTTGCCAAAGGACACAATGCCAACCAGTTCGCCGTGGTAGGCCATGGGTCCGCCAGAGTCGCCGGAGCAGGAATCGCGTCTATATGGCTTCGCCGCACATATCATGGAACGGGTGATGTGCTGCATGCCACTGTAGGCCTGGCGACAGGCAGCCTGCGACCACACGGGCACAATGACGCTGTGCACCAGACGTGCCGTTTCCGAGGAATTGGGACTCATGGTGCCCCAGCCAGAGACTTTGACCAGACTGCCAGGCGGCGCCGGTTGGGAGGCTAGCTGTATAGTTGCCACATTCGTTCCAACCATATCCCGATTGAGGAACAACGCAGCCACATCCATGTGCATCGTTTCCAGGCTGAACTCCGGCGGAATGGCCACCAAGTCGACCAAACGCTGTATGGCATTTTGAGAACCCTGCTCGGAGGCTCCGCCCAAAACGCGCAGATTGGCCAGCGGCACGTTCTGCACACAGTGTGCCGCTGTGATGACCCAGCGTGAGGTTATCAAGGAACCGCCGCAGATTTCATCGGCAGTGGACACCTGCACCAGATACTTGAGATCCCTAATGGTCGCCACATGGCCACCAATAATGCGAGGCTGTACCATCTGTTGAGTTCCTTCAACCAGCATCACACTGGCAAGGAACACTACAAACAACTGTGATCGCAACATGTTGGGAATGGGGGAAAAACTAACGCTTTTGGGGCAGTGGGCCAAGTGCTTTTATACCATTGCTGGGATATCAACAAATCTGAGCTGAAACGTGGTTCAACATTTGCACAATTGTTTTTAACGTTATTTGGGCGAGAGTAATTGTTGACTTAAAAAAAAACTAAAATTAGTTATTTGCGTTGTGTATGAGCATTTAAGAGTTTGTTTTAATTATATGAATATAGCTGTGTTTAAAGAGATAATAGTAAGTAGAAGAGTTTAACAGTGGCGAAATTAAACTCTTATAATTCTTTTCATAATTCAAGCGTTAATTTGTATAGCGAAAATGTTTCTTTTTATACTCTTTTCGAAGAAAATAGTATATTAAGTTTGTCCTGAAGTTTGTAACGCATAGAAGGAAGCGTCGGAGACCCCCGAAAGTTACTGCCAGTATGCTTAGAATGACAATACAAATTGATCTAGCCATGTCCGTCTGTCTGTCTGTCTGTCTGTCTGTCTGTATGTATGCAAACTAGTCCCTCAGTTTTTTGAGCTATCGCAATAAAACTTTGCACAGACACTTATTATTCCAGGGGACAGCACATTGGTCGGAGCCGGCCGGATCGGACCACTATATCTTATAGCTGCCATACAACTCGAAGTCGGTTTTGGCCATATATCCCATGTTTTTTAATCTATCGCGATTAAACTTTTGTACAGATACTTATTATTCAAAGAGACATCACATTGGTTGGAGCCGGCCGGATCGGATCACTATATCTTATAGCTGCTATACAACTGTATATTCTTATATATTCTTAAAACAAAAAAAAATGTTACGCGACAAAACGATTTTGTACAGCTTATGAAATTTCAGTGGTGCAGTTGGCAGAGTGAAAATTGCCTATAGGTTCGAAAGAGTATAAAATCTTCGGCACGCCGAAGATAATCCTACCCCACTTGTTTTTACTCATGTCCCTGCTCGGGCGCCATTAAGACTTGTAAAAGTTTTCATACATAAACAAAACAAAAAATAGAATTTTAATAATTTTCTTTGTGGCTTATAATTTATATGAATACAAAGAGTAACAATTCAGCTGAATATTGTAGCGCCACTGTTAACAATAGGAAAGGCCCCGTCGTCTATATTTATTCAAGAATTATTCGCGATGATGCGAGTAGCCCACGGTCGAATAGCACTCACTCTGGTGTAGACACCGGGGTAGTTCTGCCTGGCGCAGCCCGTGCCAAAGGACACAATGCCCATCAGTATGTTGTTCTGTATAGCTCCACCGCCCGAGTCGCCGCTGCACGAATCCCTATTCCTGGCGCGTGCACAGAACATGTTGCTTGTGATGGTCGCCGAGCTCGCATACGCCCGCCTGCACTGCCTCTGCCTGATCACGCGCAGCTGCACACTTCTCAGATTCGTGACAGAACTGCCGCCCTCGCTGGTCGCTCCCCAGCCGGAAATGCGCACCCGGCTGCCAGGCCGGGGCATCGCTGTGCGCTGAGCCATCGCAATCGTTGCAACGTTAGTGCCCGTCATCGTCGCGTTCAGCTTTAGGATCGCCACATCCATGTTCATTGTCCGGCTGTTGAATCTGGCGGGCACGAAGATATTTGTGACGCTGCGGTAGACACCATTGCTGCCATTCTGCTCGGTAGTGTTGCCGACTACACTGAAACCGCTTGCGGTGCGCCCACTGACGCAGTGTCCGGCCGTAATAACAAATTGTGCGTTAACAAGGGTGCCGCCGCACAGACTGCTACCATAATGCACCTGCACCTGCGACGGCACGCTGCTGATCGATGCTGTCGAGCCGCCCACAATGCGCGCCTGAACACCGCCCACAATACGGGCGGACGCACGATTCCTGCTATTCGCTTGATTAGCCTGGCTGTTGCTTTGACTCAAGTTGTTGCTTCTGTTCGCTCGCCGATTGGCTCGTCTCGCTCGCTTGTTGGCTCTACTGCCGCTGCCACCCACAATGCGTGCTTGGCCACGGGTGCGTCTTCCAGCCGCGTTGCCTCGTCCTACGACTGTGCCGCCCACAATGCGCGGCTGGACTTGAGTCCTAGTGGCTCGGCCAGCGACGGCGTTACGCGTCCTCTGCTTGTTGTTATTGTTAGCCCGACTGCGTCGTTGCGCAGCTGCTAGCTGATCCAGCAGCAGGACGAGAAAGACCAGGTAGACCCAACGCAGACGCATCTCGAAAGTGGAATGTGTGTGCGGATTAACCTTGTCTGCGCTTTTATGCTCTGGCATTTGCCAAAAAAGTGACATGAACAACTGTTCAAATAGTTGGCTATAAAAAGAGCTAAGCTTTTCAGTAAGTTGAACGGGCCAAATGGGCCTTGTGCCAAAGCTGCTGGCTGACGTGCTGCACAGCGTCAACAGCGTGTGTCGATTCCAATGATACGCGCAAATAGAACATAATCAGGGCTGAAGCGGCAAAGTCTGGCTTTAGCCATGAAGCATTTGCGAATAAGGATAAACGAAAGTTGCGCAACAGGCAGCAGAAGTCTCTTACGATAACAGAAAGAATACACATACATATATCGTTGTTATCGAAAATCGACAATTCGAAACTGCTACATATTTAAATGCAGATCTATTATATATACCAAATTATTGTCATCATTTTTAAGAATAATTTAATTACACAGCAAAGTTTCAAATTTTGATTGAGTCATAAATAGCGAAAGGATAATGTGAACGAAACAGGTGTACAAATGTATAAGCGTAAGATATAAGCTAGTGAAATCTGTCCATAGATTTGAAAAGAGTATAAATTCTTCCACACTTTTAGATTGTTTTGCCCTACTTCTATTCTCACCTCATCGATTTTCAATCAGAAAACACATTTGTGGTCTGTATAGGCAATCCTAGGGCATCTCCAAGTCGAGCCCTCAAGCCTCTTTTAATCTTCGTTTTAATACTCATTGGCTTAACTAATCCTAAGTGCTAAATGGGCATTCAGTAGCAATATCTGTCCATATTGTGCACTATCCATTCGTACAGCTGCGCCACGCTGGTGTACACCCCAGGACTGTCCTCGCGGGCGCACCGATTCGCTTTGCCCCAGGAGACAATGCCCACCAGCTGACCATCGGCATTGACCGCCGGTCCGCCGGAGTCCGCATCGCAGGCATCCTTGTGGCCGGCCACCGATGCGCAGTACATGCTGTCCGTTAGATTCCTATAGCCCGCATACAGCTGCTGGCACTTGTGCCGCTCGAGAACCTTCACCTGGACGCTGTGCAGCTGATTGGGCAGCTGCAGCGAACGCTCATCCGTCAGTCCCCAACCGGAGACGCGCACATAGCTGCCGGGACGCGGCGGCTGCCTGGCCAAGCTTATGGGCGCGATCTGCGATCCCTGCAACGGATTCTGCAGCTGCAGCAGCGCCACGTCGTGATCCAATGTGCTGCGATTATACGCCCGGGGCAGCAGAATGCGATTCACAAAGCGTGCATTGCGCATATCCCGCAAATAGGTGACGCCTCCACGGACCACATAATCCGAGGGCTCGTGCTGCTGCTCCTGCAGGCAGTGGGCGGCGGTGAGCACGCAGAGCGGCGTAACCAAAGAGCCACCGCACTGGAAACCACCACGTCTTCGTATATTCACCATATGCGGCTGGCTGTTCACCTCAATGCGCTGACCGCCAACCACGCGTGGTAAGCGCAGCCGCACCTTATCCTGGCGAAAGGATAAACAGCTGCCCAGTAGGAAGAACATCAGTGGTAAACAGGAGCGCATCTTGTACTTGTCGTGGCTATCAATCAACTGTCGCACGCGACACAACTGCATCTGTTTTTATGTGGGTGGGCCCTAAGGGAAAACCAAAAGCAAAAGGCCGCGTTACTAACCTTACCCAACAACTGCGGCTCCCTACTTATTACAGCAGCACATTAAACGTAAAACACCTGTGCCCACCTGTGTTTACACACACACACACACAGCATTGAACTTGCCTCTGCTGCTAGACTGTTCCCACACTTTACGTTGTTTATTCTGTGTACCAAAATTATTCTAGTTATCCGCAAACAAACTGTACCCAAACTGAAGACTGGTGGGATTAGGTGAAAAGATCAGCTATCTTGCCAAAACACAACCTATTTTTAATCTCCAGACTAGTCTATTTATGGTTTGTGATCTAGTTTAGTTCCACATTCAAAAAATATGAAAATCTGTAAATGCACCATTAATAAATTCAACGGTACATTCACAGTTTTTCTCACCACGGACGTATCCTCCGGTCGCCAGAAGCTGCACGCCCAGATCCAGATCGATGTGGGTGAACTGTCCGCTCACAGCAGCAACACGGCCACCTACTACATCTTCAGCCTGGTGGAGACAGAGATCAGGCTACAGCAACGACTCAGCTACACGTTGGACGTGGATCGCAGCACTGGCGGCGCCGCTGCCAATGCCAGCCACATCACAACGCCCAACAGCGCGGAGACAACGCCGGAGCACGTGAAGATGGTGAGCAGCAGCCTGGCGGCCATATCGCCCGTACAGATCGAGTACCTGGACGAGACGCGGCTGCGTAAGTCACGGGAGGAAACGCTGATCGTGCGCTGCTCAGGTGACTTTAAGTTCAGCGCTCGTTTCTACACACTCAACCGGCGGCCACTGAGCCGAGCCTATCGTGGCGAGAACTTTCTGCTGCGCGCCAATACGGAAGTGGTGGCCGTGGACGAGGTGGAGATACTGGACAGCTTCTTTATATGTGTATGTTGACATTTGCTGAGTCCCGTTCAATTATATTGATAAATGTTTCCGATCGACAGGATCACAATTTGGTGCAATCGAACTACAGTTTTAAGCGTAAGAAGTACACCAACAAGTACCGAGCGGGCGACCAACTGGAGAGCGTCATTGTGCTGCGCACGAATGCCACACTGCAGGACTGGACGACCGCACGGGATCTGGAGCGCTCCAAGTCGGAGGAGAGTGTGCCCAGTAAGTTTATAAGTCGCCAGCAAAAGACAACGGTGCCAGCGGGGCACGTAAATGATGCGCCGGCGCAGCCGCCAAGTGTTGCCTACATGAGTAAAAGTCTATTGGCCAAGATACCAACAACGATGACCATCATCAATAATAATCCAGCACTGCAGCTGCCCAATGCCGCTGGTGTTATGAGCAACTCGATGCATTCCGATGATGGCAAGCTGAGTATTACGGGCCCGGATGATGCTGCAGTGCTGCCCACCATTGGGCAGGATGCGCCCAAGAGCATGCGTGTCGTATTCAATAAAGCCTTGGAAGCGGTGCAGGCGACGGGTCATTGTCGTGGTTTCATCAGAGGCGTCTATACGCTGGATGCTGCAGCGCCGACGATGATACCAAAATTTGGCATCTTTTGCATACGCTGGCGACGAGCGGGCGCCAAGGAGGAGAACGAATCCAAGTTTATAATAAGTGGCCTTGATATAGCGGAACCACCGCTAAACATTTACTGCACCATCGAGGAGAAGATGTTTGTTAAAATGCCCATGGCATTCAAGGTGGTGCTAAAGAATCCCACAATGCATGTGCTGCATCTGATAACCACGTTGGCCATCAGCAAGTCGGATAACTTTATATGCTCCGGTCATAAGCAGGTGAGTTGCAATTAGCTTTCTGCTTTTGTTTGTAAACTTAATGATATTTTTCCTTTCAGCTGGATGTTTCCATAATGGCATACGATGAGAAAGAACTGGTCTACAATCTGTATCCGCTGCAGGTGGGCTGGCAGGAGTTGCCCGTGCTGACCCTGGAGTACAACACAAAGGCCAATCCACAGAAGAATGATAGCCAGAATGCGCTGCTCGATGAGCTGGTGCAGCGGGCGCTGCCCAAACGCGTCTTTGTGCTGGTGAGTCAGCTACTCGAGAGTTCCAAAAGTCCTTTACTAACTAGTTGGTATTTTCTTGCAGCCCCCCTTAAAGCAGCTGACCAAGTAAATGTTATGTTTTAATTAAAAAATGAGTTTGCCAATTCAAGTGCATAGCTAATTTAAGTGTTTCAAAGTCTTAATACATATATCAATTGTGGTATGTACAAAAATTCAACTAGTACTTCTACTATTAACTCATCTATCTCTCAATATTTTGTATTTGCTAAAAGTGAAACACAAGCGGTTTGCAACAAGAGTATAAAGTTAAACAGACAGACAGACAGACAGACAAACACATACATACATAAATACAATATTTATATTTATAGAGTTATATAGCGTAATACTTGAGTGTGTGTGTGTTGTGTGTGTGTGTTGTGTTTGTATGCGTGTGATTGTATTGTAGTATTTGTAACCATTAAAAAGGGCTCGATATTCTTGTTAAATGTGTGTGTTTGGGCCAGTTCAATTAACGTAATAAATATGCATATACCAATACATATTGTATACATATATGACTACAAATAAATATGATTTAAATGCCGCATTCACTTTAATCAGATCTTTTGCCGCCCGATTGGAACTTGAAAACGCCGCCGCCTTTTCTTTGGTTGCGATTCTCGTTCTGTGAATCGAAAGACAGCCATTTAAGAAGTTGTAACTTTAACTTTAAATAGTACAAACTCACCAGCAATCGATTGCCAAACAGCATTTTGGCCTTATCCTCCTCTTGGGGCGTGGCACGCTCCCCTGCGGACAGCACTGGCTGTCGTCGATGGATCTGCAGCTTCTGTTTGATGGCCTGAGAGACGATGACCCGCCGACTCACCGACTTCATGGCCAGCAGCAGATCCAGCCAGGTCCAGGTGACATTGTGATACTCGAGTGTTGGTATGACCAGCGAGTAGTCTGTGATGTCCTCCAGATTCTTCTCCTTGTTGCCCTTATAGCTAACGCGCACCGGCACCTCGGGTATTTTAATGTATATGAACAGTTTGTTCTTCTCGGCGCGCTCCTTCATTTTCTCCACATCATCCTTTTCGATTTTGACATAGAACTCGGAGTCCTTGGCGCTCTTCTTGCTTTTGGCAGATCGCTTGGACGACGTCGACGATGATTTGGACTGTAAATTCGTTGTGGATGCCGAACTGGTGGACGCATTGTCATCCAGCTCATCGCTGATCTCCGTTTCGGTTGCGTCGCGATCCGGAAAGCAAAACTTCAGCATGGTGCTGTAGAACTTCTTGGTGATGGCAATGGTGATGGGTGCCACATTAATCTCAAAGTGATCCTTGACGGAAATGCCGCCCACCGGTGGCTTCTCGCGACAGAAGATGCGCAGCACCCGCTTGTGCGTGTCCACGGGCATATCCTTCTGTATCTCTGTGGCAAGCAGGACATCGCGATAGATCTCGCGCGGCAGCAGATTCTCCATGCGTATATTGCCCAGCTCCAGCAGATGCTCCACGGAATCATCGCTCTTGGACTTTTTGGTATACAAGAAAGCGCTTAGCACCAAATCAGCAATGCCAATCTGTCCATCGGTCTCCGTGAGTCGCCACTGGGCGCGCTTGAAGCAAATCTCATTAGCGCGCACCATCGTCACCGATTTGTCGGAGAGCACATTGGAGATTTTACTGAGCTGGGACAGCTGCGTCTCCTTATAGCACAGCAGCATCATGTCCAGCTCCTCGCTGTACGTGTTCAGTTCCTCCTTGCTCTCGCGGATCTGCTGCTGCACGCGCTCAAAGTCAACGCGCAGCTCGAGCGTGTCGCCCTCCTCGATGCGTTCCTTGCTGATCAGATGGATGTCCTTCTCCAGCGAGCGTATCTTCATCAGCAGGCTGCGTATGACAGTCTGCTTCTGCTGTATAGGTCGCTTCTGATCCTCCGTGGAGTGCAGCTGCAGCTGGAAGCGCATACGGGCCAATTTCTCTGCTGCCTGTTTGCGTTGCGGCTCCACGTAGAGCAACAGATTGTTGACAATGTCCAAGATCATGGCGTACTGCAGCGAATTGGTGCACACATCCAGATCGTGATGCATTAGTGTAAAGGCATCTACGGGATCGTCCTGCTTTTCCCAGGGCGACAGCGACTCCTCGGAGGGTGGCGGCGGCACCTCGGTGATGCAATTCGGATCGATGGCATCGCCATAGCTGACATAGAAGAACTCGCATTTACATTTGGAGACAATGCGCTGCAGCTGCACCGGCTGTGCCTGGCCTGAGTTGTCACTAAGGAAGGCACCCACCGTTTCGGAGACGACGCCGCCCACGCTGCGTCCGCTGCCCACCAGATGCGATATGTCCTCGGGCAGATGATTGCTGATGACCGTCTCGTCCTTGTCTTGTATGTTGTCCACCGTCAGCCACATGATCTCCTTCTCCAGCAGCGAATCGTTGTCGCCGGCACTAACTGTCGCATAGTACTGCATGCACTCGAGCAAGCCCTTCCACGTCGTCTTGGAGATAAGTGAACGATCCCGCCAGACGGCACGATGCTCCCGTTGCAGTATCTCCGCCTTGGCTGCACTGATGATCACATAGCCCGACGTCTCACAACCCTTGAGTAGCACCTGCGAGTTGACCAGACTGATGGACCAGTTCTCATGGATAATGTCCTGTACGGAGCAGGCCTCTAGTCCCTGCAGCTGCAGTTCTCGCGACTGCGTGCTGTGGTCATCACTGTACACATTGAACTTGTGATCTGCTTCCGCGATGAGCTGCTGCAGCATGGCGGTGGCATGTACCTGACCAGGCGCCTTCTTCAGCGACGCATTCGCATTGGCAACTGCAAGAGACAATTTAAAAACCGTGCTACCGGGACATAAAAAGGATGTACTTACTTGGCAGCACCTCGCTGCTGGTGCTAGATAGTGTTATGGTGCTATCGCTGCGCTTGTGCTTCATCATGGCCGCGTTGGCCGCCTCCTTGCGATAGCTTTTCACCGCTTCAGTGGACAGATTGTTTTTCAGCTTTTGCGACTTCATGAAGGAGTCGAACAGTGCGAAGGCCACATCCCGGTTGCTCTTTGTCCAGGCACCCTTCAGATCGTACACCACCAGCTTGTGCGTGGGCGTTGTGGATTTGGTTTTCGCATCCTCCTCGTTACTAGCCGACGTGGGCATCAATGCCTCCCTGCCATAGGACACCTTAGCCACACTGAGAAAGTAGAAGCGCACAATTTTGAATGCATCGCCGGCGCTCGCCAAATTCTCGCTGCTGCTGTCCAGCTTCTCGGTGACAATGCTCTTCAGCCAAATCTCTGCATCATTCACCTCACAGTTCATGTAGACAGTGGACCAATCCGCGCGAGGCCTGTGTATTAGACCATCGTGAATGGCATTCAGCGTCAGGCAGTACTCGGAGCTGAAGGACACACGCCGTCCGTTCAGTTGGAAGCCCTTGTGCAGGGCATGCGACATCCAGTAGAGCACCTGGAACTTATGCAGGCACATCTGCAGATTGGCCTTCTTGTAGTGACGGCTCAGCTGTTTCTTCCGCGGCCGCACATTGTTGAAAACGGGTCCGCGGCGTGTTGGTCGCGTCACGCCCGACAGAATCAGCTTGAGGCTCTCGAACCAGCGCAACGTGCTGCCGTACAGCACCAAGCTGGGTATGTCTAGCTCCATCTCCTCGCCAACTTTGGGCTTCGTCTCGAACGAGGCCCAAATGTTGAGGTTAACGGAGCGAAAGGCCCGAAAGGAATCGTGCACCTGGTTGCTGGAGTACTCGGGCAGCTTGTCGGGCGCACAAGGCATGACAGCATGATGATCATTGGGATTAGCCAAGCAAATCCAATTCAGCTTAAACGTCAACTTCAGGTTGGGAAAGTGCAACAGTCGACAATCATCGTAGCGGGAAGCGGTTCTTACGGTAACCTAAGAATAATATATTCAAATAGTATTTAAGTCAGGAGGTAGATAGGTAAAAGATCGATTGACTCACATTCAGTTCGCCCTTGAACATAATCTTGGCATTTGTCCAGACAATGCCGCAGTTGTTCCACGTCAGCTCCATTTCCTCAGTGGTGTTGTAAGGATCCAACGAGGCGTGCAGCAGCACAGTAAACTGCTTGGCAATCAGCGTCAAGCGTCCATGCAGCAACAGTCGCATCTTGTCCCAGAATGGCAACGGCGGACTGGGATCCTTGGATGGCGCCGATATCTTCTCAAAGCTCAAATTGCACTGCGCCATTACTGGCTCCCAGCAGGGTCCAAACGCATAGCTGCAGCTCTCCAGCTCGCAGTCGAAGTCATGATAGAACTTAATCGTTGGCATGCTGCGCTGCACGCAATCCGTCTGGAAGGGCTCGCCCACCTCCACGTAGACGTCACGCTTGGCGCGCTTCGAGGCCATCTGTTCGGCGCCGCAGAGGTTGCCATAGAGCCGCATGCTCTTCACATAGAACATAGGCTGCGGGAAGTCTCTGTGGGAAAATATATACGTTTAAATTCCCGTGCAGACGTGCAATTTAAAAAGACATGCCCTGAATAAGCTTGTGCTATGAATTGTGTGCTCACCGCAACATAAATTTCCATTCGGAGCAGCTGATATTGACGCCGCGACACCAGAGCGTCGTGAATTGCAGTCCCTCCTCCGGCCAGGGTGTCTCCGAGTCTATTTCGCGCATGGTGCGCGTCACATTCTCATAGCCGTGTATGGAGGTGTCCGCCATGGCCAGGATTTCCACGTCCGTCATGATCCAGGCGAGCAGACGTGTGCGCACCGGTCCACTTTCGTGTATCTTCTTTGAGCGCTGTATGTATATCTCCGAGTTCTTCTTGACCAGATTCGCATAGAGGCTTTCGATGGTACCGGCTGGGACCAGCAGTCGCTCGGAACACAGCTCGGCAATCTTCTTGTCGAACAGCTCCTTGCGCTTCAGACTTTCCAGATATTCATCCACCAGCAATACGTAATTATCGCGCAGCTTCACCTCAAACGGATCATCGCTGATCTCGAGCAGAAACTCCTTGATTTTGATCACCAAATCACAGGGCAGCGGCGAGTTCACAGTGAACGGTTTCTTCTTGTAGTTGTGTACCAGTTTGAGCCACTTGAAGTGCGTTACGCACTCGTTATTGATGGCGTCATAGAAATCGTGATCGTAGGGAAATATTGCCTTGAAGGAACCAATTGTGGTCACCCACACCTTGTTGGAGGGCAGCACAAAGCCAGGAAAGTTGAGCCGCTCGTGGCTGAGCGTTTCCAGGTACGGCAGTGACTGCAAGTCCAGTTCCTTGACCGTAAAGATGTGCTGATCATCGATCTTGACAAACACATTCTCTGCATAGATAATGTTGCGCTCCTTGCGGCTAAAGAACAGGTTCTCCACAAAGATCTGTATGGAATGACGCTCCGATAGCTTCAGCTCGCAAATCGTGCTACGCTCCGCCGACAGCTCAATGATGAGCGAACGCTTGATCGTCTGCGTCTCCAGTTTAGTGGATGGCGGCATTGCCACCTCCACTTTTAAATCCTGCATATCACGCACCAGCGTCAACAGATGCATATGCAGATTGGAGTTCCACATGGCCTCCGTATTGCCGGGTATATAAATGGAGATCTTGCCGGGCGCACTATCCGACCCCGGCTGATGCTCCAGCCGTATCATCTTACAGTTAGCAAACACATCCGAGAAGTCCGTGAGACACAGGGAGGAGGCAGTCATGGAACGCATGATGGCCATCTGGAACTCCTCCAGCTTAAGCGTAGCCAAATTGTGTGCACGCGACAGATTAATCTCCGAGAAGCTGAGCAGCATATAAACATTGTGATGGTTCACAAAATACGCCGTAATGTCCTTAACCTTAACGGACACCCTCAGAGCGGTGCCCTGCTGCTCGCCGGAGATGCTGCTGCTGCTGGGGCGCCGTGTCGTTTGCTTTGCACGCTTCGTGCCCAGTCCACCGTACTGCTTAACACACCACATCGACTTGACTATGAACTCCGCCAGCTGCATGCTGTACTCGGTGCGGAAGGTGTGTATGGAGATGTCAAGCTTGGTGGTATTCGCATAAGAACACAGTTTCACCAAACTGACGCCCAGGAAAAATGGTGAGCCAGGTGAGTGGGTCTTTTTCAGGTTATTGGTGTCGTTATTGGAGTTGCCCAGATTGGACCACAGCGTTTCCACCATCAGTTCCATGCTCCATTGCCGCTGATTGAGCAGCAGGTTGAGAAACTTATTGCTATATAATGAGCTGCGCTTCTCCTCGATTTGTTCCAGAAGAAAGCGTGTGTGACTGACGCTCATGGCGATATGCTCATCATCCAGTTTCATCAGCAGCGAAACGTTCCATAGCTCCGCACAGCCTTTGACCACAATGCGTTGCATGATCCACTCGAGAATGCCGCCATCGCGACTCTGTTTGGCTGGCGACGTTGCAGGTGTTACAGCCTCCAAGCACAAGTGATCCGGTAGAGACTTTTGCCTTTGGCCCAGATGCAGCAGCTGATGGCTGCTAGATGCACGCTGGCGTGCCAGGAAATTGTTATTGACAAAATCATAGATCTCGCTGTGATTGTAGATAATTTGGAATGTCTTGAGCTTGACATAGAGATTGAAGATGTCCTTCTCCAGCTGCAATTCAAAAAGTTAGTTGTATAGAGTTCCATTTTTTATGCATGTACAAAACTTACCACCGAGTCTATGGTAAACTGTTCCACAAAGAGCAGCTTCTCGTATTTGGTATCAATGTCCAGATGCTGAAACACCAGCTTGGCCAGCATGGAGGGCAGCAGCGTCTTTTCATCCACAATCTTTGAATTGAATTTGCCCGTAATCTAAATATGAAATATAAATAACTTTATTAAGCGGCTCGTGGACTTTGGCCGTTTCTTTGCTCACGGTAAACAGCTGCAATTTGGCACTAAAATCATTCTGCGAGTTCTCCTTGACCGCCGAAAAAGTTGCTGCTTTCACGCTAAAGTTGAAGTTCTTTGGTATAATGGGCGCAAGGCGCTCATAGTTGTCATTGTCGTAGCTAGCGACTGGCACCAGGGCCTGCTGCAAGCGTTTCGGTTGCTGGCCAGGATTGGTGCGTTGCTTGGCTTCGCTAAGGAACTCGTAAAGGCCGCCGTGTATAACAGACTTGCAATTATTTATGACAAGGCTGAGAGTCTGGAAACGAGCAAATAGATCAGAACTCATTATTCAAATCGACTGCTGCAAACTTACATCCATTGAGAGTGGACCGTGGGCAAAGAGCGAAGCATCCAAGGCCACATCGAAGCTCACTTCTCCCAAACACGGACGTATTTTATTCAGATTCTCCAAGGACTGACGCCTGGCATTGCAATGTCGCAACATTTTGGCCTGCGCCTCCATCAACGCTGCATTGACAAGCAGCACGCGTGCATTCTGCACGATGCTGCCATCCAGATGCAGCTCCTTGGCGGTGGCATGTATAAACCAGCCGGGATCGAAGTCATTGTTCATCAGCACCACTGATATGTTGTTCACATGCACGGCCATAAACTGTGCAAATGTTATAATACTGGCGGGCACTTCGGTCTGCCGGAAATCCGGCATGCTTCTGCCCCCGGTTTTCTGTTTGCGCAGCCCATATGAGAAACCATCGCTGACGTCATCCTGACGATGGCTGTGTATATCCTTATTGATGCGTATGTCGCGTATGTAGATGGATACCAGCTTCGTCACCTCTGTAGTAAAGAAACGACTGCGCAGGCACACCTCTTCGATTTGCTGGGAGCAAGAAGAAATTATGAAATTATGGGGGTAATAAATCACGGGTCAATTAACTCGCACTTACGACTGAGAAGCCGCTTTTGCTTATGTGGACATTCTTGAGCGACAAATACGGCAACGAAATGCGTCCGATGCGCACTTTGACCCGAAAGCGTTTAATGAGATACCAGCTAATGCCCGTGGGCAATATCCTAATTAAACGATAAGACACAACACCGATTAGTTTAATTGTTGGGGCCGGTGCGGCTGCACTTACCAGTAAATAAAAAGAAAAATGAGAAACGTAATTATCAGCACCTGCAGCATGTTTACGATTTATATATCATGGCACGCCCATAATATTTATTAGTTTATCCAATTGGAATTTATGAATCTATTAATTTTGACCAAAAAAATAGTGTTTTTTTCGTTCCTCTGCTCTTAGCGTCTGTTGCTTGGGTCGCACCAACAGCTGTTTGTGTTTATGTCACTTTCTGTGTGACCAGCTGATGCTAAATTGTAATTTTTAGCACAAATTTGAAAGTATCGATAAGAACACCTGGCATCGATACTTAGTCCGTCGTGCAAATACTTTTCGGCTTGTTTATAATTGCAAAATAAAACAGAATAATATTATTATTAAAAGTGTTATCACAGCAATCATGTCGTTTCACCTAAGCACAAAGGAGCGTTTACTGCTGCTAATTGACGACATCGAAATGATCTCCAAGGAGCTCATAGAACAAGCACACCAGAAAATCTCCAGTGCCGAACTTGGTGATTTGCTCGATTTGCTGGTTTCAAAAGATGAAGAGTTTAGAAAAATGTTAGAATTGGCCGAGGAGCAGGCCAAAGTAGAGGAATCAATGGACAAACTGCGCGCCAAGGTGGAGATACACGTAAGTGCTGTTTGAGTTGCTGGCGTTTGATTCTAATGTGCTCCTTTTCTATGTAGGATCGGGAAATTCAGAAGCTACAGAAATCACTAAAGGATGCGGAACTCATACTCTCCACAGCCATATTTCAGGCACGCCAGAAGCTGGCCAGTATTAATCAGGCAAATAAGCGGCCCGTTTCATCAGAGGAGCTCATCAAATACGCACATCGCATTAGTTCCGCAAATGCAGTCAGCGCACCTTTGACTTGGTGTATTGGTGACCTCCGAAGACCGTATCCCACAGACATTGAAATGCGAAATGGGCTGCTGGGCAAATCCGAGCAGAACATCAATGGCGGACTGGTAACACATCAGAATAGCACTCCTCAGTCGGATGCCCAGCGGAATTTGAGCGGTGCAGGCAGTGGCGGCGGCGGAAACGAAGTGCCAAATGCATTCCAAAACCAATTCAGCTGGAATCTAGGCGAGCTGCACATGATGGGTGCATCTGGCAACTCGGTGGCCCTGGAAACACGTGCACATAAAGAATCTTCAGCACAGGATGATGTGGAAGTGATGTCCACTGACAGCTCGAGTTCAAGTTCGAGTGACTCGCAATAAGCTAATAGTTGTAGTATATCCACTAAGACAGAATTTAATATATATATATATAAAATAAAATAATTATGGTTTGGTATTCATTTAAAAATTGTCCTTCCGCGATAACGATAGCAGCATTAGATGTTAACAAGTTATCGGCATTCGCAGTTCGATGCCAAGCCGAATGGCAAAATACTTTGCTGGCATCGCCACTCACACGGAAATAATTCGACTAATTTTAGTTTTTAATGCATATGAATAAGCCATAAATTTCGTGTATAGATCATAAATATTATATATTATTCGCTTTAAAAAAAAATAGTCGATTTTGTAATGTGTGCGTGTGTGTGTGCGTGTGTGCGGAAAAGCTAATGTAAGGGCCTTGAAAATTGTTACGAAAATTGACTGACGTACGGAGTGGAGTGCTGAGGTTGCGTGCTAAAAGAAGAAGAGAGGCCTCACCAGCGCAATAATATAAGTGGTGGTCAGGGAGCAGCAGCAGCATAAGCACCAGCACACCCCGCATTTAAGTTACACACACACGACACTTTTTTTCCGTTTTGTTTCTTTTGATTGCTGGAAAATTGCACCGCGTGCGGTATCCGTGCAGCATGATCCAACAGTGCATGTGTCTCGTTTACGTGTGTGAAGTATAGAAAAAGCAGCAGCACCCGATAAGCTGAAACTGCATCCGAAACCGGATTGGAAGAGCAGCTCGCGAATTGCCACCGATTGTAACTGGGGCGCCCCAGCTAAGTGAAAAGCTCGTGGCGTCGTGGCGTCCGTGTGGCATCAGAGTTACCGACAAACAGTTTGACATAAAACTCAAAAAGCATGATTCAAGAGCCCGTGCAGGTAAATCGATAGCAAACGATACGATAATAATTAATTTTCCCACATAACACTCAACTGTTGTTCTCATCCTTGTAGGCCGCCATATGGCACTGCCTCAACCACTACGATCATAAAGATGCTGTTTTTCTGGCCGAGCGCCTCTGTTCAGAAGGTGAGTGTTGCAAAAGTCCTTGACATATTGCATAAATGCTTGACGCCTATTGTTTATTGTTGTTTTTGCAGTGGAAAGCGACGAGACAATATTTTTGCTGGCCACCAGCTATTACCGTTCAAATCTATTGCATCAGGCCTATTGGCTGCTGTCGGAGAAGTCGCGTCGCTCACCACAGTGCCGCTTTCTGCAGGCCAAATGCGCCTACGAGCTAAAGAAATTTGCGGAAGCCGAAAGCGCACTCGTCTCCAACGGTTTTGGGGACAACAAACACTTTGATGAGCTGCAGCGGGAGTTTGGCGAACTCGCCTGCTTCGCCTATCAGCTGATGGCGCAGATCTGTGTGCGCACAGAGCGCCAGAAGCTGGCGGTGAATGCGTTGCGACGCGCCCTCAAGCTGAATCCGTTTATGTGGCATGCGTTCGCCGATCTGTGCCTGCTGGGACAGGATTCGGATTCAGCGGCAGTATTCCAAATTCAAAGCACTGATGTGTTCAACACTTGCCAGGGCAGCAGCGCCAATGCCAATTCCATGGTGCTGTTCGGCGGCAGCGCTGCCAATGAGCAGCAGCAGCAGCTCGAGCAATTGCTCAGCAATCTAAGCAATAACTCCACTTATGTACTAAACACGCCCGTGGAGCAGCAGCAAGCACAGCTGCAGCAGCAGAACAACAACAGCAGCATTGTCACGCTACAGAATCTAATAACGCCAAACAACAACATCAATAATAACATCAACAACAACAACAACAATCTCAATAGCTCCATTACCATGCTGCGTGGGGGTGTGCAACAGCAGCATACGAATACGAACACGAGCATGATGCTCCTGGAGGACACACCCATGGGTTATGAAACGCATGATGCGCCCGCACAGCAACATCAGCAGCAGCAACTATATGATGCCAATAATGGCACACCGTTTCGCAAGCAATTCAAATACTTGTCTGCAATATCACCGCTAACGCCCAGCTTTGGCATCATGCCTCTGACTAGTCCCTGCGATGCCGGCTCAGCCGTTTTGCAGGCCAATCTCAGCATGTCCACGTATTCGCCCCAAATGCTCGTCGAGGTCAATCAGGAGCCAAAGATCATTGGCAAAAAGTTGAAGACACACGTGGGCGGCCTGATCAATCGGCAGGAGAAGAGTAAACCCGCCGTGTTCACGCAGGCGGGCAACATTACGCCCCGCACGCCCAACAATTTGGGTGTGAATGCACCGCCCAATCCCAATGCGGCCGTGCGTCGCAGCTCCCGTCTGTTCAGCAATTCGGCATACTCCGTCAAGGAGAATAATAAGTCGCCCAACATAACGAATAACAATAAGTTCTTGCAGCCGCGTTCACCGCCACGCAAAACCAAATCGTCGCGCATGACCAAAATCTGTTTGAGCAACGAGCTCATCGAGGAGAAGGCGCACCATCATCTCGCCGAGAAACTGAGCGAAAAACAATCGCGCAAGGAGAAGGAGAAGGTGGAAACAATCACATCGGCGGCGACCGCCGGTAACAATCAGCAAACGGCAATCAATAATCGCAGCACAGAGGATGCCAAAGTCCTGCTGAACAATAGCCTCAACAATGCCCAGACGCTGGCCCATCAGCTGCTCAGCATGAAGAAACAGTCGGCGGACGGTCTAATGCTGCTGCTGCGCGATCTGGCCGAGGGCTACAAGCTGCTCTCGACGTTCCAGTGCAGGACGGCCATCAAGCATTTGGAGACGACGATACCAAAGCATCACTTAAACTCCAGTTGGGTGCAATCGCTGATCGGCATGTGTCACTACGAGCTGCGCGACTACGAGGCCGCCGTTGTCATCTTCAAGCGGATACACGAGACGGAACCGAGTCGCCTGGACTACATGGAGATCTATTCGACGTCGTTGTGGCACTTGCAAAAGGAGGTGGCTCTGTCGGCGCTCGCCCAGGACCTGATCGGGCAAGATAAGCGCAGTCCGGTCACGTGGTGTGTGGCCGGTAATTGTTTCTCGCTGCACAAGGAGCACGAGACGGCGATCAAGTTCTTCAAGCGTGCCGTCCAAGTCGATGCGGACTTTGTGTACAGCTACACGCTGCTGGGACACGAGCTCGTTCTGACCGAGGAGTTCGACAAGGCGATGGACTACTTTCGGGCGGCCGTGGTGCGAGATCCGAGGCACTATAACGCTTGGTTCGGCATAGGCACCATCTACTCCAAGCAGGAGAAATACGAGCTGGCCGAGCTGCACTATGTGAAGGCGCTGAAGATCAATCCGCAAAACTCGGTCATTCTGGTGCACATTGGTGCGATGCAGTTCTTTATGCAGAAAAAGGACTTGGCGTTGCAGACACTTAATATGGCAGCTACATTGGATCCGAAGAATCCGTTGGCGCGCTTTCATCGCGGCTCCATATATTTCTCGCTGGGCAAGTATCAGGAGGCGTTGCGAGAACTGGAGGAGCTTAAGGAGATTGTGCCAAAGGAGTCGGTTGTGTTTTATCTGATTGGCAAAATACACAAGACGCTGGGCAACATGGATCTGGCACTGATGCATTTCAGCTGGGCCACCGATCTGGATCCCAAGGGCGCCAATAATCAAATCAAAGATGCCTTCGACTCAATGGCGCATCCCAACTGCTGTCCGGCCAATGATAATGCTCTCGATGTGGACTTCGATCCGACGTCGGAGCGTTCCGATGATTCAACGCAGGCGCAGCAGGATGTTAGCTACGACAGCGACTACTAGAAAAACGGTCTCCAAGTCTGAGCGCTTGTAAATAATTACATAATTAATACATATTGAATGAGAAAACAAAAACCAATTATGAATTATATTAAATACATATTAGATAACTTTTAGCCTTAGGTTATTTATAACAAAAACGTAAGATTGAAGCTGGTTTAAACAAGAATTCTCTCTCCCTATGCCTCTGTACACTATGAAAAGTCAAAGGCAACAAACAACAACAAAAATGTTCATTATATACCAATTACCAACTAAATTATACAAAATACAAAATTTCAATGATCACTAAAGTTACAAAGCAAAAAGTCAGTTAAACGCCCAGAGGCAATTGCTGGTGATGTCAAAATCGATTCCAGGTAGTGATGTGAAAATCGAGTTGAATCATCATTCAATTCAAAGAGTCAATTTATGATTCATGTCATTAAAATACGCTAACAACAGAATCAACTCGAGACAGCGCTTGGCTGCACTTAAGCAGTAACAAACAGAATAATATACAAATTAACCTAAAGTTTGAGAAGATTATTTGCTTATGTCTAATCTTCTGCGCTGGACGAGTGTACGCTCAACAACTCGCTGCACTCCTGCGCCAACTGCTGCAGCTGCTCAAGCGTCAAGCGTTGGGTCATTTCCAGGATTACACGCAGCCTTTGCAAATCCACGTCCAGCAGGGACGCTAAAACGGGCAAATAAAATTCGTGCAAACGATACTCGCGAGGTAGCTGTATATTTAAAACAGTTCGTATATTTCTGGAGCCAAACACCTCAGCTAGTGATTCACTCAACGATGGCGTTGTGGACGCCACAGATTCAGTATCTAAAGACAACAGGGGGGACGGCACGGCGTCCTGGTCAGCATGCGGCGTTGTATTCGGAGTTAAACAAATTTCAGCAGCAGGTATTGGTTTCTGTATAGTAGCTCCTAAGCTTACACGCCTCAATTCACCCGGAATAATTGTACCGGTTATGTATTCCGGCTCAGGTGGCAGCTGATGTATAAAATGTGCCGGATAACGTTCCGGCAGCACAGTTTGTGTCAAATTCACGCACTGATATGTGTAAGTTTGAGTGCTGCTGCTGGTTATTAATGAGGATGCTGGCAAGTTAGGTGTGCTGTGATGGGATTGAGCACAAACTGGAATGATGCTGCTAGGTAGTAAATTAGATGACTCCGGCATTGGTAGCTGCAACTCGACACTGTGTCCAGAATCCAAAGAGACTAAGGGCACTTTTCCCGGCAATAGCTCAGAAGGCGTTTTTAATTGCCTTCCTCGTCGTTTACTTCGTGACTTGGAGGGTGGTCTACCACGCCGCTTTTTTACCGCACCATCCTCCGTGGCCAAAACCAGAGATTTCTTACGACTGCGTTTCTGGCTGACTTTTGGGCTGCTTACAAGGTTGGGCTGCAATTGAGCCAGTTGACTACATTCCGCATCCATCTCATCAAACAGTTGAGGTGAGCCTGTTCTTGTGATGCTTATCCTGTTGACTTCTTCAGCAAGTGTTTTGGCCATCTGCTCTTTTTCAATCAAACGCTGGGAACGACGCAGTTGAGACCCCAACGACCCCTGCGATGACTGCAAGCCAATTAAATATTCCAGCTCCGAGCAATATGTGGTGGCTGGACTAGCTGTGATCGGATGTTGTTGCACATCCATTGTTTTTAAACTTAAACAGTATTTAAAACTGAGAATATATTACTTAAAAACGGCTGCCGTTATATTTTCGGTACTGCGCAAGCGTGGCGGTTGGTCGACTCTATGTGATCTGCTACGACAAAACGACAAAGTGTGCCGCATTATCGGCATAGTAACGAAACGGTTGTCGAAAGCACTTAGCTTTGCTAATGTACTTTGTAGGGCAGTTGATTTGACAGAAGCGAATAAATACTTGGAAATCTGACATTTTCATGAAAGCGCAAGACTAAGGTATACTACGTCAAACTTGAAAATAAAATTACTTACTTTTCAACAGTTTAAAGTATTTTAGTTGTATTTCGCCGAAAGTTCCCGGAGTTGCTTTTCAAGCTACCGTTACAATTGAACATCAACACATTACGCTATATAGCAGCCAGCTTAGGTAAGCGCACAGCAAACAGTCTGGCAACGCCTACAGTTTTTTTCTTTTCTATAGTTTGTTTTCACCCATCATTTGCTGTGCCACAACCAATTTATTTTGGCGTATTATTTTCGATTCAGTTAAACAAACTTGATCGGAATTATGAATATCTTGGACCTTCCAGACACGGTGCTGATGGACATATTAGAGCTGCTCAGCTATGATGAAGTGTCCAGAAAACGCGAGGTGAGTAATTAAAAAAACAACTCGCTGAGCGCTTCTAAAAATTTCTACCATATTCCAGGTATGCACTCGCTTCAACTACATTGGTCAAATGGTGCTGAATATGGGCTTCAACAAGGTGGTGCAGGAGCATGCCAAGAACTTCAAACGTATCAAATCCCTGCTGCCACGTCGCGAGTCGGAGCGGCGGTAAGTAAAACATGAAAGATCCGATTGTGGAATGGATATGAAAAAGCGTATTTGTTTGCAGCAATCACGTGCTGGCTCGCCACTCCGATATCCTGACGTCCATTGAGACGCGCATCTCAATGCTGACAATGACCTACTCAAAGTTTATAGATCTGAACATGTGCTGCTTTATACCAGGCCGTGTGCTAGACGAGATTAACAGCATATTGAAGCTATTGAGCAGCACTTCGAAGCCATTACGTCCGCATGAGGTGCTGCAGGAGTTGCGCGACATATCCTCGATGGCCATCGAGCATTTCGACGAACGCATTGCCGTCAACTTTAAGACGACCATGAAACTGAATGATTCCTCAGCCTCGAGCAGCGCCCGCGTCGTTGTCTGCGGCTCCCTGGGCGACATCAGCTTCAATGGCGTCAAGGTGACGCCGTATAGGAAAATCGCAGGCCCGCCCCAGTCAGAGGTCCAGAGTTCGCTCAGCCTAAGGCAGAAGAGCGACGAATTCATACAGCAGGCACTGCTGCTAACCAAATCACAGCCACACGATCACAATGCCTATTTTGATGTCAGTCAGTGCAGTTGCAACAGCGATCGATTGACCAGACAGCTGCAGCGCCAGTGGCGGACACAGAAGATTCTATCGTCGAAGGTACGCGTCCTGGAAAGGTCGCGCGAGTCGCAGGATCGTCGCCTGCAGGATGCGCTGGGCGGCATTACCGAGTTGGCCACACAAGTATCCGAGCTAAAGCGTCAACTCGAGGATGTGCTGGGCAAAGGCAAGAGCTTGGAGACCTCCACCACCGCCACCACCATCAACTCAGCAAGTGGCGCTGTTAAACGCTCCACCGGCGCTACCGACTGCTTACCGCCCAGCAAGAAACCAAAGGCTTAGAAACGCCTCATGTAAGCATATATAGATTGTACTTAGTTTGGCCAAAGGTTAAGCCAGGTACTTTGGAATCTTCAATCGTATAGATCGTAAGTGATTGCGAGACAGCTCGATTAGGTTAGGTAATTACCATGTAGACTCGATATCTCTTCACATTTGAAGCTGCCGCTAATACGCATTAACATAAAAATAAATATACATGTATAGATGTCTATATATCCAAACTAACATAGCCGTGTGCACATTTAATATTTCGAGTTAAGATTTATTGTTGCACTTGTTATTTAAATATTGTATTACAACTATATAAATACATAGAACATCTAAACTAAAGTTCTCAATTATACCCATTTGTTTTTTTCTCTATCTTTTTTGTAATTGCCTTGTGGTTGATTTTTTTTGTTACTTGTTATTATTACTGTTTTGGTTTGTCGAAAGTTGTGAGTTCATCCGGTAACTATATAGCACTGGTAGATATATTTTTAAAAGTACATTACATGGAACTGGAACATCTACAAAATGTAACACTATCATCATCAAACACATCATTATCTGCACACACCGCAAGATTTGCCAGGCGAATGAATAGGAAGTAACTTTTGCTTTTAGTTAGTTTTTGTCGAGGCTCGTGGCCAAAATTGCTATTGTAATGCTGTCTAAGACTATTTTACGGCTCCTATTGACGTTAGTTGTCCATATGCCTATTGTTAATTGTTAATCGTACATATTGTATAAAAAGGTAGTAGAAATTGCCACTTGTTAGCAGTGTGTAAATCTTTGTTTTAACTGAGGAGAGCGCATTCTCTTGACTTAATCGAAGGCTAACTAATCGCTAAGTTTTGTTTTATATATATATATGTATATATACATAATCAATAACACACAGAATATATATACTCAGTAATAACAAAAGAAAATGGAAAACAAAATTCATTGCAAACGCGTTACTTAACCATATTAGTTTCTATACACACACACATGTATATATTTGTATATATAAATGTCTGTATAAACTAGTCAAATTGCAAGCATTGCCACGCTGAAAGCCTACATATATGTATATAATACATTTATAAATACATTTATGCATATATGTGGCGTATGTACAAAGATTTGCGTTTTGTTGCAAACGCTTTCGTTAAGATCATTTATCGTTCATCTTAATCTTTATATGTAATTATTGCGCTGGTTTAGTAGCGACGCCGACGATGCTACTTTTTCTTTACGGCCGCCTTGTGGTGAATCTTCTCCTGCAGCTGGCGTATCAGCTGCTGTATGTCGTCCACATTGTACGCATAGATCAGCTTGCACTGCTTGGCCTGTATGTTGCCATTGTTGAGATTTTTCAGCGCATGCTGCAGACAGTAGATATTGCCATCCTCGGTGCGCACCATCGATATGTACAGATTGGCGCGGCACAGATCGCACTCGCTTTCGATCGATTTGTACGGCGGCTGCTGTTGCTTCTTCGCCTTCTGCCCCTTCTCCGCCTGCACCTTTTCGGTGGATGTGACGCCAGCGGCCTGCAAACAATAATAGTTAGTTAGGATGTTAGAAGCTGTTTTGCTTTAAGCGAGTGCAAGCAACAAGTCAAATGTTTACGTTTGTTTTGTGGCTAAGTTTAGATTGTAGATAGTGCTGCTAGGCTATTGTTTAATACATACTCTGAGCTGCTCACGTGCCGCTGACTCCTTCTCGCAGACTTCGTTCAGCATGGGCAGCATCTGCTGCAATGTGTCCGAGTTCACGCGCTGATCGTAGCCCAAGGCGAAGAGCAGCTGCTCCAGCGAGAACATGGCCGGCTCACAGCTCTCGTGAATGTCCTGAAACATTCAGCATGACAGTTAAAGTGGCTGTCAAAACAAAACAAGGCAAAAGTACTCACCCTAAAGTCATCCTTGGCCAGATCTAGCCACGACATGTTAGCAAAGTAGACACTCTCCGAGACCACATAGCCGGTGGCCAGGCTGGAGGTGTAGGCGCGCGGAAAGACGACGATAAACTCGCCGGGCTTCTGCTCAATGCGGCACAGCGAGACGCCGCGATCGGTGAGCATGTGCGGCGGCACCATCACCGTATCACAGGGCAACCAGATCGTCTTGTTCTGGCAGTGCGTCGGTATCAGCGAGGTCAGAGCCGAACGGAAATTGGCGCTCTGATCGTCGGGAATGCCGTACCACAGCTTGGAGGCGCCTGTATGCAGATACTCGATCCAGGACAGGCCATGTGGATCGCGATACCAGCAGCAGGCGGAGAAGAGCATGCCCACATGCAGTGTGGGCACCGTAACGCCCATCACAGGTCCCAGGGAGCGCAGCACCGAGCCAGCATTGTTCGTGAGCACCTTCAGGTTCCACGGATGTCGCGCATAATTCGAGCCCTTGCCCTTTGGCCCTGGACTGGGAAAACCGTAGCCCCAGCCGGAGCTATCAATAGAGCCGGAATGTACGCACACGTGACTGTCACGGACGGCCACATGTCGCCAGAATTCGGCCTCCACCTCGTTGACGGTGGGATCTGTGCTCTTGAACCACAACGCCATTGTGTTGCGCGCAATCCGGTAGAATTGACTCAGAGGCATGCTGCGACCCTTGACAATGCACTCCATGGAGACGCCATCGATCTCCTCCTCGGACTCCTCATCCTCATCGGTGGACACATCGTCCTCCTCGTTGGACACGCTCTCCGTGGAGTTGACAAAACGATCCGCATTGCGACGGGCACGCGCCTCCCGCTTTGCCCAGTCCGCTTCGACCTCGTCGAAGAGCTTCTGGCGCTCCGCCGGAGATAATGTGTCGTAGGGCAGCAAGTACTTGCAGTAGATGTCGTCCAGTTTGGTCACCCGATCCTGGGCCAGTTTCGGTATGCACATCTCCTCGGCGACACGCGCCCACTTCTTCTTCTCTATGACCTCTTTGAGGCCGCCCAGTTCCTGGACGGTGTGATAGAGACGCGGCAGATCCACCTCCATGCCGCCAATCCAGGGCGCATGATTCATCACAATGCTCTGCGTGGCCAGGTACTTTTTAATCGCACTCAGCTCCTTGGCACTCGGCCCCCAGCGATGCAGCATCTTGTGCACATACTGATTGTACGCCGTGAAACGCATCTCATCGGAGATGCGACATTCCGGCTTGAAGCTGGCCGGCGGTATAATCTTACAAATGCCAAAGCGGGCGGCAATCGGTGTGATACGCTCGATGAACTCAATGGGATCGGCAAACTCCTTTTCGGTGGGCTTGAAAATGGGCGCCTCGACCATTTGCGTGGGATCATCGTGACGCGGAAAGGCCGTATTGTTGGCCATTTTAATGGGCGTATCGTCTTTGTACTTTTTGGCCAGCGAGGCAGCTGCGGCCGCTGTGCGCGATTTGGCAGAGCCCGAGAACAGTGAGGAGTTGGAATTGACGCGCACCAGACTGGAGGCGGCGGCTGCTGCTGCTGAAGTGCTGGCTTTTAAGCTACTGCTGTTGTTGTTGTTGTTGTTGTTGTTGGTTGTTGTGGTCGCTGGCTGCTCATTGTTAGTGTTGGCCGCATGCAGCAGCGTTTTGACCAGCTCATTATCCGATCGCGGCTTGGATGAGTTGGTGTCCATTTGCGCCTTTGTCACTAGCGTCGCCTGCATTACCACCTTCTGGTTGGGCCCGTCGGGTCCCTCGCGTCCCAGCTTAACGGCCACGCCTTGTATGCCGCCCTCGCCACCGCTGGCGCCTTGCAGCAATGGTATATAGAAAGTGGCGCCTTCCGCATCTGAGTCCCCAGCAGCGCTGGCAGTTGCAGCTTGTTGCTTTTGCTGCTGCTGTTGCTTCTTGCGCGCTGCTGCTGCTGCCGCCTTGGGCTTCTCCAGTTTGTCGGTGGGACTGAGCGTCAGTTGCACCGCTGTTGCTGCCGCTGTGGCAGCAGCGCGTTTCTTAGTTGGTGAACGCTCGCTGAGCGCTGGCGGCGGTGTTGCAACTGTTTCTGCTTCCGCATTGCGACGACGATTTGCTGACTTGTTGCTGGCATTAGCTGGTGCTGCTGCTGCTGCTGATGTGTCCTCTTCCTTGCCAAAGGCATAAACTGAGTTCTTGGCTGTTTGGTGCTGCTGCAACTGTTGCTGCTTCTGTTGTTGCTGCTGTTTGTTGTCCTGCTGCAGCTGGGCTTTGCTTTTGCCCTGATTCTGATAGACAGGCGTGCGCTTTGCAGTTGTTGCTGCATTGCTGATGTTGGGCGGCGGCGGTGTTGTGATCTTTGTGGCCGCTGCAGCTGCATTGCGCTTGTTGCCCACCTTGGGTTTGCTGGGCGGCGGCGTGGGCGTGGCAGCGGCATTGCGTTTGCTACTGGAAGCTGCCGCGGCTGCAGCAACTGTTGCTGCATGTGTTGCTGTCGCTTTAATGCTATTGGCTGCATTCTTGAGCTTCTTATCGCCTAGTTTCTTATCACTGGCAGGCGCCTCCAGTTGGCACTTCTGCGTGAGATTCACGGGCGTCACACACTTGTCAAAGTCCAGTGTTTCTGGCTCCGTTTCCGCCTCCTTGCGATTGGAGGCGGCAACTACGGCTGCCGCTGCTGTGCTGACCAGCACTGGAGTGGCTTTCAAGGATGGCCCCTTGGCCGACCAGGCGCTCTCACTTTTGCCCAGCTCGCCGCGCGTATTCTTCGAGGAGCTGCTGAAGCTGGTGCTCTCCTTGTCGTCACGCGTCGGACCGGGCGGCGTCTGTGCCTGCTGCGGTCGCATGCTGTCATCGTAGTCATCGTCGAGATCGTCTTGTATCTCATCCGGATTCGAGCTGCACTCGATGAGCCACTTCTGGATCTGCTCGTGCGTCATATTGACCTTGGCTTTGCGACGCTCCTTGCTGGACAGTTGATCGCCAAAGTAGCCCTCGGTGGGCACGACAGGTCCCAGCACCGGCTTGTGTATCGAGCCACACTTGCCCAGAGTGCACTTGGTGTTGTCCGGTCCGGAGCTCTGGGCGAGACTGACGCTGGCTATGCCAAAGATCTTGCCCGACTCCTCCTTGCTGGGCATAAGCGTAGCCTGCGCAAGAATGCTGCCGATCTCGTCCTTAAGCGGATCCGAGTTACTGTTGTTGTTGCTCGGTGTAGTCGCAGACTGGGCGCTGGGCGTCGCTGTCAACTGAGGCGCCGGCGACTGCTGTTGTTGTTGCTGCTGCTGCTGCTGATGTTGCTGTTGTGCAGCGGTAGCAGCTGCTGCTGCAGCGGATGTGGATGCACCGCCGGGCTGCGTTGCACTCAGACTGAGATTTACAGCAGGCGTGCATTTGGCAGCAGCTGTACTGCAGGCGGTGGGCGTGGCCAGGCTACAGAGCGTTGGGCGTGCAACAGTTGGCGCCGCAAAGTTGTTCATTGTGATGCTGCTGCTGCACGCCATATTGTTGTTATTGTTGGCGCGCGGCAAAACGCTGCTGCGGTCGTATTTAGGCGTTAAAAAATTGGGATTGATTTTGGGACACTGGTACGCCTCAATTGGGGGCGGATAGGTGGTGGGCGGCGTTTGATATCTAAGCGGTGTGGCTATTGCCGTCGACATGCCCACCGTCGCCGACGTCGCCTGCAACTGTTGCTGCGGCGTCTTGTTGCCCACAGCGGCGGCCACAGCAAATGTGGGCGGACGCACATAGGGCGTGTGATAGTGAGGCGATGCCTGCGGCAAATAGGAGGAGGTCTTGGCAAAGCCAACTGTCACTCCCACTCCTACTCCCACTCCTGTGCCGGGCAGCGCATATGTGGCTGGCACATTAAGTATCTTCGATGTGGGCACGGGCGATTTCTTTTCCATGGCTTTTAGCGTGGCTGCTGCGGGCCCATAGCTGGGCGGCGATATGGAAAACGGTGTCGGCTTTGTCGTCAGCGGCAACATGGTTAGTTGCGTGATGGGCGTGGCACACGCGGTATGCAGTTGTTGCGGCGGCTGCTTTAAAGTCGCTGCCGCTGCCGTTGTTGTCGCAATTGTTGCTGCTGCTAGTGTTGCTGTTGCAACTGTTGTCGTTGTTGCTGCTGGTGTTTCGACTTTGCTGCTGGCTTTGGCTGTTGTTATTGCTGCTGCTGCAGCTGCTGCTGCTATTGTTGTTGCTGTTGCTGCTGCTGCGGCGGCTGCCGTTGGCACTTTAATGGCCAGCGGCTCGTCATCCGAGTCGCTGAAACTCTTCTCCAGCTTGCGCTTCGTTTCGTTCAGCTCCTCGTTGATTAAAAAATCCTCCTCCGCATCGGAGTCGACTTTATGTTGCTGTTGTTGTTGCTGTTGATTTTTTTGTTGCTGTTCGGACTTTGCTTTGGCCAGCGCCAGTGCGCCTTTTTTCACCAGCATGCCTTCAATTTGAGGCTTGACTGTGGCAGCAGATCCACTTGCTGCTACTGCTCCCGCTCCTGATCCTTTGGCCTGCTTGGGTGGGCGACCGCGTCGCGCAGGCACTGGCGCAGATGTTGCTGCTGATGTTGCAGGCGCTTCAGTGGACGGCTCAGCAGCCACTTCAGCTGTTCCAGATCCACCCCCTCCTCCACCAGGATCTGCAGCTGCTGCTTCAGTTGCTCCAGCTGCTGCTGCTTTGGACAAAGTTTTTTTTACTTCCACATTGCTTGCTTTGCCCGCCGCATTTTTTTTTATCTCCTTTTCCATTTGCTCCATCTGCTTGACATTGGGTATGTCGGGAAAGCTGCTCAGCGACAGATCATCGTCGTCGTCATCGTCCAGCTGTAGCTTGTGTCCAATGATGCCCATGTAGATGGCGGCGGCTTCCTTCGTCTTGCGCGACGGTCGCTGCGAGCGCTGTGGACTGGGACTCTTGGAGCGCTGCGTTTTAAGCTGAGCCTGACGACGCGCTGGACGCGCATTGTTCGCATTGCTCGGCTTTTTTGGCGAGGGCGGTGACAGCTCGGGCTCTGGTTCCGGCTCTAGCTCCCGCTCACGTTCCTGATTGTTAACGGTTTCCGTTGCGGTTTTCTTTTTTATGGCCTTGCCGCGCTTGGCTTTGGGCGGATCTGACGCTGTTGAAGTTGTAGTATCCAGCTTTTCCTTTTCCTCATCCCGCTGCTGCTGTTGTTTTTTGGCCGAGCCGCCCGCTGATTTGCGTCCACGTGCATTGGCTACTGTTGCCGCTGCTCCCGCTCCAGCTGCCCCCTTTTTGCCGCCCTTTTTCAGTTTGATGGCTTTGGATAGCGGTTGCTCATCGTCGGAGCTAAAGTCGAACACATCGATACCCTTCTGTTGCTCGGCAGCGGCAGCTGTTGCTGTTATCCCGCCATTCTCTAGCTTGGCCGCAGCATCTTTGGCATAAATGCTGGAGTTGGTTTTCTCCTTGATGAGTTGCTGCTGCTTGGGCTCAGCGGGCGTCGACTGCTTCCTTTCCTGCTCAAGCGGCTTCTTCTTCTCCTTTAGCTCTTCCTCCTCCTCTACTTCTGGTTCTTGCTTGGGCGGCACCTTGACAGGCTCGAAAAAAGCACGCTGTCGCGTCATGCGGCCAGAGGATTCGGGTGCGGGTATAAATATGGGCGATTCACGTTGCCTTAACCGCTTTACGGGCCCCTTCTCCTTATCCTTGCCGCCGACACTATGCTCTGCGGGTGAATCTGATGCTGCTGCTGCTGTGGCTTTCCTGCTGCGACCACGCTTTGAATTTGATTGCACTGTCTCCGACTTGGAGAGCGTCTCGTCGGCGGCGCCGCCATTGCGTGAGCTGGCATCGTGCGCCGAAAAGAATTCATCCTCGTCGTCCTCCTCCTCCTCGGGCGGATCATCATTATTCTGAAGATGCTGCTGCTGTTTTTGCTGCACTTCCTCATCCTTTTCCTTGTTGCCACCTGCGCGATTGGAGCGTCGCTTCAAAGTCTCCTGACGTCGTCCGCCTCCGCGTCTATTGCCCTCGGCAACAACCTCGGCGCGTTTGCGCACTGCACCCGCTAGCAGCAACGGGGGAGCTGGAGGAGGCGGCGGCGTTGGCGTTGCTGCCTTAATTTTATCACTAGCCGTTTTATCAGCTGCTGGTACCGGCTGCTGCAGTTGCTCCGCTCCTGATTTTTTAGCCGGTCGGCCGCGCTTCTTTTTGCTGTTGCTGCTGTTGTTCTTTTTCTTGTTGTTCTCGCTGCTGGGCGTTGCATCGTTTGCCTTGGACTTGCCCTGATTCAGGTAGTCCAAGTGGGCGGGCAGCGCAGAGGTGCCGCGGAAGCAGAGAAACGTTAGGAAATCTTGCGGCTTGGGACACTTGTTGGGCAGTATCTCAATCGGCGGCGGTTGGCTCTCTGTCGAGGTACTGGGACCGGTTGATGTTGCTCCCGCTGCAGCTGCTGCTGCAGCTGCGACGCTGGCAGCACTGAATGCGCCCGCCGTATTGGGCGCACTTTGTCCTTGGGCGAACTTGCGCTGTGCCTGCACCTTCGTCCTGCAAAAGGAGTGGGTGGAAGAGCGGGGCATTTGGGGTAGAATGAAAAGTGTGAGTCAGTTTTAATTGGTAAGAAATTGAAATTGATACAAATAACACGAAAAATCAAAAACGAAAATAGCAACTGTAGCCGCATTGAATTTCCCAACACACACACACACACACACACACAAATATGCACACCTGCTCTCCCCTTCAGCAAATGCGAATCAGCCCTTTGAATGTACAAAAACAACAACAGCGCAACGACGCTGTTAAACAGTGCTGCTCAGCTGCGCCTTTTTACAGCTAAATAATGCATATTTGTCTGGAGCAGTAGCAGCTATAATTTGATAATTACTCAGCAATACTCTACAATTACTTATCTACTATAAAATTAATTTTCGGAACATTAATATCTGAATAAAAGATAAATTAAATTATTTAATTTTGAATACAAATGACAAAAAAGGGTTTGAAACCAATACATGTTTTATAAAGATTATATGATTTGAATTTTTCGAATACCACCATCATAAATAAATTTCATGTCAGGTCCCTGGAGTTGTTTGGCTTTAATTTGTTTTTATAAATAGCAAAAAGTAAACGTTAAGAACTTGGAAAATTATTGCTTCAATGCGATACAATACAATAATAACTGTTTATATATATTTTTTTTAAGTTTTTTCAAACTCTATTAAAGTCTGTCAACACTGTTGCTTATACAATGTAGTGCACCACACTTCACGTTTAGCGGGGGAGTGAGCAGATCACAGTTGCTGTTAGTACATTTAACAGTGACGTTAAAGTCTACTGCTGCTGCTGTTGCGTCGTCATCTCTTTATACAAATTTACACACATATGCAGGCATTTACGATCAACTAGATAGATAGGGTGGTATATGGGCTCACCTTTTGGGCATTTCGGGTGACGACTCCACGGCCACAGATGCCGCCGCCGCCAACGCTGCTGCTGACGATGACGTTGGCGGTGTCTCGGTCTCCTTACGGCGACGCTTGTTGTCTTTTGAGACAACCATTTTGTTGCGAATTTTTCGCGCCTCTTTTTTTGCTCACACTCTCGCACTGAGACGAGAGAACGCGCTCGTCAATACACAGTTTATTGAAAAACGCTTGATTCTGCGGCAATTGCGATTTGTTTTTATCCCCTCGTTCTCGGCATTTACATAAACGTACGCAATTGCCAATTTTCCACTGACACTACAAACACTGATTTTGTTGGTGGTGCCTGCACAAAGTTGATATCATATTTTCGCGTCATATTTTCATTGCTTCACCTGGCCGTAATGCGTACAAATGTTACACTAAAATAAACACTATTGTCCCGCTGTTATTGTTATGGTACACATATTTCGATTACATTTCACTGGCTGCAGAAAATTTTTAATTTTTTACGTGAGATTTTTCATTCTGCTTGCACATAATTTTTTTTTTCCCCACCGCTTTGCTTTGTGTCCGCCATGACATTAGAGATGTACGAAAACGACGAAACATCGCTAAATATGCATAGCACTGGCAATCGCAATGCAGCTGTGTATGCAATGAACAAATTCTGCTGCTTAAGTTGAGATTTGTAATAGATAAATGCTTAAGCAATAAATAATTGTAGCTGGTTTATACAAAATGTAAGTGGTAAATATACATATTTATTGATATTTTTACGCACAGCTTAACGAATTGACCATATGTGTTGCATATCGATAGTATCAGCTAAAGATATCGATATAAAGTACCTCTTTAATGTATCGTTACAAAATGAAAATCTCTATCATTAATCGTGTAGCTTGTGAGTTGACAAAAAAATTTTTATAGTAGCAACGTTTGCAAATTAAGTTAAAGACGACAAAGTAACACACAATGAGCGAAGGAGCAGGCAATTGGTGTCTTATCGAGAGCGATCCGGGTGTATTCACAGAGCTGATACGTGAATTCGGTAAGTTACTATGCCGCGCGCGCTTTTTTTTACAGGAGGACGCGGACGCCAAAGCCGGCATCGAGTCAATAAAAACTTTGCCTTTTCCTGCGTAGGCTGCGACGGGGCACAGGTGGAGGAAATCTGGAGCCTGGACAGTGAATCGTTCAAGGACTTAGAGCCAATACATGGCCTAATATTTCTGTTCAAGTGGGTGCAGGAGGATGAGCCCGCTGGTAAAGTGGTGCTGGATAGGGATCACATATTCTTTGCCAAGCAGGTGATTAACAATGCGTGTGCTACCCAAGCGATACTCAGTCTGCTGCTCAACCTTAATCACGAGGACATCAAGCTGGGCGTCTCGCTGACCAACTTCAAGGAGTTCTGCCAGTGCTTCGATCCCTACAACAAGGGCCTTACGCTGAGCAACGCCTCCCAGATCCGCACCGTGCACAATTCGTTTGCGCGGCAAACGCTCTTTGAGCTGGACATGAAGAACCAGAACAAGGACGAGGATGTTTATCACTTTGTCGGCTATATGCCCATTGCCGGTCGTCTGTATGAGCTGGATGGCCTGCGTGAGGGACCTATCGATCTGGGCGAGATCAAGCCAGAGCAAAATTGGGTCGATGTGGTGCGGCCGATCATTGAGAAGCGCATGCAGCGCTACAGCGATGGTGAAATCCACTTCAATTTGATGGCCCTGATCTCGGACAGACAGCGCATCTATGAGCAGCAAATTGACAAGCTGCTCAATCCGGCTGCCGATGCCATGGACACGGCGGATGATCGTCAGACAGAAATCAGTAGCCTGCGCTCCTACATACAGTACGAAATCGAGAAGAAGAAACGATATAAGGCATATATACATTTAATTTTCATATATTTTATATATATATTCATTGTAATCTGTTGCTTCTGCAGGTGGAGAACGTGCGCCGTAAACACAATTATTTGCCTTTCATTGTGGAGCTGCTGAAGATGCTGGGTGAGACTGGCCAACTGCTGCCCATCTATGAGAAGGCCAAACAGCGGGCGCTCGATCGCGAGCAGAAGATGAGCAAAAAAGAATCCAATTAGAACGCATTTATGAACATTTTTCCAATAGCATTCACTAACGAGGCAATTCAAAATTGCTGTCAGTTGGAATATACGAACACGTATTCTTATTGCTATAATTAAGTAAAAATCTTTTCGGCTAAAGGAGTCGCGTGTTAGTTAAGTCGCCCCATATAAACTGCCTTGTATTGTACTTCTGCCTATTTTGTACCCAATGCCTCTAAATCACTGCAAGCTAATATTCAATACAGTATATACTAGTAAAAAAAAAACATTTTTGAACCGAAAATAAAAAGTTTCCAAGGTATTAAGAACAAAGCAAATATTTGGCGTTTTCGTATATAATATATTTGTTGTTTATGTTATTTATATATTGAATTTACAATTGCTATGCTTGGTATTTGATTTTTGCGTTTCCGTTTATAATTCTTTATGTATCTATGTATATTGTTTGTTGTATATAAGTATTGTATATAGGAATAATTGTTTTGTTAAACTTTTATGTTGTTTGCTTTACTGTTTTTCTGCAGTGTTGGTATTATGTATGTCTGTGTGTTCGTTGCTAATGTAAATGTAAACTTTTTTCTCAACTTACAAACTATATGCTATATATAGTTGATGTGTATATGCATATTAGGGAACTTTCTTGGGAGGTCTTTGATTTATTTTTTGAATTTTGGTGTTGCGCTTAAAATCTAGCTTAAACTCTATATATATATTTATATGTTTAACTTTTGGAAAACAAATGGAGAGTAAATTTTGGAAACCAAAGGACGAGCTACAAATATAGTTTTGGGTAGGCCTTACTCTGGCCATGTGGAAATAAAATGTATCTAACTTAAACATTTTAAGGATTAAACTGAATTCTTGTCTGTGTACAAGTATTTTTGGTTTGCTAATTGGAATTTAATTCTCATTGCCGTTGTTAATATGTAACTTTCTTTAAATTTGTTGCACTAATTTTCACTAATTTCTCGTATTCTTTTTATAATTTAGCACTTAGTTTTCAATTAAATACTTAGCTTCATTTTGCTTAACAATTTTCCCATTTTCCGTATAATTTTGTTTTTTGTTTGGTTTCTTTTTTGTTTTGAAGACACAACAGTTACTGGTCCAGTTCCAGGAAGTATATGTAATATGTATGCATGTGTGGGTGTATATTTTGTGTGTATTTGGTTGTTTTTGTTGTAGATTTGCAACGCCAGCGCAGGCGCCAACGAGAGCTTTTACCGTGGCACATAACTGTACTGTGGCAGATCGCTGCAAACGTCGCTCTGTTGCGTCGCTGCTGTTAATGCGGCGAAGGCGTGATGTGGGCGTGCCGCTTGGGAATGCTGTTGCGATGATTGTGAATCGTACGCTGTTAGATCGACACTGGTGGCTATAAAAGAGAGCATGACAAATTAAAGCGATGCTGGAACACATTTTTCTTATGCCTAATCTAAGAAAACAATTTTTAGAGAGAATAAATAATTGAAAAAAATTCAATTTCTTGAAAATGATTTACCAGTTGCATGCAGGCGATTGTATAGATTCTTGCGCTTCTTCTTCAATAGTACATCCAAATTGTAGTTTTCTGTGCCAGCTCTGCAAAGTACATAAAAATATGTCTTCAAAGTTAGAAACCCTGTTATTTTTGAAGGATCAGTTGCTCACTTTTCAGAACGTCCATTGCCGAGCAGCTCCTTGAATGCGACATAGATTTTGTTTAGCGTCAGATTGGATAGCCCCTGGCCCAGATATCGTACAAATTTAAGTTGCTCACATTTGGATAAAGCGCTCTCGTGGAAGTCCAAAAAGGGTCGATGATCGGATATCTGATATTCCTGTTGCGTTAGGAAAAATGCAAAAGCAAAACAAAGTGTAGAATGAGTGGAAGTTCTAATTTAAGATACGGCAAGAGTTTTGTTCTATGCTCTAGGGATGATGGTGCAATTTTGAACCAGATAAATCGATATAATGCATAATGCCAATGTGTGTATATTTAGCCAATTTCGGGGGAATCAAGAACAAAGCTCCGCTGCACGCCAAAGATTTGCCTCCTTGTCAGGCATTTTTTTGATTTGTTTTGGTTTTTTTTTGTAGGTGCTGAGTGCTGGGATGGAGCACACACGTCGATACACAATTGCTCACATTGCAAAACTTGATGAAGTTCTCGATGAGTATGCACTTTTCATAATTGCTCAGACATTGCTGGCTACTACTCTGTATACCGAACTGTTTCAATAGCTCCTGCTTCTTGGGCGGCAGGCGGCTGATATGCGTACAGACACCATCTTCAATGCGATGCGTTTCGTGCACATTGAAATTCTCATAGATGATCAGCTGTTCCAGCGAACGCGGCGGCGGGCCCAATACTGGCGGCAGCGACGGTGGCGGTAACAGTGGCAGCGACGTCGGCGTCGACACGCAGCCATAGCGAGTGTCCATTGGTTGAGAGGAAACTGCTGCTGCTGCTGCTACATAGCTGTTAACAGCCGTGTTGGGCAGACTGACGCTGTTGTTGCTGCTGCTGCTGTTGCTGTTAACGCTGCTGCTGCTGTTATTGTTGATGGTATTGTTGTTACTAATACTGCTGCTGCTGCTGTTATTACTGGCAAATTCGAGCGTGCCGTCATTTGCGGCCGCCATATTCTTGAGGTCTACAAGAGAGAGTTGCATTTGTATAGAAGGAGAGAGAGAGAGAGCGAACAGAAATGTGATGCTAGGCTAGCACAAATGCAGAGAAACGCGAGAGCAGGCATAGCAAATACTAAAATACTCATTAAGAAAGAAGGCAACATTGTTGTTTTGTTTTTTCGCTATGTATGTATATATATATGTATATTTGTTGTTTGCTAACAAAGTTTCTCTTTATATGTTTGTATATATATACATATATATATATGTATTATGTAGATGTTCTGTATATAGTTAGGATTGGTTTTTGCACATACATATCATTTTGTTCTTGGCTTACTAAAATATATGGTCATATATATATATATTTATATATATATATAATTATTTTATTATTATATTAATAGTTGCGCATTAGCTTGATTTACTATAATGATGGTGTTGACAGTTTACATGTGTATGTGTGTGTGTGTGTGTGGAAGTGTGTAATTGTAATAATCTCTTTTCAAGGAATAACATTGCATAGTTCAGGGCGTGATCATCGTCCAAGAATTTAGTCGTTTAACATAATACATATCAAAAATTTGGCAAAAAGCTTGTAAAATTAGACTACAAACGAAATATATGCTAACAGAATAAGGGTCAAAGACAACATGATGAAAAAAAAAGCCAAAACGACGATCCATAAAACAAAGAGTTACAGAGTTTATAAGCTAATAATAGCAATAGTTGGGGTTTAAGGGGGAAGCTTTGAATTGTTTTTCTTGCAGCCTACGATTGTCAACAGGTGGCGCCACTGCCGTCATATTTGGCGCCACGCCGACGCCAGTCTCACATATTGGGAGGCAGCTGTGGCGGCGGCTGTGCGCCTGCTGGCGCCACCTGTTGGCCATAGCCCAATGCGGCTGCCATGTGGGCGTGCGGATGCGGATGGGGATGCGTATGTGGATGTGAGTGCGGATGTGGATGAGGATGCGGGTGCGGCGGTAGGCCGTAGTGAGTATGATGCGGATGTGCGTAGGCAAAATGATGAGGATGTGCATGCGGATGTGCATGTGGATGCGGATGTTGCTGAGCATGTTGTGGATGCGAATGTGGATGCGTATAATGATGTGGAAGCGACGCTGCATGATGTTGTTGTTGTTGTTGCTGTAGATGTTGTTGATGATGATGCTGCTGCTGCGGAGTCATGGGCGGCCCACGCATGGGCGTTGAGGATTGTTGTTGCTGCTGCTGCTGCTGCAGTTGCTGTTGCAGATGATGCGGCCCATGTTGCTGCATCAGATGTGCGTGCTGCAGATGCGGCGTTGTTGCTGCTGCTGCCACAGCCGCAGCTGGCGTCGTGGGTGTGCCTGGTCGTGGCAGGGGCGTGCCAGTGGGGGTCATTGTGCGTGAAGCTGGCTGCTGCTGCTGCTGCTGCTGCTGCTGCGACTGCGACTGCGACGCTGACTGCGCTGCTTGCTGCGTGTGTAAATGTGTGCTACTGTTGCCTGTTGCATGTGTAGTGTTGTTGCTATTGTCGTTGTTGTTGGGTGTGGATGGCAACGCCGTTGTTGCTGTTGTTGCCGGCGCTGCTGCTGCTGCAGTTGGTGTTGTTGTTGCTGCTGCTGATGGCGATGCTGGCGCCGATTCGCATTGCTCTTGTGTCTGTTTAAGCGGTGTGGATGTTGTTGTTGTTGTGGTGTTGTTGGTTTTGTTACTGTTGTTGTTGTTGTTATTACTGTTGTTGTTGTTGTTGTTCGTATTTTCGCCTAGTGATTTAAAGCGTATGCGTGGAAAAAGAAGTAGAAGAAGAAGAACACAAACAAATTGAAGTCAACAAATTAAAATGTTTTTCTTGCAGTGAAAATATGTTTTTAATTTTGCTTTGCGCTTTTCTCTTTTTTTTTTTGAGCGCAAAAATAGGCAGCCAATTTTTAAGTATATATGTATTTATAAATTTGTTTCGTTTCGAGAGCGAACAGAAAGTGCATGTGGGAAACAAAAAATATATATAGAGCAAATGAGAAATGAAAAATGCAAAATAGTAGAAGAAAAATCATAAAAGAAAAACATTTGTAGGCACTGGTCTTTTTTTTGTGTGTATATTTTTAAAATTTAGCACATTTTGGCGTTACACTTTTGTTTTTTTTTTTCCCTATTTGTGTTCTTTTTTTTTTTTGCCTGTTTTTCTAAACGTTGCTGTTCGTTGCTGCATTTGCACTATACATAATATTGGCATAGGGGGTTTGAGTTTGTGGGCGTTGGGAAACTTACCAGCTGTTGTGTTGGCCAGGAAGCGCTTGGTTTTATCGAGTATATAAGGCAGATTGTAGCCATCCTTGGTATAGCTGCAAGGACACAGTGTTTATTTACAAACATGCTTTGGTATTTGGTATTCGATGAGTTACTTACATTTCCGTGCGTTTGGTGCAAAATAGATTCTTAAAATTGCTATAAATGCAGAAGAGCGTAAACGTTGGCAATCCTTGGCCCAAATAACGCGCAAATTTAATTTGCTCCGGTTTGTTTAAGCCACACTGATTTAAGGATAGCCACGGCCGATGATCCTTGATGTCGTATTCCTGCAAAATACCACCAAATATACGATTAATGTAACATTAACGAACACATGGCGGAAATTCAAATGTTCTCACAAAAGTATGCTATAATATTTTTTCTTAAGAATATCCTGTTTTTTAAACTGAAAACACCCCTCAAAAATGCCATATATATCTCGTTAAACTATGTAAAAGCCGAACTCAAAGAGTCATTTAACATAAATTTAGCTTTTGCGTATGGCGTTCTTCTTTGCCCTAAAACTTGCCAACCCACCTAATAAATACACCTTTTTTTGGCCACTGGCAAACCCTTAAATTTTGTAAGGCTATTATAGCGCTGACGTCGAGCTCATTTCCTGTGCATATTGTATACGTAGTGTATATATTAGTTATTACATATGCATGTGTCTATCTACATGCATATATATTTACATAGACCCGTTACTATATACGGATGACAACCCCCAGCCGCAACCCTGAGAAAAACTTACAAACACACACACACCCATCTATGCGTATGCAAAAACTTTGCCCACTACTAATCAAAACTTATAATTCGTGTACAACGAAAAGTTTAAAACGAAAATTGTACAAAAGCCAAAAACTTGCAGACCCCAAAAAGCAAACACAATCATAGGAAAGGACTGCTGCGCCTAAAAGCATGCCATGCATATAAACACACACACACACACACTCGCAGTCGCAGTCGCACTCGCACTCACACACAATGTATATTTTATAGTGTAAAAATATAAAATAAAGCAAAAACGAGGCTGGGGAAGCCAGCAAAGGCAAACCCCAAATAGAAAAGCAAACAACATTTTCAATGAAGCCATTTTCAACAATAAAGACGGCAGCGGGGCTGAGTGCAGGAATTAAGTGTGTGTGTGTGTGTGTGTGTGTGTGGGGGCAAAAAGGGTTGTCGCATGTGCCCCGCTGAGTGTGCTTGTGTGTGTGTGTGAGTTTCAAATAGGCGCAGCAGCTTGACGGACGTCTGTGTGAGTGTATGTTTTTGGCGAGAGAGAGAGAGAGAGAGAGAGAGAGAGAGAGTCAACAAGCATCGTCAGCGTTCGTGTCGCTCGTTCGTCGTCCTCGCTGTCGACGTTCAAACTTATCAACATGCTCATAATCAGCGCGACGCCAACGTTGCCACCCAAAAGCATCCAACCCCATCCCACACGACCCGACCCGACCCTCTGCATCCAGCCAGCCACCTTTCTAAGCATACATGGCAACGCTGTCAAGAATGTATGTGTATGCGTGTACTTATAAATGTACATATGTTTGTTTGTTTGTATGTATGTGTGTTTGCATGTGTGCATACATTTTGGGTTTTGATTATGTTAAAAATCAATAGAGCAAAAAGGAGTGACGATGCGCAGCAGAAGAGGACTTCCAAAATTTGCTAGTCAAATAACTTAAAGCTTGACTTTGTTTGCGCGCTGTGTGTGTGTGTGTGTGTGTGTGCGTGTCAAATTATGAGTGAGCGCTGGAGAGAGCGAATGAGCGCGAGCAAGCAATTCAACGCCTTTATAATAATGACAGGCCCCTTCAGAGGTGTTACCTGTGAAGGGGACAGCTGGCGACTCATTAACAGCGCAGCATGCGTGACAGACAGAGAGAGAGTGAAGGAGAGCGAGAGTGTGGTGAGAGAGCCGAGCTTTTGCCTGTCAAGCCAAGTGTTGCTGTTGTTGCTGCTGTCGCCCGCTTGATTGTTTTGGCTGCTGATTCGTCGGCTGCGGGTGGCTCTGGGGGTGGGGTAACTTTTGTGTGTTTACATTCCCATAGCCGCTTAACTGTTTCATAGCCAAAACAGAAAGAAAAAAAAAAGAGGAAAGAAGCGAAAGATGCAAAAGAAGCATGGCAATGTGTTGCGGCATTGTGTGCTTGTTTTGCCTTTTTATTGTTTTGATCTGCTTGTTGTTGTTGGTGTTTGTTTTTTTTTTGTGCAACCTATTGGCAGCACGCAGACATTGTGTTTGTGTTTGTGTGCGTGCTTGTGCGTGACGTATCCTGAACGCCTGTTTGTGTGTGTGCGTGTTTGTGTGTGTGTGGCCTGCGGTTGTTGTCTGTGGTGTGACGAGAGTGTGTGTGCGTGGTGTGGTGTGTTGTGCTGTTGTTGTTGTTGTTTTGTATTGAGACAAGTGTGAATTGTTTTTCTTGCTGTTTTCTGTTTGGCTGCTTGTGCGTGCAGCAGCAGCAGCAGCAACAACAACAAGCACAACAGCCAGCAGTTGTTCGTGTTGCTGTCGCCCGGCAATGATTTTTTGATTTTTGAGGGTTGCGTGTGCGCCCCAGTCCCAGTTTGCGTGTGTGTGTGTGTGTGTGTGTGTGTGTGTGTGCATGTAACCGGCGGGGTTGGGCGGGCAACAATTTTCACACTTTCACTCTTTGCGTTTAACAGGTTTTTAACAACACTTTGAGCGGCGCACGTGTGATACAGACAACAACAACAACAGCAACAAAAAGGGGTTGGCACAGGCTCATTAATTATTACCCTAATGGTCGTTTGCTCTTTTCATTTCGGTTAACTTACTTGGTTCTTTAATTATTTGCCGCTGCAGCAGACCTAACCTCACAATTTACAGCTAATAAGCGACCAAATAAAAGGGTACGTATTATAGAATTTGACATGTACATATACAATATGCACCTATGTTCATATATACATATGTATGTATATATTTTACATTTACATTTTTGGCAACAATCTGTATAGGCCCATACTCTTGTAACCCCTTGTGCTCGCTCGCGTTATACAACACTAATTTAATGCGGACCCAAAGGCGGCAAAAACGACGCATAAAAGCTAAATATTTTATGTGCCAATGCATGTGTGTGTGTGTGTGTGTGTTGACAGTATATATAGTCATCATACAAGTTTGGCAAGTACAGTTATTCGTATATATAAATATATATGCATGTGTGCAAGTATTTTCGTGTATACGTGCGTATATAATTTAAAATTATAATCAATGTGCATGTGTTTCTGTGTGAGCGCGCGTAAATTGTGCGAAGCCGAGACATTGTACCTGCCACATCCAGAACGCCCTATGCCGCCTCCACACTCTCTCCACACAGTCTCCCACCCATTCTCATCCGCAGTTAAGCTGTCCCTTACACACACACCCACACACACACACACACACAGATTGGCAAACTTATTGCATATGTGTGTATTAGTGAGTGCGGCGACGGCGGCTGCTGCTGCTGCTGCATGCGCATTTAGTAGCCTTCAACGACGCCGCTAGGGGCTCATACACCGTAACACACACATACATACATACATACACAAGAAAGGACATACGAAGGCAGCTCAATGGACAGTCCGACAAACGCCCCAAGTAACTTGATGATTGTATGTAGGTATGTACGTTTGGGAGAGCATGTGTGCGGGTGTGTGTGTGTGAGAGAGAGAATGAGTTGGCTGGGGGAGGGGGAGGGCATATACAATTACTCAATAGCGCCCGCTTGAGCTTTTTTGGGGGTTGCCAGACCCACATAACTATACACACACACGCATACATATAGAAAACTTTGTAGTTTGAGCAGCAGCAGCAGCAGCAAGTAAAGTTTTTGAGCAAAGGAGTGAGACTGTGTAACAGAGAGAGAGACAGAGAGCGAGAGCGCGCAACAATTTTGAGCTCAACTGAAAAGGGCAGAGAAGGTAGAGGCAGAGAGAGTGAGAGACGGAGAGAGGAGAACGATAGCGTCAAAGGAAGGCATCTTAAAACTAAAATGTTGTAATAGCGGCCGAAGGGCCGAGAAAGCAGCCATGTTGAAATAAGGTTAGGCTCTAGCCTGCTGCTGCTGCTGTTCCTGTATTATGCCATCAATGCCGTTTCATAGTACATAGTTAGAGTGTATGTGTGTGTGTGGGTTGTGTGGGTGCTGCTGCTGCTGCTTCGACCAAATCTAACTGTATTTGTATGTGTGCGTTCCGATAAAGCTGAGCGTAATGAGCATGTGGCGGTGTGAGTGTGGGGAGGCTTTGCCTCGCATAGTGTTGAAAAGGCGCCAAATAAGTGCTGTGTGTGGGTGAGGAGGTCGGACGTGTAGGTATGTATGTATGTATGCACATACAAATGTACAATTGTATGTATGTCTGGCTGTATGTAGGTGTTTAGAACACACACACACACACACACACACACAGACATTGGTGCCACACATGATTACAGTTGTATTTGTATGCTGAATTTGTGGTTGTGGGTTGTGTTTCTCTGCCGACGCTGACGTCGCTGCTGCTGTTATTACAATTTATAATGACATTCGTTGGGTGTGTGTGTGTGTGTGTGTGTGAGTGTTTGTCTGTGTGTGATGCATGGGTGTGATATGTGTGGGCGGCACATAATAGAGTGAGAAATGCGCTTGTGTAAAGGATATGAACGGTGTATCCGCGTTATGAATATACATATATATATTTACATGTATTTATATATATATATATATATATATATTTACATATACATATGGTACTTATGTACTCGTTAGCGAAAATCAAATGCTATTCATATGGCTATGCATATGTAAAGCTATAATAATAGAGAATGCTGAACATTAATTGAATTTGAAATCAAGAATACATAGTAGTTTCGATTATTTTGGGTACGTTTCCACAATTTGCAATTGTGTAGAAACTTCAGGGATTCCTCGGGTTTTTGGGAGATAATAAAAGCAAAACTAGGAATGGTCTTTCAATATTTTATTTTATTTATTTTATGCCCAATAAATTATTGTTTTGGAACCAACGTATTTCAGTAAGTTCCACCCTTATACTCTTTTCCTCTTTTTAATCTTGGGCAATGATTATGGAAGAATGCAAATTACTTCAGCATTGAAATGACATTGGGCTAGACATGGGTTAGATTCATGGGGTGGTATCATTGTTTTTTTGTGAATGAATTAAGTGGGTGCTCTAGGGTAAGATTCGGTTTGATAGAGAACATCCGGGAACAGAAGATTATAAAATAAATGATTGAAAGAAACTAAATAATGATTTCAATTTCTGGACTATTCAGATTTCTGTAAGCTCTACAGTTTTTATATGGTTTCCTTTCCGCAACGCTTCGTTGACAAACTCACCTCGCAAAATTTGATGAAATTTTCGACAACAATCGATTTGTCCGTCAACGTCATTTGGCCCGTGAAACGCACGCCCAGCTGCTTGAGCGTGTCCTTCTTCTTCGAGGGCAGCTTGTTCATGTGCTGAAAGATGCCCTCCTCCACCTTGTGCGAGGGATGCACCTCGAAGTTCTCCTTGATCACAAAGCTGCCCAATAGCTTGGGCCCCGCTCCGCCCGTCGACGACGAGGCGGACGAGCAGCCGGCGCCGCCCAACAGCCCGCCAAATTCACCAGCCGTACTGCCACAATGCTCCTCCGACGAGGTATTCGAATTGGAGGCATTCAGATGGGAGCTGGGAAAGGCGAGCAGCTCCAGCGAGGATTCGTTCGAATTGGAGCCATTCGAGCCGTTCGAAGTGCTCGTCAGATGCTGCAGCTCGAACATCGTCTGCTTGGAGTCGTGATCAAAGACGGCTTCCAGTGTTGAGCTGGCGTCCAGGCTGTTGGAAGAGCGCGATACGGAAGAGAGCAGAGCGGCGACTTTGCGCGAAGCGGAACGCGATTTTTGGGCAATGCTCGTCGAGTCGAGATCGAGCAGACCGATGGGGCCACCCACTGGCGATGCGGGCAGCGGCGACGTTGGCGTCGGCGTCACTCTGCCCGCGGCGACGCCGACTGCGCTCAGTTTGCTGCACTTATCCACTGCTACTGCAGCTGCGGCTGCAGCGCTGTCGACGGCATCGACGCTGCCGGCGGCGCTGCTTCCGGCGCTGCTGGGCGTAAAGTCCGTAGAGTGACGCAGATATTTGATAAACTCAAAGGAACCATCGAAATGTTGAGCGGCGGCAGCGGCAGCAGCGGCGGCGGCAGAGGCGGGCGCGTGTCCGTTTGGCGTTGCCACCGCGGTGGGCCAGCGATTGTTTGGCGGCAGTGGCAACCCTGTGCAGGGCGTCGCTGTCGGCGTTTCGACGGCGTCGCGCAGCGACTGCAGCTGCGACGTTGACGTCGCTGCCTCATAGCCCAGCTCAGCGCTGCCGACGCCATTTGTGTATGAATACTGTTGTTGTAGCTGCTGCTGCTGCTGCTGTTGTTGTTGTTGCTGCTGCTGCTGCTGCGTTGACTGCGCAAACACTTGAAATTCCTCGAAATTTGTGCATTTCAGTTCGCCATTGCTCAAGTACTTGGAAAACTCTGAAGGATCGTTCAAGGAGTTGAGAAAGAATGAGCTAAAATTGCTCGATATGCAGGACATTTTTTTCTCTTCGTTTGCTCTTGTTGTTGCTAATACTGTATATAATAACGCTTATAAATATGCATGTGTGTTGTGTATGTATTTATTTATTTTATTTTGTTTAAAGCTGCTCCTTTTGCTTAGTTTTTATTTATAGTAGTAGTTGTTGTTGCTGTTGTTGCAAATTATGGCACATTGAATGTTGTTCACTCTTATTCGCTGCTCAGCGCTGCTGCTGCTGCTGCTTCTGTTTATTTTCTGCGTTTACTTTTGCTTTTTGATTTGCGCCGCCCAACTGTTAATAATTTACACGCACACATACAGCTGCATATTTGCGCTGCCCGCTGCTGTTTCGAAATTTACTTTTAGTTTTCCATTTGCAGCATTTTTCGTGCGTTCATATTTTATTACAATTTTCCCCCCACAAACACACATACGAAAACATTACTGGCACATGTGTGTGTACGTGTATATAAATTTTTCTTCTTATTATAGCAAAAGCAAAGTGTAATTTATTATTCTTATAGCTCTGCCGTTTCTCCTCTCTCTCTCTCTCTCTCTCTCACACTCTCTCTCTCGTGCTTGCTGCCTTTCGCTCCTTGAGACGGCGACGCGGCCTTTTCACCGTATGTGGTCGCTTGCTGTTGTTGTTGTTGTTTTTGTAGCAATGTCTTGGCTAGCATGTGCACATGTGTGTGTTTGTGTGTGTACGTTCAATTGCCTGCCACTGCCATAGCCCCTGTTCCACACTCAAAACTATCGCCAGCTCTTTCCCACACACACAGGCATATAACACATGCACTGCTTCTCTGCCTCTGCCGACAGCAACGTCGACGGCCCTGCAAATAGGCGGCGATTTGAAACTGGTCTCTGGCTCTGCGGTCTGTGCCCTGTCTTTTGGCTATCTTATTATTATTATGATTATTTTGTTGTTGTATTTGTTTGCACTATTTTTCACTTGACTTTGCCTCCTTTTTCGTTAGATATTCGCTCCAAAATAAGTCACACACACACACGCGCAGAGACACAAACACAAACAGTTATTAGCGAGGTGCGGTCGCGACGTTAGTTTATATTTCGTTTGCCTCTTACTTTGCTTTCAAAACAAATGCCGCCCATATGTTATTATTGTTGTTGTTGTTGTATTGTGCCCGTCGCCTAGCGGAAAACGGAAAATCTGGTGTTTTTCTTTTGTATTTTCACCGCTGCCTTGCAAAGCAATGCGACGTAACCGTACCGCACTCGAATGAGAACTGAGCCAAAAAAGCCTGAACAGAAAACTGAGCGCGCTAGTTAATCTGTGCATGCTCTCTCTCAATCGCCGTCTCTCTCTCCCTCACTCGCTCGTTCTCTCTGTCTCTTTGGGTGAGCGCAAGTCACGTATGTGTAAAGTACGTGCGCTTGTGTGTGTAGCGCGCGCTCCTTGTAGTTGTAATCAAAATCAGTTGTTCGTTGTTGTTGTTGTCGTTGCTGCTGCTGCTGCCGCTGTTGTTGTTGTAGATGTGCCTCAGCGACTAGGAAACGTGTATTTCTTCCTGTGACAGGCTGCTTTTGCTCTTTTTAACCCTTCCATATAAACCTGATTTAATCTTTGATTATTATGCCAGTGATGTTGCTGTTGTTGTAGCTGCTGCGACTGCGGCCGCTCTTTGGGATTATGGTTGCCTTTCCTTTGCTATTTTCGAAAATTCCACTAAATTATCCGTTGTGTTGGCTGTGCGCTTGTATGTCTGCAGGTAAAACAGTTCATTTGTCTAGGGTTGCCACGCCGTCGTATTTTGCGAGACCACCTGGAAAGCGAAAAATCATTTTTATTTTCGTTTTTTATTAGTTTTCCACTTTAATGTTTGCACGTACGACTGCCGCCGCTGCGCGCAGCAGGCTAAGGACAGTTCCGCCATTAAATTTCAAAGGCATAACGCAAGCAGGTAGCAACTAAAGACGAGGTCATAACAAACAGTATAAAGTGCGAGTTGCAATTTAGTGCGCGCTGACAACTCTGGTCAAGTCACTAAATAGGATAAGCACACCCACACACATATCCCTCCGGCTCCACAAGCCGCACACAGTAACAGCCCGCAAAAATACTTAAGCCGCAACGCGACTTTTAGCACAATTTATGGCCATTTAAAATTTTGTGCAAAGAATTTTTATAGTTGTTTTATGCATACATTTAAAATATGCATATATATGTAGATATGTACATATGTATGTATGTAAGCAGATTCGCCTTTTGTTCAATAAATATAATTGCCATTGCAGACGGTTTTAATTATAAATAGAGCGCGGCAGGGAAGTCATCAATTAGGCGAACACAAAAACGTGCACTTGGGTTATTATAATTACCTATTTGGTTGGCGCTGGCATTTTGCTCTCTTTTTTGGCACAATTTCGTGCTTGAATTTTTAACGTGCCTTCATTCCATTTTAATAGACATAAACACTTAATTTTCGTTGTTACAACACTCGCGCCAATTTACATATTCCTATATGTATATGTACAGTACAACTGTGTGCATGTGGGTAATTTTTCAATTAATTTTAATTATAAACTTAATTAGGAAATCAATGAACGAACGCGAACGGAATAAACAGACACAATTGGGGAAAAGTCTGTGCAGCTAGCCACACCAACAAGTGCGAGCGAGCGCGCAAATGCATAACTAGAACGGTGCGGCAACAAAAACAATGACAATTCTCAAGTGCGCTGCGCATACAATAAAAACATCAGCGTTACATGCCCCAGTAAGTTTACTGTTTGAATAACATTACTTGCAGCATGACCGTATATGCTTCTGGTATATTTTGATGACTAGTAGTTTTTACTTACAGTAGTGTGGATACACTGATCAATTTCTGTAAAAGCTGGAGTTACTAATATGTTTGTTTTGCAAACTGGTGGTTTTGAACGGTTTAAAGGCAAAAGTTACTCTAGGGAAGCAAAATTGTATGTTTATATATCAGATCACCTTAGCAGTCCCAATTTGAGTATACAAGTCCGATACAACACGAGACCGTGCTCACATTTTTTAGCAGTGTGGCAACGCCATTCTTGTTTACCGCCATATTTACCATACTTATTTATATATTGCTTATTGTCATTTTATAAATATACCTAAAAATGCAACTTATTTATACGCACATTAAGCTCCATTTGCGTAAGTTTTATATGTTTAAAAATAAATCAGTAATATAATTTTAAAGGACACAGCTGATAAGCTATCGAGGATTCTATCGATATTTTGAAACCAATTGATCACAAAACGTGTGTGAATGATAATAAAAACAAACTTGCAGCATGAAATTTGTTATAAAAAGTATTAGTAAAAACTCCGGTCGCCTGGGTCAACTTTGCATTGGCAAGGATGGCAAGGAGCTACAGACGCCGCTGCTCATGCAAACAACAAAAGGCGGTAGCATACCATACCTAAGCGGCGATGTTTTCGACTTGGTCAGCAAGGAGCAGCAACAGCTGCTGCAGCTGACATTATCCACCATGGATCAAATGGCCGAGTCCGTGGCGCAGTGGACCGGCACCCTCAGCGACTACGTGGGCTTTCCCAGCCACCATACGCTGCTGCTACTGCGAGATCCCTGTGAACCGACGCCATCCGGTGGCAACGATCGCGATGTAGTGCCACTCTTCACCAGACGTGGCAAGGAGTCGCTGACTGCGGCACGTTACTTGGACATGGTCGACAGCTTTGCGCCGGACGTGTACCAGGGCCTTTGCGATGCCGACACAAACCCCGAGAGCACCAAGAAGCGCGTGCAAAAGTCTGTAGATCGCACCGAACGCTTCATGGAACAGTGCTATGAGCAGCGGGGTACACTGAAGCGTCTGGAGCATTCCACACTGCTGGCCCCCATTGTGGGCGGCTACAGCACATTTGCCCGCACACAGTCTATTAAACATGCACGCCAGCAGCCAGCTGGTAGCTATGGGGGCTACATTCTAGAAGGCTTTCATACGAACGGCTTGAGTGCAACGGAACTGAAAGCCGCGCAGCTGTTGCCCATTGTAGAGCACTGCGTGCAGCAGCTGGAGGCGGAGCAACCGCGTCTAATGCCGGGCGCTTACACGCCTCTGCTGATCCTCGATCTGATTAGACTTGGCGTGGATGTATTCGATTCATCCTATGCATATTGTGCGGCTGTTAATTATAAAGCGCTGACTTTCAGCTATGTGCAGGATAAGCTTGAGCATTCCGCTTTCTTGGATGTCACGGATGAGGCCATCAAGGAGGACTTTACGCCACTGCTAAGCGGCTGCGTCTGTTTGGCCTGCGAGAAGCACACGCGTGCCTATGTGCATCATTTGTACAAGACGCATGAGCTACTCGGACCCATTCTGCTAATGATGTGAGTCAACTGAATAACCTTACAAATCAGTCTTAAACTATACATATTTATGTCCCCTAACAGCCACAATTTGCATCATTTTATGCGCTTCTTTGAGGCAATAAGGGAGAGCATTCAGGAGGACCAGCTGCCTGCGCTGCTGGAGTATGTGAGAAGTCAAAATACCTCAGCGGAGATCAACTATCGCATTGAGCCGAACAACAAGGTGGTGAGCAAGGCAGCAATGGGTAAAGGATTCATAGCAGCAGCTGTTTAAAATTACTATATAATAAAACTTTAAAATTGTCTACAAAAGCCTCCGTTTAGTCGTAATTTGGTATTAGGTGTATGCTTAGATTAAAAACGGCTGCCACCAAATGGAGGCACTCTCGCCTGCGACAATGCGTTTCACCTGCTCGTAAACGGCAGAATAGGCATCGCCTGTTACATCCTGAATGCGCTTGACCACCAGCTGCTCCGATAAGTTCCGCAATTTGTCCGTATCTGCAATGGAAATGGGTTTGTAAATGTATCTCTGATAATTATGGCAAGTTCGTACCACTCAGCGGCAGAAAGCCAACCATTTCGCAGAAGCCCACATTGAAGGCGGCCACATCCTTGGCCACACAATAGTGCGAACGCACGAATACAAATATGCGCAGATCGCCCTTTTGGCGATCCTGTGTGATGAACATATTATGCGGCAACTGATTGTCGCACAGCCACTCAGTCAAGCGATGCACATTGGCAACCTTGTCGCGCACCTGATTCTCATCGTCCCTGGCCGCTATCACAAAGCAGATGGCTTCGGTGGGTGAGTTCACCTGCAGGCGATACGCATAGCCGCCAGCCAGCTCCTGCAGCTGGACGCGATCGATGTATAGGTCCTGCGGCATGTGCAGCATATGGAAGTGCAGGTGATTGACAGAGGCAAGGGCGCCGGGACTGTTGTAGCCCAAACGAATGTCCGCATCATGTATGTTCCGCATAAAGTTGATGCAGAAACTTAGCGCCGACACTGTGACACGTTGCACTAAGTTTCTTTTGACTTCGGGACAGATGAGCGTATGGTATTTGGTAATTGGACTCTTGTTAATGATCAGCTGTACCTCGGCGTTGTCCTTCTCCTTGGGTATTGTCAGCATCACCTCCAGATCATCGACTTTGTTAAAGTTGAACTGCTTGGGCTTGAATGAGGGGTTCAGGCTCTCAATGCTTTGGGGCACGCGACGTTTCATACTTCGCTCCACATTCAACTGTGATGGCAAAGATTACGAATCAGGCGCTTTATGGTTAACATAAACATACATACCTCCGCATGAAAACCATATTTTCCGGGCAGCTTTCGAAACTGGCGCGACTCTGATAGCTGATAGGCAAACATGCCGGGTATTTCGTGCAGCTGCATCCAGCGCAATTTAAGCGCATTTAAATAGTGCTGCGCTTTCGACTCCAGCGACATGTTGTATTTTGCCTTCGATATGGTGCGGATGCGTTTTCTCGGCTCCATGGCGCCCACAATAACGGCGAACTGTAGCAGGGTTGCCAGACTATAGAAATGCCTGTTGCTGGCTATCCACTTCGCCGCCGTTTTTCTGCAATTTGCACATAGAATTTGCGAAATGTAACGATTTTGCTTTAGAATTTGTCTGATGGCACGCAAATACAAAGTCATGTTGGAGCCGCGGGTGTTACAGGTACAGAAATGTTTAATTAGTTCGACTAACGTTGACAATGACGACAACTCTGTCGCCGCCAGCTGATTTTTGTTGTAGTTTGCAATTAAGCAAAATCGTAGCAAACGAAATTATGGCAAGTACTGGCTACATACGCGGCACCTGTGAGCGCTTTTGTCCCGATGCCGAGGCTAAGATGTAAGCATAAAATAGTTTAGACTTGCTATTTATACAACTCTGCTTCACAGGCGCATTGCGGAGCGATTGCTGCACTACTACGAGTACAAGAATGGCCAGAAGCACGTACCCGGCGTCCTGGTCAAGGAGTTCGCACGCTCCGCAGCTGACGCCAAGCTGCCCAAGGCGAAGGACCTGCGCACTGAACGGTGCCTAACGAAAACTGTTGAATATCTGCTCAAGGAGTGAGTACCTGTAGAGCGATGGAGAGCTATTAATTCAAACCGAGTCCCTTGCAGCATCGTTATGGATGCACGTAAACCCTACCACATGGCATACGACTTTATATTTGATCGTCTGCGCATGGTGCGTCGCGAGATTGTTATGCAGCAGTATGAGGCGAGGGAAACCATTCGGCTGCTGGAGCCGATGATAATGTTTCTGGCCTACAGTCGCTACCGCCTGTGTGCGGAGTCAATTGAGAAATTTGATCCAAAGATATGCAATCAACATTTGCAGGAGTGTCTGAATATGGTGCTCTGCTGCTACAATGAACTGGACGAGGAGCAGCAGATCGATGCAAAGCAGGAGCCGACCATACGGGATGCGCAGCGACGTTGCTTTATTGAGGCGCTGTATCAAGTGTTTAACTTGGGCACATCTGAAGCTTTGGTGCGTGGTTTGATATTGCCTGCGCCAGTACGAGAGGATGAGTTATTTAAGCAGTCCTTTGACATATGCATGAACTATCATCAGGGCAATCTTTATCGGGTGGTGAAAGGGCTGCCACAGCTGCCTCACATAATTTGCGCGGTAGCTGCTTCAAAACTGCAGACGATAAGAAGGTACGTTTTTTTTCGAGTTCTGTTTTAAAATCATGTTAATTGCTTTCATTTTAGACAGTTGCTGGAAATTTTCACGCATGCCTACAACAACAAACAGCTTACGGTTCCCACTTCTTACGTGTTGCGATTGACATTAGTCGAGCCCCAAGTACTGCAAATGCTTTGCAAACATTATAATGTAGCGCTAACTGCCGATCGCAAATCGGTGCATTTTAGTAAGACTGATTTTAAAAGCAACGCCGATCCAATAAAAGCACAACGAGAGCCTTTTATTGAGGAGAAATTGTCGCGCATTTATCTGCCTGAAGTGTTGCTACTGAAAAAGTTATAGATCTCTCATAGCTGTAAGTAAAAAGCGTATACTAATAATAAACATTTGTACATATGTACACATATAGAGAACTTACAAAAAACCGGGTGGGCAGACAAGCAGGCAACCCTGTTATTATACTTATCGTTATCGATAGTCAGAATTAATAATAATAAATAAATTATTATGCGCCGGCATTCTTGTTTTTATATACTTTTAAAAAGCGAAATTCGTGTGAAGCTAATCAAAGTGCATAAATGAATTTAATTGCATTTACAGCCCCTGCGGCTGGACGCTTGCCGCACACACATATGTATACATAAAGCGCGCACAGAGTTGCATTTTGCGGCCGTCGGTTCGCTGTCAAACACTAACACCAACAAAAATCGTACGCAAGAGAAAGTGCTTGAGCCATTTTGGAAAATACAATTCCGCCATATTTACCGGCAAAATTCAAAATATTTACATTGCTCGTAAACAATTAGCGGCACATACGCAACATTGTGCAAAAATCGTGCTGTGTGGGAACGCGTGCAGATCGATTGCCAGACAACGTCTGCCACTACCCCGCTGTCGCTGCTGCCGTCAACGCAGCGCCCCACGCACCGATGTCAATAGGATAGCCGTAGAGGAGAGACAAACAAACAAGCAGACGCAAACGCAAACACGCAATTGGCCAGCGGGGGTATGTGTTCTTTTCTCCAATATATTTTAAAATGGTTAGCTCTCTAATTGGCAATTTTCAGACGCATATACACACTAAGCGCGCGCGCCTACATACATATACATATACACATATATACACACACACAGAAGAAACACGCCAAACGCCAAAACGACGTCAAAGACGACGACAACGATGACAAGTCATCATCAAGGCGGCAACTTTCAGGCCCGTGCGCCGCCAATTGTTAAGAATCTATCGCTGGCCGCTGCTGCTGTGCCTCTGCCGATGTCCATGTCCTCCTCCTCCTCATCGTCTGTACACAATCACAATACAAACACAACGTCGCCTTTGTATTTTACGCACGTACTGCCACCCACAACAGCGATTGTGGAACATCATCAGCATCCGTATAGCGTCGAACTGGATGGCACGGAACACATGGGCAGCGCGGCAGACAATGAGAGTTTCCTCATCGAGGAGATCATCGATGATTATGATGATGATGCGAATATTGTTGTGGATACCGGGGAGTTCTTCATATCGGGCGATGTCTACGAATACTATCCAGTGGATCGCATGGACAGGTTGGGCACATCAGTGGGCATGACCACAGCGGATGCACTGCCGCCGCCCATAATCATGCAGCAACAGGAACAGGACAGCGACGAGGACGACGACGATGAGGAGGATGCGCAACAAATGCGTCTTTCTTCCGGCGACGACGACGAAGACGATGAGGAGGAGGCTGCAAGCCTTATACAGCGAGATGCGAATGCTTTTGATATTGCCTCTGAAATGCTAACCACCATTGAGGCAACGGCAGCGACCATCAAAGAGGAGCAGCTCGAGAACGATTACTATATGAAATCAACCGATGATTCCAATAGCTGTCACGTGCAGGACTTCAAGCCCTTTAACCGACCGCAACGGCAGATGAACAACATCAGCAACAACCACAATAATATCAACAACAACCCCAATAACAATAGCTGCAACAGCAATGGAAACGTAAAGCGTTGGAAGCAAACCAAAGTGCCCATACGCATCACCCAGGATCAGTTCAATGTGACCCTCTGGTCATCGCTCAACTCCGAGGATGAGGACGAGGAGGAACTGGACCTGGACGAGCAGCATGTGGCACGGCCAACCGTTGGCGGCACAGCGAGCAGTAGAAGCACCATGCCCAAACTAATCATTGATGAGCATATGATGCATCATGATGTGCTCAGCGATGGCATTGGCAACGAGTATGTCATTTTGCCGGATCCGTTTAGCGCGGCCGCCGTCACGGACGTTGAGGAGGTGGTCAATGCATTTATGTGCGATGGCGATGATGTCAAGGAGCAGGAACAGGATGACGAGGAGGAGGACAGCCAATCGCTAAGCGAACAATATCAGCTGGATGAGGCATATGGCAGCATTGAACTCATTGAGAATATGCCGCATCCTGTCGAAATGATGACGACAGCAGCGGTGCCCATAACAGCAACAGCAGCAGCGACAACAGTGGCCACCGCAGCAACACAAACAGTAGCAGCATCTAAAGCGTTGCCCAAGCTGGTCCTGCAGAACAGCAGCACAAATGTGCGACTGAAAGCGAGCAACAATAATGTGAACAGCCACAAGGCGAGCAAACGTCAGCAGCCGCCGCCGCCGCCGCTGGTGGCTGCCACTAGCTTAAATGCAGCCCATGCGCAGCAGCAACAGCAGCAACAACAACAGCAGCAGCATCATCAACAGCAGCAGCATCATCATCAGCGTGGCAATCAAGCGACTGCAACAACTCCCGCCGTCGAGGACGATGAGGAGCCCAAGTTTCGCTGCACACATCGAGGCTGCAACAAGGAGTTCCGCAATCACTCGGCTATGCGCAAGCACATGCATACGCACGGACCGCGCGGTCACGTGTGCAACGTGTGCGGCAAGAGCTTTGTGGAGAGCTCCAAGCTGAAGCGACACCAGCTGGTACACACCGGTGAGAAGCCCTTCGAGTGCACCTTCGAGGGCTGCGGCAAGCGTTTCTCGCTCGATTTCAATTTGCGTACGCATGTGCGCATACATACAGGGGATCGGCCGTATCATTGCCCCATCGATGGCTGCTCCAAGTGCTTCGCCCAGTCCACCAATCTCAAGTCGCACATGTTGACGCACACGAAGCCGAAGCGCAAGTGGCCCCGGGCTCCGCAAGTGAGCAGCAAATCGCCTCTGGTGGCGCGCTACGGTCGGCTAGAGTTCGGTGAGGATCCCACGCTGGTGTATGTGGAGCCCAATGAGGAGCTGGCGTCGGTGCTGCTGGATAGCACGTCGACACCGTCCTAACAAGCCGTGCCGCTGGCTGTTGTGATCTGAATCAAAGCGTCACCGTTTCTGTCTGTACAGTTAGTTGTAGTTTCATTAGTTTTGTAAGCCAAGGGCGTGGGCAGAGCGCAATGACACCAAGGGGGGTGCCGGCAACCCCTCGGCCCCCCTGTGCCACGGCTGCTGCTTGGCCCCCAACAACAACAAAAACCACAACAAAGTAGCTGCTAAGTTTTAATGCTAATGCGAATCATATAAGTTTGAAGTTGGTTGGATTGGAATGCTTGGCATGTCGGAAAACGTTTTAGCATCTAGTTTTGTACGTTTTAAGTGAAAGCTAACCTCCCCTCCCCCCACTATATCCATCTCCCTTACCCCGATACTCCCAACTGGCAACTACATACTGTAAAAGAAAATGCTTTCGGGCATTTGAATTCTGATCTAACTCTGATCTGTGCGGCCACTCGAATAACAAAAGGCTGCACACATTTTTCTATACATCTTACAAATACAATTACTATTTAATACACATAAACATCTAATAACAATAGGCTATATTTTTGTAATGAAATTGTGCATTGAAGTGCAAGAGTAAAGTATATATATATAAAAAAAAAAACAAACAAAATATTAACAGAGTGTTTTGTTTACGATCCATTTTAATTCTTCATTTAAAACGTATGAAGTAAAAAGAAAAAATTATTTATATGTTTAACACTGATAGCTTTATTTGAACAGGCAAAACTAAACCTTAAATCTACATTTGCTTAAATACTGTGAAATGAGAGCTCCAGAAACGAATGAAAGAAGCCACTTAGGCGAGGAATATATCGTATATAAGCTATTGTAGGTGTGTATCAAAACAAAGCTCAGTCACTTTTACAGATAGATAAGCTTATGCGAGAGATAACGAATTCCGGGAGTTTCTGAATTTGAACTTCGTGCAGAATTCGTACTATACTATGTACCTAAACATGCCGAAGACTTCGCTGAATCATAGGAAAACTAGTTAATGATATTTGCAAAAAAAAGGAAAAACTTTAGCTAGTCACAAAGGATTTCCTTGCAGTTATGTGACCTTGACACCAGAGCCTTGAGACACCACGGGCAGCATGTTGGGAAGGGGCGTATATCCAAAGAGATTGCCGGTTATGGATAGCAGCACCGAGTAGTTAAAGTACCAGAACACACCGAACAAGACCATAAAGATGACGTCTGTGAATTGGAAGCGATAAGGGTAAATGTCCATAATTACCATGAATAAAGTATGACGAATGACTGATTTCTACGGCCACATCGAATTACAACTTACGTATCGTTATACGCTCCCATTTTTCAACCACATACAGCTCGGTCACCTGTCGCAATACGAAAACGTGCCGGATGATAACAATTTAAATGCATAAATATGTACAGATGTACATATTAACATGCGTACATAGTAGCATCATTTCCATAGAAACTAGCTTTTGATGACAAAACTCACCATTAGGTAGCGAAACCACCAGTAATTGGCAAAATTGATAATGTTGTTCAGCATGTTGTTGAAAATCAGTCACAAGCACTTCACTGGGACGGCAACAACGGCACGCAACTGTAATTGATGGTAGTGCCAATTAATTGTTTAATCTTAATACTAAATGGCTTAGTGTTAACAACGTACGCTATGCGGCGGCTGCTGAATCAGTGCTGCAAAATTCGAAAGGCCGCCGTAGAAATCGTTATCGCTATCGGGAACAGCTGATATATTGGATATTTTCCAATTTGTTTGAATTATAAATGGCGGAACACATCGTTAAAGTATTGCAGCGCAGTCAGCTGAGCCACAGTGAGTCAGATGTGAAACATCTCATCTACATACACAGCAAGTGGCTGGAGAATACAACGGAGTTGGAGTTTTTGCTCACCACAAGTAATACGAGCTACAGAGCTACACTGAAACATGATGAAATTCGGAGCGCTGCTGAGGAACTGGAACAGCCCTACAATGAGTTCTACGCTGAGTGCAAAAATGCGCTTATAACACAAATGGGTCTGCCCGGGTTCGACTACGAGCTAGACGAACAGCAGGCACGTTTTAAACTTGTCAAATGCACGGGATTTGAGACGTTATACGTGGATGTGCCACTGCGTAAGATATCCAACTGCCACCAGTTGCTGGATGCGGCCATTGAGTGCGCACAAGGTCGCCCAGTCGGTGCTTCAGGAGCAACAGAGAACGTTGGACAGGTTGACAGTAGTCAACCCAATGAATTGTTAGCAGAATATGAGCAGTACATTAAGGACTCCAAGCTGGCAGAAAAGAAGTTGCTCAAGAAATTCGTAATGCTCATAAATAGCAAAAAACAGCGAATTGAGGAGTTGGAACGTAGACTAGAGCAGCGTGAAAATACTGCAGCGGGTACAGACACCGATGAAGAGGAGCAGCAGCCTGTGGGCAACGAGGAGGACGACGACGATGAGATCTATGGTGGTGAAACGCAAGCAATGACTCAAATGCAGGAGTGAATATACAAAAATACTGTTATCAACATAGTAAATTATCTATCAATTATTGTTCATTATTTATTAACTAAATTAATTTGTCACAGAAATTTTTTCCGGATTTTGTTTTTGCAAAATGTCAAAATATTCCCGTCAGAAACAAAATGCATGTAATATTTACCATTCCTGTGATTTGTTTTTGTTTTCTTTAATAAATTAACTTTATAAGGTATATGTGTATATGTATGTATAAATAAACAACAAATAGATTTTCTAACATAATATACAATACAATTACAATCAATATCTGTGTGTTTTATCTGCATAGCTTAGAATTAGAGCAAACAAAGATTGCATTTTGGAATAAGTTACAATTGTCGTTGCAGTTATTTTTGGAATTTCGCATGAAACAGAATGATTGAGCGATTGTAAGAAACAAAAACCAATTTAAAAAAATAAAAGCATTTTACATAATTGTTATATGTATGCTATTTATATGTATATGTATATACGTTATGTATAAATATGTTAGGCGTGTGTGTAACATCTGAAAGAGTAAACAATTGGCGCTGCGCATAATTACAATCTCACTTTCAAAGAGCAAGCAGATCCTCGTCAGCGCCAGGTTTCTTTGGTGTCTTTCGTAAGCTGTTATCGATGGCAGATCCTGCTCCTGCTCCTGTCGTTGCACTGGCGGCGGAGTTCGATACATTGATCGTTGGAAGATTTTCGGCGGCAGCAGCGCGTTCCTCAAGGAACTTATCGAATTCAGAGCTGGTCAGTTCCTCGATGCCATCAACGTCCTTCTGTGCCAACAAATGTAAACAATATATTAGTGAACAACTCAAGCATACAAGTGTACAGAAAGCAAAAGCAATGCATGTTTAAAACGAACAACGTAAGAACTTTATGTGCCATTGATAATGGAATGAAAAAGCAGGTGTGTGAGTGATTTGATATTTGTGCCGCTTTGCTACTTACTGAGCTGCCCAGCCACGCCTCCATCTCGTCGATCTCATTTTCTTTCGTCGACTATGTGTGTGGGCGCCATCAACAGAAGACAAAAGAGACGAACCCAAAACAAAACGAACACAATCGAAATTTGCAAAAAAAAAACAACAAACAAATGCAAATTTTAAAAAAATATACATAAATGAAGAGTCGTAAGAAATTGTAGAGCGCCATTAGTTTACATCGGTTCTAGGCGGCTGCATTACTCACTTTACTTACCACCGGCGGATCGCCGGCTGCGCGTTGTGGTTGCGGTTGTTGTGGTGGTGGTGCTGCTGCTGCTGCTGCCGCTGCCGACGGATTCAGTTGCTTGTACGGCGAGGCAACGCTGCCAGCTGCTGCATCCACGCTGGGTATATCGCGCAGTAAATCAGTTTTGCTATGGGTATAAACAAACAATTAGTCTAAATTGTACAGATAAGTAGAGTTGTATTCGAGTAATAAATACCCTTGCAGAAGTATAAGAATATGTAATAAATTTTTCTGTTCGCTTAAGTCACTTTTAATAAAGCGTTTTGTGATTATAGTTAAGCGATGTTGATAAGAGTTTGACAAAATGTTTGTTGCTGAGTATAGTCTAGATATCATATAAAAAAACAAACAAGCTTTTAATACAAGAGCTATACGGTTCGTATGCCAGCTTAAATAGTGATAAGAATTAACAATAACAATGCAATAAGTGAATAGCAGCTGGTGCTTGTTAAACTATCATTAAGTTAAGTATTTAATACTAGGTTTAATATGTTAAAATAAAATAAAACAAATAAAAATCAGATATCAAATAATAATAAATAAATGCATGCTTACTGGTTGGGATCGGTGCGCGACTGTGCCAGCATATCAAACTCATCGGCAGCGCCTGTACTGACTGCTGCTGCTGTAGCTGCTCCAACTGCGGCTCCAGATGCTGCTGCTGCACCAGCACCAGCACCATTGGTGCCCAGTTGCAGCTGCCCAAAGCTTTGTGGCAGCTGCTCCTCACTGCTCTCAATCAAGTCAATGAGCAGCTGATCACTTTGTGGCGTATGGCTGACGCCAGTGGCAGACGGAGGAGAGACGACTGCCGTCGCCGCTGCCGCCGCTCCAGCGGTCGTTACCCCCGGCACACCCATGGCTGCGCCCAGAACAGCAGATGGTGATGTGACCGCTGTTGCGCCAGCAGGGCCCTGTGCACGACTCTTCTCGTAGCGCTGATGGCGTAAGAACACATTGTTGAGCTCATCGTTGATGCGCAGAAACTCGGCAGTCAGCTCGTCGTCCTGCACACGTCCAATCAGATCGACAATGCGCGACTGCATCTCCTTGCAGGTGGCGGTCAGCTCATTGAGCAAGGCATAGTCATCGGGCTGCTCCTGGCCCGGCTTCATAACGCTCAGCATTTCGGCCAGGATGGCCATATTGTTGCTAACGATCTCTAATTCGGAGCGCAGTTTGGCCACCTGTTCGGCGGTTAGATGCAGCGGTCCAGTGGCTGGTGCAGCAGCTGCTACCGCCACCGCTGCATGCTGAGGCGATATTGTGTGCTGTGCGGCCATTAGCTGTGGATGTACCTCCGGAACGCTCTGTAAAAAGGGTAAAGTTCATATATACACAAGCCGAAATTGAACTATAGTTGAGGCTCACCCGTTGGGGCGTATATATGGGCGCCATCGCATCCAGATCGGTGGGCGGAAACTCAATGCCCTTGTTCTTCAGTTCCATATACATTTGGGTGACGCCATTGAGATCGGGCTGATTCTTGAATGCATCCGCCCAGATCTGTATTAAGCTGAGCACTTTTTCCTGCATTACGGCCGGCGGGTCGTTCTTGGGACCAATCAGCTTGACAAGGTCATTGATGAAGTCCTTTTGAGCGACCAGGACATGGAACGCCTTGCCGCAGTTCTTCACGCACGTCTCCAACACAGTGAGCGTATACATGATCACCTGATTGTTCTTTCCAGCATTCTGGGAGAGGCGTTTGCGTATCGCGCGCATTGCATCACGTGCCGTGTCCGAGGATTCGTTGATCATGTCACAGATTTCCATGTTGGCGGCCCAGTTTTCTGAGGCGAGACCCGCATCGGTGGCGGCCTCTGCAATAAAAGCGGTGAATGGAATGCGTTAGTTATGCTTATAGCAACAACAACAGCAAAAAACCATTTGTTCAAATATTTAATTTGCCATTTAGCAGTCAGGTGAATGTATTATTGTTTATTTTGCTTTCGTCGTCGAGTCATCGCATTTTGTTTACGCGAGGCAAAGCAACAAAAATAAAATCATGCGGCAGCAATTAATTTCCAAGCAAAATTATTAAATTTTTGCGTGGCTAAACAGAAAAGTTACAAGTTTCGAATTTCACATGTATCGCACACTCATGTAACTATGTATATAATTAAGCTTTACATATATTATATGTTATATATGTATATATTCATGAAACTTACAAATTTATCGTGATATTCAACACGTGTAAACGGATCAAATTTATTTGCGTAGGCGAGCGCGACATTTAACGAGAGAGAGAGAAAGAGACCGCAAGTGCGCTCTCACTGCTTTTCAATTATTTTGCTTGTGAGTGCAACGCACTCAGGCCTAAATAAAACGCAATAAGCAACAAACAAAATTTGCAATTGCATTCATAAAACGCTGACAGCAAACCAGTTATAAAGTGTAAGAAAACAAAACAAAAGCGCGTCGGCAAAAGAAAAAATATGAAGCAACAAATTAGTGAAGCATTGAAAATAAGCACTAATGCACACACACATACATACATGCATACAATGACTAGTAAGCGACTACGAAAATTGGAGGAAAGCAGAACGGAATAAATTAACACATTTATGTAACTGGCAACGGCAAAGTGCAGATTTTGATGACTAATTGCGTGGAGCAGCAGCGCCGCTTTAGGCTAGTCAAGGAGTTGCGTGAAAAGCTACGTGTGCCAAAATTATTGCTATTTTATCGTTTTGCAGTTGTTGTGGCTTTTGTGCGGGTGACATCAATTGTGTGCCAAATGATGAGCAACAAATAAGATAGTCGTAATACATATAGAAACAGTTGGATATGCGCAGTTTGTATGCTCTGTTTCCAGCTAACCTCTCAATACGTTTGCTTTCAGCTGTCAGCTATTTTTATACTGCTAAATAGAGTATAGAGGAGTCGGCAGCTTACATTATTTTGCTTGTTTTCATTTTTGTTTGCATGTGTCACAATCGTCCATAGAGCGCGCCTTTCATCACAGATACAATGTTATTTACATACATACATTCATACAAATGAATGTAGCTGTAATCTTATCAAGCAACTACGAACTGAAACTAAGACTTAAAAGAGGAAGGTGGGATTGGGAGGTGGACTGGGGTGATAGCGGTTTTTGCCATAGTAATCAAAAGGCAACAACAAATCGGGCTGTGTGGTGGGGGTGCGAGCTACGTGTGTGTGTGTACTATGTGTGCGTGTGCATGTGTGTGTGTCATACAATAAGAAAACGACAAGCCCAAAGAAAGTTGGGAAAATTCAATTTTCCATAGCTAGCTTTGCTTTGAGTTTCCGCCTCGATCGTGTCCCATTTCAAGCACAGTGCAACAACGCAAATATACATACACACAAGCAAACAAGCGCACAAACATATGCACGTTTGAAAAATGATACAATTTAATAATGTATTTAACACCCACACAACATACACTCAGCAGTCCTTTCGGGCATTTACTCACCGATGCGCTGTCCAATGGGTGTTGAAAAAACATTTCCCAGAGCGCCTACATTGAAGAATGAAGCCATTTTGGTGCACTGACTTTTGTTTTTATACGCGTTTGCTTTATTTATTTCACTCACTAACAACGAGAGCAAATGTTTATGCGTTTACATCTGCTGCACTTGACTCACAGTGTGACCGCGTTTGGTAATGCAGAAAATACCGTTGAATCAGGTAAGCAACAGCCCACTTCACGTGAGTGCACAATTGCGCGCAGCCAACTTAACAACAGTGGAAACGTGCGTGCAGCCAACTTAGCGTCGTAGTGCCGACTATTGTGCAAAAGTGGACAGCCTCGTTTAGCGAAAAGTGCGGCGAAAGAGAATCGACAGTCGGAAGAAACACGAGGGAAGAAATTGTCATTATTTTTGAAAATTCGAAGAAATTCGCTCACGAAACTATGCAAACGCGCTCGATAATATCGTAATGTTTAATTATCGAATAAACTACGAGGGCCGTTTTCGTGTTTCTAAAGTGAAAAACTACACAAATAATACCGCACAATAAAACCGAATTGCGGCGGAGCCAAAAAGCATAAAAGCGAAAAAGCGTGTGCAATTGTGTTAGTGTGCGTGCGTCGGTTGTTAGCTGGTGTGTTGGCCGAAAGCAGCAAAACGAAAAAACTGAAAAAAAAGTTGTACGAACGGGAATAGGACCTACAAAATAGCGTGGAGGATCTACAAGATTGCGCAAATGTACAACAGCTAGCTGGGCAGCGTGCGCGCGTATGTGTGTGTGTGTGCGTGTGTTGGTGTCTGTGTGTCCGAGTCCGCGCAACACGCCCGCCTACGCCACAACAACAACAACAACAAGCGAATCGAATGCTTTCATTTCCTTTACGCGCCATCGCCTCTCCCCCATCACCGCCAACGTGCCGCAACTGATTTAAATTTATTTATTATCAGTTGGCGTGTGTTATCGTCAAATAGAGAAGGGGCCGCATAAAAATCCTTCAAAATTCCACCGCAAACGCCCACCACTGCGAGCGCCATGCCCGTCTCGTTGGCTGTGTGCGAAACAGCGAATGTGGTGAATGCGGCGCTCCGGGAATCGCTTGGCGGCTGCATCCGATCCGCATCCGATGAGGCCAAAATCGGCGATTCGTCATCATCCACATCCTCGGATAATTTGCAGAGTCAAATTGTGGCAAATGCCAAGCGTGTCTTGTTAGCCAAAATCGATTACGAGGAGGTAGAGAATTACCATGAGTCGGTGTTGGCTAAACTCAAATCTAAATACACTGTCATTAAGCCGGATAATAGTGGCGCCGCCTCCAACTGTAATTACGGCAATAACAAAACAAATGGCAAAGCTGCAGCCGCAAATGGGCATGGTAAGTGTTATCGTTATCGAACTTAAATTTTTGTTGGTTTCGTTGCCCAATCCAGTGCAAAGGCATTACATAAATATGTATGTATGCAACTGCTGTTTACATTTGTGTTTCATGTTGCTCTTCTGCCAAAATCACGTGTGAATCCAACACACATCTTGCCTTCACATTTTCCGTCTGGTTATGCTGCACAATTTATGAGCAGCGCCGTTGGCAGCGCCTGTGCGTGTGTGTGTGTGTGTGTGTATGCTTGGGTGGTGTACGTGGTGGTCGTATATAAACAGAATGCCAAAGGAAAAGCATAGCCAAGCAAAACAGTACATGATCGTAAAGAGTGAGTTGGACAGGCAGCGACGTTGACGTCGACTTCGGCAGCGAGCCCACTACACAGTTTTTACTACTACTACTACTGTCTACTTCTGAATCACGGCGCACAGAAGAAACAGAAAAACGTGCCGACATCGCGGCAAACATTTTACACGCGGCTGCTCTCCCTATCTCTCACTCCCTTCCACTCACTAACTCACTCACTGGCTCTCGCTCCCACTCATAGCGCCTCAGTGTATTTGGTAACCGCATTGCGCGGCTCAATTTTGTTCTTTTTATTTTCCTTTGATTTTTAGCAAATGCTGCGTCGCATTTAGCTGTGCGTATGAATGGGCAGATAAAAGACTACTTGCAATGTGTGTGATTCATATATACACACACACATGTGCGCATCACGAGTCATTTGCTTTCGCCTTGTGCACAAAAGCAGGAAATAAAACAAAGGCGAGACAATGCAAAGAAATGGTCAAAGACTTTGCAGGTCTGGCCATGTTGTTTTACCAGCAGAAGCAACAACAATGACAAAACGCCTACAACAACAACAAGCACTGTTAGTCCGCGCCAAAGTTGTGCCATTTGTACAGCGAGCAGTCAAAAATTCAGTTGGCAACACTGAAGCACTTGCAATTTGCATGCGCCAAAGCGAGACGACAATACGTATTTGCGCACTGTACGCTGGTCGCACTGTTTCTTTTTTCTGTTTTTTGTAAACCCAACGAGTACACAGTAAAACGCTCGCTGTTATCAACATAGCACACAGACACAGGTTAACGCGTATGTGAACAGATGCATATATTTTTGTGGTAGTGTGTGTGTATTTGTGTTGGTCATATTCGTTTTTAATTTTAGTATCAAAGTATATTTTGGCCACTCCAAATGTATTACAATGCCTGTGATAATTGCGGACAGCAGCTATACGTTGTGGCTGCTCTATAAATTGCTATTGTTGCCCAGCCTTCTGCTCTTGGCGCGTCTATTGCGACATGTGCTATTATTGCTAATGCCCAGGCGCAAATTTGCTGTTTCATTCGCAGACAATAATAACGTGAACGGGAACGGTAACGTGAACGCGAACGGAACTGTGAATGGCAATCGTAAACAGAGTGCGGATCAATCCAATCCCAATCCCAATGAGCTGCCCAAGCCGAAGCGTGTTCTCTATCAGCGCGAACACATTCGCATCGGCTGGAAGCAGTCGGAGCGCAAGTGGCAGGTGGGCACGGGCTTGCTCAATGTGGGCAACACATGTTACCTCAACTCGACGCTGCAGGCGCTATTTCACATACCAGCGCTGGCCAACTGGCTCGTCTCGGAGTCGCCGCATCTGGAGAACTGCAACATTGGCGAGTCGTGCGGCGGCAACAGCGGCAGTGGATGCATCATTTGTGCGATGGCCAAAACGCTGCTGTCCACACAATCTAACCCGTCAGCGGTGCGACCGTTTCTCATCTACACCAAGCTGAGGCAAATCTGCAAGCATATGATCGTTGGACGGCAAGAGGATGCACACGAGTTCTTGCGCTTTCTCGTCGAGGCCATGGAGAAGGCGTATCTGATGCGCTTTCGCAACTACAAGGAGCTGGATCAGCTGGTGAAGGAGACGACGCCGCTCAATCAGATCTTTGGCGGCTATCTGCGCAGCGAGGTGCGCTGCCTCAGCTGCAATCATGTCTCGATCACGTTTCAACATTTCCAAGATCTGTTGCTCGACATACGCAAGGCGGACACTCTCGAGGAGGCATTCGATGGCTACTTCTCGCGCGAACGACTTGAGGACATGGGCTACAAGTGCGAGGGCTGCAAGAAGAAGGTGAGCAGCAATCCATATGCTTAAGGCTTAAGGACAATCATGCAATAGAATGTAATGAAATAGGCCAAAATAGCTCAAGTTTCGTAAAATCAATAATGATACTTTTCTCATAAGTTGTAGAGGAAAATGTAAGCTAAGACTATTCAAACCTTTTCAATGCCATTATATAAGACATTGTATTTTCGAAACATTTTATTAGAAGGAAATATTCATGAGTCGCATAGTCGCTGATAAGTTATTAAATGCAATTTAAGCTTTATTTGCATAGAAATAGTTCAAGTGATTAAGCTCAAAATGGAAACATTATTAGTACGCCAGCTAGACGAAGTTTAATTTTATGTTTGACTGTTCTTTCGAAACTTATACTTTAATATACAATTATTTGATGTTTTGCAGGTCTCAGCTACGAAACAGTTTAGCCTGGAGCGAGCGCCAATTACGCTCTGCATACAGCTGAAACGCTTCTCGATGATGGGCAACAAGCTGACGAAACAGATTAGCTTTAAGCCACGCATCGACCTCAGCAGATTTGCGGCACGCAGTCCGGCTGCAGCAGCACAGCCCCTCAGCTATCGCCTCGTCTCGATGGTTACCCACTTGGGCGTCTCACAGCACTGCGGCCACTACACGGCCATCGGTCTGACCGAAGCGGGCAGCTACTACAACTTTGACGACAGCTGTGTACGGCCCATTGCCATGCAGAGCGTCTGCAATACGACTGCCTACATAATGTTCTACGAGCTGGATGTGGCCGGCAGTGGACCCAAGATGAACGGCATGCGTCTGACCAATGGACAGCACAGTCCGGTGGCAGCAACTGTTGCTGCGGCGTCGACGGCAACATGCGCTTCAGCTGTCTCGCCGCGCTTCATTGGACCACAGCTGCCGAATGGCTATGCCAATATCAATGGTCATGCGCTCGGCGGTGCTGTGAAGACAGCGATACAGTACAAGACCTCACCACAGAAGCAACAGCAGCAGCAGCATCAGCAAAATGGGAGCCCCGCTAAATTTCAGGCTGCTGTCACTGCAAATGCAAATGCAAATGCAAATGCTAACAAAAGTTCCTGCAACAGCAACAATGTCAACGGCGCCAACAGCCAGCAACACCAGCAACAACATATTCTGCCAATATCAAGCGATGACGAGGAGAGCGACGATGATAATAAGGATGTGAAATCCAATAAAGCGCCACAGCTGCCAAGCATGCCGAAAATGTTTGAAGACAGCGTTGCGCTGACTGCCAGGTTGAAGCCAAAGACGCCACTCAAGAGCCTGGTGCCGTATGAGTCTGCCTCCGAGGAGGAGGAACAACAGCAGCAACAACAAGCACAAACGCCGCAACATCAACGCAATCGACGTAGCGGTGCCGAATCAAGCGATTCAGATGAGGTGGTGCCGGAGACACCACCCCCGGCGTCACCTCAAATACTGCGCAATGGACATGCCAAGACCAATGGCAACTGCAAATCCAAGTCCGGCGCAAATGCCTCGTCGGCCAATGTTAACAGCAGCAAACAAAAGACTGATGCCATAGACGAGATATTCAAAAGTCTAAACAACTATAAAAACAAACACAGGAGCGCCGATGATAGCAACGATGATGATGATGATGACGATGAGCAGGTCACAAAGTCGACGGCGCTGACCAACGGCTGGCAGTCACAAAATGGCAAAGCGCCGCCATCTCCAAAGACGCCGCCCTCGCCAGCGGTTATCAAGTCCAAAACTGGCATCTGGCAGGTGACGCGCACCGATGAGAACGACGATGAGGATGCTGATGCTGATGATGATGCTGACGATGATGAGGATGATGTACTGCTTGTTGCAGAGGAGCCAACGCCAAAAAATCTTAAGAATCCCTTTGCCGGCAGCAAAGCGACCGCAGCAGCAGCAGCAGCAGAGGCGATTGCCACGCCGGGCGCCAAGCGCCAGAAGCTGCTCAATGGCAGCGCCAAGTCGCAGCAGACGCCGCGCATCGGCAATGGCTACCAAAGCGAATCGCTTTCCAACGGCAGTGCAGTGGGTGAGCTGCTCAAGCAGAATCATCGCGGCTACGGCAGCGCTGTGCTCAGCTGGAACGGCAAGCCATCGGAGATGGACAAGGAGGTAGGTGCTTAGGAGCAGAGTTTTTTGGACGCCACTAAAATTTACTTTTCCTGCACGCTTCCTGAAAGTAATGCACTCAGTGAATGTTGTTTTAGTGTAGTGGGTTAAACGTGTTAAAAAAAAACACTTGGAAAAACTACAAAGTTTCTTTGGCAAATTCTTTACAAAATTGCAGGCTGTAAATTACATATACAAAGTTTTATATTTTTCTTTTATCTCTAAGACTGTCTCCGTATGCTTTTGGTTTTCTTCTTTACTTGCTTTGCTTTTGTTTTTTTTTCTCTGTATTATTATTATGCTTTGCATGGCAACGTCTATTTTTTTTTTTACGAAAATTGTTTTGTAATTTTTTTGCATTTGTTTCCACATTATATTCCCCCATTCATATAGACTTTTGATTTGGTTTGTGCGAAACGGATAGCTGGTTACGGCGATGCGGATGAACATAATGATAGCGACGTCAACAACAGTATCAGTAACGATAACAATAACACAAGCAACTCAACGGCTCCACCCGAGATGTTGTTTTAGCCACTGTTTCAAGCATATCAAGCAACCATGTATCAAATTTTCCCTCAAACTGTGATTGCGTTGAAGTCTCCATGCATCGTGGATACTTCAATGCGCCTCCCAAAAACTCCGTTCAAGAACGACGTCGAAATCCTAGTGCCCCATAGGTAAAACTGCTGTTGTAGTATCGAAAAAGAAAATGAAGCTTATGGCTGACTCTTCCAGTTTTATTGTTTGTCACTCATCATAAACTCAACCGTACCCGTTACCGTTTTGCCAAATTAATTGTTAGACACGAGAGCTGGAAAACTGACAAATTCGTTAGACATAAGATATAATTTCTTAGTTTTAAAAATGGATATTCAATGTTGAAAAAAAAAATTAAGTTTTAAAAAATTTTGCTTAGGATTAATTTTAATAAACCAGGGGAATACAAATATTGTGCTGTGGTAAGCTTGACAGATGGTTTTCCAGCTCTTTTCCTTTGAACAAAAATCGCATGCAAATTGTGCTCGTTTAACTCATCTGCATAAGCTTCATTACCAGCTCACCCGAGGGCCAAGAGCCAAGCGGATCAGAAACCCCAATAACTGAAGCACACTAACCCGAAATCTTCTTTCCACAGCTGCTGGCCGAGGCGCGTGATCAACGCAAGCGAGATGAGGACGATGATGAGGAGAACGAAATGGATCGTGGACGTCAGCGCAAGATTAAATCGGCGTCAGTTAAATGCGGTAACGGCAGCACGCCCGGCTACAATCCATTCCAGGAGTACGAAAGCCAGAAGCGCTGGCACAACAACAAGTCCGGCGGGTTTACCCGCTTCCATCATCAGGGCTATCGCCCCAACTTTCAGCAGCGCAGCAAATTCAAACATAATCGCTTCGGCGGCGGCGGCGCCAAGTTTCAACAGCAGCGCGCCCTGCAGCGCCATCTGGCGTCCGGCGGCGGTTTCACGCGTCGACAGCATCAGTCATCGGGCCAACAACAACAGCAGCAACAGCAATCCTAACTGGATGTCCTGGACGGCCTTGCCAGCTGCTTGAATGTCGGATGCGTTGCCTTTGCTGTCCTGCTGTTGGCCAACAAATGGCAAACGGGTTCACTTGGATTTTACATGAGTTTTGTAAACATTTTTTAACTGCTGATGAATATATTAGGTATAGGACATGTAAGCTATAAGCTAGAGCATTATTGTTGCGACGCCCTCTACCCCCCTCTGCCCCAGCCCAACCCCAACGATGACCCTCCCCCCTCACAATTTTAGTTTAAGTTAGAAGCGTGTTTGGCATTTTATTTATTGTGTTTTACTTTTAAATGAGACCATTATTGGATTTATACATGATTTAAGCAAATTGTCGCCGGGTTAAATACATTTTCAAAAAATGTTACAGCCGGATTGAAGGCGTAGAAACCAAACTATAAGATGAAAGCAACACATAAATGCAAAAACAAAACACATAAGAAAATAATTGCAAAAACGCAAAAACAGAAACAATATTTTTAAGCACCTAACGAGAAAAGATACTGTAAATATTATATTAAAAAGAAATTATGAGAGAGTAGATTAAACCTCGGTCTAAGTTTAAAATGGCGAACAAAACGAAATTTCATTTGAGCGCCAGTTTTATTTATAGCATTACTAAGCTGCGGCAATAATCGATTGCTAGTGTTAAAATATAACCCAAAAAATAAAAAAAAATAAACATGTTGGATATATACATAACACATATTAATACATATACATATATTATGGAATATGAACAAAAATTAAATGTGCAAGAAAACGGCCGGCGCCGGCGAATTAGCAAAATTATAGATATATATATATACAGTTTATTTCGATCAATTAGTGTAATAGTAAATAAACCGTACAACAGAAAAACTAAAATATGCAATTCATAATGCTAAAATTAGATGCTGCACTTTGGCAAGCGCTAATCGCCGCCGCCACCGCTACGCTTGCGTTGCATCTCCTTCTTGTTCATCAGGCGGCCCTTGCGATAGCGCGTCTGGCCGCCGGGCGGATGGCCCTGCTGCTTCAGCTTCTTGCGCTGATGCTTGGGAACGCTTTTGATGGTGTTGTTGCGATCGCGTTTCGCCTTCTTGAAGTTGTTCTGTTTGTCCATGCGTTCCTTCTGCTTGAACAGTTTGCTCTTCTTTATTTTCTTCAGCGTTTTCGTCTTCATCAGTCTGTTCAGATCCTTTTTGCTCTTGATGTCTGCATCGCCAGCATGCGTCTTGCTGGCCTTCGGGTCAGTTGCTTCGTCCTCGGAGTCCGCTTTACGTTTGCGCTTTGCATTCACATCGAAATCCATGCCGGGTATGCGATCGGTTTGATTCTCATCCTCCTCGCTGTCTGGCCGCGCCTCCTCCTCGCTTTCTTCGGCTATGTTGGCGCCCAGCATGTTGCGCTGGGCAGCTAAATCATTGGTGGTCAGCTCCACAATCTTAACCTGTACCTCATCATCTTCGTATGCCTCTTGTTGCGTGGCTTCGACCTTGTCCTCTTCGGTGAGTTCGCGCAGTGGTTCAAACGATTTCTTTAGATGCTTGAAGCCATCTTTTACCTCCTGCCGAATGCGTTTGTGCTCTTCCTTTAGCTTGCGATCCAAGTCTGCTTTGGCGCGAGAGCGGCGCTCGTTTTTGCGCTTTCGGAAGCCAGTCAAAAAATCTCTGTGTAAATGCGTCGCGTTACTACGGCTACGTTGTCCTATTTTTGTAGTTACTCACTTGCGTTTTTGTGGATCGAACACAACCTCCACTTTCGTCTTCTTGCGTGCCATTTTAACTTATGATTTGCTAAAACCTCGTTTATATATGAGCAAAACACATGTTGAGAACTCCGCACAGTACGATGTGTTTACCTGAACTAACAGCAGAGTTGGTGAGACCAGCTATATAAGCATTAAGTAAAATGTTAGCAGTGCGAGCGAGAGATATATATGCCGAAAACGTTTACATGTTCTGAAATGTTATTAACATGCAGTTACTCGTTTCCTTTTTGCAGAATGTCACATCATGTAACAGAGCTATAACAGAACAGCTGTTCGCTATTTTTGATTTTTTTGAGAATCTATGTTTGCCATAGGAAATGAAGCCGCGAGGAAAAGATAATGGAATTAAAAAAGTGGAAAATATTAGGTGTATTGTCTATATTCAGAAGCCGAACAAGCTCGTTCGTTTCCAGTTTAATATTTATTGCAATTAAATTGAAGAAATTTGTGGGAGATTTCTTTATAATTTTGCGGCTTTTTCAAATCGCATTTCGTAAATATATCACATGCTTATATGTATTATCTTTTACAATTCGGATTACTTTATAAAAACAAAGTTCTTTCAACAACAAGTTCTTCTAAAGAAGCGTTAACATTACACAATCGTTGGGCTTAAATCTATGCATATATTCATGAAGCTACAGCTAGACTATATAATTAACGATATATGTATATTGGTGCCATATGTATGGGTTCTTTAACTGATATATATGTATGTATGCATTGTTTTTATCAATAAATTCCTTGCATTGCATTTTGCAATGTTACTCACTCCTCATCGCTGTCCAACATAAATAACACTTTACGCCGAAACGAAGACGTATCCATGACTTTGGGTGCGGAAACATTCGCACGCGAGCAGGTGGAATCCAAAGCCAATGTATTACTGTTATCCGCATCAGATTTGCGTGCTGAGCAAGAACTGCAAAATAAATATCGGTAAAGCCACTGCTCTACAGCTAACTGAAGTGTGCTTACCTCCTTTGACGACTTGACTTAATTTGATTGTGATTTAGTGGTGTTGAGTTAACCAAATTCTCTCGTCCAGCGGCTGTTGGTGTGCCCTGCTGGGATAGCTCAAAGGTGTCCAACGCTGACAAAAAATCTGAGACATAACAATCACGATTTCCAATGGGCGTCGAACCCACCAGTTGAAATTCCAGTCGAGGCACACCACCAACGTTTGCGGATGGGGACGATGGCGGCACCGCTGCAACATTTGCAATGTAAGCGGCCGACTGCGATGCCGTCAGGGGTTTATACAAATGCAACATCTCCAATATGTAGAACAGGCAACGGTATGCCGCCGTTTTCAGATTGCACATTTTTAGCCAGACGGTGCGACGCGAGCGACGAAAGCACTTCGACTACAAGAATGTAATTGTCATAGATATTTAGTAATATTAGGAGCAGAAATTAGTTACACAGATAAAAAGAAGATTCCTATTAAAAGTTTTACCAAATATTTGGATTCGGAAAACAATCAGCCCTAACCTACCAGCAGTTTTAATATAACCATAGATTTTTCGTCCTTTTGCATTCTCAAGAGCGTGGGATGTGATAGAAGCTGCGCTGCCGTTGGCCGCTGTCGTGGATCTGGTGACATCATGCTCTTGATGACCTGCTGCAGCTCCACAGAAATAGCTGAAAATGAGTAAGAATAGTTAGTGTTGTCATTAATTACTTTAATTCAGGTACTCACTGTTTATAAACTCTTCGGGCAGTTTGCCATGACGCAGCTCATGCCAGAGAGGTCCATTCGAGGGCAAGTCCATGTAGCAGGCTAGCTCGAGCATGGCGATGCCCAGACTGAATATGTCAGCGGCCTTTGAGAATTGTCCCTGCAGTATTTCTGGCGCCATGTAGCGCGAATCGCCCTCGGTGGCATGATGGTTGTTCGCCTTGTCCACGTCGATGACCAGCCCGAAGTCCGCTAGCTTGCACGTGTCATCGTCATCGATTAGCACATTATCCAGCTTAATGTCCAGGTGAATGAGATTGCGATCGTGCAGCGACTTGAGGCCACGCAGCAGGTCCAGCAATATGTGCCAGATGCGTTCCTCGGGAATGTGTCGACAGCGGTACAAATACTGCTCCAAGCTCTCGCGGCACAGCTCCATTTGCATGAAGAGGCGATCGTACTGCTCCCAGGCGCGTATGAATCGAATGCAGTTATCATGGCCGGAGAACTCCTCGTAGCGACGCACCTCCTCCAAACGCTCGGCCCGATACTGTTCGCCGCGAAAGAGCTGCTTAGAGATTTTCACCGCATACAGCCGGCTGTCGGAGCGATCTCGCACCTGAAACACCTCACCAAACGAGCCCTCGCCCAGCTTGGCCAAACGCTCGAAACACTGTTCGAAGTGGCTCTCATTGCAGGAGATGGACGCCGTCGAGGCGGCCGCATTCGGAGACGCTGGCAATGTGCCGGCATCTGGGCACTCAAATCCGCCGCGGAAGGAAATCGCGTGCGCTATTTGGGAGCTGTTCGCGCTGCAGGATGCTGCTGGCGAACGGCTGCGATTCAAATTGTTGTTCTCGACGGCAATGTAACGAGTCTTGTATTTGGGTGGTCGAAATCGGTTGCTGTCCGCATAAGATCCATTAAACTGCGGACAACAAAGAGAATGTTGTTTATTGGGAGTTGTTGGAACGTCATTTGGGCGTTGGTTTGTGTTGCTGATGTTTGCATACCTGCTTGTGCCGGTGTTTATCATCGTTCATCTCCGGCAGCGGCAATTGTTGCTTGGCCATATTGTTTTTCTGTTTTATTGAATTGTTTTTCTTATATTTTAGTTAAGCTATTCGGGAACCAGCATTTTGAACAAGTTCATTTGCATGGGTAACGCGAGCTCGGTTCATACGTATCCAAATATTTATGTCATGAAGAAGATTTATCCACAAATAATACAAATAATCTCACAGAATTTAAAAAGCATATTTTAACTGACTAATACCTTTCATGGTAAATCAAGCATTCAATTGTTACTATTGGAATTGTAAATTGACGTTGCCACATGTCAGTGCGGCCATTTCGATTGCGTGTGGAGGCGCGTCAACTGACGGCAAAGGTATTTCGATTTTGCCGATAATATATATTATCGTAACGCTTAGCACATAAAAACAACGCGTAGTTATAGTCTTCAAAACAAATGCAGCAAGATGCTTAGCAGAAGCATCGATAGGTAAATATTCGAGATCACAATAAACAGCAAAAAGCGCTTCAAGCATATTGTCGCAAACGCAGCAGTTATGCAATTTGCGATACGGTTTCGATCTGTGCATAAGTATGTCTTGTATTGCATACATGTATGCACATTTGCTTGCTAGTGTGACCGCATGCAAAAGCGAAAAATACCAAATAAACAAAAAACGGCTGGCGGTGAATTTAATTATTTGAACATTCTTTGTTGCGATGTGAGCTCGGTGGAAGAAAGTGATTAAGTGCTTAAATACGCTTTATTTACAGTGCAGGCAAGCAGCCAACATTTCATGTCATACGTGAAGTCTATGACAGCTCAAATGCACACGAACGCTTCGAAGCAGAACTGGACAAAGCTCTTGAGGCCAAGGTAGACTTTATTATCATAGAGCCGCCACGCTTGGGCGATGAAACTGGTAAGTTGACAGCTATTTGTATTGGAGAAATGTCTGAATAATCTGTGTTTTAGGTCGCTGGATATGGGTTGGTAACTGTCTACACAAAACTGCTGTGGCCACCGGAGTTGTGTCCCTGATCTCTAGTTTGTTGTGGTATGAGCGTCCAATTATTGCGGCACCCGTATGTGCGATGTCACTCTTCTGCACAGGCTTGTACTCAGTATCGTGGAACTATGATCCTTGCTGCCAGTATCAGGTATGGCATATAAATTGTAATTCCATCAAATTGACTTAACTTCTATTGCATATTGCAGGTGGAGGAAAACAATGAGGTTGCATTGAACAAACTGCCGTTGACAGATGTCTCGTCGCCTGTGATTTTGGGTTATGCTCCCAATACCCAAACAAAATACTTGCATCGTGGCATCACGTTTCTATCGGCCGCGCTGTGTGCCTGGCAGATTTGGCGATCTTATAAGTAGACGAAACAATCCGTGCTCAGCAAACTGGCAAGCAGTCAGCGGCAACTTGAACTTGACTCAAGTATTTGGTATATAAGTTTAGTTAAACGCCATTGCGTATGCATTTCTTTATTTTTTTAGAATTTCGAGCGTTTTGTTTTTCCCTAGTTAAATTTTTAAAGTGGTTCCAAGTCCGAAATGTCGTTTGAATGTTTCTGTAGTTGTTTTGCTTTTTGAGCAGCTATTAACTCGAGCTTGCATTATATAATTATGTTTTAGTATTCAATGCAGACAAGTCTTAAGTTAAACGATTAAGTTATCGTCAAGTTATCAAGCAAAAAAAAAACACTTTAAATAATTAAGCAAAATTACTTTGTGTGTATAAAGAATAGTGATTGTTATTAGTATAGAAATTAAAGGCAGTGCAAGGAAGTAATTAAATGTCGAAATCAAACATGTTTTTTTAATGTATAAAGCTGTCCTGTTGATGATGAAGCGACTGCCACCTAAGAGGCATGTAAGCTATCACAAAGAGTATGTATGTATTGGCAGCTGACGAGGGTGCCTCAGTCCACTCTTTGATTCAACCGCAGCTGCTATGCTCGTCGAGGCCTAATCGTTAAGCTGCGTGAATCTATCGCAATCAAATGACGAATTCCACAGCAAACCAGCGCAAAGCGCTGCACTTAAAGTAGAAGCAGCAAGGTTAAGGTTGTTTGGACAATGGTAATCTCTCGGAGTATGTTTAGGATCATTTATGGATGCTTATAGACACGTAATGTTGTCATAACTTTAAGCCACAAAATTGCGCAGTTAGATTGTGCCAGTTGAATTTGAACACATTTAATATCAGTTTTAATATATGCAATTTATTTTTGCCTCTAGAAATAAAACAACAAGAAACAAATTGTACAATACACTTTTTTGTTTTGTTTAAAATTTACAAAATTCATAAATTATGTTAGACGGTTTCAATTTAAAATATATAAATATATACTTGTATATGTTAATTTACTGAAATCATTAAAACCAAGGAGCAGCTCGTTAGATTTGGGACTTGAGAGTTCAGTTCCACCTAAGGATGAACGAGCAGCTGCTAAAATGGACACCGACACCATTTTGTAGTAGTTAAATTAGTTTAGTTTTATGTATTTATAGATCAATCATATTCAGTTGATTCTGCTTGAAAGCATTGAAAGCTGCATGTATACGTTAAAAATACTTAAACAGTTTGGGCGATTTAAATACCACACAAGTATTTCCTACTTGCACTCGTACTTATGTGTATAAAACTATATCTTTATCCAAATATATATGTATGTAGTTATATTGTTTTTAATATACTTTGTGTACGCATATACAAAATCTACTGACAATTCGTTTAGTATGAGCCTGTCGGACAGTGGCGCAGGAAACGAGTAACTCCGGAACGTATTCAGTTTTTTAGCACAGATTCAATTCCGTATTCTTAGGATGTAATTTGTAGCACTTGGTTGCAGTCTACATTCATATCGGAGTTACAAGTCCAAACGCCCTGATCAATAATGCCCGGCGTTCGTTCCCAGTATTTCTTAATGGTTTAGCATAATTATTTAAATGAGTTCTACACAACTAAAAGTCTGACAACGTATACAAACTTTAATCTAAGCATAAAATTTCTATTTCGTTTTTTGAATGCAGTTCCTATGGTATTACTCATTTAAAACCTTATGTAGTATGTTGCAGGAAAATTATTTAAAAAATATTTTGTGTTAGTTTTGTTTCAGTTATGGCGTTTTGGACAGCATCGTAAATAATATTCGTCTTATTATACTTTGCAAAGTATTCACTCAGTTTATTCAAGACGTTCCGTTTGCTCTTCATATTTATATACTTCAGTTTATATAAACTATGCAAATTCAAAAGCATATATCATATCATTTCATATCAAATGTGGTAACATTTCCAAACTCAAAGTTGTTACAAAATAAGTAGAGATTATAACTAAATCGCATTGCGCTTGCTATGATATACCATATCGTTAGTTATATATAGATCGCTTTAATATATCACTGTTGCTGGTTGAACTTGCTGCTTAGCCTGTGGCCTCCGCTGTTTCCGGCTCAAATACATCGTCGGACTCCTGTCCGGCCACATATTCGCCATCCTCCTGCTCCTCAACATCATCGTCGTAGTCGTCGGGATACTCGCCGAACTCGGACGACTCACCAAGCGTCCAGGCATCGTTTTCCATTGAGTTTCTTGGACTGTAGTTTATGCTGCCCGTGATGGTCAGATTGTTGGCCGGTCGCTGGACACTACGTGTGCGAGATCATTGGGAGTAGAGAGACAGATAGAATATATTTAGTACAGGCAGAAAATATAGTGATTATATTAATTAGTTGAATGTATTCAATGGTTGTGGCGAATACAAATCGAGTGCTCAACTAGCGACTAACTAAGCTTTTAATTGTTGTCTATGTGTGTGAATGTTGTATTAGCTAAGATGTTAGAGCTGTTATTATGAGATCGATTAAGTTTTAAGGTAAGTACAGAACAAGGCAAACATTTGTACAGTTTAACGAACAGTTGTTAGGTTTTGATTAGCGCACAAACTGATAGTTCTGGTTTGTTATACATAAGTATGGTTGTTAAGGTTGTTAGGCTTCACGTACGATAATGATTGCTGCCAAACCAATGCAAAACAAGTGGGGAAGGATTATCTTCGGCGTGCCGAAGATTTTATACTCTTTTCGAACCTATAGGCAATTTTCACTCTGCCAACTGCACCACTGAAATTTCATAAGCTGTACAAAATCGTTTTGTCGCGTAAAATTTTTTTTTTGTTCTAAGAATATTTAATTTATTGCCAGTTGTATAGCAGCTATAAGATATAGTGATCCGATCCGGCCGGCTCCAACCAATGTGATGTCTCTTTGAATAATAAGTATCGGTGCAAAGTTTCATCGCGATAGATTAAAAAACATGGGATATATGGCCAAAACCGACTTCGAGTTGTATGGCAGCTATAAGATATAGTGATCCGATCCAGCCGGCTCCAACCAATGTGATGTCTCTTTGAATAATAAGTATCAGTGCAAAGTTTCATCGCGATAGATTCAAAAACATGGGATATATGGCCAAAACCGACTTCGAGTTGTATGGCAGCTATAAGATATAGTATTCCGATCCGGCCAGCTCCGACCAATGTGCTGTCCCCTGAAATAATAAGTGTCTATGCAAAGTTTTATCGCGATAGCTCAAAAACTGAGGGACTAGTTTGCATACATACAGACAGACAGACAGACAGACAGACAGACAGACAGACGGACATGGCTAGATCAATTTGTATTGTCATTCTAAGCATACTGGCAGTAACTTTTGGGGGTCTCCGACGCTTCCTTCTATGCGTTACAAACTTCAGGACAAACTTAATATACTATTTTCTTCGAAAAGAGTATAATGATACGGGCATGATAGACTAAGTACTAAGTACTTTGGCTATGCAAAGTTTTTGTTATGGATGCGTATTTGCCACATAGTGCTCGAAGCACAAACGATTTTTGTTTGGCATGAATATACAAAATTCAGACAATTGCACAATGGCGAGCAACAAGATCAGCAACGAATAAAATGATTCAAATGCATACATAAAATAAATAGTAACGATCAACGAGTAACGAGCAACTGTGGCAACTTCTCTATTACATTTGGCAACTCGTCGAAGCAATGCTGATTTCTTTGTTTGTTTATGCGGCGTCGCAATTCGTTGTCGCTGTCGTTGGATTGAAAGGATTCGTTTGAGCAACGAGTGAGTTCGTTGCTGGGTTTCACACATTGATTTGTTGAGTGTCTAAGCACTGGAATTAACTTCTAGTGTCACAATCAAGATTAATTACGCGTAGTGTTAGGAACCGGAACCGGAATTCGCTGGGTCTGCCGCTTGCACCATGTTAAATGTAGTTGTTCAGAAAGATTGCTTGTTGTTATGTGTGCGTGTGTGTGTGTGTGTGTGTGTGTGTGTGCGGTGTTGGAAAGATAGTAGTCGAATGTTGTTGTGTTGTTGTTTGCTTGGTTGTTGTATGGTTGTTACAGATCGGTCACTAGCACACCATCCGTTGGTCATATCTGTCCACGGCGATAGTGTGAGCGTGATGGTCTACTAATAGCAGATGCAGTTTGCGGTTGTGGTTGTATTGTTTTTTTTTTGGATTTGTAGGTGTACAGAAATTAAAAGAAAAGAAATCAATTAGCAAAATTATACAAGGAAATGAGTTTATACGTCATTAAACAATGTTCCTACAATTTTAGATATTTAGAGGATATTCTTTGTGGGTGCCTACCAACAGCAGGGATCACTACGAGAGTTCAAATCGTAAGCGTGAAAATAATAAGTGTGTAACGAGTATGTTTAATTGGCCGATAAACGCACCTTTACCTCTAGCCGCGAAATTACCCATAACCTTAGGCTAATAATAAAAGAATAAAAGGAAAAACATGATATTACACATAATAGGAAGTATACAAAAATATATGTAAATTCAAACATAAGTTGAACTATTTCAAAAAGTCTTCAAATACTCGTAGATAGTGTTCAAATTCAATAATCTACTTAGTCTTAGCTTACAAACTAAATGAGGTTTTCAGCTAGCATCCAATTGAAAACACTTGGACATAATTGGAAACTGTGCTCTAACTGCAAAATTTCGTATGCGGTGATTAACTAAATGCAGTGACTAAATTTAATACACAACCTATATATACCTTTCTAATTATATTCCCCAATATCGAATAGTTTCGTTCTGCCAATTAGAACATATGTAATAAAAATGTAGTATTTGTTAATTTGCATATTGATTTTGATTGGATATTGAAATTGGAGTAAAATATAAATGTTTGAAGAAAGTATGCTAAGAAATACGGAATTCGTTTCTAATATACAACAAACATGAAGATTCTGACTTAACTAATATCAAACTGTCATATGTTTTAAGTTATATGATTTGAGGCAAACATTAAAAATATCCATTACTTTGTCAAAACTGATCCGATTTTCGTTCCCTTAAAGAAGGCTAGTTAAAGTACACAGGTCTTTGTTTATGGGAGTGTTTGGGTGTTGGGGGGAGGGGCTTACTCAAACATCTGTATGAGACCTAAACATTATATATTAATAATAGTCATAACCGCTGCTCTCCACACTTCCACTTTCACACTGGTGCTGAGAATTTACCTTTCGAAGGGCCCCTCGTTGGCCAGATCGTTGAGCTGGCGTTGCATTTGGTTCTGGTTCTGCGACTGCGACTGGGCACGGCGCGCCTCCTCCTTGCGGCGTCGATCCTCGGCGGCCGCTTTCATAGGATCGTAGGTGGAGCGCCGCTTCCACATGACCATCTCGGCCTCCTTTTGTTTGTTCACTGTACGAATTGAATACGCATAAGAGTTGTTGCTCTTAAGTTGATATATGTATGTATTTGCTACTCACTTGAGGCATCGCGTCTGGCAGCGGATGAGCCACGCATGCCGGGGCCACCGCCACCGCCCAGCGATGTGGTGCTGCTGTTCATCACAGAGGTGGCCGAGCGCACACTGCGATTGCTGGCCCGCGTGCCCTCCGCACGACTCAGGCCCATGGAGGATGCGCTGGGACTGCGCTTCATTTGCTCCGCCGGCTTGAGCGTGCTCTTTGCATCGTTCTTGCGCAGAAAACTGTTGGACTGCACCGGCTTGTACTTGGATATGTCCAGGTACTTGGGCTGCACACGCGGCTCCCGCGCACTGCTGGCATTGGCCGTTTGCAGCAGCTGCTTCTTGGCATTGGCCAGACTGCTGGGCACCTGCTGTGCCAAGCGACTGAGACTCGCCTCTCGCGGCATCGACTGACGCGCCTTGGGTCCACAGCCAGAGGCGGCGCGAGGTGCGCTCTTGATGCCGCGACGCGGCAACTCCGGTGTGTTGGGGCAGGCCACCAAGCCAGCAGCGGCCTGAGCAGCGCTCAATTTGCCTGCTGGCGCCGAGTTGGGCTTCGAGGGCGTCTGTCCTTGTCCCTGGCCAGTGGCAGCCACACGTTGTTTGCTGCGCTCGATGCGCATGAGAAGCGCCTTGTTCAGGCGTGTGTTGCTCAACGGCACCGCGGACTGTGGCGACGATTGCTGTTCGAAGTGCTCCTCTTCCTCTCCGCTGGAGTAGTAGGGACCCGTGGTGCCCAGTTCGTCCTCGTCGTTGATGTAGTACTGCAGCTCATTGTCGTAGTCGCTGTACGACTGCTCAAAGTTGTTGCTGCTGGCGGATTTCTTCAGCTGCAGCTGCAACTGTTGCTGCAACTGTTGCTGCTGATGTTGCTGTTGCATGTGACGCGCTGCTGGCGGCGTGTACAGATTTTGAAAATTGGGACGCGCCTGTCGATGCGACTGCAGCGGTCGCTGCTGCTGCTGGAAGGAGCTGGATCGTCGCAGCGGTGATATGGAGCCAGAGACGCCACCGCACAGCTCATGCTCCACATCGTCCAGAGAGTTCTTGCGGCGATGCAGCTGCTTGAGCGCATACTCGCCGCTGGTCAGCAGCTGCAGCTGCGCCTCGTTGATGCTGCTGGTCATTAGCGCCCGATGCAGCGGCGATCGACGATAGCCCGTCTCCAGACTGTGCTGCGGACTGCACTGTGCCGCCGGCGATTTCACCGAGCTGCGACGCGACACCGGCTGCTGTTGTTGGGACTGCTGCTGCTGCTCCAAGGCCGGCCTCGAGCGGCTGGCACTGCGCGCCCGACCCAACGTGTGCAGGGGCGAGGGTATCTTGCTGGGGCTCTTTGGCGGCTTGTAAGGCTCACCCGGCAACTGCCCCTGACCGCCATGGCTGCACAGCGCCGGATCGCTCGCGTAGTCACAGTCGCCCAGCAGGCGATAGCGCTCGGCCAGGCTGCGATTCAGCTTGGCCGTCTCCGCAGCGTATTGACGCTGCTGCCGATTGTACAGGCTGAGACTGTCGTCCGTCAACGAATCAGCGCCCGTATCCGAGCAGTTATAGCTGCGTGTCATTAGCTGTGGGCGAGGAAGACGTATTAGTTGATGTAATGCTGCAATATGCTATAGACAGTGAGCTGTTTAATGAATAAACCTGCTCACCTCCCGCTGCTTCACTTCAGACATTGTGCCTTCGCCTCACCTGTGCCTGTGCCTGCTGTTTCCTGCGGCTGGCTGAGCTGCCGCTAACATCCTGGGCCAGACTGCGAGCCCGTGCATTGCGCGCCCACTCCTGTATCCAGTCCTGCTTCGTTGGCGCCGACTGCAGCAGCGCTGCCTCCGTTGGCGTTGTGGGCGTCTCGGGCAGCTGATGCAGATGCGACTGCTGCTGATGCTGCGACTGCTGCTGCTTTGTGTTGCTGCTGGTGAACACATTAAGGCGATACTCGGCCTTCTGGCGATCTGTGGCACTGCCCGCCATGGCCTGGGCGTGCCGCAGCTTGGCCTCGTTGCTCACGTACTCGGAGCTGTCGATCTGCGAGGTGGACAGACTGTGTGAGTGCCGCGTCAGCTTGGGATGCGTGTCCAGGGCACGCTGCTTGGCCAGCACGCCGCTGGTGGTGACGCTGGTGAAACAGCCCACATCGGCTGTGGGTGAACGCGGCGAGGGGGGCGTTGGCGGCACCAGTGGCACTGGCACGGGATGCTGGCGCAGCACACGCGATTTGAGCTGTTGCAGATAGGCGCCAGTGGAGTTGGCTGTCGTGCTGCTGCCCTTCTGCTCCTGCTGCGGCGTCTCGTGGTAGTAGTTGACCTCCAGCACATTGCTGGCACGGCTGGGCTTCACCGAGAGCTTGTTGGGCCGCAGCTTGGCAGCGGCAGCCGCATTGCGATCGATGTTCATGAGATCCTTCTGCTCCTCCGTATAGTTGTCGCCATCCAGCGTGTAGGTGCCCGCCTCGCTGATCTCCTCCTCTTCCTGCGCCCTGAGGTCGCCCAGCGGCGGATGCGGACACAGCAGCTCCACCTGCTGCAGCGCCAGCTGCATTGCCGTTGAGCGCGGCGTAAACTGTGTGGTGCGATTCGCCAGCAGATTGGCAGCTCCTTTGGGCGGCGTCGGTTTCGGCTTCGGCTTGGGCTCCTGTGTTGCTGTTGTGCCCGAGCTGCGCGGCGACCAGCTGTGCCGCTTGGAGGCGTCTCGAACGCGTGACGTGCTGCGTTCACGCACGCGCAGCTTTACCGCTGGAGGTGCCGTTGGTGTTTCGTTGGTGGGCGTGGCCGGCACCGAGGCATCATCGAGACTGCTGCGCTGCGACTGGCGACCGCTGCTGCTGACCTCGCTCTCCAGCTTGGACATGGAGGCGCCCCGTCGGTGGCGACTCTGAAAGCGCTCCATCATGTTCTTGTAGCGTGCCGCCTGCGCCGCTGCGTCGTTCTCGGATGCGTCGAAGTGATCGATGGTGAAGGAGAGCGCCTGCTTCGTTGCCGTCGAGTTGGATGCCGACGAATCGTCCTCGTCCGCAGCAGAGATATCTTTGTTGCTGCTGCAGTTACTGTTGCAGTTGCTGTTGCAGTTACTATTGCTGTTACTGTTGTGATGACGATGATTCGCTCTGCTCAGCACGGCCGCTGCAATGCAACAGAGATATACAATTAAATTATCATTTATTTACAGCTATGTTTGTATTCCATTTGAGCGGTGAAAACGAGATTAAGTTGGAAGAGAGCTTCTGCGAATGCGGCAACTGAAGTGGCAAGCAAAACGAGCACTTGAGCCACACGCGGCCGGTTCAGGCGCCATGCGGGCAATTGGGCGCACGAGAGTATTGGAGCGCAATAAAAGCGCTTCGTTTATATGTCAAACTAGTTAACAGAGATGTACGTAAATACAATTGACAATATCTGCTCCCATTTCTATTGTAAGACAATCAGTACATTCACATTTTCTTTGGCAAACCTTAACAAATGTCGTTAAACTATGAACTTTTTGAAATACAAATGAAATGTGACAAATATACAATTCCCATACACTTTTCAGTCGTAAAAAATAATACACGTAATATTCGATCTGCCGGAAAGGGCCAACCCTTATTAGCCAAGCTAATGTACATGTCCAAGCCAAGTTGAAGTGCACAGCGACTGCAATAATGACAGTCATCAACTATTTCTTTTGCCCCCAACTTAATGCAAGTGCCGCCCACCTGCATTGCGGCTATTCCCCCACTGCTTCCGCTTGGCAAATTTCTATACATTTCCGTGGCGAAGCGCGCAAAGCAAAGCAAAGGCAAAAGAAAATCAAACAATTTGCTTTCGAGTTTGCCACGCCAGTGCTCAGTAGCACTGGACTTTGTGATCTATGGCTGACTGCCTGCCACTGGCCCCCACATATACATAATTGGAGGCATATATACTATAAGGCTTGGCTCGGCTCGGCTCGATTGCAGTAACTGAAGGTTAGAGTTCGTTGATTTCGGTCAATTGTGTATCTTCAGTTGGGCCGCCGAGTTATTTACGCTCTGTCTGTTATGGATTTTTTTGGTTTTTTAATTTTTTGATGCACGTGTCTTCCGTTCCGCTGTTCAACTTCTCGAGTTTGGCTTACAAAAAACGAGCGCAGTTGACCAAATTAACTGACGGATTTCACTCAAACTATTTTTGGCCGAAAATCAATTTATTTTGAGATTAATTATTCTAGTTTTAATACGAGCTGGAAGAGAAACAGGAAACGTAAGACAAAAGCGGCAAATGACTGTCTTTTAAAAAAAACGCGCTTTTCAATTAATTTTAATTATGTTAAATAGTAATAATAATAATAATTATATAAAAATAATGAATACAATATCATGGAAATTAAAAAAGTTACATAGTAAGATAGAAGCGCTATGCGTATTTTAAAAAATGAAACTCAGTCCAGAATATTCTCAAATAGTTGGCATTAGTGCTCTTTAATTTAAATTACTTGTATTCAATAACTATAATTATTTCCGTTTGATGCTTGGTTGGAATCTTTAGTCAATTTAATCTATTTAAAATGGCGCATATTTAAAATCATTTTAAGATCAAACCCCAACGAAACCTATACAAGTTTCTGTAAGTTTCAAGCTGCTTTTGTTGCCCAACTTAATTCAGTAATGCATTTTACAACTAGGATTTAATTTTCCAGTTTTCAATGTAGCAAATCTTGATATGTTTATGAATACACTCCACTCCACTTCAATAATATAATAATTGAAAACACCATAAACGATTAACTGAATCATCGCACGTCCAATAAGACGAGGCGATGACCTCAATCAGATGACAATTGGCGATCGTATGGGAGCTTTCTCCATCTATTGCCGTCTTCAACAAAATACATACATATATATATATATATAAATACACATATAAATATGTATATTATGCATAATCACATTTAAAAGCATGCAAAACCGCAAGAGCTAAGCATTTGTTTTATTTCTTGATTGATTTTCAATGAGTGAAACCGTTCCAAAGCAACATTTATTGGGAGCTGCCGAAAAATAATACAAATAAAATAAAGCAGCACAAAACTATTTTTAAAGAGGGAATGACGTAAGACTAGCTTACTAATCGCCCAATTAGAAACCAATTGAAACCTGTTGCCATTTAATTGCTGTGAAACAAAAACAAAAGTGATAAAATTGTTATCGATTTGCGTTATTGTGGTTAAGGTCGTTTAACTGTAAATAGGTAAGTACACGCAATATCAGCATTTTTGAAAGAGTTTGCCCAGCTTGAGAGAGCTTGAGAAAACAGCAGGTAGCAGCTACCCTTTGATTTCCTGCGCTTGACTTTCCCAAACAAAAAAAAAAGTAACAGCCAAAAGTTTCGACAACAAATGACCGTAAATGGCACGGTAACAAGATTTTGTTTATTTATTGCAAAAAGTAAAAGCGCTCATAATAATAAAAATACAATAACAACAAAACGAAGAAACAAACTTGAAACTGTAACAAATGGCACTCGACAACAATAACAAAAGCCGCAACTAGCCGAATATTGACGATCCAAACAACACACAACAAGCCGAGACTGAGACAATACTTTTGGCATGCTATGCTGAGTGGTCAGCGTAATTACCGTTAGAAAAACACACACCAAAAATGAAAACAGTGCAGTGCAACACTTCCTGCCACAGCGCCCACTGACATCGATCGCTTTTGTGTAGCAACAATAAGCGAACAAGTTTCTGTTCTACTTGGCAACAAATAATCACGTAATGCAACCAACTAAACAATACTCGCAAATTTGGCTAATTTCTAATACCCTGTAGCATGGCTGACATGTTGGGGGGTTTTGCACGCGAACCAGTTGGGACGGCAAACTTAAAAAGCCTTATACATTTTACAAAAGTACTGAACAGGGTAGCATAAAGTTACTCAAACTTACACTTTAACCAATTGCAACAATTGGTAATCAAATGTCGCAAGTAATAAGTTGAATTAGACGCCAACTGAAGTCAACTTAGTTCGTCACACTGTGCTACTGGGTCAACTGGTAAGAAATTGCCTTTAGTCAAGCACTATCTAGGTTAATTTCAGATACGTAATCAATTAGTCTTGTCTATTTTGAAAATCGACTAATAAAATAGGTTACTATTTTCTTTAGATACTTTTAAGGTTCATCTTATTTATTATAAATTAAATTTGCTGATAAGTTGGCAACAGCAGTAACTAAATTTAATATCATGCTTAATTAATAACATGAAGATGTGATAAACTCATTCAGACTACATATACACTTATTACAAGTCGGTAATTAGAATCCTTAGCACATCGTTAATGGAACCTTATATCGTAAATATTTCGCAGATCTTTTGAGATACGGAGAGCTCTTGCAAATGTTTGTGGCCTGCACTTTGTTGTGTGAAAAATATTGCAAAATAACTCGACTAGCCAACAATCGATCAGCGTTTGGCCGCTGAGTCACACACCTTCAGTTTTTTTTTTGCATTTGTTTTTTTTCTCTTGCGGGTGAACTGCGTGCACGGCATTAAAATGGAAGATAATGACAGCAACTGTTGGATTGTGTAAGATTTGAACGTCACAATAGCAAACCAAACGAGCAATATTTGTGTACTTGGGGTGCCTGAGTATAAATACCCTTATTCAATGAATTATACACAACTTGAAACCATTCTAATATAAAAAGTTACAGAAGCAGTTAACACAAAGTTAACTGTATACATTTTATATAGTTTATAACGAATGGTTTTTTAAAGTTACCATTTTTCAACATAATTTAAACTAATTATATCTTTAAAACAGCACAGAGTACAAGTATACACATAATCACTTTATAATTAATCCTCCAGCAAAAAAATTACAAATTTCGTAACAAAATTATAGTACTCTCTGCAAGGGTATGCCAACAGCTGATATAAGTTATGACAACATTTATTTTAAAAGCAATGAGAAATGGCTTCACTGTGGACTACAGTTTTGTTTCTGTCCCCAAGTATTCATGGAAAACTAAGCTAATAGATTATGTCACCCGAGTTGCAGTCCGGATTGTTGCAATAAATTGCGGCACATGAATTCCCCGGAATTAAACAGCAACTGTTTTTGTTCAAGTCTTAAACAAATGCTAGAGTTACATGGCTGGAATTTTATTATTTTGCTTAAGCATATTTGAAATATTTGAGATACATATGTACATGCATGTTAGCAAATTAAATTATGTCATGATTTAAGGGCAACAATTTATAATTATAAACGACGGGCAATATGCCAAAAAATGATGTTGGCGGCCTTGTGCCCAAAATTTATAGTGTCTTGTCACGCTTGATTAGACGTTCAGGTTTGATATACAGATATGTGAAGCAAACCAAACAATAATTTGATCAATGGGAAAGTTAAAAATATATTTATTATAAGGGTCAAGAGTATGTATATGTACATATATGTATCCCAGTAAAATTTTGAAGAGATTAGCAGTCTGAATGAAAATTTTTGAAACACGATCGCACATAAAGCATTTTAAAAGATATACGATATTTCCGTCTGTGTTTTAATTACATTGGTCTAGATCTTAGAAAAATCTGTTAGCACAGCGTTTAAAAGGTTAACAAGATTTAATTGGATGTTTAAATCAATTAGCGTGCAACGAATAAATCATTCCTCTTTCTGTTTCAATTATTTCAATTGTAGAACAAACCCAAAAAAATATGAAGTCATTGGTGCCACTGTGCAGCTATCTTTTCTCTTGTGTTCTTTCATGGGTGTGTTTTGTGTGCGTGCATAGGTGTGTGTGTGTGTGTTGTATGTTTGCCATGACTAGTGCAATAAATATTTGCGCTAAAGCCGTGGCCAAAACTCGCCAAATAGCTTCATTAAAAATTCAAATTAAAAGCAAAAACAAAAAAAGAGACAAGCAACAAGCTGAAAACAGCAACAACAAGCTCATGAATAATGACGCTCATTGCCTATGTTGTTGTTGTTGTTAAAGCGCTGCTTGCCGACTGCTTTGTGTCAACAGCGACGTCGACGTTGACGTCGACAGCGACTGCGACTCTTTTTGCTTACCTTTTTCGGCCGGCGATGGCGGCGGCTTGCCAAGGCAGAATTTTGCGTTTGACTCATCGATGGCAGCGCCCAGTCCTACAAAGCTTGACGCATGCAGCTGCAGTCGGTGCGAAGGTGAATCTGGCGTCGCCGCTACTGCTGCTGCTGCTGCCTGCTTGTCGCTTATGATCTCGGCTATCTTCTTGATGTTCTCGGGTGTCGTATCCGTTTTCTCTCGCCCATCCTCGTCCTCGTCGTAGCGACTGCTGTGGTTGTTGTTACTGGACATTTGTTTGTTGGTGGCGACTGCAGTCGCTGGCGTTGTGGCTGCACCTGCCGTTATTGTTGTTGATGCGGCGGCTGCTGCTGCTGCTGTTGTTGTTGTGGCTGCTGCCGTTGCCGTTGTGTCATTTGCGTATGATGTCATATTAAGCCAATTTTGGGGATTTGTAGTTTGCTGGGACTACACCTATTTAAGCACACTCTTTCACTTTTTAATTAGCTAATTAATTAACGGAGCACGGCATATTTGCAAAAGCCTGCTCCCCTTTTCTACTACTATTTGGTTGCTACGCTTTTCGCTGCTACTGTTGCTGCTGCTGGCGTTGCTGCGTTTTGTGCGTACGCAAATTCCTGCACGCCTACGTCGAATAAAAGAAATGAGAATTACATAAAGAAATCAAGAACACACGCACAAAACAGACACAGCGATACACAAACACACACACACACACACACATGCATATACACAAGCACACGGACGTGTAGTGTTAATGACCATGCGACGACATGTTCAATTGTTCTGGCCGCGCTCTCAGTTTGCTGACTTTTGCTTTTCTTATTGGAATACAATTTCAAGCACTTCCACTTCTACTACACAAAAATAGCCAAGTCAGCCGCTGCTGCTTTCTGCCTTTTCAAGGTTGCTTTTGTTGTTAATCGAATTTTCGCCTATGCCTGTTCGAATTTTTATTTTTACATTGAACATTTTTGGAAACAGCAACCGAAACACACACAAACACCCAGACGCACACGCATACACGCATAAACACAAACGTTTACATTCAAGGGCGATTGGTTCACTGCACTTGCACTTGCTGCTGTTGTTCACTATTCGTAGTCACTGTTGATAATGAACTCTTTCAGTGTACATCTTTATCTGTCTCTTGCATTGTTTCAATATTTTAATTCTTAACACGCGCTGCTGTCACTGCTGGCCGTACGCAATCCAAACGCTTACTCACAGTTAGGACTGAAAGCGTTGGCCGCCAATGTGTTTTGGCCAGAAGTGACGTATGGCAACGGGTTGTGTGAGTGGCTGAGAGAGAGAGACACAGAGCGAAACAGCTGCTGCGCGCTCTTTGCAGTCAAGTTGCCGTTGTTGAGAGAGCGGTTCAGGGTTGTCGAATACTCACAGAACTAGTGAAATTGAGCAGCCATGCAGATGAAGAAACATTTGTATATACAAAATTGCATTATTGCGCTCGAAAAAATAAAGTATATCTGAATTCGTAATATTAAAAACTTTGAGTTTATAGAACCTTTCCTATTGATTGTCGACAAATGAGAGTAAATAAGCTCTGGAGCTCTTAACAACTCCAATTAAATGAACCACTCAAATATTAAACGCTAGGTGGCAACGCTCTTAATAACGGCGCGCAGACAATTTGTTTGTCTTCGCTCTTACTAACACACCCTCAAGCCGCGTTCTCAGAGCGCACACACAGACTTCATGTGACGCATTGATTGTTTTGGCTTTAAACTCGCAACCGAATAAGCTAATTACTCCATTGACAATTGCCCACAAGGCGAAGACACAAGCCAAACCGTAATTAGGCACATTCGAGCGCCTCGGAATTCACGCCTGAACAAGCGCAAATCATTTAGTCGCAGCAGGCAGTGCATACGACAGGTGGCCTTCTGGCTATTTTTATAGCGAATTATATTACATATGCAATAGCAATGCAGCAAATTTACAGCTGCTGCTGGACAAACGACGGACACATCCCACAACAAAAACAATTGCCGCATAAATGATAAGAGCGCTTTACACACCCACACACAAATTAGAGAGATGGCGAAGCTCTCTCTCATTCTTTGGCACGCGCACGCTCTCTCAGCATTCTTTGTATTGGTATTTTTGCTGCCCCTGCACTTGTTCAGCGTTCAACATTCTTTTCGTTTAATTGAAACTCTGCTGTTAATTTTGGCGGCACTTTTCATTAGTCACGCTTAGTGCATTGATTGCTTAACATTTTCACACAATTTTCGTAATATATTTGTAGCTAATTACTTGCTGCGAACTGCAAGGAAAAACAGCGCCAGAATTTGCAACTTTTCGCGTTTGTTGTGCCAATCAGACTAGGGATGGTCAATTAAGCGATATATCGATTACAACTATTAGCAGTGTGGCCATCAGCGATAAACAGAAATATACCAAAAAGTCAATGCAAAAATATACCACAAAATTAACTTATCGAAAAAAAGAGATTCAAATGCAATAAATGGATCGAAACATAAATAAAATGCAAATTAATTATATTTTAATATGAATGTATATGTATATTTAATTGTGGTTACAGGATAACTATAAGTCGCAACATTCAGAAATGTTTCTCTTTTAAAATCGAACATCCTTTAGGAATAGAGTTCACTTTACTCTATCAATATTTTAAAGGTCCAAGCGTAATCCAAACCACGCTTATCCATATGATGCTTGGGTGGAAATATGATATGGACTTTATTGTGACTTGCGGTCCACTGTGAATGACAAAAGTTAGCGAATTTCTTAGAGACATAAGGTGGCAGTACTTGCCATTAGCCGTGCATCCTCCATGCCCAACATAATGATCGTCGTAGTTTTCTTATTCAAAACATCAGTATCCATGCCCAAATCCAGGCCCGTTAGAAAAACATTGCGAAAGACGTTGATGTCCTTGCCCAGCGGATAGATGTCCAGCTCATTGGTATCATAGGGATATTCCAGCACAAATGCATAGATTAAGACAGTGGCATTATCCGCCCGCTGTGCACGTGTGTACCACACATCCGGAGTCTGTGTGTCGTTTTGATAGATCCAGGGCAGGCTGCCGTAGATGCCCTCGCCATTGATGCTCAGCCAGCGACCCATGTCCCGCAGACGCTCCTCAAAGATGGGCAATATGGTGCCGTATTTGGTGGGTCCTACGTTGATCAGCACATTTCCATTGCAGCTGACAGTGGAGACGATTTCTGGCATAGAATCCGATTAATGATTAGAAGGATCCACTAAGTCTTAAGCTGGTTGGCTGAGGGCAATACAAAACTCGGGAACCCCTTACCTTTGATCACTTCCTTGGAGCTCATAAAGTCGGACAGCGTGACATCGAAACGCTGACCCCAGCTGGTGCGATCCAAGGTAAAGGCGTTCTCCCACTTGTGGGCCTGCAGCACGCCCGGATTAAAGCGATCCGCACAGTTGTAGAAGTCTCCATGCATGCAGGCGGTCTCGAAGCCCCAGCGATCATTGGTGACCACAGTGTCCCGGACGGGACTGTCGTTGTACAGCCACGCAATGAACTCCTCCGATTTCCAGTACTTGGCCGGTGCCTCCCAGTCCCCGTCCGACCAGATGATGTCCGGCAAATACTGCTGCACCAGCTCCATTTGCTCGGGTCGCACTTTATAGTCGACGTAGTGCTGCTGGAGCAGCAGATGCAGCTTATCATCGATCCACATGCGATTGAACCACTCGAACAGCGAGTAGTACAGGCCAAATTTCAGATTCGAAACGCTCCTCACTGCCGACGACAGCTCCTCTGTGGAATGCATAATACATATTACATATTATATTATATATAGAAATCGAACTTCTTTTTCGAATCCTACTTACTGATAATATCTCTCTTTGGTCCCACATCCATTGAATTCCAGCCAAAGCTTTGCTTTGAAGGCCACAGCGTATAGCCATCGTGATGCTTGCTGGTCAGCACAACATATCTATAGACAGACTTAAGCATAACTGAACAACATACTTATATATGTAAATATGCTTACTTGGCGCCACTGTCCTTAAAGAGCAGCGCCCACTGGGTGGCATTAAAGAGTTCCGCTGTGAACTCTTCGGCAAACTGCTGATAGGTAAAGTCGGGCTTATAATTGCGCTGCATGAAGCGGATATAGTCCGGATTGCGCAGATCTTAAAATTAACACTTTATTATAACCATATTTACTAGATATTTAATTAATAGCTCACTTATCCAATTGGTCCAGAACCATTCGGAGCCAAAGCTCGGCACCGAGTAGACACCGTAGTGCAAAAAGATGCCCACCTTTGCCTCGTCGTACCACCTGGGCAGCGGTCTCTGATCCAAACTAGCCCAATTCGGCTCGTACCTGGTGCGATGGCCACAGTTGACACAGCTTAACAAAAAAGCCCACACGCCGACAGCCAACAAACTGCGCTCCATCATTGTTATCACTGGTTCACAATCTACACTGTGATCACGCCCCTTTTTTTTGCGGCTTTGCTCCGTTTTGCGCCAAGTGCTGCGTCCGAGGGAAATAAGCGAACCGAATGCGAGCACATCCGTCAATCAACTAAATCAAAGCGAAGCGAAATGCTCGGCGAATTTGTATGCTCTCTTTTTTGCAGCTATTATAATCGTCTCGCTAATGCTGTAACGCATTTCAAGCGGTATTTTCCAGGCTTACATTAATATGTTCTAATGTGCTGTCCTGTATGTGCATTTCAAATTGAGCTCAACTATTTGAAAAGTAGTTAGTATAATTCAAAGATGTATGCATACATACATATTTATTCAGATATGTGAGCAAGAGTATTTACTCTTCAGCTTCCAACTGCTTTGACTTGCGACTGGAACTGGAAGGCATGCACATATACTAATATATAAATATGTGTGTACATGTGCATATACGTACAAATACTATTTATTTAATTAGTTATGCTGATGCATGTGTGCAGCTCTAAGGAAACACAGATTTGCCAGTCAAAGTAGTCGATAACGTCGGATAGCCTGAGACGGTTTATGTTCTGATAAGAAAAACGTATTTACAAACTCACAGACATTTGTATGTATCTTTTAAAATGTTTGTAAATAGTAAATACCATTTAATATATTTAGCAAATAAATACCAATGAGACTCTAAGTAAAAATGTTCTTGAAATAATACACATTGTTCATTTTTAATTGAACATAACAGTTTATTTTATTATCATTTTGCATTTCATATCTTGTTTGTTTTTTTTTTGTTTTTTGTTTTGTCTTTTATCATAAAATGTATCGCTTTGCTAAATTCCAGATGGAAAGTCGCACAAAATCTTGAGATTCTGCCATTTTCCGTTGCATTTCTAAATTTCACCAGCATTTTGAATGAGTAGCTATTTTATTTGCATTCAACGGATCGAAAATTGTTGTAAATCCCCTATTTGTGGGTTAGCTAAAGCCTGGACTGTTCAGTGAGCTTCGAATGTTTGGGTTTTGCTTCAACTACATCTGGCAAGAAGACTCCCATCTAAAGCACATTTATTGCATCCTTTCATACACACAAACACATACACGCATACACACATACACTCACACAAACACATACAACAACTAATATACACTGAACAATTTTGTTTCCTTTGTTTTCTATATTTTAGTTTCGTTTAGTTTTTAAAGTAAATTAGCTTCATTGCCTTTGGTAATTCAAGTCGTTTTTTGCTTGTCTTGATTTGCGAAATTCTCAGCATGTTTTCAACACTTTTATTTTTGGCTATTCTAAAAACTGGTGCAACATTCGGTGTGTGTGTGTGTGTGTGTGCGGGATTAACATGGATCGTGAGACATTTGGGTGCATACATTTCTTTTTTTTTGTCAGGCATCATCAATACGCTTTTCGCATCTGTGAAGAGAAGTACAAGTTAAGTGTGTGTTTCAAAAGTAGCGTTGACTCGAAACATATAGTATGTATATAGGAAAACTTTACAATAAGTTCCAAGTGCTCATTAGTTCAAGGGCAAGAGCCGTTTAAGAATTTGCGAAATGTTGATTATAGGCCAAAGCTTAGCGAACGTCTTTAAATTGTGTATCAAACAGGAAAGGAGCTAACAAAAAACAAAATAAATGTTGAGATTAGAGCTAAAATCGACATACTTCTACATAAGTGTTATCAGACTCCCAACATTTTGCTTAAAATACATCGTCGTACAATTATTTAAATGTGCATAACTCTAAGTAAAGCTTTTTGTTTTTACGAGTTACAAGTTATATTATTTTCTACAGCAGAAAAAAAGTTATACATTTTCAGACAACTGGCGACAGCTATAAGATAACCCATCAAAATCGCTAGCCATAAAAATATATATAGAATTCTCATAGTTAGCTGAAGAAATATGCAACTACTAGAAAAATAAACAGTATAAATGTATATATGTTTTGTTTTTAGGTTATGCACATTTAAATATTTATTGAGGTATATATTATCATGTTTTTTGCACTACGATTTAAACAGTCATAACTCTAAGAAATCTGCATTGCAATTAATACTTTTATCGATTTCGTACGCACAGGAAATGGAAAATACAAGGTAGGTTGTTAAATAATAATAATAGTTCGAAAGACTTTCCAGTTGGATGTTTGTGTTAAAGCTACCAGTGTGACCGTGCGTCCATAAACTTGCTTGTGTACTAAATGTGTGGTACTTATCATTTCTTTTACAATTTGGTTTTTTAAATATAACTAGGTTTTTTTTTGTTTATCAACTTTTGTTGTTGTGTGTTTTGTTTTGTTTTGTTTTGTTCGTTATATGAACTAAAAGTGCTTTTGTAGTTGCCTTTAGGCTATGCCTTTTAACTGTCATTTAGTATGTGTGTGATTGGCCTCATCAGCGAGGGGGCAAGTGGGCAATACGTACATATGTATATATAAAGCTTAATAAAGCGTCATGTATTTGTATATAGTATGTATGTATATATAGCAGGAGACCCCTCTCTGACACTTGCATCCTCTCTCTCTCTATCTCTATCTCTATCTCTTTCTTTTTCTAAGTCTAAGCTTGCAGCTCACTAAATATATCAACTCTAGCATGAACATGTGTGTGTAGGTTTGAGTATGTGTGTGTGTGTGTGTGTTGTGTGTGTTGTGTGTGTATGTGTGCTCTATGGAACTACGCAACTGTCGAACTGCAAACCGACTATCGTCTATCGTTTATCGATAAATGTGTCTTGCATTTTTGTGTGTTTTTTTTATTATTTTTACAATATTTTCAACTTTAGGATCATAGAAGTAATAACATTAAATAACATTTTTGCGTAATTCTAGTATTTCTAATGTTTTTTTGTTGTTTGTTTGTTGTTGTTGTTGTTTTTGTTGTTGTTGTTTGTTTGTTGTTGTGGTTGCTGCTGTCACACTATGTTGTTGCTGTTGTGTTGTTGCTGTTGCTGCTGCTGTTGTTGCTGCTGCCACCTGCCGCATTGCATTGGATGAGCCCGCTGTGCTGCGTTGTTGACGGAACTGCCGCTGCTGCTGCTGCAGCTGCCGCTGCCGCCTGATGCTGCTGATGCAGATGATGCAGATGGGTGTGCGGATGATGGTGGTGATGGGTGTGATGATGATGATGATTCAAGTGATTCAAATTGTGGCTGTTGTTGCTGTTATTGTTGCTAAAATTAAAATGTAATGCAACGGCAGCATCTGTGGTAGCTGCTGCCGCCGCATGAGGAGGAACCGCCGAGGTGCAGTAGCGCGTCGTATCACCAAATTCGCCGCTGGTCAGATCGCCCAGAATGCCGCCGAGCAGGCCACCGCTGCCGGGCGGCTTACCAGCGGCGCCCGCCTCCGGTTGCGTGCAAATGGGCGCGGCGGCAGCATCGCCATCGATTTGAGAGGACGAGGACGCGCTCGCCGAAGCGGTTGCAGTGCCGCAGGTGCTTTGTGAATTGACATGCAGCGCCTCGGCGGAGGAATTGCTGTTGCTGCTGCTGTTGTGCGGCGGCTGATGCTGCTGCTGCTGTTGCTGCTGTTGCTGCTGCTCACAGTTGGCCACAGTTGTCGTCGTCGATACGGAGCCGGCATCGCTGGTCGCATCCTGGCCGCAAACGACACTGTTGTCGTCGGTTAGGCGGAGCGCCACCTCCAGATCGCGCAGCACGTCCGTCTCCTTCTCGTCGATCAGATTGAAGCGGCGATGCAGCGCCGTGAGGTGCATGAACGTCAGATTTAGATGGGTGTGCAAGCCGAGCAGCGCGATTTCTCTGAAATGCGCCGCATACAGATGCGCTATCACATGAAATTGCAAGCGTAAGATCTTCCGGGCGATCGACTCGAACGAGCCGGGAAACTCGTTCGCGTATTTGGTTGGGAATATCGACTCGTCGCTGACCGTCTTCTGTGTGAAGGTCATCACATAGTCGATGTACTGCGGCGCCGCAACCCGCGTCTTCTTGCCCTTCTCATCGAACCATAAGTACGTTCTGCAACAATTGTGCAAATGATTAATATGCACATTCAAGTATTGTATATACGTAGAATAGAAATCAAAGGCTCACCTGTTGCCCGGTCCGGTCATGTCTGCGCAACCGGATTGTGTACAAAATTCACTAATGGTTCCATAGACCAGATTCACGTGCTCGAAGAGAGCCAGAGCTGTAAGATATAGTCAAAGATGGATAGCATGAGTATAATTTCCAGAGATTAAGAGCATGTTAACAAAAAGGTTTCAACGGGTCAAGTATGAAAACTATTTGCAAAGCAACTATTATGTATAATTCTCAAATGGTTTAAGCTCAAATTGAAACGAAAGGTAAGTGTGAAATATAAATTCTCCTTTTCAATTCCTCAGTTAATATAGTACTTATAGTTAAACAAGCCACAGTTCTTAATTTAAATTTCTTTAAACTAAAGTTTGCTCTGTATATAAGCCGTAATTGATCAATTGTATTCTTACTACAAATCTACCTATAGTATACTAAATAATCGAGTCAATTCGCGTCAATCTTTGCAACTGTAACGCATTCTGGATCTTCCGCTTATCACTATCGGAATGCACATAAATATTGAATACATTTTCAAGGTCTCTCTCGGTTCGGTTCGGTTCAATCCGCATTCTGATTCTGATTATTGTATCATTTACAGATCAGTTTCACAACTATGTCAAACTTGGCATTGAAACAGCTGTGAAAGTCTTATCTCCCACAGTGCGTATCGTATTTAAGGTCAATGTTAACTCAATGTGTGTGCGTCAGATAAAATCAAAGGGAATCGGAGTCGGAATCCCAAAAATGGAAGGGGAACAATTTTGTATTACGTCAGCCAAAATTGCATTATGACAAACAGCAGGGGGGAGAAATAACTCGCCCAATGAAATCATCCTATCCTATCTATATATTGTAAGTATACTATATATACATACATATATATGAAGACAACTGGCGCCTCTTTTCTTTTGTATTCCATTGAAAAGTGCAGAAGATGACGCCATGAACTTAAGACCCCAAGAACCTCTTTGCCCCGCCGGATTTTGCAGTTGATTACTATAAAAATTCAATATTGTATATGCTGATGGAAGATTGGGGCACAAGGGGCACGGCTGCGGATACAATTTGCTGAAACACTGCCAATTATTTACAACACTTTAAAGGCTGCAAGGCATTGCGTTAATTTCTATTTGCGTACCTATCATTTTTCAAAACAGATTAACACAAGATGATGTAATATCCGACAAATTGGCTTTGAGAACAACACGAATTCGTAAGACAATAATGACTACGATGATGATAATGCTAATGCGGATGATGTAAGACAGTTGCTCAATTAACTTGTAGGACCCCCAAAAGAGCGACTAACTGTTGAGCTGTTGGGGGTAAGGAATGTGGGGCTTATAGAGTCTTTATTAGAGACAAAGGAACTTTTCTGCTCTCTTTTTGTTGTCTCAACTATATGAAAGTAAAGTTCCATTAGTTACCATCTTTAAGCTATGCAAAGTTTATTGTAGTTAAGAACTTCCCAAGTACTTTCCTGCTCAACTTAAGTATGGCTTTGTTAGATAGCTTCAATTTGCAGTTGGTATTACGATTGCAGCTTCCTATTGTTCGTTACCAATCAGCACGTACTACTAAGCCCAGTTAGTTCAATTGCACCAAGCTGTACTCCGTATGCTCCGTGTCGTCTAAAAGTCACGGGGCCCCAAATAGCGAATTGCCTATCAAAAATTCCCAACCATTTATAATCATACGGTAGCAATAACAATAACAGCAACGGAGGCAACAAATAAATAGATGAATGCGCAAACGATGCGAATAAATCAAAACACGAATATCACGTGAAAAAATACAATCGAAAAAAAATAATGTAAGAGTGCGCTGGGTAAGAGTGATCGACAGTCAGAGATACCCTATAAACAAGAAAATTGCATGTCTAGTTGATTTTATAATATGATTATATAAGCAGAGATCTTGATTTACCTATTTACAAAAAGAATCTAGTTGATTCAAGATCCAATACAAATTGTTATTGAAATACGAAACGTACTTTGATTTTATCTGAATATTTGTAATAGAAATCTAGTAAATTTATAATATACTTGATGCTCACAGTTATTATAGGATATTTCTGGCTTACTGACGGACTCGCATCCAACTATATCAGATATCTTCTTCTGTTTGTTCCATACAACTGTCAAACTGTATATTACCCTTTCAGCCATTACCCAAATGAGTACAGGGTACATAGATAAGGGGTTTTTTTGGTTTGCTGGTTTTTTGGCGGTACTTACTGTGTGACGCTAGCCATTCATTGTAATCCAAGCCAGCTGGAAGATCGACAAGGGCTTTGAGATCAGCTTCAGGTAGTTTACGCTCTAGGACGCTCTCCTCCAAATACAATTTGGTATCTGTTGAGTTTTGATCGCCATCGCGCTCTTTGCGACGCGCTTTTCTGCAAAGATAATAAAAAGACAGAGAAGAATCGAGTGTTAGTCCAAAGTTGTATAGTTAGTTAAGTAGCTAAAAAGAGAGAGAGAGATAGAGATAGAGACAGTAGTAGTCCTATAGTAGTTGTTTTGTTGTTGTGGTTCTCACCCAGCTACGCATAGAAAAGTGTCAACCGAGTCCTGCGCATAGCGATACAGGGTGCCTATGGTATCACCAATTTTCGCTGGTATCGTTGTCACTTGCCACATAAATCGCGCTGTTCGCAACAGACATTTAATCACAAAGGACGAGGGCGCTGTGGAGGATGCGGCTGCTGCTGTTGACTTTTCACTTCTACTACTACTGTCTATGATGGCCTCCGATTCGGATTCTAGATATGATGTTGCTGTTGCTGTAGCTTTAGCTTTAGTTGTTCTTCTTATTGGCACCTTGCTGTTTGGCGTTGCTTTCATTTTTTGGTATTGTTCACATTGCTTTGGTCATTCTGGCTGCCCTTTTTCCTTGCTTTTCGATGCTCTTTGCTGCAATTGCGTATGAAGAGTCTTGTATTGAAAAAGCGTAACCGTAACCGTAGCTGAAACCCCGCATGCAGCAAACACTCTACGGCTTATCGCTCTCAACGGTAGCCCAGCAACAACAATCCAGCAAAACCAACCGACAATCGACTGTCGACCGACACTAACCGTTCACATCGACACAATGCCACTGAAATCGTTTGTCCCTCGCTCCGGTTATACGAATACACACATATATATTTATATAGAGCTTAATATATAGTAGATTATTGATAGCGCTCCGCTCCGCTCTCTCTCTATCTTTCTCTTTCAGTCGATCGTGCAAAGACAAACACAAAGAACTCAAAAGCTCAACTGGCATTTTTAGGCGCTAGGGCTTTGCGATGAAGACTGCCAAAGAACCCCTACCAAATAGCCTTGGTAAGCGATAAAAACTATGCTGAAAATAACATATATCAACACAATTTTAGGCCTCGAACATACTAGACTTTTTTATCAAAGCGGAAATTCGCTAAAAACGTTTACGAATGCGACACAAAAGGAGATAACAAGGTAAAAGCACTCTCGAGAGAGAGACAGAAAAGAGAGAGAGAGAGAGAGAGGATACAAGATAAATTTGAAGTAGTGTAAGTAAACGTTAGTGAAATTATAGCAAATATTAAGAGTCAGCTGGATAAGTATAGTGAGTAAAACGAATAGATAAACAAATTAGATGCACTGCTTACGCTCTCGAGAGCGTAAAAGAGGGACACAATATTTGTTTAGATTGTTTGCGCCAACGTAACAATGATATTATTAAAAGATCAACTAAGATCAACTCTTAGCTAATAGAGTGATTTTTGGCCAACAACTGGTAGCGCTTTCTTGCATAGAACAACAAAAAACACTTCCTTATCAGCCAGCTAGAATCAACAAAAACCAAAAAAAAGAGCTTAAGATACATTTACATTTTGCTTACAAAAGTGCGTGCTCCCAAAAAAAAGACTCTATTTGCTTAATTGCGGGAGTTTTTGGGAGCAAAGCGAATCTTTGGGCATATAATACAAACAAACGGCACATATGATATTTAGTAGATCGAGGCAAACGAAGCGTACTGACCAAATAGCAGCGATAAGAAATTAAATATATGTATACACACGAATTTGGGGGCAGTTAGCTGCTGAGCATTATTTGCTTGGGTAAACAGGTGAACACAATCGACTCAGTCAGTTCAGTGGCCCCCGTGTCCCATTGTCTGTGCACAGGTGATAATCAACATTTTCGCCTGGCTACCCCAAATTCGCGGCACAAGCGGCCCCCATTGTCAAATGTGACAGACACACAACCCAGAAATAAAAAGAACACACTGAAATACGAATTTAAATATTCATGGACAAGGTCACCCTCTGATAACATTGGAAAATGAGCTATAGCATAAAGCGCAGCCCCCCAATTGAGCTGCTGCCCCCAACTAACATTTCAATTTCAATTTCCATTTCAATTTGCTGGCAGCAAATTGCGTGTCAAAAGTGTTTGGAAAAAGGTCGAGCTGCAAATTGAATGCACCTTTGATGAGGGCACGCAAAGATTTGAGGACAAGGCGAGTGCTCCACTATAGACGACCAGGCAATTTTCAAATTAATGCCAACATAAAAGATAGCAAATAAACTCAAGTGCAAATGGGAAATGCATCAAGAACTTTTTAAATAATAAAGCTGTAGTATCTAGAATAAAAAGTACTTAAAGCTTAAAGCTTTCATGAGATTATAATGGCATAAGATATCTTCTTTTTTGTCTAAATTTATATATTTTTTATGTTTAAGCTGTAAAAGTTGCACTTATATCTGCAAATATTTCTTCTTTCTTTATACTCTTTTCGAAGAAAATAGTATATTAAGTTTGTCCTGAAGTTTGTAACGCATAGAAGGAAGCGTCGGAGACCCCAAAAGTTACTGCCAGTATGCTTAGAATGACAATACAAATTGATCTAGCCATGTCCGTCTGTCTGTCTGTCTGTATGTATGCAAACTAGTCCCTCAGTTTTTGAGCTATCGCGATAAAACTTTGCACAGACACTTATTATTCCAGGGGACAGCACATTGGTCGGAGCCGGCCGGATCGGACCACTATATCTTATAGCTGCCATACAACTCGAAGTCGGTTTTGGCCATATATCCCATGTTTTTTAATCTATCACGATGAAACTTTGCACAGATACTTATTATTCAAAGAGACATCACATTGGTTGGAGCCGGCCGGATCGGATCACTATATCTTATAGCTGCTATACAACTGGCAATAAATTACATATTCTTAGAACAAAAAAATGTAACAAAAATGTTACGCGACAAAACGATATTGTACAGCTTATGAAATTTCAGTGGTGCAGTTGGCAGAGTGAAAATTGCCTATATGTTCGAAAAGAGTATAAAATCTTCGGCACGCCGAAGATAATCCTTCCCCACTTGTTTTCTATTAGATACATCCAAAATTTTCATGTTTTTGACTTTATGAACATGCTTATCAAACACTTTTATCGCTACACAGTTTCTTGACCTATTCCAAAATGACGAAATATTTGCGAATGTGATGAAATGCCAATTTATCGTGCGATATTTTATGCCCAACACTATATCGATTAGACACGCCTATTTTCAAAGTTGGTTTTTATTATGTAAAACAAATGCAATTATTTTAAAACTCAGCTGATCTATCAATATGTGATTAGATACTTCACTTGATGCGTATAGACTTTTATAGCACGTGCTAAGCCTGATTAATAATGACACTATCTTTGTGCATTACAGTACAACAAGAACTTTCACACACGAGTAATAGAATAGAATAGAATAGAATGGAATAGTATATAGACCTCGAATCGTTGGGGCACAGTAGTCCGCAAATAAATTGGCACGTTTGGCTTTTATGTCGCATTTCGGTATCGGCAATCGCAAGAGACTAAAAGCCGCAAAAGCGAAAAGCGAACGCTAACCGAAAGGTGTATAAAAAACAAACTAGCGATAAATACACAATTTGCAACTCATAATTTCCGGATTGGGGAAAAAAACGAAAAACGAAAACTAAGCGCTGGGGTTTGCTATAACTAATTGAGAAATCACCTTTAGAACCTTACCCAATTCAATATTTATTAGAGCCCACATGTGGCAAAGAGTTTTTCTTCATTTTCGGCTTGTGCCCCATATGCAGTTGCTCCCACACCTCTTGCAACGCTACCTCCATTAGCTGAATTCCAAATTGGGGAGCCAGACATTTGACCATGAGCCCATATGTCGCTACTGCCCCCCCACATTAGATAAGTGCGACTGTTCCCCCCATTTGCTCTATATTTACTAAAGCATTTCGCTATGCGATTGATTCATTAATTGAAAAAAGCTTTCGAGCTGTTGCCACACACACATATATATGTGCATATAGTATAGCTCGATAAATACTTACATATGATAATAATAATAACTATAGACAACTCGACTGTCTATCAAAAATGTGTGAGTTAGTTGAAAAGTGTTTGCCAGAATTTATCAGTGATAATCAAATTGCCAAAAATACTACACATACTATTTGATATAATATAATATTAAATATTTATTGTAGATTTAGAGCAGTAGATCAGTATAAATAGTTAAAAATTTCTAATACCTGTTGTTTTCGTTATTATAAATAATAGTAAAATAGATCACAAAGCGTTAAATCGATAAGAAATTCTTTAATATTTCTGGCTTATTCATAGAATGGGATTTATAAAAAACAAAAGTAGATACGAATGTTGCTTATAATTTAAATTAGAAATAGACTTTTCTGATATTAATAGTCAAAGATAAGGCAAGAATATATATAATAGATCTATTGTTCTACTTTTCAATACTGCAAATGATTATATTCGAATCAATACTATATGAGCCCAATAATCGCAATGATTAGCAATATATATTTAAATATATAGACACCATATGGCAAAACTAGTTGATAAGAGGGCTACAAATCAAATGTAGCTTCTAGCTTTTGGGGGGCACATTATATATTTGTATGATTATAGAAATCGCAGTTTATGCTCTCGGCGATTATGAATCGCATGTTGTGCTTTATTTTCGGGGATATTTTGTTATTATGATGAAATCAAATGTGGCTGGCCAAAATGTGTGTTTATATAGATTACAACGCCGAAATGGAAATGGAATTACGATGTTAAAAAAAGCACAACATTACCAAATATCACAGACAATGACTAGAGACAATGGAGACAATGAGGTTGCTTCTCCAGTTGTTGTTTTTCTCTACTAACTGCTATCAGCAACAATAACAACAACAACAAGAAATGAGTGTGTGTGTGTGTGTGGGTGTGTGTTGAAAGCAATTGCGACGCATGTGTTAAAGTGCCCAAAGGTGTTGAAATGGCAACAATAACAACAACAACAACAACAACAACAAAAGCAGCAACAATAGATACGAGAATATTGTAGTAAAATAGCAGTCTCGTCTGATAAGTTAATGGCCATAAAAGCTCTACAAATGAACGCTGTAACTGAACAGAGGAAGCGAAGTAAGTAAGTAAAGTAGTAAACAATCGTCACCAGTATCTCAGAGAACTCATTGCCCGATAAGATATAGCTAGAGTCTTAGCAGTAATCTGGAACCAGAACTATGCCATATGTAGAAATTTATAGTTTTTAAATAAATACGCCTTTCGTAACTAATGAAAACGATGACGTTGTTGTTGATGATGATGATGATGATGATGATGTAATGAGCTCGATTACAAGACTCGTGTTCACTTGGCTCCGTTTGGTTTGGTGTTTTGTGTGCCACACTTGAAGTCAAAATGGCCCAAACCAACAGCAAGAGTAAAACAACAACAACAACAACGACGACCCCGATGACTATAAAACAATTGAGTCATAGTCATGAAAACGTGACAGAATAATGGCACAACATAAAAGACCCATTGATATATTCAATTCCATTGAGACATGTCGCAAAAACGATACGAGTTTCCCTCAATTCTTGTGATATTGTATATCGTATCGTATTACAAATGGTCAAAGACAAGTTTCATCATTTGGCGAATACCCTACAAACTTGCTTAGAATGCGGAATAAGTTATTATACAAAATCATTTTATCTATTTTCATATATGAATATAGTTTTTATAATAATATTCGTAAGTTGCATTTATAAAATCTCAAACTAACGAAGACTTCTCAGAAGTTTTAGATATTTTCTTGAATTTAATGCAGTTTAATTCTTGATTCTAGTTCTCCTTCATAGAGTTTACTACTTTATGTTTTCAAAGCTTGTTAATTTGTATTGTAGAGGTAAAACAAATAAGATGCTAGCTAATCATCTTCCCACTCCACTGAAAAAGACAAGCACAGCTTAGTTTAGTTCAGGTCTGATCAAATATCAAATAATATTTCCACTTACAACAAACCGGTTTGTAATGTTCTCACACAAAAAACATACAGCAACAATAGCAAATGAACAAGTCAGCTGATCAAGCAATGACGTCACCATATTGACAATGACTTTCTCAATTATAATTAGTAAAGCTCGCCTTCAGATCGCTTCAATTTCAAATTCAATTTCAATTTCCAACTATTGACACGAATAATTGAATAAAGACAATTTCAATTTGCAAATGAGCACAGACTTTATATACATACGGCTCAAGTGATATTCGCATGTGCGTATAAAATAATCGCCGAGAAAATCGTATCGAACGATTGCAGTCTTAATTAATGACAATTAAACACACACAAAGTCAATGATCATCGTCAAGTACTACGAGGAGGATCGCAGACAAAACAATGGCTGCCCCTATTTGATCGAAGTCAACTTGTGAGTCAACCCCGGAGACGACACTGACAGGGAGGCCGAGAGAATTACGAAAAGAAAACATTGCAATTGTAAAGATTAGAAATCACTGAGAGATTAGGGCATGTACATACAAAAGACAACCTGGAATAATCTCTTTAGATTACAAATATTGATACGAAAATCATTTTATTTATAATTATAATTTATTGGAAACTAATTCAGCTTTGTAGACTTTTAGCTTTTGAAATTAACTAGATAATTGTTACAATTTGAATAACCCATTAAATAGAGTGGCTTTCAACATTGTATCAACAATCTTATCATGTCAATAAATCCGCTCATGAGATAAATCATGACTCATACACCAGCTGTTGCATCCAAGCACACGATAAACGATTAATTTCGCCCAGTGTGCAAATTGTGATCACGTGAAGCGCTGCATACAAATGCAAGCAAGCACGCACACGCACACAAACGCAATTGTAACTGTTTTACTCGAGTGGAGAGAAAGAGTGGGAGTGGGAGAGAGAGAAATCAAACAGACGCTTTGGCGTCGATTTGGGGGTGGGTCAGGGGCAGAGCGAAGCGTAAAAACGTAAATGTAACGTGTGTGTCACTTGATTTTGAAGGTTACGTGCGAGGAGCGGCGAGAGTGGGCGGCGGTTTGATTGGGCGACCGATCTGTCCGGTTGAGCGAGCGAACGCGTTTTTCAAGTCCACTTCCAATGTTGTTGTTGATGTTTTTTGTCACTTGGTCAACTTGTTTTCGGGCTTTGGTTTCGGTTGCGGGCTTGTTGTTGCTATAATTCGGTTTGTTGCGCTTGTGGGCAGAGGAGTGCAGCCAGCAACAGCGTCGATTCAAAAGTTCACAGTTAAAGCTAAGCTTTCAATTGGGTCTCATTTATTTTGATTTGTATTTCGCGCACTCACACACACACACACACAGACAGCAAACAGAATTTTGTGATTGCGCGCAACGTTAAATGGAGTAGGAAGAGGAAGCGATTGTTGTTTATATTATGTACAATACGTTGATTATGTTTTTAGCTATGTTTTTTGTTATTTTGTTTTTTGCTTCGGTTTTGTTTTTTTTTTGCGTGCGCGCGCGCTTCACTGTCGGCAGCAGCAGAATCAGAAGACTGGCTGACGCGACCGCGCACCTTTGCCATAGCGCAGCTCGCTTTGTTTTGCGTGCGTATGTGTGTGTGTGTGTTAGAACTGAGAGTTTTGCTATAAAAGAGCGGGAGAGTCGCATAGAGAGCGATAGAGAGCGTGCAAGCGTGTCTGTGTGTGAGTCAAATCAGCTGTGGGTGCGCGGCGCTCGTTGCACTTTGAATGAAATTGGTAACGGTAGTGTGCTTTCCAATTGGATTGCGCAAATATGAAGCGCGACAGCAGCACATAAATTACACATGCATGTACATACATACATACATACATACTTACGTCCGTACGTTATGCAAAATGCTCTGCGCCGAATGACGCACACAAATGCCCCAAAAACTGCGCCGGCTGCTGTCGATGATGACTGCGGTCAGACAAGCGAGCGTAATACAAGAAGAAGAAAACGGGAGGAAGAGGAGGCAGAACGTATGTATGTTCGTACAAGCGAGCTTAATACAAGAAGAAGAAAGGGGAAGAAGAGAAGTGGAGGCAGAACGTACGTTTTGTCTGTCAGCGTGCGACAATCAAACAGCTGCGCTGACGGCGACGGCGACGGCGACGGCGACAGCGACGGCGACTGCGACGCTGCTGTCAGCAAAATGTGAGGTAAACGAGGCAAAAAATTTGTGCTTTTACATATGTATGTATGCATGTGTGTGTGTGCACACATGTTTATTTGTGTTTTGTACCTTTGCCTTTGCCAAGTTCAAAATTATTTAAAACAATTAATATTCATTTTGCTTCAACATTTTCAATTAGCTGTTGCGCGCACGCCTTCCCAAACCCCTTGGCCCATTAGTATATTTAGCTGGGCCCCCATTGAATGAAGGTGTCAAAAATGGTAGCCATAAATTAATAAAGAAAATAAAATGAATAGAGAATCACAACAAGCGGTAAATGAGTTGAAACTGATTCATTCAGACTAAACTGATGTTTGTCGTAAAAACGTTCCATTTACAGTAATTAGAATGTCGACATAGCCAAACACAGAGAGCAAAACATACGTAATGTGTGAACTAAGAAGAGATCACCGAATAACAAAACGGAATAACAGAACTTTGGTGGGAATTACCGTTCCAACTGGTTTCTCATTGATTATGCGCCAAGCTGATCTGATAAGATTAAGTGGGGCAAGCCATCAAACGGCATATGCAAGGCCTATGTAAGTGCTTGCTCACGAGCGATTCATATCGATATCTATTCAATTGATTTGGCAACTAGTTTCGTTTTATCTTTTATTGTCTACACTTTCCGCAAACGAATGCTGATCTAATCAATTGTTATCGAAGCGACTAGCAAGCCAGTGTGTACACACAATTAGTAAATTGCTTAAATTGGGATGTTGTCTACATGCTTTTTATTGATTTTTGCATATAGAGAGGTGAAGAAGAAGAATGCTGATGATGATTTACGTACCAACGAACGGCCAGACAAAGACAGAGCAGCAAAACACAATACGTACATATGTATATATGTATGTATGTATGTATTGTACGCATGCACACATATTTGTCCAGAGTCTAAGCAGAAAAAAAAAGAAAAGCTCTTGGCAAACCATTAATCTATTGAAGCTACGCTCCATTTGCGCCACAGGAGAGCAGGCGCGAGGGGGGGGGGGGGGAGTGGAGGTGCCTACCCCACAAAATAAATGTGTGTCACAATTAACAATACAAAATTACGCGTTAATCAAGCGCAAAGACAAAAGCGCAAACATACACTTGGAAAAATGGATCGCATCAGTTTTGACAAAGTTAGGAAAGTTGTATGTGTTTGCAAGGCATTTCTAGTGAATAAATAGGCCTTATTTTATATATTTGTATCAATGAAAATCGAAAATTCGAAAGATCTTTAAATTTATATGAAGATCTAATCGAATGTTCAAAGCATAATGAAAACTGCCAACGTTATGAGACTTAAGAGCCTTATATTGGCTTGTGTTTCATAGAAAATCCAAAATCCGAAAGTTCTTCAAATTGGTTAAGAAAGAAGTTTTGAAATCAAATTCACCACTGTTTTTTTTCTCAGTGTACACACATATTAAGACAATGGAGAATACACACTTTAATTAAGCTTTGGGCGGCTTCCAGCGACTGTCGCTTTGCCGTCGTCGTTGCGGATGCGGATGGCGTTTCAATAGTAAATGGCCAAAAGCTGCGATATGAATCAGCTGCTGCCAAAAGTGCGCAATTTCCTATTGCTTTTGCAGTTCGCCCAGCTGTTAGTTGTTGCTGTTATTGCTGCGAGACAAAGACAAGACCAGCCATAAATTGCAAAGTACCGTTTTGACCGCACTCAGTTAGCATACTAAAAAGAGCAACAACAACAACAAGAAGACAAGAATCCCCCGTTGTGAGAGCGCCAAATTGGGAGAGTCAACGCATCACAGTGGGAGGCAAAGGCGAAGAGAGCGCGAGCGACCCGCGATGACAGCAGCTTGCGCGCGCGTGTGTGTGTGTGTGTGTAATGAGTTGTGAGTCATGCAGAGAGCCACACACACACATTCACATGCCGACAGACGTTAATTTCTCGCTGATGAAGGTAAAAATCAACAAAATTATAATAATAATAATGGAAAGTATTTAAAAGAGAGACGCGCCGTCATCCAGACATTTATGCAGATACATAGACGCTAGATGATGGTGATGATGGGGCGATAACATGTGGTTAAATGGATTAAAAAAGAAGGCGTGAAACACCACTACGAAGAGCGGAGAAAGACAGAGAATGTGTGTATGTGTGTGTGTGTGTGTGGGGGGGGGGGGCAAAAGCAGAAGCGTAGCAAGTAAATGAGCCACAACCGGAACTTGATGGCTCAGGCAAACGAAGAAGAGCTTCAAGGTGAAGTTTTACGAGTGTCGTATTTTGCATTTATTGCTAGCTTCTGCGTTTTTGCATGTGGGTGAAATTGAAAATGAAATAGTGAAAATGAGTGTCTGTCTGTCTGTCTGCGCTGGGTCAGCAATTGCGATTCATAAAAACTAAAACAAATTGTCTGGTTTTTAATGAACTTTTTGAATGTCATTTGCTCGCCTTTAGCGCTCCCAGTAGAGCAACAAAAGATCCACAGATGCTAATGTCTGTGTACCTACACGCAACTTAATGAGTTTCACCTGCAGCTGATCTTTAGGTTAACAGAGCACTGTTAACAGTGTATGTTACAGGAATCTGACCATGAGCTGTTATCTTATTTAACAGAAAAACATCTAAGCATAGTGGCCTCTTTTAATAATCTTTGTTTCAATGTGTAATTCACTTGACAACACGGGCACTTTCCAAGAAACTAATCAAATCGGATTTAATAAAACGACATTTTAGGTCAACCAATAAAAAGCCATTAAACTGACACCGTTGTTTGCAATTCAAAGTCTCGGTACAAATTCAAATTAGACGCCATTGTCAACATTTTGGCATATATTCTTTTTTTTCACAGCCGGTTCTTGGGAATAGAAATTTCCGTTGACCTCTGGCACTCTGCCATTGGGGGACAACAAGAACCGTCCCACTCCACTCCCCTGCCAAACCTTCTCGGGGTCGGTGTCGTGTTCCAAATTTGTAACAGCTGCCAGTGGAGCTAATGGACAAATAATTACAGTCAACATCAGAGCAACTAACGCTATTCTGTGGCGCCCCCCCGGCTACCGTTGCACAATGGACACACAGTCGGTCCATATGGCTGGAAAGGGGGGGGGGGTGGGGGAGCAAGGGGATGGGGGGATGTATAAGTCATCTAGTTGGTTTTGTGGCAATTGTTTATGCATAATTACCGTAATAGAATAGACAAACGACTTTTGACAATGATTGGATTGTTTGTTGGGGAAGCAAGTCAACTTGTAGATACCCTGTAAGCAGCTTTGAAGTGACCGACTAATAAAATGAAGAATAGATGAGTTTTTTTTTGAAACAGAAGTTTGTTTCTGATTTCAAATGATCAAATTTAAAGTACTTCAAATAAAAGTTATATTGCGCTTTTGCATAAATACTTATATTCCTGCATAGAAACAGTATTTCCATATAAAATCACATCTTTTATGCATAAGAAATTAACCCTTTGTGTGTATTGTCTTATTTATAAGGTGTATTTGAAGGCTAAGCCGCCCTGAGATAACTCGAATTGCGATCTATGCTTTTCTGCAAACTGTAGTTCCTGCTCAGGCATCCGGTATTAGCGTTCTACCTCGTTGATCTGATGTCTTGGGCTGCTGCTCTCTCAGGCTAAAAAAGCAGCCGACAGAGACAGACAGTTGCAGCAGCAGCAGCAGCAGCAGCAAAGAAGAGGAAGAAAACGACTTTGATACGCCTTCTGACTCGACTAATTTCAGCATATAATCCGCAACTCTTGTCTTTTGTCTTTGGCAACATCTGTTGACCGACCATCTTGGGAAGACTCATTAAGTGGCCCACAGGGAATGTCAATGAACGCCGACAATGAATGCAAGAAGAACAGGTGTTAGTTGGGGATCTCTTGTAAATATGAGCTCAAGTTCAGTTCGGTTCAGTTGAGTTCAGAGCAGCTGTTGGCTTTGAATATTCAACGCCCGAGGTTAATGGCCAGCTGATAAGAATGAAAACCCAATGCTGGTCGCTTACAATGTTGCCCACTTTTGATGAGCCATAGAAGCTTATCATATCTAAAGCTTTAGCGCATTTATGCTGCCAAAAACATAAAATTTGCAATACACAAGTGACTCATTTCCCATAAGGCAAGGATAAGTGTGTATTTACATATATGTATGTTCAGCTATCAATCGAAAGAGGAAATTAAAACGTTTTGCCAAATGACAGAGCTAAAGACCAGATGATAAACCCAAAGCCAAATGCTAGTCCAGCTCATAAAATAGGTCAGTCTGTCGGTCAGTGGGGCAGAGGGAAACTGGGGCCCAGCACCCCCCGAGCACATAAATAATGAAGACGTGGATAAATGAAAGTGTAAAGCACACACACACACACAAAGTGCATAAAACATGTTCAGTTTATTGAAAAGGAGGCTAACAGCGAAACAGGGCCTGTGCCCATTTTTAAGATGAAAACTATGCTGGTGCATAAGAGGTACTAAATTAAGAAGAAAGATAGAGAGAGAAGTTAGAGAGAGAAGTTAGAGAGATAAGTAAGAGAGAGAAAGAGATAAGTAAGAGAGAGAAAGAGAGAAGTAAGAGAGGGAGAGAGAGAGAAGTAAGAGAGAGAGAGAGAGAGAGAGAGAGAGTAAGAGAGAGAGAGAGAGAGAGAGAGAGAGAGAGAGAGAGAGAGAGAGAGAGAGAGAGAGAGAAGAGAGAGAGAGAGAGAGAGAGAGAAGAAGTACCAAAAAACAGTGCTTATTTAAAAAAAAAAAATAATCTCAAAAATTGAACAAAACTTAAATGTAGACTAAAAGTAGAGGATAAACCATGAACAAATTGGGCTGGAACTTCAAAATCGGTTCAGTTTTGGCAAAGTTATGACTGTTTAAAGTTTCATAGGGCTAAAAATAAATTTTACAAGCTAAAATTTTTGGTAATTTTGGCCTGTTTTTAGGCCAAAAAATGAACCATCCCAGAATCGGTTTTCTTTTGCATTTTTCTACTAATTGGGACACCCACAATCGATTAAAATTCAAAATTCGCGATTCTATTTTTTTTAATAAAATTTTTTTCGAAAAAAGGTAAGAGGGGGGTACATGATTTTTTTTTCGAAAAAAAGTAAAAAAAATTAAATTGCAAAAACTGAACAAAATTTAAAGGTAGACTAAAAGTAGAGATCAAACCATGAACAAATTCGGCTGGAACTTCAAAATCGGTTCAGTTTTGGCAAAGTTATGAACGTTTAAAGTTGCCAAAGGGCATTTCTCGGGTATCAAATCACTCTTAACAAAGAAAATATATAAAAGGAAGCGTCGAAAATACCCAAAAGTTACCTGCAGTATGCACAACCAATATAAGCTAGTGAATTCTATCCATAGACTCGAAAAGAGTGTAAAGTCTTCGGCACGCACGAAGATAATCCTTCCCCATCAAAAGCTGAACTTGAGCCTTGCTTTATTTTTGTGATTTGTACAAAGTTAATGAAACGATTCTTCAGTTACTATAAACCACAATTGTTAGCCCTCTAAAACGCAATTAGGTCAGCAACCTTCGTTTGATGAGTGTGCCTAACACAAATTTAACATGGTTTCTTATACAATCTATTTGGTCTTTCAATTTGCAAATTTCGTAAAGACTCAATGCTAAATAGTCACAAAGCCGGCAGCCAGCACACTTCAGAGTGTTTCAAAGTAACGCTTGACGGCATTCAATTAGCCCCCACTCTCCACACCCCAACCCTTCCCGACAACAACAACAACAACAACAAAGTACAGTTAGCAACAAAAAATGAATGAGTGAAGTTGTAAAACACAATATTACTCATTTATGAAGATTTCTTTTTCGATGCAGTCATATTTTTAGGCGTTTTTTTCTTGTATTTTTTTTTACTGCTGCTTCTTTGTTTGTTTACATCATTTTTTTCTTATTCAAATTTTGACTTCTTGAAGAAGACCCAATCGAAGCCAAATGACATGAAAAAGAAGAAGCAGCAACGAAAAACAACAAAAAAAAAACGCATATAGACATTATTATGCAAATTCTCTATTCACATTCGACACTTTGCGCTGCTTGCTTTGACAGGTTTATCATCATTTTTTTGTATGCTGCTGCTTCGCTCTTCCTCTTACAGTGAACAAATAAAATGACTCGTTACGTGGTTTGCTGCTGCTTCTTTTGCTTGTTCTTTTTGATACGGTCTCTTCTGCATTTCATTTAGTCATTGTTTTCACACATACACACATGTACACAGCTCTCTCTCTCTCTCTCGCACATGCAGTGACATCAAAGTGTGCGAGTGCGACAGCTGCATGCAAGAAGACAAACTTCGAATGAAGAAGAAAAAAAAACAGCTTTAAAGAGCCACAAAACTTTTTCATGAATAAATGAGAGCGCTGCTTGCTGCTTGTTATTCTTTTGCGTTTGCGTTTGTGTTTGGGTTACGTATTTATGCACGCTCACTTCAGTCAATATTTACATTTCTAACTAATTATCAGTTCAGCGCACTTTGGTGTCAACGCTTTTGTGGTCGCCTTCATCCTCATCGCATCTCTCGCCTTCACCCCACATACATACATATGGCGTTTTAAGTTCGTTTAACTTTGCATTCTAAAAAAAAAAATTATGATGTTTAAATTTGGCTGCTTACGCGTATTTTTGGACACTGGCCTTTAGTCCAAATTGAGCGTGAACGAGGAAGCTTTGACAACCCGTTAAATGCAACAAAGCACAACAGCAGCTCTGAATTCGCTAACAGATTCATGTTAATGCCAGTCGCGATGTTAACTCACTCAATTTGACCTTCAAAAAAACGCTTTTCAGGCCTATTTGCCCAGCTGAGCTGAGTTTTGTGTCGCTTTGAACATAAACATTTTTCATAAAGTTGCTTTTGTTTTGTTTCGCTTTTGAATACTTTTAATTGCCCCGCAAGCCTTGAATTTGCACAATACAAAGAGCTTTTAGTGGTTTGCCTAAATAGCCGCCTGAGAAATGATAGCAATTTAAGTCATACAAAACGCGAGTAAATAAATAACACACAAAATGTTATTTATCTTTCTTAGAGGCGGCAGCGCGCTCGTTTGACCTTTAGCCATGTACTCTTGTTTATGTACTCAAATTCTAACTACTTTGAAATACACAAAAACAGAAAACACTATTATTAGTGTGTCATGTTAGCGAAAATAATTCATGATGTGCACATAACATAAGCTTAACATTAACATAGCTCAAAGGTGCTGTATAACAGTTCTAATTGTAAAGCGTTCAGCTGTCCTACAAAACGCCAATCGATATCGTACGATTTATCGAATTTATCTCACGCTTCATTTCATAAGGGAAAATGTAATTAAAAACGGGTTCATCTGTTTTAACCATAACTAATAGCTAATGTGGAATGGATTGTATCAACTTACGCCACTAAGCCGCCCAAGAAGGCAACTGGACCGCCGCCAATTAAACGGATCTTGCGATGACAGGAGTCGAACAGTGAGGTTCGCGTTGGCGCCTGCGATGTGGGTGACATGTTGTTGTTGTTGTTAATGTTATTGCTGCTGCTCTTGCTGCTGTGTCTGCTGTTAATGAGCAGCTGCTGCTGCTGTTGTTGTTGTTGCGCTGCTGTTGCTGTTGCTGCTTTCCACGCTTGTTGTTCACTTGTTTTGAAATTGTAATTACTTATGTAGTTGTTGTTGCTGCCGCTGCAGTTTTTACTGTTTTTATAATGAGTGTTGTTGTTATGGTTGTTAATGCAACTATTAGACAAACTGCTGCTGCTGCTGTTGTTGTTGTTGTTGTTGCTGTTACTATTAATGCTGCGACAGCTTTGATTGCTGCTGCTGTCGTCGTCGATTGTTGTTGTTACAATTGCTGTTGCTATTGTTGTTTTTGGTTTCTTGTTGCGCCGCAGCGCAGCTGCAAAGCTGTAGCTCGTATGCTCTTTCTTCTTCTTCTTCTGCTCCTGCTGCTCCTCGGTAATTGTTGTTGCCAGCAACAGTAAGCACTTTGCGCTTGTGTGCTTCTGTTGTTGTTGTTGTTGCTGCTTGAAATAATAATCAGCTGTGACTATCGCTGCTCTCTTTTGCTTCGTCTCGCACGCTGCCGTTGGCGTCGCTGCCGACGTCGCTGTCGCTGTCGGCGTCAATGGTTTTTGTAGCTTTTGCTGCTGCTGCTTGAGCTTTTGCAGCAACGTTTTGCGCTGTTGCTTTTCGCTTGTGGTTGCCGCTGCTGTTGCTGCCGACGTACCGAAACCGAGTTCCACAATGTGCTGTGTGGGCGCTCTCAACATTATTCACACTCACTTTTGCTTTTTTGTTTTTGTTGTTGTTGCTCGTTTAGCTTTTGGCTCGCTGCGTTGTTGTTTATGTTTTGCACATTTGTCCGCTGCTTAGTTTTAACATATTTGACACTGTGTGTGTTTTTGTAAACTTTTGCTCAACTCGGTTCATTTCATTTCTTTCACTTTAAATTTCTTGAGCTAAACTTTCTTCTAGAAAATAAAATATTGCAAATATGAAAATAAACGTAAAGCTTCAAAGATTTTCGATTTTTGCTTTAACTTTCAAATATGGTGGAAATTGGTTTTTTTTTCTTGCGGTTTTTTCTTGTTTGCGAATAATTGCAAAAAACACAAACACTTCCTTTGCTCTTTTTTTGCGCGATTGACGTTTTTAGAAAATTGAAGAGAAGCACGCGCGTTGCACAGTGGTAGAAGTATCGTATAAAATGTAAATACCAAATCGATGAGTTTTTAGTTCTAAATTTTAGTTATTATTAAAGTTTTGGCAATATACTTTATTTAATTTAAAAGATGTTAGCAGAAAAGCTGATTTTTGAAAGTGTAAACAGCAGAAGAGAAAAGGTTAAATCTCAATAAGTAGAATTTGAGTTCTAGTTTATTTGTAAAACCTTTTAATTTACATTTACAATTGAAGTTTAAAATCAATTTCTTCGATTTGTTTGTATTCCAATAGAACAATAGAAGTTCTGACTAAAGAATCGATTAATCTGCTACCACTGTGCGACGGTGGACACATTGGTCTATGCTTAATATTCATTATTTAGTTTATGAGCATTTACAAACATATATATATATATTTCTATATATGTATTTGACTTTTGGCGCTGTTGTTGTTGTTGTTATTATTGTTGTTGCTTTTGGCATGTACATTTATGCCTCTAGAAAAAACGCGATCGCGTGAGTTTTTTTGCCACATTGTGTGTAGTTTCACAACTGTGTGTGTGTGTGTGTGTGTGTGTGTGTGTGTGTCTTAGGTGAGTATGTAAATAAGTATATGTATATATTTTTTGCGCGAGGTTGCTAAGCTGAAATCCGCTTATACATATGCATGTTAATTAGATTTACTATAGAGAAATGAATTATGAAGTATTTGCCTCGACTTCTTTCTAATCTTGTTGCTGTTGTTGTTGCTGTTGTTTATTTTAACAACTTTTTTCATGCAAATGCGTTTGGCAAAAAACAAACACATCAGTGGCAGTAGAAGTAGCAGCAAATTTATACACAGCAAGCTTATAATTTTTAATTGTAAAATAAATAAAAGCAATGATTATTCCATTGCGTGCTTTTGTTTTGTGGCTTCCTCGCATTTAATTCAAATTCGCACCAGCCTCAAAAGTGTATTATTACTTTTTGTGCAGGCCCAAAAGGAAAGTAAAAGCTGGTGTCATCTCGGCTGCTTACGCAATGCCCCAAGCAAGCAACATAAAAAAAGCGTATAAAAAACAGCAACGAAACGCGACGAGCCAAAATTAAAACTCATCATTAAAGAAGGCACAACCCAAAGAAGAGACGCTGGAAAAACGGGCAGCACAGTGGGGCAAGCTGAGGGGGCACGGGGGGCGGGGGCATTGCCAACATAAAAAAGAAATAAAATCGAAACGGGATGCATGTCAAAAGGGCGTCAAGACTGGATGACCTTCACCCATTTATAGCTGCTAAACGATGCGAAGCATATTTGACTGTTCATGCAATATAAATTGCTCACATTTTTGCTGCACTTTAAAAGCTCTCAACTTAGCAATAATCAATCGAAAATTTAACAAATTTGTTCTTCAGCCTATTAATTCTTTCTTAGTCAAGGGTATTTCTGTTTCGCGCAACTTTTTGCCACAGCTGATGACTCATTTGAGCTGAATCATATGAGAAATTTAAATGATGCGTAAGCTTTCAATATGGGGGTTATTCCAGAAAACGTTCTGTGACATCTTTGTAAGTCAATCATGAGTCGAAAAAAGCGATATGTGACACATGTGCGAGGCATTAATCTTTATAGAAAACCTTCACTCATGTGCTGCAGAAATTCCCCAACTACTGAACGCGTTTATCTGTAATTCTCGCTTGGGGGGCTGGGAAAATAAAAACAAACACACACAACGTGCCACACAAACCAAAGTGGCAAGTTGTATCAATCAAAAGCAGAGAGTCGAGTGGAAACTACTGACTACTATCTGGTTAAACGTAAAAGAAAAAGGCGTGAAACAAATTGGAATGGCCCAAACAACTTGACACTTTGGCTCAAAAACTTTCACAACACAGCAGTTGGAACAAATCTTAATAATTGTTATACTACAGAGTACACGCAAAAAAATCAAAATTAAACAGATTTGAAGCATTACTAATAAATTTGAAATATTTTTAGTTTGAATAATTTATCTATTATAAAAACAAAATGTATTTTTAATCAGGCAAATAAGTTAAAATTTAAATAGAAACATATTGTAGTGTATGTTAATGGATTTATAATACTCTTTCTGTATGTTGTGCCAAAGTTAAAGGCAACAAATTGCTAAAGCATATGGCAACTTTCTATACGAATTCAATTAGTAATGTAATTCTCAACTTGTTAATGCTCTAGCAACATATTTGGATTTCCAGGCACGTTAAAGCTCATCAAAAAGCATTAGAATTAAGCCAAAAAGCTAGCAGCCATGAAAGTTTCCAGAGAAAATGGTTGACCGTGAAGCGGCTTACAACGAAACTATATATATATATACATATATATATATCTAAACATATATACGACATATGAGGGAACTGCTAATGATGATGTTAATGTTGTTTTTGCTGATTTTGGGCAGCAGAACAGTTAAGAGTCGCTTCGCTGCTCCCATTTTGAATGCACAACTCGACAAATTGACACTATGTACTTGGGAAAGGGGGGGGGGTGGCGCTAAGGGGGGCGTAACAAGTTTGGGGCGTGCGCTTCTAGAATTTTAAAATGAAAGTTCGTGCTTATTCACGGTTGAAAAAGCATGCGGAAATCTGGTCGCTGGTGGCTCAGAAATAAATCGCAGCTTAAAGGCAAAGTGAAAAACCAAACCACAAACAGATAGATAGAGATACACTGCTTATAAAAGAGTCTAGCCGAGAGATATAATTATATTATTTTAATGTGTTTTTCCTTTTGCTTTTGTTGTTGCTGTTTCTTTTTCTATTTTCTTGTCTTGTTTGCGCTGTGTTGCTGTTTTCCCCGCTTATCCACAGCAGCTGTCGTTTTCCGCCTGGCATTACGCTGCATTTTCAATTAAAGCCAAGATGAAAGTTTTCTACGAGAAAGAAGGGTTTCGGCCTTTTTTTTCTGTACCGCTGCTCAGTGTCAATGCACAGCGAAGCAAACAGCTAGCAAGACATCATCGTAAAGTGGCAAGGTTATGCGTTGTGAATACGCAATTAGCTCTATCCGTAAGAATCGTCATCATTATCACCATCATTATGTTGAAAATGAAGAAGAAGACGTATGTTTGTTTGTTGGGCTTTGGGGTCATATGCGATTGGCATCTTCTGTGCAACGGATCGAAGCCGAAGCCGAAGCAGAAGTCGAAGTCGAAGCCAAAGCGCATTGAAGGCATCTACAAAAGTACCGCACTAGACTAGAATATAAATTACATGATATATCTATAGCTGTTTTATGACTTTAGATTGCCTGCTCTTTTGCTTAACAGTTGCTGGCAGATTCTAATCGAATTCGGATTTAAAAAACACATTAAAAAGCATAATAACGGCAAGCACATATGTAAATATAATTTATGGAAATATGCATCGATTGCTTACACTCGGAAAAACTTTTGAAACTCATAGTCAGTATCGATTATCGATTGTTTGCATTACATATAAATGAAAAAATTGCTTGAGTTTAGACTGTTAGATGGAATGTTATCGATAGTTGGCTAATCGATTGCTGGCTTTACTTAAAAATTAAAAAAATCACATTAGTTTAGTCTGTTAGTTGGAATTCTGTCGACTTATGAGCGCTACTTTATACTTTCATTAAGATTATTATTGATATTTTAAGCTACTGCCAATCGATTGCTTGAATTGCTTTGTAAATGCCCTAGTCACTAGGCATGTTATCGATAACTGCAGCTGCTGCAATCCACGCTCGATCAATCTAATTGAGACACGTCGCGATTGTACTCAAGGCTTCTGCTCTCCATTGAATGCCGCAAGCGGCGATTGCCTCAATTTTCACACTCTGAAGGCCACAAGAGCTGAGTGATTAGTGTGCCACGTTTATGCATACACACATATATATGTACATTTATGTGGATCTCAAAGACAAAAGGGAAAACGTAAAGGTAATCGGCAATCGTCAATCGATCTGCATACTCGCATGTATCTACGTGCATCTAGTTGCAGTGGGGACAGAGGCAAATATGTAACGCAACCCAAAGCGAAATGAATTGAAACCTGAGCGGATTGCAGGGAGCGCGAAGTTCTCACGGCGAATTACACAAAACAACAAAAAAAATGAGAAAAAAACGGCGCACATCACGTTTCCAGCAATCATGCAACGTATCTGCCCCCAAACCCCTCTCTGCATGCCACAATGCCTCGCGATCTGTTATGGCTCCAATCCACTTCACTTCACTTCTCCTACTTCAAGCTCAACTCAACTCAACTTCATTCACTTCACGACGACTATTCGCCTCTCAGGCTGCGGCTATAAATTTGTACAAAGTCCGCGGCGACGTGAGAGAAATGCAAAAATGTCAAATGAAATAAAACTACGAAAAATAATAGAAGAGACCCACTAAAAATTACCAAAAAAAAAATCAAAAAGAGAGGAACAAAAAACAATAAAAACAAGTGGGGAAGGATTATCTTCGGCGTGCCGAAGATTTTCTACTCTTTTCGAACCTATAGGCAATTTTCACTCTGCCAACTGCACCACTGAAATTTCAAAAGCTGTACAAAATCGTTTTGTCGCGTAACATTTTTTTTTTGTTCTAAGAATATGTAATTCATTGCCAGCTGTATAGCAGCTATAAGATATAGTGATCCGATCCGGCCGGCTCCAACCAATGTGATGTCTCTTTGAATAATAAGTATATGTGCAAAGTTTCATCGAGATAGATTAAAAAACATGGGATATATGGCCAAACCCGACTTCGAGTTGTATGGCAGCTATAAGATATAGTGGTCCGATCCGGCCGGCTCCGACCAATGTGCTGTCCCCTGGAATAATAAACGTCTGTGCAAAGTTTTATCGCGATAGCTCAAAAACTGAGGGACTAGTTTGCATACAGACAGACAGACAGACGGACGGACATGGCTAGATCAATTTGTATTGTCATTCTAAGCATACTGGCAGTAACTTTTGGGGCTCTCCGACGCTTCCTCCTATGCGTTACAAACTTCAGGACAAACTTAATATACTATTTTCTTCGAAAAGAGTATAATAAATACATAGACCCAAATAAGGGCCAAACAATGAAAAATGTAAGTCGCGCTAATTAAGCAAATTAGTGAAGAAGAAGAGAGGAAAAAAAACAGCTGTGGTCAGCGGCGCGTCTGCGTTTTTTTTTTAGCCATTTTTTGTTGCCGCATTGTCAACAACACAGAGCGCAGCACAAAATTTGACCCATAAAATTTCCCACAAAATTATAGTAATTTTCGCTAACTCAATTTGACGAAATGAAGAAAACTTGTTGGAAAAACAAGAGGGATTAGCTAGCTAGATCGTGTCCGCATCTCTGTGGGAGTCGATTGCAAAAGTAGCCGAAAATTAGCTAGAGAAACGTTGACTACACACACACACACACACACACACACACACACACACACAGAAAAGCACACATAAAATGAGCGCAATTTTCACTATCCAGTTACAAGAGACTTATCTCAGCGCACTCGTGGAGGAAGATGCCGCATAATTATAGACCTCGTCGCAGCAGCTGCCACAAAGTTGCCGGTGGGCGGACATTCGGACAGCAGCAACAACAACAACAACAACTGGTATTACAACAGCCGCCAATAGCAACAGAAATAAAAGCTCAACTAAAGCCTCTAAGATGTGCCACAGTCGAACAGTGGAAGCTGCCACCACAAGCGGAGGAGAGCTCATTGAGATCTTAAGAGGCCCTTTCGACAGCATAAAGATTGCGTTTAGATTAAGCAAAGATATCTAATCCGAAATGTAGCACAGTGGTCACTTGAGATATTGCCAACTGCGCAAAATTCTGAGAAAAAACTGAATCCATTTCAAGAATTTTTCTTTTAGTGATGATAAAAGCCGGAATTCTTAAAAAAAATAGTAAACTTTAATTCATTTACAATTATTTGTTGAGAAAAACATCAAAAAATGGAATTAGAATCACCTAAGTGTTCTAAACACCGTATTTTCTATATATTCCATTCTATTTCAAAATCCATTTCAAGCAAAACTTTTTTATATCTTTGCCCATTAAAAACGAATAAAAACAAGTGGAGAAGGATTATCTTCGGCGTGCCGAAGATTAAATACTCTTTTCGAACCTTAAAGCAATTTTTACTATTTTTCCGTGACTGCTTATTTAATTCGCAGATATTAATGTCGCATACATATACCCCTACATATAAAATAAAATATATAAAGGTATTCATGTAAACAGGGACGTTTCACTATCCGCAGCTCGTGGACGCGTCCCTTAGCATTCATAAGTGCTACCGAATTGAACAATATACAAGTTTCAGTTTTTCCAAAAAGTCAAAACTACATTACATATGTATACTACAATATACATACCAAATTTTGTGCCTGTTGCTCTTATACCTTTCAAGGCTGCTGTCGGAAATTGAATTGTCATAAAACTTAATCTGAACATACGAGAGCTTATATTCAGAATTTGAGATCCATATTTTTTTTCGCGTGTCATTGGTTTGCCAATGAATTTAAATTTTTCTTTTGAATTATTCTATTAAAGCTACTTTATGTATGAAAAAAAAATTAGAAACAATTTAGGAAATTGAAAATAAATGAATTTGACTACAGCTATTATATATTTGAAAAGAAGAATAAGAAAAAATGAAAATAAATGACCAGTCGCCGCTGGTTTCGAACCCGGGTCCTCTCGCTCACCAGTTCGCAACTTTACCCACTACGCCACAAGCCGTTTTGATGATCGCTGACAAAATCCCTTGAAGAGCAGACTGTCAAAAGCTTTCTTGTTTTGCTTTGTACTGCTTACACCAAGCAGTTTTAAGAATCGCTAACAAACTCGATTTATACTGAGCTTTTGTTTTTTCGCGTGGCATTGTTTTTGTTCTAAGCCATTGAAAGCAAATGAATTTGATTACAGTTATTATATATTTGAAAAGAAGAATAAGAAAAAATGAAAATAAATGACCAGTCGCCGCTGGTTTCGAACCCAGGACCTCTCGCTCACCAGTTCGCAACTTTACCCACTACGCCACAAGCCGTTTTGATGATCGCGGACAAAATTGCTTGAAGAGCCGACTGTTACAAATTTCCTTCTTTTGTTTTCCTGCAACCTGCAACTCGCGTTTGTCAGCATTTGTTTTTTCGCGTGGCATTGTTTTTGTTCTAAGCTATTGGAAGCAAATTAATTTGATTACAGTTATATATTTGGAAGGAAGAAAAAGAAAAAAGTATTAAATTAACAATCAGTCGCCGCCGAGGCTCGAACTTGAACTTGCGAAACATGCGTTCGTTAGCGCGGCTCTTTACGCCATACGCCACAAACCGTTTTGATGATCGGTGGCAAAATACCTTGAAGAGCAGACTATCAAAAGCTTTCTTGCGCTTGACTTTGTTTGCTCAGACTATCAAAAGCTTTCTTGCGCTTGACTTTGTTTGCTCATATGCACCTGTTTTTTCAAAATATTTAATGACGCATATCTTCGCTGTTTATGACTCAATCGATTTGCGATTTTACCCATCGATGAGTTATATGGATGTTCAAGTGTACAAGGAAATTTAAGGCAATTGCTTTGAAAACATCGGATTTATGGCCAAAACCGCTTTGAGGTGTATGGCAGCTATAAGATATAGTGGTCCGATCCGGCCGGCTCCGACCAATGTGCTGTCCCCTTGAATAATAAGTGTCTGTGCAAAGTTGCATCGCGATAGCTCAAAAACTGAGGGACTAGTTTGCATACATACAGACAGACAGACAGACAGACAGACAGACAGACAGACAGACAGACAGACAGACAGACAGACAGACGGACATGGCTAGATCAATTTGTTTTGTTTTTATAAGCATATTGGCAGTAAATTTTGGGGTCTCAGACGCTTCCTTCTATGCGTTACAAACTTCAGGACAAACTTAATATACTATTTTCTTCGAAAAGAGTATAAAAATGTATATGCAGTATACGAGTATAATCGTAAATGCCACATACAAAGTGGTTGCATATAATATTTAGCAATCAATAATAAATTATTGCTAGTTTGCTATGCAGCCGAACAGCCGTTGTTGTCGTCCTATAAAACTTTATGTTTCTCAAATCCAATTAACGGTGCGTGATAGAAATGTTAAAGCTTTCTACCTTATGTGCACTTTCAGTGAGAGAATGTCAATCAATCACACTATTTCCGCCCACTGCACAATGGCACTCAAACCACGGTGCATTGAGGTTCTCGCCCCCACCAGCAGTGGGAGTCTAGCGCCACTAGTTTTTTTTTTTGTATTTCTTCTTTTTTAGTCGGCAAACGTCTCTTGTACAACACGTTGGCAACCGCAACATTGCGAGTGTTGTTTTGTTGTTACGAATACATGCAACACACAAAAAGTGGGCAGCATGGAAAAAAACATGATTGCAACATTCATTTTTTGTTCATCTGATTTGATTTTTGTTTTGTCTCTTTTTAGCTTCTGAATATTTTGACATTTTTAGCCACAAAGAATGAAAAACAAAACCAAGAGTGCTCTAGTTGGCATAGCGCGACTAGCAGATGCCCTTTAGGTACTTAATAACAAATAAACAAATATACAAAATTTGCATGCCATTATATTCTCAAATTAGCCTACTCCCACATGCGCAAAAATTAGAATACACTTAAATTTGAGTACAGGGCATTAAAAGTAGCAGGCAACAATGATTTAAGAGCCTACCAATATACATGCATACATACATATGCAGCTCTTCAGCCCACTCGCTCATATTGGCTCTCTGCCGTACTTGCTCTCTCGCTCTCTCTCGTTGCAGCAGCGCATGCATGGGGCAATTAACGGCACGTGTTACCGTTATAAATATGTATGAAGAGAGCGCACGGGATAACGGACACACACAAAACAAATTGTGTACAGTGGTGCTGCACTGCAAGCTTTTGACAGGAGGATATGACATGAAGGCAAACAAAATATGAGAGAGCGACACTAATACAAATATCAAAACGAAAAGAAAAACAAGAACAGGCCCCCAATGACGGCAATGGCGACAGCTGAATAATAAATTTAGCACGGCTCTTCGATTTTTTCGCCTACTGCTGCTGTTGTTGTTGTTGTTGTTGTGGTCGTCGTTTTGGTTTAGTTTTGTTGGGTTGGTTTGGTTTGGTTTGTTGGGTAACAGCGACAGCTGAGCTGACATTGACACTTTTCGTCGTTTGCGCTTGTGGCGCAGAAAAATCGCTTAAGGTTATTTATAAAAGCATCAAATACACCAAAGCGACAAAATAAAATATTGAAAAGTCTTCGCATACACAAAACGCACAACGATTTCTCGTGCAGTTTTGGTCAAAGAGAAATTTGCCTATCGCAAAATGAAACGACAGTGACTACTCGATAAAACGAACAGCTACTAAGTATTATAAAACAATCATTGAATGCGAAAAGAGGAAACACATAATCTTTTCTTTTTAACTCAGCTATAAGTTTGTAGTGCAAATACTCGTTCCCTAGAGCCAGCGTTTACTGTACAAATACTTATGCCCATGTGAAGTTTAGCACGAGTATCGGAAATCAATAAAAACTACCATTGAGTGGTGGTTAACTTGTGGGCTGGCTGCCACTTCCCGAGTCAGGCATAGGCATATCAGTATTCGTTTTCTTCATTTCGCTTGCCATATTTGCATTACTTTGGCACATCTAACCGCAGCCAACTTCATGTGAAGACTGCATTATCGCTGTATGCATTTATTTGCATATAATTATTTACAATAATGTCTTTATTTTGTTGTTGTCTGCACGCCGCTTGTCAAGCGAACCACGAAATCAATTCCAATTCCGATTCCCTTTCGCCATCCTCCATCCCCCTTCCCAAGATAGACGTAGCGCTCAATTTCCGCATCGCCTTCAACGAGCTTAACCTTCAACTCGCATTGAAGTCAATTTGCTGTATTGTATTTGTTTTGTTTTTTCTTTCATTTTGTGTGTGTTGTGTTTTTTGCCTGCGCTTTCACACCCGCTAAGCAATTAAATCACAATTTATGGAGTGATTCTAATATCGCGTCGTTGAGTGTACGCTGAATATCCATTGCTCGTATTTTGAATGAGCTTAATTGTTGACGATTTTCTATGTGTGTGTGTGTGTGTGTCTGTGTGCTTGTGTGTAAGTCGCGACCAGGCAAAGCACCGTTAAAGGTCAAACGAGCATTTAGCCAAAGACGAAATAAAGGGAGACAGAAACAGCGAAACGAAACGAAATGGCAAGACAGCAAATAGAAACTGAAACAAGCAAACTCACAGAATCAATGTCCCTCTCTCCTCCCCCCACCCCATTCTGTCTGTTTCTTCCTCTATCTCTCTGCCGCTTGTTCGCTCTTCTGAATAGCAGTCGAATTATTACTATCAAAAGAAATAAAAACTAGTTTACCAATATCAGACTTGTTGTTGCTTGTGTTGTTGTTGCAGCTGCTTTTGGTGACGTGAGCGCAGCGCAGCAACAAAACGAGTGCTGTAAAATGCAATAATAACAACAACAACTCGATTCAATTGCCGGGCGCACGACGGGAAAGTCCCTAATAATGACTGAGTTATTGGCAAAGTGTTGGTAAATCAAACAGGAAATCAGTACGTTTAGATAAGCGGGTAAAGAAATCGAAGAGAAAGAAAACTTGTAATGCTGAAAGCAAACAGACTAAATCTAATGAGCGATTGATAATAAGAAATATTTGAAGAATATAATCTTTAAATAAAATTATGTGTCATTAATAAGAAAAAGAAATAAATAGGAAAATAGGACAATGATTCAAAATTAATATGCTTGCTTTCGGATTAGGTAATAATTCAGTAGCGCTTTGGATTTGCGAATTTTTATTGATTTTTTGTACTGTGACCCACTTTATAACCCCTTAAGTCTGCCTTAGTTTTCGCTTACATTTCGCCCGTTTCAAAGCCAAACAATAAGAAATCGATTTTTGCCACACTGTGCGCAGTTGTTGTTGCCTGGTGACGCATTCGCTTTTGCATTTGCACGCTGTGCAGCAGACGCAAGAAGAAGCAGAAGCTGAGGCAGAAGAAGAGACTTGAAGTATGCCTGCATTAAATGCTGAGCAATGCGGCAGGGCTTTTGAAATGTTCTTTTTTTTTTACTGTATATGAAGCACGTGCGAGGAGCTGAGGGTTGAGGGTTGCCACCTGACAGCAGGAATATGAGGGGATGAAGCACGGCGACAGGAAACGCGTCCGGCAAAGGAAGTGACAGGAAGTGGTTAAAAAAGAAAATAGTACAAGAAAAAAAGAAATACAATCAAACGACAAAACGCTAACAACAATAAAAAATACTATGGCGCTAGCAGATGCTGCTGCTTGTTTGCTGCTTACTGGTTACAGTTACTGGCCAGCAAAAGCTCGATGCACCGTAACAGTTAGATTTGTATGTATGTATGTATGTGTGTGTGTGTGTGTGTGCGTTTGTTTGTTATGTTTTTGTTGCTGTGCCAATTCTAAAACGTTGCATTGGCAACAGTCGCGCTTCGCCGGCTTTGCAAGTTGCTGCTGCATTGCGCGTAATCAGTGAAGCAACAAACCGTGGCAACAACAACAGCACCACCAATATTAAAGAGAAGAGGTAGCTAAAAAAGTATTATTTTTTTTCTTTTGCCCGTATAAGCATTGAAAACTCGTATGCAGTTAGGCTGTGAATGACACAGTTTACACTTACACACACACACACACACACATTCACAACGCTCAACTCCTTGCTTACTTTGACGTTTTTATTTTTCTCAGTATATTCACATTCTTGCTTTGATTGTTGTTTCAACTGCACTACGCTTAGTAATATAATTTGCACACAAAGTCATCGTTGTTTGTGAAAAAAGCGCCTCGAAACAAAAGTTAAAACGTGAAAGACACTAGGTTTTGGTATAGACGGGCGAACCGACAACGAATACGACCAATCAACCAACCGACCGACCGACTGACTGACGACCGTACAACCGAACGTGCCAAAGGGAATTTCTATACTGCGGCGGCGGCAAGACTTTGACAGCTGCCCGACTGACTCTGACTGGCGAACAGCGACCAATACCAATACATATGCAAGCGGCGCACAGAAGCTGCTGAACGAAAGCAGAGCGTACAGGCAAAGATGACGATGTTGTTGTTGTTGCAGTTAGTTTCTTTTACTGCTGGCTCGAAAGCGTCGCAGTCGCAGCGCATACACACACACACTCACACATAATGTAACTGGTTTTGAATGAGAGCAGCAGCAGCAGCAGAGCAGCAGCAGCTGAGAGCAAGCGAGCGAGAGCAAGTGAATGTCTCTGTGTGTGCTTTGCATACAAATGCGGCAGTCAAGCAAGACCAGAACGTACGTATTTATACGACACACAACCACTTGTTTGACAGCCCAACTCACTCACTCACTCACTCAACCACCACTGCGCTGCTCTCTTTCCATCCCACTCTCTCTCTCTCGCGCGCTAGCTGCGTTGCGTCGCAACAGCTGAGCCGCCAATACACAGACAATGTTATTTGTTCGCTCAGCAGCTGACAGCAGCGAGTGCTGCCAGACTGCGCGAACTTTTAGCAGTGAAGTGTTCAATGTAAAAAGTAGTAGAAATTTACTTTCAACCAACAAAGTGTTTTGAAAGTGTTTTTGTGCATTTTTGAAGCACTTTTTTAATAATTTAGTTATGTAAGTTCGAGATAATGCGTAAATTGATGAAAATAACTGTTTTAAGATTTATTATAGCTGCTTTCGCTCTTATATTTTACCTTTATTTTGCTTATGAGCCTTTAGGCAAACATTTGAAGTACTCACCTGCAAGAGAAGAGAAATACAAATTAATGTTGTTATCAAAACTTTAATTATGCTATTTATCAGTTAACAGTCAAGGACCCCAACAAAGTTCGTAGCCCGCATGACCTCTTTCAGGTAAAGCAAGAGACCTGAATAACATGTAATGCCATTAGCACCGCCCCATCCCACTCTTGTGTATAATTATCACACACTGTGTGTGTGTCATTGATAAGCAGCAGGGACAAAGACAAACGAACAAATAGAATAACACAGGAACTGCATTTGGTTCACGGCTTCCATGGAATCAAATGACAAAAATCAAAAAGACGCACCGTCATTGACGAAAGACAAAAACAACAAAAACAAAACAGGAACAACAACAGCAGTCCAGCTGTCAGCATTCGGTATGAGCGCGAAAGAGAGAGGGCATGCTTAAAGGCGGGCGAGTGCAGAGTGCAATTAGTTGCGTTCTCTTTGTTGTCTCGCTCTCGCATTCGTTCTCCTGCTGGACAGTAAACACCTGTGACCGCCCGCATCGTTCATTTTCACTTGAACAGTGCATGTGTGTGTGTGTGTGCGTTTGTGTGTTGTTCTTTTTCGGGTTCCTTTTACATAATGCACACACACACACAACACACACACACGCACACATGTATGTACATTATTCGTGTGCACTCAGCGGCGCTGCTTGGCTGCTTTCTAGCGGTTCCATCAAGTAAACGGGCAACGTCGACGTCGACGCCGACTGCGCTGCCGGCGCAGCAAAGCAATTCGCCATTATTCGAATTGCTTTGCGCTCATTATTTATTGCAGCGGCTGTTGCAGCCTCGTTGCAGTCGAGTGCAGACGGCCAGCAATCAAACGGCACACGATCTACCCCCACCCCCTGTCTTTCCACCTAACCTTTAAAGTAAGAGCTTGGAAAAGTTTGCAAATTGTTATCCAAAAATGAAAAATAAGGGAGGCATATGTACATGATGTTATTCCCACCAAGAAAATGATATACAATAGACAAACATATGTTATTTAACTTCAAGTAGCATGTTCTATTTATTGATTGCATCAAAACAACCAACAAGATTAAAGTCTAATTGTTTTCCAATGCATGTACATATGTATGTATGTAAATATCTCATTAAGAAAGTGATGCAGCCTAAATTAAATTGCATTCAGGTTAAGCGAGAGGAGGTAGAGAGAGCGAGAGGCAAAGTGTTTATTTCCTGCTCGGCTGCTGGCACAATAACAACAACAACCGCAGCAGCAACAACAACAACAACAGACATAGGCACAAGAAAAATAAATAGCACTCTCTCCCCCTCTTTCCACCTCTCACTCGATCTTTGCTTTGTCTGCTGTTGTGTTTTGTTTTTGCGGCTTGTTTATTTGTTGCTCTTTACTAATCTCGCATGTATTTTTCTTAGCTTGCGGCTGCGACGGGAGTTCCGTTTAGTCGGTCACGCCACCAAACACACACACACACACACACACATGCATGCATACGTACGACAAACAATAACAACAACAACAGTAGCAGCAACAACAACTTTGGGTCATGCGCATTACAAATGACGTCACATGAGGCCATCAAAATTTGGAAGTGCGCAAAAACGAAAAGCAAGAGCAAAACTATAAATTTTACGAAGCGCCACAGGCATAAACACATAAACAGACACAGACGCACACACACACATGCATATGCGTGATTTATGTGTGTGTGTGTGTGTCGCGTCATCTGTGAAAGGGGGCGTGACAAAATCGACTGCTGCTTAAATGCGTCGTAGGTGTGAACCAGCATAGACTCTCCAGCCCACCCCTCCCTCTCGCACACCCTATCCATTGCCGTTAACCCCCTTCCACCAGCCAGCAGCTTATAACCGTTGCGGGGTTTCTTTAACTGCGTGCGTCTGCAAATGGAAACCATACAAAAAAAACAGCATAATAAACGTTTGGGGGCATTTTTGCAAATGCGCAGCAAAGCAAAACCCGCAGGACACACTGGATGAGTAATACGTGTAGAAATTTCAATAACAATAGCAACACGAAATGATAATGGCTGGCAGTTAGAATCATAATCAGCTGTTTTTCGAACGAGAACAAAAGCAGACGCATGTATGGGTTAATGTGTGTGTGTGTGTTTGTATGTTGGCATACGAAAGCTTTCGCTCTCTCTATTTCTTCCTCTCCCTTTTTATATTATGATGCTTGTTTGTTACTTATGCTGCTCAATTGACTTTGATGCTGATTGCAGACTCAAATTAGAGTGATTTAGTCGAGAGTGCTAGACTGGCAGATATCCTGTATTGACATAACACAAGTTTAGAATTAATTCTCGCTGCACATTACTAACTACATCGAAATCTAAACGTCTTACTTGGGAGCATGAAAATCACACAAAAGATAATGTGCTTTATATACATTTCTGATAGGAAAATTTCGCTCTCAACATTTTCAATGGTCTATAAAATGGGTCTAATGAACTTATTTAATATCAAATATAGTGGACGCTGGGAAATTATAATTTTTTGGTTTCAGTACTGGTTATATCTCATTTCTGAATATTTCTAAACTCTGAACGTGTTTGATTTTGGGTAATTAAATGCATTTTGTGTGTCTCTCAAAGCTTAAAATTATATTAAATACAGTGAACACTCGGAAATTATAACTTTTTCGTTTCAGTAGTGGTTATATCTCATTTCTGAATATTTCTAAACTCTGAACTTGTGTGTTTTTGGGTAAATAAATGCATTTTGTGTGTGTTTCAAAGCTTATAGCTTTTTATACCCTGAACCCATTAAAAATGGGTAAAAAGGGTATTATGGTTTTGTGCAAATGTATGTAACAGGCATAAGGAAGCATCTCCGACCATATAAAGTATATATATTCTTGATCAGTATCAACAGCCGAGTCGATCTAGCCATGTCCGTCTGTCTGTCCGTCTGTCCGTCTGTATGAACACACAGATATCAGAGACTACAAGAGCTAGAGACTTCATATTTGGAACATAAGTTCTCCTAATCCCGGGACAGATCAAGTTTATTTCATTTTATCGATAACTCGTACCGTTTAAAAGTTATCGATAAATTTCGATTTAAGACCAGCGTTTTTGGGACATAACTTCAAAGTTATAAGAGCTAGAGACCCCAAATTTGGCATGTATAGTCTCGAATAGCATACACATGTAACAAATATTTCACTTTTTGGATACCACCCCCAAACCCCCAAAAGATCAAAAAACGCATCTTTGAGGGTACGACCTTGCAATTTGGTTTGGTCACACATACTATTGACAACTATTTGCCCCAAAAATTTCAATAATATCGGACAATAAACGCAGAAGTTATTTAAGATTTAACTGTCCATTGTGTGGGGCTCAGTGAAAAAGCAAGCGAACTGCTTAAGCGGCTTGCACTGCTTGGACTGCTTGTACTGCAGCAAGTGTGTGTTTAGAGTAGTATGAATGATTGTAAGGACTGGGTTCAGGGTATCTCGTAGTCGGGCACTCCCGACTAGAGCACTCTTACTTGTTAGAAATTAAAGTCGTTCCAGAAAGCAAGAACTTTTCATGAAAAAACCTTGAATAAATCAAATCCAAATATTTCTCGCAAATGAATGCTGCTTAAAGATGTTGTAAAAGGAACAGCCACTCAGTTTCGCTTGCTGCTCCAGTCCCACCTATTGCTCCAGCTCATCCCGAGGGCTTACCGACAAAAACAGGTGACCGTCTCCTCCACATCGAGTGGCAGCGATAGCTGCGTAGTGGCGCCTCCAGCTGCATCTCCAGCTCCCGTTGCACCACCCGAGGCGACATTACTATTGTTGTTATTATTGCTGTTGTTGTTGTTGTTGTTGCTGCTGCTATTCTGCTGTCGCGGCACATGACGCGAGGACGAGTGCAGGAATGTGGCGGCGAACTGCGAGGACAGCGACGAGTGCGCTGTGGCGGCACGGGGCGTGGAGGGCGTGGCGGCCGGAGTCTGCGTCTGCGGCGCTGTGGACGCCGCATCCTCGGCCAGCGGCACCGAGGAGTAGCGCACGAGAATGGCGCGACTCACACGATTGCCGCCCGTCAGATTCGAGATGGCCCAGTTCATGACCAAGACGCTTGCAGCGCTCAACGGCAACTGAGCCGAGTCGAGTGCAGCGCAAAAAGCGAGGGTCTGGGTCTGGGTCTGGGCAGCAAGAAAAAAAGGGTCGCGAAGGTTCGCAGTCAAAACCAAAGTCGTACGAAATTGATTTTTGCCCCAGTGTGATTTGTCAGCGCTGTCAATCAATGAAGAGTTTGGCCAATTCTCTAGCCCGCTCATACGCGCTTGCCCTCTCGCTCTCTCGCCTGCCGCATGCCGCGTCTAATTCAATTAGAGTTGTGCTAAGTGCGGCTCAAGGCCGCAGTTGGCGACACTTGCAATAAGGGCGAGGGTTGATCTCAATACACACATATGTACATACATATATACTTCCCTAGTCATGTACATAAGTATATAGCCTAGTTGCTAATTGCATTCCACGACAAAAGTCCGACTGGCAACAACAGCTATACAAAACAATATAAACTTGGGGGAACAACAAAGCACAAACAAGTAATTACATATTTAAACGGGATGCTGAATATTTAAGACCCTTGTATAAAGTGCTTTTTTCAGGCCCCAAGCTTTGTCAAAACTGAAACCAATTTCAAGCTTGAGGCAAAGTTGTTTAGGTGTAGGTTTTCTCCACTCAATTTATTGCACTTTGAAGTTTTTAAACTTCCGTTACTTTAACATAACCTAACTATTACTTGAAGGCCATTTTTTAATGGTTTGTTAGCTTAAATCCACATTTCAAGTTTATGTATTTCCATAAATTTCATTTTGAATATCATTTATTCATTTGTTCCAGCAAATAGTGCAAACAACTGCACTAATGTATTTTCCAGTGTACTGAAGTTCCGTAAATATTAATAATTTACTGTGGCTTTACATATTCTTGCTGATCTGTGAATTGCGCAGTGTTTGTATACAAGAGAGTTTTCAATAAACTTCATATTTTGTATACTCAAGTACATAGGAATGGTTTCAGCTCTATATGTTTGCATGTGTTTGTGTCTATGTAAATAACGCATAAGTGTACATGTTTATGTTTGCTTGATCTATAAAAGTGTTTATTATTGCTGTTGCCATGTGTTTGTTTAACATTTTGATTACAAACCGTATGGAAATTGGCAAGTTCATTAAACCGGTTGCTCTTATCTCGGCTGCGATGCAACAAAAATGCGTCGAAACATAAACAACAGAGATGAACAACGGAAAGGAACAATGCAAAACGGCGAAGCAAGGAGACAAATAATCGCAAACAAAAATGCAGTGGCCTTGATGAATGGATGAGGAGGCAGAGAGTGCATAAGCATGTGTGTGTGTGTGTGTGTGTGCGTGAGTGAGTGTGCTTGTATGTATGGGTTTGCGTGCGAGTGCATGAAAATCAAAACACTTGCGACTTGCGTTACATTTGAGAAATCGATAAAAATAATAGCCAAATTGGCCTTTTTATTGATTTTGCAGCGCAACGATAACAAACACAAGCAGTGGAGTAATTGAAACTCCTGCGATTGGGGCAGACATACATACATATACATAGAAGAACAGCCACGAGCAGAATATTGGTTAAATTAAATGAAATTTCTTTAGACGTCTGCGAAACGAGGCCAATTGGCGAAATGCCAAATAGCGACGAAGCGAAACGCACAGAGGACATAAAAGACACCACCTAGAGGAGGAGACGCAATATTAGAACGAGCGACGTAACGTCGCGACATTCGCCGCCGTCGCTGTTATCGTCGCTCTTTGGGGGCAGGCTGCACACTATTTATAAATGTGATATCTCATTGCAATTGTGCATTTGTTTTAACAGCTGATTGCAGTGCCCACACTTACCCCATCAGCCAATCGACCGTGTCGCGCAAATACTCCGGAATACGCTCCAGTTTGACGGCTGCTGCTGCTTCTGCTGCTGCTACTGGTGCCTTTCGCCACAAATAGTTTCAGTTCTGGAGTTGCCCCAGAAAAACACACAGCGCCCGCAACAAACGGCAACAACACGAACTTTAACACTCACGCCACGAATTTATCACCCAACCAAATCAATTGACACTTTTACTTTTGTAAATCAATAATATATACAGATTTTGTTTTAAAAAACTTTGCACATCAAATTTTCACGCTTCTTCTTCACTTGTTTTGTGCTAGCCCGATACGTTTGGAGCGATAGCAGTTTGAATCGATAAGCCTGGGCATTCGATAGTCGCATAACAGCTATCGCATGAGCTTGCTAAAGATTTATAGTTACACTGACAAAGTCACTTTGAGCTATGAATTTATTCAGTTTTAAGCAAGTAGTGCTAAACTAATCGATAAGGAATGCATAACTGTATACATATGCTTTTTATTGGTGTGAGAGATATGTAATACACAACTGTTCCACAACTGTTGCGCTGTTGTGCAGTCCTGCTTGATTCAATCACAGCTGGGAAAAGTAATCGGTTGACATTCACTTCATGGCCAGCTGTTGCAAGAATACTTTGACATTCACCTTATCGTAAACAGCTGATCGTGCTGTTATTTTGATTTGTTTTTCATAAAATGTATCCCGCCAAGCTGTTAACATATTATATGTTGCTGCATATTGCAAATTTTGAGCTGTTACAAATTTACAGATTTCTGGCTAAATGAGCTGTGCAGTGAACGAAAACAGCATACAACATATTTGACTGTTTTTCACACAATGATTTTGCTCCCATGGAGTAAAAAGCATATCTTCATGCTTGTATCTTCTTCGCAAAATTTACCTATTTGACGACTACAAACACAACAGCTTCCAAAAATCAAAGCAAAATATATTAGATATGTGGTGATTTGTTAATGCTTATAGGGATGTTAATTATTGCAGTTGTGTGATCGTGTTGTACAAAATAATCTTTAGAGTTTTGTCTAAATTTAAATTAAATGACGAAAGCAAGGCGGCAATACATCGAAAGTTATGTTTGAAACTATTGCTCAAAGATATCGATATTGTCAATATCGATACTTAACTTGGGTACTAACGAGTCGATTGCTGTATGTGCGACTGTCACATTTGAAGCGACAGCTGTTTTGTCAACAAACGCACCGGATTACATAAAAATGGTACAAAATTGCAAATTACTTTGGTGTAAAGTTAAAAATTCCACAACTGACTAATAATATTGTTTCGTCAAACCGCACATATGTCAATGGAAATGAATCGTGATCCCATACCGAACTACTACAAGGCGAGCTCGATTATTCTCGCCGGACTCAGCGTGGCGGCCGTCGGCTTTGCAGGCAAACACTTGCTGCGCCGCATGCCGCAGATGACGACGAAGTTCAGCGAGGCGATAAAGAATCTGCCGAAGTTCGATGCGGAGAGCATGGCCAATGCGAAGTACTACAAAGGCGGCTTCGATCCCAAAATGAACAAGCGCGAGGCTTCGCTCATTCTGGGCGTCAATCCCAGTGCCTCCAAGCTGAAGGTAAGCTGCATGCTAATGACTTAAAGTCTATTACAAATTTAATTTGTTAACGTGCAGGTCAAGGATGCGCATAAGAAGATCATGTTGCTCAATCATCCGGATCGTGGCGGCTCACCGTATCTGGCGGCCAAGATAAACGAGGCCAAGGACTTTATGGATAACGCTAAATAGATATCCGAGGCGTTTGTAAATAAATGACTGTATATAGCAAGTAAGAACTGAAAATTGTTGTTTATAATGTTTATAAATGTGCATAAGTTTTAAAATAGACGGAAATGCTTCCAGTCCATTCCAGTATATAGTTTTAATTGCAAAGGCGCATATGTAACTTAGATTACTTAAGTTTTTTAATAGCTTCCACACTTCCTGTGTATTGAAATTGAAAAAGTACGACTGTATGCCAAATCTCTAGGTTATTAATGTTAATATGACCCAAACATTTTCGCCCACAGCTCCCATATTTAAAAAAGCCTATACTCAAAAGAGAACTCATTAACAAAACAATGTATAAAGCCATTAGGAGTTAAGAGTTCTAGCTGATAAATTAGGTTATTTACATGAACTATTAGCTAATCAGTTGAGCATTTAAGCCCTAATATAAGCAGGTAAGTCTTGAACCGATTTTACTTTACTAAAATGCCACCCCAGTTGAGGTTAGTAACATTTCTGCTTGGATTGGTTGTCGTCACAGCAGCACCCTCGAAAGCGTCTCTAGATCATATTATAACCAATGGCTATCCGGCGACTGTGGGTCAGGCTCCTTATATCGTGGGCCTGCTGCTGCGGGAGGGCAATGCTGGACGTTGGTGCGGTGGCTCCATTATTGACCACCAGTGGGTGCTAACTGCTGCACACTGCACGGATTACATTGACTCGGTGACTATCTACTATGGCGCTACGAGGCGCACTCAGGCGATCTTCAGTGTGTCGGTGAACGTTGAGGATATTGTACAGCATCCCGAATGGCCGCATAGCTTTGGCAATGATATCGCTCTGATAAGGACGCCACATGTGAGCTTCTGGTCGCTGGTGAATAAGGTGGAGCTGCCTAGCTTTAAGCAGCACCGCGAGAGCTTTGAGAAATCCGCCGTGCTTACCTGTGGCTGGGGCAGCACCTACGACGGCAGCCCGCTGCCCGACTGGCTGCAGTGCATCGAACTGAGCATCATCAGCAACAAACAGTGCGAACGCAGCTATGGCCCACTGCCGGAGAGCGTTTTGTGCGTGGGCACGCCGGAGGGCAGATCCATCTGTGACGGCGACTCAGGCGGGCCGCTCGTAACGGTGGAGCAGCCAAAGCTGGTGGGCGTCACCTCGTTCAGCGATGCGGACAGCTGTGTGTCTGTGGCGCCAGCGGGCTTTACTCGCATCACTTCGCACTTGGAATGGATAAAGAAAGTGTCCGGCGTTGCTTACTAACAGCAGCGAATCCAAAGTAATTCATATTTTCTTAAGCAAAATTTAATTTCTGAAATTAGAACGTCTGCGTAAATTGTATATACTAATAATACTATTTCAATCTTTTTGTGGTCAATCGGAAAAGCCTAAATCAAATTTTGAGCAGAATTCAGAGTTTTCAAGCTAGATTTAAAAGCGAGATCGGCATTACTAACAGCTGCAACTAGAGCGCGAGGCCGTGTATAACTTATCGATATTTATCATAGTTAACAGCAGTCTGAGCTTAAAATATCGCCAAATATCGATGGATCTTAGCACGACAGTTACTTTAAATTTAATGTTTATTGTCAATAAAAGCTCATGAATTGTGAGTATTTGAACCACCTAACTGGCTGGCTCCATGGTATCCATAACGTCACGGAACTGCGTAACGGACACCAGGCCATTCTGCTCCTTGTGCGTCTCCATAAGTTGCTGCCAAATCGTTTCGAAGTCACTGGCACTGATGATGTCCTTGAATATTTGCTGCATTTGCTCTTTGGGACGCTGCACTTGAAAGTCGCTCAGCGAGACGCCATATAGCGACGATATCTCTGGCGTCAACAGATCCTTCACATGCGTTGCATCCTCGTCCAGCTGCTTTGGTTTTGGCTTGCGCATAATCGGCTCATTAGTCGGCTCCTTGCTGAGATCGGCGCAGAGCAGGCGATAGGTGGTGTCCTTGTTGTAGACATTCGCCGGCATGGTCGATATGTTGCCCGTGGTGGGCAAAGGATGCTGTATGTTCAGCAACCCACAGAACTTATCGTAATTCACACGCTCCGTTGGACAGTTTTCGTCGAGGATCAATTTGAAATGCGACAAAGTAGTGCGCATCTTATGTATATCAATATACAAATGCATCTTGTGCATCACCTCAAATATCTTCTTCAGCGGCAGGAAGCGTGTCTGCTCCTTGTCGCTATGCTCCAGCACCGAGATCAAATCAAACATGTGGAAATCGGCACGTTTCTGCAGCTTGTGGCGCCACATGTTCAAATGCCCCAAGGCGTCGAGCAAGTGCTGATTGCTGCGACATGGAGCAATATCCTCGATCAGCATTTTGCAGTCACAGTCCGGCACATGAGTGGGTGTGCCATAAGTCATGTGCGGCGGCACCGCATAAGGATATCTGTAAAGGATAATTTAGGGGTAATTTGTTCTCATCAACGACAAGTTCTGTACTCACATTTTGAACTTTTTACCGATTCGCGCATAGGTGCGATCTATGAAGTCCATCTGCTCCTTGCTGATGATGATGACATGACCGGTACATTGTTGCATGCAACGCTTCACCAGCTGACCACTAACCTCACCTTGGGTGGGCGCACCAAACGTGTCCTTCGGCCTAAATGGCGCCACATAACTGCAGTGAGGTACCCGGCTTAAGAGAGGAGCTGCCACCAAAAATAACAAGCAACACACCTGCGATTCACTTGCTCCGCGGGAAAGTAGTGATTGTGACTGATGATATACTTGTCGTGGAATTTGGCAAATTCACGATTCACCTGTTCCGCCGGCTTTGGCGGCAACACCAGATCGTAGAGTCGGCTCGGCGATTTCGTCTCCCGTCCGAAAGTGCAACTTAAGTTCGTGACGCTATCCGGCTTGGAACCCGTGGGCTTCGCCTCGCCCAACTTGGCGTGCTTAAGGTGCATCTCCGCGGAGAACTTCTCCTTGAAGACAGCAAAGCGAGTCTTGGACTTCTCGAGGGCCATCAGCTCCGGCACAGTGATGGCCGGCAGACAGGGCGACTCCGGCCAAAGCGGTCCGGCGTTTTTCAGTTTCTGGCGCTTGCATTCCATGCGTATCAAATGCTCGGCTACATCCTCCCTATGCGATATGACCATACAGTTGTGCGTGGTGTTATCCTGGTCCACAGGTGAGCTTACACCTGCTGCCCGCACATTCTCATTGCGATCCCGGAAACGACCTATGTTAGCCATTTTCAGAGTTTAGCTGCTCTAAGAAACAAATATATAATCTTTGTCAGTTTGAGTTGATTTAAGTTAATGTAATTTGAAATGTTTTTTATGTGATATTTAGCTCTATGCTGAACTTGTTATGTTCATTTAAGCTGAAGGCAATTATAAACTTTATTTAGCTCAAAAAACATGGGAAATATGCCCAAACACAGACTTCCAGTTGTATGACAACTATGAGATATAGTGATCCGATCTGGCCGATTCCGACAAATGTTTAGTATCTTTGAATTTCGAGTCTCTGTGCCAAGTTTCATAGCTATAGCTCAAAATCTGAGGGACTAGTTTGCATACATGCAGACAGACAGACGGCACACATAAATAAATAGTATAGATAAGGCACATTCAATTAAATAAATAAATAGTTTTATTATATGGATATTTAAGAACGTAAAGTATATATAACTTTATGTGTAGCTTTGAGTAGCTACTCAGTGGAAACATTTGTGGTTTATTGTACATGGTACACGATTAAATGGATAACAGATGCCCCCTTCAGTTCAGGGCATAGTTCTTTTGCAGTATAAAGTCCCAGGTGTCCTTCCAGCGCAAATCAATGATTTCCTTGGCGGACATCTTTCGCGAGCCGTAGCTCAATGGCAAGAACTTGACAAATACGACACAGACCGCCAGCAGCCAGAGCAGCAGCGTCAGACGATAGATCCGCCAGACGACAGGCTTGCAGTGGCGCCGCAGCAGATAGTCGACATGGTCGAGGACGAAGCAGAGCAGCAGCAGCTTGAAGATAAACGCCGGCAGATAGTTGTGCAGGAAGAGCGTGCGATCGACGAAAAAGTAGGGCAAATAGTGCACCAGATAGCCCACAAAGAAGGTATCGCCGGCTATGAGGAATCTGTGCCACTCACTCGCCGCCACATCGAAGCAGAGACGCCGCCGACGCACCGCATAGAAGGCAAGCAGAGCCGCATAGAGGAGCAGTCCACCGCTGGCCATGTACCAGATGAGCACGTTGCCCAGCAGATAGATCTGTGCACTGGAGCTGTCGTCCAGCCAGTAGGCGATGCCCTTGTCTAGGAGCGGCCACTCGTGCGGCTGCGAGCTGTACATGTGACTCTGCACCTGCTTCGCCTGCCAGAACATCTTCGTCTGCAGCTCGAGCAGCTTGGCCCAGAAGGAGAGAGTTGTCCGCGTTGTGGGTATCATCTCGGCGGAGAGCAGCTGACGCTCACGTTCCCGCTGATCCTGGGCTGTCAGTGAAGTGGATATAGTCTCGTTAATTGCAGGCCTAGCTACATATAGAGAACACACTTACTCTTGGTATAGCGATGCTCCTCCACATTCCAGATGGCATCCTGATGCACCTGCTCCCGATCGCCGACAACCTCGTGCTGATTGAAGCCCCAGCCGGGCAGCTGGCGTCCACTGAAGCGCAGCGCAGCGCCCGTCGACTCGTGTACTAGGCGTATCTCCGACTTGATGGCATGCCAGCGATCGCCCTCCGTCTGCCTGTTGAGGATCTCGACGCGCCACAGCAGCTCGCCGGCCATCTTGATCTCGTAGTCAATGTAGCAGCTGATCTCCTGGCACTGCGGCGTCATCGGCGCCGCCACATCATGGGAGTTGAGGGCCCGACTCGTGATGCCGTGCACCAGCTGAATGATGTCGCCATGCTGGATGGCATCCGGCTGATCGCCCACAACGAGATCATCCCGCTCCGGTCGCTTCACAATCCACCAGTTGTTCACATCCTTGAAGGAGTAGCACGTCACCTGCTGCTGATGCGACGATCCGCGCTGATCCTTATATCGCACAGGATAAACAGCGGCATGCGAGTGCAGCCAACAGGTGCGTCCATGAGTGTGTCTCAACGTTATCTGCGAGCCGTGCACCACAGCCAGTGGCTGACCCTGTGTAATTGATGCCAAACCGCCATCGAGCGAGGCCTGAAAGGCAGACGTCATAATGCTGTCGTGGGGCCCAGCTCGATGCAGCGTCCGCAGGTGCACATAGAAGATGCCCAGGTAGACGGCCAGCGGTATGCCCACAAACAGCAGCAGTCTGCCCAAAGCGTGCAGCCAGAGCTGACCATCTGTGAAGAGACAGGAAGTTCAATAAATCCAATAAATCAATAAGTAAATGGAAAGTTCTTTCATTCTTTGCAGAATCTGTTAGAATGTTATGTAAAATCTCTATTACTAGCGCTCTGTAGAGCACTCTTACAGATTTCTGTTACAAATATCTGTTAAGACTCTCCCCTGTTACAGATAGTCTCTTTCTGTTACGCTTACTTTTGTTTTGATCTACTCTCTCACCCTGCCTCATTCTCTCCACCACTGTTACTTATACCGTCTTTTGTCTGTTACGCCCACATGGTTTATCTCTCCAAGCGCACTTATGTTTGTACTTCCGATTCACTCACTTGACAAACTCGCATCGTAGAGCAGCTTCCATAGATGACGACACAGCAAATAGCCGGCCAGAGCGAGCGCCAGAAAGCCAACATACTTCACGCAGCCGGCGCAGGCCAGAAAGAGAGCTGCCGACGCTCCGCTGCTCAGCCAGTTGAAGCTGCCGAGGGAGCAGCGCTGGAAGCGCAGCAGACAGGCAATTCCAACGGTGCTCGCTAGCAGCAGCATCGACTCCATGAGAACAAAACGCGACTGCGTCAGCAGCGCATTGTCCAGGACGACGAGCAGACCGCCCAGTGCCGCTGCCCAGCGACGCAGCTGCGCCTGCTGCAGCAGCTTGTAGACGGCCGGCGCGAGCAGACTGCCGCAGAGAGCGGGCAGAAAGCGCAACCAGAAGATGGGCACATTTGGGGCATAGGTGGCGCCAATGCGTGGAAATGTGTAGTTGCCATCGTAGCCGGCGAAGCTGACGAGACCAGCTATCAGCTGTTTGCCCAGCGGCGGATGCTGGTCGAAGAAGAAGATGTTGCGCATATAGTGCGAAATGTATTTGCCATAGTGCAGCTCATCGAAACTGGTAGAGTGGAGAGATTAGTAACAGTTGGCTTACAGTCTTCAAACGGCAGTTTACTTACACCACGTTCGGCGGCGTTGCCAGCTTGTAGAAACGCGTCAAGAACGCTAGCACAAAGAGAGTCCCACTGATGAGATCAATATGCAAGCTAACGGTTAACTGGGCTGATGCAGATGCAGCCGCACTGCCTGCGCTCTCGCCAAGCTGCTTCAGACGCGCTGAGTCGTCGTCATACGAACATGAACGTGAACGTGACTTTTTCGCTGCAGAGGTAGGCGTCGGCGTTGGCGTCGACTGTGAAGGCTTCGATGCGTCGGTTAGAAATGATTGGCGGCTCTCTGAGCGCTGACTGCGCTCAATGCTGCCGCGCAGCGATGTGTTCAGGTGGCAGTTGATGTCGCGGCAACAGTTGAGCATGGTGGTGGCAGTGGTGGGCAGCATGCCATTACAGCACTGTGGTGAAGGTGAATTGCAATTGACTGGCGCTGTTGTTGTTGTTGCTGCTGCTGCTGCTGCGGCGGCGACTGAGGTTGCTGAACGGCTGCGAAAGTGAAGTCTTTCGTTTTGTTCATTGCTGGCGTTTTGATTTTCGATAAGGTTTTCCGCAACATTTTGCTGTTGTGGTTGTTGTTGCTGCTGCTGCTTCGACTTGGAGCGTGTCGTCTTGCGTCGCTGTACGCTGCTGTGGCTGGACATGATGATGTAAACAACAATTGTGGCAACTATTGCAACGCGTGAGAATTTTGTGGTTTCTTTCGATTGTGTGGTTTTTTTTAGATAATTATTTGACAGGCACTTTCACTTTTATATATGCATATAAATAAATGTATGCACAGTTATTAATAAAACTTCACACATGTATTTTATTAGTATTTAACTTTATTTTTGCCACGTCTGCCAAGAAACTTGTTGGCCGACGCTTTTGCACTTTTCTACCACTTGTTGCTTGCTTTTTGCCTTTGGCTCGCTGTCCACAAATAAACACAACATTTACATTCCGAAGAAAGTTCAACACAGAGAGAGAGAGAGCGCGAGGGAGAGAACTCAAATTACATATATGTATGTTTGTATGTATGCATGGGAGTCAAGGTGCGCGCATATTTTAAAGTTGTCTTTATTCAATCTCGCTTTGCCGCTTCTTTGGTCGCCAATTCGCCGACTTGCTCGCTGAAGATCTCGACGCGCACTGAGACAACGGCCACAAGGCGTCTGCGCAGCTGCAGCCGCTGTTGCTGTTGCTGCTCGCGCCGACTGCGCAGTCGGCGTTGGAATGCGGCCCGTTTGTGTTGTGTTGTTTTGTTTTGACTGCGTCTGTTGCCTACTTTGATTCTTAACCCATTTCTGCGGCGCGCAGCCTCTTGCGCTCTCTCGCTCGCTCTCCCACTCGGAAGTCTGTCTTGTGTTGGTCAACTTGTGGGCGAGCGACGTGTGACGTTAAACGGTCAGCGACTATGGTCAATAAACCCAACAAGTGCTGTCAACAACTGCTGCTTTGAGACACCTTTTTGGCATTGCGTTATTCAAGGTAGCACGCGACCACTGTGCCGATAACTGGAAGATAAATATTTGTGTAATGTGTTAGAATAAAGTGTGAGCATAGAGCTATCTTTTCACTCGGCAGCTTTACTTTGCTCTCTACTTTACTCAGCTAATCTTAACTCTCTCGATTTTTTAATATATTATTTTAATTATTATCTTAATACCTGCTTATAGAAAACATATAATTGACTTGGATTATGTGCTTACTAAACAGCATGAAAATATATAAATTTGTGCACACTATAATAACTAGAGTCATATTTAAATTTGAATTGGCCTGAAACACCCTACTACAAATACATATGCGTATGCACACTGCCCTTGTCGACGTGCTATGATTTTAAATGGCAAAACTACGCTAGAGAGCGGCGCACACATACCAAGAGAGAAAGAGAGCGCTTGTGTGTTGTGTGGAGAGAATATGTTCGATTCGCAGAACTTTCGCACTCAAACCATTTGTCTGGCGCTATGGAGACTTTGCTGGGTGATGATGGCTGCGCCGCCAAGTGAGAGCGAGAGAGACAGTGAAAGAGCTGAGATGGCACAATCGAGTTGGAAGTTGCAAATTTGTTGGTTTGGGTGGGAGGGAGAAGGCAGATGGAAAGGGGGGTTGGGTGTTCTCTTTTAGGCGTTGACTGTGGTCCCATTTGCAGGTCTGCGATTGCGATGCTGTCGCTTTTTGGCCGTGGGTGTCTGTTGCAGCAGCTACGAGTGCAACGCGACTGCCAATGGGGGGTGGGAGTGGGGCTGGGGCTGGGGCTGCTGGTGCTGGTGGGTCCTTGCACCCGGCCTGACAAAACAACAACACGGGCCAAAAGGAGGCAACGAGTTGAGGTTGCTGCTGCTGCTGCTGTTGGCGGATTGGTTGCGCCGGCTTTGTGTGTGCATGTGGAGGTGGCCCCAGCCACGCGGCAGGCGCAGGAGTCGGGACTCGCACAAGTGCAAGGATATTGTCGCCACCAACCGCCTGACATGCAACCAGCCAGCCAACGTTGCAGCATCGTGAGCCTGGATGTAGGGTGGCGACTCCTGTGCCTGTGTGCCTGCTGCCTGCTGCCTGGTGTTTGTGTCTGAGTCTGAGTCGGGGTGTCCTGGGGTGTCCTGTGCCGTGTGCCACTTTGGGCAATGTTCGTGGCCGTGGCCGTGGCCTCGACTCGTGCGCTCGTTTCACTCACCCAGCCAAGGCCAAGCCTGCCAAAGGACGACGTCGCCGTCGCCGTCGCCGTCGCCACGATAATGTGGCACAATGACATTGACATTGAACTAGGTCGAGGACGTTGGCCTCTTTAGCCACCGTTTTTGGTTAATGTCCGTGCAGCCAACTCCTACTACCACCCCCCACCCGAAAGCACCACCCCTGTTTAACTGTCTTTCGAGTCTGATTATAGCACGACTCTTGGCATATTTGATGCTGTTGGCCAGCTGCGGATGTTTATTGTTGTGTGCGGCAGTTGCAACCGTTTGTGGCTGCCACACAGCACGTTCAACGTGTAAGTAGTCGCATTATTTAAACAGGGCGTAACTTAATATAACTATAACAGAAAGATACAAGATAGTATATACATATATTCATCTACTATATATTCAATTGTTCATAAAGCAGGCATAGAAGATTTTTCTCAAATTTTATATTTATGTCTAGCAAAATTTATGTGTATTTGCATAAAAAAACATTATTTGCCTGCTTTCTCAGTCATCATTTATTTCATACCAACAAAAAGCTATGTTTTATTTAAAAGAAACTTCAAATAACACAATCAACTATCATTAATATCTTATTTTAATTGTATTTTCGAAGCTGCATTTTTATTTGTGTTATGCATCTATCTGCTCAAAAATTTGTTCCAAACTAATCTATATGGTCTATGATCAATATTGTATATTATTATATTATTATAGAAGACTAAACTTAAGAAAAACTCACAACTAACTTCTAATATAATATTTTAAGCTGAATATTGTAATTTAATATGCTTATAAGACTAAATTTAAGTAAAACAAACAACTAAATCGTAACTTATCTATTTCATTCAGCTCTGTCAACTTTTGCCTTAAGAGCAATACAAAAAAGTATAGCATACTTATTTGCTGACAACCTGTAGCGCAGTCCATGCATATTTTTCATTGCATACATTTAAGGGCATTCAATAATGTTTTATGCATAAGAAACGCTAGTTATAATTCCAACTAACTAAAAAAAAATGTTAGACTAAAGAGATTAGGCAAAAGAGAAGCTATCTCCATTTGACTGTCTGTTATATTATTTATGAAACAAAAAACCTATAACAATTATGTAGATATTATAGATGTCTTTTTCAGTTGTTTCGATTTATGATGCCAAATTTGTGCAATATAGTCTGCAACTTGAAACGAAAGCAACTCGAGACTCTTAAGCAAACTCAATTGATGATATTTTTGAGACAAATAAATTACCTGCACTTTAGACCCAGAAGCAGCAAAGCAGCAAAGCAACAAAGCAACAAAGCAGCTCAGCAATCAATTAAAATGCAGGCGAATTCTGCTGCATTCTCTCGCAGCAAACTAATGGAATAATTTGGTAGCTGCTCAAGTCTTATAGAGCCCCCTTTTCATACCCTGTGCCAACTTTATGGCAGTCTATATGCAGCCATGTCTGCAGTTTGTTCAAGTTGTTGTTTTTGGGGGCGGCTGGCTAAGTGAGAGATTTTATTTATTTTAAATGAAATGAAATTTATTTTATGCACATTTTATTCAGTTGCCGCTTTGCAGCAGCAGCTAAGGGATGCAATTTCTATATACCACATGGATTATTCATGCATGCATGCATACATATATAAAATGCACACACACACACACACACACACAGAGACACACATCGCACCCAAACCGCCTAAAAGTATATGTGCTGAAATTTGTTATATAGCAAATGCAACTAAAATTTGCTGCCATGTTTTTGCTGTCTGGAGCCCAAACGCCCCCCCCCCTTTTTCTACGCCCCCAAAAGTGGGCAGATTGCAGCTGGACATTTTGTTTTTAGTTGCATTGCCGTCTGCTGCAACATTTTTGCCATTTGATTGCATTTTGTTTGTCGGCCTGCCGCCTTTTTGTGTAGAGTTTGTTGCAATTTGCCACTGCTGTAGTTAGTGCACACACACACACACACACACACACACACGCACACACGCAAAGTGCATGCAGAAAAACGCATAGCTGCATTTTGCGCTCTCTCTCTCTCTCTCTCGCTCTCTCTCACTGACACAGCAAGAGCGAGAGCGAGCATAGGCCTTAGCAAACTTTGCTTGTGTATTCGTGTATTTGTATAGAATATAGAAATCTTTTTTATATACACACATCTTTTTTATGTACATAAGCCTATGCATATATGTATTCGATCATATATGTACTATATATAGAGAGAGCGAGAGAGAGAGAGAGCGCATCAATTGCCGCCTTGTTTATTTATGCACACACTTTTTTTTTTGTTAGCTGGCACTTCTTAGTTTGATTTGGCCAGCTAAAAATAATCATAATATTTGCACGTACAGTTGTGCGCAAAGCATGCGCTTTTACATGCAAATGCACCGTTAGCTGCAGTGTTGCATAGCACAGGCTAGAAGTAACAAGTAACTGTAACTACGACTAGTTTTCTATATGCAACTGGGCCATTTTTTGCGCGTACCAACAACACAAACACAAATACACACACACACACACACACACACACACACATGCACACATTTTAGTTGGCACACGTTGCATATCTATTGGCGCTCAGTGTGTGCCTTTTTCGTTGCTCCCCCCTCCGTTTGTTTAGAATTTTAGATTTTAGCGCGTTTTAGAATTTTATGAATGAATTGTCGGCGCAGACCAACTTCATGTGCCACGCCCCCCCCCCCCCTAAAAATCCTCATGCCCAGCTGCAATCCTCTACAAGCGCTGTGTCTGCCCCTGTCGAGAATCACTTTTAGTTTTTCGGTTAGTTTTCGGTGCCCAAAAATTGGTGAGTATACGGTTTGAGGGGGGGGGGGAGCTACACACACTGCTTGTGGGTGTTTTTTTCCCGACTCGTTTCGTTTCGTTTCGACCTTGGCCGCAGCCAGAGTTTGCTGCCAGGATACTGGCAACTGGGGGCGTCCTCTGGCTTGGGCTTGTTTAGATTTTGTGCCAACGTCAGCTGCAGTTTTTGTTTGGCCCGCTTCGTTTGGTCCATTTTTGCATTCACCGTTGCACTTGGCACAAATATATTCCAAATGGGGGCTTCCGGCACTCAATCCTCTGGCAGAAGACAAATGTTAAAGTTGTTGCCAAACAGTTGCAAATTGTCATATTTAAAGGCAGCTGAATGGGAAACTGGGCGTACTTAGATGCATAATTGAAACATAAGTAATAGACTATAAAAGTTAGAATTAAAAACAAAATATATTTACAATGAATTAGAATATGATACCAATTATAAGAAGAACGATATATATTGTGTTATTAGAGATTTCTATATGACAAAATGCTAAATGAATTGAAAATTTAGAAAGAAATATATTGTTTCTTAGAGATTGCTGTAAAACAAAATGCTAAATTAATAGAAATATATGCAAATGAATTGAAAATGATAAACAAACTAGGAACTATATATAAAAGACAGGCAATTTCAATCGACATACAATAGAAACCTATAAAAAAAGTGTACAAAGTGCATGCAAAAAAAAAAAAAAAATCAATTGTCAATTTCAGTTTGGTATTCAAAAGAAATTGAAAAATAACCAAAACACATTGAAAATGCAAACGGAAAATGCTTGGCAAATAAGCATTGCCAGAGCGAAGGAAATTGTTAATAAAGTTGCCTTTGTGCATAGATTTTCTTAAGCAATTGAAAATGTTTGTACACTAAAAATAAATCAATTTTTGAATTTAATTACATGCAAGTGTGCTTGTGTGTTTGTGTGAGTGGGAGTTGACAGTATTTATGTACACATACGCAACCGCACATATGTATAGATGATGTACATATGTATGTATATATGTATGCTTATGTACATAACCACAATCAAAGCCGCACTCCCAACAGCCTCCTTGCTTTAGTGCCCCCAAATGCATTTAGGCGCCATGTTTCAATATGAAATGTGCAAATATACTGATATATATATATGTATATATGTGCATGTATTTGTTTTAATGAGATTTGCTAGTTTTTGGATATACACACACAACAAATAGCTAATAAAAACCTATTGTGAAAAAACTGTTGCATTGCCGGCGTGCGCTGTAAAATTGACAAGCGAACCCAAAGGCCCAAAGGCTGACTTTGCCCAAAACGCAGAGAGAGAGAGAGTCTGTGCAATAGAGCGAGATAGACCAGACGTGTGCGGCAGAGAGAGAGAGAGAGCGAGAGGCAGATAGGCTGAGAGAGCGCGCGCCACAAAGAGAGTAGACGAAATTGTACGAACGAGCGCTAAGCAAACGAGACAACAAACACAAAAGCGAAAGCGAGGAGTCGCACTTTCCAGCATAGTGCGTGACTGTCAACGGTAAACGTGTGTGTGTGTGTGTGTGAGAGTGTGATTCTCTCTCTCTCTATATGTGCGCTTTAAAGAGTTTTGCTTTGGCAAACACATTTGGGCAAACTGTAAACTGTATAGCATCCGCCCCCTTTGTGCCTGGCGCCTCAACAGTTGCCGACACCATCGGCATCGTCACCAAACTCTACACAATTTTAGGCGCCCGGTCATCGGCCCAATATGCCGGCTGCTTCGTTTTGCATTGCTGGCCAGCCAACGCCGGACGCACTTTAAATCAGTTTACGTTATAACGTCAGCATCGACACTACGTCACTACGCGACTCTGTTGTTTTCAGCATTTAGTGTGTGTGGCTCCGCTTTGCGGCTCTCCCCCCAAAAACGACGCGTTTTTACTTTCACGCGGCTAAATTCAATTTCGGCGCCGGAAGTCAACAACAACAGTTAGCAGTGCAGTTATCGAGTGTGAAATCGAATGGAAATCAGATCATGTCCAGCGATCACTGTGTTATGTTAAATATATATTCCAAATCACAACTTTATTAGAAAGAAGTAAGTAGTTTGAGTGATTTTTTTCATAATTGTAGTCATTTTCAATCATGGTTTTGATTGTAGTAAGAATATTTAATATGTTATTAAAAATTACTTTCATTTGGAAACCTATATTTGTTGTACTTTCGATATGTTTTACCCTTTCTTATACGAGCAATAGTTATTGAAATTTAAAAGCACCAGATTGAATGTTTGCTTATCAATTTTAACGTAACTATTACCTGTACATATATATATATTCAATTTGTAAGATTTTACTTCGATGCAATTCAATCTTTTTGAATTTTTACTATATCTATCTTTTGAATTCTATTTTAATATATTTTTTGAGCTCTCTTGACTTTCACATGTCGCACAAAACAATTTTCAAATCTCTCTTTAAAATATATATAAAATTTAAATGTTTATAGATTGTCGAAGCTTCCACTTGATCATTAAAAAAAGTGTATTATATACAAATTTTATTTAAATTCCATTTATGTCATTCATTATAGTAAAATATGATGAACCATAGTCGACTGATTGTAGAGAACTAAATTTCTTAAGCTAAAAAAAGAGTTATAGTAACTACAAACATATCTGTGAGTTAAAAAGCGTAAGTGTGCATTGAATTGTTTGAATGCTCATAATACGCATATAATGCATGCACATTACGCATACGCCACCGTTGCCAGCGTGCGTGCGTGTGTGTGTTTGTATGGTGACCGCGTTTCCGGTTGCTATCAAAGCACGATGTATTTGTGTTTGAGCATGCCGGAGTGCATTCCGCAGACGGGTCATGGCCACTGCCACTGCCACTGCCACTCTGCCTCTGCCTCTGCCACGGCAAGCCGAAAAGCCAATGGTCGTTGTAGTTGCCGTGTGCCGTGTGGCGTGGAGTTTCATTTCACTTTCATGCCAGTGGCGGGATAAACATGAACGCACTGGGCGCGAGACTTGCACTCAGCCTCGTTGCTCGTCTTTGCCCCCCTTAAAGTGGCACCCACTTGACACTCACACACAGGCATTCACACAGGCGTCCTCATCGTCATCGTCATCGGCATCGTCATCGTCATCATCATCATCATCATCCACTTGTAACACATTCGCCGCATCCATTGACCAGACCGCGGCGCTAACGCGACTTGTTCGCTATTCACGACGACGACGACGATGCCAACGACGATGATGACGCAATGCACCCCCAATACAATCACACACACACACACATGCACACACGGGAGAGTTGCACTTCCGCATCCACAGGCAGGCGGACAGGCTGCTCTCCGGCTAGGCAAAGTCGTGCGCTCGGTTCTTACTCCGATGCCGATTGCCGGCAGTCATCCATGCCACACCCCACTCGCAGTGCCACCCGGTTGCAAGTGCATTTACCTCAGCTTCCAGCTTTAGGGGATGAGGAGCAGCAGCAGCAGCAGCAGCAGCAGAGTTGGTTGCACTGCTTTCTGGCCACATGCTGTTGGGCTGATTCGTGTGCGTGGCCTGATTTTGTCGATTGGCCTTGCATGCGCATATTTCAGTGTCAGCAGCGGCAGTGGCAGCATCTTTGTTGTTTGCCACCAATGCGACGCACCTACTCCTCCTCCTCCTCCTCATCCTCACTCCCTGCCTCTGCTGATGCTGCTGCTCCTGCTGCTACTCCTGCACTTGACTTTGTCTGCATTCTCGGCTCGCATGCAAATCCTACGGCATTTGTTTGTTTGTGTCCGTTGCTGCATTAATTGTACGGCTAATTGGCTGGCATTTTTGGTGGTTGATTAACGCTTTAACACTCAGTTGGCACAAACAAACGCAAGTGACCCAGATCTTGGCACAGACCCATTTCATTTCTTACTTTAGGTTAATAAGATTGCAAGTGCAAGAATTTATGCAAATATTACAGCTATAGCATGTTTATCTTAGTGGTAACCAACATTATACACTATTAGATATATATTTTGTATATTAGCTAAAGAATACTGGGGATATATATAACGTAAAACACCCAGCTTTCACTATTTTATCAGATTTAATGTAAATTTTAAATTTTATAATTCTTAATTCCAATTATTTTCTCTTGCGTCCACTGCTGTTAATAAATATTTATTATTTAAAGTAATTTCGCTGAACTCAATATTTACTTGAATATTAAATACGGCTTACTGGATTTCACAAAACAATAATTAATTTAAATTCAGCTGCGATACTTTGCGTATACTTAATTTGGCCACAAATAAAGCTGTTTGAAAAGTAAATGAAATACGTTATAACGGCTTTGCATAGCCAAAGCTGAGTAAATATTTTGCTTCATTAGTTTATTATTTATCATTTAAGCAACGATAAGAGCTACCTTGAATAAGTTGAAGTTAGTGCCATGAAGTCTGAAAGTCTCGTTGCCTCAAATCACATATCATTGTGAGTTGCATGTTTCTGGACACAGACTCCCTTGGATTTGCGATAGCCACGGCGACACACGCACTTGGGATTGTAGCAAAAATCTTCCGCCGGACAGCTTTGGCCAGTCTCACATTGGATGAGCAGACAGCTAACCTCCTCGTTGATGGCACATTGTACGCCCACAACTTCATAGGGTTCTGTGGATAATGTTTGCCAATTGAGTGTCCTCAAGAGTCCTTAAATGCCACCAGTGTTATTCACCATTTTGCGAGGTAGAGATCACAAGATCGAAATAGGCAAAGGAAACTAACAGCCAGCAGAACATGTCGAGAGTTAAGAGCTCACAGATCTACTTTTGAATATATAATATTATATTCGGTAGAACTTATTAGCTTGACAAATTAGCCCATGCATTTTTAATATGCTTATGACTGTGGCAAATTAAATTTTAAAGGCATACTCCATTTGTTACTAGTTTATTGTTTGAGCTTTGTTAAATGCCAATATATTGAATAGAAAGTGGAATTTAAGTAATTTTTTAAAATACAACAGTATTTATACAGTATTTTTGCATACCCACTATATTTCCCTGTATCACTTAGTCTAGCACTGAATAGAAAGCAAGAACCTGTATCATACATACATATTTTATGTACATGTATGCATTTGCAAAATTGAAATGTCTACGACTTTTACTTGACATAATCCATTTCTTATTTCTAATTACATATTCATTTATAAGCATAATTTATATTGTTTATAAGCAAAAACCAATAATAACATGTATTAACTACTATAGCAAATATACCTTGTTTGTTGTACACGCAAATCAACAAACAAACAACAACCGTTTATTTTGCAACTACTTTAAGAGAGCAACGAGCCAACTCTCTCTCTCTCTCTCTATCCTGTTCTCTCTCGCCCCTAGCTCACACAAACATACACACACACACACGCACACATGCATGCAGACAAGCGCCAGCAAATGCCGGCACGAGGCTCGTGCCTTTGTCTCGTGCCGACACACGCACACACGAGCAGCGCGCAGGAGAAGTTGGGAGTGTAACAGCGAGATGACGGGTCAGTAGCAAACTTACGCCACACACCGTTAGGTGGCCTCCGTCGTGAATGCGGCAGCCGACACAGACATAGGACGCTCCGCACCGCATTTAGCTGGCGGTGGGGTGCATGCGGAGGACTGCAGCAGTCGCTGGCAGCGCACTGCAACGGTAGTTGGGCACACTCCCTCAGCTCACTCACTCCTTTTCGCAGCGGCCTACACAATACAAACATTTTTTGCATTTTTTTTTTCTATAAATGCCGCCGCGCGGGAATCTCTTTCTGCTGCCTCTCTTCTGACTCACTGACGGTGCAGTGAGTGTGTATATGTGTATGTGTGTGTGTGTGTGTGCGAACTGCGGACACGTAGTGCAAACGAAACAAAACGAAACGAAAGAAAGAAGGAAAAAAGAAACGCATGCCGAAATACTGCAAATCGGTTGCACTTTCACATTGCTGTCCGGCCGATCGGCTGCGGCGACAGGCACAAAGTCAGCAGCAGCAGCGGCAGCGGCTTTTCTTTGTGAACGGCGCCTCCTGAGTTTGGATTTTTATTGTGTCACGCCAAAAATGAATCAAAAACAAAACTTCCCAGTGAAAGTCTATTTTTAAACATTCAATAAAGATGTCCTCGATTCTTATAGTTTTGCGACAGCCGCCCAAGAGTGAGGTGCGATTTAAATACACATGTCTTTGTGTCTGTGTGGGCGTGTATTGGCTTATGTGTGTGTTTGTGTGTGTTTGTGTTGCTCTCTCAATTAAACACGACACTAATTTGCGTACTTAGTGAAAATCGATATGGCTAAAACTTGCCTTTTCCACGGCGGTACCTTCCTGCACAGTTTTCACTTCACGGTCGATTTCGATGAGTGCCGAAATATAATGCTTTTGATTTTGCATAGAATTTGCAACAAATTCGACAAAATACTGTTATAAAATAACTCACACCAACACATGCACACTGGGCAGGACAACCCTAACCTAATCACAATGTGCCGACATACTAAAAGCGGACAGTCGCACAGTGGTACGCACTTGTTCTAACATGTAGCGAATATGCAATTATTGTATATGCCAATTGGAATGGTTATAAATGGATAATTAATGAATTACTTAGCATTTAGGTGCGATATGTTCAATGTGATTATTTAAAAACAGCTTCAATTAGGATATTCAGTTTTGATGCGCATCAAATAAATCATGATCCATTAATAGAGCTTAATAATAAAAATGATATTGATATTTTAGAGTGGCATAACATGTTTTTGTGTAATATTGGCTGTGAGCAATGAACCACTGTGCTTCATTGCGGCCCACAGTAGTTTTGTGCTCGTGCCTTTCTCGTATTGCGCGCAGGTTTGCCGCTCTTTTTGCTGCTGCTCACGCGGCCGGCATCTATACATACTTATGTACACATATACATATAGCTGCATACATATGTATGTACATATGTACATACATACATATATAGCCTATAGGATTGTGGGTGCGCGTTTGAGCAGTCAAAATAATAACAGCGGCTGCGTTTTCACTTTTCATTCCGAAGGCAAATTGGCCTAACCTTAAATTCCGTGCTCTGTTTGATATTAACTCACGATGCACAATATATTTGTTATTAGGTGGAGCATATGGAATCTAACTTTACATGTCTACAACTACCATCTTGAGAATTTCTTTAAGTATTAAATATCAATTGGTTTGCCTTTAATTTATACAAATTTAAGTGTCTGTAGCTTGTTGAATATGATTGAAGTATTAGTGTAAGGAAAGCAACTATGCGATATTTGTATTATAAGGCTTTAATCAGACAGGTTTTGATTTCTATATTGTATGCAATGGAATAAAATACCAAAATTGCTTTGTTTATAGGAAAATGTACGTATAATGCATATCGAAACTTGTAATAGTATAATTTTAAATCTAACTGCTCTAAAAAGCAAATTTCTTTAAGCTAACAATATAAACTAATATCTAATATTTTGCAGTCGCTCCACATACGACGCACAATTAAACATCTGTACACCCGGAATCCATTAGAGAGCCACACAACGAACGCACAATGAACTTCACACCCTTCGGGAACACTTTTCCGGGCCTGCCGCAGTTCACGACGACAACATCGCCGCTGGTGTCGACGGTGACTGCCGCTGCTGTCGTCGCCGATGCCGATGTGACTGCGGCCACCAACAACCAACAGCAGCAGCAACAACAGGAGCCTGCCGGCAGCAGCAATCGCTACCAGCAACAACACCAGCAGCAGCAACAACAGCAGCAGCAGCAGGTAGCGGCGCTGACGCACTTCAGCCAGCCGAGCAGCAGCGCCGCCGCCGTCGGCAACAAGTTTCGCAGCGGGCAGGAGGAGGCGCTGCAGGGCGACAAGTACAATGGGCATTTGGTGGCCACAGCCACACAGCAGCAGCAGCAACAACAACAGCAGCAGCAGCAGCAACAGCAGCCGCAGTATGCGACTGTCTATGCAGCGAGTGCCACGACGAGTGCCGTGGATGCTTTGCAGGCGAGCAGCTCCGGCCAACAACAGCAGCAGCAACAACAGCAGCAGCAGCTGCAACAGCAACAAGTGGTGGCGCCGCAGGAACTGACGCAGGATCTATGCAATGCTATATTGCAACAACAAGGTACGTTTTCAGAGTTTCACTAGCAGCTAGCCTATTAAGCCCATTTCATTTGCAGTGCTACAGAATACCTCTTGGCAAACGATCACGCCGGGCACCACAGTCGCCGACTACCTCTCGCATCTTCCAGCCAACACGCTGCCCCTGTCGCTGCACCACTTCCTCAAGTACTCCGCGGAGACTATCAAGAAGGAGAACCAGCAGCAGAATGTGGTATGCTTGCGATTCTAATAAAGTCAGGCTGCAATTTAAGCAAATCTTAAACAGGTGTTGCAGGTGCAGACGGGACCAGGCGCGGCTATTGGCATCAATACCATTGGCACAACCACAACCATCAGCATACCTCAGCAGGAGCAGCAGCCGCTGCATCAGCAACAACAGCAGCAGCCGCTGCAACAGCAACAACAACAGCAGCAGCAGCAGCAGCAACAGGCAACACTGCAGCTGCAGACGCAGGCAGTGGTCGCCAGCAGCTCGACGGCGGCCAGCGGCACCAAGAAGAAGAAGCGCAAAAAGCGCTCCAAAGATCGCAAACCAAAGCTGCGTCCCGGCGAGATACGCATGGGCACCGCTCTAGATGGCAGTCCGCTGTACATGTGCCCCGAATGCCATGTGGCATATCCGGAGCCGGAGCTGCTCGAGGTGCATCTGGTGGGGCACAATCTTGAGCGGCGCTACGTGTGCGACATCTGTCAGGCGTCGCTCAAGCGCAAGGATCACCTGACGCGGCACAAGCAGTCGCACAATCCGGAGCGACCGTACATCTGCACCGTCTGCCTGAAGGCCTTCAAGCGCAAGGAGCAGCTCAGCCTGCACTTTGTCATCCACTCGGGCGAGAAGCGGCATCAGTGCCAGGAGTGCGGCAAGGGCTTCTATCGCAAGGATCACCTGCGCAAGCACACGCGCTCCCACATCGCAAGGCGCGTCAAGGCCGAGCTGAATAGTCATGTGCGGCGCGAGAATGGCACCAGCATGTTGCAGCCGGTGGTCACGGCTGCTACGACGGCGGCCGTGCAGCATGCCAATCAGCAGCAGCAACAGCTGCAGTTGCAGCAGCAGCAACAGCAGCAGCAGCAACAACAGCAGCAGCAGCAGCAACAACATCACATTGTCGTCAGCCAGCAACAACAGCAACAGCAGCAGCAGGCCAACTGGTCAGCAGCAGCAACAGCAAATGATAAATTAGCCAAATGATTTTTGTAAAGTCAGTTAAAGCAAAATTCCAAATCCATCCCACATTTGAAGCAGCCGGCGGCAGCAACTGTTGCCGCTGATTTAAAATTCAAATCCAAAACTCTTTCGGTCCACGCAATTTAATTGACTCACACAAATCGGATATGCGAATATCGTTTACGATATTCGGCGCATGCAATAGCAAATATTTTCAGAAGGCATCTCCTTCAACACTGTACAATTATTCCTAGGAAACAAACGTGACTCACAGCTAGTCATACAAGTGCTATAAAACTGGGACCATAATCTTGATGAACTTACTTTTAACCAAATATCACATGCTGAACTGCTTCCTGACTAACTCTTTGGAGTTTAGTTCAAGCGATTTCCAAGTTATGCAAAGGCGCAAACATGTTGATAATTATGTTCTAATTTAAGCTAAATATAAAACTGAGAGGTGATAGTATTGTAAAAATTTCATTTTGAATCTACTTAATGTATTTTGATATTTTCTTTCATTTTATTTACGCATTTAAAGCACAGCAAAGAGCTCTGACAGACATATATATGGTTGTAAGATATAGTAATCTGCTATCATAGTGTATGTTAAATATCAAATCATAAACTTGAAAACATTTTGATTTTCTCAGTTTAAATGTATTTAATCTATCAAGTATATAGGTCCCAGGGCGCCGATGTGATATTCTGATCGGCCGATTTGCCACACAGTACTTTAAGACAAATGTGCAAAGATATTATAATTTTATATATGCGAGTCGCGTATTTTAGTGAAATGTATTTTTGTATAAATTGAATCTATGTACAGATATATATAATATATATATATATATATATAAACACGGTGTAAATGCAGCAAACTATTTATGTACTCTTAATACCGGAACAAAGCGCAATTTAGCTATAAGTACGAATTAGATACTATGAATGTACTACGAACTTTTGATAACACGGATTAAACCATTTGTAAATACATATGCTGGTTATTTTGAAACGTTTACGTCAGCGATAGAGATGCAAGGATGCTGTGACAAGTGATATGTGCCCGTTCCCAATCTATAGGACATTATTGTAAAACAGATCTCCTAGGGGTATATGTATACCTATTCTTTCGTAGTTTAAAGACATCGATGCGAAAATTGTCAAACGTATATAGAACTAAAACTCGTTTCAACTATTTCATTTATAAATATTGTAGCGTTCGTATAAACTATAGTCGAGACAATTTATATTGGAATACAAAATTGCAAATTGTAAAGAAAAGGATGGCGAACGAGGCGCAAATCAACGAAGACCGATTTGAGTGCAATCTGTGCTTGGCTCGAGCCACCAATTCGGTGATCTGCAATTGTGGCCATTTGTTCTGCTGGGCCTGCTTGTATCTGTTCCAGCAGATACCCGATGAGCGTGCCAAGTTGTGTCCCGTGTGCATGGAGCTTATTACACAAAAGATACCAATCTATGGACGCAATAGTGTGGAGCCCGATGCGGGCAATCTAATACCACCACGGCCGGAAGCAGTGCGGATTGAACCCAGACCAGAAGTGGCCGCGTACTTGCTCAATTTTATGTTCCGCAACTTTCCACTTAACATTGATTTCTCCATGATGAATATACGTGAAGTGCTGACGGTGTTTGTAATTATTGTTATTTGGGCTATCGGTTGGATCTGGACAATTCAAACATTACTTTCGTTTTTTCGTTATTAAATTGAATATTACGAAATACTCGTATGTTTATTATGCACCATTTATTATATTCAATCAAGTAATCAATATAATTATTTTGTAATTATAGTTAATTATTCATGTATGTATGTATGTATGTGTATTATATCATATGTACGTGCTGTTCTTTATATACTGAATATGATCCATGCCTGCGTACAGCTTAAATTAATATTTAAAAATACACTTCAGGTTAATTTAATGTAGGCAATTGGTAAAGAGGGGCGAGGAGGGGGAATAACTACTACATCGCAGAGATTAACAGAGTATGAGAGTCAAGCTTTAAAAAAATTATCTGCTTGAGTTAACTCAACATCTGTCCGTGTTTAATGCTAACGAACAGTTCCTTATTCAACACATGATTGTTCATATATATATGTATATATATACATATATATATATATATATAAACGTATGTATGTGGGTGTGTGTGTGTATATAGTGTTTCGCGGGTGTGTGCCAAAAATGCACGACAGTCGAGTCCTGACGGTACTTCCTTACTGATCAATTTGTATTTATTATAACTCGCACTTAATTGTTTGTGTGTGTGTGTTTTGCTTTTATATGTTTGTGGGTTTTTGGTTAGAGTTTTGAGTTTTGTGTGTTTCGTTTTCGTTGCGAAAGGAGAAATCTAATCACTGTACAAAAGAGAACAACTGTTTACTACGGACCGCCGAGATATTTTCGCTTCTGATCATCCATATAATCACGCGTGGACATTTGAATGGCGCGCTGCAGCATCTCGCTCTCATTGATGCCTGCATAAAGCGATGGGGATGCGAAATGTGAGTGAAATTTAAAGTATACTTTATAATTACACATTCATTCTACTGACCCTCGTTGGCATAGGACGCCTCGAGCAACTCCTGATAGAAACTGGAGTAGCTCTGCTTCGGCGACGATGACTGCTGTGCGGCTGCTGCAGCTGCTGCTGCTGCATCGAGGCGCTTTGGCGGCGACTGCGACGACTGTTTGGATGTGCTCGGCCGCTGTTCCGCCTCTGGTGTGTTGGCTCGTGCTGCTGCCGGCACCGCATCGCGTTTGGGACTCTTACGCTGCGGCGTCTCAAGCACTTCCAAACTGCAAAGCAAATGCAGCACATTTAATATGAGAAAGAGGTTGGGTTTTTGTAATATGCCTACCTGTTGCCTGCTTCGCGCGCTTCGTGGCGGCGTTTCTTGCTGCTGCGCAGGGCATTGCTGCGACGCTGCGATTTGGGCAACTTACTGGAGCGTTGGGCAGCTGCCGTGTTGGGCGATGCATTGCCGCCGCAGTGGCCCACCGAGCTGGTGCTGCTCATGTCCGTGGCATCGCTATCATAGCCGCCCAGCTCGCTCACCTCCTGCGGCAGCTTGTGCGTAAACTGACTCAGCGTTTTTTGCGACAGCGCAAATCCGGTCGATGGGCCATCACCGATGCCCGAGCTGCTCAGAGTGGCCGCTGTGTTATTGTTGCTATTGCTGCTGCCACCGCTGCCGTTGCCGCCACCGTCGCTCGAGTACTTTGAGGGCGAGGCGTCAGAGTCGGTGAGCGCCTCGGCGGAGGTCACTGTCGAGGATGTGGCCGAGCCGGCGGCTGTGTTGGTGGTGCGCGAACGCTGCATATTGTCACGGCACCACTGCAAATAGGACTCGCGTGCGATTTGCTCCTCGATGGCCTCATTGGTGGCCTCCCAGTCTGTTGTCTTTAGCTTATCCTCAAACATTGTCTATGGCAAGAAATTTCTAAATAAGAATATCATTTTGGCAAGCCGTTGTGCTAGCTTACCTGTTCGATTTCCAGCTGCTCACTGAGACGCACTGCCTCCTTGGTCTGAAACTCGGGCTTGTAACCAGCCAAGCCCAAGCCGACGCCCACAGTGGCATTGTAGGGATCCAGTATGGCATTGTAGTGCGAGCCTCGTTGATAGGACAGACGCAGCGGCGGATAGCCAGCCGCCGATTGCTCCGAATTGAAGATGTTGATGGGTGCTGCAAGCGTGAGTAATATACTGTTAGAATAATGATTACACATACAGAAATTCACAGTCTAAAAATAATTGGGTATTCCTTAGTTTGATTTTGTTTCGAGTTGTATGGCAGCTATAAGATATAGTGATCCGATCCAGCCGGCTCCAACCAATGTGATGTCGCTTTGAATAATAAGTATCAGTGCAAAGTTTCATCGCGATAGATTCAAAAACATGGGATATATGGCCAAAACCGACTTCGAGTTGTATGGCAGCTATAAGATATAGTGATCCGATCCGGCCGGCTCCGACCAATGTGCTGTCCCCTGGAATAATAAGTGTCTGTGCAAAGTTTTATCGCGATAGCTCAAAAACTGAGGGACTAGTTTGCATACATACAGACAGACAGACAGACGGACAGACAGACGGACATGGCTAGATCAAATTGTATTGTCTTCTTCGAAAAGAGTATAAAAGGCAAATCGCGTCTCACAAATTTTTCCATTAATTGAATAATATTGAACGCCCTTTCGAAAATCTCCGCTGAGTGTTTACTTACGTCATATCACCTTTGATCAACTGTCAGTCAGTTGCATATACTATTTTAGATTGGCTACTCACTCGACTGATAACAGAAGACTTCGACGGTGCGACTGTAGATCTCTGATATGGCCTGTATCTCGATGTGATTGCCATGTGCATCGCGAGCGCGCTTACGCTGAATGTAACCGTTGATGTCCTCGGTGACAAACTGCCCAAAGTACTCGCGATTTTCGTGCTGCAAACAAAGGAGAGTGCAACTAAGTTAAGCGTACTTCAAATGCGTATATGTGTATATTACAATATAGTCCATGGTGTGCTGGCGTATGACATCGTGCATGCCCTCATCGCCATATATCTGTAATGATATGGAGCGAAACAGGCAGGCGCCATCCTCCTCCACGGGCTTCAGTTCGTAGCCGCGCTTCTCCATGCACTTGGCGAACTCCTCATCGCGCCGCTGCCACTCCTCGACTGAAATTTTGCGCTCCTTGGGCTGCGAGTGCTCATCGCCGCTGTTATAGCCGGAGAATGCCTCCTCCACGGCCTTGAGCAAGTTGGCGGCCGCAGCAGCTGGTGTCAACTGCCCCTGCGTCTTGGGCACACTGGCACAGCCGAGTCCCAGATGCTCCGGCGATTTGCGACCCACCGCCGTGGGGCTGCTATTGCCTGCTGCGGTGGCTACAGCCGCTGCCACCACCGAATGTGGACTGCTGCATTTGCTAGTTACGCCGGCAACGCCGCCACCCACCACCGCCGGATGATTCAGGTTGAGCTTCTCACGTTCCAAGCGATCGCGCTTGTGGTGATGTGCATGGCTGTCGTGATGCTCGCGACGCTTCGAGCGAGTGCTGTAAAACAAAGCAGGGCATTCCATTTAATGTTAAAATATGCTGGCAATGTGTTTGTATTGATGATAGTCGGCTAGATCACTCACCTCTTGTGTGGACTGCAGCGATGTGTGCGCGTCAGCTCGTCGTAGACCTCACCGCGACGCTGTGGACTCTGTGTGACAGGAAGGAAAGGACATGAAACGTTAGAGATGATCATGTTCAATCAGTGGGCAAACGCACCTGGCCATGGCTATCGATGACGACATTGCGATGGGCCTGATTGACGACCGACTGCTCGACGACCACCTGTCCAGCGACATGCGACTCGGTGGCATCCGCATCGACAGCGCGCTTGCCGCTGGGCGCACTAACTGGCTTGATAGTCATGCTGGGGCCCTGATCTAGCACGCAGCAATACGGTAATGCGAGACTCCAAATGAAGTGCCTGCTAGTTGTGAGTTGGGCGAGGACTTAACAACACATATGTGCAATGGAAATTTTTTGTAAGCTGTTGGCCAGCTCAGTATTAGATTATTCGGCTGCGTGTATGTGTGTGCTTGTGTGTGTATGTGATATCACTTTTACACTGTGTTCTTTGTCCGTGTGGCAAATGCTGCTGCTGGGTTTCCTTTTGACGCAGTCACTTCTTCATTTAATCGTTGTTGTTCTTGTTGTTTTTGTTGTTATTATTTGTTGTTTTCGCTGCTGCTGGTTTTGTTGTTAGTTGAGCTTGTTTGAATTCAGTATCCGTATTGTTATTTTAGACGCACAGCTATGAAATCATATACATAGCCAGAGTAAATGGTGAAAATTTTGTGATTTTCATTTGGGTGTGTTTGTATATATATGCGTGTGTGTGTGTGTGTTCGTCTGTGCGTGCTTGTTTGTGTGTGTGTGTCTGCTGTTTGCTCGCAATCGTCTTTGTCTCTGCACTGTTGCAGAAACGATTAATTAAACACGTCGCTTCAGTAGTTGTAGAATTATTTGCACTGCTCTTCACACACCAAAAATCTATTTTATATTAATTACAGTTTCGTTCAGTTTTGTTTTTAAGTTGTTATAAATGTGAAAGCCTGAAAAGTCTGTTCGATTTTTTTTATTTACACCAGCCAGAAATTTGTCAGATGCGCACGTTGTGCTTCTTCTTGCATTTTTTGGGATTTTTTAGGCATTATTATAAAGTCAGCTTGTAGCGACATACGGCAAACATCTGATATGATTTATTTTGGACGTCAGTGCTGGCATTTTGGTTTTTTATCGTTAGAGCTCAGCTATTGTCATGCTACTATATTTGAAAATGTCTTTCATTCGCTTAAAAATGTATTTATGCCAAACTGTATTGTACATATGAAGAAATTCGGATATGTAGCGAATTAGATCAAAAAACAAACATACGTACATTCAAGATTAGAAGTCTGTTTAAATATTAGTTTTTCACCTAATATTATGTAAATATTTAAACATATGTGCTTTCGAATATTTGCTCGTAATTTGCATAATAAATCATCCTAGAAACAGTTGTGCTAATATCGCGGTATTTTGTTTGTTTTAAATGGATTATTTAAGAGACTATATTTAGTCAAGCCTCTTTGTCACACAATTATGCCTACGTATTATAACCTAATATTCATCTTTTTTGAGAATTGTAATTTCATTTTAAAGACAGCTAATTTTTTGCGCCCTATCTAAATAAAAATCAGTAATTATATTGATTTGCATATATATTTCACTATCGTTAAAAAACAGAGCTGTCAAATATTTCGTTCATCCACAAAAACAACTATATAGTGGGACAATTGACAGATACTTTTAATGACAATTTTAGTTTACATAACGACCATTCCAAGCACCAGCACCCCATCCAGTTCCATAATAGTCCCATGCGGGCCTAGCTCCCATCCAAGCTCCTTGCGATCCCCACCAATACGGATAATGTCCGGTTCCGTAACCTGCGGCTCCTTGCTTCATGCCAGTAGTATATCTGATACCTTTCTTGTTTGTTGCGAACTTTCCAGTATTCATCTGCGCACTGCCAGTTACATCGACTTCTCCCTCATTGGATGACAAAATGGATTCTTGGCCTCTCTTAATGACCTTACCAATAACGCCTGGTACGACTGGTTGATATAAATTTCCGTTTGACGTGCTAGAACGTTTTGACCATGTGTAAGTCCGGGCGCCAGTGTTAACACCGTTTCGGCCACCACCGATCTCTGTGGATCTGACAGAGTTGCTTCCTACAACCTTTACTAACGGACTTGAACCCTTAGTTGATGAGCTAGACTGCTTAGACCATGAGCTTGAAATAACTGTTTTTGAATTTGATCCGCCTTTGACTGGATTTTTTACAGATGTTGTCGATGTTGAGCTTGAGCTAGTTTGGTGAGTCTTGCCACCTCCTACAACAGTGTCACCACCAGTTGCTGAACCGGACTGGTTAGTATCTTTCGAAGATGTTGAGGTAGAGGATGATCCAGATTGAGCAGTGTTTCCAGATACCACAGCAGTGTTAGTCTGGCGTGAAATGAGCTCTACAATAGGGTCAACCAATGAATTGGATCCCTCAAAAGATGTCGTGGTCGTGGTTGAGCTGGATTGGGGAGAGCTGCCACCTCCTACAACAGTGACAGTACCAGCTGAACCAGACTGATTGGTTTCATCCGAAGATGTTGTAGTGGTTGAGGATGATCCAGATTGTGCGGTGTTTCCAGATTCCACAGCAGTGTTAGTCTGGCTGGAAATGTGTTCTACGATAGGATCAACCGATGAACTAGATTCCTCAGAGGTTGTCGTGGTTGAGCTAGACTCGTGAGTGTTGCCACCTCCTACAACAGTTTCAGTACCAGGTGAACCAGACTGACTGTTTTCATCCGAAGATGTTGTAGTGGTTGAGGATGATCCAGATTGTGCAGTGTTTCCAGTTTCTACAGTCTGGCTGGAAATGTCTTCTACGACAGGATCAACCAATGAACTAGATTCCTCAGAGGTTGTCGTGGTTGAGCTAGACTCGTGAGTGTTGCCACCTCCTACAACAGTTTCAGTACCAGGTGAACCAGACTGATTGGTTTCATCCGAAGATGTTGTAGTGGTTGACGATGATCCAGATTGTGCAGTGTTTCCAGATTCCACAGCAGTGTTAGTCTGGCTGGAAATGTGTTCTACGACAGGGTCAACCAATGAACTAGATTCCTCAGAGGTTGTCGTGGTTGAACTAGATTCGTGAGTGTTGCCACCTCCTACAGCAGTGTCAGTACCAGCTGAACCAGACTGATTGGTTTCATCCGAAGATGTTGTAGTGGTTGAGGATGATCCAGATTGTGCAGTGTTTCCAGATTCCACAGCAGTGTTAGTCTGGCTGGAAATGTGTTCTACGACAGGGTCAACCAATGAACTAGATTCCTCAGAGGTTGTCGTGGTTGAGCTAGACTCGTGAGTGTTGCCACCTTCTACAACAGTGTCAGTACCAGCTGAACCAGACTGATTGGTTTCATCCGAAGATGTTGTCGTGGATGAGGATGATCCAGATTGTGCAGTGTTTCCGGACTCCACGACAGCGTTAGTCTCGCTGGAAATGTGTTCTACGACAGGGTCAACCAATGAACTAGATTCCTCAGAGGTTGTCGTGGTTGAGCTAGACTCGTGAGTGTTGCCACCTTCTACAACAGTGTCAGTACCAGCTGAACCAGACTGATTGGTTTCATCCGAAGATGTTGTCGTGGATGAGGATGATCCAGATTGTGCAGTGTTTCCGGACTCCACGACAGTGTTAGTCTCGCTGGAAATGTCTTCTACGACAGGGTCCACCAATGAGCTAGATCCTTCAGAGGTTGTCGTGGTTGAGCTAGAATCGTGAGTGTTGCCACCTTCTACAACAGTACCAGTACCAGCTGAACCAGACTGATTGGTTTCATCCGAAGATGTTGTAGTGGTTGAGGATGATCCAGATTGTGCAGTGTTTCCAGATTCCACAGCAGTGTTAGTCTGGCTGGAAATGTGTTCTACGACAGGGTCAACCAATGAACTAGATTCCTCAGAGGTTGTCGTGGTTGAGCTAGACTCGTGAGTGTTGCCACCTCCTACAACAGTTTCAGTACCAGGTGAACCAGACTGACTGTTTTCATCCGAAGATGTTGTAGTGGTTGAGGATGATCCAGATTGTGCAGTGTTTCCAGTTTCCACAGTCTGGCTGGAAATGTCTTCTACGACAGGATCAACCAATGAACTAGATTCCTCAGAGGTTGTCGTGGTTGAGCTAGACTCGTGAGTGTTGCCACCTCCTACAACAGTTTCAGTACCAGGTGAACCAGACTGATTGGTTTCATCCGAAGATGTTGTAGTGGTTGAGGATGATCCAGAGTGTGCAGTGTTTCCAGATTCCACAGCAGTGCTAGTCTGGCTGGAAATGTGTTCTACGACAGGGTCAACCAATGAACTAGATTCCTCAGAGGTTGTCGTGGTTGAGATAGACTCGTGAGTGTTGCCACCTCCTACAACAGTGTCAGCACCAGCTGAACCAGACTGATTGGTTTCATCCGAAGATGTTGTAGTGGTTGAGGATGATCCAGATTGTGCAGTGTTTTCAGATTCCACAGCAGTGTTAGTCTGGCTGGAAATGTGTTCTACGACAGGGTCAACCAATGAACTAGATTCCTCAGAGGTTGTCGTGGTTGAGCTAGACTCGTGAGTGTTGCCACCTCCTACAACAGTTTCAGTACCAGGTGAACCAGACTGACTGTTTTCATCCGAAGATGTTGTAGTGTTTGAGGATGATCCAGATTGTGCAGTGTTTCCAGATTCCACAGCAGTGTTAGTCTGGCTGGAAATGTGTTCTACGACAGGGTCAACCAATGAACTAGATTCCTCAGAGGTTGTCGTGGTTGAGCTAGACTCGTGAGTGTTGCCACCTTCTACAACACTGTCAGTACCAGCTGAACCAGACTGATTGGTTTCATCCGAAGATGTTGTAGTGGTTGAGGATGATCCAGATTGTGCAGTGTTTCCAGATTCCACAGCAGTGTTAGTCTGGCTGGAAATGTGTTCTACGACAGGGTCAACCAATGAACTAGATTCCTCAGAGGTTGTCGTGGTTGAGCTAGACTCGTGAGTGTTGCCACCTTCTACAACAGTGTCAGTACCAGCTGAACCAGACTGATTGGTTTCATCCGAAGATGTTGTCGTGGATGAGGATGATCCAGATTGTGCAGTGTTTCCGGACTCCACGACAGTGTTAGTCTCGCTGGAAATGTGTTCTACGACAGGGTCAACCAATGAACTAGATTCCTCAGAGGTTGTCGTGGTTGAGCTAGACTCGTGAGTGTTGCCACCTTCTACAACAGTGTCAGTACCAGCTGAACCAGACTGATTGGTTTCATCCGAAGATGTTGTCGTGGATGAGGATGATCCAGATTGTGCAGTGTTTCCGGACTCCACGACAGTGTTAGTCTCGCTGGAAATGTCTTCTACGACAGGGTCCACCAATGAGCTAGATCCTTCAGAGGTTGTCGTGGTTGAGCTAGACTCGTGAGTGTTGCCACCTTCTACAACAGTGTCAGTACCAGCTGAACCAGACTGATTGGTTTCATCCGAAGATGTTGTCGTGGATGAGGATGATCCAGATTGTGCAGTGTTTCCGGACTCCACGACAGTGTTAGTCTCGCTGGAAATGTGTTCTACGACAGGGTCAACCAATGAACTAGGTTCCTCAGAGGTTGTCGTAGTTGTCGATGACCCAGATTGATCGGTGTTTCCAGATTCTACAACAGTGTTAGTCTGGCCGGAACTTTCTTCAATGACAGGATCAATTGATGCATTAGATTCCTCGGAGGTTGACGTAGTTGTCGATGACCCAGATTGATCGGTGCTTCCAGATTCTACAACAGTGTTAGTCTGGCCGGAACTTTCTTCAATGGCTGGAACAATCGATGAACTAGATTCCTCAGATCCCTCAGAGGTTGTCGTAGTTGTTGATGATCCAGATTGATTGGAGTTTGCAGATTCTACAAGTATGTTAGTCTGACCGGCACTTTCTTCAATGGCTGGAAGAATCGATGAACTAGATTCCTCTGATCCCTCAGAGGTTGTCGTAGTTGTCGATGATCCAGATTGATCGGTATTTCCAGATTCTACAACAGTGTTAGTCTGACCGGAACTTTCTTCAATTGCTGGAACAATCGATGAATTAGATTCCTCAGAGGTTGTTGTAGTTGTCGATGACCCAGATTGATCGGTGTTTCCAGATTCTACAACAGTGTTAGTCTGGCCGGAACTTTCTTCAATGGCTGGAACAATCGATGAACTAGATTCGTCAGATCCCTCAGAGGTTGTCGTAGTTGTCGATGATCCAGACTGATCGGTGTTTCCAGATTCTATAACAGTGTTAGTCTGGCCAGAACTTTCTTCAATGACAGGATCAACAGATGAATTGGATTCCTCAGAGGTTGTCGTAGTTGTCGATGATAGAGATTGATCGGTGCTTCCAGATTCTACAACAGTGTTAGTCTGGCCAGAACTTTCTTCAATGACAGGATCAATTGATGCATTAGATTCCTCGGAGGTTGACGTAGTTGTCGATGACCCAGATTGATCGGTGCTTCCAGATTCTACAACAGTGTTAGTCTGGCCGGAACTTTCTTCAATGGCTGGAACAATCGATGAACTAGATTCCTCAGATCCCTCAGAGGTTGTCGTAGTTGTTGATGATCCAGATTGATTGGAGTTTGCAGATTCGACAACTGTGTTAGTCTGGCCGGAACTTTCTTCAATGGCTGGAACAATCGATGAACTAGATTCCTCAGATCCCTCAGAGGTTGTCGTAGTTGTCGATGATCCAGACTGATCGGTGTTTCCAGATTCTATAACAGTGTTAGTCTGGTCAGAACTTTCTTCAATGACAGGATCAACAGATGAATTGGATTCCTCAGAGATTGTCGTAGTTGTCGATGATCCAGATTGATCGGTGCTTCCAGATTCTACAACAGTGTTAGTCTGGCCAGAACTTTCTTCAATGACAGGATCAATTGATGCATTAGATTCCTCGGAGGTTGACGTAGTTGTCGATGATCCAGATTGATCGGTGCTTCCAGATTCTACAACAGTGTTAGTCTGACCAGAGCTTTCTTCCATGACAGGATCAATTGATGCATTAGATTCCTCGGAGGTTGACGTAGTTGTCGATGACCCAGATTGATCGGTGCTTCCAGATTCGACAACTGTGTTAGTCTGGCCGGAACTTTCTTCAATGGCTGGAACAATCGATGAACTAGATTCGTCAGATCCCTCAGAGGTTGTCGTAGTTGTCGATGATCCAGACTGATCGGTGTTTCCAGATTCTATAACAGTGTTAGTCTGGCCAGAACTTTCTTCAATGACAGGATCAATTGATGAAATAGATTCCTCAGAGGTTGTTGTAGTTGTCGATGACCCAGATTGATCGGTGTTTCCAGATTCTATAACAGTGTTAGTCTGGCCAGAACTTTCTTCAATGACAGGATCAACAGATGAATTGGATTCCTCAGAGGTTGTCGTAGTAGTCGATGATCCAGATTGATCGGTGTTTCCAGATTCTATAACAGTGTTAGTCTGGCCGGAACTTTCTTCAATGGCAGGATCAACAGATGTATTGGATTCCTCAGAGGTTGTCGTAGTTGTCGATGACCCAGATTGATCGGTGTTTCCAGATTCTACAACAGTGTTGGTCTGGCCGGAACTTTCTTCAATGACAGGATCAGCAGATGAATTGGATTCCTCAGAAGATGTCGTAGTTGTCGATGATCCAGATTGATCGGTGTTTCCAGACTCCACAACAGTGTTAGTTTGGCCGGAACTTTCTTCAATGACAGGATCAACAGATGAACTAGATTCCTCAGATCCCTCAGAGGTTGTCGTAGTTGTCGATGATCCAGACTGACCGGTGTTTCCAGATTCTACAACATTGTTAGTATGGCCGGAACTTTCTTCAATGGCTGGAACAATCGATGAATTAAATTCCTCAGAGGTTGTTGTAGTTGTCGATGACCCAGATTGATCGGTGTTTCCAGACTCCACCACAGTGTTAGTTTGGCCGGAACTTTCTTCTATGATAGGATCAGCAGATGAATTGGATTCCTCTGAGGTTGTCGTCGTTGTCGATGATCCTGATTGATCGGTGTTTCCAGACTCCACAAGAGTGTTAGTCTGGGCGGAACTTTCTTCAATGACAGGATCAACCGATGAACTAAATTCCTCAGAGGTTGTCGTGGTTGAGCTAGATTGATTTTTGGTTCCACGTTTAATAACATTGTCAAACCGTCCCGAAGTTCTGTGATTATGTGGAATGGTCCTTCTTATGTTGTTTATGATAGAATCGAATTGGATGTTATTTCCCTCAGCTCCCACAGTGTCCGCTGATGAAGTAATCCGATTGTGTGCACAATTCACATGTTTATGATTTTCCGAAAGTTCACCATCGTGCACAAGAATAAGTTTACCGAAAAGTCTATCCAAGAGCCACAATCGAATATCTTTGCGAATGTCTAGAAGAGTTTGTCTCACACTTTCACAACACGGACCTTTTGCTGCTGGATGGGATTGTAACTCCTGGGTGCTCACTGCCGTCTCCGTATGAATGTGAGCACCGGATGCGAGTGCCACGAGTGCGCCCAAGAGGGCGATACAAAATATACGCATGGTCTACCAATAACCAGTGCTCAACTTTATCTGTTGGCTAAAACGACAATTGGGCTCTTTTATACTTTACCAAAACTTTCGGGTTTGTTGTCTTCAATATAATTTAGCTATTTGCGTAGATGCTTTTGTGCAGTTTAGCAAATTTCGCATTGTTCCGAAACATTTGGTACTTCTATTGTTCCGTTCCGAAAGAAAATACATACAAATTAGCCAGTACATACTGAAGTCATGATCCTATATATAATAGAGCTAAACAGCTGTGTCAAATATTTGCTCTATGCTTAGATTAAACAAATGTCAGACTTTATGAGACTTTACGTAAGCTTAATGTGTTCTTTGGCCGTGCTAAGACGTCAAATGTATTGCATTTGCCAAATAATTCGAATATATATAAGGAGCGTGTTTTGAATACAAAGGCTTGTTTATTTGAGTTCTCAGCACATTATAGTTTTTATAATTATGCCAGCATATTCACATTTATTCTCTTATCATTTTATTTATACCATATGTACATAAGTATAGGGTTTATTATTTGGAACAATTGTAAACAAGTAGCTCCATTTAGTACTCGTCTTTTTCGAATGGATGGTGTGGGTGACCGTGTTGGCTGTAAAGTATTGAAATAAAATAATAATAAAATAAGTAATCGATAAACGGAAAAAGGCGGCAGCATTAACAATTAAGCATACAAAGTTTGGTTATGCTTAACAACTTGCAAGCTTTCAATTGTTAGTGGTTGCTATGTTCATTCTACTTGGTTAAGTGTAATATTAAAGAAACAAATAAAATTCCAACTAAACTAAATAAACAAATAGATTGGGGTTCAAAAGCGGGTTACTATTTAGAGAGCACAAACGAGTAAATAAACAAATAGGCCGTAATAATAGCTAATCAAACATACGTCTGTGCTTCTCAGGTTGCCCGATGTTAGTTTTGCCAGAAATATTTACTTAACAACGTATTTTCAAATATCATATTTCAATTTGTAGTTCATGTGTCGCATATGGATAGAATGATTTCTTGAGATTTAATTTAATATTCATCGTGAAACGGATAGTGCTTATGACCGCCAGCCTCTCTAAATTATTTAGAAAAAGGTTCAACACAAGAATTAATCAAAGCAAAAAATATATACAAATTAAAGAGAAGAGAAAAATTATAGCAATTATAATTATGAATAACCGATATTACACCATTAGGAAACTTACTTAAGCAATGGCACCAGACGTCCATTGCACTCAAAGCCTTCAATGGTTTTGATTTCATCCTCTGTTAGTTCGAAATCGAAGACTTTGAAGTTCGATTCGATGCGTTCCTTGGTCACCGACTTCGGGATAACAATGTTAGTGCGCTGTACCTGATAGCGAATCAGGATCTGACCAGGGGTCTTCTTCTTGGATTCAGCAATTTTCTTAATCTATAGAAGAACGGGCTTTAATTCTTGAACCATCTGTAGATTGCAAGGTATGTTCCTTACCGCTTCTTCCTCCAGGATAATCGGATCACCCTCCTTGGCCCAAGGACGGTTTGGGCTGCCCAACGGGCTATAAGCAGTTATGGTAATATTCTTTGATTTGCAGAAGTCACAAAGTTTCTTCTGGGTTAAATAAGGGTGGCATTCGATCTGATTGGTTGCTGGTGGAATTTTGGCAACCTCCAAGACGCGCTCGATTTGTTTTTTGTTGAAGTTCGAAACACCAATTGACTTGACAAGGCCCGCCTCGACCAGTTTCTCCATGGCCTTCCAGGTGTCAACATAATCGTCAGGTGAATACTGAGTCTTGCCATCTTTGTCGACTGGGAATAGATCACAGCCTTCCTTATAGCCCATTGGCCAATGGATCAAGTACAGATCTAAGTATTTCAGCTTGAGCAAATCCAAAGACTTCTCAAGGGCAGCTTTCACCATTTCAGGACGATGGAAAGTATTCCACAACTTGCTAGTGATGAACAGATCCTCGCTATAATCAAAATACGTTTTATTACTTTAAGCTTAAGCTTGTTTGTTAGGGATACATACCGCTTTACCACGCCCTCCTTGATTTTAGCCTCAATGCCAGCACCGACTTCAGCTTCATTCTGATAGACGTAGGCACAGTCAATGTGGCGATATCCAACATCGATGGCAGTCTTCACGGCTTCGACTACTTCACCGCGAGGGCTCTAAGAAAAGCAATATATTTCACATGAGTTTGGTTTCAAGGTTAAGGGTCAAATAGCTAATTAATCTATACCCATAAATCATGATTACTCTTACAATTTATGGCTTAATTTGAAAGTTGAGTATTGCTTGTGACTGATTTGGCAACTTTGTTGCTTTAGATGATTTAGAAAATATAAATTTGCCTGCCTTATCAGCGGACATTTTCATAGATTCATGCAAACAGGAAACAGGTTCCACTTATCTTAGATTGATGACGACAACAATTAAACTGATATTTTATTTCACCATAATATTTAATACCTTATTTTGTACAGAGTATAGGAAACTTTTCCGAGCATCAATTATGTCTAGATAAGTACATTTATCAATTTTTTATGTGGTACAAGAACACGCAGTGCTATTATAAGTGGTCTACATAATTTATAAAAAGGTGACACGGCATATTTAAAAACTTTCCACTGCCGCCTAATCGGACAAAGAGGTCACCTTGGAGCTAAAAAACCGGCAAGCTAGTGTTTTCATATAGATGTAAAGTGTAGAAAATTGCTGGAGGTACCATTATCGCTTGTTACATTAACGCCTATGCGGTAGTCATATCACACACCCACACAAGCACACTCGCAAACACACACAATGTATGAATGTATGTATGCATGTATATGTATGTACACCCGGCATAAAGCAGACGCAGCAGCACCCGGCTAATTATCGGCTGCATGTCGTTTGCTGAGCTTGCTCTAATTTTCGCAACGAGCTATAAACGGAGGATGTGGTGGGCAAGATAACATGCAAACTGATACATATGTATATATGCATACATATATATTTATATACACCCACATATGCTCAGATTATTCAATATGTGCACATGTATTCTTACTTACATTCCAGGTTCCCAGACCGATGAGTGGAATATTGTGGCCACTATTTAGTTTAACGGTTGGCACTTTGCTAGCCATGTTGTATGCTCGTTGTATTTGTTTGGTTCTAGTTGTAAAGGATGTTATAAGTTTCTAAACTAATACGTTGTAGTCGCACCAGTTTGAAAATCACAAGAAACTATGCACCAACACACAGCTGTTTGCCGCTTTTATATGCCGATGGCCGAAGTGCGAAGAAAAAGCTTAGCGATGCTTTCGACTAGGGCTGCACTAAAAGTTGCAGCGATAACAGCTGTGCGATCGGCGCGATGTTTTTTCGATACGTATCGCACATACTTTGGTTGCGTTTTTAAATTTAACAGTTCCGCCTGCTCCACTGTTCTCTTTTGCAGTTGTTTGTATTCGAGGAAACCGAGTCGCATACCTTTTAGAGCGCGAATTACGCAAGCCTGCATGTTTAATACAGTTTTGTTCATAATTAACCTGTCTTCTCTTAAAGTAATAATTTAGCTTTATATATGTATTGTTTTAGTTCGAAATATATTTATATTATTCTAAACAAATCATCTGTATATTTAAAAGAAAAGCTAACTATGTAAATGCTTTTGAAAATTCTTCACTTACCATCCAAGTTCCAAGTCCGATAATAGGTATTTCTTTACCAGTAGTAAGAACTGCGCTTGGTACAAAATTATATTCCTCCTGGCACCTGATATGCACAGCTTTTAAAATCTACCAAGCATTTCAATGCCATGGAGCTTACCACATAAATCTCTCAGCATCTGCATAGCTTCTGCCTCCAGTTTGGATTTTAGAGCGAAAAAGCCGCATGGGATATTTTAAAAGACCGATCATCTTAAAGTTTTCAAGTTGTTTCTAAATATTGCCAATTGAATTGTTTATGTTGTTTTAAATAATGACTAACACCTCCGAGATTGCTTTGTTTATGCGAAAAAGAGCATTATGAAAATATATAGCAACACAAAAATGAGCATAGTTTTGATACTAAATGCAAAGGTATTGATAATTTGATTACAATTCGTTGCAAGAAATATTTCAGAAGTGAATCAATTATTAATTGTGTAAAATGGTTCAATTTAAAGACACACAGATGATTCTGTAAGCCAAATAATAACTTTCGAAAGTGGTGCTATGTTTCGTTTAAAGTTTTAATTTTATGTATAATATTAAAGAGCCAAATATAATACCAAATAAACCTAAGATGCAAACAGAATGTTATTTTATTTAAAGAGCTGAAATGAGCAAAGCAAATAAGCCGTAAGAATAGGTAATAAACACACGTTTTTGCTTCTCAGGTTTCCCTTTGTTAGTTTTGCCAGATATATTTACTAAATTACATTATATATCATATTTCAATTTCTATTTTATCTGAAGCTTATGGAATAACACTTGCTTGAGATTTAGCTTAGTATTCATCGTGAAATGGATAGTACTTATGATCGCTCTCGCTATATTATTTAAGAGAAAAACATGAAAAATAAGTATAGTTTTAAATACATAGATTAATCATTTAAAAACTTACTTAATCCTTGATACCACACGTTTATTACACTCGAAGCCTTCAATGGTTTTCATTTCATCCTCTGTTAGTTCGAAATCGAAGACATTAAAGTTCATTTCGATGCGGTCCTTGAGCACTGACTTTGGGATAACAACGTTAACGCGCTGTATCTGATAGCGAATCAGGATCTGAACAGGAGCCTTATTCTTGCATTCAGCTATTTTCTTAATCTATAAAATGGCATGATTTGAAAATCGATAGAGTACTAGTGAGCTTCCTTACCGCTTCTTCCTCCATTAGAACTGGATCGTCATCCTTGGCCCAAGGACGGCTTGGATTGCCCAACGGGCTATAAGCTGTTATGACAATATTCTTTGATTTGCAGAAGTCGCAAAGTTTCTTCTGGGTCATATAGGGATTGCACTCGATCTGATTTGTTACTGGTGGAATTTTGGCAATCTCCAAGAGGCGCTCGATTTGGCTCTTGTTGAAGTTCGAAACACCGATTGACCTGACAAGGCCCGCCTCGACCAGTCTCTCCATGGCCCTCCAGGTGTCAACATAATCGTCAGGTGAATACAGAGTCTTGCCATTTGCGTCGGCTGGGAATAGATTACAGCCTTCTTTAAAGCCCATTGGCCAGTGCATCAAGTACTGATCTAGATATTTCAGTTTCAGCAAATCCAAACTCTTATCAAGAGCAGTTTTTACCATTTCAGGACGATGGAAAGTATTCCACAACTTGCTAGTGATGAACAGGTCCTCACTATAAGCGAAACGAGTCGTTATATTGGTATACATTTCAACCAGATTGTTAAGATATATACCGCTTAACCACGCCCTCCTTGATTTTAGCCTCAATGCCAGCGCCGACTTCAGCTTCGTTCTGATAGACGAAGGCACAATCAATGTGCCGATATCCAACATCGATGGCAGTTTTTACGGCTTCCATAAGTTTTCCACGAGGGCTCTAGCAAAATCATAATTTCAAGATTACTTTTACAATATATGATTTAATTGGAGTGTTGTTTTGGCTGTAAGCATGATTTAGTGAATTAAAATTTGCCTGCTACGGGCAGCTTTTATGTATATTTAAGAAAAGCTCAGTACTTATCTAAATGCTTTTAAAAATCGATTCTTACCATCCAAGTTCCAAGTCCTATAAGAGGTATTTCATTCCCATTAGAAAAAACTGCTTTTGGTACTTGATATTCCTTCTGGCACCTTATAGCGACAACTTATAGGATTTTCCTAGCATTTCACTGACATGGAGCTTACCACATAAATCTCTCAGCATCTGCATAGCCTCTGCTTCCAGATTGGATTGTGGAGCGAATAAGCCGGATTGGATGTCTCAGAGGACGTTTCATCTTAGGTCAGTTAAACAATAAATTTTTTAAAAATATTTTATATATATACTAGTAGTCATAATGACAAACACTTCCGAGATTGCTATATCAAACGATATAAGAAGCGCATTTATTAATAGCTTAATTGTGTAAATTTGTTTTCGAAATTTTAAAGTCTATATCCGCTCGACACTGACACAGGTACACATATGAATTTTAGCAACCAAACAATAACTTTAGGAAGCGGTCTTATGCTGGCTTTGTAGCTTCGGCTTCAAATGGATGATGGGGATGCCCATAGGCAGCTTTCATGGTCATGAAGCGACCATTGAAGTCGAGATCATCGATGGCCTGCAAGTCGTCATTGTCCAGTCCAAAGTCCCAGATCTTCTTGAAGTTCTCGTACATGTGATGCTTGCTCACGGAGCGCGGTATGACAATGATGCCCGACTGCGTCTGGTAGCGCAGCAGGACCTGTGCCGGAGTACGCTCGTACTTGTCGGCTATGGCCAGGATGACCGGATGCTTGAGCAGCGGATAGGCACCGGGCTTCTCGTACGGCGTATGCGCCGATCCCAGCGAGCTGTAGGCGGTCACTGCAATGGCATTGTCATAGCACAGTGTGATGAGAGTCTTCTGGCGTAGATACGGATGGCATTCGATTTGCAGGACGACGGGCTTCAGTTTGGCCACGCTCAGCAGGCGATTGATCTGCTGCTCATTGAAATTGGAGACGCCAATGGCGTGGCACAGGCCACTGTCCACCAGATTCTCCATGGCATTCCACGTGTCCACGTAGTCGATGTCCTCGAACACCGCCTTGCCCGTGTCCGGGCATGTGGGATACAAATTGTCGCCCGACTTGTATGCCATGGGCCAATGCATCAGATATAGATCCAGATAGTCGACGCCCAGATTACGGATGCTCCTCTCGCAGGCGGGCCTCACCATATCGGGCTTATGGTGGGTGTTCCACAGCTTGCTGGTTATGAACAGCTCATCACTGAAATAATAATAAATCAGAGCTTATCAGCTATTATGAATGTGTAGTTTTTACCGTGCCACAACACCATCTTTGAGCTTCTCGGCAATTGCATCGCCCACTTGTGCCTCATTTCCGTAGATGTGGGCGCAATCGAAGTGACGATATCCTATATCAATCGCATCCTTGACCGCCTGTGTAATCACATCGGGTGGACTCTGAAAACAAACAAGTCCCTTGTTAAAAGGCTTTACTGCATTATTGCAACTGCAGCGCCCTGAAAGCTCAAAAAGCTATCTCTCTGTCTCTCGCAAAAGCTTTCTTGGCATTGACACTGAAACCTATACTATGCCTAGTATATTTGTTGCCGCTGTTTTGTGATTATTCAATAATTTTACAGCACTTTCTTGTATGGTTTACTTACGCGCCATGTGCCCAGTCCGACCATTGGCATATTTTTGCCATTGCTTAAAAGAAAATTTGGCGTGGACATTACTGTGTGTGGTACAAATTTTGTAAGAGATTGGACGCGTTTGTCTCATTTACCGAAAGTAAACGACAGGAGAATGCCTTCTTTATTTTAGTATGAACGAATTTCATTGACAGCTTTTATAAATACAAACATACACACACACAGACACATATAAACATTGTTTAAATTTAGATACTTGTTGGCGATAAACAACAATTTTGACCTCGACCAAATAAAAGATTGCCAAATGTTTAATTGAAAGCTGCTGCGTATCAGTCAAAAGGCATTTATAATATACTAAATTTCTTACATTTAAAAGGCAGTTATTTATGAGCGAGCATAATTACGCTAACGTGTGTACACACTGAAACCTTATCATTGCACCTATCGATATAGTCTGCTTTTAATATTAACATCGATATTCTCTTGCGATATGCAGCCCTGATATTGCGCTGTTCATAACATGTGAGCAAATGATAAAGTCGTAGAGTGCCCACAGCTGTTTGTGTACGAAGCGAGAAGAAGCCACTCTTAGATTACAAATTTAAATACTTACAAAACATAAATTAAATATTGAACAGTACACGTACAAACTGAGATCGGCCAAAGCTATTCATCCAGCCGGACAGCTTGCAACATGTTTGGCACCGTCAACAACTATCTTGCCGGCGTTTTGCGCGCTGCCGAGGATTACGATGGCGACAATCTGGGCACATTTCTGTCGCTGCGCGACGTTCATGTCCAAAATCACAACTTGTATATCGCACAGCCGGAGAAGCTGGTGGAGCGCATGCTGAAGCCACCGCTGGACGAGGTGGTCAGCGCACATCTGAAGGTGCTGTATTATTTGGCCCAGGAGCCACCCAGCTACATGGAAGCCTACAATCAGCAGGCGGTGAGCTGCTCGGCGGTGGTGAAGCTACTGCAGCAGCTCAAGGACGAGAACTGGTGCCTGCCGCTCATGTATCGCGTGTGCCTCGATCTGCGCTACCTGGCGCAGGCCTGCGAGAAGCACTGTCGCGGATTCACGCCGGGTAACATACTGGAGAAGGCCGCCGACTGCATGATGGCCTGCTTCCGGGTATGCGCCGCCGACGGACGTGCCTCGGAGGAGGAGACAAAGCGGCTGGGCATGATGAATCTGGTGAATCAGCTGTTCAAGATTTACTTTCGCATCAATAAGTTGCATCTGTGCAAGCCGCTCATCCGCGCTATCGACAACTGCGCCTTCAAGGACATCTTCCCGCTGCCGGAGCAGATAACGTACAAGTACTTTGTGGGACGGCGCGCCATGTTCGATTCCAACTACCGCATGGCCGTGGAGGATCTGTCGTATGCGTTTACGCACTGTCCGGATCGCTTGACCAGCAACAAGCGACTGATTCTCATTTATTTGGTGCCTGTGAAAATGCTGCTGGGCTATTTGCCGCGCAAATCCTTGCTGGAAAGCTTTGATCTGCTGCTCTTCCATGATCTAGCGCTCGCGATGAAGGCCGGCAATGTGAACCGCTTCGATGAGATCGTGCGGGAACAAGAGCTGGTGCTGATTCGCAGCGGCATTTATTTGCTCGTGGAGAAACTAAAGTTCATTGTATATCGCAATCTGTTTAAGAAGGTTTTCGCTATTCGGCAGACGCATCAGTTGGACATGGGTGATTTCCTGACGGCACTGCAGTTTGTGGGCGTAACGGACGTCTCCCTGGATGAGGCGCACTGCATCATAGCAAATCTCATTTACGAGGGCAAAATAAAGGGATACATTTCGCATGCCCATAACAAGTTGGTTGTCTCTAAGCAAAACCCGTTCCCGCCCTTGATTTCAACTTAGTTGAAAGAATAAACTTTTTATTAACAAATCGAAAGGCATTTTTATTTCGCCTAATAAAAACAGTTGCGAAAATGTTGCCGGCAAATACCCGCCAATTAACTAGTCTGCATATATTGAAATGAAATAATAATGAAAAGATTCTTCGTCAGGTATTTAGATAAAAAATTATTGAATTTATGTAACATTTACATTAATATGCATTTAATTTCTTATCCTTACTTAATATTATTTCTATTTAAGAAAAACATCTAATAAATACAACATAAAACAGTCATCGTTTGAACGTACAATTTTTGAAAACAGTATATTAATTGTTTGGTATTAAAAATAAACGAATACAATGTTTTGCTTATCGATGAATAGCCTACTGATTTAAAAGCTGACATCGATAAGAATCTCGCATGGCCAATATTAAATCGACCAACCGCCAAGTTGGTGCAACGGTAAACATTGAAAAGTGCGCGAAATAGGAGCATGGAACAAGTTGATCATTTTTGTTACTCCGGATATAACCAACCGGATATCACCATGGATATAATTGTCAAGCCATATCAACAAGTGAACATGCACAGCTAGCAGGAAACACTTAGTGAGCTTGTGGCATATGAAATAAAGTGCAATGATCGAGTGCCCCAACATGTGCTGCTTTCTGCCCTGCGTACTCACTGCGTCATTTTCAAGGTCAGTCTTCATACATATATTAATCCAGTCTAAGTGCAATATTTACCTAGTTTTCGGTTCCCTCAATGGTCAGCTGCCATAAGAGCTGTCTAAAATTGTTCTCGATCAACTAGCGAACTTTATTGCGCAGTGGACACCCTGTATGCACAACACTACAGTTGGTCAACTGCAAACGCATTTTGAAAACTTTGCAACAGCTGAGCGGTAGAGCTGCAGCAATCGCTCGCTTACTCTCCACTTTCAGCTGCGCTCTGGCCTCGTGCTCTTTTTCTCTCTCTCTCTCTCGGTCTGCGCTTTGGGCTTTTGCTCTAAACCGCCTGAGCAGCATTGAGTCTGGTTTTTGTATGTTTCTCTGCTGTGACTTTGCCTTTTGTCTTTGCGCGCTCGCTTGGCCGCCTTCTCTGCCATCTACGCGTTCACAGTCTGAGTTTGGTACGAAGCGCGTTCGCAACGCGCGCGTTTTAATTTTTTGATCCGTTCGCCGTCTTCATGTACAAGTTTGCTGCGGTAGAGTTTCTTCTGCGCGTAACGTTTGACGACGTCTTTTCTTGCCGTACTCTTTGTGGCTAATTATCGCATTAAATGAGTGAACACAAAAAACGAGCAAAACTCCAGCCAAACAAATTAGGAAATTGAGTAATTACAGCAAATGTAAGAAAAGTGATGCTGTTGTGATTCTTGAACTTGTGAATGATAATGAAATGAATGATCGGTCAAGAGGGACTTTAGTAATAAATTATATGCTTAAAATGTGGCACTTGGGATACACATTTTAAATCATATAATATATGTTCAAAGATTAAAATATGCAAATCCTAAATGCGATAGTATGTTTGATAGTGCAGTTAAGAAATCGATTTGTAATTTAATTGAATTGTTTTGCAATATAGTGATCATCGAATTTAAAACTTCAGAATTTGCCAAAATATGGATAAGGATTTAATGAATAAATCAATTTTAAATCAAAATCAAAATAAACAAACATTTTGATTTGAAACTTCAGAGTTTGCCAAGCCATGCAATCTGGGAATACGACTTAATATTGCAGTGTAGATATATATATTTCAAATTGAATTAGATTGAAGCACATTGATCGTGCAATTGAAAACGCTCGACAGTGCAATTGTTAATCATTCACATGCTTAACGCTGCCAGCCCACCGCATAAAAATATATGCATAAAAACATACGCCTGGCAGAAACCCACAGCAGCAGCAGCAGCCGCCCCAATCAGCATTTGTTTTCTACAACTGGCGGCTGGCTAACCAAAATTGCCAACTTCCTGCGAGTCGTGTGTCTATGTTTGTGTCTCTCTCTCTCGTGTGTGTGTGTGTGTGTGTGTGTCTGTCGAACGAGCGGCGCCGAGTCATTAGCTCCTCGTCATGCCCACTCAAAGTACCGCTATGCGCCGGCTAGCCAATGCCTCTCTGTCTCTCTCGCTCTCTCCCTCTCACTCACTGTAGACGACGACGCCAACATTAGCCACACACACACACACACACATACACTCTCGGTTGGGAGACTGGGCACAGGTCTCTTGTTGGATCCCGGCTGCTGGGGCCCCTTCACTTTTTTCTTTCTGTATTTTTTGCAGCGATAAAGTTGGCGCGGCAAGTGCATTTTCGGATTCGCATTCCGCTGGCCGAAAGTCGCATTCGAGTTTTGCATCTTTTGCGTTTGCGTTTGCGTCGCTTAACTGTAAATTGAGGCATGCCTGCGCCCCTCTCTCTCTCTCTCTATCCCTCGCCGCCTCTCTGTGGTGCATTTCTTTTGTCGTCAAGTTCAATGTGCGTTGACAATTTTCCATTTGGAAATGGGCTGGCAACGGTTGCTTTTCCACTTTGATTTGTTGCGTACTTTCACACACACACACACACACACACACATGCAATTGCCCATTGTATTTGGGCAGCTGTGCGTGTATTTGAATTTATTTTAAATCGATCGGCAATAACCAAATGCGAATCAATCGCCTCTGTCATTCAACCCGGATGTGTCTGCTCAGCCTAATCTAGCTCAGATTCGGCCTAAGATTCATCTCGTTTTGTACACTAAATCATAGATTTGCAGCAAATGCAATCGTTGGTTGTTTTTTGTGAAAGCGCAAGTTTTTCCAACGTTTTTGTTGTAGTGTAATTTTTACACTTTTCCCGCACTCAGAGATACAAAACTGCATAGATACATGCTTTGGTAAGCATCTTTTCACTATTACCATCGTATTTTGTCGTGTTAAAGCCGCTTAATTGAAAGTCTTGACTTATGACTCGAGCGTTAAATGTTTGCTTAAATGTGTGTGAAAAGTCGAATGGAAAATGTGTTTTCCAGCTGTGCTGCATCGTCGAGGAAAAACATACATACACACATATATCTATAGAGAGTTGCATGTTAAGTACGTGTGCTGGAAATTAAAGTGAAATTTAATATGCACTCTTGGATCGGTTGATAAATTAGTTGATCGTTGATCTAAGCCAAAGCGTTTGGGCTGAATTGAATTTTGGTCAATAATCGGTATATTTTCTAGATTTTCATCAGCAAATTAAAGCTAAAATATCAAATTTCCACAGTGTGTTTATAATGAAAGAAAATCCCCACATAAATATTGAAATATCAAGCAATGAGAAATGAAACCACAACTAAACAAAAGGTTAAATAAACAAAAATCAAAACAATAAACAAACAAAATAAAAGTGAATAAATAATCAAATGCTGCATTCGCATCCAGTTTATGCTTATCAGTTTATTTTCATTGTGAATGTGAATGTGAAAGTGGTGAAAAATCACGCCTGCATTTTCGACTAGAAGACAAAACACGCTTGCCGGATTAACACAAGAGGCAGCAGACAGGGAAGAAAGATAAAGGTAAAGCACACACACACACACACAAAATATATATAAATAATAAATACGAACAAATAATTTATAAGTCAAACGAAAGCTTCAAACGAGCCCCACATGATTATCATCTTGCCTTCTCTGATCTTCTGGTTTGCAATTTCATTTGTTTCCATTTCTGTTGTTGTTGTTGTTGTTGTTTTTCTTATTTGTTGTTATAGACGTCTATTGACGGCATCGGGCTGATATTCACTCTGAGCTCATCTGGCCACAAACAAAACTTGTTCGCATCAAATCAATGCGCAACTGACTCATTTCGACCTTTTCGTTAACTGTTTCTAACGCTCTTTTTTGTTTATGTTTCGTATTTTTTTTGTTTCTTGTTTAGCTTTGCATAATTTTGTTTGTGTGCAGTTTTTGGTCAGCTGCGAGTCGCTTTTCAAATAAAAGACACGTTCTGCTGTCGCTAATCAAAAACAATATATATATATATATACATATAAAGCTACTATGTGGGTTTGTACACATGTTTCATAGTCGCTGTAATGTATATACCCAGTTTTATTACTTGTTGGGTATATAAAGTCATAGTTAGTTAGACAAACAGCCCATTTGTTCAATTAGAAAAAATTCAATATGACTTGCAGATTTATTTTATATTCAAATTTAAAATTCAAAAATAGTAATTTTTTTAAATTAATAAATATTTAAATTATATTTTATTTATGTTATTTAATTTTTAAAAAATTAGTTACTTCTATTACATATTTATTTGTTTATTTTTATTTTTTTAACTATGCTTAAAAATCAATATTGCATTACTTTAACTATCTTTAAAACAAAATATTGAAATCTTAAATTTAATTTAATTTAACTAGCATCTGTATTTGTGTTATTTCACTTTCACATGCAAATACTTTTTTAATTCATCAAATGTACATGTGAGTGGAATCTTAAGTCTCAAATACTTTTGAATATTATCAAAGTAAATGAAGATGTGAGCTGAAAATTCTGAAGGTATCTGCAAGTCGATCAATCTGTGAGATATTTGCCTTACTTTCCAGACGGCTGCACATCTTTTACGCAACTTGTCAGCGCTCAATGTCAAGGTTGTTGTCTCGGCGTTTTTGATATTTGTTTATATACTTAAGGCGTCCCGGCTCTTGGCCCGTCTCCATCTTTTGCGAGTAGGCCCGGCTAAAAGAGAGAGAGACAGCCCAACTGGCTAACTGGCTTATTATTGCCGGTCGCTAATTGCGGCTCAACACTTCTCGAGTGGAACGCCCCGACGATGTTTTGGCATTTTGTAATTACTTCATTTACGTTTTTTTCTCGTTTTTTTTGGCAAAGTGTTGCGGGCAATTAATTGAAGCTCACGCCTTAATGGCAAATTTAAGCAGATCAAGATAATTGGGATGACAGAGTTAAGGGCAATAACTGGCTATATCATATAAATGTAAATCTAACCATTATTTAACTACCTGCATATCAATCCGATAGCACGCAATACACCACTAGATTATTAATGAATGCTTTAGGAATTTATCACACATATATCTTGAATAACCCTCAGCTATTTATAAAATCTCAATTATAGCGCTATTTCAAGGCTGTTAATAGCTGTTGATAATTGTGTCATCGCTTGATGATAAAACGCATCCATCATCACCTTTGCCAGCTTTTCGGCATATCAAAATGGTTTTTTTTTATTAAATTTTAACGCATTAGGCCAACGTTTTAGTGATTGGGCCCTGGGCAAACTGGTCGATACCGTTTCAAATGTTCTTTCGCCTAGCAGAACCGTTACAAAATTTCACCCGGAGCGCCAAAGCGAGCCAAACTCTCGTCTCTCGTTCTGGAAACTATCATAAATTTGACTTTTTAATGACAAAGAAACATTTTTATGCGTTTTTTATGTGTGAAACTAAAGCAGCAGGCACAAAAGAGAGCGCAGCAGAAAGAAACAAGCCAAAAGGGCATAGAAACACAAGAAACCGCATATTTAATACCCTTTTAAGATATATGTAAAAGCTTGTTAATTGTAGAAAGTGCTATAAGAAAAGTATTTACAATTTGAAATACTGAACTTTATAGAGGCGAGAAGCAATTGCTTATGTAGATTTTTATAATGATCCTCAGTGCTAAATCCCGAGTTTAGAAATATAAGACAGATGACTTTGTGGCAGTTTATGTTGGTTATATACAATATTTATAAGGGCTTTGCTATAAAATAATAGAATTCGTTTTTATATTCGTTTTAGCTTCAAGTTTAGCCTTGAGTTATCATTCCCTTGACTAAGGCAGCATTATAATATAATCTAAGCGTGATCAAATTGCTTAAAAAGTAAAGCATCTGATCATTGTTAAGTTTGATAGATAAGTTTATTTGAAAAATTAAAAAGGATTAAATTTTTAATATATTTCTTATAAATTTACATTAAACTGAAAATAAATTATAACAAAAATTCGGAATTTCATTTTCCATACACAAAATTTGCATGTTTGCCAGTTTGCTCAACAAATCTATATTTATCAGCTATAATCATGTGCCAACTTAGCAACGTTACATATTCCCTCATCAGATTAGAGCAACCCCAAGCCCATTAGAGAGTATCTAAAAAGAAGACATTACATGCAGTTAGGCATCAAGTGTAAATGAGCGGGAAAGCAGCCAACAAAGGCATCAAGTTAATATAATACGTAATTATAAGAGGCCCCCAGGTGCACAAGATGTATGCGACTAGCAAGCACTCAGTGGCCATTTCTTTAAGGCCAGGCAGCTAGTATGAGTATGACTATGAGTATGAGTATGAGTACGGGTATAAGTATGAGTATGAGTACCCCCTCGGATCATGACTTAGAGAAATGCGCTGGGGCCAGGCGGATGACAGCGTGTAAATAATAGCCAACGGGGTGTTAGAAGAAACCAAACCGAACCAAGCCAAGCCAAACTACTGAACAACAAGTGTAGACCACTAAAGAAAAACTACTGGACAGTAGCTGCGGCAGGTCAATGAACTTTGTGTTGGGGCTCTCAGGCTAAAAACAAAGCGGCAGATTGATGATGGTACTAAATGTGTCATCTTTTTCGGTGCTATATGGCACAGATTTTGCTCAAGTAACTGCAGATTGGCAAGCTAATAGCTTGTGCCTGCTAATTAAGTTGCTTAACTTTGAAATATGTTTTTAATTTTGAGTATAAACAACAAAGAAAGACAGTTAATTTAAACTACTGTTTATTCAGGATTTAGTGGAATTATACAAATATTTGACATTGAAATACAAAATATAATGCAATTTGTTGTTGTTATCTATTTGTTCATTATCTTTAAAATAAGAACTTAAACAAGGTTACAAGAAAAAAAAACACTCATTATTCATATTTTATTTGAATAGAAACAGCATAAAACTTGATTTGAGTCTTAGTTGCTAGTTAGTCTTATATATTAATGGAAGTTTGTCATTTTTCTCAACCGAACCAATAATATTATTTAATATGTCTTTGCTGTGCAGTTTGGCTTATAGCATTATATGTAGACAACGAATTATTCTTTTTTATAATAATAATTTAAATAATATATATTTATTTTGAATACTCAATACTGTTGAGAGAACTATTTAAAAAAATTCTTTACATTTATTCTGATTTATATAACAGATCTTTAAATTCCTCACTCTCAACTTCAACATAGCTGTAAATGTTTTATAGTTATGCTTTCTAGTTTAATTTCATTAGACCACTGCAATTATTTGCTATTTGTCGAAAGCTTTGCTGAAAATATCAGCCATATTTTGTAATCATTTAAGCCGCTTCTTAGACTAGGCTAATGCAAAACTATTGCCTCGTATGCAAAAATAAAAAACTGTTCAAGCTCCCATTGATTTGGACCTATGGCAAACTCGTTGCAATCGGCTCAAGAAATAGAGGAAAAAAACGGTGTTAATAACGCAAAACAGTTGCGTTTTAACATATGCCGTACTTCAGCAGCAGCAGCAGCAGCAGCAGCAGCAGGCTGTGCAATCATTTTAAACGGCAACTGCAACTTCAGTCGGCAACCGGCAATAGCAACAACAACAACAACAACAACAAGATACACACACATCACACACACACACATCACACACACCAGCCGACCGCCTGTTGGCTGCTTGTCTAACTATTTTAACCCAGTTTTGCGCTATGGCCACATTCTTGTAGGAGCGCAAACCATAAACAAGTTTCAGTCAAGCAAAAAATACCTAAATGCTGGCTAAGAAGTTTGCAAACACAAAAAAAAAACACAAAAAAACAGGCAAGCAAAATGTGTGCAAATTGAAATTGCAGCTAATGAAAAGGCCAATTGCAAGTGCGCAACAAGCGAAAAAAAAAACAGAACACAAAAAGCAAAAAAAATAGCAAGTGTTTGAAATATTGTAACTGGCAAATACTCTAGGCCCTTTTGTCGGCATTCTTTCTGTCGCCTCGTTTTACCCTGAACCCATTAAAAATGGGTAGAAAGGGTATGATCAAGTTGTGCAAAGGTATGTTATAGTCATAAGGAAGCATATACAGTATATATATTCTTGATCAGTGTCAACAGATGAGTCGATTAAGACATGTCCGTTGAAAAGTCTGTCCGTCTGTCTAACATGCGGATATCAGAGACTATAAGCGCTATAGACTTCATATTTGGAATATAAGTTCTCTTACTCAGTTCTCAGATCAAGTTTATTTCATTTTATCGATAACTCGTCCCGTTTAAAAGCTTTCGATAAATTTCGATTTCTGACCAGCGTTTTTTGACCATATCTTGAAAGTTATAAGAGCTAGTGGCACCAAATTTGGTATCTATAATCTCGAATAGCATACACATGTAACAAATATTTAACTTTTTGTGGTATCCAAATCCCCCCAATAGTGAAAAAAACCAATTTTTGAAGATATGACCTTGCAAATTACATGCTTAAGCTGCTTGCACTGCTTTGCACTGTATGTATGTCTGGGTTCAGGGTATCTCCTAGTCGGGCACTCCCGACTAGTGCACTCTTATTTGCTTTTGTTTTGTTTCTGCCCAGTTAAAGCGCGCTCTTTCATTGCGCTTAAATACAGGTCAATAGGGATTTACGGTTAGGCGTGTGACCGTTTTCTGCTTTAAGTATCTTGCGGAAATGCGTTGCCCGATAATGAGAGCGCCGGCCGATTAGTTTGGCCCCCCCCTTCCCCCCTCTTTCATGAATGGACACTTTGAGTGGGTCAGCAGCAGACAATAGGTATGGGAAATGCGAAAGGGGAACAACAATGAGTTACAGTCCAAAGCAATAGCTATGGCCAACAGTTATGGCAATCATCAGCTGGCCCGCGCTCTTTTCCATTGTGTTCAGTTGCAGCTAATTTGGCCAGCGTTCTAAACAGACCATTGAGGGCAATGACGAGGAGGAATTGCAACGTTAACTGTACCTAAATTCAATTCACATGTCCTCCATGGTCACTTAGGCGGCCATAGCCAATTAGGCGTTGCCAATGATTTGCGTTTCTAATAGAACCTGTTGGTGTAGCAAAAATAAATCTAAATGTCTACCATGGTCACTTAGTCAATCGATTTGAATGGATCGTTCACATATTGCGATTTAGACTTTGCAATAAATTAGTCAGGCAAAATTAATGGAGCGATATAAAAGATAAATGCAAGCGAGATGAGAGAAGAGATCAAAGTCTAACTGCTCTTATACAAATGTCATTATTGATTTTAAATTGTTTTTAAATATGATCAAAAATCCGAGCTGTCTTTGTTATCAATTGGGAGTTGTAAAATATATAATTCGAATGTCAATGATTATTTGAGAGAAAGCAAGAAAATAAATGCTTATATTACAGAAGAACTCATCTTTTAAACGATAGATGCCAAAAGCAGCTATATGAGTTAGTGATTCTATAAAAAACCATTAAATGCGGCAATCAAAAGGCATATACATAATATTTTTTTATCTGGCTCTGAGTAGGCAAAGTGGAATAGAGAATAATTATAATCACAATATTATCACAATTATTATAAATAACTCTGGCCTTCGGCAAAGACAGCAAAAAATAACCATACTTTAGCTTGAAAAAAGAACACGGAAACCCACTTCAAATATAAATAATTAAAGTGTATGTCAATAATTAAGCAATCCAACAATATGCTCATATTAAGCGCAATAATTATGCCTTAAATTGTTTTAAAATTGTTGCCAAAAATAATTCCACATATGAATAATTGAAATGTATTTAAATAAATTGGCAAACCAACAAGAGCTCAGCTGTCTTCTGTCTTCAAATATTACCAAATATGACTGTTAGCTGTTTATTTCACTGCATTTGCTATATTTTGTGATCATAAACCCAACAAACCAATACCAACTCTGCTGTTTTCTTAACTTCATTTGCTGCAGTATTTTATGATCATATCATGTAAAATTGTTGCCAAAATTCATATTCCCCGGCATTCGAATGTTGGCTGTTATTGAGTTTCCAGTGGCTTGCGCAAATATCCAAAACGAAGCCCTACAAGAGCTCCCCAATCGAAACTCGTCTTGTGTATGGTCAGTAACTCGTTGCTGTCGTAATTGTATATCGTCGTCGGATTGTAACTCTATGGAAAGAGGGAGCCTGCCTGCCAGCTACTATTGCCACTACTACTTGGTATGCCCGGTGCGAGAGTCGACGCTCAATTTCAATTGGTTTGGTGGCTTATTAATTACCTCACCGCACAATTGCGTGTGGCGCATACAAAGCGCCCCCACTCGCCCCCCTCATTCCCCACCACAACAACAACAACAGCAACCGGGCCAAATAGAACCCACAAAAGGTAATACGAGCTGCCCGCTGCTGCTCCGTAAATGGAGCGCTGGCGTTGATGTCAATGCGCTTCCAAAGCCAAACAGTTACATAGATACATATATACATATATACATGCACATATATATGTTTTTCTTTTTAACAGTTGCTTTCTGTGCATAAACAAATGAAGAGTTGAACAACAGCGCACAAAAATTGAGAGTGATTTTTCTGCTTTTTGCTTTTGTTATTTCTACTATTTCACAATTGGCAAACTAGTTTTCGTTTTATTACATTTATTTTGCATATTTTTCTTCAAGTGTCATTCGCAGCGGTTGCTATTTACTTTCAAATGTCAAATGGAGTTGAAGGTGGCCCGGTCTGCATATATAGATTTTGTATATGATTTATATTGAGTCATGTTGTTTTTTTGATGTTTGTAAAAACAAAAACAAATGACTTGAGCGACGAACTTGACTTGGGGCATTTCATTTGCAGCTAGTTGCGAGCTGGACTTTAAATACGTATTCAATTTGTGGAAGGTGTGCGAATTTATTATGCTGTGACAAAAACCAGTCGTTCAAGCATACTATATATACATATATATATATTTTCTGAGAATTCTTTAAAAGGCAAAAAAAACTTAACTTGTGCTGAAAGCTGAAACGGAAAAGTTGCTAGCAAAGAAATAAATATTAGCAGAAATAGAAATAGAATAAAAAGTATGTTAGTTAAATATTTTCAGAAATAAAGTAAAGGAAATATATATTTTTGAAAATACAAGCGAACAAATTCTTAAATTTGATTCAAATAAAAGTATGTTAGCTGAAATATTTGAATTTTTTTACTGTAATATGATTCACATGCAGCCACAACTTAAATTAAATTAGTTTAAATACTTATGCCTGTGCATTTTGATTACTGACATGAAAAAATATAATAAAATAAATAAAAACGCATTTAATTGTTTCAAAAACTTGCGAAAATATGTCAATAGTTGTACATAGTTGACGTTTTTAATTGTCTTGTCTAAACGCACGCATGAATCGCATTAAATGCCTCGCACTTAACAAATCTGCACTCACACAATTTAATTAAATGCAATGCACGATGTGCACAAGCTCATTAACAAATGGCAAACAGCGCCATAAAACAATTTCGTGTCATAAACAAAATCGTGCCATACTCAAAATACTTGCTGAAAATGCCAGTCGAAGTGAAACTTAATGAAGCCTGAGAAAGTTGCGAGCGAGTTGCGAGTTTGGCTGCCAGAGCTGCCCAGCTGAGCGCTCAGCTCAAGTGACAATCATAATTTGACTTCAAAATACATGAAGAAAAAAACAACCAAAAACCAAAAAACAAAAAGACTACAGTGAATAAATTGTATAGAGCAAGAAAAATGCGATAATTGCTAACAAATTTGTCTGACAGCGCATGCCAAACATGCAACAATAATAACAGCAACAGCAAAGAGCAGCAACAATAACAACAGGTCTTTGGAGACGGCCTTAAAATGTGTCCGTCTCTGGTCTCTGGACTTTCGTCCATTTGAGGCATCGATGCAGCACTTGAGACTTGAGAGTTCTTGAGTTGCATCTTTGTGCGCTGACCCAGTTTAAAGCAGCAAGTGGAACACAACACAGCACAACTGCAACTGCAAGGTGGCCATAAATAGCCAGGCGCTGATTTCTAGACACCAGACGCTTACTGGCTTTACCCCTCCTCACATGTGCATCTTCATCTTCACTCAATGGCGACTCAAGTTACAGGTTTCTTGCTCAAGTCTTTCTCAATGGGCAGCGGCTCAGCGCTCAAGTTTGTTGCCTAAGTCTTTCGTTCTGAAAGAGAAACGCAGACACAGACCTCAAGAGCACGACTCTCTCAGCAGACAAAAAAAAACAAACAAACAAGTTTTCATTTGGTTTTTGTATTTTGTTTTTGTATTTTGGGATGCTGCAGAACTTTCTTCCATTGATTCTAGCGGAACGCATATAAATAACAAATTAAGACTTTCTTTCTGCCTGGCTATCTGCTCGTATCTGTTCGTCTTGTGGTTTTGTGTCATCATCTATTGAATTGTTGCCTATTTATTTAGAAGCAGCCAGCAGCCAGCAGCTCTCTAACCCAAATACTCTTTCACCTGGCCAGCAGACGCTAACTAAAGTGTGCACCTTGTGTCATTTGTTGTGTGTGTGTGTTCGGTTTCGGTTGCCAGTTGTTGGCACAACAGGCCAACAGATTATCAGCCCCACCTTCCCCTTTTATGGAGCAGGGCTTCCCCACACTGCGCCTTTATCTGTACCTTCATTAGTTTGACCCAATTTATATCGTCTGCATTTTGGGCTGCTGCGTTCTGTTTTTTTTGTTTTACTTTCTATTTTCTCTTAACGATCTCTAGAATTTTGATCGGCCGGCTTGTTAGCAATTTCGATTTTACGGCGCATATTAAGTTAATTTACTTTCATTTGGGCCTTTTTTTTATAGTTTCCGATTTGAAGTTAAGTATTTTATGCTTTTGATTTGCTGGGGCGTTGCTTTTAGCGCTTCCGTTTCCACTTCAGAGTGAAACAAGTTTGAGTGCGCTGAATTTGGAAAATAAATAAAGAGAAAGGTACTCAAGCGAAAAAGTGGACTAATGAGGGATTTGAATGCCATTCTGAATTATATATACGACAATGTATAGGCTAATATATATATTTGAATAACTGTAGAATCCTTACTATATGTATTTATTTATTAAAAATTCCCAGTACTAGAAGATTATGTCTTATGTTTTTCAATAGTAAATTATAAATAACATTTACATTTTTATTTGATTGAGACTATGTATAAATATATATTTAATTTTTATTTGCAGGTGAGTTCGACTTTCATGGGAATATGATCAAAAGTTATATAAGTAGTAAGTACTTGAATTTATTACAACTCTAAAAGGGAATAAACATAAGCTTTAAGTTTTGTTACCAGTCAACTTCTAGTTTTCTTATTTCGTTTACCATTTATCACTCAATCATAACTTAAAGTTCATTCAGCTCTGGTTTCTTCTCCGTTCTATTTGATTATTATAAAGAAACCATTTGCTTTTGTGGTTAGCTCTGCGGATAATTGTAAATTCCAATTGCTCGGCAACACTTAATGATCGTTTCACATGTGGTATAAACCTTTCGTGAACTTGTCTAAAGATTTCGAGTTCAGACATTTTGGGGTCAACATTTCAGTTAGTTATCGAAATGATTAAGACTCATTTAGTGGGTCAAACGCCTTTCAGTCGAATTGCCAATAAAGTTATAAATCTTGCGGAACAAACAAATTTTTCATTTTTTTACGAGTGCTTGTAAAGAAATATAAAATATGTTGCTCAGAATAGAAAGCAGCGCTAAACAATTAACATAAATTTTTGATATAAGCCGAACTGAAGCCACTTGGGGCTGTCAACGTTTTCTGAGGGTTCTGAGGCGGCATTGTTTGTGTTTCAGATATTTTTAACAAATGAGTTCACGCTTTTTTATGCATTTGCCAATTTGGGTCAAGTGAATCTTTGAAGGGAGCAAATTGTTATGTGCAAAATATGCAAAAATCTAGCTGATAAAAATTTGATTGGCACTTTACCAGCATCATTAGGCTATAATAAATTTAAATGGCTCATAGACATGTGGCTGGCCTATAAGAACCGTTAAGATCGCTCCTCTGCCAGACAGTTTCATTCTAACTCGCGTTTCGTGCGGTTCTCGCCATGATATCCAATCCAATCCTCCTGATCTTCATCTGCTGTTTGGCCTTCTGTGCTGGCAACTATGCGTATAAGCCGCCATTTCGTGGTTATCATTATAACAAGCCGAGTACTCCCGTCCAATCGGATTACATTGATGATCTAATCGAGGGCCAGAAGCAGCAGATCTTGTCAAGTGTTCTTGGCGGCTCGTCTTCTTCTTTCTCGGTCAATGAGCCGCCTTTGGAAGCTGCTCTGTCGCCCTTTGAGAGCAACGATGCGAAGGCTTTTCGTGTCAATCGTTGTGCCAGCTGCAGTGAGTATCAGTCTAGGAGTGAAGCGATCAGAATTTGGATTACTTTCAGCGCTCTTTACACGGGGCAGTTCAAGAGGAGCGAGATAATTATCTGTCAAAATATGAACTTGAATCAGCAAAAAACTTACGCTTTGTTGTTCGTTTTGTTCAGGTTCTGTTTGTAATAGTTCTTATGATCTTTCTATCATTTAAAAAGTGTATTTTATAAGCAAAGCGCCTTACTTGGCTGCCATAATTGGAAAGAAAAGTGACATGTTATCGATAGAAAGTCGCGTTTTCCAACACTTATTATGATTACAAACAAAATCAAATGTTTTAAAAAGTACTGTACAATATAAACGGAAGCAAAAACCAGTGAAATTGTTCGAAAACCTAAAGACATGATGCAAGTGAAGTGTGTATTTAAATATATAAGATTTTATTTGAAAGATTTATAGAAGATCGGTCTAAATCGCCATTATTACAGTGAAATAAGAATATACAAAAATACACATTCAAGGTTTCAAATCCAATCAAGAAAAAGTGAGCAATCAAACTACTAAATTGTAATATCTTACAAATCTGTAAGAATGACTTCGTGTAAAGAGCGCTTTGATCTGTTGAGCTCCCCAACTTGTAAGCTCTATGAAAAACCCCATTTGCAACCTTCCAGCTTGTGGTGTACCCAACGCCAATCGCATTGTGGGCGGCACTCAGGTGCGCTCCAACAAGTATCCATGGATAGCGCAAATGATACGCGCCTCGTTTCTCTTCTGTGGCGGCACTTTGATCAACGATCGCTATGTTCTGACTGCGGCACATTGTGTCCATGACATGGACATGTCGCAGGTCTCGGTGCGTCTGCTCCAGCTGGATCGCAGCTCCACCCACCTGGGTGTTACCCGAGCTGTGGCATTTGCCCATGCCCATGCGGCCTATGATCCGGTGACTCTGGTGAATGATATAGCGCTGCTGCGCTTGGATCAACCTGTGCCGCTGGTGCAGTCGATGCGACCCGTGTGCCTGCCCAGCAGTCGCCGGCAGCAGTTCGACTATCAGCAGGCGATTGTCGCCGGCTGGGGGCTGAGTCACGAGGGCGGCTCCACTTCCAGTGTGCTGCAGGAGACAACTGTGCCGATCATCACGAACGCCCAGTGCAGAGCCACATCGTACAAGTCCATGATTGTGGACACGATGCTGTGTGCGGGCTATGTGCAAACGGGTGGACAGGATGCCTGCCAGGTGCGTCTTGAGCAGCTCGATACCTGATGCCTCATCCTGGTTGTTATATCTCTCTCTCTCTCTCGCTTTCACTTGTTTGCAGGGCGACAGCGGAGGTCCTCTCATTGTGCCGGATCGCATCTTCCGTCTCGCTGGCGTTGTGTCCTTCGGCTATGGCTGTGCCAAACCGAATGCTCCCGGTGTTTATACCAGAGTTAGCAGATATTTGGACTGGATTGCAGCCAACACACGCGATGCCTGCTATTGCAATAAATAAACGAATCATGCAGTTTTCAGTTGTACTTTTAGTTTGTAAATCACAAAAATATACTACTATAAAAAGTGTTGGTGAATTTGATGGTGAATTGGGCGACTTAAATATAATTCTGTTCAGCTGTGCGTAGTTTATTTCTAGTTATTTCTGTATTATTCCCTCCCATGATCAAAACTGCCTCGGGATCGAAAATTGGATCAGTTTTGACAAATTTATGGGAGTTTCAAAAGTTATAAAGGCATTTCAAGTGATTTTGTAGCCTAATCATGTTTAAATATTAATAAAAAATAAGATTCAGTGCTTTTAATTTAAATGCAGAATAAATATAGAGGTCGAACTATAAACAAAAGAACTCACTTTCTTATACGCTAAGAACAAAAATATTGGACAATCGGGAGACTATTAATCCTATAAATAATGCTAGTTACTCTTCTTAAAGTTGACAAAACTGTTTTATTGTTGCTAACCTTGTGTAATATAAAAGACAAGTCAACCAACCAAAAAACCAACAAAGTTCAAGGCTCAAATCAAAGGCCATTGTTTATTATACTAATATCCCAGCCTGCAGTCAAAAAGCGAGGTCGCCAAATTGAAAACGTGTATATGAAAATAATTAGAAAAATCTCTACAACAGCGACAAGTATTTTCCAATGCAAATTTCCATTGCTGTACACCCCCAAGATACTTTCATAAAGCAATTTTGGTTGTGCAAACAGGTTATTGTGTTGGGTTCGACAAGTCAAAGAGGCAACATAAACAACATGACTGGCCTTTCACTTTTTTGTACATATGCTGAGAAATCAATAAGCAACAAAACAACAACAGATACTTCGACCCAGGCAAAAGAGACCAACAAAAAATCCGCATAGCCCGTGACGGTCCATTTTTGGGCGACGTCATCTCTGTGGTGGAAATCGAAGCCAAGGACGTCGGAATCGGAATCGGAATCGCTGACACATTGTTATCACTTGTCACAGTGCAGGTTTCATTCGCGGAGCGTTTAACCCTCTGCGTGCACCTCGCTTGACAAAACTTTATCTTTATCCCTAGTATATGTGGCTGGCTGGCTGGCAGGCAGTCAGCTCGGCCTGCCATGCTGCGATTTAATGGATTGTCAAGTTATTTCTGGTATTTTGTTGTATGGTTGCCGCAACTGCAACAACTGCTACTACTACTACTACTACTGCAGCGGGCACCACAAAACAAAGATATATATATGTACTATAGCTCGCAAACTCGTTTCTTGCCGCAGGCCAAAGAAAATGCCGCATAATTGCCGCCGTCGCGACGCTTCGCAGAGGGTAGAAATGCAGGGTCGGATGGGGGGCGAGGTGGCTGCCTGGGGGGAATGTTGGCCAAATCGACAATGTTGTCAATGCTGCCGCTTTGGCATTTGATTTTATTTTTAACTAGACTGCAAATGATGCCCGGCATTGGTCGGGGTGGATATTAAAAGATGTCCACTACGGATTTAGTACGGCAATTAACATTTTTATCGTATGAAAGCTCAATATGTTAGTTATTTATATGAACATGTCTTGAGAATGTTGCGTCAAGAGCTTAAAGATCGCAATGTTAAGACTTCAACTAGCTTAGGCTTGATAGTCAACATTGTAAGTTAACAGAACTAGCAAATAACAGAGCGCTGTTAAGTGGATAACAGTGGATAGTTTGTTTATTAAAATTAGGCTTGATAGTCAACATTGTAAGTTAACAGAACTAGCAAATAACAGTGCGCTGTTAAGTTTGTTCTTACAGTAGTCGTTAACAGTGGATTTCTGGTTGCTGTAATCGAATTTGAAGTCTTTTTGTTATCCAGATAAGAGTCAAATATTAATTTCTTTTTACTATTTTTTTTATTAATTTTTTAAAGTTTGTTTATGAATCAATTATGAATTTCGCGATTCTATTTTTTGCCTTTTAATTCATTTGAATCAAGCATTATTAGGCATTTATGATTATAAACAAGTATAGCAAATGAAAAGATACATTGTATTTTTCATTTAAAATAAACATCGATCTCGAGCCAGCAATTGAAATATTTTTATTAAATATTTGTAATATTTGTCCTTATACTTTTCCATTACTTGCTAACTTCTAATAGCTCACATTTGCACAACTCACGCACCACTTTTGCAACTTATTTATATCAATTATTTGTAAAAGCAATTACAAGCACGCCAGAGAGAGATAGAGAGGGAGAGAGCGTCCTAGAGAGAGACAGACTGTAACACATTTAGCTATTTATAGGTTTTTGCTTTGGGCGACGTCTCGGATCGAGCAGAAATCCCAACTACAAAAGGAAAGCACACGCATTATAAGAATTCGCACTAAGTGACTTTATTCTGAACTTTGAACTTAGCCAGCAAGACATTCGCCTCAGACATTGCCCCTTCTGTGCAGCAGCGCCCACTTCAATCGCTCAATGGATGCGATCACAGATTGCAGCTCCCGCTGGACATTCACGCATTCCACGGCCAGTTCCACGCAGTGCTCCCACTTGCGGCTGGTGCGGCGCAGGCTGGTCGGCACCAGGGCGCCAAAGATGTGGCCCACTGGCCGCAGATAGCCAAGATCAGGTGCCACCTCGAAGCGGCACAGTTGAAGGCAGCTGCTGCCCCAGTTGGTCGCCTGCTCCAGCAGTCGGCACAGCGCTCGGTAGGGTCTCGAGGAGCTGGGTAGCCTTGCGCTGGCTGCCGTGTGCTGAGATCCTTGCTGCAGGCGGGTTCTGGCCAGGCCGAGACTTGCTCGGGCTGTGTGCGCTTTCAGCGATAGCTGTTGACTAATCCGATCCTCGAGCAGCTGCAGCATATGCAGGTGCAGCTGATCCATTAGGCAGCCCGTCTCCTCCTCCTCGCTGGTGTCTTCTATGCTGGATTCATTTGGAGCTATGCTCATTTGCTTGAACTTATTTACCAATAAGTTGGTTTCCACATTCGTTGTTACCGTTGTGCTGATCTGGTCGTTCATCTGGTTCTTCTCTATGCTCATCTCGTTAGGTTACTTAAATCCTTTGATTCGATACAAGTTCAACTTTTTCGATAGCAAAAACAAGTACAACATTTAATGAAATTTTTGAGTAAAGTCGCTAGGTACAAAAAATTTGATTTGAAATCGAAGCATAGTTTTAATTTGTAATGATTTTTATATATAAGCGCTTTCCACATATTTTTAAAGTCGCATTATTGTTATTAGTTAGTTATTTTGCTATTAAGTCAATAGAAATGCGTTGAAAACACCTAAAACTACCATAGCTTTGTCGAATATTATCCGATTCATCCGATCCCGAGGCAGTTTTGAGCATTGTGTGTGCTCCTCTTTAAATATGCATTTAAGCTTCAAGAAATTTCGCTTTTTCGATTTTTTATGAAACACAAGCCAAGATAAGGCTAACAAGATAGTAGAAATGCCTTGAAAACATCTAAAACTCCCATAAGTTTTTTGTTTTTTGGAAGGCGTCTTTGGGCCACGCTTCGTTTGGCATTTTAGCATATTTCTCACATAAATCGCCAGCGACTTGGGTAGAGAAATTTTCACGCCTCGCTGACCAATGGCCAAAAGACTTTGGTCTGGTCTGGTGTCTGTGGCCTGCTCTTTAATCAAAATTGTGTACAAAACTTATGCCAAATAGTACTAAACACTGTCTGAGTACCGCTTCTACTGCGCTCCTCGGTTGTTACCGCAAGCATTTTAATAAATTGCCAGTTATTAGTTGTTGGTAGCAGGAAAAAGTGCAATTAAAATGCATTCGAGCTGCGATGGGTGGAAAGGAAGTCGGAGGCAAAACAAATTAGCATTAGCATTGACTCGAGCAAAAGAGACAACGTGCTATGAGCTAAGAAGAGAGCAAAAAACATATATACACTGAGATAGTTTCCCATAATTTGCGTAGCGTTGCGCACATAATGAGCTCCAGAGAAGGTATGCCAAGAGGAAGTCTGGTGTGGGGGAGGGGGGAATGCACTGTGGTCACTACCTGTGCATAGCCAATGGTGTGAACTTTTCGCAAAGTGTCGGCAAAGCAGTGCCAAGCGGTGTTAGATAGTCAAGAAGGGAGTGAGATAGAGGGGGCAGCTGCCTTGTTGCATTGTTCGCAACCGCACTTAGTTTTTGTTATTATTGCTGTAGTGGAAATTTGCATAAATGTTTTTAATTAAAGCATTTAAAGCATATTTTGTTAAGTGGCTTTTAGCTGGGCGAGCATACAAGTTTGCTAATGAAATCGAAAAGGAAGTGAAATGCACACATGAATACACACACACACAATTAGCAATTACTTAAAATTAATAAAGTGAGACAGACAAAGAGAGAGAGAGAGAGAGAGTGAGTGCAGCAAAGTTATAAATGTAGCTTGTAATACAAACCAATACAAGATGTACAGTTTTAGTTAAATGTTGTAAAACTTGAAACGACTTGAATATTATTATTTCCACTATAAATTTTGATTAAATTCAATTTAATTACTTAAATTGAATTTAAACAAGTGGGGAATGGGTGTCATCGGCGAAGATTTTATGCTCTTTTCGCTATTTATATTATTATTACATAAATTAGTTATAAATATGTTTGAAAACCAAAACCGACTTCTTGTTGTATGACAGCTATAAGATATAGTGGTCGGATCCGGCTGGTTCTGACCAATGTGCTATCCCTTTGAATAATAAGTCTTTGTGTAAAGTTTCATCGCTGTAGCTCAAAAGCTGGGAGACTAGTTTCCATACAAAAGACAGACAGACAGACAAACATTGCCAGATCAATTTGTTTTGTCACTCTAAGCATACTGGAGATAACTTTTGGGATCCCCGACGTATACACACTTCAGCACAAAGTTAATCTACTATTTTCTTAGAAAGAGTATAACTAGAAAATGTTGTCCATATAATGATCAAGAATTGCTTTACTTGAGGTCTAACTAGATTATTGCAAATCTCTCTTAGCATTTGCAAAATTTGTATACAAATATTTTAGAGTATTTTGTTAAAGCATAGCATTTAAGTATGTTATTACTTGAGGCCTCACTAGATTATTGCCATGCTCTTTTAGTTTCGGCTTTTTGTAAACCTAAAAAAGTTGTAAAAGAAGATTGCTGAGTTTGAAAATAGTGAAAATTGACTTGAAAATGCTGCATGCAACGAATCCGACCAAATGTTGCACGTTTCCTTTTCCTTTTCGTTCTCCGGGCTCATCTAACTAATGGCATCCCAATGCAGAGTTGACATGGCGCTACTATTTTATTTTTCACTCTGTCAACAGAGCTGAAACAATTTTTATTTATGCGCTTTTGTAGCGCCAAAATTCCCGACGGCTGCCGTCAGTCAACAGAGTTGGGAGCTGAGCGCTAGGAGCTGGGAGCTGGCAGCTGACTGTGGACTGGCAGGGATGTGAGTTGGGATCTGGACAGTCGTGGAGGCCGTTTTGAAAGCAATGGAAAGCAAACACAAAAAAAAGAACTGCAAACTGTAAACTGTAAACTATAAACTGGGGAACGCCACTCAAAGTCGCGGCTTCCTGGCTGACACACTTTATGCCTGCCGTCCAAGAGACGCCACTTGCCTTGACGAGGGACAGCGGGAGAGAGATAGAGAGAGAGAGATTGGGTGTGAGGAAGGCCTTTTGGGCTGCCCGTCTAATTGAAGTCGAGTGCAGCTACAGCTACAGCTACAGAAACAGAAACTAACTTTGACATTATGCGCCACAAATTGTGGCAATTTAAAGCCAATTTAAGTCGCTGCAGCAACAACTGAAATATTTCACAGCTCCAGATTCCGAAATGCACCGGCAAGTTACTCAATGAAGCGAATCGCTTTGTCCCACCTCCTCCCCTCTCTCTCTCTCTCTCTCTCATCTTTCACTCGCTGCTTCTACTTAATCCAGAGTTTCAACTGTCTGCCACAGCGTCTAAAGGTAACAATTTATATAATGAAACTGATTTCAAATTTGTGATGTACACGGCCGCAAGCGCGAATCGAGCTTGGTAATTACCCCGGCCCCGGCTTTGGCTTCGGCCAGAAACAACAGTTATAAAAGAGGCGTCCAGAAAAGTCCAAAAAAAGAAGTAGAAAAAAAGACGACAAGCCAGGCCAGAAATGGCTAGCAATTAAACGATGCCCAGATACCCTTTGTTTTTTTTAGAAAAGTTGTAGTTTATAATCAGATATGAGATATGTTTGTGATCTAGAGCTTTTTAATATTTGAAATAAATCAAATAAATTACTGAAATGCTTTTAATTTAATAATTATTATTTATCATTTAAACCGAAAATTATAGAGTTAAGCTTAGATAAATATTACAATACAATTATTTCATTTAAGATCTTTATGAACAGGAAAGAAAATGGTTCTTAAAGCACAAAGCTGCAAAATATATCATTTTTGTAATATAATACCATATAGGTAAGCATATCTATTAATTAGGATATAACTATATAGTAATAAATTCTGCGGGGCAATTGCCTTTTTAATATAAAAAATTCTCTCTTTACTTAAAGCTTGAAAGAAGACTCTTCAAATGTAGTTAATTAAAATATATATAATTATAAAATATTAAAAATGCTCTATTTACTTTAAGCTTGAAAGAAGACTCTTCAAATGTAGTCAATTAAAATATATATAATTATAAAATATTAAAAATTCTCTATTTACTTTAAGCTTGAAAGAAGACTCTTCAAGAATAGTTAGTTAAATATATATATTTATATATATGTATATATATTAATAACTGAGATTCTTTCAAAATTTGTGTGAACTGTGCCTTCGTCACTGTTGAAAAATGTAAACTGTCGCCAGATTGCTATATAGGGTAACTGAAATTGAACAGAAAATTGAAACAAGTTTAGGAACTCAACCGACTGGTGTCGTCGGAACTGTCCGCTTCTGGCTGGCTGGGTTGGTTGGTTGACTGCCTGGTCACCTGTTTGGCCGGCTCGTTTGGGGGATACGTTATACGTTATACGTTATTTCGATAACTCGCCCCGAAAATATGTGTGTGTGTTTGCTGCCGGGCCAAAGAAGAAGAAGCTGCAGCAGAAGAAGACGCAGAACACCGCAACATGATTTGGCAAGTTGGCAACTTTCTTGTGGCATGCAGCAGCAGCAGCAGCAGCAAAAGCGTGCAAAAAGAAAGAAAAACCCGTTGCTAAATCATCTGTTGAATCGCGTAGCATCTTCGGTCTTCGGCCCAACCCAACCCACCTGACTAGGCAACTTTTCGTGTGGGAGTCCGTTGTCAGATTTTGCGGTTACTTTGAAAAATCTTTGGAATTTATTTGTATTTTTGTTGTTGGTGTTGTTGTGCTTTTCCTTTAATTCTTTCTTTTTGTTTGATAAAAAAGAAAGTTGACATAAATTGTTGGCCCCCAAGTTTGCTTTTTTTTTTGCTTCTTCTCTTCGCCCATTTGAAGTTGCGGTAGCAAAAAAGTTGCACAGTTGCTGTTTTTGCTATTTGCTGTTGTTATTGTTGTTTAATGTCGTGCGCAGGAAGGAAATAGCTTGGCTTGGGGGGAGGCTGAAGAGTTGTGAACTGTGGATAGTTTTTGGCAAGTTAGTGTGGGATTTTGGTGTTGAAATGAAATGCATTTGAAAGTTCGTGAAACAAGTTAATCGCCTTTGTCTCTGCTGGTTTATGGCTAGCTGCAAAAGAAAAGTAATGTGATAAATGCGGCTGTAAAGTGCACAGACATTTTGTTAAATATAAATATTTATATAGATAAAAACACATTAATATTAATTGACCTTATCTTTCTTTATTTGCAGCACAAATTAGTAACCAAACTCAGCTGGGACAACAACCGCACAACCGAAGTTCACAAATCAAGTTCATCAGCTCAGGCAACAACCAAACAGAAAAATATCACCAACGTTTTGCTAGCGCATGCCACAACCTAAGCGCAGTCACAAGCCCAAACGATCAGCAAATAACACGTCACATGTTTAAAGCTTTTTCCAACACAAAATGGACTCAACAGCAGCAGCAGCAACAACAACCACAACTACAACAACGACAATGTCGCAAAGCAATGACACAAACCCCACAGCAGCAACGGATGAGGACTACATAACCGTTGTTGAAGTCGACGATCCCACATCGTCCACCAAAGACACCAACCACTTGAAGAAGCTAGTCAAACGGCAAAGCTCCGTTGCCGAAGACTCCTCATTCATCACCGTGCTGACAATCAACGAGCAGCAGCTGCTGCAGCAAAAGCAGGAACAGGCACAGCATCTGGAGTCCGAGCACGTCACCGTCTATCGACTGCCGGGCGAGCGGCTCGGCTTTGGCCTGAAGTTCCAGGGCGGCACTCGCAACACGGAACTGGTGCAGAAGCTATATATACAGTCCTGCGCCGCCGACAGTCCCGCCTCCAAGGTGGCCACCAGTTGGGGCCATCTGCGCGAAGGCGACGAAATACTCAGCATCGATGGCCGACACGTTGATCAGATGACGCGCATCGATTGCGTGCGCTGCCTCAAGGATAATGTGGCCATTAAGTTGATTGTGCGAGATGGTCATGGCCAGAAGCCGCCCAGCGAGGAGGAGCAGCAACAACAGAGCGAGCTGACCATCTCACTGAATGCACAACCGCCGCCGCCACCGCCAGTGCCGCCACGCAAGCTGGTGAAGCGACAGAACTCCCGGGAGGGTCCCCTCAACGTGCAGCTGGTTGTGGAGAAGCCACTGACGCCGCCACCAGATGCCGAGTACTACATTAATCTGTTTGCCGAATCCCTGAAGGCGGGCTCCGAGTCGGATGATACGGCCAGCACGATTTCCACAGTCATCGACAAGCTCTCAATGGGCTCCAATTACTCCTCGGACACGGAGCTGGCGAGCAGTTTGAATGCACCCGAGCTGGCCAAATTGGTGCAGCCGTTTACGCTGCTCGAGCAGGAGTTTCAGCTGGAACCGCCGCTTGGGCAGCCCAAACTGCTCATACCGGGCAACAACTACGAGAATGTCGAGTTCAAAACGGAGAAAGTCAATGTCTATGAGAATGTGGAGCTAAAGAGTCCGCTGGGCACGCCAACGCCCAAGCCGCGCGTCCTGCTCGCCACCGTCGAGCCCAAGAAGCGTTCCATAATACCCATGCCGCGCAAGATTGCCACGCCCAGCAAGCTGCCCATTGAAGTGACGCCGCCCCGAGTGCCCAGCACTGAGCCCATCGAGTCACCCAAGACGCCCACAAATGAGCTGCGGGACTACAGCACAAAGATACCCAAAGCGAAGCTATTGAGTCCGGGTTTCTCGCGCGCCAAAACCGAGGGCGAGATTAAGCTGCATCTTCAGCCGATTAAGCAACAGTCACCGCAGCTCAAGTCTCGCATACCCATTGTCACAACGCCTAGTTCTGTGCAGAAGTCACCGCCAGCTGGCAATAAGTCACCTCCAGCTGTCAGCTCCAACATTCCTCGCCTGCTGCAGAAGCAAAAGTCCGAAACAGATCTGAAACTCGGACTCTATCGCAGCAAGTCCAAGGAAGCTAGTCCCAGGGCGCCCCTGCAACGTGCCAACTCAGCGGAAGCGCCCGCTAGGACAACTCCCGAACGCACCTATATACCCGTGCTGCTCAATAGCAACTCCCGCAGCAGCTCCAACTCCAACGAATCGCTCAGTTCCATTTGCAGCACGGGCAGCAATGGACGCTCACCCAAAGGACCCAAGCCGAAGCCACCGGAGCGCATTCAGTCACTGCCCAAGACACAAATCCCCAAGCTGCAGGCGTTGCCAACGACGCCGCCACAGCAGCAGCCCAAGCCGAGCATGCAGACCTTCCGGCAGACAACTCCACCCACCACTCCCGTCAATACACCCTCGCCCACCAGCAATCGGGAGATACGCTTCAAGATACAGACGTACGAGAGCAAGGAGCAGGATGAGGACAAGCTGCCCAGTCTCTTCGATCTGGTGCACAAGCAGGATGCACTGGAGAAAGAGGAGAGCACACCCAAAGCACAACGTGACATAGCTGCTCTGCTGGCAGCAGCAGCGGCGGAGGCAGCGGACCTGTCCAGGGAATCCCCACCACCTCTGGTTGTTGGCAAGTGCACCAAGATCGTGGATGATCAGCAGAGCAAGACGTGCTATTCAAGCTCCAGCAGCGACGAGGATGACACCGAACAGGATGATGTAGATGCCGCCGAGCGCGAGTATATCTGTGAGGATGGCGAGAAGCTGGGTCCACCGGAGCTTATCAATGGCCCGGGACCCTCGGAGGCCTACTTCAACATGTATTGGCATTCGAATATGCTGCCCACCATTGGTGAAGTGGAGGAAGAATTCTCCTCGCTGGAACCACAATCGCTGACAAATGGGTGAGTTTCAAGATAACTACAGCTTAATCCGTTGAGGTTAGACCTGACTTGAGCTAGAAAATATAGATTACAGGTTAGGGATAGCAGACCTTCAAAGGTGAATAAACAGACTGAGGAGTCAACAGAACATAAATTGATTCATAATCGACGAAGCACTTAAAGTTAATACAGATAAGATAACTTCTTTGGGATTTAGATTGTGATTTATATAGATAAAGCTGTCGCTAATGTTAATCAAAGTACAGTGGTCACTCGCAAACGTTAGCAAACATAACAATTGAATTATTTCTTTAAAAAATGTAGTATTTAAGGTCTCAGAGGCTGTAAGAGCTACGAGTTAACATTGCTGTAATGATAACAGTTCCACTGCGCTGTAATTTAAAAATAACGTATGTTAAGTGCTGCCCCTCTACTCGATTCTCAAGAATTCAAGTGAGGTCTGCAGATTTCGATTTTTGCAGTGATCTTTATATGTGAAAATTGTGTGATGTTCATATAATAAACTAATTCTCTGCTCTCACTAGGTAACTCACACTTACTCTCTCTTACCCTCACCATCAAATTCTCTTTATCTTCCTGCTATCTCTCTCTGCTAGAACTCTCTCACTATTGTTGTTTCTCTCTATCTGACTGCTCTCTCTTGTTTTTTTTTTTTTGACAACATTCTCTCTGTCACTACTCTCTTTTTCTATTCTGCTACTAAAATCTGTCTTACTTTTTCTCTCAAATCTATTACTACTCTATTTTTCTACTGCGCCTCTCACCTCTAACTTTGTATTACTTCTCTCTCTTTCTACTATATGTATCTCTTACAACTGTCTCTGTCCTCTCTTACAACTCTCTCTCTCTCTCTCTCTCTCTCTCTCTTATCTCTTACAACTCTCTCTCTCCTCTCTTACAACTCTCTCACCTCTATTACAACTCTTTCTCTCTCTCTCTCTCTCTCTCTCCTCTCTCATTTATTTTTCTCTCTTCTCTCTCTCTCTCTCTCTCTATCTCCTCTCTCTCTATCACTCATCTCTCTCTCCTCACTCTCCACTCCCTCTCCACTCTCTCTCCACTCTCTCTCCACTCTCTCTCCACTCTCTCTCTCCACTCTCTCTCCACTCTCTCTCTCATCTCTCTCCTCTCTCTCTCTCTTTCCGATCTCTCTACTCTCTATTCTCTCCTCTCTCATAATCTGTCTCTCTCTCTCTCTTCCTCTTTTACTAATTTTCCTCTCTCCTACTTTCTCTTTACCTCACTACTGTCTTTTGTGGTTTTTCATAACTTAATATAATACAATGAAACTATTGTTAACCCCAGACTACAATTAGAACCTTACGCAATCCATCATCAGCTAGTCATGATTTTTTTTTGGCCACTTTTGCAAGCTTTTGCTAAATAATGGAAATGTGTAAATATTTGCCATATATACTATAGCTAAATAGAAACTTTCACACATTGAGGATTATGGGCTGGGGGCTATACCCCCGTTTATATAGTCCGATAAGACAAAATGCCGGTGTGTTTACTAACACCGCCAAGCAGCGCACTGATAATGCCGCACACACAAATTTATTTCGTATGCGGTGATAACAGTTAATGGCAAAAAGCATTCAGCGAACGTTTGTACCCCCAATTAGTTATATTTTCGAGGCGAAAGGCAAAGGTTTCGGTGTGCTTTCAGTTCGATATTTGAAACCAGGCAGCTGACGGTGCAAATTTCCGTTTGCTGTAGCAACAGGTGGGAAACAACGAGCAACGAACAACGAACAACGAATCGACAATCGACAACAATTAACATGCATACATATACACACACATTTTGTTTTGATAAGCAGCAATCACAATAATTACTCAATGTGACATTCTGTCTTCTATTCGCAGTGCGTTCGTGGAGGAGTTGAAGAAGTTGCAGCCAGCAAAGTTGGCAGCCAAAATGGAAGTCCAAGCGCAAAGCGACGATAAGATTGCGTCCAATGACGCAGCCGACTGCGATCAAACAGCTGACCCCGTTGTGGAGAACAACAGCAACAGCAGCAGTAGCACAACGAATCACAGTGAAACAGTGAAGAGCAGCAAGGAGGAGAGCCGAGAGGAGAATAGCACCAAAACGCAACGCACGATAACCACAAAAGTGGTGACCACAAAGACCAGCAGCAGTACCATGAGCAGCAGCAGTTCCTCCAGCTTTTTGAGTACGCCCACCGCTGACATTGCCTTCAAGCTGCAGCCGTACGAGGATCGCGAGGAGGCGCCGCCCGGGAGCAGCGGCAGCACCACAACCATACACGAGGAGCGACGCGTTGTCAGCGAACAGCAAACGCTGAGCGAACGCAGGATCAAGGACGCACTGACCGGCGAGGAGGAGCTGCTGACCAGCGCCGAGTCCAAGTCCAGCAGTGCACGCTTCAAGAAGATCAGCAGCAACGACAATCTGCTCGACCTGGCCGATGTCGAGCAGCTGCAGCCGTTGACTGCCCACGTTGTCTCAGCGGAGACGCGTCTGACGGAGCGACTGGACAATCCACAGGATAAACAGCATATTGAAACGGGTATACTGACCTTATCCGAATGTGGCAAACAGCTGCAGCTGTCCGAGCATGGCATCAGCTACACCGAATGCGAGCAGACCGAGCAGCAGACCTACCTAGAGGGTCAGCAGCTGCTCAACGATCAACTGGTGGATGCGAATGCCACGCCCACACTCGAGCGGGAGCTCAGCGAGACGCTGACGGTGAGCAAGGATGGTGAGAAGCAGGTGACCAAGCGGCTGGAGCAGAGCAAGGAGACGGCCTCTAAAAAGGGCGCCAAGCTGCTCAAAAAGACCGACGAGGAGCGACGACTCGAACAGGAGGCGCAAAAGATCATCGAGAGCTATCAGAAGGTCAAGAAGGAAACGGAGAAGCTCTACAATCTGGAGCTGGCCAATGATGATGAGCAGGGCTTTGATCTGAGCGCATTTGAGCAGGTCGAGGGTCAGCCGGCGGAGAAGATCGAAGAGGTAGTGGTGCAAAAGAAGGAGCAGCAGGTTGAGGCTGACAACGAACAGCAGGTTGAGCCTGTAGTGCAGCAGGAAAAGGAGCAGCAGCTGGAAGCTGAAGTGGCGCAGAAAGAGACAGAGAAGATTGAAGCGGAAGTGGAAGTGGCACAGGAAAAGACAGAGCAGATTGAAGCGGAAGTGCAAGTGGAACACGAAAAAGAGCAGCAGCTTGAGGCTGAAGTGCAGATTGAAACTAAAGTGGAGCAGCTGCTCGAATTTGAAGTGGAGCAGCAAAAGGCAGCTGAAGTGGAGCAGCGAGTGGAACAGAAGCTCGAGGCAGTTGCTGTCGAGGACGATTTGGGCTATGTGCTGCACAAAAACATCATAGATACACCAAAGGTCAGCTCGCCCAAATCGTCAGCCAAGTTGTCACCCAAACCCAAACCGAAACCGCCGCTGCCCAGCAGCAAGCCCAAAGTATCACCCACTTTGGTCAAGCCCAAGACAGCGCCTCCACCCGTGCCGAGTAAGCGCAGTGAACTGGGTCTAAATGGCAAACCGACGCCGACACAGCGACGCAGCAGCCTGGAGCTGAGCGTTCCACCCAAGCCCCTGGAGCGCATCATTGTGGGCGTGGAGCAGACCGAGCAGGCAAGCAGTCCAATTATCACGCTCGCCAGCGTTGATCTGCCCAATGTGACAGCTGCTCCTGCTGCTCCTGCTCCTGCTGACAATCTGTTGGCACAAGCTGTTGACCTGCTGCAGGATGAGCTGCACTTTGAGAGCCATAAGCTGCCCAATGCAAGCAGCAGCAGCAGCAGCGACAAGCAGCGTCCGGTGGCGTCCGGTGAGGAGCAAGTCAATGGCATCGTTCTGAGTGCCAGCTCATCGATGACATCAACAGCGTCGTCATCGTCATCGCTGGCGACAACGCCAATAACAACGCCAATTTTGGTATCAGCAACGTCATCACTAGATTCGGTCAAAAGTGTCATCGAGGTCATCAATGGCCATGCCACTGACAGCACACACAGCAACAACAACACCCAAAACAACAACAGCAATAGCCCAAGTGCTGCCGTTGTTGCCACTGATGCACCCATTGAGCAGCAGCAGCAGGAGCAGCAGCAGCAGCAGCAGCAGCAGCATATGGAGAATGTGTCAACGTTGGCCTTCGATAGAGAACACGAAACAGGTGAGTGCATGTCATGCTCCATGTGTACTACTACACTCTATGTCAGGTGGTGGGGTAAGCTATGATGCAAGTGCTGGGACAAGCCAATCAGTTAGTTCGAACATTGTGCGACTCATGCTCATGCTCTTAGTATTTGCTGACTTCTTTTAATGTTGCTAGCACTTTCGCTCTGGTAGATTTTGCATCATATTTTATATCTTTTTCTATACATACATATTTTTTAAATTTATTCTCAAAATTGTCTTGTCCAAAATAAATAATTTGCTAAATTACTGTATATTTTGATAAGCGGCACGAGCCTTAATTTTCTATATTTGATTAATTTATTTAAATTAATTCCTGCAATACTTAAATTGTAGACTTTTGAATAATGTTCATTCTTTTGTATACATATTTTTTAAAATTGTTCTGAAGTTAAATTAGAATTTTATGTTTATTATAATATGAACTTAGTTTTGGGCTGAATGAAAAAAGGCTTGATCTATTATATCTTTTATATCTCCATTTAAAATGAAATAGAAACAATTTATAAAATTAATGCAATATGTATTATTGTATAAATTGTTTATATATTTATTATATCTAGTCGTTTTTTGTTTAATATACTTTTATTTTTTGTGTGATTAACCATTAGAAATAGTATAAGAAATATTACACGAATGCCAGCTTCCCAGAATTGTGACACAAATTCTCAATAAGAAATGTACAAACTCAAACTTTTCGTATTAGCCACAAATGCTAATATTAAATCACATAGGTCTTAATCGAAATTTCTGCATAATTTTGTTATTGGCCATTTTTGGTTAGTTTTCTGTGCAATTCTATCGCTTGGCATTCAATTTGAAACTTATTACGAATTCCCCAATGTTCAACCTGCTGAGGAATGCGAAATGTGGGCGTGGCTTATTGTTTGCCCAGCAGCGCTCAAAGGGGCGTTTTGTTGGTGTGGTCAATGCGGCTTCCAACTGTGCCCCTTAGCTGATTTTTGACAACTCTCGTCCTCCAAACCAGACAGTCTGTCAGTCTGTCAGTCTGTTAGTCTGTTAGTCGGACGCATCCAATTATTGGTCACTATATGAGTTTGCAGCGAGTTGGCACTGTGTGCCCTCTCCCTCGGTTGGCATTGACCACAATTTGCGACTCCGGAGTCCCTCTGCCTGATCTACTTGGTTTTGCATTTTGTTTGCCTTTTGGATATGCAAAATGCCACTAATGGACTTTATGGACTTTTTGGCCCAACTGAAACTGAAGCGTTGCCTCGATTTTCGGACAACAGTTTTGCTGGTCAGCAGGGGACAGTTATTAGTGGCCTACATTCAGCCGGTGCGAATGCAATTTACGTAGTAAATGTTTAAAGCGGATCTAATTTGCTGACGAATTTCTGGACTTAGGTTACTTAAATCTCATTGGCACTTCTTTAAATTTATCTTTTATCTTTTCTAAAAATCTTTTATATTACTATCAGTATTTTCTATTCATACTTTTGATCTGAAGTTAAAGCAGTTTATTTATTTCTATTGTTCACTAGATTCAGTCAAACACAAAAACATTTGATTGAAAGTTATATTTGTTATGTGTGATAAAATCTTTATAATAGTATATATATCTTCTTTAATTTTCTTTAATATTCAACGCTTAACAATCCCCCTGTCAAAGCACATGCATATCTTTTGTCTGTTTTTCCAGCTTTATTAAATTCCGAATTCCTTGCTGACATTAGCCTTAATATTTAGTATATTTGTAAAATATTGGCAAATATTTCCGAATACGGAATATGAGTTGAACATTTAATTTGAATGTAAAACCAATGGGCTAAAATATGGTCAACAATGTTGTAAATTATAATATCGAATATGCTGCAAATTATTTTTATTTAACTGCGCACAGCAGCACACAAACTAAACAATGTATAAATAAACCACTAGAAATATACGCAAAATGCAAATTGAACGTAACAGAGACAGCAATAGAAAATACGTATACGCATTACGTATACGACCGGGTGTGTGTGTGTGTGTGTGTGCGTCTTGCTCTAACGTAATTGTTTGGCTTAAATATTGCATGTGCATTGGATTAGCGTTACCTGTGTGCAAACGAGACATTTGCATTTTTCGGTTATAACAACGAAACCAAATGCAATGCAAAGCAGCCACAGAACTACACAGGAGGGCAGACGGACGGACAGACGGACGTAATAAAATATTGGGAAAATGTTTTAATTAAACAAAAACTGACAAATATTGGCACCTGCATGCACACATCGCACACAGGTGCGAGTGAGGCATGCGACAAAGAATTTGCATACCAAAATGCATTTCGGGGGCCAGCCAGAGATTGGTTCGTGGTTCTGTTCGGAGTTTGGTTTTGGTTGAATATCCTTGTTGGAAAATATTAATGAAATTTTGCTGCCAACTGAATTGCATTTGCATATCATACAGTGGGACAATGACAATCAATTGTATTTGTAATACAAATACTCCAATCTAATCAATAAGCAGCCAGTTAATTGAACTATAAAATCATTATTTTTCGAGTAATCTTTTGTTTTTCGGTATATTTATAATATTTGAGTCAGCTGGAATAGTTTCCGCTTGCCCACTGTCTTGATTGGGTTTCGCTTTCAGAAGGTATTTATGGTACATTGCTTTTAGTGTTAAATATTTGGGTTGCGTCACGCTGACTGATAAAACTTTACAAATAAGCAATTTCATTGTACATTTCGTTGCGTTTATTCGTTATTCGTTTGTGCTAATGCTCTTTTTACGCCCTTATGCATAACTAAATAAATGGGTGAAATAGTTGCTATATTGATTGTATCTAGTCTCCCATATATATAAATATAAATTTTGCTTAAAATCAGTTTATTATATCGTACATAGCAATTTAATTAATATGTCGGCAATCACTCACATTTTTTTACTTAGTGAAATATGCAATTGTAGGTGCGTTTTTTATACACATTTTTCTGGCATTTCGTTGTGATAAAAGCAAATATATTTACGCTTCGCTGAATTTCGTAATTACAACCCTTTGTCTGTCTCTATTATACACTCTCTCCATCTCCCTCTTGTTATCTGTTTGATGATAATTATTTTTATGACTGAACTGCATTGATAACTGTCGGTTCGAATATACGTTTCTTATCTGTTGTCAACAATTTCGTCTGTGCCCCGTTTGATTTTGTGTCCATATGGTGATTGCTTCGATAAGACCTTATCAATATGGCCAAAGTTATGCATGTTGTAATTAGCTGCCGCCCCCAACACTGAATCGAATCGCATAATCCGCCAATCCGCAAACAGTCACAAACACCCAAACCGAGCTAAGCCAGCTGCTCGGTTTGAACTGTCCGGGCTGCTGTTTTCCGTACTCCAGTGCTCTGTGCTCAGTGCTCAGTTTGTGCACTCAACACTTTGAAATTGGATTTTGAGCCATAATGACCAGCTGACTGACTGACTGGGCTGACTGACAAGCTCCCCCTCTCTTCAGATAGCATTCGGCATAATTGCTTTTGGGCACATGGCACCCACTCAGGCGCCTGCGGTTCGGGCTTCTACAGCACGTAGGGAGTACACACTTGGCCCACCACTGGGCTAATGAAAATGCATGACGTCAACTTGGCCAACAGACTAGAAGTGCATTCGAGTCCTGTGCGCCAGGCTGTGTCTGTTTGTAACAACAGGGGTTGCAAACAAGCTTTGGTAAGGTTCCTTCAGTTCGTAATGGTGTTTGTAAAGACTATAGCAAATAAATATATTAAAAGAGAATATTTTAAATATGTGAAGTACATATAAAAAAAAACAAAAACCATCAAACAAATATATGAAGATAAATTTGAAAATATTTAAAATAGATAAAAATAAACAAATATATACATACATATAAAAATATTTATAAAAAATGCATTTGTAATGAAATCAGCTAAAGACTGTAGCAAAAAATATATTAAAAGAAAATACGTACAATAAATATTATTAAATATTTATTAATATATATTTTTCCTTCAGTTCGTTTTGCGTTTGTAATGAAAGATCAAACTGAAAATAGATATTTTATGAAATAATCATTATAAAATAAATATATAAATTAATACCACAAAAATACCTTTTGCAAATCAATCTCTTAGGTTTATTTATCTAAAAAAAAACTTTAAGTTGCTTATTATAAAATATATTTAATTATTTGTATGAATATATTTGAGTCTTGATTGACAGACATTTATCGTTTTAGATTTCAACTCTCTACTTCTTGGTTTTAATTGACTTTCTACCAATTAATAAAGCATTTCTATTGCATACTTTAAAGAGCATTTTTAAATAACTAAAGACTAGAACTTTAGTGTAGCTGCAGCTACTTTTTAAGTAGCCAAAAGTATGCCAAGGAAAAAAGCGATTTTGTTCTAGCATTAATATGAGAAAAATACACAAATGAAACCGTTAGTTAAACAACTATATAATAGTGTATTGCTAATTCGTATATTTATATAGGCTTTGCAATTTATAGTGGTTTTTCTGTCACTCTTGCTGCACTGGGGCTTACAATTTTCAATTGACAGCCTTGTCTGTCTGTTCGTTTGATTACAAGTGTTGTAGACATTTGCGGGTAGCCCCCCTTTCCCCCACCCCCTCTAAAATCACACACAGCTCGTTTTGTGTGTGTCACGAACATTGCGCAAAAACTGATCGCTTTTGTGCATTTAAAATTAATTTGTAATTAATTTTCAATTCGATTTTCGGTGCTACCTTCTCGATTGATGTATGGTTGTTAGTTGTTTGTTATTATTGTTGTTGTTGTTGTTAGCTGCATGTAATTACATGTTGTTCTAGTTGTTGTTGTTGGCGCCTCGGGGTCTTTTGATTATATTTCGTAGCTAATGTTGTTTGCGGTTTCGCCGTTTGGTAAATAAAACTATCGACTATTGACTCTGTCTGCTTGGGTTTGGTTTGTTGTTGGTCTGTTGTGGTTGTGGTGCTTGAATTAAATATTTTGGGAAAGTAATTCATAAAACTAGCAGATATGTATATCTATTAATTAGACTAGATTAAACACTTTTATGAATTGAGCCTAAACTGAGAGTGTTAATAAGCACAACTTAAATAAAGCAAATTAACTTTAGAAGGGTTGCACAGATGAAAGCTTTATAATATGCTTTTCAGTTTTGATTGTAGTACTAATATATATAAACAAATAATAAAAAATGCTTGGCAATTTATATAAGCCAAAACTAAATTCGTAAATACAAATTTAATTTAGTCAATATAACTTAAAAAGCAGTAAACATTTTTGTAAAACACTTTAAAGCATCTATTAAACTCCAAAAAGGTAGAATTCATATTTACATAGACTAATTAATTGCTATTTTCAAAAGCACATTGCATTGAAAAATGACAATAAACTCTGCAAGAACTTACATATATCCGAAAACACAATTAAAGTTGACACGCTTTTCAAAATAACCACTGTGAAAAAGACCATTTCTAATAGTTTTTATCAATCCACTGGGTTAACACCAACAACAAATCGATATGGATGCCACAAAGTAACGGTTTTAACGGCAATTCCAACTCCAATTGCAATTGCAATTGCAATTTGGCGTCCACGGAGCGAGTAGAACCACAAAACGCTGTCAAATTCACAGTTGATTTGATTGATTTTAAATGGCATTTAATTTGACAATCGATGAGCCAGAAAATGCACCAACGAACACTTTGAGAGGCGTTCGACCGTGGGTCAAAGGGCAAACGGATTGACTGATTTGATTTGATGGCGATGCAGCTGCCACATAAACAATTCAATGACTGCTCCATAAATATACATAGGTATGCAAAATATAATATGAAAACTGTAGACTGTAGTCTGTAGTCTGTAAAGCAATGAATTATGACAGAAGGATGAATAATTGAATTCCTTCTCTTCATCTCTGCAGTCATTTACTGTCCACTCGAGCGATTCGCTTGTGAAATATGAATTCACTTCCTTTTATGCCCTGGCCATATGTATGTATATATATTTGAGTTATTACATATTGGCTCCAGACACTCCACAAACAGTCGGCGAAATAACATAAAGATGGCCAGTCATCGGACATTGAGCATTGAGCATTGGGTCAATATTGTCAGCATATACTTATATATGTATGTATATTTAAAAGTGCAGCGAGGTGCGAGTTGATAAGCAAACAATGACAAGTGACCGTTGAATTGGCCAGAGCGACCCAGTTTGTAAATGAAGAGCATAAAGAAACTTTCTTGGTTTTGCAGCTATATGATTAGTTAATGTTCGCTTAAAGCCATTTTAAAACAAGTGCGAAAGGATTATCTTCGGCGCGCCGAAGATTTCATACTCTTTTCGAACCCTTAGACAATTTTCACTCTGCTAGCTGCAGCACTTTCATCTGTAAAAATTGATATCATATGATATGTAATGTAATGATGTAATGTATGTTTGAATAGTAAGTATCTGTGCAAAGTTTCATCGCGATAGCTTTGAAAACATGGGATTTATGGCCAAAACCGACTTCCAGTTGTATGGCAGCTATAAGATATAGTGATCCGATCCGGTCGGTTCCGACCAATGTGCTGTCGCTTTGAATAATAAGTCTCTGTGCAAAGTTTTATAACGATAGCTCAAAAACTGAGGGACTAGTTTGCATACATACAGACAGACAGACAGACAGACATACAGACAGACAGACAGACAGACAGACAGACAGACAGACAGACAGACAGACAGACAGACAGACAGACAGACAGACAGACGGACATGGCTAGATCAATTTGTTTTGTCATTCTAAGCAGTAACTTTTGGGGGTCTGCGACGCTTCCTTCTATGCGTTACAAACTTCAGCACAAACTTAATATACTATTTTCTTCGAAAAGAGTATAATAATAAATAAATTATTAGACTCTCTTGTAGCATGAAGTAATTAATTTAAATTTTTGTAGATAGCCTTAGACTTTTTAAATAAAATAGTTTTCGGAATTTGAAAAAAAGTCAGTACGTTTTGGATATTTAAGTTTTTATACTCTTTTCGAAGAAAATAGTATATTAAGTTTGACCTGAAGTTTGTAACGCATAGAAGGAAGCATCTGAGACCCCCAAAAGTTACTGCCAGTATGCTTAGAAAAACAAAACAAATTGATCTAGCCATGTCCGTCTGTCTGTCTGTCTGTCTGTCTGTCTGTCTGTCTGTCTGTCTGTCTGTCTGTCTGTCTGTCTGTCTGTCTGTCTGTATGTATGCAAACTAGTCCCTCAGTTTTTGAGCTATCGCGATGCAACTTTGCACAGACACTTATTATTCAAGGGGACAGCACATTGGTCGGAGCCGGCCGGATCGGACCACTATATCTTATAGCTGCCATACACCTCAAAGTCGGTTTTGGCCATAAATCCGATGTTTTCAAAGCAATTGCCTTAAATTTCCTTGTACACTTGAACATCCTTATAACTCATCAATGGGTAAAATCGAAAATCGATTGAGTCATAAACAGCGAAGATATTCGTCATTAAATATTTTGAAAAAACAGGTGCATATGAGCAAACAAAGTCAAGCACAAGAAAGCTTTTGATAGTCTGAGCAAACAAAGTCAAGCGCAAGAAAACTTTTGATAGTCTGCTCTTCAAGGTATTTTGTCATCGATCATCAAAACGGTTTGTGGCGTAAGGCGTAAAGAGCCGCGCTAACGAACGCAAGTTTCGGAAGTTCGAACCTCGGCGGCGACTGATTGTTAATTTAATACTTTTTTCTTTTTCTTCCTTTCAAATATATAACTGTAATCAAATTAATTTGCTTACAATGGCTTAGAACAAAAACAATGCCACGCGAAAAAACAAATGCTGTCAAACGCGAGTTGCAGGTTGCAGGAAAACAAAACAAGGAAATTTGTAACAGTCGGCTCTTCAAGCAATTTTGTCAGAGATCATCAAAACGGCTTGTGGCGTAAGGGGTAAAGTTGCGAACTGTTGAGCGAAAGGTCCTGGGTTCAAGACCAGCGGTGGTCATTTATTTTCATTTTTTCTTATTCGTCTTTTCAAATATATAATAGCTGTAGTCAAATTAATTTATTTTCAATTTCCTAAATTGTTTCTATTTTTTTTTCATACATAAAGTAGCTTTAATAGAATAATTCAAAAGAAAAATTTAAATTCATTGGCAAAACCAATGCCACGCGAAAAAAATATGGATCTCAAATTCTGTATATAAGCTCTCGTATGTTCAGATTAAGTTTTATGACAATGTATGCGACATTAATATCTGCGATTAAATAAGCAGTCACGGAAAAATAGTGAAAATTGCTTAAAGGTTCGAAAAGAGTATTTAATCTTCGGCACGCCGAAGATAATCCTTCTCCACTTGTTTTTTTTTTTTTTTATTTTTATTTGGCAAGCTACATAGGGTGTTTACCCTATTTCCAGGCCGGTATAACTTTAAACTTTAAAACCCAAGGATATTTAAGAGTTTCAGGATAGTTAGAAATCAATTTTTGTAAGGTGCACAGTGATAAATCTAAAGTTGTGCAGAACATTTCAGACTCTTTAAAAGCACAGCCAATATTTTCGGAATTTGTAAAAAATGTCTGCATGTTTTTGATATTTCTTAAGAATTTCTGTATACTTATAAATTAATTTTTGAAACAAGCAAAATCAAACAATCATGTAAAGTGCACAGTAATGAATTTAAATATTTATAAAATTTATTTAATTGCAGACTTTATACTCATACTTTTATAGTCAATATTTATAGAATTCTTAAAGTTTTTTTTAAATTCCTTAAAGTAAAACTTACATTTATTTATTACTAACAGAAATATTGACAGTATGTAGATATAAATACTGATGTCAATGTAAGCTCAAGGAAAATACTAATTATTTAAAATGTCAATGACAAATAGAGATAGAATAGGTAAAAGTTGGTGTCAAAGAAGTCAACTACTTGCTTTCGTAACTGTTAGATATAGTCTAGTTGTCTTATATATAGTAAATGTAAAATGTATAGTAGTAAATGTAAAGTTATTTGGCTTCAAGCTTCAAACCCAAATGAGGACACATACTTAAAGGCTCAATTTACTGGCTCGCCTCAAAGTCTAGCGAAACCTCAAAGTTTTGCTAATTATTTAACACTTGCCGGCATGTGCAATTTGGCTGTGAGAAGTGAAGTGAAGCAAAGAAACCATTTGAGGGAAACCGAGTCATGACTTCATTTTCATTCTTTAATCGCGCTCAGAATCAGCGAACGTTGAAAATCACATGCGCACACATCATAAATGTCAACGGGGCGAGAATTATGACACATAAGGTAGAAAAAAAGCATAAAACGGGAGAATAGAAGGGAAGGTGTAAGTAAGGACTGTTTTCGTCGTCTTATGAAGTCATAGAGTTGCTGCCTTCCATATCTGCACATCGAGATTTCGTGGTCCGTGACCATTTGGCAATGTGATAATTGCAGCTGCCAGAAGCTGCTGCTTTTTTTCTAATGAGCCATAGCTGTGAGGTGAGTTGCACTCGGCTTAAGGTTCGGGTTGGGGTTGGGGTTCGGGTTTGCGTTCGGGTTGGTTGCGTTTGACACTAAAGTGCAGCTGGGCTTGGCTCTATCTGCCCTCTCTCTCTCTCTCCCACTCGCTCTCGCTCTCGCTCTGCCTCTTTCTAGCTGTTGCTACTGTTGCACATTTTCGCCTTGCTGCGCATTTAATGTGACAATGTCAGTTTGTTTGCTGTTGTTGTTGTTGTTGTTTATCTATCTGTTAATTTCCAACGCGACGCAAGTTCACACTCTTAATTGGATTTGAAAGTGCAGTCAGAGGCAGCAGTTGACACTCCCCGACTGTTACTCGAACTGCCCTCGCTGCTGCCCCCCTCTAAGAAGTCTCAGACATGACAGCTGATTAGTTAGCCTGGCTTATTTGGGTTTGTTTTGGCCAGCCTGTGAATGGGGTTAAGCCAAACAAAACGGTGGCAGCAGCAGCACTTAATGCATTTCAAGAAGATTTTCGCTAGCCGTTAATGAGTTCAGTTCACATTAAGAGAAGGTGCAGCCAACTGTAGAGAGAGAGAGAGCAAGAATCGATTGTGCATTGGGCTTGAATGTTAGCAGGTTCAGAAGATCACTAAAAAAGGCACGATCTGTAATAAAAGTTGGCTGATTTGCCAGTTGTGTATTTACAATATACAAGGCGAAAGTTTAGCCACCAAATTGTAAATTGAAATTGAAAATTCTCTTCGTACATTAACAGCTTCTTCTTTTGATGTTGTTGCTGTTGTCTGGCTATAAAACCACAACACACACCCAAAAAACCATTCAAGCCTTTTTCACACACACACACGCAGAACGTGCCACAAAAAAAAACAACAGGCGACTCGAAATTAATAAAGATGCAACACGTTGCAGCTTTGCAGCACACATTAACACCTTGCTGCCTGATGGCCAAGAGGGGTTGTGAGGGGGTTAAGAGGGGGCTTTGAGGGGGTTGGGGTTCTGTGGGTTCTGCGTGCGGCTTAAATTAACAAAAATTTTACGCATCGCAAAATTTTAGCAACGCGTTTTTTGTGGTTCTCTCTCTCTTCTTTTTTATACGCTTGCTGATGGTATTATTAATTTGTTAAGTGCTGTGTAACGCACTGAGAAAGCCTTCGCTGAACCCATAAATTATATATATTCTTGATAATTTTTGATAGCATACTTGTTAACATACATATTAATTTCTATTACTAAATCATATATTTAGCTGTCATAGAAAATCAGTAAACGATTTCTGGAATGAATATATTTTTTATTTGTTAAGTTATCTCAACTAAAATGACCAGTTATGACTGTTATTCGGTTGAAATTTGCAACATCCGACTAATATAACAAATAACTCTTATTGGAGATAATATTATAAAAGGAAAAATATTTTAAGGACTAAAAAATTTGGCACAATATTAAGTATACGAAGCAAATAATCAAACTGATATTCAGGAAGCTAATACTACTACTGATCCAACGATCAGTCGAACTCTTAAAATTGCATACTGACCAGTTACATGTCTTTTTGCAAGGGTATGCGCTGTTCTGTAGCTACTCTGTAAACGGCTCTTTGTTTTTGTCAACGTGGGCAGTGGGTCGTGGACTGTGGACTATGGAGTGAGTGGGAATAAAGGCGGGCAGGAGTTGCGAATGACGACGACAGGCAAAGCGAAAAGGCGAAAAGCGCAAACCAAGCTGAAAATTGCTTAATCCTGCTGACAAGACAGCCTAGCGCTAAAAACGAGCCAAGCGAATGGGTCCAAAAGAGCCGCTAAGGATACAACTCCGACTCCGACTCCGACTCCAACTGCTGACTGGGCAAACTTGCTGACAGAGGGCGTTGCAGCGCATAATTATGCATATTGCAGTCGGCAGACCGAGCAGTCAGCTCCTCCAGACCCAAACCCAGAGCCAGACCGAGACTCGTCTCACTTTCTTGGTAATAAAGCAATGCATCACTTGGAGCATGGAACCAGAGAGGGTTGCTTGCCTTCTCATGTTGACGCATCGTAACTTACCTTATTTGTGGCCTTGAGCGTCCAAATGTTGTATTTGCGTTTTGCGTTTTTCTTTCTCATTTTTACGAGTACTCAAGAGCACGCGGTTTTATTGGCCAAAAAAAAAAACACAGAAAGAATCACTATCGCCTCTAAACTGGCCTTTAACATGCTCAAATAAATTGAATTTGCCACACGTCGTCGAATGATTTATTTCATTTGCCTTGCAGTAATAACCTAATGTTGTACTTAATGCACTCTATATAGTCGCAGTTAGTTTTATGATCGAGCAGTCGAATTTGCATTTGCAAAAGTCTGATTTGAATATAAAGCGAGGCGTTAAAAAACGTTTAAAATATATTTAAAGAAATGCTCGTTTGGGAAATTCTCTTAAAAATAAATATTGCACATATGAATTAGTATTATTATTAGTTTTAACGTTCTAGCATCGAAAAGCACTGCTTCTCTTAAATGCAATTACTAGTCAGTGTTGTATTAAGTTTTATGAAACTTAACTTAAAAGACAAACTCACAATACTGTTTTACAGAATCCTGTTGATGTATGATGATAAATCTGATTCAGGTGGACTGCAAATGATATACTTATGTAAACATACAAGCCATGTAATAATTTAACATTTAAAAGTAAGGCATTTTCTTACTTTGGATTCTCTATTGAAATCAAGCCAATGTAAGGCTACAAGTGACTAGAAATGACTGTCAAAGTTATAAAACTACCATAACTTTGTTCAAAGTCATCAGATTTTTGATCCGGTGGCAGTTTTGATCAAATTTTTTGTGTTCCTTAATACATCTGCATTTAAATCTGAATTTTCTATGAAACACAAGGAAAGCTCAATATAACATTGAAACATCTATAGCTCGCATAGTTTTTTAAATTTGATTAATATTTAATATGTTTACCATAACACATTCACATTTTTTTGCATTCAAGGCTAATCTTTTGCATATGATATGATTTTTATGCTCATTTTGAGTTGTAGCTGTAACTGCTATGTCTGATAATACAAACACGTACCGTTGCCACTTCTTGCACTCATTTTGCGCCATCATCTTGACCTATTGACACCTCTGTCTCCGTCTCAGTCTCAGTCTCATCTGATCTCATCGCATCGCATCTCATCTCCGACCGCAAAGCCATCAAAAAAGAGCTGTGTGCCCAACATTCGCGCTGTCATATTCAGTTTTGGGCTCCCAACTGGCAGCTGGCAACTGAGGACTGACAGGCCGTCAATTCGCCAATTGCAGTTTGGCTTACACATATCGCATTACACACACACACACACACAGCTGCTGTGCTACACCCACCCACACACACACACCTATACACACACACACAGTCGACTGTCATCGTTGCTGCAGTTTGCTCTTGCCAAACTGTAAAGTAAAAATTAAATTCGTGTTGCGCTTTTAGTGACTCCTGCCTCCTGCTACTCCTCCTGCTCCTCCTCCACCTCCTCCTCCTCCTCCTCCTCCTCCTCCTGCTCCTCCTGCTCCTCCTGCTTGTGTGGTTGACCGCACCCGCCTGTTGTCCTCATGCCTGCCCCTTTTGGGGCCACTATCCACACAGCTACAGCGCCGACTCTGGCGTTAATATTAAAAATAATTAGCGTGCGAAATTATTCATGTTGCACAAGGCAAATCTTGTGGCAATTATCGCTGCACGTAGGCTCCTCTTGCTGCAAGCCGTAACTCCGCTTCTCCTTGTTGTTGTTATTGTTATTGTGTGCGGTGGTGGCAAACAGAAAATAGGCTTTAACCGCAGCGCTAAAAGGACAGCACTCAAATCACAACGCAGCGCAAAAGGAGTTGCACCCGGCGGCATTCGGCGTGCGTGCGTGCGTTCGTGCGTGCGTGCGTGCGTGCGTGCGTGCGTGCGTCGCGTTGTTTGCGTTGTTGTTGTTGCGGCCATCGTATCCTGTACCCTGGCTGATAGGCTGCTGCTGCTGCTGCTGCTGTGCATTGGCAATCATCGGCATTTGGCACATGCAGCGACACATATTCGCATATCCACATTCTCCCTATTGACATTGACAGTTATGGCCGCGAGTGTATTTGCACAGCAGATACAACAGATACAGATACAGATACAGATTCGAATACAGATACACATACAGAGACAGATAGATGTGGAGCAGCAGTCAGCGTTGATTTAATACAAGCAGCAGGGCAGATTCAACTTTGATGTGTGGTCTACACTTGGAAATTGCTTATATATACTACTGAGTAAACCTTATAGCTTTAGGCTATGTTATGAAGAAGATTGGATTAAGAAAACAATCAAGGTTTGGTTGAAAACAGACTGCGATATATAGATTTATATAGATTATAATATAACAGAAGCATCAAGAGTGATTCACAAGTATATATATATACTTACAAAATATGACAGTAGATAATCTAATATAGATAGATCCAGTAAAAATGATAGTCGACTTAGACAGATGACAGACAATATAAAGAAAAAGAGGAAAACAGTCAAATAGAGAAGAAAAATATAAAGAGAAACAGGAAATAGTCAAATATAAAGAGGGAGACACTCAAATAGCAACAAGTTTCTATTTTATTTAATTAAACAAATTACTAAGTCAAACCTTACAGTTGTCAAAAAGATATAGATGCATACAAAAATAGTTAAGAGTAAAGATAAAGAACAAGCTACACATATTCAAATATATGTTAATAACAAGAAGTCAAAGAAAAATGTAGAAAAATTCTATATAAATATCTGTGATAGGCAAACAGATAAGCAATATTAAATAAGCTTAAAAATGCACTTAAAAGAACTTCAAAGCAAAGTTTAAGTTATTTTTTTGTAAAAATAACTAATATCTTTATAACTTTTTAAATGAATTCCCTAGAAAACCGAAGCCTTAATCCAAGCGCACTTTCCACTTCCAAACACACACATTTGTTGCTTTTTTTAATAGCGTCATTTGTCGCCACATAGAATTTGGGAATGTTTGCCTGCTCCCCCCACTATACTTAAAAGCATATTACTAACCGAAAACGTTTTAAAGCCTAGTGTTTCACACCTTGCCAACATGCTAATCGATCCATTCGCAAGGCCCAAACGACTACCCATCTACACGAAAGCCATTACCCACAGCATACCAAGCAGCCAAGCAGCCAAGCGACCAACTCTCAACTCAAGCCTTCTATCACGCACAAAATTACCCGAAAACAATTTTCCACTCAAGCAGCTAGGAAAAATGCTAGCACAGCACAGCACAGCAGCGTCCCCATCAAAATGGCCATAAGCAGAATGCAATGCAACGCAACGCATCTGAAGCTGGCCAAGGAGGAGAAGATGCAAATGTATCTATTAAACAGAAATCAGGCAGCGGCAGAGGCCCAAGAGCTCTTAGCCCGCAGCCTGTTGCCAGTTGCCAGTTGCCTTAAGCCGCCAAGTTGCAAGTCTGAAAGTCTGAAAGTCTGCAAGTCTGACTATGACCATTGCTAAGCACTTCACACCAAAGTGTCAATTGCATTTTTGTGGTTGCTCCACGGTTGGGACCACGGCCACTTAATGCAACAATAAAACAATCAAAGTGTCTAGAAAATCGATGGAAATCAAGGGAGCAGCAGCAGCAGCAGCCAACGATGCAACTCCTGCTCCAACTCCAGCTCCAACTCCAGCTTGGCCACTTTCAGCCAACAAATGGAAATTCAATGTGAAGTGTGCGTATCAGCGACTGTCGCTCTGCAGTGCATCCAAAGACCACACACTTGACGTGGCTGTGGCAGAAGCACACACACACACACACACACAGACAGAGAGAGAGAGAGAGAGAGAGGTAGATCGAGAGAGACAGAGAGCGAGAGACAGAGTTGAAGGGTACAAAGTTGTGCCACTGGAGGACCGGACCGGACCGGACCGCAAGGAGAGCTCTGAATTCAAGATCTGGCTGGGCTTTTGGTTTCAGCCACTTGACGTTTAAATTGGCGATGAGAGCGTGTAATACAAAAATAAAACCAACAACAAAAAAAAAAAAAACAAAAAAAGATGCTTGAGTTGTAATATACCAAAAAATTTAAGAAACAAAAATGCTAGTTAAAATACCAGTTACAAGTTACCTGAGCTCACATTTTAAATGCATTAATTTCAATAAGTTCACTAAAACTGAACATTTGCAAAGTCTAATCAGTAAACATATTTAAATGTTTTTATTTTTCAATGCGTACTCTGAAATTAATTAATTTTCTTAAATATTTTCTGCATAAAACACAAACAAACATAAAACATGCTATTTATTTTGGCATATATTCAAATCAATATAGTATCAACAAAACTTAAATACAACAAAATGCAATGAGAGCAAGCGATTTAGCCATAATTTTGAACTTAAATTAAAATTTAAAATAGTTAATCAGTGAAATATCGGTTACGCATATTTAGACTTTAAAGTAAAACGAAAGATCTTATAATAATTACAATTATATTTATTAAAATATTTGTTATAGTGCGGTCTTCTCAGTTACTTTCGTTTTTATAATAATCGACAAAAATTACCCATTTTTCTATGACAGTCTTAAACTTATTTATTTTAAAAGTATAAAATTGAATACCAAATGTAAATTATTTATATCCTTGTGGGATTTGTGCAGATTTTCGAGTTTTCGTAAAATCAAACTATGAGCCCATCTTTTATTCATAACTTAGAAACATCTCGCAACTTTTTCGGAAAAGGAAATATACTATTAATTTAAAAAAAAGTGATTTAAATTCGATTAGCATTTCTTTATTAAAAATTGATATAAATGAGCATGCTTCGTGCGTATCGCTGTTAATCGTTAATCGTTAATCGCTAATCGTTAGCACGCTGCCATCTCGAATAAATATTCAAAACTTGAGCAACATTGTTACATGTAAATGGTTGTCTGAGCGATTGGGTAGCTGCTTTTCACACTCACTGTTCTTGGCTGTTAACTTTGTTGGCTACTGGCAGGTAAATGTCGCATTGCAGCTGCTTTTGCTTTTCACGTGGGTGTTAATTACTCGTGTCCTCCCTGGCTGTGTGTGTGTGTGTGTGTGGAAGTGTGTGTGTGCATCAAAAACTAAAGGCAACAAACTTTTGTCAACGGCTTTGCAAAGTGCAATCAACTTTGTCCGCTCGCTGCCCATAAAAGTTGCGCCCTGGACATTTGAACAGACATTTTGGACAGTTTGGGACATTTGTACAAGTTGAGGCGGCTTCGTTGCAAAGGAGGCCGCAGCCGTGACTTGATGGACGGACCGTACAGCAGCATCAGCAGCAGCAGCAGCAGCAACATCAGCCGCAGCAGCATCAGCATCAGCAGCAGCAGCAGCGGCAGCAGTTAAGGGACATCAAACAAAACTTGAAGGGATTTGCGCCCCAAAATGGCAATGGATGGGGCAAAAAGAGCAAAAAGCAAAACACTGGCGATGTTGCTTCGTTTGGGTTTGGGTCTCTTCAGTGCTGCTGCTGCTGCTGCTGCTGCTCTTTCGGCATTTTCGCTTTTTGATCATTTTTCAAATGTTTGGCTCCAGTCCTGGCAGGTAGCAGAGCAGCACAGAGCGAGAAGAGAGCGAGATAGAGCGCGAGCGAAAGAGAGGGCGAGAGAGAGTCCAGGGAAGTGCATGACAAATTGTGTGCGAGGTTCCTTTGATAATTTATGGTGTAAAACCGCAAAACTAATAGTGCAGATGGGGCTTAGATAAGACGAGAGCCGAAACTCAGTAACTAGCGTATTTTATTGCTGACTGCCTAACAGTTTAGAACTAAAAACTTAAGAGAAATATGAATTAATCGTTTAGTCAGCCATAAGCTATTTAGAGAAGGACTAGCGGTATTTTTTTTGAATTAATGAAAAATGATAAGGTAAGCTTATCACAAGTTGTTTGATTCAAAACAAATCGAAAGAAATAAATTTGTATGCTTAAATGTTTTGATTTTAATGTGATGACAGCTTTCTAAATTATTTTAGTTTTTTATATTATATTTTTAAGTTTCTGGTTGAAATTCACAACGTTTTTTCTTTTAAAAGAATTTGAATATATTCTTAATTTTGTTATATTTTGCATACGTTTTTTTTAGAGCTTTTAATTTATTTTTCAAGTGCTCAATGGACTTGTAATAGTTTAAGAAATCTATCTACCATCGATCACTTAAGTGTTCAAAATTAAAAAAGATATGCTAACTTTTGTTAAAGCTTAACATGTGTTGAATTAGTTAAGACTTTCATGCTAAGAATAAATGTAAGAAAAGTTTCTTAGGAAAAATACTAAGCAGGCACATTTAGTCATCTGCTTGAATGCACTCACATTCACATTCACATTAACCTTCACATTAACATTCACAATTCAGATGCAGATGTCATTTTTGCTACGCTTGCCATGCATTTTCTTAGAGCCGCTGCCCATCCCCCAAAACCCTCTCGCCCCCCTATTCCCTGATTCCCCGATTTTCCATGGCTTAGTCAGGAAATTGCTACTCAAAATGCCGCGCGTATTTCCGTCATACTGGAAGCCACAACTCGTATCAAAATGTCAGACAGGGCAGGTGAAGATCGCTGAATGGTCTCTAATAGAGCATGGTCCGAAACCGAAGCTGAAGCTGAAGCTGAAGCGAAACATCATTTCCCTTTCAGCGAACGTTTGCAGAAATTGAAATGAAAATTGCAAAACGAAAGAAAAAACACAGAAACAGAAACAGAAAACAGAAAACGAGGCGAAATCGAAAAAATCGTTGGTCCAGAACAGCATTCAGAACCGACACTTGACTCCGAGTTGGACTGGAAGCGTAAGACAATTTACCAACTAAACAACTTCATCTGTCCGCCGCATTAAATGTGCCCCTCTCTCTCTCTCTCTCGCTCACTCGCACTCTGTGTCTGTCTCTTTCTGTGGCATTGGCCGCTGGGCAATGTGCTGGAAGATTGACACAAACCAATTAACATTTGTGCCTTTTATTTCCATGTCAGTTGCAGCCTTTTTTTCCGTTTTGTTGTTGTTGTTGGTCTATGCTTTGAATTTATCGCACGTTTGACTGCGTTTACCAGTCAGATCTTGACTTTAACTACGTTTTGCGCTTAGAGAGAGAGAAAGAGGTACTATGCCTGATGTATATATACCCAGTGCTGAGCTGAGCACCTAGGCAATATTTTTTCCAAATGCTCAAGTAAAAAAGGCAACTTTGTTGCCCGTCAAAGGCGCGAGGAACGAACTAATCCATTTATCTATGCCCATAACTCTTAAAATAGCCTGGAAAATTGTGCAGTGCAGGGCCAAACTCTGGCCAAATACTAAAAGACGTTTAAAATGCACTAATTACCCATGCCTGGCGTTGCAAGAATGAAATCTCTTTATGCAGATTACAAGCACTGACTCTGACTTCGCTTCTTTCTGCCCGGTCGGGCCGGCCCGCACTTCAGCCGACACTTTGCTGTCCATTTGGAAATTTGCGCGCTTATCTGGCGGTCGGTCAGGCCAGACGGACAGACAGACGGACAGAGAGACAGGATGGAAGGACTGATTGGGAGTAAAGAAATTGAGCGTAAGGCAGGCAGCCAACAGTTGAAAACTGCCCAGATAAGCAGTCAGCCGCCTGCCAGCCAGCCAGCTTGGCCAACTTGGGTATCCGAGGTGCTCCGAGGGTCCTCGACACACACACAACACACACACACACACAGCTGGCTAATTAAAATTAAAAACTATGCAAAGTTTTGTAAGCAAAAGTTGCAAAATTGTTGCACAAAATGTTAAGTAGACAAAGTGCTGCAGACATAATGAGTGAGCAGATTGAGCAGATAGAAGGCCAGCTTTTGCCTGAGCAGATACAAAAAGAAACATAACTAAAACGGATTACAGCTCTTTTGAGTTGGTAATTGAATATGCAAATGCTTGAGCTACTAGTTCAGAATATCATTGGATTATAAATTCCATTTTATTTGAGAATAACAATTTAATACAATTTATTGTATTATAAATTCCATTTTATTTGAGAATAACAATTTAATACAATTTATTGTATTATAAATTCCATTTTATTTGAGAATAACAATTTAATACAATTTATTGGCTTATGAATATCATTTTAATTTAATTTTTTTTTTAAGAAGCAGATAAATATAATAACACAGTGTATTTTTTTTCATTATCTATTATTTTATTTATCTCTATTATATTAATTGACAAATTTCAGCATTGAAACTTCTTGTTACAAGTATTAATATACGCTGATTATATTACTTTTAAGAATTCGAATTAAATATTTTAATATATTTTTTTTAAGATAAGCTTTCTTTAATTCAGTTAAATCTTCTGTTTTTACCTATTCAAGCATTATCACATGCTTTTAATTACTTACTTATGCCTTATTTGCTTATTTATTTCGTTTTTTTTTAATAAGTTTAATTATTTGTTTTTGCCTTATTTATTATATTATCCCACAAAAATTTTAATTATTCATCATATTTATTTTATTTTCCTACACAAATACATTTTCTTTTAACATTTTTCTTTATTATTCATCATAAATCGAAATATACTAATTCTGTTTCTCTTTTATTCTTCAAATTGCAGGTAAGACAAGAAAACCAAGCCGCTAAAATATTTACAGGCAGAAAAACGCAGTAAGCTAAAAGCAAAATAACGCTTTGAATATTTGAAATCTGTTGGCTGCTGTCTTTAAAAAGCGCTTCATTGACCAAAACCGATCCGCTTAAAACTGTTGAATATTGTATGAAGGCAAACTATCTCACCGATAGTTCCTTTCAGTTAACTGCATATTCCACCAACTAACAACTTGCCCCCCTTTTAGTTGCATACTATTTGTTGTTGTTGTTGTTTTTTTGTTTATGCTTTTGCTGGCATTTATTATGCATAAGCAATTTGCATATTTATAATTGTAGGGCCGAGGGGCAAAGGGCTGCTTAAAATGGTAGCACACACATGTATAACAGGGAGCTGAAAGTTTTTCCCCCGTATATAGCAATAACTGAATAATTTCATTAAAGCGAATTGCAAATATTGCCGTATAGCAAAAAACATTCAACTCTATTTGCCACCCACTTGTCGCCCAGCTCTTCTTTTTATTATCATTTCCATTTTCGCTTTATTTTTTTGTAGTAGTAGTTTTTGCTTCCTTTGCTACTTGTAAATTATGCAAAAGGCTTCGCAAAATTGCTGGCAGCTGCCACTGCGCTTTTTTTCCTTGCCATCATCTGGCGCAAAGGATGCGCCAATGGAAGCTGCTCTGGCTCTCTGGGAGCAGTCAAGTCCAACCCAAGTCCAACCCAACCCATTTAATTAGCCATTAAGTTTTATTGCTCGCAATTTTGTTTAATTTGCTTTAAATACAGCGAGCAAAAAGCGAACAGCCAAGAAAAAAATACGACTAGTTGGCAAAGAAATAAAAAAAGGAGGAAGTAATCTTGTAACTGGTTAGGTGGGTGGACATTGGGTTCCAGTGCAGCTTGCCAAGGCTCTCTGGTCAAATGGCCAAGAGCGAGCAAAAAAACTGGATCAAACGGGGCAAAAAAAGAGGAGCTTAAAGTAGTGTAATATTAAATGTAGAACTATGCAAAGTGTGCCTTTATGTCTGTATTTCAGAATTACATAGATAAGGTTCTTATATATTTTCTTCGAAGTTTGTAATGCATAGAGAGAAGCGTCGAAGACTCGCCAAAGTTACCTCCAGTGTGATTAGGATGGCAAAACAAATTGATGTCCCTCTGTCTGTCCGTATGTATGGAAACTAGTCCCTCAATTTTTGAGCTATCGCGATGCAACTTTGCACATAGACTTATTATTCAAAAGGTCAGCACATTTTTCGAAACCAGCCGGATCGTACCACTATATCTTATAGCTGACACACAACTGTAAGTAGATTTTTGCCATATTTCAAAGGTCTTAAACGCTTTCGCCTTCAATTTGCTTAGACATTTGAATATCTTTATTACTCGTTGTTTAAAGTTTAAAACTGCTATTAGATGTGCTTCTATATAAAACAGCTGTTTTCAAATTGAGAGAAGCTTTTATCTTTATGTAGATGAGCACATAAATTCCATATAAATGCAAAATCAAAAATGATCAACACTTTCAAGAGCTATCCAAACCAATGCGATTTCCACTATAAAACCAATGATACTATTCAATTTGTAACCATCAACTGCTCAAAACTCCTTACCAATGGAATTTTACCCGAAAAATGCAAACATCTATTGAAAAAGAAAATGCGAAATGTATTTTGCATGTGTGTGGAAAATTGGATTTGCATGCGCGCATTTTGCAATAAGCCATAAAATTTAATTTGATTATAAAAGTTTATACAAAACGGCAGCCACTACTAGTGCTACTATATAGATATACTATATACATATATAGGTATCTAGTTGTAGATGGTATTGTGGGTGTAAAATTGCATATGCTGACTGACAGACAGGCAGACGGGCAGCAATTTGAATGCAAAATGCGCAGCAGCAGCAGCAAAAAGCTGGAATTACAGGACAAGCAGCAAAAGGTAGCAACTAAAGCAGCAAAAACAACAAAAACGAGACTACAAATTGAAAAAGGACAAATTGCCTTAACTGAAATGTGCAAAAAGGACATGGACATTGCCTTCGGGGCCATAGCATATTGAAAATGCGCATTGCGCTGGCCCAACCGACCGAAAGGACACCGGCCAAAGGACAAATGGGCGTTGGGTGTACAAATTGCACTTGGGCAAAAAGAGCAACTCTTGACATTTTGCTAAGTTAAGGGATTTTAATTTCATTTATGCTACTTAAGTGTGCTGCATGCTTTTTGCTGGCCATCTTTGCTTACAGTTGCAGCTGCACGTCAAAGTCAAAGTTCGAGCAGAGAGAAGGCAATGAAACAAGCTCATAATAGTCTTAAAATGACAGCAACAACTAACTATCAAGTTAATTATATGGAATAAGTGTTTCTCTTTGAGTCAATTTATAAAGAAGAGAGAGAGAGAACAGATATTTTGAAGCTTAAATAAATCAAAACAAAATATATTTGCAAGGAATTTTGCTTGTATAATATTGATATATAACATTGTTAACTGCATTTTGAAGTAGTGTCTTTAAATTATATTAATAAAATATCGCACAAAAATATCGATGCTGCTTTATAGTCATGATAAAGTATTTTATAAAAATAAAAATTTAAATATATATTTTTTGATGGATTGCTTTTATTCAAATATAGCAAAATCTAAGTAATTTTGATAGACAAAATATAAAATATATAAATATATATTAGTCATTTTGCTTGAAATAATACTGATAAAATCTATATAATTAAAGTCATTTAACTTAGAATTTTTTATTTGCTTTTTGAAGTTTTTTATTTAAATAATATAAATAAAAATTTAGCATACAAAGATATATATGCTGACATTATTGCCATGATAGGTTACTTTTAAAAAATTGTAAAATATATTCATTGATAGATTGATTTTCTTCCACAAGCCAAACTTTGTGCCAAAGCGTTAGCTCCAAGCTCATTAAGCATACGCCCTGTGTGCGCTGAAGCTTCTGTTTTTGGTTCATTTACCTGTTAGATAACCCAAAAGCAATGATAAATATCAAGCAGGCAAACAAAAGAGGCCCTAAACAACCGAAAAAAACGGCTTAGACATTAGAACAGCAGCTGGTTGTATGTAGCCAGTGTTGTTTTGTAGCCTGTGGCCCCAGAGACTACAACAATGACTTTGTTTGGATCGTCGCTCACATGCTTATGAGCATTTAATTAAATGCAAGAACAAGGAGACATTGTTGAGGCAGCAGCAAACCGAAACTGCATACTTAATGAAAAGCAGCTGCCTTTTGGGCTGCCCCAAGAGTCCCAAAAGTTGCTAATTAAAAAGGCAAACAACTGCAGCAACAGCAGCAGCAGCAACAGTAGAAGCAGCAGCAGCATCAGGAAACAGCTAGCAACATCAAGATGCCGCACGAACCGAAACGTAGTCCGAAGGCGAATGTTGTTAACCTTTCTGCAGTAGCAGAAGTAGCAGTAGTAACAACAACTACAAGGAGCTGATGCTGATGCTGCTGCAGTTGCTGCCTGTCTTTGACAAGCCAAGGAGCAAACGCTATCACCAGGGACCAAAAAAATACAGCAGCAGCAGCCTAACGATCAATAGAACAGAAGCGAGTTCTGAGGATGAGGCAATTGCATGCAGCAGCAGCAGCAACAACAACAACAACATTGCTGTTGCTGCAACATTTTCGTGCAGTTGACATTCGTGCCAAGTGGCAGCAGCAGCAGCAGCAACAGCAGCAGCGTCGGCAACTGTTGCAAGTTCTTAGAACGCGCCACATGCTGCGCCACGTTCCGCTGTTGCCATCATCAGCATCAGCATCCTCATCATCATCATCATTGTTGTTGTTGTTGTTGTCGCTTTTGCTATTGAACTTGAATTTCAAGTGGTAGTAGGAACAACCTTTTAAAGTTTAGGGTTCGATTTGAGGGCAGCCATATGCATTACAGCTGCTTAACAGCGACTCTGTTAAAAGTCCCTTTCACATAACTTTAAAACTGAAGACAACATTAATAATATTTGACTTGAGCAAGCCATAGATAATATACGCTTGCAGCAACTCACCTGTTTATATATAATTTTATTTATTTATTTTGGCATTTCTTCAAATTTATTAGCAATAACTTGATTTTAAACCAATCGTTTTTATGGGGCATAAAAAGTAGAGATAATCGGTTGTTGGCAATGGGAATGTTAGTGTTAATGTTAATGTTAATGTTAATGTTAATGTAAATGTAAATGTAAATGTAAATGTTAATGTTAATGTTAATGTTAATGTTAATGTTAACGTTAATGTTAATGTTAATGTTGATGTTGATGTTAATGTTAATTTGAATGCTAATGCTAATGCTAATGCTAATGCTAATGCTAATGCTTATGCTAATGCTAATGTTAATGTTAATGTTAGTGTTAACGTAAACGACAGTCGACAGATAAAAAAATTAATGAAAATCGAACATGATTAAAAAAATGTACATAAAATTAAAAAACAAATATTATAAAAATTAAAAAATGCATATTAGCAGTTAAATCCAAATTCAAATTCATGTAAATTTTAAAATTGAATCGCTGAAATCAGCTTCATATATGATATAGTAGCAAAAATGCGGATATATCCTTGTTCTTATGAATACATATTCACAGATTTTATGCCAATTTCGAATATTTATGTTATACTTGTGTTCATAGTTTGATACTCAATCAAAGCCTAACAAATTTGGTGATACAATTATAGCAACCTAATCCTAGAGTATACAGAGAGAGGAATATATACGAATCATAGAAATGCAAGCACAACTATTTAATGTCACTTTGGCACTTCCTTAAAAGTCCGCGAAGCGTCTCCTGTCGCCATTCAGGCAACAAAAATATTTTCGCAGCGTCTTTTTGTGCGCTAAGAATTTCTAATTAGTGGCGCCATATTGTAGACTCCAATGGGTGTCGTCGTCGTCTGTTGACGCCAATCACAGGCTCTGGCTGCTGGACATGCTGGACATGCTGGACACGCTGGCAGCAGCAGCAGCAGCAGCATCTCTAACTGTTTGCAGCATGATGTTGTTATTGCTACAAAAGGCATTGGCGGCAACTCCATGTTGCAGTGTGTCCGGCGTTGTGTTGCAGCATCGAGTTGCCGCAGCCGGTAGCTTGTTTGCTGCCTTAATTCGACGCAAATATTTTACTGGCTGCAACGGCTGCTAATTACGTTAAACATATTGCGTGACACGCCCCCCAAACGCCTCCGTTGCGCACCAAATGCCTCACTGCAAATCAGTTATTTTTGGTGTTAATTACAAGGTTCGTTCTTCTCTTCTCTCTTTTCAAGAAGCTGCTAAGCGGCTGTTAGCTAACATTGCGAATCAAAATGTTACAGCTTAATGCTGTAAGCAGCTGTAGCTAGGAAATGTTAATCAAATATGTTAAACGTTGATATAGAAAATGTGATGAAATAAGCTTAAGTGCAAAACAAACTACTATTGATTTTAAATTTAAAATATATCATATTTAATTGTAATTCCTCATTTATTTCATTAATTTATAAGATTTAAATTACTTCTGGTGAAATTTAATAATATCATATTTTATTTTAACTTCTATATTAATTTGATTATCGCTTAACATTTTAATACAGTATTTGTTTGCAATTCGAGACTTCATCAAACAATCAAAGTCTTATTCACATTTTGCTTACTTGTTACTCGCTTTTTTAACCTTTTTTTTTACCAGCAAACTCTGTGATTGCCAAATTCATCTCAAAGTCTCAGCTCATAAATCTCGCGTGCTGCAAATCTCTGCCCAATTCTTTGATTTCATTTCATTTGACTTGTGTATTGTTGTTGTTGTTGTTGTTGTTGCATTGTTTGGCTATAAAGCTGTAAAGACAGCCGCAGACTTTGCGGAGTTGTGTTTTTATCAAGTAGCGCGCATCGCTGAAGTTGAAGTTTAAGTCAAAAACGTAAACTGAAAAGGAAACCTTTCGCATTTGAATCTCAATTCGAAATCGGCATCGCAATCCCTTAAACCTTTTGCTTGATGTTTTGACCCTTTTCAAGATGTTGTCTTCATTGCGTGCCAGCCATTGCCTTAGAAGAATAAGGAAGCAATGGAGAGAAGCCTCCACTTTTTTTGCAAATGCCACGGCCTCAGTCAGTCTTTTGAAACTTGACGAACGAAATCGCGATAATAATATTTATTTGCTGTCTTTACTCCTCTCAGTCACTCTCTCTCTCTCTCTCTGTCTCGTTCGCTCTTTTAGTGGGCGCCAAGCGTGCCTCATAATTTATTATTTATTTTCCGTTTTTATAGGGCAATTTCATAAGAAAGACAGCGATACCAAATCGCATGCCGAAAATACAAGCAGCTTACAGTTTTGTTAGCGCTGACCGTCAAACTGTTAACAGCAGCATGAAAGCGTTTAAAGTTGGAAACTGTTAGTTTTTTACCTTTTATATAATTAAAGCACTAGTTATTTAATATTTACTACTATTCAATACTAAAAATCTCTTTAATAAGCTCACAAGCACCTTCCTTTAAAACTGTGGCCATGTTCTTGCAACAGTTTTAGCTGCACTGCTGCTGTCACCTTTCTCACAGTCAGCGCCCACACACCTGCGCCCCCCTTCGGCCAATAGTGGAACCATAATCAACCGCTTAAATGCCACAACGTAATTAACATTACACTCAATTAACATTTTCAGTTGGCAACTGTTAACAGTCAAGCGCTGTTGTCGCCTCATGCATGCGCCTGTTAAGCACTCTTCTAGTTTCTAGGCCCGTTTGCTGCTGCTGCTGCCCACACAGCAGCTGCTCCTTGGCAATAGCAATAGCGCAATAGCAACAGCAGCCGAGTCAATAAACGCGTTTATTGTCTTACCCAATGCCAGACCCCCCGCCCCCCTCCCACCTGCTCCCCCAGCCCTCAGCCCCAGCTGACTTCCTTCCACTCATTCGGTTGTGTGTACATTGTCTGTGTTGGTGCCAAGAAAAATGTTGCTGTCGCGCCAACGTTTGCCATTGTCGTCGTCGTCGTCGTCGTCGTAGTCGCTGGCGTCGTCTCTGTGCCCCCCGCTCTCCCCACCCCCTACAGCCCCCCATCTTCCCTAGATCTGTTCGTAGTTCTTGTGCCAAGTTTTGTCCATTTTAAGGCAGCTGGAATGTTGCTTTCTTGTAAATTGTTTAAATAAAAGACACAACAACAGCAAACAGCAGCAAAGCTGCGCTACTAGCTAGCACTTCCTTCAGCTCTTCCTCTTCCCAGCTCTCGCTCTCTCTCTCTCTCTTTGGCTACTGTATTCCCCCCCCTCCCGCGCTCCCTCTCTGTTTATCACTGTTGGCTCTGCTTTTGCTCAATGAGCTGTTGTTTGACTTTGTTTTGTTGCCACTTTTCTCAATAGCAAAAAACTATTTGTTTTGCGCCTTATTTAGTTTTTGTGCCATCCCAGCTGCACCTGCTGCAGCCCACTGTCACAACAACAGCAGCAGCAGACAACAACAGCAACAGTAGCACTAACAGCACATTAACATTAACAGCATGTGGGCAACGATTGTGAATCTGAGATCGCAAAATATGTTTAATTGTCATTTAATTGAAGTTTTAACTAGCTACAAATATGAAACATAAACACAGCGCACTTAAAATGCACTTGATATAAGTTATAGCAGATAAATATATACTTAATTATACAGTCTCTCAAGAATTATAGCCCATTAATACTAGAATTTATTATTTGAAAATATTATTCCTTGCTTTGCATACTTGAAAAATTAATTACTTTTTCTGTAATTTCTGTAGGCTAATTTTAAACACCAGTTTTATATTCATTAAAAGAATAGTTTGATCTCAACAAAGAAATATCAACTCATTTTTTTAAATTATAATAATAATTTCTATATTCAGAAAATAAATATATAATATTCACAACAAATGTGAACTTAATTTTTCGTATCTTTTCAAATGAAAAAACTTAATTCTATCCGTAAATGTTGTATGTTTTTTTCTGTTTTCAGAAAAAGAATTATTTACACTCAACAACAAAATTTGTACCTATTTTTCCGTATATTTCCAAATGTTAATAATTTCTATTTGCCAATTTTGTAGGTTTTTTTTCTACATTCAGAAATGTAATATTCTATTCAAGAAATAAAGACTCTAGCTTTACATTTGAATCATTAACAGCATTCTTTAAGCTACTAAAAGGTTTAAGTGCCAACTTCCTGTTGGGCGTCTCAAACCTCATGAGAAAGCTATAATACCCTGTTTCAGAGAGAGCGAGAGGTTGATCTGACAAGCAGTTGTACTAGGTCTAGTTAGAGACGTCAGTGCCTGGGCACGTGCTTCAGATTCTAATGCATTCGCAAAACAAACGAAAAAAAAACTTGCAGATAAAGTCGTTTTAATTAAAATTCTAAATGTTTCAAAGGAAGTTGGCGCTTGTCTCCAGCAGCTTATTAATATTTATGGCTAGGGATGAGGACCGCACTGGACTGGACTGGCAATTCAAGTTTGGCTGCTCGAGTCACTAACTAGCTTAGGTATATATACCATATGCATTTAGTATGCCTGGACTTTTGCCACACTTCAAGCACGCAATCGAGATGGCAATCGCCGAGGTCAGGAGGAGCACTAGTATCGAGTCCATCTCGAGAGTTGGCTCCGGCTGCATTCGTTGGCGGTATCTGTTGATCATCATCGTCATCATCGTCTAATGATGATGGCCTCTGCTGCTCTTTTCCGCATAAAAACCATACTAATACCCAGGGCAAACCTATAATTTATGTGCTACAAATTCAATTTTCATTCAGCAAAATTGCTAAACCAAACACACACACACAAAAAACGCCGGTGGTCTTTTTTTTTATTTTATTTATTTTTTGTATGCCCTGGCGTCTTCAAATGTGGGAAAAAGGAGCAGAGCATGAAGGTTTTTGGCCTCAACTGTGCTCAACTGCTGCCAAATGTGAGTTTTGTTGTAGCCAACCAAGAACCGCAGAATCGGCGCCCTTCGACTTGTTGTTGTTTATTTGTGAATGAGTCACGCGTAAAAAAGATCCTGCAAATTGGCTAATCCTCTAGTGTGGCACAGTGCAAACAGGCTATAATGGAAAGAGTGAGTTATATATATATATTTTTTTGTATTAGTTAGGCTTGTCACAGAAGATATTTGAACAATTTCATTTTTGAATTTCTTATCGAAACTTTATTGCAAAATTTACTGCAAAATATATCGTTTGTTTATGGAAAAGAAAATATTGAATGAAAAAACCATATCTAATGTTTTTACAACATACAGTTTAATTAATAACATTTAACTTTTATATAAAACTCTAAAAAAAGATCAGTTATTTTCTGATCCCTACATAAAAGTTATAAAAAACAGTTTCAGGGAAATTTTTATTTTATTTTTAACTCTTATGCAACATTTTAAAAATAGTTATTTTCTGATTTGTACATAAAAGTTACGAAAAACAGTTTTGTGGTGCCTTGTTTATATTAATAAAATAATAATCAATACAATCTAATGCGTTTCGATGGTAATTTCAAATAAATGACTTATGAAACTGTATTTATATTTCATTGTAATATATTAATTGAATTTTTTTATTAATAGTTAAACGTGAAAGCTTAAACTAACAAGCTGGCCACTGATTTATTCTTCTATTATTTATGCACATATAATTTGGTAAAGTTGCAATCATGCTATTTATTCACTTTCAAGTTCGCCTCAAATTGAGCTCACTGTAGTTTATTGTGGAAGCTTAAAACAACAAAAAATTCAAATGAAAACAAAAATAGGCCACACACGTAGTAGCAATGCGAACTGTCTGACTGACTGTCTGTCTGTCTGTCTGACTGTCTGTCAGTTAGTCACTTTATCTGACTGCGTCAGTTTGCACAGTCATAAATAACAGAGGGCGCCCATTTGAGCTGCTCCTTTTGGTAGTTTTTGAGAAGCTCTGGACTCTGTTTTTGTGCGTGAGTTTCACACCTTTTTGGCAGCGATTGAGAAATTGCAATAAAATGCCAACTTGTGTGTGAAGATGTAGTATGACTAATGCCAAAGTGCCAGCAACAGTATGTCAAGTAAGTGTTTGGACAACGGATATTTACATTTTTCTATTTATTTTGCAAAAAAAGTAGTTATTGTAAATATTCGTTTTAATAACACTTTTCTATTTATTTAAAAAAAAAATTATTTATTTAGTATTTAATTGTTAAAAATTTTCTTAGAGCTAGTAAAAAAATAATTACGGTATTAATTGACTGAAATCATTTCAAAAAATATAAAACAAAATACATACTTATCTTTTTGGGTTCAAAATAAATATGATTTGCTTAGCTTTGTCAGAACACTTACTTGACATACTGTAAGTCGTTTGAGAATCGGTTCCCATGGACTGTCCGGCAAAACTGCATTTGAATGTTACGCTTTTTTTGTCTGGACATTATTTATGGCCATTATGTTTTTGGCCTATGCTTCAGCTTTATGAGCTCTGCTCTCAAATCAGTCACTTTTGTTGAATGCAACTTTTGCAGTTGGAACTTCCAGTTCCGAGAATCTCTCTCTCCGTCTCTCCCTCCGTCGATCCGAACCCAACTGAGTCTAGACTGGCGACGTCGTGCGACACTTTGTCGCCGTCAGGCTCCAGCTGCCGCCTCCAACTGGCCCCAACCCCCAACCCCCCCATCACACCCCCACCATCCTATTCCAACACTTTTGTGAACCCATTGGAAGTTTCGGTGCACCAGCATATTGTGCTCAGGTTTCAGGTTTGTGTTTGTGTGTATTTTTTATAGCCTGCAATACGTTTTTGCTGGGGTTCTTATTTAATTTTTTGTTCGCTCTTTATTGCTTTTTTTGCGTCTCTTTTGTTGTGCTTAGCACGAAATGCAGCCAAGTGTGGGGGACGGGGGAGGGGAGGAGCAGTGGGGCTATGCTGCTTGTTTCTTCTCATTTTCATTTTAAATGAAGTGTCAAAGACTTTAAATAGCTTTTGATGCTACTGTGAATGAAGCCGTTTTTCATTCCTATCGTTTCGTATCCGTATCTTATGTTGTTGCTAGTTGCATTATGCTTGTTGCCCTTGTTGTTGTTGTTGTTGCTGCTGCTGCTTTGCTCATTATGTTTTCGCTTGCAGTTATTGCATTGGGTGCCTTCTGTGCCTGTGAACAGGGCAAATGCAATTAACCAGCCCCAAAGTCAAGTTTTGTGTAATTGCAATTCGGAGAGGCAGCTGTGAATGGCAAGTCTTAGATTCAAATAATCGACAATTTAATTACAACTTGCATATATATATATATAATTGTTGCAGCACAAGTGGCATCAGAACTAATTATTCAATAAATACAGCAGGCGTAATAGTTTGGCTTAATATATATGGCATTCGTATTTATTTAAATTAAAATACACAAAACTTATTCGATACCAGAATCATGGCATATAGTAGTCTGATCCAGCCGATTCCGAGCAATGTGCTGTCCCTTTGAATAATAAGTTTCTGTGCAAAGTTTCATAGCGATGGCTCAAAAGCTGAGGGACTAGTTTGCATACATACAGACAGACAGACATACAGAAATAGCCAGATCAATTTGTTTTGTCATTCTAAGCATAGTGAATATAACTTTTGGGATTACCCGACGCTTCCTTCTATGCATTAATTGAATATACAATTTGCTTTGAAAAGCGTATAAAAAGATAATACTGGGAAGATATATATTCCATATATAAGCATAAGTATTATTTAGTCAGTGCAATCAGCTTATTTATGAATCAACTCTTTAATACAAATGAATATTCATCAAATCGCAATTGCGCAAACCTTTCTCAGCGCATTACAAGCAATCCACTTGTTCGCTTTTGTTATTGTTGATTGTTTTTCAACAAATATTTTGTGTTGATATACAGAGAAGGATGCCTGACAGATCGTTTTGGTTGAAGGGGGGAATTCGCATTGTTGTTGTTATGCTTGTTGCTGTACTGAGGCCACTTGAAACTGGCGGCTGTCGCACTTCACTTCACTTTGCAATCTGAATGTTTTTAATGGCTCACAAAAATTCTTTTAAATAATCAAAAAAATGAGAAAAAAAGAAGGAAAGGCCTGCTCATAAAAAGCTTCCGTATAGCCTTTTTGCAAATATTTGCAGTTTGTTTTTATTTCATTACGAATATGCGAAAAGGCGAAAACTGACAAGCAGCAAAAGCAAACAGCAGCAGCAGCAGCAGGGGCATAAAATCAAAATGTAAACTGATAGTCAGTTGAGCAGCAGCTGAAGGGCATTTTAAGCTGGCAGTGCCTCTCAAACTGTACTCGACAGCCAGCCAGGTTGATTGTCTTTTGTTGCCCCATTGTTGTTGTTGTTGTTGCTGTTGTTGTTGTTGTTGTTGTAGCTTTGCTGCTGACACTGCGGTAGGTTATTTGGTTTTTGGCTCTTTTTATTTGGGCAGCAGAAGAGACAGCGTGCTTAAGTGGATTTAGCTGCTTCGTTGGGTTCTCTGCTAGGCAAAAGTGGGGGTAAAGGCAGTCAAAAGGGGTGGGTGGGGGGTAGTGGGGCAGTTGGATTTATACGACAGCGTGTGAATGAGATGGAATGCTAAATGAATTGAAGTTTGCTTTGCGGCAGCCAAATACCCTAACTGCATAGATAGATGAGCACTGGAAGCTAAAAAAAGGATTGGGTAAATAAAAATATTGCCTTAATATTACATACATAAAATAGCCTCTAAAATATAAGTTGTAAGCATAAATTGCGACCCAAAGGCTTTTATTATATTAAAAGTAATTAGTTTCCTCGTTTAAATATTTGTGCTTATTCAAAGCCTGAAAAATATTTAAAATGTGTAAATTACTTATATGTTTTATTTAAATATTTAAAATAATATGCAGATACAAATTATATTTAATATATAAAATATGTAAATGTTGAATATTAAATATTGAAATATTTAAAATATTACATATTTACATTTTTTATATTTTTGATTTAAATATTTAAAATATTATTAATACTTTGTATGTGTTTTATAACTTTAATTTAATTTTCTGTGTCGACTATTACTAGTCGACAATAAATAAATAAATTATATGTTTTTATAAAATATATATATATCAATATATTATACATATTGAATACATTTTGAAATATATTTAATTTTTATAATTTTCACATATTATATGTTTAGAGTTAGTTATTTATTATAAAAATGCAACATATTTTCCTGCAGACTTATAGGAATAGTCTTCTGTAATTAGTTTGATTATTAATTATTCTAATCTAAATCAATACGCTGCTCACAGCATTTGGCATTCGGCTGCCTCTGAGAATCGTATTTCATTTGATATCCAGCTAAATTGCGCTAGCCTTCTAAGATTCCCGCTGCCCGCTGCCCGCTCCCTTGTTGGGCATTCAGAAAGGCTCAACAATATTGCCAATTGCTTGCTTATATTTGAGCATTTATCTGGCAAATACTTAGCCTCCGTCTCGGCTAACTTCACGCGCTAATCTTCATCGGGCACAATCCAAAAACGAAAGCCCAAACCCAAGCCCAAGCCCAAATCGAATCCCTGTGGCCAGCAGGGCGCAGCAATGGGCCCATCATGAGCATTTGCCCATTGCCCATTGCCCATTGCCCGGTTTGCCTGATCAATCGTACAATTGAGTAAAAGCCAACTTTATTTGCAGTACAGGCGACGCTTTTTACTGCCTGCCTCTGCTGCCTGTTGCATGCTGCATGTTGCACAGTTTGTGCCTGTGCCTCGTTCTTTGCCTGGGCCTTGGCTTTGTTGTTTTAATGGCTTTCGCTAACATAAAAGCCATTAAGATAACATTTTTATAGGATTTCAATGGCAGTCACGGCAGCAGCAGCAGCTCTCCAACTCTCCAGCTCTTCAGCTCGAAGGCAACAAAGAAGCTTTCTGCCCGTTTTTTATAGGTGGTGCAGCTGGTGGTGCAGCCGCAGCCGTAGCCCTACCACAAGCAAAACCACCACGTCCAAATGTCATTGACTATCAATAGAAGATGCTGCTGCTGCTGCCCTGCACTTGGCAACAGGTTGCTCTCAGTCTGAGTCTCAGTCTCTGGCACTGGCCTTTTGTTTCAAACTGCGCCCAGTTAGTTAGCCGTGCGCTTATTAAACGCAATATTTGTGGCAAGTTGCAGCCGTTGCAAGCTCCAACTGCAACTCCAGGCCATAAAGTGCGATTTATTTTTGTTGATTTTTTGCTGCCGCTGCTGTTGCTGCCCCAAAAGGGATTTCTTCTATGCACGGGCACTTCCTACTTCCTAGGTTGCCAACAATTGGCAACTAACAGGGGCAACAACAACAGCAGCGTCCCACAAACGGTGACCAGTGACCAGTGACCAGTGGTGTCTGGTGTCTAGTGTCTAGTGCTTATGGCCCTGCCCCATGTTGCAACTACCAGCGCAGTCTGTAGTCACACTTTTGCACTCTGTTACGAGCGTTCAGCGCCCAAACCCCCATCATCCCCCCTCCTTCCCTCTCCCACCCTCCTCCTCCTCCAATCACAATGCCACTCGATGATGCAATGCTCTAGCTCTGACCCTGCCACTGCCTCTGGTGGCAAAAACAGTGTACAATGGCCATAAATCGAACACATCTACTGTTGAAATTCAAGCAGCTTTTCTCAACGAAAATAAGTACGTATACTTTATATATTTAGAATCAATTATTACATTAAATTATTATTATTAAATTCTATAAAAAAGTTAATTAGAATCAATAGTTGAAATATGATCTAATTTGCAGTATTATTGCAGTATTACTATCAATATTGATATCAGTTCTTATTTAATGATTCTGTAAAAATCTTAATTAGTATCTATAGATATAATAGAAAATGTATTAAAAAATGCTAATAATGGTAGTGGGAGTAAAAAGTTGAAATAAGAACTAATATTAAGTATTATTGCAGTATTATTATCAATTTCTTATTTCAAAATTCTATATAAATGCTAACAATTAATAGATGTCGTAGGAAATTTATTGAAAAATTATACAAAAGTGGCAGAGAATGAGAATCAATAGTTGAAATAAGAACTAATATTATGAATGTGCAGCATTATTATCAATATTCACTCAACTATTGATTCTAAATACTAATTATATGGCATTTGGAAATAAAATACCAGTTTTCAATCAGTTTTTAATTGATGTTCTTGTTTATTAATATTAATACAGCAAAAATTCTTAATATATTATATCAAGTAGCTTAAGTGGCATTTTTAAGAATATTTTAAATATAGAGCATTGACTGAAATGATTATAGCATTGTCTTAAATTCTTAAGCTACAACTACTAAAACTTCTAAAAAATACCAATTAAGACTTATTCGTTTTTATTACATTTATTTATTGTAAGCAAATATTAGATTTGTGATTTCATTAACTTTAATTAATCTTCAGCAAGTCACATTTTTGACTACTATTTGCTTAGTATTTAGCCACTGTGCAGCTTACCACACTTCAACAAATCGCCTCACATTCTTTTTTGCTTAATGTTTCGGATTGTTTTTTGTTTTGGTTTTCTTTTTGTTTCATCTTCTATCTCTAATGCCCGACAATTGTTGGCACTTCTTCTTCCTAGTTGGCTTTTGCTTTGTTTTGCTTTAGTTTTGTTGTTGTTGTTGTTGTTATTGTTATTTCGGGGAGCGTCATCGTCAGTGTTGAGCTCTTCAGCCAGCAGCTTCCAACTGGCAACTTGCAACTTGCAGTTTGCAGCTCCCCCAGCCAACGTCCATTATGCAGCATTATTTGTTGTTGTTGTTGTTGTTGTTGTTGTTGGTTGGATGGTGCCAGCTGCTGCTGCTGCTGCTGCTGATACGGAATCCCAATCCCAATCCCAATGCCCAGAGAGTGAGTCCCTGCCCTTTGCATTGACCAGCACAAACACATAAATTGCATTTGTCGGTTTGTTGTCGTTTTCATAAATAAGATAAAGATAAACGACCAAGTTGCATATTATTTGTAATTGCATTTGTTGTTGTTGCTGGTTAGACGGGACTATTGATAGCAGAAATGTTAGCAGCATTTGAATTTATTATTGGCTCAAGCGGTTTCTTGTTTATACCTAATGGAGAGCATTGAACGCTAAATCGCCCAACAAATGCGTAGCAAATTTTTCAGCTGCTTGGCAAAAAATAAAAAAATAGGAAATAGAAGGGATTTAATGAGATTCTGCAAGGGAAGGATTACGTTAAGGAATTGTTGGTTAGAAAAGCGAAGGCATATTATTAATAAGAATATATATATGGCATATTACAAATATAGTCAACTTTTATATTTTGGTAGATTTTTAAATTATGTTGTTTAATTATTTATCAACACAGAAAATTATTTAAAAAGCCTAAAATTATTTAAATATTTTAAAAGCATAAATGAAGTATTGGGAATATTAATAAATTAAGATTTATTTAATCAATAATCAATAACAAAAATTTAAATATTGCAAATTATAAAAATATTAAAAAAAAAATTAAAACATACATTTAAGTTGAACTTTAGTTCTGGTAAAGATTAATTCAATCTCCTTTATATATAATATGTAAGGTTTTCACTTTCGCTTTGAGATTTCGTCTTGTGATGCGGATTTCCTGTATCTTGTCTTCTGTCTTAAGTATGCCAGCTGTCAGAATCGATTAGTTTGACTGACTTTAAGATTCATTCGGATTTATTTCATAATTTTATATGCATACATATTTGTATTATCAATTTGTGTATTGTATTTAAAACGTATTTAATTTTAACTTGACTCATTTGATGGCAGCACAAAAATAATGCGATGTGACAGAGTTGCGCATAACTCTTGGATTTGTGATAATCTTGTCCAAGTCAGACAACAGCAAAAAATACTACAATAATTTATTGTTGCCACATAGATGCGAGTCGTGGTTGTAGTTGTAGTTGTCGGCTTATATAAATGTGAAATTAATTGCTTAATTTAGTGGAATGGATTGCGAGAGTTGCTCAGCTAAAAGCCACTTTTGCTTTCCATGCAACATCAGAGTTGAGCTCACACAGTTGGCAGTCTGACAGTTTTATCACATTATTAATAAGAAATAGAGCTGCGGTTGCTAGTCCGCAAATAACAACAGCAAAAGCAACCAGCAGACAGACAGACAGACAGACAGACAACAATAAATACCAGGAACACCATTCCAACAGAGATCTGCGCGCATCTGTCAACTTTTCCACGCCCTCGCCACGGCTCCAAACTGTTCCAAACTGTCAACGTGGCCATAATTCATAATAAGGCGGGCAAAGAACGGCGCCGTTTCCATTCTAGTCTTGTTGTTGGCTTCTCGTTGTTGGTAGCCATGTTCATGTGCCATGGTCTAAAGCTAAAGTGCACAACAACTACAAATAATGGCAAGTAGCCGACTACAGCATACTCCATATGCTAATTAGCATTGCCGCTAGCAAAGCAAATATGCCTCATAATTACTTGAGTATTGTAGTATAGAGAACTACAATCTTATATTTCAAATATTAAAAGGGTGGCAAGCTTTTCTAAATACATTACCTAAATTTTAAATTAAAATATTAACTTAATTCAAATATTTAGAAGATTTTAATTCCACAATTCAAACTACAAGCTACAAATACTTAAAATTAATTGAGTATTTATGCTTCGAATAACTTAAAAGAATTGCTATTGCAAATTTGAATTGCACCCATAAAAAACCATAAAATAATTAATTTAATAGTTAATAGCAACAAAATAATACTAAATTATTCTAAAAACTCTTAAGACATTCTAATTTGACGTTTTAATAACCTTACTCTCAAATAATTGCAATATTTTAATTACACAATTCAAACTACAAACTATAAATGCATTAGCCAAATAATTTCTTGAGCTTACTTAAAACAATTGCAGTAATTATGTTTACATGTAAAGAAATTATAATAATTGACAATAAAAAAATGCTAAAATAATAATTATTTAAATGGTAATGGTATACAAAATTATTTTAAATATATTTAATAAGATTCTAATGAAAATTTCTATTTCTCAAATCAATTAAAGCTTTTAATTACTCAATCAATGCTTTTGTTAAGTTATCAAATTGAATAGACTCGTCGTATTATGTTCTATTTTCTCTTAATCTATTCTCTTTACTTTATTCGAGTTTCGAAACGTTAATTTAATTCCATGGAAATACAAAAAATACTAAATTTAGCATTAATAATAATAATAAAAAATACTAAATAGATACATTTTCATATTAATAGCTTTAGTCTCAAATAAATTTTAACTTTCAGTGCCTCAATTAAAGTTTTTATCAATTTGCATTTATGTTCTAGTTTTGTGCGAGCTGAAAAATGCATATTTAATATACATATATACCCTTTGGGGCTTAGGGTATACCAACACAATGCTTTGTCTGTCATAGTATAAACATCAGAGATAGAAATACAGACAGGGGTGGGGCAGAGTGGGATGGGGGGAGGGTGGGGGTAATCGCTGTGGCCAACAACATTTAACAAAAGGCAATCGCAAATATTTTGCAGCGCTCAAAAAGCAACAACCTATAAAGCCGGCAACAACTGTAATGGAGTGGGGAGGGGGATGGTGGGGGTAGTTGGGGTGGTGGGGCAGGAGTCTGCGTTATTGTAGCTTTATTGTATACACACATAAAACTAGGTGTACGTAGGTAGGTAAACACACACACGTATACACATTTACATATATAGCTGCCTTTTGTTATCAGCGTAAGTGTCGTGGGTACAAAAAGTGGGGCTGGATGGCTGGGGGGAGCTTTTGGGGCAGTCAGATAGAGAGCTATGAACAAATTGTTGACTCAGCGCCGTGCAAATTGTTCAATGCAAACTTTTGTTGTTTAGTTTTATTTTTGCAAAATGTTCATTGCTTGAATAAAAGATTTATGGATGCAACAGTTAGGATGTGTATTCAATATTTGCATAGCTAGACTGAAATTCAACGGAACCGAGCCGTGAAAACAATAGCAGCAAATAGCCAAAAAGTTTGTGGCAACATTTCAAATAGGGAGTTCATAAAAAAGTTGATATTTATTTAATACAGAAAAATTACAATTAAAAGCAGAAAATATAAATTAAAATTAAAAAATGTAAATTAGGCATTAAGCATTATCTAAGAATACTGAAAAAAAAAACACATTTAACATAAGCATGCCTCGTAATAAAAACCACATTGTAATTTATTCTTCCTTTCATTCTCTATTTCCAGGTAAGCTGACTTCCCAAACAAAAATTACACATACGTCATGTTGGCATTCTATGCGGTAAGTCTTTTGACCTCTATCATTAGCTCGTTGTGTAAGTGGGGCTCTCTCTTCTCTCTTTCAGGGCGTCTGTCTGTCTAATTACGCTCATTTGAAATATTAAATGCAATTTCATTCCCATCATTTCCGAGCGGCGAGCGCAAAAGTTAGCCGAAAACCTAATTGAAATTACGTAACGTTCATTGACTTTAGAAATTTGTTGGCCAACTATTTGCCAAGGCTTCTTCTGCGCCTCTGTCTGTCGCTCATATTTTGTTTTTCACTTTTATTATTAGTTTGCTCTTTTGCTACGTTTGTTGCTTGTATTAAGCGGCTCTTTTGCCGCAATACTTGGGGCTCTAATGTAATCGCATTAGTGCGCTTTATTACGGCCCGCTACTCAGTTGTGCACAACAAAATAGATTTCATTTAGACACGATCATGGCCCATAATAATAATAAGCAAACGATCTGACTAATGACGAGCCAAAAAGTCAACTTACCAACCGACAAAACATAAGCTGATAAGACTCACATATATTGCCTGAGACTCGCACTCGCTGGCCAGAAGAAGGAAGTGAAAACCTGTACTAGAGAAGTGATCGCAAGGAGCCAATAAGGATTACAAACAGTAAGGCGATCAATGTGCAAGAAACTCAAGAATTGACGTTTTAAGTTAGTATAACTGATTAGTTTGGACAGATTTGCCAAGATCTCTAAGAGAGGCAGCTAAAATTTCAGTTGCGCTTAGATCGAGGCTTGAGAAAGTAAAAGCTATGCAAAAGTGACAGCTAAGATTGAATTTCTTACGGCTATCGCGAATCTAAGAATATTAAAAATAAATTTGCATATTACTATAGGATAGTATCATTTTGTACTGAAGTGTGTAATGCATAGAAGAAAGCGTCGGAGACCCCAAAGGTTACCTCCACTATGCTACAGATGACATCATGACGAATTGATCTGGCTATTTCTGTCTGTCTGTCTGTATGTATGCAAACTAGTCCCTCAGCATTTGAGCTATTGCGATGAAACTTTGCACAGAGACTTATTATGCAAAGGAACTGCACATATGTAAGAACTAGCCCGATCGGACCACTATATCTTATAGCAGCCATACAACTTGAAGTCGATTTTGGCCTTATTTCGCAAGTTTTTAAAGCTAGCGCCTTTAATTTCTTTGTACACTTCAATATTCTTATTTCTCATCAATGCTTTAATTTTCGATATAAACAGGTCTACAGGGAGGCTTCTTCTATGTCATATACATAATCGTAATATAAAAGCTAGTCAAATCTGTCCAAAGATTCGAAAAGAGTATATAATCTTCAATCCGCCATAGATAATCTTTCCCCACTTGTTAACACTAATCACAATCAGATGTTGTTTATACTTAGTGTTAATAAAACGCCTTGAGATCTTTTAGAAATTCTTTAAATCACTTAAATACACATTGAATTACATCTTTAGTTCAAAACTGAGCTAAACGCTGCAAAAACTTGCTTCAAGGACAACATTTGTAAAATGTGCGAATAGCTAAAGTTCTAATTGGACTCTTATGCCTCCAGTTGGCAGCTGCACGATAAAATTAATAATAATAATAAATCCCTGCCACGCATAAATATCAGCCATAATTAAACTGTTGAACTCGGCGCCACGACACAAAAATAAAAATGATATAAAAACGAAAACACATTCTCACTTGAGGCTTTGATCAAGTTGAAGTGGCGACGACGACGACTTTTTGAATAGGGCGCTCTGAATGGAACCGAAAAACCAAGAAAATCATCGAATCCAATTCAATAATAATCATAATAAATAAATAATAATAAACAGAGAAGGCAAACCAAAAATCTCAATGAATGTTGAAGGTCAGAATGCTTAAGCCTTAATCAATATTGAAGACAGTCGACGGCAAGTCGCCAAAAAAATACAAATACGAATACGAATACGAATTCGAATTCGAATTCGAGTATGACTATAACAATTGAAATTGTATCGATTGTGGACTCAAATGAATTCTCGAGTCGTCATCGCAATTAAATGCCAATTGAAATTTACTCGTATTTTTTATTTACCTCGTTTTTTTCGGCTCTGTTCTGTTCTGTTCTGTTTTTTTTTTGGGCATTTGCCCATAAATTGATATTAATGGTTTCTTTTAAAATCATTTAGATGAATTTGTGTGACAAATTTATGCAGCACATTTGATTAATATTCATCTGCAATTGAGTTTTTATTATACTCTTTTCGAAGAAAATAGTATATTAAGTTTGTCCTGAAGTTTGTAACGCATAGAAGGAAGCGTCTGAGACCCCCAAAAGTTACTGCCAATATGCTTATAAAAACAAAACAAATTGATCTAGCCATGTCCGTCTGTCTGTCTGTCTGTCTGTCTGTCTGTCTGTCTGTCTGTCTGTCTGTCTGTCTGTCTGTCTGTATGTATGCAAACTAGTCCCTCAGTTTTGAGCTATCGCGATGCAACTTTGCACAGACACTTATTATTCAAGGGGACAGCACATTGGTCGGAGCCGGCCGGATCGGACCACTATATCTTATAGCTGCCATACACCTCAAAGTCGGTTTTGGCCATAAATCCGATGTTTTCAAAGCAATTGCCTTAAATTTCCTTGTACACTTGAACATCCATATAACTCATCGATGGGTAAAATCGCAAATCGATTGAGTCATAAACAGCGAAGATATGCGTCATTAAATATTTTGAAAAAACAGGTGCATATGAGCAAACAAAGTCAAGCGCAAGAAAGCTTTTGATAGTCTGAGCAAACAAAGTCAAGCGCAAGAAAGCTTTTGATAGTCTGCTCTTCAAGGTATTTTGCCACCGATCATCAAAACGGTTTGTGGCGTATGGCGTAAAGAGCCGCGCTAACGAACGCATGTTTCGCAAGTAAGTTCAAGTTCGAGCCTCGGCGGCGACTGATTGTTAATTTAATACTTTTTTCTTTTTCTTCCTTCCAAATATATAACTGTAATCAAATTAATTTGCTTCCAATAGCTTAGAACAAAAACAATGCCACGCGAAAAAACAAATGCTGACAAACGCGAGTTGCAGGTTGCAGGAAAACAAAAGAAGGAAATTTGTAACAGTCGGCTCTTCAAGCAATTTTGTCAGCGATCATCAAAACGGCTTGTGGCGTAGTGGGTAAAGTTGCGAACTGGTGAGCGAGAGGTCCTGGGTTCGAAACCAGCGGCGACTGGTCATTTATTTTCATTTTTTCTTATTCTTCTTTTCAAATATATAATAACTGTAATCAAATTCATTTGCTTTCAATGGCTTAGAACAAAAACAATGCCACGCGAAAAAACAAAAGCTCAGTATAAATCGAGTTTGTTAGCGATTCTTAAAACTGCTTGGTGTAAGCAGTACAAAGCAAAACAAGAAAGCTTTTGACAGTCTGCTCTTCAAGGGATTTTGTCAGCGATCATCAAAACGGCTTGTGGCGTAGTGGGTAAAGTTGCGAACTGGTGAGCGAGAGGACCCGGGTTCGAAACCAGCGGCGACTGGTCATTTATTTTCATTTTTTCTTATTCTTCTTTTCAAATATATAATAGCTGTAGTCAAATTCATTTATTTTCAATTTCCTAAATTGTTTCTAATTTTTTTTCATACATAAAGTAGCTTTAATAGAATAATTCAAAAGAAAAATTTAAATTCATTGGCAAAACCAATGACACGCGAAAAAAAATATGGATCTCAAATTCTGAATATAAGCTCTCGTATGTTCAGATTAAGTTTTATGACAATTCAATTTCCGACAGCAGCCTTGAAAGGTATAAGAGCAACAGGCACAAAATTTGGTATGTATATTGTAGTATACATATGTAATGTAGTTTTGACTTTTTGGAAAAACTGAAACTTGTATATTGTTCAATTCGGTAGCACTTATGAATGCTAAGGGACGCGTCCACGAGCTGCGGATAGTGAAACGTCCCTGTTTACATGAATACCTTTATATATTTTATTTTATATGCAGGGGTATATGTATGCGACATTAATATCTGCGAATTAAATAAGCAGTCACGGAAAAATAGTAAAAATTGCTTTAAGGTTCGAAAAGAGTATTTAATCTTCGGCACGCCGAAGATAATCCTTCTCCACTTGTTTTTTATTGATTTCTCAGCTAATCTGTGTGGCATAATTTTTATTTATAAACGCTGATCGATGCGAAATATTGCGTGACTCTTTTATTTCGCTCTCTCTCTAGCCATCTCTCCCTCTCTCTCTCTCTGTCTGTCTCTATCTCTTTCTATTGTATCCATTACGGGAGCGCAGTTCAATGATCGCATTTAATGATTTTTGTATGCGAAAATAAGTAGATTTGTAGTTTGTTTGTCGATTGTCTTGATATGAAGTATATATAGTATATGAAGTGTGCAAAGTCTAGTATTTGTAAGTATTTTTTTTTTCCAGTCTGTAGATCGTGTGCAAAAGTTTTGTCTGGACCCGTGCGGAGCTTTCTTTTGTTATTTGTTCAAATCGTGTGGTACATTTGAATGGGTTTTTTTTTGTTTCTGCTTTAGCTGTTGAGTTTTTTGGAGGAGTTGCCTCATTGTTATTGTTGCTGTTGTTGTTGCTGCTGCGGTCTAGCCACTTGAGTCTGTTCATAAGGTTGAGCAGCTTTTGGCACCCAGCTCAAGCTAGTGCTTATTATGCAATAAGGAATGGCAACTTTGTTTCTGTTTCAGTTTCTGTCTGCCCCAAAAGCTGATATTTACACAATGATCCCAAATCAAATTTTAATTATAGCCAGAAAGAAATAGCAGAATTTTTTCAAATTATGAATAGAAATATTGATTTTTTTTCGTTTTTTGCTAAGGTTTTTTACTTCAGTTTTATTATTTAAACATTTTTTTTTAAGTATACAGCTTGTACTTTTATTTATATCCAAAATTACCATATTCACTCATTATTAAATAGAAATGCTATAGCACTTTGGTTGTAACTAAATAGTATTTGTATTTTATTTATTTAGAAAACTTTACCTTACAAATATTTTCTACAATATTTAATTGTTGTTTTCTGTCTTTCGTTTATAAAAATGTCGAATAATACTAATAATAATATTTTACCAGTCAGACAGTTGTTTAAAACGAGAAATTGAATCAAATTTATTCCCTAAATAAGTCTGTCCATAAACAATAACTATTATATCTATAGACTTTCCCATATAAAACCTTATTAATTTACCAAATATTTTATTATAGTTTTTCCCTTCTTGTTGTTTATTATGCTTTACATATAAATATCCAATGTTAGTTATCTTTAAAAGGTGCATTCAATCTTAACACCTAACGCGCTTTTAAACACAATATCGATAGTCAATGTTGTTAGTCTTATCATAAATTTGTGCATATAAAAGATATCAACGAAACTATAAAACGCTCCATAAACAAATTGCTTGAGGGGGGAAGGGCAAGTTAAATAGCAACAACTTCTGTTTAAGTGCCGAGGGCCACCAAGTTTTCATTTAACGATGACAACAATTTTATCCAATTATTGGAATTCGACTGTAAAAATTAACACATAAAAAAATAAAAGGAAGGCAAATCTGGATATCAATAATCAGCTATGGGCTGATAAAGCGTAGAGCGTGTAAACGAGAAGGGATCATAAACCGATTGGCCATAAGCCATAAAGTGTATGCAGTTTGGTATTTGATAGCCCAAAGTTGACCATAAAACCTGATAGCACAACTTGACTTTTAAGTGCCCTTATAATGAGTCTCCAAATGGGCAACAAAGTTGGACTCGGAATTGGATTTGGAGTTGGAGTTGGAGTTGAGCGTCTGAGTTTGATATCTGGAACTGGGAACCTGGGCTGGGCTGGGCTGCTCAGCACTTGACTTGACAACTCAACCCATAAAGCGTGAGAACATATATATATATATATTTATAGATGGAGGGCGATCTTTATCGCTCATGCAGTAAATCTTCTTCACAAACAAGTTTCGCATGTAAATTTACTTTTTTGGCCCGCTGCTCGAAAAGTGATCTGCAAATTGGGCAGTTCACTCTTTTGTTGCGTTCGGCAAATTGTTATACCCTATGTTTATACACAAAAGTTGATATTATAGTTGGTCATATATATTTAACAGCTAGAAACAGCTAGCTCATAAGCAAATATTTGTAATAAAAGAGTATATAAAATATATTTAAACTAGACTGTATGTTTGTGTATTTGGCAGATCAAATTTATTGTATTTTATCGATATATTTGCCTAATATTGAATTATCGATAGCTATATATTTCCACCACCAGTTCTTCGAGCAAATCTTGAAAGTTATTAGAGCTTTAATCAATTAGTTAAATTATATATAATATCAATAAAAATATATTTACTGAAGCCACAAAAAAAGAAAAATAAATACGTATTATTTAAAAACATAATAAAAATATAAAAATAAAGATAAAGTATGAACACAAAATAAATAATATAATTAATAATAAAGAAATTTAATAAATGAAGTATTTAAAAAATTTTAAAATAAATTTTAAAAACAACATAATTAATATAATTATTCGCAAGCCTAATAAAATAAAGTATATAATTTAAAGAAATTTAATAAATAAACGACAAATAAATAACAATATTAATGCAAATAAAATAAATAAAGTAAATAGCAAAAATTATATTAATTAAATAAATAATATAAATAAAATGAAAATAATGATAATAAAATTCCAATTAAAATAAAATGAATATAATAAATTAAGGAAATTGGAGAAGACATTAGACATTTTATCACAAACGGATTAATAATACAGAATTTATTTAGAAATCAATTGACTACATATGAAGAAGAAGCAGCGCTATTATTTTCCTAGTGCTAAATACAGGGTATCTGCTAGTCGTTCGCTCGCTTCCCGAGCACTCTTACTTCATACTCATGTGAGTGTACTATGTTCAAATAAATTGTCTTGGCCGCAAACTTTGACCCACTTAGATGGGGATTACGGCCCAAAGAGCTCATAGAGCTGTATACATATAAATATACATACATATATGTACATATATGCAAAGTCAGTGTCAGTAAGAGAATAACAGAAGAAGGCTGATTGTAACAACTTACTTGCCAAGAATTTGTGTTTATATTCGCATTTATATTTGTGGTATTTGCCTGGCCCAAAAGGTTTATTGAACTTGATTAGCTGTGTTTTGTTTTTTGGTGGGTGCCGATCTTAAAGCGAAAAATCGTCTCATGTTTTTATGGCCAGTAAATTGCTCAACTTGTTAGCCCGAAGTTGATATGCTTTTGGCCTACATTTTGGCATTGGCATTGGCATTGTGTCATTATAATTAACAGCTTATAGTAATTGGCTTTATACAATTATGATTTCGAATGGCGAACAATTAATTATGTCTGCAGATCATTTGTCAATCGCACATGCATCTCGCATATTTCTCACAATTAAGCATTAGTGCTGATTTTATGCCTGCATAAATTATTTACTTTGCACATCATTTATAATATTTAAGCTGACTCCAAATATTAGTTAATATTCTTGCGATGAGCTAATTTTTATTTGAAATGGAATTTTTGTGAAGGCCCAAATTGGGTTTTCTTCATCAATTTGAAATGAAATATTTTTTAAAAATTTATTTTATTTTTATTTATTTAATGTGGACAAAAAAAACAGTCGATATAGAAAATTATGCAAGTTAATCTTCTATTCAATTGTTAATAATATGAAAATAATATATATTTAATATTAAAAATAAATAAAATAATACATTTAATTTTAAAAAAGAAAAATTACAATTAGATTTTTTTAAAGAGTTCGAGGATTATTTCATTTTAACTGCAATCATTTTTGCAGCGCCAAAATCCCGCACTCACCCCCTCGCCCCTGCACAAGCCAAGCTCGACTGAACGTCACTGAACAACAACATTGCCGGCCGCCAAGTTCAGTGTCAAAGCGTTGCAGCCGATCGTTCGAACATGTTGCATGCTCGAACGCAGCGCGCTCTCTTTGCATGCGCTCGCTCGCTCGCTCTCTCTCTCTTAAGAGTGCGCTCTTTGCACGCACATTGTAAAATGCCGTCCAACTCCAACTAGGGACAATGGAAACAAGTTCTTGTTGTTGCTGGCTGCTACTTTAGTTTTTTTTTGTGTTTTTGCACTGCTTGTTGTTGCTGTTGTTTTAAGCGACTTTTGTTTACCTTATGGCTCGTTAAAGATCAGCGTCGCGTCGGCTTTGACTTTTCCACAAAAGTTCTCTCGCTCTTTGCGCGTGAGACGGCAAGAGAGAGAGCGGGCGAGTGAGAGCGAGATAGCCTGGCCAAACAAGTTGCAGTCGCTGTGTTCTGGACAAGACTCCTACACGGCTTTTAGTTGTTGCTGTTGCTGTTGTTGTTTTTGCAATGCCAAAGCAGCAGGAAGTTCAATTTCAGTTCAGTTGAATTCTGCACGTCATCTCAAGCGGTCCTCTCAAATCGACTTGCTGCGCTCAAGTTCTGTCTGTTCAAGAATTTTTTTAGTCTTTCGTCGAGATCGCGTCGTGAAAACTCCCAAATTCAAATGGCGCAACTGTTTGTTTGACTCGGCAGTGTGTGCGTAGTATATCTCTCTTTTGGTATATTACAATTATGAACTGTTTCAATTAGTGTGCAACAAACAAGCAGCAACAAGTGAATTATTCCAAATCGAGCAGCTCCAAAAATAGTTAGCATCCTAAACATCATGTATCGCCTGCAAAGACGCGCTGCTCTAATAGCCAAACAAGGTAAACGAAAACTGTTAATTAATGCCTTTAATTATTGTCGCAAAACCTCAACCAAAATTTGACTCATTGCTGGCATTACTCATACGCAGCGTTAGACACACAAATATTGCAGCTCGCATATTTAAATTTGCTGCGGTTTCTTTTTGCCAGCTGTCTAGTGTGTTGATATTATAAATGCTCTTGCGGTTTTGGGTTTTCAACTTTGAGTGTTGAGTGTTGAGCTGTGAAACGAGCATAGGTGTGGTCAGTTATACAGTGTGGATGACTGATCTGCGATCATAAAGACAGATGAGGTAATTTTGCAAGAAGAAATACAGCAAAAACAAAAAGAGACAGGTGCCATAATTGAGTTCATTTTGCTAAATGTCACATTTGACAAATAACTATTTTCAGAATGCTAAATTCATTAATCTACTTTTTTGGTATTTTTTGTAGAGTTAAGTGTAAAATGAGGTATTTACATACATGTAGCAATAGGAATTAAAGTAATAACATAAATATCTTGGAACAGTTTAAGTTCATGAGTTTTTTACTATTATTTTATAACTTATTTTTGTTTTTGATCCATAAAATTTGAAACTATTTTCAGAATGGTAAACACATTAAAATGAGGTATAAACATACATGTAGCAAAGGGAATTAAAGTAATAAGCGTTTTATACTATTATTTTATACCTTATTTTTGTTTTTGATCCATAAAATTTTAAACTATTTTCTGAATGGTGGATTCATTTGTGTTTTTTTTTTTTGGTATTTTTTTATACTCAAGTTCAAATTGAGCTTTTTTTGAAGGTATAAAAACATTAAGCATTAGGAATTAAAGAATTAAAATAAATATGTTAAAAAAGTTCAAATTCATTTGAGTTTTTTACTATTATTTTGACTTTTTTTTGATTTTTGAGCAACAGCCATAAAATTTGAAATAAGCGGCTAGATAATATTTTATTTTGTTCACTTAGCTTTATTTGTTATTTTAATAATTTGAAATATATTTTGTATTACTACAGCATAAATAAATATTAAAATAGCTAGAAAACTGAAGTCTTGCATTTATATATAAATAATTGAAGTCTTCTCACATTTGCCAGCTATTTTGTTGGGCTAGTTTCCAAGCAAATTGCTGGCTCAATTCCTTTCTCTTGCTGCAAGCCCAAAGCTAAGGCCCTAATAGAACCCGTCTCCAAATGCATTAGTTAGTCAATTTGCAGTCATCTTCGTTTACTTTCTTTACCGCAAAAAACGATCAAAATGAAAAGCATGCAACTGGGTCATGAAATAGCCGAAAAACCGAAACACAGACCCCAAACACGAAGTGGCAATCATTTTACTTTTGATTATAAACAAAAAAGAAACAAAACACACAACAAACAAACAAAAATTATTTACAAGCCACTAATCGCCGGATAAAAGACGACCCAGAAACTGAGTACTGGATGCTGTTTTCTTCTTCTTCTTCTTCGACAATTTGTGCTGCGGGCATCTTTCTATTTCATTTGGCAAGGGACAGGGACAGGGACAGGATGAGGATGAGGATGGCAGTGTATAGAACTTGCCAAGCCAAGTGAAAGAAAACCTTCAACTTGGCTGAAATTGCAGTCAGTCAGTCACACAGCTGCGAGACTGTCTTTTGGAAGCCTTTTGGAAGCGTGTCAATTCAAGATTCGTGCTGGCCGGCATATAATTTCATTTAGTCAGAGACAGACTTCGACTCCAACTCCAACTCCGTCTCAGAGTCATTCAGTCAGACAATAGTTGTTTTGTTTTGCATGCCAAATGCTTTGGCTGGGCCCTCAATTTGTCCTCACCACCCAGCTGGCTGAGATTTTTGCCCAAAAACCAAAAAAAAACAAGTGGGGAAGGATTATCTTCGGCGTGCCGAAGATTTTATACTCTTTCGAACCTATAGGCAATTTTCACTCTGCCAACTGCACCACTGAAATTTCATAACTGTACAATATCGTTTTGTCACGTAACATTTTTTTTTTTTTTTATAATAATATTTAATTTATTGCCAGTTGTATAGCAGCTATAAGATATAGTGATCCGATCCGGCCGGTTCCAACCAATGTGCTGTCCCTTTGAATAATAAGTGTCTGTGCAAAGTTTTATCGCGATAGCTCAAAGACTGAGGGACTAGTTTGCATACATACAGACAGACAGACAGACAGACGGACATGGCTAGATCAATTTGTTTTGCCATTCTAAGCATACTGGCAGTAACTTTTGGGGGTCTCCGACGCTTCCTTCTGTGCATTACAAACTTCAGCACAAACTTAATATACTATTTTCTTCGAAAAGAGTATAAAAAACCAAACTAAACCAAGTTCAAAGTCGTGCCAAAGTAAAATCTTTCGTTATTAGCCAAGAACGCTGGCCAAAGAAGGTCATGGACGGTTTTAAGGTTTTCATTTCTGGCCAGGCACTGTCTAGCCTGCACCCAAGTCTACACTCTAAGCCCTCCCCCTCCCTCCTCCTGTTACCACTTGGCCAATTGGCCAAAAAGATTTATTATTGAAATGCATAAAAATATGGCCATGGCATCCGCTGCGTTTGCCATTTGCTTATAGATATTGCCACACATATGTACATACATACATACATACATACATACTTATGTACATATATACCTAATGGAATCAGTTTGTATGTGTTTACTTTCTAAAGAGCCAAATGGAAAATTGCAGCCAGCTCAATATTTCATGGCTGCTAAACAAGCTTATCAACGAGTTCAACTATTAATTCTTATGAGTTACTTTTTATCCAAATTTATTTGGCATTCTTTGCATTAAATTGCTTTAAAAACAATTGTTTTTTTAATGATACACACAATTTATTTAGTATTTGAAATGTTTTTTTTAATAGTATGCTTATCAAATGAATATTTATATTAATAATTTTAGACAACATAGAATGTGAATATATTTAGAAGCTGCATTTATAGAAATTAAAACTGCAGCATATGAAAACTGTTGGTGTCTATTATTTGATTTATTCAAAGCTTTAATCTTAAACTTAAACTATTTAACAATAAGGTTAAAACACTTACAATGTTTCTGCTTTAGTGCTGATAGTTTTTTTTTAACGCTTATATTACAAATGTTATACAATATTAAGATATATACAATCTCATTCAATCACTGAGCTTTAGTAAGACTAAATAATTATATATATGACTGTTAAAATATATATTGTACATATATATTTAAATGTGTGCAACTACTTTATTTATGACTCTTTATTTCATACAGCTTTAAATTCAACTTAAAATTAAATACATATTTTTTAAAGTTTTCTGCAAACTTATTTATTATATTTATATATTCATATTTATATGCACCTATTTATATTTTAAGCTATTTCTGTACTAATTTTTATTGTTTTTATAAGCTTGATTTTTATTTAGCTGAGCTATATTTATTTAGTTATTAGCTCAATTTGTTTTGCGTTTTATTTATCGAAAACTTTTTACATTCTTCGAATTGCTTTACAAATCATGTGGCGTGTAACAAAACTTAATTTTATTTATTTATTATCTATATTTATATTTACTAATATTAATTTGTAGTTATTTATTTACTCATTAGCTTAAAATTGTTTTTAAATTATTTGAAAAGCAAGCGGCATTTAAAAACAATTTCAGTGCGATCATGTTGCATTTGAATTTATTTAGTTATTGCCCATTAAGAATATGGAACAGTACTTTGGAGCCGCTTTATAGCCCCTTTTTTATTGCTATCGGTCATTTGCAGTAGCAGAATGCAGTTAGTGCATTAGGCCAGCGTCTAACTGTTAAGTCCGAGTCTTAGTTAATACATTTCCTTAAGACGACTCTGGTCAGCTAAATTATAAGCACGGCTGCTCTTTTGTTGCTGTGTTGCTGTCTGTCGCTCTTTTATGGCCAAGTTGCACGCATCCGTCAGGAGAGTGTTCTACTCGCTGGGATGCTTGCCCGCTTGGCACCCAAACCACTATTTTTATGACCTCTGGCAACACTAGCCAGCGACGCTCCAAACTTATCTAACGCAACTAACTAACTAAGTATCGAGCAATTCTAATCTAATCACATGAGCGAGAGAGACGCGCAGCCAACGAGCAGCGGGCCAGAGCGGGATAGCAACTGCAAGTTTACCGTTATGCATTGGCTCGCTCTCTAACGATGAACGCGCGCAACGGTTGTTTTCCCTTTCTGGTCAAGCATCAGCCGCAGCCTCAGCCGCAGCCTCAGCCGCAGCCTCAGCCGCAGCCTCAAAGTCGCGAACATCGTCCGTCGTGTGTGCATCCGAAAATAGCCAGGCAAACAGCAAACAGCAACAACAAAGCAGCAAACACAAACGGACGAACAACTCGCCACATGCGTGACTGTACCCCCCTCAAGCCCCACCCCCTCAAACAGCAGCAGTTCCAAGTCCCATTCCCATTTCCAGTCTGCTCTCTTCTGTTTTTTTTTGCGCTGGCCAAAAGTCTTCCTGTTTCTTGTTCATCTGCATTTTGCCAGGCACATATACAAATAAACATATATGTATGTATATATGTGTGTGTATATTATTGCTGTGCCGCTCTTCTTCTTCATCTGCACCTTCTGCTGCTGCTGCTGCGGCTGCTGCTTCTTCTTCTTGTGCGCTTGTTGCAGTTAATCAATTATAACGACTCTTGATTTCCTTCCTGATCTAGATTAAGATTTTTATGTGGGTTCAGGCTCGGCTTCGGTTGCAAGTTCGCGTGTCTCAACGAAAACTGACTCGGATTCGGTTTTACAGTTGCATTTGACTGCGCTCTGCCGAGCAACAGAACATGTCGTTGAGTGTTTGCGATTAAGTCATTGGCATTGGGCTCTATTTTGATTTGCTGATTCGCTTCTTGACGCTATTCAGAAACACCGCCAGTGCGTGTTTCTTCGATCATCATGATGATGTTGATGATGTTGATGTTGATGATGATGGCTTTATCTCTACACTTTTTATGGGCGACATTGCGGCCTTAATTGACTTTTATGTTTGCTGCGAGCGAGGATATAGATATGTATATATATATAGACATATCTATGCATATTTATGGCCAACACAAGCTAAATTTATGTCTTTTATTATAGCTTCATTATTTATTTGATTGAAAAATTGCAAACAACTGGAGTGACTTGAGTTATAAACAAATACAATCAATAAATTGCAGTTGTAAGCAAGAATGCTCAAGAGAACCTTCATTTTTTTAATAAAGATTAATGCTCATATCAAATTGTTCTTATTTTAATATTATACGTCACTATTTCGAAAGTTAAAATCAATAAACAACCAAATTTAGATTTTTATTATTTTTATTTTTATACTTTTTTCGAAGAAAATAGTATATTAATTTTGTGCTGAACTGAAACTGAACTAAACTTTAATATCGTGTAAATTTAGAGGAAAAATGATAAGCAAATTGGCCTCAAGCTTTAAAATCGGTTCAGTATTGGCCAAGTTATGCGAGTTTAAAGTATTCAAAGAGAATTTCTAGATTTCGAAAAATCACTTTACAAGCTAAAATTGTTGTTATTTTTGGCCTGATTTTGGACTTAAAAATGAACATCCCCAGAATCGGTTTTCTTTTGGATTTTTCTACTAATTATGACACCCACAATCGATTTAAAATGATATTTCGCAATTCTATTTTTTGAAGAAAATTTTTTTTCGAAAAATAGTAAGGGTGGGGTACATGCTTTTTTTTAGGAAAAAACAAGAAAAAATGAAATCTCAAAAATTGAACAAAATTTAGATGTAGAATAAAAGTAGAGGAAACACCATGAACAAATTGGCCTCAAGCTTTAAAATCGGTTCAGTATAGGCCAAGTTATGCGAGTTTAAAGTATTCAAAGAGAATTTCTAGATTTCGAAAAATCACTTTACAAGCTAAAATTGTTGTTATTTTTGGCCTGATTTTTGACTTAAAAATGAACATTCCCAGAATCAGTTTTCTTTTGGATTTTTCTACTAATTATGACACCCACAATCGATTTAAAATGATATTTCGCAATTCTATTTTTTGAAGTAAAATTTTTTTGGAAAAATAGTAAGGGTGGGGTACATGCTTTTTTTTAAGAAAAAAACAAAAAAAAATTAAATCTCAAAAATTGAATAAAGATTAAAACACCATGCACAATTGGCCTAAAAACTTAACAATCGGTTCAGTTTTGTCCAAGTTATGTGAGTTTAAAGTCTTAAAAGAAAAAAAATATATTAATTTTGTAATTTTGCAATTAGCTATATATAAATGCTCTAACAAATAGAACGCGACTCGAGAGATTATCGCAGACAATCAAACAGCTTAAGCTTCAATAAAGAACTTAAGTTGCTATTAGAGAACCGTATAAAGAAAAAGTGCACAGAGTACATATATAAGTCTTATGATTGTGATCTCAAACAAACAACAAGCAAAGCAGTTCTTTGCCAGTGAAATCCTTGCCACAATAGGCCACATTGTTTGGCCTTTCCCTTTGGCATCATTATGGCCATTTAATTATACCTTTTTGCCAGAGCAACAATTTCCAAATAAATCACTCAATCAAAAGTGCTAGACTGCATTTAGAGTTTGCCTCATGCTCTCCTCTACACATGACAGGATAGTAGTTTCCCACCAATCGCTCAGAGGAAGAGAAGCAGTTGGAGTAGAAGCCAACACATAAATACATCAGATGTCAAAAAATGAACTTGACTTGCGGACCAAAGCACAGCATGAGCCAGAGAGCGAGAGAGAGAGAGGGAGAGAGAGGGAGAGGGCAGCTGGTCTTGGGGGCTGGCCACATTAAATAGCAAATAATAAATTAATATGCCGTAAGTTAATAATTACAAGTTGAAGATGTAACAGATTGTGCCGAGATTGTGGCTACTGTGCGAACAACTCTTTTTCCTATCTGCAACATCTGCTTACAACTGTCTGTGTGTGTGTGTGTATCTTTTGCTCTGACTGTGTGTATCTTATGCTGCTGCTGCTTCTAGTTTGGCGCCCCGCGTTGTTGCCCCAAGGAAACTCCAACTGCAACTCCAACTGCAACTGAAACTCATTAAAAGGCAACAGCACGTCCTATGTTGTATGTTGCCTTTAGCTCATGATGAGCAACTTTTGATTGGTTGCCCATAATGATCAGCAAGCTGAGCTATGTTTTTGTTGCTCCGATCTCAAGATATTGTAAATTGAAATATAAGCATAATTTAGCCAGCGAATACAATGTTGCTAACTCTAAACATGATAATCTCTGTATCTCTGTATCTTTTTGAGAGAGAAAATTGTTAAAACGTGCTTACTCAGACATTCCAAAGTGTCGTGTTCTATGTTCTAGTTTTTTTTTGTTTTTTTTTAGCAAACAACTGCGCACTCAATGCACTCAATAATCCAGAACGAAATTCGCCACAAATTTGTTGCAGTTTGTGCGTTGCAAATTAATTGCGCAAAAGTTCACAAAAGTTTACATAACTGCAATGGAAACCGCTATTGCAACACAAACAACAACAGCAGCAACAGCAACTTGTTAGACCAGTGAAAAGCAGCTTGCAGCACTCAGCACTCAGCACTTTTCATCATTTTTATGGCTGGCCATTGCAGCTTCTTGGCCAACATGTTGACAATAGCGTCCGCGCCCTCAAAGCCAAACAAACGTTGCCACAGACAACAAATGCCACAAGTTTTTCTTTTCTTTTTCTTTTCTGTTTTGAGCAGCCAACTCCTATTTTCAATTTGCAAAAAAAAAAAAAGGAAAACTTTTATTTGCCAAATGCGTCAAGCATTCCGATTGCTATTCCTGCATTTGCTGCTGCTGCTGCACCCCAACAACAACAAACAACAAACAACAGCAGCAACAAACAACAGCAAACCTTGCTGCCATTTGTCAACATTTGGCTGGTATCAAATGTCTGTGGGGGACCGGCTAGTAACCATGACAAATTTGTTGTAATCAGAAAGCACTAACGACAACAACAGCAACAACAACAACAACAACAGCAACACGAGCAACAGGCAAATAGTACAATGATATCCAACAAGCAACAGACGCTACATTCTCTCTCTCTCCCTCTCTCTCTCTCCCTCTTTCTCTGCTCTTAGGGCCAACAAAGTCCAGCAGAAGCAAACAAAATGATTGCAAACATTCGCACAATTTATAAAAATCACTTTGTAACTTTGCATTGAAAGAGATTATTTGCGGTCATTTAATAAATGTGGCTGCTACTAAATACAAAATTGTGTAATAAATTTATTGCAAAAAAATATATAAAAGCTGACTAATATATACAATTGGGTACTGAAAAGAAATGTATTTAAAATTGTATATAAAAAGTAAATAATATATATTCAAAATATTAGTTATTTCTTCATTTGTTTGCAAGTAAAAAAACTCAATTGGCATTTTTAGTTTGGCTATTTTGTTTTTGGCTTAGCAGAGTTTGTATAAAATCATATTTATTTATTTAAGAAAATGTAATAAATGAAATTTAACTATGAAAGATGATAAAATAGAAGAAGCTACGTAAAACAAATGTGAGCTATACATATCTGAACTATTTATCAACTTAATTGCCAAATAAAAGCTGTTTTTCTAGCTTGGAGTTTAAAGAGAAACAAGAGATTCATTTGATTTATTGTTTTTAGAACAGAAACAGAATTAATACATTTAAATTCCATTTTAAATTGCAAAAAATCGCTTACTAGCTGTTTGCCTATATAAGCTTTAAAACATAGTATCTTGACATATATTAAAATCATTTTAAATGTTTTTATGTTACTACTTAATATTTTGAAGATAGTAATACCATGACAAATAAAAGACTCGTTTCTTGATATAAAATGTATAAATATAAGATTAATAAAATACTATAAAGAAAATGATTCGACATTCATTATAAATAAATATATAAAAGATGGTTTATATAGCAAGTTAACAGAAATTTTTAAATATATGTACATATATCGAGGGCTTGAATTTCCTCTTTTTTGCAACTCTATTTAAATGGTTCTATATGAATAGAATGTATAGATGTTAAAATTACTAAAATATTTCATTAAAAAGATTCGACAATTATTATTAATAAATGTATGCCAAGATTAGTTATAGCAAGTTAAAAGTAATATTAATTTACATTTCGTGGGATTAAATAGGATTATAAAAATATCTCCAAAAACTTACTCTGCAAGTTAAAAGAAATATTAATATATATTTCATGCAATTAAATTCTCTTTAATTTGCAACTATATCTAATAGTCGACAGCACCTACTTTAAACCTCTATAAACATACTTAAAAGCATATATCAAATTCTTGTCCACTTATAAACACTTGCTATATAGTTGATGTTATTATTCTTGTCATTTGATTGCCGCTAAATGTTTCCGTTTATTGACCCATATCTCTAATGCATAGATCAGGCAGCTAGCTTCCGATCCTTGACCACAAGAATCTCTCATTAAGAATTCAAGTGGTAACTGCAAGTGGGGCTAACCCCAGCTCCTGTGGCACTTTATGCCTTCCTCTTCCTTTTGATGCACATTTGAGTGAAAAGAAATAAATAAATAAGCAAAATATTTGTTCTGCTCTGCGCAGCGAAAAGGAAGTCAGAATGCTATAAATAAATGCATTGCTTGCATTAGAATGCACCACAAACACACACACACACACACACACACACACTCTTGTATACCCTGTATACCCTGTATAGCCCGTATACCCCTCTTTTTATGCCCAAAGCCTGGCTGCGCGTCTCTAACGAATGTTTTAGCTTTGCTTCCGGCGACATTAAACTGCCGTTTGCTTCTTGCTGTTGTTGTTGCTTGTTTGTTGTTTGTTGTTGCTGTTATTGTTGCTGCTGCTGCTGCTGCAGTTGACCAAAAAGCAGCTGCCTATTGGCGTTTACCACAGTTGAGTAATGCGCCTGCGACTTGCAGTTGGAATCGCAATCGCAGTTGAAGCTGAAGCTGAAGTTGAAGTTGAAACTCTGCAGTTGAAGTTCTTGTTGCGTTCTTCTTCTTATTTGTTGCTGCTGCCTTTGTTGCCTTGGCCAGTTTCAAGTTTTGTGTGTCTGTCCGCACACAACGGGAAAGCAGATATTGGGCAGATGTTGGCTGACGACTGCGCCTGCGAGTAGTTCAAGTTTTGTTTTGAAAGTAATTCATCTGGCATCGGGCAGCGCTTTTGCCTACCTATAATTTGTGGGGCAGACGGACAAAGGCGAGGTCCAAGTTCAAGCCACCCACCCACATTTTATTGTTATCATCGTAACAATGGCAGCGGACACAGCAGACACAGCAGATACTCTCCTGCCTCTCTTTCATGCCACAGCAGCTTTGGCTCTTCTCTTGAGGTCATCTGTTGCAGCTTGTCTTGGACCTTGTCTGCCTTTTCGTAATGCTATAGAGCTGCTGAGAGATCTGCAGATTGAGTCCAAGATTGTTATCAGTGGTGCCTTGAAAACTTTAGCTTAACTATTTTTGCACTCTACAACTAATCAGCTATTTGAAATGTGTTTTTTGTTGCTTGATATATATTTTAGTTAGCTATCAGCTTTTAATTTGCTTTTACATTTTTAATATAGATTGTTCAATTTTATTTTACATTTTATATATATTTAGAAAGAAATTCTTGTTGCTTGATATATATTTTAGTTATCAGCTTTCAATTTAAACAGCAACTACAATAGTTTATTTTTTGCTTATTTGGCTTTACATTTTTAATATAGATTGCTTAATTTTATTTTACATTTTATATATACATTTAGAAAGAATTTTTTGTTGCTTGAGATATTTTTATCAAATTAAGTTCAAACAATAAATTCTGCATTTTATATGAATTATTTAATATTTACATTCTATATTTTATATTTTAATATTTGAATATTCATTTTTTTTAATAATAATAATTTTTAGCTATCTCCTGTGTCGACTGTTTCTAGTTGACATTAAATAATAATAAATATTTACATTAATTCCATTTAGTTGTGTCAATTCACATTAGATAATTTATTGTTTGTTAAATACATTCTGATTTGTTAAGAAACATATACCAGATATTAACTAGAAATACTGTCAATATTTTGATAGTGCTTTTACTGATAAGCAATTTCTTTTTCCAATGCCTTACATATAAGTTAGAGCCTTATTGATTTCAAAAGAAAATTTGCCCAGCGAATCGCAGCTTTAATCTTTGCCTGCTAAGTTTTGCGAATTGTCTTCGCTGTCAAATCAAATCAATTAAAGCGAGCTATTATCGCGGGCAATCAAAGCTGTCGCGGAAACTAAGCGACCCCAGATGGAGAAGAAGAAGAAGAAGACGAAGACGACGTAGGCTGCTGCTAGGTAGGGCAGAGCGTGGAGCGTACTCACTCACCTCCAAGATAAAAGCAAATAAAAAATTGCATAAAATGCCAGCGGCGGGGCAAAAATGCATGTAGAGCTCTCCTCTGGAGCTGCAAACGGACGGCTCCGGTGCATTGAACTCGCCATGGTCCACGGTTTAGGCCAGGCCCAGTCGCAGTCCCAGTCCCAGTCGCAGTCCAGCAAACTAGAAAACGCGAGGAACGAACAGCGAGGTTCGGCAAAAGAACCGAGTAACTCGTATCTGTTCTAAACATGGCCAGAACAGATACAAATATATACACACACACATACATACATATGTATACACACACACACATATTTTGCACAATGGGACAAACCGACGGACTTTCGCACGAATGCGCAGCAGCGGTTGAGTCAGCAGCAAGCGATTAGAAGCCTAAAAGGAAGTAATGTTGCAGAAAATGCAAAGAGAGGGCAGCGGCGAAGAGAGCGGAGCGAAGCGGAGCAGAGCAGAGCAGCAAAAGATCAGATTGCTGCGTGGACGGACCGGACTGCTTGCTGTTGTGTTGTTGTGTGCTGTTGTGTGTTCGATGTTCGCCTTTATGATGGTTAAAATTGAAAAAAAGAAATAATACATGCATACATGCATACACATGCACATACATACATACATGTACATATATACGCTGCAGCTTAAGCCGCGCGCGCTCTCTCGCCCTCCACCTCTCGCTCTCCCTCTCTTGTTCGCTCGCTTGCTGACTGGCTATTATTATGTGCTTTTTCTTTTGGAACCCGACTTGGTCTTCGTTCGGTCTTCTGTGTTCGTCTCTCTCGCTCTCGCTCTTGGGTTGTGTGTAATTATCCAAGGACGCCGCTGAGTAATAAAACGACCTTGAGTGCAGCAACACACACACACACATACTAATACAACAACAACTTACATACAGTCGCATCGCTTTGGCTCTTTTGTGTGTTTGGGCGTGTGCTGAGCAGCGGTCAGGGCGTTATTTGTTACACATGGACAAAAAGGCTGATATGGTAAACAATTTGTCAGCGTCATAGCAACAACAACAACAGCAACAGCCAGCACAACAACAAAAGCAAGGCAAGAACTATGCCTGCATCTGGGCAGCCAGACAAATGGAACGCCTACAAAGCTTTTGTATCAAAACAAATATAGAAATATAGTTTTGTTTTCGCCCAGCCAGACATCTGGACAAGCCAATCTTGATGGCCATAGATCATTTGTTATTTTTACATTTTTTTTTTAATTTTAATTGAATTTATGGTATCCCATAAAGGCGGCGCTGGCCAAGTGTCCTATTACCCCAGCTTTATTTGATTTTATAGCCCAACTTGAGTTTTATTCAACACTTCCGGTTCGGACTTAAGCATGTTATGGATGGCTCTTTTGGATCGGACTAGCATATCTTTCAGCTGTTCAAGAAGCAATCGAGTTGTTCTTTTAAATATTTATAGTTAACTTTTTGTATAATTGAAATAGAGTTGGAATTACCCTATTCAACATACATAAATATCATTACACAACACTATGTTAAGTATTTCGTTTAGTTTGAGTCACACTTTTAGTTTTTGGTCCCTCTCTCTTCTTTTGTACTGCCGTGTACAATTGGAAGGAAGCTATAATATACAATATCTAAAGTATTTACAATATTAGAAACTCAGCTTACAACACTGCTATATATAAGTAGCTATTAAGAAATTTTTTTGGTCGAACAATAGCTTGCTTACAAATTCCCTTTTGCTATGGTTCTTATACTCTTTTCGAAGAAAATAGTATATTAAGTTTGTGCTGAAGTTTGTAACGCATAGAAGGAAGCGTGGGAGACCCCCAAAAGTTACTGCCAGTATGCTAAGAATAACAAAACAAATTGATCTAGTCATGTCCGTCAGTCTGTCTGTCTGTCTGTCTGTATGTATGCAAACTAGTCCCTCAGTTTTTGAGCTATCGTTATAAAACTTTGCACAGAGACTTATTATTCAAAGGGACAGCACATTGGTTGGAACCGGCCGGATCGGACCACTATATCTTATAGCTGTCATACAACTGGAAGTCGGTTTTGCCCATAAATCCCATGTTTTCAAAGCTATCGCGATGAAACTTTGCACAGATGCATATTATTCAAACAAACATAACATTGATCGGAGCCGGCCGGATCGGATCACTATATCTTAAAGCTGCCATACAACTGGAAATAAATTTAATATTTCAATTCCAATTGATATCAAATGATATCAATTTTTACAGATGAAAGTGCTGCAGTTAGCAGAGTGAAAATTGTCTAAAGGTGCGTAAATGAGTATAAAATCTTCGGCACGCCGAAGATAATCCTTTCCCACTTGTTTTATTAAATTTATTACAAACATATTTTGATTAATTATATAATATATAAAGTATGTTATTAATTAATTTATTTATCTAATGATTTACTTATGCAACTCTAGTCACAAACGATGGAAAAAGCAATAGTTTAATATATATATATGTATATATATATAGTATATATATTTATTACTTCTATGTATCTAGACTTTTCGCATGTTGTCTGTCTATGCATAAGCTATTCATTACTTAGTTGCTGCTTATGAAACTGTGTTGAGTTTGCCAAATGAAAATGCTTTTGCAATTTGTAAGAATATTTGCAGCAGCAGGCACTTTGCATTTGTTATGCAAGTGCCTGGCAAGCAAACGACCTCCACATTGCATGCTCCAGCCCGATCCCGATCGGGATACGCTTCCCGATCCCGAGCCCGAAACGCTGCCCCTCTGCATCAACCTGGCATCAACTAATCAGCCAGAGCGCAAAATTATTTGCCATTTTTTACGCGCTGCTTCAAACGCGGCAACAACTGAGCTGTTGTTGTTGTTGTTATCTACGCTGGCATGCCAACAGGCCCCACCATTAGGCCATAATCATCATCACACACGCCTTGGCCAAGGCTGTGTGCCTCATCTGCCATACTTATAGCCATACATACCCCAAGAGACTGCTCCACAGGTGTGCCAAATGCGCGCGCGTTTTGTGTTTTGTCTATGATGGCAGATGGAGATGTGAAGATCTCGCTGCCGATGTGGAGCTGGCTAGATGATGGGGAGAGATGTGCCGATGCGGTAATCGGCTAGGCATACAGCCAGTCAGCCAGTCAGGCAGGCAGGCAGGCAGGCAGCTATTTTTAAGTATGGGTTTCGGTTTCATTGTTGCATTTCTCTCTGCGTTTATGAAATTAATGAGCAGCTCCAAAAGCAGCTTCGACTGCCTGACTACGGAGGCCACTCACCATCCACATGTACCCCAACCCCTTCCCCATTCGCCATTCCCACTGCTTGCATCATTTCCATTTATTGACCCGCATATTTTTCTGCAATTTGCTTAACCCTGAGGCGCCGCTGTCGCCTTCAACGCACAGCACAGTTTCCAGCTCCCGACCTTTAACAATTGAAATGTAAACAGACGCTTCTCCGCTCCACAGCTACAGCTGTCCGTGATCTTTCATCCATTTAAGCCATCCAAGTCAAAGCAGCCTCCAAAACAGTTTCTGTTTGTCTTTTGGCCGAGTGTCAAAACTTCACTCGATGCTGTTGTTGTTTTTGGCTTCTTCACTCTTTGAGTAATTCACTTTTGATTTTTGCTTTGATGACTTTTATTTATTTGCTTAGCAATTATGCGCAACACTTTCCATTACCAAAAAGAAAATAATAATAACTATAAATAAAAATGCACAATTAATGATTTCTTTTCTTCTCTTTGCAGGTATGTTAAATGGAATTTGCTCAACTGATTTGCTTTAAAGTAAGTAGTTTGTGTTTATTTTTGCCAGAACTTTACAATGTTGCCGCAGACAACACTTTCACTTCACAGTTGCTTTGCCATTATTAGCGTTAATAGCTTTTTGTGTCTTATCAACTATTTCGAGTCCTGGACTTATCGAAAGCAACATTAACTTTAAGCCAGCTTTCATTTCATGTGCATTAAGCTTAATCTGCGACTTTCTAATGCTGCCAGCCAGCCGCCTGCTCCTCCTGGTCCTCCTCATCCATCCTTCTTCTCTCTTATCGCACACACCCCAAAGCTGCGACACACCAAATATTACACATCATTATACGGTGGCGAGGACCCCACCCACAAACAACAACAACAACAACAAAAGTGGGGGCTTCCTGGCCAAAATCTCGCCGCAGAGCATATTGAAATTTATTGTTATTGTTTCTGGCAGCGACTACTGTCCATAATTTTTCAACAAATCGTCGCTCAGCTGTCATCTTAATCTTTGGGCCACCAAGAAAAAGGAAAAAGAAAAACGAAAAAGCGGAAAACGACTGCAAGGCAAATTTGCATATGAGTCGTTTGATGTCTGTTTGGGTCTCTGGGCCTGGGATTGGGATTGGGATTGGTTTCTTTTGGTTACTTTGGCCTGGTCAGTGAAGCATTGTCGAAAGAAATCAAACACACCTACAGCTAAAAACCTAAAACAATTGTGGGAAATTTGTACAAAATGAAAACATTTTCGGAGGAGTAGGCACAGTTACACTGTACAAAATAATGGTCTAATGGTAAAGCACTTGGTATTTGCAAACGCCAAAAATGTGATTAAATTGAAGCTTTAAATTGGAATTAAAATTGATTTTATTTACATTTTTTTATATATTTATTTATTTACTGTCGACTAGTGATAAACACAGAAAATTGAATTTTAATTACATAAGACAGCTAGAAAGCATAAATATTATTTAAAATATTAACAGCTAATATCAACTTTCGTAAAATGACCATATTCCTTAAAAAAATCCCTTAATTTAGTAAGAGGAAGAAGCAGTCCGAATTCCGAAAGAACTTCTATGGGAAAAATACTGCTTTGAGTGAACCATTTTATTTATTATTTTGAATTTAGGCAGAATATAAATTGGCCTTAATATTTGTTTAATATTTATTCAATATTTACTTTAATATATATTGTAAATGTTACGCAAATTTCGCACAGTGTAGTATTAAAGTTAAAGGGGTCTGCGAGTATTTATTTGTATTTGTATTTATGTGTATGCCAGCGATCACTTATTAACAAGTTTCAAAATTGTTTTTACCACATTTGGTTAATGCCATTTATTGGCTCTGGCTGCTGGTGTTGCCATCTGTGTGTGTGTGTGTGTGTGTGTGTGTGTGTGTGTGTGTGTGTGTGTGTGTGTGTGTGTGGGCTGGCCAATGTTGTCACGCCCACATGCAACATCAGAAGCAGCAGCAGCAACAGCAACAACAACAGCAACAGCAGCAGCCACTGCAATTTGACAGCAGTTGCAACTATTACTGGCAGCAAGGAGAAAGCGGTAGGGAAGCGGAGTGTTTACTGCTTGCTGTTAACTGCTTGCGGGGCGGTGCGTTGCTGCATCCCAGAACTGGCAGCGGTCCCAAAAATGGAGCCCACTTGGGTTTGACTCATGCGCCGTTTGCTTTTCTCATATAATTCAAATGTCAGTTCTGTTTTTTTTGGTTTTTGGTTTTTGTTTTTCAGTTTTTTATACTCTTTTCGAAGAAAATAGTATATTAAGTTTGTCCTGAAGTTTGTAACGCATAGAAGGGAGCGTCGGAGACCCCCAAAAGTTACTGCCAGTATGCTTAGAATGACAATACAAATTGATCTAGCCATGTCCGTCTGTCTGTCTGTCTGTCTGTCTGTCTGTCTGTCTGTCTGTCTGTCTGTCTGTCTGTCTGTCTGTATGTATGCAAACTAGTCCTTCAGTTTTTGAGCTATCGCGATAAAACTTTGCACAGACACTTATTATTCCAGGGGACAGCACATTGGTCGGAGCCGGCTGGATCGGATCACTATATCTTATAGCTGCCATACAACTCGAAATCGGTTTTGGCCATATATCCCATGTTTTTTAATCTATCGCGATGAAACTTCGCACATATACTTATTATTTCAGGGGACAGCACATTGGTCGGGAGCCGGCCGGATCCGACCACTATATCTCATAGCTGCTATACAACTGGCAATAAATTCAATATTCTTAGAACAAAAAAAAAAATGTTACGCGACAAAACGATTTTGTACAGCTAATGAAATTTTAGTGGTGCAGTTGGCAGAGTGAAAATTGCCTATAGGTTCGAAAAGAGTATAAAATCTTCGGCACGCCGAAGATAATCCTTCCCCACTTGTTTTATGTTGATTCTAATTGTTTTGTCAGTGGAGAGGTTAGTAGGTGAGGTCTAGAGTTGTTGTTGCTTCATTGCGTCGGCAGCTCAACACGAAAGCAATTAATCCCGCTAATTGCTGAAAACGTCAGCCAAGATCTAATGTGCCTGCCCCCATATTAGTTTTGTACATACATATTGTTGTTTGGTCTTTAAACTATGGTATGAAAAGGTCACAGATGTGCCAGATAAGCGATGCTAATCTTTTGCTAAGGCGCCATCTATGCTTGAGTTTAGGCACTCAGCTTAATGGTACCTAGACTTTGGTTTCTTGGTAGCAACAGAGCCTGAAAATGATGTTATTATCATTATTATTTAGACAATATAATCTGGATTTTTGGCTTTTGCGCTAATATGGACAACTGATTACTTTCTATAGAAGACACTGTAAATCAGACATTGCATTTCTTTGGAATTGTACTTCTAGGAACTTACAAGCTCTTGATTTCAATACAATATTAGTAATTCGAAAGTGCTTTAGATTCAAATGCAGAATTGTTCTAAACTGCTTTGAGATCGAAAATCTGCTCAGTTTTGACAAAGCTATAATAGTTTTAGATGTTTGAAAGGCATTTCTGGAGATCTTTAAGCATTATCTTGGTTTGTGTTTCATAAAAAATCGAACATTTTGAAATTGCTTTAGATTAAAATGCAAATATAATATAGAACCCAAAACATAATCAAAACTGCGTCGGAATACAAAATCTGATCTGTTTTGACAAAGTTATGATAGTCTTAGATGTTTGAAAGGCATTTCTGGAGATTTTGAAGCATTATCTTGGCTTGTGTTTCATACAAAATCGAACATTTTGAAATTGCTTTAGATTAAAATGCAAATCTAATATAGAAACCAAACCATAATCAAAACTGCGTCGGAATCCAAAATCGGATCCGTTTTGACAAAGTTATGAAAGTTTTAGATGTTTTAAAGGCATATCAAGTATTTGGTGGCCTTATCTTGACTTGTCTTTCATGGAAAATATAAAATTCTTAAGTGCTTCATATTTAAATGAGTTATTATAGATGCGAAACCAAATACTTAAACTGCCTCGCGAATTTAAATCTGATATGTTTTGACAAAAGTTGTGGAGGTTATAAATGCTGGAAGGGCATTTCTCAACGACTATTAGCAAGTTCTTCAAATGCTATGTCAATTTCATAAGGTTTTCATCTATTGATGCTGTATATAATTTTATTTCATTGATTTCATTTCTCTGTCTGAACTAATTGGAAGCCACACACATACCAATGCAGCAACGGCTCGCATTAGTATTGGTGAGCTTTAAGCTCTTAGTTGTGTTAGAACGCTGCTTGCTGCATTCGTGCATTCGTGTGTTGTGTGTGGATGTGAAAGCTTAAAGGCTAACAGACAGCTTGCAAGTGGAACTGTGATCTGTCGATTGTGTGTGTTTGTTGGCCGCTCTCTTTGGGCTTGGGCGCGCTTAATTGTTTCTTTAGCCCACAATGCAAACGGCTAAATGATGCTGCACAAATTGAACTGTGAGCAATCAGTTAGAGGGGCGCACCACCGGCACCACCGGCACCACCGGCACCACCGGCACCACTAGCACCACCCGGTTCCGGATGGACGCCCACTTGGCAGGCAGGCAACAACTCAATTCGAAATGGGCCATTAAAACAAATGCACAGCGAACACATCGCAAATCCGACAAAAAAACATTGAGACTCGCCCACGGTGCTGCCCAAGTTGCCTCAGGTTGTTGCAAGTTGCAAGTTGTTGTTGCCTGTTCACACACAGAGAGTTGAGAATATCAAACATGGCAATATTTATTTATAACATTTGGCCCGTCGCAGTCGAAAATGTGCAACTAAATTGCACATAAACAAAGTGTCTAGTCCAATAACTGAGGCAGGTCCCAGGTCCTTGTCCATGTGGCAACCTTTCACTTGGCTGCTGCTGCTGTCTTTCTTTCTAAACAATTGTGTGTGTGTGTGTGTAGACAATATTTATTTGTATTTGTATCAATAGCAACGTGTTTATAACTTAATAATGGCTCAATAAAAAACCGAAGCAAGCATCCACGATCGGGCTAAAAAACAACAGCAACAAAAAAGACTTTCCATTCCTGCTGGGGCACACAGTAGTCAGTAGTCAGCAGTCTTAGCCGTTTCAGCATCCACGTCCACTTCTTCTACTTCCAAGAGTCATGTCGCATTTCGGACAACTTAAACGTGAGCGCATTTAGGAGCTAAGCTCTGTCTCCCAGACTAACCCAAAACCGAAACCGAACCGAAAACTCTACCCCTCGGGCCTCTCTGGTCTGGTGTGGGCCGTCTTAGCCTAGCGGTTTAGAAAGGCTAATGGGGCGTTTAGTTTACTCCGACTCCGACTTAAGTTAATCAAATGAATTATTATTACAATAAATAAGCATATTTTGACAGTGGTTGTTAACCAAATGGCATATCAACTGCTAATGACAACTGCCCCATCTCAAAATCACAAAACAAAACGACTATTTGCGGGAAAAAAGCGGACAGTTTCACATTCACAAATGTTGCAGCTAAAGCCTGCAGCTATAATTAAGCTTTAATTACGTATAGTTTGCTTCTTTTTTTTGTAATACAAGTATGTGCAACTAGCTAAAGAAATGAAGCTAAGACAGTTGGAAAAGTATTGATAGGAACTTGTGAGACTTATTGAGATTGAGATGGCTTAAAACATATTTGCAGAATTACTAAAGATCGAAAATGGGATCAATTTTGGCAAAGATATGGAAGTTTTATATGTTAGAATGACATTTCTAGGTGCTTGGGAACTATATCTTTAGCCTTATCTTGGCCTGTCGTTTATAGAATGCCATAAACTCAAAATTACTTCAGATTGAATTGCAGAGCTAATATGATCAAAACTGTCTCGAGATTTGATCAGTTTTGGCAGAGTAATGGAAGTCTTAGATGTTTGAAAGGCATTTCTATGCATTTTGTACCCTTACCTTGGCTAGTATCTGATAGAAAGTGGAAAACTTAAGATTTAAAGAAGATTTAAAAACAGATCTAATAAAGAACGCAAACCCGGATCAAAACTGTTTCATGATCAAAAATCGGATCAGTTTCGACAAAGTTATGGAAGTTTTAAATGTTTAAAAGGCATTACTAAAGGCATAAACTTGTTGGCCTTATCTTTAATTTGAAAACGCCAACAAAACCGATTAGAATATCAATTATTGTCTTTAGCTGAGGGCCACTAAAGCTGGCCACTTTAAATATTATAGTTTTCACTCAGTTAGTTAGCTTTATTTCGCCCTCAACCTGGCCAAAAAGTGGAAAATGGAAAATGGAAAATATATTTTAAAGAGCGTGCAATTGGTGCAGCAATTTATTTCCGTTAAATCTGAAATGGCAAGAGCAACAACAACAGTTTTATGGCCATTTCATTTCGTGTTTGCCAAACATTATCAACTGGCACAGAGAGAATTTAAGAACCATAATTTGCTGTTAGCCGCAGGATAAACCACGCAAATTTATCATGAGAAACAAAAAAAGAAACACATAAAATTGCTGTTTTTTTGTTTTCGCGCTTAGTTTTGGGGGGAACTTTTTGTGCGATAGGAAGTGAAAACGAAAAGAGAGGATGAGGATGAGGAGAGGGGGAGGAGCAACTGTCTGTCTGGCTAGTCTATAAATTACAGTCGACTAGCGACTTGCTTTTGGGCTTATAATCAGAATTTGCGCTTTCACACGCCAAGGGGCGGCACGTGGAGACTGTAGACTGGAGAGTGGAGAGGAGTCTGGAGAGTGGGGGAAAATCACACTTGGGAACTGGCTGAGTTCCGTTCCTTATCGCGCTGACACAATCAAAAAGGCCAGGCCAAGAGCCAAGAGCGCGGCTCAAATGCTTCTCAGTTGAGTTGGGGAATTTCCGATAAACAATCTGCTCTAAATTCTGTATTTTTTGTGATGCTTCCCGCACAATTTATGTCTGACTCTCAGCCTGAACTGCTAATCTAGCCAATTTTCCAACTACTTGCAGCCACTGGAACAATCGTCGGCTGTTTAGACCATCATTAGACCACCCACACAATTTTGGAAGAATTCAAAAGAATTTTAAACATAATTTTCACTGTTTCACGAGTCTCGAGTAATTGGCCCACTTTGGATTCGAGTTGAACTGAGTTGAGTTGAGTTATGTAGTCGCAGTCGACGGGGTATGCAAAGTAAAAGTCCGAACAAAAAATTCAATTCTCAAAAGCTGTAAAATAATTATCTAGCTGGCTAGAAGAGAAGGCAAGAAGAAGAGTAGAAAAGACACCCACATGGAGCTGGCCGCAATTTAATTAGAAAACAAGACGCAAACGCAACGATTAATGGCCAATGCATTTGAAAGGAAGAGTGTCCACAGTTCCACAGATCCACAACTGCTCCACCACTGGAGAAATGCGAACCACATGCGGGGCGCAATAACAGTAAAAAAGTGTAACATATATTTATCACTGAAAAGCGACAGCCAAAAAAAACAACACAACACAACACAAGGAAGTTGGAGTCGAGGAGAATCTCTCTCTATCCCTCTCCCTCTCTCTGTCTGTCTGTCTCTGTCTCTGTCTCTCTCTTGCTCGTCGCAATGTGGGTCAGCATCTCGGCTGGTGTGCCTGTCCAAACAATGAGAGCCCCCAGCAGCCAGCCAGGCCAAGTAAACCGATCTCCACTCGTTGCCAAACTCAACACGCTTCACATTTTCGATGATGATAAATGAGGCAGATGAATGCCACGATAAAAAGGCACCGAAAGGAGCCTAACTACACTCAATGAGCAGCGAGCAACAGAGACAGAGAGAGAGAGAGAGAGAGAGAGAGAGAGGGAAGATGGCGATTGTGACGTGAGCTAAATGCTAACTTAATGGCAGCTGATAAACGTGGCCAACTGATAAGCGGCGAACAAAGTGAAACAGTTTTTTGTCTCTTTCTGTGGTTTTTTGTAAGGGCAAACTTTCAATTAAGTAAAGTTAACAAAAAAGTGTTGATTCTACAGCAATCTCTTTTGCTCAATCAGAAGCAGCTACAGCTACAGTGCTGGGCATATGTATTTTGACAAGCTGTACTCTAAGCATACGATCATTTTACGACTCTACAGCATTAGCTAACAAAAGTATTTGCATATCATGGATTTATTTATTTTTATAGTATATTCATTTTGTGTTTAATGTGTAGTTAGAACTAAAAACTGCACAAAACTTAAATGTAGAACTGATTCAGAGGAAAAACCATGAACAAATTGGCCTCAAACTTAAAAATCGGTTCAGTTTTGGCAGAGTTATGTGAGTTTAAAGTCTTCAAAGGGAATTTCTAGTTTACGAAAAATCACTTTACAAGCTAAAATTTTTGTTATTTTTGGCCTGATTTTTGACTTAAAAATGAACATCCCCAGAATCGGTTTCTTTTGGATTTTTCTACTAATTATGACACCCACAATCGATTCAAAATGATATTTCGCAAATCTATTTTTTTAGATAAAATTTTTTTGGAAAAATAGTAAGGGGGGGGGGGTACATGCTTTTTTTTAGGAAAAAACTAAAAAAAATTAAATCTCAAAAATTAAACAAAATTTAGATGTATAATAAAAGTAGAGGAAACACCATGAACATATTGGCCTCAATCGGTTCAGTTTTGGCAAAGTTATGTGAGTTATGCAGGAGACGATCCACTTTCTTATAATGATATTATCCTGTGATCTTAAGTTATCTTGCAGGCGACTGTTTCTTGAATTGTGTTTATTAAATGTGACATATTTTTCTTCAATTGATTACTTTTTATTTGTATAAGTAGCTAAGCCTAATACTACTACTCAAATCAATTTTACTTGCCTCTCTCTCTCTCCCTCTCTCGCTTTCTTCACATATTGCCACTTCTCATGCTAATAATAAATTAGAATATTCCTTTTAAGCTTAAGCTCAAGTAAAACCCACACTTAAGTCGTGTCTTGCCGCCTCCTTGGCTAACTTTCACTGCAAGTCGTGAATATTTTGCATTTACTTGACAATTCTAACACATCATCATCTGGCTGCACATGGCTCATGGCTCTGGGCAACACTTTCCCATGACCAAAAATATTAGAAGACCTTAGCCAACAAGTCACGCTGTGACTGCACCAATAAAGGCGCACAATGAGCCACAGACTGAGGATCAGGCGGAGGCAAAAGAAGAGGCAGAGGCAGAGGCTCAAAGTCAAGCGTTATAGCTCGAATCCGAATCCGAGTCCGAATCCAATTGACTGCCCTCCGTTGAGCGACACGTTCACGATCCGGGAGTCAAGGTAATTCCCATACAAATTTTGCATTACCAAAAATGATGGTTTTGTTTCTTTTTTCCGTTGGCTTTCGCTGCGTATCTATGTCCATGTTTGTGTCTGTCTGTGTGTGCATGCGACTATAACTATTTATTAGGTCATCTAATTGTGTTTTCCATTTCGACGACGTGTTTTTCCAACGGTTTTCCCACACACACACACACACACAAACACAGCCAGCCATCGAAATTTGAGCTGCGACAGTGCAACAGTTTTTATTTCCACCGTTTTTTCTCTCTCTTCTTCTAACAGTTAATGCTTTTGCTTTTTCATTCCGGGTTCCGGGTGCCAAATATTTAATGGACTTTTGTCATTGGTTTTGGCTGCAAATTGACTTTTTGAATTAAGCAAATGGAGTGCAAGAGCAGCTGGCACTTATTTAAAACAGTTATCGTTGCTAAACTGAAGCTCTCAATATCTGGTCACTAGTTTCGGTTTAGTGTGGGACACTTAAAGTGTGATAGAAGTTCGGGTTTTCTAGACCTGTATTTCGAAACGATTGATGACAGCATATTTAAGCTAGATCGGATTACGACTTGTGTTCTTTATCGTTTACACTAAAAGTGTTTAAAGACTCTTTTTTTATATATTTGGCGTGCCTTACTTTTTTTAATGTTTTTTCTTATGCACATATTTGGTTTAAGAAAAATTAATATATAAATAATATGGGAATTTTCACAAACAATTGAATTGGAAGTAAAGCACAGAAAGCAAGAAAGATGTTAAATTATAACTATATCATGAACAGTAAAACATTAAAAATAAATGAGAGATATAATATACAATATGACAATAAAACTAAAAAACTATATTAAGATGTAAAAGATGACACCAATTGCTTACAATTAAAAGTAAAAGAGAGACATAAAAGATGGCATCAAGTTTAAGAACTGCTAAGCGATTTATATACTAATAATACACAAGTATCAATAAACTATCGATAGCTTGGTACTTTAAGATATTTATGCATAAATATACAAGTAAATACAAAAAAATAAATCAATTAAAAACTTGAAATTAAATAAAAGAAGGCAGAGAGCTGAAGAAGACAAAAGTAAAATGCTAAAATATTAAAACAAAATCAAGAAGAGTAGAAAATTTGAAAGTATAAGAGATATACGAAAGAGTACACTAAAACAAAATCTAGAATATTAGAAAATTCAGATTAAAAGAGAGATATATAAGATGATTTATATAGCTAACAAGTAAAAGTAAAAGGGAGACATAAGAGATGACATCAAGTTTTAGAATGCTTGATAATACAGTATTATCGATAAATGATCGATCACTTGGCACATTCACCAAAGTTTTCGCTTACTTGACCCAGGAAAAAGACGCCAACACACACACATACTAAAGTGTTAGCAGCTGCTGCCACAAAAGTGCTTTTGGCCAGCTGGTGGTGGGCCTTCGAAAGGCAGCAGGAGCAAGTATATTGGCCAACAAGACGACCAAGCGAGAAAGTCTTAAATTACACATACGCACCCACACACAGCGAGAGCGAGCGAAGAAGGCTGGGAAGGAAGCAACGTTCCTCTGCTCGATTGACGCTTCTTCCTTTTGCTGGCTCAACTCGTTTTTGTTTTGTTTTTGGCCAATTTGGTCAATGAATTAAGTTTTGGGCGCGTTGTTGCGTTGCCTGTTGTTGTTGTTGCTGCTGTTGTTGTTGTTGGCCAAACACCTCGGGCCTTAAGCATTCGCATTCGCATTCGGCAAATTACCGAGCGCTCAAATTACAGTTCATTGAGCCATTTGCCAGCCAGCGAGTTTCTTCTTCTGGCGACACTTGACGGGCTTCCTGTGCCTGCTGCATGACCCCAATTTCCAGGAGCGGCCAGCTGCAGAGTCTTGTTGCCCCCTCTCTGCTGACTCCTTGCCCCCACGCTCTACTCGCATGATAAATGAGCGTTCATTTCGCTGGCGTTTACCTTAACCCACAGCGAGCAGTTTCAGTTTACCCGACCAGACCAGGCCAGCCGGCATTATTATTTAGCCGTTACTCACATTTTTCGGCCACTGCTGTTTTGACAACCGAACTGAAACAGTAAGAGACTGACATTTACACAGCACCAGGACGAGCAACATGATGTCCCATTGTGATTTATGTGGCCCAAGCGTTAAAGTGTTTTATTTTATATATCGCTTTTTCGCCATCTCTTCTTTGTTGGCATTTATCTGCTTTTTTTTTTTTGGTGCCCTACCTACTTGTCCGCACTTGGTTCGAGAACATTTCACTTTCACGTCAGCTAATTGCCAACTGCAAACTGCAAACTGCCAACTGCAAACAGCTAACAGCGACTGGGTGTTGCCTCATCTCATAAATCTTCAAACACTTTCACATTCATTCATACCCAACAGATATATACCCAACCCATACCATCTCATCATCCCATTCCCAATGCCAATTCTCATGCCAAAAAATCATTAGTACGTCGCGACGTCTCTTAAGTGCTTCCATGTGTGTGTGCGTGTTGTGTGTGTGTGCGTGTGTGTTGTGTGTGTGTGTCAAGGGTAACCCGCGCTGGAATTCGGGCGCGGTTTCCATCGGTTTACACCAGGTAGTCGCAACACACCTGCTGTTCTGTTCTGTTCTGTTCATTCATGAGCATAGTTCACGCATATCGCGCTCAATTTGTTACACTTCCCAGCGCCTGCCATAAAGGACACATCCTTTTTAACAGCTCTATACCTGCAGTGCAAACACTCAGGAAATATAATACAAAACATATATAGAATTTAAAAAAAATTGCAATTTTATTAAATGTAAACAAAAATGTAATAGATTTATTGCAGTAATCATTTGCCAAAAATGGAAATATTTATTTATTTGTCAAGTTTTCAATTTAGTTATTTTTCTTCCCAGAAATCTAAATGATAAATAATTCGCAAAAAATAAAAAAATATATAATTTGGTTGGGTTTCAATTTGATTAATTTTTTACAAAAATATAAATGAAAAACGATTCGTTAAAAATAAAAATATTTATATAATTGCTTTTGAAAATATAAATGATTTATTGCAAACATAATTCGCTAAAAATAAAAATATATATTGTCAAGTTTTCAGATTGATTAATTCGAAACAAAGGCTTGAGTGATTTTTTGTAGTAATAATATAAAGTAATGGATTAGTCTAAATCCAATAATTTCCTTAGTATTCAGGGTTTAATTCGTCTTAAAATTTTTTTTTTAAATATAAATGATTTATTGCAAACATAATTCGCTAAAATTAAAAGTATATATTGCCAAATTTTCAAATTGAATAATTCTCAACAAAGGCTTAAGTGATTTTTTTTGTAGTAATAATAAAAAGTAATGGATTAGTCTAAATCCCAGAATTTCCTTAGTATGCAGGGTTAAATTCGGATTAAATTATATAAGTTTACACTTTTTTACTTACCTGAAAAGTAATATTAGGCCAAAAAATGCCTAAATCTTTGTATCATCTCTTAGCTGTTACAAATACCAACAACAAAATTGCACTTTCTACTTCTCAGACTGAACTCAGTGCAATCAATTCAATAGTTGTGTACAAATTACCCGCATAATAATAATAATCAAGAGTAATCAAATTAAATACCCCAAATGGCCATATTTACAGGCTTACCTTACGAATGAAGTTTACTTTTCTTTACTTATTTCTTCTTTTTTTTTCGGGGATTTTTGTTGATTTCGTATACAATTTATTTGCATTTAACCTGCTTTCACTCTTGGCGCTTGCTGCTCAAAGTGGCAAAAGTGGCTGCAACTGTTGCTGCAACTGTTGCTGCATCTGTTGCTGCAACTGCAGTAGAACCAACTGGCTGCAACCGCATAACCCTCAATCCTCTCTCCCTGCCCCTTCTGCTCCTTCCCTCTTCTCCTTCGCGTGTGGGTGGCCGAAATGCTTGAGTGGGGCTGCGAGGGGGGCAGGCTGGAAAGGAGGGAGGGGGCTTGGGGGCAGCATATCTCGCTGCGTTTTAATCTCTCAATTCAAATTCCAAAGCTGCTGCGGTGAAAATAAGTGGGAAGCTGCTGCGATGCTTGGCTTTGGCCAGCTGTTGCTGCCCTCGAGGAGCAGGAGCAGGAGGAGCAGAAGGAGGAGGAGGAGGATGAGGAGAAGGAGGAGCCAACAGTTTAGGGATTGTAGCCAACACTCACAGATGATTGGTTTGTGGACTCATTGCCAAATGGGTTTCATTGCCAGACATTTCAAAGACAGGCTGTCTAATTGAAGATTCAAGTAGTTAGAGTATTTATTTAAAAAAAAAAAGAACACATGCTGCTAGAAATAGCTAAAAAGTAGTTTCACAATTCAAAAAGTGATGCTGATATCTGCAAACTTTAATTGAAAGTCTGGCTAAAAGATAAATAGTAAGGAAGCTAGCTTGGTATTTAATAGTAAATATCTTAAAATATACAATTTCTTAAAGATTATATAATTTCAAAGTCCTATAAAGACTAAATTTTAGAAAAAACTTGTTGAAAATATTAAATGTAAAGAACATTTGATTGCAGAGAAATTCAACTAGAGACTGAGAGAGAGAATCATATATAATTTGAATTAAAACTTGGTATATGGTTCTCAGAAACCTTTTTGTGGAATGAATTAGAGTATCTTTGTGGCTTTTACAACTTCATAATTTAAATGTAAACATTTTTTAAGATGTAACTAGGTTTTAGTGACTAGTGCCTTAAACAAAAGGCTTAAGGAAGAAACGCTTAATTAATAATAATAAATATATTTGGAAAAAATATGTATATACAACTATTAAAAACATAACACAGCAGTTGTATTTCTTTAAATAGACTCATTTAAAAATCTATTAAAAATATAAATAAATATACTTAGAAATATATTAAAAAAATATATATACAAATATTAAACACATAACAAAGCAGTTGTATTTTTTAAAATAGATTAATTTAAAAATCGTTTATTAAATATAAATAAATATATTAGAAATATATTTAAAAAAATATATATACAAATATTAAACACATAACAAAGCTGTTATATTGTTTTCAGACTCAATTCAAAATCTGTAAAAAATACGAATAATATAAAAAGTGATCTAAAGAATAACTTAACTTAAAATATATCCTGCTCTGAAATTGAATCTGAAAAAAAGTGAGTATTGGCAGAATTGCAGTTGCCGCAACCCAAATGCATTTGGCAAAGCCCACACATAATGGCCAGTCAGTCGGAGCTACTCGAATTGGGTTCAGTTTCAGTTGATGCACTCCATACCATACCACACCGGTACCCGTACCCGTACCCGTACCGTACCGTACCCGTACCCGTACCCAAACCCGTACCCGTACCCGTACCCGTTTGCCTCTCAGTCTGGCGACTGATTTCGAATGCGATTCCGTTGGCGCAGTCATAACATCAATCAAGCTTTGATTTTCACATGTCAAGCAGCGGGCAAGAAGCAACATAAATTCAAATCGAATCCACTGGCAAACTTTCTATGCAACAGCAACAGACAACTTGCAACAGACAACTTGCAGCAGACAACTTGCAACATTCTCAGGCAGCAAATTCAAATCTGTGCGAAATCCAAAGTCCAAGCTGAGTTATCGCCGCGACACAATCACTTGTCATAAACATTAATTGAGCGTGAAAATTGAGCCAAGAGAGAGACGCAGAGTAATATAGATGAATTGTATGTATATATATATATGTATATATATTGATCGAGATGAAAAGATCGATCGTTGTTGGCTGGGCAATCTTTTTGGCAGCGGCCTTTGGCACCCCATTAAAAAGCGAAATTGGGTCAGATGATGACGACGGCGACTTTGACTCCTCATCCTGTTGCTGTCTCTCTGTCTATCTCTCTCTCTCTCTCTGTCTGTCTGTCTCTCTCTGTCTGGGGGCAGCCTTGTCTGTCTTTTACTTTCATTTGCTGCCTTTCTCATGCCACTAAAAAGTGACCTGCTTAACGTGTCTGTCTTTGCTGCCTGGATTCTTTTGGCGCGCGAACTCATTAAAAAATCGAACTGCTGCTCATAATCGTTTGTTCGATCAGCGATCGCAATCACCGATCACTGATCACCGATCACCGATCACTGATCACTGATCGGCCGCGTTCGACCCGTTGCCAAACATATTTTTCATATTTTTAGCACATTTTTTTTGTTTACCCCTTTTTTTTTTTTAGCGCTCCTGATATATAGGAAAAGGAGGTCGTGCCGCTAAAAATTTCACCATGATATGTTTTTGTTGTTGTGGCTGCTTTATTTATTTAGTTTGTTGTTGTTGTTGTTGTTGTTGTTGGTTTGTCCGGCTTCCTGAACATTGATGTCTATTTCGGAGCGAGCTGCTTTTGAAGTTCAAACCAAACGCGAGATGCTTTATGCCAATGTCAAAGACGTCGCCCACTCTTTGCGGCTCTGTGTGCCGCTTGCCACATGTTGCATATGAAATTTATGCAAATCTGCAAGATTCAAGAGGCAAACGCAAGCGCTGCAACAGCTGCCAATAAGCAAGCATAAATTATATGCGATGAGATGCAAGATCCTTGTTGGCATTAGCATATAACCTGATGCCAGCTGCCCAGCATAAGAGTGGGGCATGCGGCATGCGGCATGTGGCAGGGGCAGCTGCAATGTTGCTGCTTGGATTGGACTGTCTTCAAAATGGCTTCATTTTGGGCTCGGCATAAACTGCTCTCTGGCTGGCTGTCATCTCGCATCGCATCTGACACAATTAACTGCAGCTTTGTGCATTTTATGAAACAATTCAAAAGTTTCTCAGGCTTCCGGACGCTGCTGCCTCAGGTGTGAGCTTGTGTGTGAGCTAGTGTGAGCTGTGTGAGCTGTGTGAGTTGTGTTGATCGTCTGCTCTCATTAGCAGAGAGAGGCGTCATCATTATTGCCAGCTGCTTTTGTGATTATTAGCCGGGTTCTTAATGTGGGAACTCTTGCACTTGGCACTTTTTTTCTGCTCCGGATATGCTCAGTGATTTTTCAAATGTGCCAACTGCAGCTGAATTATGCAAAATTAGCATCTATGCTGTCACATAGCTAGACTAACTGTACTTTCAAGCCCAAGTACTTTGCATGCCATATAAATATATATACATATATGCTTGTGATTACACTCAGAAAAAATATGCGCAACATAGAATTTGGCCTGTTTTTAACAATTTAATGAACCTTGTTTATATTTTTTAGATTTAAATACAGTATTTAATGTGTAACATGTATAAATATAAAAGACTCTTGTCAGAATTATGTTTCTTAGCAGAAATCAAATATTTTTAAAAGGTAGCTTGATTATTTTGTATTTTTTTGTAATTTAAACTTTTTAGATATATGTTTCTTGGCAGAAATCAAATATTTTTAAAAGGTAGCTTGATTATTTTGTATTTTTTTTTTAATATTATACTTTTTAGATATATGTTTCTTGGCAGAAATCAAATATTTTTAAAAGGTAGCTTGAGGTTTGTTTATTTTTGATTTTTAGATAGCACAATTGGAATTATTAGAATTTTTTAAAACAATTTGCAATATTTTGGCTGCTATTCATTCATTATCAATTATATTTTGCTATTCATTATACATATTCATCAGTTTATAAACAAACTCTTAGCTTAAACTCTAGTTTTTATTGCATACTTTATTTATCTAATTAAAATATTACAAAATACATTTTGAGTGCATGTTTTTCCTCGAGTGTACAGTGCATGCTGCCTCTTGCAGTCCATAATTTGTTTAACTAGCAATTAATTAAATAACAGTTAATGTTTCTGCTTTAAAATGCAACAAAATTTCTTTTACGTTAGCAACATAACATAAGCACAACATGTTGCTCAGCGCGCCGCTTGGCAACATTGGCTCGTGCGCTCTTTGACGTTAAGCCGGCACACCGGCTTGCGCTCGCTTACTCTCTCCCTCTCTCGCTACGCCACTCTGCCGCAGTCGCTCATTTGTTTGTTTACCTGCAAGTGCAGCTACAATTTAACGCGCAGATCTCTCTCTGCGATCTCTGCCGCCGCCTCTGCTGCCGCTGCCGCTGCCGCCGCTGCTGCCGCTATAGCGCTTGCAGCTTTCGTCCAGTGCACATTTTCATTTCCATGCAATCGGACGTCGACGTCAGCGTCTCTGCTGCAGTCTCTGTTACAGCCTGTTGCTTATTTTCGTCTACGTTTCGCGTTGCGTCGCGTGTTTTGTTATTGTAATCGCGATTTTTATACAGTTTCACTTTAGCCACAATTATTTGTGGAATTTTCATATTTGGAGCAAAACAAAAATAACATATTTCAATTTGTCTTGAGTTAAAAATGAAAATTTAAAGTGTCTTGTGTTTTTTTTGGCAACAAACTACGTAAGTTATAAAATTTTCCATTACTCAATTAATGTTGCTGTCGCTATTGTTGTTGTTGCTGTTGTTGCTATGTAGCCATAAACAAGTTTGACCTTTTCTGCGTAGGTGTTTTTCGACGAGATTGTCGTGTGACACATTTATCTGATTAATTTTTGACAGACGGCAGACAAAAAGTTGACCGATAATTTCAAATTGACAGTCGACAACAACAACAACGAATGAAACATGGCCCATAACAATGTTGACCTCGTTTAATGTGGAGTTAGAGATTTTGTTATTGTCAGACAGACAGACGGACAGAGAGAAAGAGAGAGAGAGACGGACAGAGAGAGGGCAACAACTGCAATTACGCAAGTGACGTAACACGCGACGTAAGGCGTTAGGCGGCACACGACAATAAACGCAAAGAAAACCAACAAACAAAAACAAAATTATATGCAATAAAGCAATTAAAATGTCATTGCTGCAAAGCCGAAAAGAGAGAAGAAGAAAAGTACGCACAAAGAGTGGGAAATGGGCTATAAAAACGGATATGAAGGCATAGATACGAGAGATACGATAGCCGGAATAAAGAGCACAAAGAGTGTGACCACATTTCGGATGGAAGTCATAAAAGTTGCTGTTGCTTTTTAAGCCCCATTTCTTTTGGGAAGTTACAGAGCGGTTCGTAATATGCGATCAGTTTAGGTGTGGGTGAAGTCTAATATATATATATATGCGTCGGCTGACAACAAAAGTGGCACAAAGTGTGGCAGATAACGCCGGCAATCGCTTTGAAGATTTGGGCAAATGGAGTTGCTATCGGAATTGCTCTTATCCACCGAATCAAAATAACACCGATTGTGTGACGTTGCATCTCGCTCTCACTCTATACATATATCTATCTCCCTCTGTGGTCAGGCACTAAGTAAACTACAGCCCTTCAAATTTTCCAACTTGTCTGGAGTTCGAACTGCGGACTAGCAGCAAATATTTGCATATAGTTTGGACTGTGACTTCGTTGTTTGCGCAATGTGCCCAGGCGCAGTTAGAATCAAGTGTTGTTGTTGCTGCTGTTGTTGTTCTGATTGTTGTTGTAATGGTTTATTTGAATATGAGGCGCTCGCTGCACTTTGAAACCTTTTTCGGATTGCATCTCTTCTGTTTGCTGTGATTTGAAATGTTGTGAGAAAAACAAATATGGCACCGATAGAAGCAGTCTCAGAAATAAAAGGTTACGACCACTTTTACAATCTCAAATGAAATTTACAAATGGCATTTTAATGTATTTTTAAAGTAAATCAAACAAGAGTTCTTATACTAGAGTTTAAGCTGACATTCCGACGTCTTTCTAAATTTATGCCTCATATTTAAAATGCAGTTTTCAATATGTTATTTTAACGCAAGGAAGTTGAACTATTTTATAATCAATAAATGTTTTGTTATTGTAATCTCGATTTTTATACAATTTCACCTTAGCCACAATTATTTTGGAATTTTCAATATAATTAAACAGATTTTCAAATGGTATTTTAAACAATTGCTAACAATTAAAATTTAAGTATTTATTTTATGGCAGAAAATCCTATCTGTTTATATATTGTTTAAAAGAATCCTTAGATTATTTTCAGCTTACGCAATATATTGCTTGTTGTGCAGCTTATAAAGCTAGTTTATATATTTTTAAACTAATTCTTCAAATGCATTTTTACATATTTTTATTTATAACTTGCTTTTTATAAGAAATTTCCGTCAATTAAAATTCAGCAGTCAATAAATAGATTTTGTAATTTAAAAATATTGTCTACCGAGTGCTGTTTTAAACTAAATAATAATTATAATACTTTTCTTAGTATTTTATATATATCTTTCTTAATATTTTATATTTTTGAACTTTTTAATTTTTCCATTTGATTGCTAACGCATTTTCAATTATCTTTCGTAAAATACATGCAACAAGAGTAGTCATAAAGAAAATCGTCTGACGTCTGTCTATAACTAGTTTATTTTTCTATTAAAAACTTGTCTGCAATTGAAAATGTTTTTGTGTGTATAGCAAACGGGCCTGTATGCATATATATACCTATATATATAACTGAACTGTCAGTCCAATCTGTGGTCCAGCATCCGCAGACAGCTCAATATTTTGACAGGCAGCCCAAAAAAAAAAAAATACCGCCTGTCGGGGCCAAACTGCAAACAATGGCAAACAAAATTTTTTGTATGCATTTATGCAAAAAGAGAACCCAGCGGGGCCCCCCTTTGGCCCCACTCAGCCCCACTTTGAGCTGCTGTCAGAAAGTCGCGTCGCTGGCACAAAACACCCAAAAGTCACACCAGTGCCAGTTGCAGTTGCAGTTTGCAGTTTGCAGTTCAGACTCCATTCCATGAAGCTGTCAGACTAGTGACGCACTGAATTATATATGGCTGGCATATGAAGAGAATGGAAGGGGATTTGAGGGGGGATTGTGCCACAAAACAATATTGGAAAACCACACAAGAGAAGACAACCACATCGCATCGCATTGGATCATGTCGAGGCGACCTTCAGGAGCTGCTGTGCAGAGCGCAGCTAATGTGAGTGATGGGGCCAAGCTGCAAGACCAGAAGCGATTTTCCTTTGTGCCATGGCCAAGTTTACTTTTCATAATTACCGCGCATTAAAGTCAAATTCAGATGCCAGGCGTTTGATATGCCTGCCCAGCTAGCTAGAAGCCAGTGGAGCCAGTGGAGCCAGTGGAGCCTGACTTTGCCTGCCTCCTTGCTGCGTTTAATCTGCGCCTGATTCGCCATGCAGACGCCTCGGTACCATGGCGCGTATGCTTTATTTTTAGACATGCGCTGGTCATTAACATTTGACGTACACTGTGTGTGTTTAGAATTTGTAATTCGCGCCGCAAGCAGTTGCAGCGATTTGGTTGCGTCTCGCAATTGACTCACTGACTGACATAGTAGAAATGTCAACGCTGATTTGACAGCTACAAAAAAAAAACCACAGCAGTTCAGTTTTGCAATTGAACACAAAAACAGAGCCAGACAGACAAATGGTTTGTGCAGCTAGTTTAATTGATTTTAATTGTGGCTGATTAGTGTGCAACAGAGAGTTGCAACAAATTTGTTTCCATCATCATCAACAACAACATGGGGTGAATGTGTTAATCCATCGCAACTGAGTGAAAAGTGGCAGCTTGCAAGCGCTTTTCTAATGCAATGATCTAATTGTTAACTTGCGAATGCAAATCGAAAACATATTGAAAGTATTTGAGAAGTGCTAAGCTGTTGTGCACACTATTGATCAGTAGTCTATGGGAATGCAAAGACTTGCAGACAGTAAATTAACTCAATGTGACTAGAAAACTTATTACACTAAACTAAGGAGACTTATCGGGTCTTGATTATGGTAAAGAACAAAAAACTGCTTCACAATTTAAATGCAGAAGTATTATAGATGAGAGACCATGATCAAAACAGGCTCAGCAGCATAAATAGGATCAGTTTTGACAAAGTTATGGAAGTTGTAGATGTTTGAGAGGCATTTGGTAGCCTTATCTTAAGTCTTATCGTGGCTTGGGTTTCATAGAAAACTAGGCTATGAGAATGAATATACTTGTACACAGTAAATTAACTTAACATGGCTATAAAACTTATTGAATTCAGCTAAGGAGACTTATCGGGTCTTGATTATAGTAGAGAATCTAAATTGCTTCAGATTTAAATGCTGATCTAATATAGTATCCAAACCATGATCAAAAGACTATCGGGATCGCAAATGAGATCAGTTTAGAAAAAGTTATTGAAGGTTTAGACCTTATCTTGGTTTTTAGCTCATAGAAAATCTAAAATTCGCAATTGCTTCAGATTAAAATGCAGATCTTATTTAGAACCCAAACCACGATCAAAATTGACTTGAAATCGAAAATTGAATAAGTTTTGACAAAGTTATTGGAGTTTTAGATGTTTGAGAGGCATTTCTATGTATTTGGTAACCTTATCTTGGCTTGTGTTTCATAGAAAACCAAAAATTCTTGATTCCCTCAAATTTATAATCTAAATTGCCTTCGCATCGAAAATCGGATAAAAGTTATGTGAGTTTCAGATGTTTAAAAGGCATTTCTTCTGACTTGTGAGGTCTAAAATGTGTTTCATTTCGAAAGAAAATCGAACATTAATAATATCTCTCCTATATCATGCAAAAAATAACTATAATAACTAAAGACTGATGTCTTATATAATTAGAGCTGACCCTCAGTTTGGCTTCTTTGGAATGTCTGCGCTTATTTGACTTTGTCTAGTAAATTTGAGATATACACATAAAGTGTTCAATTGATTTGTTGAGTGCTGCACAAGTAGCGCAATTCATGTCAATGTACAAGTACCTCTCACATATCACATAGCTATAGCTATAAATATAGTTTTTATGGCTATCTAGCGAATTTCATTGACATTTTTACTGACCACACAAAATGTGAATTGTGGGCGCAACTTCAAGGCTGCTGTTTGCTGACCAATAAGAAAACTCAACTTACGACTATGTTTGCCAGCTGTCATATAAAGATATATATATGTACATATATGTATGTGCGGCGAGATGTGGCAAGTTTGTCATTAACTTGCCGCCAAATGCCAGAATGACAGTTGCAAATTGTCAGCTGCCTGCTGTCACAAGTTGGGAAGCTAATTACAAAAGCGAACATTTGACATTCGAGCAGCCATTTTGACAGTTGTGGAGCAACGCTTTAGGCTTGACCCTTTTGGGCTTCGAAATTCGAAATCTGAAATCCAATTCGAATTCGAACTCGAATCGAGTTGATTGAACTGCCTGCGGGTGTACTTGTTTGTTTATACTCTTTCGAAGAAAATAGTATATTCAGTTTGTGCTGAAGTTTGTAACGCATAGAAGGAAGCGTCGGAGACCCCCAAAAGTTACTGCCAGTATGCTTAGAATGACAATACAAATTGATCTAGCCATGTCCGTCCGTCTGTCTGTCTGTATGTATGCAAACTAGTCCCTCAGTTTTTGAGCTATCGTTATAAAACTTTGCACAGAGACTTATTATTCAAAGGGACAGCACATATGTCGGAACCGGCCGGATCGGACCACTATATCTTATAGCTGCCATACAACTGGAAGTCGGTTTTGGCCATAAATCCCATGTTTTCAAAGCTATCGCGATAAAACTTTGCACAGATACATATTATTCAATTATACATCATATTGATCGGAGTCGGCCGGATCGGATCACTATATCTTAAAACTGCCATACAACTGGAAATAAATTTAATATTTCAATTCAAATTGATATCATATGATATCAATTTTTACAGATGAAAGTGCTGCAGTTAGCAGAGTGAAAATTGTCTAAAGGTTCGAAAAGAGTATAAAATCTTCGGCACGCCGAAGCATAATCCTTTCCCACTTGTTTTTTTCTGCTCTTCTGGCTACTGTTTGGTTCTCACTTGTTGACAGTTTTTTTTTCTGGTTTCTTGTTTTTTGTTTTGTGTAATTTCCTATAATGAATGCATTATGCAGTCGCCTGGCTCCTTTTTGTGTTTGGTCATGCAGTTAGAATCGTCTCAAACTGCTCGATTCTTGTCGAGTCATCTTTAAGGCGTAGCCAACAAATTGAGTCTAATGACGGATAACGTCTTCTCCGACTGGGAAAAGAAGAAAACAAATGCGCTGCCACTTGAGGCATTGGAAACTATTTTGTGGCAGTTATTGAATGGTCATTGACATTTAAAATGTGTCCAGCGATATGCCAGCAAAGTGTCAACAAATTTGTTGCCTGGAAATGTTTTATTCATCAGTTGGACATGTTTTTGTTCTCAGCTACTGATTTGATTATGGTTACCTTAAATGATACTGTATCGATACTACTGTTTGTAAAACGATCAATTACATTTATTTAGTATATCGATTGGCTTGCTTAATCGATAGATCATTTGATACTTTGCTTTATTCTTTTTCTTTAAAGAAAATAACTGTCAGAAATTATGAAATATTTTATTTATTCCTTTTAAATGCTAAGTTGGACTAGAGTTCTAGTTTAATTTATAAGACTATATAATCTATTGTATATATATATATATATTTCTATAAATTTGTGTCAGCTTTTTAAATATAGCTTCTATCTGCTAAAGTGTGCAAGAGTTCTAGTTTAATTTTTCTTTATTTATCAATCCATTCTTATATCTTCTAACTTGTAACTGTCTATGGAATCACACCTTTTCACCGATTTGAAAAGTCTTTAAGTTAATTAATGACGACACTGCCTTCTGTGTTTACTCATTCACTCATTCACTCATTCTTTGCTTCTACAAGTCGCTTACATCATTTCCTCCAGCTAAGCTGCACGCAACAAGAAAATGCCGCAATTGTTAATGTCTAACCTCAAAATCAAAGTTGTCGCATCACACAGACTGAAAACATAAACATAAATCATTTCCTGCTTAGAATCAAGCAACTAAACAATGAGCAAATGCATTCCACATAGCAGCTCTCTTCTCTTCTGCCACATTTAGGCAAATCAAATTGCACTTGGGTTTATTTCTCTCTCTCTCTCTCTCCCTCGAATATATTTAACAGCCTTTCTTCACACGACCTTTCAACTCGTTGTTTTTTTGGGCTTTTGGGGCTTGGACAGGGTCGTGACCATCTGCTTGTTGTTGTTGGTGCTGTTTTAATGATCTATCATTGTTGGAATGCTTGTGACTAGTGCTGCAAGATGCGCCCACCAAAAACATGTTGTCTAGTGTGAAATTCTGATTAGCTTTCACTTGCAGGGAAAGTGTTAAGATTGATGCGGTAACTCTGAGTAAATTCAAATGCTGATATTGAATATGCAATTGAATTATTGTTATTGTATACTGTGTCTTAATGCTCCCCGAGTAACAATCGGCTCAAAAAGCAATTCAATATATATTTTTTTGTTTTTAATATTAATTTAATAAACAGAAACACACATAACTATTCGCACAGCAAGCATTTATGACTTTGCTGCTATGGTGCGACCATTATGTGAGAATATTATGATCTACAACATTTTTGCCATATAACATGTCTAATTTACTACAAAATATACCTTTGGGCTTTTCAAATAATATCTACTTTTAATTTTATTTATTTTAAAAAACTAAAGAAACCCTTTTTATCTTAAATATTTAACTGTGTCGACTCTTTTTAGTCGACATTAAATAAATAATAAGTGAAACTAGAAAAATGCTCATGTTTCTGGCTTCAGCTCCTTGGAAGCCTTTTGTTCTCTAGACAATATAGCAAAATTACCACAAGCACTTTACAATGTGGCCAGCTAACGGTAATCCTAAGAACTTTGAGAACATTCAATCATCTGCGAGTGCAACAACACTAACAACAAGAACAAGAAGAAGAAAACCAAGAACTGTAAAGCAAAGAACTCTATGCAAACTAAGTGCAGGTTCCAACAAACAACAATCGACCAGGCGGTAACTCAAAAAAAGAAGAAAACTAGAAAAAAAAAAAATACCGACCATCAAAAGGCGTTACAAATTTTGATTTCTTTTGAAAAGTTGCGACGCCCCAAAACTTCATGGAGAGTGACAAGCGGGGGGCTTGAGTCGAAAATATCAATTACAGCATAATTATGTGTGACGCACAAAGTGGGGGAGGGGATGGGGAGTAGGATTGGGGGGCTATGAGGTGTGAAGCGGTCTGAGTTGGGGGCGCAACTATGACAGCAGTGATTGATTTGTGGAGAGGGAGATTCACTATGCATAGCTTCTAAGCTTTGAGCCGTTGAACTTTTGACACATACCCAGAACTGGGAGATAGAATTCTTTTCGTTTGTCATCGTATAATTTAATCTTAAACGTTTTGATTGACTGGCCAAAACGGTACTCGATCCTTTGGCCCCAGCTCTCTCCCCCAATCTCTCCTCCTTTCCAGCCCATTCGTTACTCAACTCTCGCATCTCTGTCGCCTGTAATTGCATATTAAACAACATTTACCCAAGTTATGTTTACATTTTTTGTCTAGCTGAAAAGCTGCTCCTCCCATTCCCACATTCTTACTTCTCTCAACCTTAGCATCTTTGAAGTCTCGCTCAATGTCAATGTTGTGACCTTTGTTAAGCATTTTGTTTGCTTGAGGAATCTCCAAGTTGTCTTCCTCCCCTCGCCCCACTTTAGCCCCCCCCCCTGCCTTAAACGCTTTCTTCTGCTTTCATTCAAGCAGCGCAAGTACCGTTGTAATTGTTGGGCCCTCTTCTTCTTCTTCTCCTTTTAAAAATCAATTGCATTGTTGTAGTTGTTGTTAAATAATATTGCGCAATTTTTATTCAAACAGCCGGGGAAATGGGCATCTTCTGCTTCTTCTTCTTCTGCTTCATCTCGCAGACAGCTGCAGACAAGACAAGTTAGATAAAGTCAGAGAAAGAGAGACAGAGAGGGAGATCTCTAACGAGAGCCAGAGAGAGAGAGAGAGGCAGAAGAAGGTAGAGTTTGGGTCACTACTCAATTGTAGAGTTGGTCGCTTTGTTGAGGACGTTTTTTGGGCGTTGTTTATGGCTGCAGTTGTAACGAGCTGTAATTAGTTGAGAAGTTTCAAACGTCACGAATGGCGCAAAACATTTGTAATAAAAAAAGTACTGCACATATGTTAAGCTTTCATGTTATACAAGGTAATTTAAGAATCCTTCACCATTTAGCCAGCATTTAAGCCAGACAAGCAAGAAGAGCTAGCTATGGTGGCATACCGAATATTAGATACGCTTGCAGACTGAAATGTAACTTATAACATATACTTATGTTCTTCAATTCACCTATCTCGGAATATGATTGGCCTTTGCAAATCGGAGCTGAAAGCGGTTTTAAAGGAAGAATGGCAAATAATAGGGATATATTAAGACACAGTATTCGGATTCTTAGTAGTAGTAGAGTAGTAGCAGCAGTAGTAGCAGTAGTAGCAATAGTAGTAGTAGAAGTAGTAGTAAGTAGTAGTAGTAGCAGTAGTAGTAGTAGAAGTAGTAGTAGTAGTAGTAGCAGTAGTAGCAGTAGTAGTAGCAGTAGTAGCAGTAGTAGTAGTAGTAGTAGTAGCAGTAGTAGTAGTAGTAGTAGTAGTAGTAGTAGTAGTAGTAGTAGTAGTAGTAGTAGTAGCAGTAGCAGTAGTAGTAGTAGTAGTAGCAGCAGTAGTAGCAGTAGTAGCAATAGTAGTAGTAGTAGTAGTATTATTAGTAGTAGTAGCAGCAGTAGTAGTAGTAGTAGCAGCAGTAGTAGTAGTAGTAGTTGTAGTAGTAGCAGTAGTAGTAGTAGTAGTAGTAGTAGCAGTAGTAGTAGTAGTAGTAGTAGTAGCAGTAGTAGCAGTAGTAGCAGTAGTAGTAGTAGTAGTAGCAGTAGTAGTAGTAGTCGTAGTAGCAATAGTAGTAGTAGCAGTAGTAGTAGTAGCAGCAGTAGTAGCAGTAGTAGTAGTAGTAGTAGCAATAGTAGTAGTAGTAGTAGTAGTAGTAGTAGTAGTAGTAGTAGTAGTAGAAGTAGTAGTAGTAGTAGTAGTAGTAGTAGCAGCAGTAGTAGTAGTAGAAGTAGTAGTAGTAGTAGTTAAACTTTCAAAATCGTGACAGAGGTTTAGATAGAATATCTAGTTTCATATTAGAGCTTATATATCAACTGATATCATTGCCAAAGGTAGCCAAGATCCGTCTGATATACACAGAAAAGAATGAAAAGGAAGGAACAATATTCACGCAGCTATATACAGATATAAACTATTATTCAGCAAATTAAGAAGATCGAGAACGAATAACACAAACTCAGGAACAAGAACATGTTGTCCTTGTCATGTTAAACGTTGACATCAATCAGGCACAAAGAAGTGTGATTTGGGGAGTGGGGCAGTTTGGGGGAAGGGTCAAAGACCTAATGCATGCACCATTTAACGCATTAATGTAATAATCACCAATGTGAAATGACAAGAACCAACACCAGCAGTGACTGGCAGGCTGAGCAAAAAGGGGGAGAAGGAAGGTGGAGAAGATGCCACATTAGATTGAGCAAATGCTCAATGGCCATATTAATCATGCAGGGCAGCAACAAACCAGCCGTGTGTGGGGGGGGGGGGGGGGGGGGGGGGGGGGGGGGGGGGGGGGGGGGGGGGGGGGGGGCCTGTAACTGATACTGGGGCAGGGTACTGTTTATTCACAATAGCAGCCTCAATATTCCAGTCATTGACAGACAAGATGTGAATGTGATGCTGCTGAAAAGGAACAGCATGAGCGGCAATGAATAAAAACAAGATGTGGCATGAAATCGATACAACATGGAAACATAGAAGGACATCATAATGCAAACGAACAGAAGCTGAAAACACAGTGGGGCAGATAGCACATACAGTTTTCAAAGGAGTGACCAACTACAAAAAGCATGATGGCTATAGCAGCAGCTGAAGAAGAAGAAGAAACAACTGGATCAACGTCGACATATCAAAATGTTGCTCAACCTACTACACAATAGCAATAAGATATCAAACAAGAATGAGTCCATCATGAGTGACCATGAGCTACAGCAGCAAATGAAGACACAGATACAGTACTCACACTATCGCAAGGCAAATGGCATGCTTCAGGCTTTGTTCACACACAGCTAAAGGAGCATACACATACACATTCTATACACACCATGAAGCCTCTACAGGAACGAATCAATAAAAAGATGGACCAATATACGCCTACCAACAAATGAGTTGATAGACCAATAATGACTCTTCGGTAATAATGACAGGATCAATAGCAGATGCAGAAGAAGAAGAATCGTGCAACATTACGATCAACATCAACTCCGAGCTACACGGAGCTAAAGCAGAAGTGGCAGTAGGCGGGAGAGACAAATGCTCGAGACAAATGCAAGACAAGCTCGACAGACGAGCTACATAACAGGAGCTGGAGCTGTAATAGTTGACAGACGATCAACAGGTCCAGACGATCAACCAACTATGAAACACAAGCTAACTAGCAGCGCAATAGTGGCATTCAAACCCAATACAAGAAAAGGAAACAGACGAGAAGTTTAGATGATGGCATGAGACACAAGTAGTCGCATCTGATTGATCGATAATTAACCAACAGGAAGAATCAATTAAAGCCTACTACACAGCAACCAATATAAAACAATACTATCAGTAATTAGACGAACTTCAACATACCCCACAACAAAAGACCAAATCTACGTCTATACCTTAACAGACACCTCAGCATCTATGTTTATGGCACACTGAAATGCACATTTTATTTGATCATTGATCATATTATATGGTAGCTCTAGCCATATCACACTATATACATTTGCATAATATATCACATGCTTACGAGCAGAAATACTAGCTCAATGAGCCATACAACCATTTCAATAAATATATACAAACTTTGATTGTCACGCTGATAGATTTAATAGTATGCAAATAACATCATAATGAAGAACACCATCAATGAATTGAAACACTGGCTAGCTTGCATATCCTTACACCTTATACACCATCCATTTAAAATACCATTCAATGACATCAAGAAAAGCAAACCACACCACATAATTGTGCACATAAAATCATTCCAGAACACAGGATCATACTAAAACAACCTTCATCCAGTTAATGAAGAGGAATTTGATATACCAGGAAGAAGTTTATCAACATACACCATATAGACGCATCAAGTAGACACTATTAAATGTAAAGCATCATCATCCATAAAGGTCAACAGCTAGCTAGAGACATAAAGAGCTTATCATCATTGAACATCCCATAACAAGAATACCTTGAATGTATCATATCTTGAAATAATTTCATTGTTTTATCCAGGACCTCATGACACCACGCCAAATCAACATTTTTTAGACCATATGCCAAGACCCAGTTCATAATTCAGGAATGCTGAAATTTATATTAAGGGCATACATACAAACAGACACAGACTAGGAAGAATCACGAAAATGTCACAAACTATTTCAGACAAAGGAAATAAACACTAATCATATAAAGAATAACCATCAGCAACCTAGAAGAAAATACTAGCATCATACTAAAAATATGCACATAGCCATATAACCGTCTGTACTGAAACTGCATCAACACGTCAGACACACCTTGAAGGGATCAAAGAGACTGATCGGCAGACGTAGATCTATCATTCAATCCAGCATTAATCAAAGAATAAAAGCCAAGAACCACATGACGGACGAACTGAAAGATCCACAGCCTGACCGAATCTGAGAGAAACTCAATATACACACTGACCCAGATTGTCTAGTTACCCATATTATCCACATAGGCAAACCAAGACCTATACCACGTTATGTATTGAAGCCATAGATGAGACGAACGACAAGCAAGATTAGTTAATACATAAAGATACACACACACACAGAGGCAGGCAGAGAGAGGGACCAGGCAGGCGGGGACAGAGAGAACAGAGAGAGCGAGACCATCCTGTCTTTTCAGGGACACACACAAACAAACAACATGGCAAGCCATGTTTGTAGGGCAGCACTGCAATTTTCAAGAAGCCAGACTGTTTCCCCTTCTCAGCAACAGAGGACAAGGTCTATATTTCCCAACTCGCTGAAGACACCGTATCAACAGGATCTGAATGGCAGACTGGACTGGACTGCTGACTTATTTACACGCAACAAAATGTATGTACCGCATGCTATTCACAGTGACTGTCAAGAGGCAGCCAAAAGGCTGAGAAGGGTACGGTTAGTTGTCATTCTCCTGCTCTCCTCCAAGAAGGTTGTTCGTCTCAGCTGTGTAATCAACTACCACAGAGTCAAGAGTCCTATACAGTTGTTGTTGCCAGTTGCTGCAACGCGGCAAGAGCACAGAAGAAGCTGAAAATGGGTCATCATGCGGACGGCTTGCCGAAGTCGCCGCTCTGGCGGCTGTGAAAATTCCAAAAAAGGCAGAGCCCCAAGAGACCAATACCCCCTGCTGCAAATATTTTCCTAGCATTTTTCTATTAGTTCTCTCCGATGCGCCTGGCCAATTTCCCAGATAAAAGGCGCAGCTGTCAACGCGCGAGAAAATAACTTTGTGCCCTTTTTGTTTTTTGGTTTTTTCAGCTTGTAAATTAACAAGTAAGAGTGCTGTAGTCGGGAGTGCCCGACTACGAGATACCCTGAACCCAGTCCTTACAATCATTCATACTAATCTAAGCACACACATGCTGCAGTATAAGCAGTATAAGCAGTGCAAGCGGTTTAAGCAGTTAGCTTGCTTTTTCGCTGAGCCCCACACAATGGAAAGTTAAATCTTAAATAACTTCTATGTTTATTGTCCGATCTCATTGAAATTTTTGGGGCAAGCAATTGTCCATAATATGTGTTACCAAACCAAATTGCAAGGTCGTACCTTCAAAAATGCATTTTTTGAACTTTTGGGGGTTTGGGGGTGGTATCCAAAAAGTGAAATATTTGTTACATGTGTATGCTATTCGAGATTATACATGCCAAGTTTGGAGCCTCTATCTTTTATAACTTTGAAGTTATATCCCAAAAACGCAAGTCTGAAATCGAAATTGATCGATAACTTTTAAACGGTATGAGTTATCGATAAAATGAAATAAACTTGATCTGTCCCGGGATTAGGAGAACTTATGTTCCAAATATGAAGTCTCTAGCTCTTGTAGTCTCTGATATCTGTGTGTTCATACAGACAGACAGACGGACAGACGGACAGACGGACAGACGGACAGACGGTCAGACGGACAGACGGACAGACGGACAGACGGACAGACGGACAGACAGACGGACATGGCTAAATCGACTCGGCTGTTGATACTGATCAAGAATATATATACTTTATATGGTCGGAGATGCTTCCTTATGCCTGTTACATACTTTTGCACAAAACCATAATACCCTTTTTACCCATTTTTAATGGGTTCAGGGTATAATTAAGCTGAAAATAATTTAACTTAATCCCAGCCTGAGGGGCCAGCAGCAGCAGCAGCAAGTAATAACAAGCAGAAAAGTGTTGCGGCTCATTCAATCGGCAATGTGGGTTGCCTCAATAACCGTAGGGCGGGATTAGCACTTCTTTCTTATATGTGTGAGAGAGTCTGAGTTTCCCTCACCCCCCCCCCGCTCTCACAGTCTGTGTTAGCCCCCCCCCTCTTCAACTCTCCTTTGACTCACAGCCCGCGGCTTACAGTAGCCAATAAGTTTTTGTTGTTTTTGTTGGCCGGTTTGCGTCTTCTTTGTGGCACTTATTAAAGCTCTTAAATGCTGCTAACTGACAACAGCATTAATCGGGAAGATATACATTTAACAGCATATATATTTGAAGGCGCAATTTTGAAATACATTAGTTACAAATTTATAAATATAAAGAAACGAACTTAATACAAATATTTTACTATAAAACACAATATATATGCATTAAGTAAATAAATAAAATTAAATAAACTATTGGTCAACATTTTAAAAAACAATTTATATTATAAATTACATAAATTTACTTCTGCAATATAAACGAAAAAATGTTTATCCAAGTTCCAGTAAGACCAAATAATTTTTATTTAATACATATATCAAATTTCTCTAAGGGCAGAGAAGAAAGAAAATTATCATTGCTTTTCATGTATAATAGTTCTGCACTTCAATCTGAACCATTTTCTGATTCTCTATGGATACTCAGCCAATATAAGGCTACGTATTCCAAAGAAATGCCTCTCAAACATATACAACGTACATAATATTGGTAAAAACTAACCTAATTTTCGTTTTTGAGGCAGTTTTGATCATCTATAATAGATTTGCATTTAAATTTCAAGCAATTTCGAATTTTATATATTTTTTTTAAATATTTATATGTAGCTTAGAATGTTTTCCTTTATTTGTATTCAAGTGCAGGCTTATAACATATTATTTAGCGAAATTATTATTAGCGAATGATAGACACTTGTTTAGCTGCTAGATTGTGTAGCTTAAATGCTATTTACATAATAATTGTTGCCTTTCAATAGATCATGTCGAAAAGCGGCAAAAAGCTTCCGTCAGTGAATGATATAGCTGATGGGCAATGATGAAGATAAAGATGATGAAGATGATGATGATTGTCCTCCTCCTCATGAGCAGTTAGCAAGCATAAAGTGATGTTTATATCAGTTGGCTGTTTAGTTTTAGTTTTAGTTAGTTGTTAGTTTGCATGCGCGCGCAATAAAAACCAAATAGTGAAAAGCAAATGATTTAAAATGAATTACGGACCGAAGCGGCTGCTGGAAAATCATGTTGTTCAAGATTTGCGCAAACTTTGAACTCGAACTCGGACTTGAAAAACGGAATGCAGCAAGCAAGAGCCCCAACTGCCCCCCAATCCCCACCTAGTCAGTATTTGTGGCGTGGGCGCCTTGTGGACGATTCCGATTTGATTTCATAATAATACACTCGCTTGAATTCAAAGTTGCTCGTTTGTTATTTGGTTTGTTTGTTGAGCAGAAAGTGAAATGCATTCGCTTGATGGACGGAGTGGGGGACTGGTGGTGGATGCTGGTGGGGCTGATGGTCGGGGGGGTGGGGGCAAATTATCGCTTTATCACGATTCAAACGGTACCACTTTCTTCTTCTGCATTCAGCATTCAGCTTCATTTGTAGCAATAATTATGCAATTTGCTGTGGCTCGTTTGTGTTGTTTCTGTTTTTATAGAGGATCAGTTTGGAAATACGAAATACGAACTTGCATTTGAAATTGAGACAACTCTCTCGGTTTTGCATTATAATTTCTGTTGTTTTGGCTTATAATTGTTGCGGGTGCATGTCTTCAATTGGTTTTTATCACTCGATCGAGTCTGCCAGTCTCCATTTCTCCAACTCATTTATAACAACCTAATTGTGAATAGATCTTCGACTTTTGTTTATGACATATTAATTGGCTGCAATTGTTTTGTGCAGCTGGGAAAGCTGCGAAATATCCATAAAAAGTGAATGCCTGCCTTGGAAAACTGATCAGTTTTTGTGTGTTGAGCACAATTCTTCAACACTTGCTGCCATAATTAGTTGAACACTAATAACAAAAGCATATTGAAAGTTTTGTAATTCATAAAATTGTTGGCAGAAGAAAAAGGTATTTGTGTCAACAAAGTGTGTCAAAAAGTGACCAAAATAAGAAAAAACCAACTCTTAACTCTTAACCCATTAACTTTGCCTCCGTTTGTGATCTTTCTTCAATACGACATTTGATCGATCAGTTGAGTTATTGTTGTTGCCCAGCTCCGTTGACGTTGATGGAATAAGCGTCAAATATTTGCCAGCCCCCGGGGCCAACAAATACAGCTTTTTCTCTGCCAGCAGCATCGCCTCTGGTATGTGGACCCGGGCAATCGGTAATTGGAGATGGGCCCTCGACAGAGAGAGTAGCCCCCATAAATTGGCCCTGGAAAGCAGCAGCAACAGCAGCAGCAGCAGTCGCTTCAGCTGCTTCCTGGCACAAATATGAGAAGAAAAAAAACGTGCATCGAAATGCCAGATAAAAGCTTCCAAACGAGGCCTATCGAGTGTTAAAGCTTCTTCCTCAATTCAAATTGGGTGCACAAAAACGGAAGAGAGCCAGCGATAGAGAGAGAAGCTAAAGAAGTTCAAATACTCTTCTTGAAATATGATTTGGAAGCTAAAACTCATTAACTGCCAAAGGTTTTTAAAGCCAGATAAAAGCTTCCAAACGAGACTTATCAACTGTTAAAGCTTCTGATTGAGTGCTCAAAAACGGAAGAAAGAGAAGCTAAAGAAGTTTAAAGACTCTTTTTGAAATATTACTTTAAACTGAGCTTTTCTCATAAGGTTTCAATTTAAAATTGAATTTTTGGTATAAATAAATACCAGAATTATAAAATTGAAGTATTGTTTGATCTTTTCTCAACATTTGATATATTTTAAAATATTTATATCAAATAGCAAATTCAATTTGTATACAGATTACAAGTAATTCCAGAAATTCCGCAGACCCTTTTGTCCAGCTAAGGTAAGAGTAGAAAAAAACGAAACTGGACAGTTGAAAATTAACGCCAGTGAATTGGAAGGCAAGAGACAAAAAAGCAAAAAACGTGCAGAGCACTTTTCACTTAAACGCAATGCGCCTGCAATTACAACAACAACAATTGCAACTATTTTCAGGCAAATTAAATTAAACAATTTAATTTGGCTGCAATTTGGGGGCGGGCAAAAGCAAAAGCCAAAGCAAAAGCAAAATTGTTTAAAACGGCTTAATTAATTTGCCCAATTTTGGCATGGTACACATTTAACTTGGTCAACTCGTTAACAATTACTCAACAGTCCCCAAACCCAAAAACCAACAAACCAAGCCCTACAAAAACCGAGAAAATAAACTAGCTATGGGATCCCCCACTCAAACTCGAAACTGACGCCCACGTTTAAGTTGTTGTTGTTGTTGTTGCTGTTGTTGTTGTGAACTCTCGGCTTAATTTGATAAGATTTATTTGGAGCCAAGTTTTGGTAAAGGCCAAAGCGAGCATTGAGAAATGTTAACGGCTTGGCCCCAATAAAGAAAACAACAACGCGATATCCAAATCCAAATACAAATCGAAATCGAAATCGAGTTAAAATCAAAATAACATTTAAAAGACACTTCAAATAGAAATGTTAGCTGCGATTGATAAATGGAAATATCAGATTATCTCTTTCAGTTGTTGTTTAGTTTAGTGGGAAAGAACTTTTTAGTGTGGGCGTTGATATTTCTTTTTGGCAACTGAAAACTGAACTGATTAGCAGTCGAATTGTGAAATTGATTAATTGATAAGCCTGTGTATTTATTTTTGTATTCAACTTAAATTTAGACTTGAAGTCTTCTTACTAAACTTACACTATAAACAATATAAAAAAAATATATAAAATAAATTAAATAAATTAAATAAATAATATAAACAGAAAAAAATCAAATAAAATAAAGTAATACAAAAAATATAAAATAAATGAAATGAAATAAATACGATAAATAAAAGTATAGCATAATAAATTGTAAAGTATTTGAACTATATTCAAAGTAAGAAAAATCTTTACAATAAAAATGTAAAATAAATAAGATAAATAAAAGTATAGCAAAATAAATTGTAAAGTATTTGAACTATATAAAAAGTAAGAAAAATCTTTACCATAAAAATATAAAATAAATAAGATAAATAAAATAGTAACAAAATAAATTGTAAAGTATTTGAACTATATAAAGTGTAAGAAAAATCGTACATGTAGTTTAAAAACATAGCAAAACTAATTGAAAAGAAAAACTTTATCAATTGCAAATATGCCCATTGCTCACAATTGTATTCTTCAAGTACATATAGTATAAGTATTTTTTTATAGCCTTAAACTTTTCACATGAAAATCCTTGGCAATTGTCAATGTGAAAGTTGAAGTATCGCCACTTTTTGTTTCTCTCTCTCGCTAACTTTTTCGGTTTTTTGGGTGGTTTTTAATCTTAAAGTTGGCTGTTAATGTTGTGTTTTGTGTGTTGTGTGTTGCGGCTGTCGAGTTCAAGAGTTCATTGTCAAGTCTAATAAAATGTTCGAATGACACGTTAAGTGTCAGGCGCTACAACAAGAGATCCTCGTTTGAGAGGCCGCCAAGGCAGCAAAAAGCAGCAAAGAGACTAACCTATGTAAGCACAAATGTTTGCCGCTTGACTGGAACTTGAACTTAGCTATGCCCCAGCTCCCAGCTCCCAAATCCCTCTGCCAATCCCTGTCCAGACAATGGCAGATGTTTCCCTTTTTGTCAAATGGCTGCTGCTGCTGCTGCTGCTGCAGCAATGATGATAAATCGTGACCGGCGAGCTCTTTAGTGAAATTTCCTTTTGCCAGCTGCCCACTACAAATTTGTAGTTGCTTGTTTGTATGCTTTTCTCATCTCTGCAGACTCGACTGGATCTTTATTACCACATTTTGTGCGCACCAAAAAGCCCAAAGTTGAGTGACGTGAACGCTTTTTGGCCACAGCTGGCGTCAGCTGGCTGCTTTTGCTACTTATGGCCAAGTTACTACTACTACCATCTACTACTACTACCACTACTACTACTACTGCCCGCAAACTTGACATTTAAGTGAATTATGTAGCTTCCTCCATGTTCACTTTCTGCTTTCGGCCAAAAGTCTTTTTGACTAAGTGCCTGGCAGGCGACTCTTTTCCATACCTGACGACGCGTCTATGATTTATGTGAGTGTGTGTGCGGATGTGTGTGTGTGTTTGTGTGTGTGTGTGGCACTCACATTTTTTGGCAAGGGCAGAGCCACACCTCCCCCTGCCCCCACTTTCCTTGCAGCAACTAACTGTTGAAATTAGGCAGAAATCATAATTTATGAGCTGCGATTTAGGCGCCAAGAAAAAAGAATGAGAAAAAAAAGAGGTGCAAACGTTTCGCTCTGTGTGTGGCGCTGAGGCTTCCGGGTGTTTAAGTGTGGGTGGCGATAGGTAAAGGTGGGGGTGGGGATGGGGGCTGGGGGCTGGGGGCTGGCTGCCAACGCTTGGCTTGTCGGCTTTTGATTTAAATGCAAATTTTGCGCCGAGTCTTGGAAAATGTCAACGCGAATCACGATCTTTTTTTTGCCTGCCAGTGAATTGTGAGTAGTGATTGCATTTTGAATTTGTATATTTGATTCATGAGTGCAGCCCAGTGAGAATTTGATAGGAAGAAGCAGAGCAAATTATTGATCAGCCCGTGTAATTTATACCAATGCATATTAGTTGATAAATCATTTGCTGAAAACTAATTGATTGCTCTGCCTATTTGAAATTGTTAGCTATTCATTTGCCATACATATCCTTAAGTTTTCTACACCTTTTCTAATCATTTTTTCTAGAAATCGAACCTCATTTGAATTGCTATAGATTTGTATAGTCCTCCCCTGAGATTTGAAATTTCCAATATCCCTTCTTAGTCCTCTTTTAGGTGGAAAGCCTTGCTGTTTTATATGCTTACTGTTTTATATATCTTTAAGTTTTCTACACATTTTCTGATAATTTTTTCTAATTTTACGATCTTATTTGAAATGTTATACATTATATACAGTATACGCACCGTTAGCCCAAATGTTAATGCACCTGAATTCTTAGTTTTTCAGTATTAGTTTCAATAATCCTTAACAGAGATTTGAAATTAGCAAAATTCCTTCTTAGTCGTCTATAAATTCTAAAAAAAACCCCATTTTCCATCTCTTACTGTCTGTATGGCTTACAACAGATATAATCACTTTCAGTTACAACATATTACATGTAATTGTAATAATAATACACATGTTGTACATAAATATAACTTGTCAATTAGCGAAGCAGCTTTCAATCAATAAAAGCTCACTTCTTATGTATTTCAAAAGTTCAATGAGTATTCAATCGAGATTATCAGCTTTTCGTCATCTCAACCTGTCGAGATTTCCAATTAACTTTAGCCTCAGTCAAGGTTGCCTTAGATATGTATGTATGCATGTATATTTCATCACTAACTGATGACACATTCCTTGGAGCAGTTCAAGGTCACAGATACATTGGCCTGCTATCTGATGAAATACCAAAGTTATCGAGACACTCGCGTAGTATAACTTCAACTATGATTTGAAACAAGAGCTTTGCCGTTTACAAGTTAATTTGTCGCAAATATATTTTGCCAGCTATCTGCATCTGTGATTGTGATTGGGTTTGCTCACTCACACACCTGTAGAGTGTATCTGTGTGTGTGTGTGTGTCTGTCTGTATCTGTGTGAGGCGACCTTGCAAGGTAAGACTACAGAAAAAGCAATCAGCAAGCGTGAAATGTGCTCCACAGCGAAACTGAGTAGCAAATTAGCGAAAATGCAATACAATAAATAAATAAATCGAAACATGATGTGAAAACACCAGCCGAACGAACAAGGGTGAGGAATTTTTTAATTTAGATAATTGAAATCGACCGCCGAATGGAACAGTTCATTATAAACAATAAAAGAATGAATCGAAACAGAAAGAAGCAGAAGAAAAAAAAACGGAACCAACTCAATTATAAATAAAACATTCGCTTATAAGAGTTTAATCAGATTTTGCAGCTGTCGTTGTCTGTAGTTTATAACAATGATTAAACAATAGCTGTGGCTTTTGTCAATTTATGAATAATTTAAACAAAATATATGTATATACATATATATATCGCGACATTTTGCTTTTGCATTGAAAGCATTTTAAATAATTTAATTTAATTTAATGAATCAGTTTCATAATGCAATTCTTCGTGCTGATAATTGCGACAGTTTTATTAACATATTATTGTGGTTGATTATTTCATTTCCATAAATGTTTGATATAAATAAATGGCAATTATTCAATAATTGACAAAAAAAAAACACACGTCACAATAATTGGAATAATAAGTAAATGATCGAAACGGATTCTGATTGACGGAAAATCAATACAAATTAACTTTGATTTTTATATACATAAATTAACTATGTACAAACTTAAAATATTCCACTTACCATAAATTTTAATTATTTTATATTATTATTATTGATTTTTAGGCACTTTTGAAAATATTCTCACCAATTATAATGGTTTTTAGCAATTGTTAGCTATAGATGATGTTATAGATCACAGTTAATTGCAACGTCAATAACTTGCGTCAGCATTGCTGATAAATCACAAATATAATTACGGGTATAATCTATTTGCTTGTCAACGCCAAATGTCAAATTCAAACCATCTGAACAAAAAGAACATGCCAGCTAATTAAAGAAAAAAGTTCGCACGCCCAAACAGCAGCAAATGGAAACTACACAAATCAAGTTAGAATGCTCTAGTTGGGAGTGCTCGACTAGAAGATACCCTAAGCCCAGTTCTAATATCATTCATACTTATACAAACACACACATGCTGCAAGCAGTGCAAGCAGTTTAAGCATTTAGCTTGCTTCTTTACTGATTCCCACACATTGAAAAGGTAAATCTTAAACAACTTATGTGCTTTTTGTCCGATCTTATTGAAATTTCTAGGACATCAAATTATCTATAAAATGTGTGATCAAACCAAATTGCAAGGACATACCTTCAATATTGCGTGTCTTACACTTTTGGGGGCATTGGGCGTGGTATCCATAAAGTGAAAAGCCTTTATTACATGTGTATGCTATTCGAGATTAAACATGCCTTATTTTCTGCCTCTAGCTCTTATAACTCTGAAGTTATGGCCAAAATCAGTCTGAAATCGTAATTTATCGATAACTTTTGAACGGGACGAGTTATCGATAAAATGAAATAAACTTAATCTGGCCACTGACTACGAGAACTTATATGCCCAATATCAGGTCTCTAGCTCTTATAGTCTCTGATATCTGATGGACCTACAGACAGACGGATATGGCTAGATCGACTCTGCTGTTGATACTGATACAAGAATATATGTATACACTCGGTACATACCTTTTGACAACTTTATTATACCCTTTTTACCCATTGTGAATGGGCACAGGGTATAAAAAACGAATATGAGCCAAAATCCGTCAACTAATTAAAAAGCCAACAAGCAAGAACTGCAGCAAATGGCACTTGTTGTTGGCCCCCAAAAAATAATTGCAGCGAGGGTGCCCCAAAGGCAGAATCAGAGCCCAAGCAGCGAGAAGCAAGCAGTAACAGAGACCCAGCCCCGAAAATGTTGGTCAGTGAAGGCCCTGCAGTTTTAACGCGCCAATTGCTTTTGTTTTTTAGATATGGCACAAGCAATCTCATTATGAGCCCCTCACTCTAGAGTACAGTAGACTACAGGGTGTGTCGTCACCAGGCACGCCCCAAATTCAAATCTGTGGCGATTGCTGTACTTTCTAATACATGAATTAGGAGCCAGATTCGCTAACAAACTTGCAGTTTGCAGTCGCAGTCGCAGTCGCAATCGACACCATGTGAACTTGGCCAATTGGCGATTGTCAAACGAATGCCAATTTATAATGTATACGACCCGTTAGACGCTGCCAGCCAGCCTGCCTGCCTGCAAAGGTCACTTGGCCATAACGAGCCCAATTTAATTCACTTATAAGCAACAGCAACAGCAACATTGCTAATTTATGTTTATTGTGCATTATTTGTACTGTAGACAATAGTTGTTGTTTTTTGGCCAGGGCTCCAGTTCCACAGTTCCTTTAGGCCACAAATTGCATTTGTATGCACTTTAAAACATATTTTTTAATGGGACTTCCACTGATTGGAATTTACGATCATTACTTTATTTCGTTGATCTGTTTGCTATTTATATTTATTATCAATTGTGCGTTTTGCACATATTTCTAGTTATTTACGTTTATTGCGATTTTATGTTGAGTTCAATCCACATTAAGTACTATATTTATGCAATTTATTTGATGGCTTGCCATTTTTATTTGTGTTTATGTTTTCGTTTTGGCTTTACGCCTCTTTTTTTTGCTGTTATTCCGCAGAATAGAATTAAGCTCGATTGTCTTACGAAATCAACTCAAAGTCTAAAGAAAATCCAGCGTTACGCCCCCTTTTTGGCCAAAAAAGCTCGAACGTGTTGAATCAAATTGTAATTAATAAACACGCTAACAAAAAACGAAAAAAAACCGCCAACAACAAACGCTAACAAGACAGGCAAAAAAAACAAACAGGCTCATAATTTGGCCGAAAAGTCTTTTTAATGAGCCGCCAACAAGTGATTGGCCATTGGCTAGTTTAGGCCAAAGTTGGCAGCCTTTTATGGCCAGTGTTTTATTCAAATATGAATACGATAAATTCCAATCGCAAATGCACAACAAATGCGCCTGTCAAGTGCAACATGCTCCATTGTGAGCCTAATGTGAGCATTGTAAGCCATTTTGGTGGCATCATAAGTTTAACGCCAATTTCTTTTCTTCTTCCTTGCCAACTTTAACAAGCAGCACAGCAACACTGAACTTTGTCATTTGCCATCCTGAGAAATCAAGGCAGGCACAAAAAAGAAACCACAATTTAGCTTATCAATCGACAAGCTTTGATTGCCATGAAGATGCAAGAGGCTAGAGAAATTGGCAACGACTGCTGTATGCTCTTTTTATAGGTAATATGTTATTTGGCAATTTTATTAATTTATTTAATGGTGTCAGACATGGAAAATGCAGAAGAATGTTACAAGAACTAAAATATTATATTAAAAAAAATAATATCATTTTTAAGAATTCAAATGAAATAGTATATATATTTACAAAATAAGTGTAAAAGATTCTGTGTGTATTTAAAATGTGCTAAAATATTGTCAGAGACAGCAAATTATATAGAAATTTACAAGAACTTAAATATTATTTTAAAAAAAATATTTATATCATATTTAAAAATTAAAATGAAATAGTTAAGATATATACAAACTAGGAGTAAAAGATTCTGTGTGTATTTAAAACTTATTAAAATACTTCCAAGCACAGATAATGAATAAGAAAGTTACAGGAACTATATTATTATTATTATAAAAAAAATATAAAATATAATTTTTTAAATTAAAATTAAATAGCTAAGATTCTTACAAATTGAGAGTAAAAGTAAATACACAGAAAATAGCTTAATCAAACCAAAAAATTTAGTAAATTTGATTAATTGAGACACAAAGCTGTACTAAAATCAAATGCAAATATATCTAAGGCTAGTTTTGAATATCAAATTCAATTCGCTGACAAATTGAAAGTACCGTGTACTAAAATCAAATGCAAATGTATCTAATGCTAGTTTCACGGACCCCAAGGGCGCAATTCTCGCATAATGTCACATGTCAAATAATTTGCCTTTAAAGTTTTGCCGCAAAGGGGAAAAGCAGCAAAATAAAACACAACTTTGACGCAATTTGCATTTGAGTCGCAGCTTCTGAGGGCAGACAACTGGAGGCCGCAGCATCGTGTGGGGCATCTGCTATATATATATATATATATATATATATGGATAGATATAGATATGTATATTGTATTGGCATCTATTTTGCCATGCAATTTTCCAGCCCTCCTGCAGCTGCCTTTGATTGATTTGTTTTGCCAAGTGACGCACGACATGAATGAGAATGAGAATGGGAATGGGAATGAGCATGAGGGATTGATTTGTAGTTTAGTATATAGTATATAGGGAAGGGGAGCTCTCTCAAGTGGCACAAGGTCTATTTGGCTTTGACAACATATTTTCGCACTAGACTCTGACACATTTAAATAGCCAGCTGGTTTGCATCTATTTACATATGTTGATTATCCCAAATCCAACATTTGGCAGCCATTACGCAAATGCTGTCAATCAGAAAATCAAATGAAAACCATAACTCAGCACACACAGCTTTGATAAATGACAAAACTGATGTGGAAGAAGAAACATCTTTTTGGGAAAGTGTTTTTTTTTTGTTCTGTGTGAAAGTTGAAAGCAAAAACCAAGAAGCAGAAGCAAAGAAAGTCGCTGGATAATTGCCCCAAAGGTCGTGAATCCGCTGCTTATGCAACATAATCTTCAGCATTCTAAACAAAGACAAACAAAGTGAAAGCTGCACAAAAATCCCAAAATTGTGTACTCATCTTAATGCACTTTCAGTTTCGAGCACACTGTTTGTTGCGGGTGTTGCAGCTTGGCAATTTGCCCCCCAATTCGCCTGGGAATCATCAGCATCCAACATCCAACAAACAACATCCAACATCCAGCAGTTGATCAGGCCCCAATCATAGCCAGATCTTTATCGCACATCCCAAAAACAGCGTGCTGAGAATGAAAGAAACTCAAGCTTTGAGTTTTGAGTTTTCGAGCTTCGCTTTGCAGCTTATTACAAATTCTAATCACATGCAAACACCGTTTCTTTTCCTCTCGTTCCTCACACACTCTGCCTTCTTTTTTTATTTGAGCTTCGTACAATGGCCTGGCACACAGAGTCGCTTATCGATTAATCATCAAATTAAAAATTACTAAGCCCAAAGCGTGGAGCGTGGCCGAAACACCAAAGCTACCTCTCTCTCTCTCTCTCTCTTTCTCCCCTCTCTCTCTCTCTCTCTGCCCCTTTTTGAGTAGCTACAAATAAGTGCGCACATCACATTACTCTTTGGTTTTTTTTTATTATCTTTTTGTTTTTGGCACTTAAAGTGCTCAAACCGGCCAATTTAAACAATATCTAGAATTTCATGGTGAAAAAAACGCACGAGATTTGATTTGTTACCTTTTTCAGGCCTATTTACCAGTCAGCATTAGTAATTGTTGGACTTGATTCGGAAGAGGAAGAACTTTTTTTATTATAAAAAAAGGAAATGTATAATATAAATTTGATAGAATGTCAAAGAGATAATATAATTGCTAAATGTGTTGAGTGCAAAAAATTTCTAAAAATTCTAGTTCCAGTTAGGAACTCTTTTAAGTATTTCAAGGCTAATGCCACAATGATCTATAAATTTATAACAATAATGCAGACATTTTCAAATGTCAGGCCAGCCTATGATAATATTTATAGAATTATTTACGATAATTGCTGTAAAATTCCAGCGAAACCAAACAAAATAATTGAACGATATGTGTTTGTTTTCTTACATCAACACTCAAAATACATATAGTATATAGTATATATTAAAGTCGTAAATTCATTTAAATATACAAAGGGAAATGAAACACACATGCAAATATTGTTGTTGTGACAAATGGAAATTGTTACTCATAAATAACACTTTGAAGCGCCGCCTGGCGGCCAATTGAGGCGACACACACACAGACACACACACAGACAAGCTGTGCTGAGTACCAAGTTCAATTGATATCAATCGGCGTGCGGCATTTTCATTGGGCAAATTAATTTAATGCTCAGTAAGAGATTTTCCAAACGCTTATCACAAATTTGTCATCAGCTCGTTGTAATGCGATCACACACACACAGATGCACACATGCACAGTGAGTTGGAGTTGGAGTTGGAGTCAGAGAGCAATCGCCACATGCTGTTGTTGCTCATAATGAAGTTGAGAGAGAGAGAGGGATAATGATCGAAGACACCACGCGAAGCGACGCGACGCGACGCCAAGACAATTAAAAGCCAAACGAAACGAAAGAATTGCAAGCGCCGTCGCGTCGCAGTCGCCGTCGCCGTCGCAGTCGCTGCTGCTGCTGCTGCTGCGCTCAGCTGGTCGTCAAGCAAGTTTGCTGCCAAGTCGGCTGCGCAGACGAATCGTGTCTGCCGGCGCATTCAGTTGACTTTCAGTGTTCGTCGCGGACACAACGTAAACGTAACTGGCTCTCCGTAAGCTGGGCGCACACTCGTACGTGTAAACTTGACTTTGACGCTCACGCTCTCCCACACCGTATGTCTGCGTCTCTCTCTCTCTCTCTGTGTGTGTGTGTGTGTGTGTGTGTTCGTACCTACGCTCGTTCGCTTGCAGGCTGACCGTGAAGTCTGTTCTTTTTGCATGCTTGTAAGCTGACTAACTGTAACTGTGCTGCTTTGTTATTTGTTTTGTTATTGCCGCTTTGCACTCTTCGCAAGTTCATTCACGTTTCACGTTTGCACGTTTCATCATCGCTAATTAAATGTAATGCAACGCAAATATCGAAATCGCTTTTCAAGCTAATTGCAATTTACAATTTGCAAACATTTTTTTATTATACATACGAACATACTTTTCGGCGTTTCGTCTTCTTCATATCCATTCATATCCATTTCCGTTTAGTTTTGCTGCGCATTCGAGCGTAACAATTAATTGCATTTGTTGTTGTTAATTCAGTTTCAGTTGCAATGCAAATTGTACACAAGTTTTGAAATTAACTCTGATGATTGCTAATGCCTTGGCAAGAAAGTGAAAACTCTCACAAAAAATATACTTACTCAATACAATAATTATAGTGCACAATAATTATGCTAATTTTGATAACCGTTAAATGCGCAAAACTGTTGATTCGGTAACCAAAACATACGAAAACCTTAAAAATAAAACCCTTAAAGTGCAAACAAAAACCAAACTGTTTAAATATTTTCGCACAAAGAGCCAAAAATAATAAATAAATAATGTCTGCGAATTTTATGCAAAAACGAAAGCCCCGCGAGCAAAGCAAAAGCTTTTAGAAAGGTACGTACGTGAATGATACGAAAAGCAGAAGCTTCCGATACGACTTTGAGATCGAACCCGATTTTAGAAAACTAAAGCTTCGAAATTTCGAATGTGCTGTAATATGTAAAGTTTTTTTGTCTTTTCTGCGTTTTCTACAAGTATTTTTCATTTCATAAAGATATAATTGCTAGTCTTTTTAAAGTGTTAGTATTTCTTTTATAATAAATAGATTCTGAAAGTTCAAAGTAATTCAATATTTTGAAGCTATGAATATACAGATATATTTATAATAAAATACCATTTAAAATAGATTATTTTTAAAAATGTATTTTGTTCCCTTTGCTAATTTGACCAATAATTACAATTATACTTAATATTTTAAAATGTATATATTATGTATCTGTTGGCATATTTACATAAATTTGTATTTATTTATATATTTTATTTATTGTCGACTACTGACAGTCGACACAAAAGAATTTATATAAAATTATGAAACATTTTAATGTATATACAAAATTTTCAAAAAATTTAAAATATATTAAATTAAAGATATAAAGTTAAAATTACGTATATAAAAATACAATTTAATCTTCTTTTCTAATGCCTATTTGGGCTCTTTTAAACAAGTTACTTATTCTTAGTCTCGTACAGCAAATAATTTTAGTTTTTGAGTTTTAATACAAATATCTAAATACGTAGTAAATAAATTGTGGAAAATTCTCATTAATTGAGTCTGAGAAAATACGAGTATGTGTATCAAAATTTTCACTTTGAGCTACACTTCTAATTCTAATTAAAGTTCTTGTACACTTCTTTGCCTCATCGCAATCGTGTTTTGTTAGTGTCCCTGTAATCATGGCGCATAGTGGCAAGTGAAGCGTTCCTTTTTCTTCTTCTATTCTCTGGCTTGTTGTCTTTCCATTGTTGTGCCACTGACTTCCTCTGTGGCATTTGCCTAATCTTTAGCCTACTTTGCCGTTGATTCTCTACTCTACTCTCTACTCTCTCGCAATGACAAACAACCTTTCACACTTTCCGTGTGTTTCTCGAAAAGAATAATACAGATTGTGCCCTGTCATTGTAGAAGATCATTAGTTGGCGACTTGTGACACATATTTCCATAGACACAATTCGCGAAATTCTTAAGTTGACAAAGAGCTCGAAATTTGTATGCCATTGGCAAACAAGCCACAAACATTGGGCTGGCCCAAAATTTGAACTACTTTCGTTTGGGGCGAAGGGAATTAACATACATAAATATATGTAGTCGTACATAAGTGTCTTACTTTTGGACAGTCTCCAAGTTGTTGTTGTTGTTGTTATTGTTGACTTTGCGCTGTCAAATGCATTCACAACAGTATAATAATAAAAAGCGCACCATAAACATAAACATTTACCTACTTAAGTTAACAGACAGTCGCCAGTCTTGAGTTTGCTTTCATTCAAATATTTGCATTAAAATTTGCACAAATTGTCGCTGCGCTTTTTTTAAATGCAACTCCAGCAGTCTACTGCAAAACTAAAAACCAAAAACAAAACATTAACAACTCAAAAAGAGGCCGCAACAACAGAAAATAGTTGAAATTCGCTCGAAGGCAAAAACATTTTTTATGATTCGACTTCGTTTTTTATGTATTTTTGTTGTATCTTTTTGCGTTTGTGACAAGAAATTGCAAATGTCAACGAAAATTGCGCGCTTCGCATTAAAAGAGAATTCGGCACAAAAAAAAGGGCCAAAGAGGAGTAGAAGCAGTAGGAGGAGGAGGAGGAGGAGGAGGAGCAGCTCCAGTACCCGAGAGATAAGGGGGCGAATACCAAAAGCCCCCAAAACGCGATCCAATTGAAATTGTTTTATAAGAGCCATGTTTTCATTTATGTCTTTTGCTTGTTTTTGGGGCACTTTGTGTTTGGCATTTTTAAAGAGTGGAAAGAGGATCCGTAACGTAACGTAACGTAACGTAACGGAGAGCTGCTCAAATCGGTATTACTTCAAAAGCCAAACGATAATTGATTTAATCAGCAAATATGTGCAAACATTTCTTTCATATTTGTTTTCGCATTACATTTAATAATTCCCAAACAGTTTTAGTATCTGGTAATTGAAGACTGCTGGCAGTTTTATTTATTTGAATTAACCTTCGTGACAACTTCAGATCGGTTATTTGTTTATTCTTATGTTACTTTTCGTATTTGTTAATGACAACTGTGCTTTTATTACAAAAATGAAAAAGAGAAGTACAAGCTCAAAGCCAAAAGCCAACTGACACTTGTTTAAATCGAAGACACCTGTTGATAGTCGGATACAATTTGTAAGTGTTGTAAATCGAATACAATTGCTGACTGCTGACTTATTGAGCAATTGAAGTTGTGGGCTTAACAAATGAAATACATATTTTTAAATTATTATTTATAAAGGTCATATCATATATATAAGGCTTTGATTACCTAATTGGCCTTGTCACGCTGCCACAATTGCTATTTACAATGGTGTCTTCGTGTATTGATAGCAAAAGCGATTTATGAGACACTCACCCAGATAGACAGAAAGTGATGGAAGCAGGCATATTAAGATTAAGTTTGATGTCATCACCACGAACGCATTTTGATTTTTTCCTTTCTTTCTTTCTATTTCTTTGGGAGTCATAGTGAACCGAGCTGTGGAAGGTTTCTCCAACTAATTAGACCATAAAGCAGCCGACCTGCCTGGCCGAACTAATTCGCTCAGATAAACCACAACAAAGGTCACGCTTTAATTGATAAGAAAACACAATGCCGACTTTATGTTTCGTTCTTTTTTCTTTGAGGGAAAATGAGTTTGCCGATGGGGCTACTGTAGGTAAATGAAACGCTTCTCTAGAGTCAGTCAAATGGAAATCCCCGGTCATGGAAAACAATGACAGAACCCAAGAACCCAAGCTGAGCTGAGCTGAGCTAAACCAAAATGAACTTGAAGTGCCAGCTGTGCCCCTCGATAAAGATCACACCCCAGAGAGTCAGTCACAGGTGGAAGTTGTTCTGCCTCTGGAGAATAAAACTCAGAATCATGCCACAATTGAGTGCACTTTTCTGTGAGACAGTTGACAAGTAAGAGAGAGCGCGAGATACCCTGTAAGCCCAAAGAAACATATATGTATGTGAAATCAGTTGGAATGCCATTTATATTTGATATTAGAATTTGTAGAATTTGCAATTGTGTTTTGTTTTTCTCACGGCAACTTTCAATTTCTAGCAAAGAATTCGACTGCACTCATTCACAACATGATTAGCATAGCTGCTTGGCATGCCTGGCTTACAGGGTATTCACAGAACACAGAACGCAGCAAAGAAACGAAACGAAACACTTTTAATAGTTTTGAACCTTTTCGAGGGGCACTTAAATTGTGCAGCGAAGCGTGCTCTTTACCAGCTCTTCTTCTTCCCTGCTTAACACTCACCTGCCAGCTACGCCCTTTTTCAACACTGGGAATGGCAATGGGAAAAGGAATAGCAATGGGAATAGCAATGGGAATGGGAATGGGAATGAATGTTGGCCGGAGAGAGAGTAATTAACCCATGTTGGCCGTTTGTTCTGCCGTCCGTCTGCCTTTTGCAAACATTTAATTGTTCGATTGCCGTTTAATTGTTCCGATGTCCAATATTTGAAATACCAAGCTAAGCAAAACAACAAAAACTTACTCTGACTGGAGGCCATTCGTTTTTTCTGTTTTTTTGCTTTTCTTATTTGCTTCCCCATCTGTAGATCAAAAAGTTCTGCCGCCAAGTGCTACGGTTCTTGACATATTCAAAGCATTCCTTTTTCTTTCCTTTCATTTCTGCTGTTAACTGCACGTGTGTTATTAAAAGCCATCAACATCATCATTATCTGCGGCTCTCAAAAGCGATCCGCCAGTTATATAAGCCGCGAGTGCTCCACAAATGTCACACTTCCAAGATACTTCACCGTAAGCTTTTGTCCGACTCCAATTAGTTGCTTCCGTAATTTCTTGGTATTATTTTAATTAGTCTTATATATTTTTAAAGCTCTGCTCTTTTTTTCGTGATTTAAATTGCGTTCAGGCCGTGACAAGTTTTATGTGCTGCCGCAAAGATTTATTTGTTTTTGTTTTTCTGTGTCTGCTACAAAATTTGTATAATAATAAGCAAACGATGAAACTTTGTATATATGAAACAAAAGGCAGCATTTTTAGATGCCATCGTAATTCCTATGAATTGTTTGCTGCTTTTTTCGTCTTTTTCGACTGAAACTGCACTGCAGTGCAGTCAGCTTTTGAAATTGCTTTTGATTTTATTACCCCAGTGTTTTTTCGGGTGTATACAATTAGTGTTAGTTTTCACTTCCTGGCTGGTGGTAGATAAAGCTAAGCACTTGGGCAAAAGAGAAAACTCCTCATCATCAATGTTTTGGGCTGTCCATTCTGCAATATTGCTTATGCGAAATTGCCTCGTAAATAGCGTTGAAATGTTCTTACCTCTACTCTCCTCTTACCTGCCTGCCCCAGCTGCCTGACTATCTTACAAATAACTCACAACGCGCTTAACGCGCTTACTTCACTCGGCCCCCACTCGGCCCCCACTCGGCCCCCACTCTGCCCCCAATCCCCCCTTCAATCTGTTGCCAATGGCAAAAATGCGTTTAAGTCAAGTTGCCAAGAGCCCCAAAAGCCGAAAGCCGCCGCCGGGTGCGTGTGTGCAACGTGTGTGGCAGCTGCCGGTTGCATGCCCCCTGCCCCCTGCCCCCACTCTGAGCCTCTGAGTCGGCACTGTTGTGGCACTTTAGCTCGATATTTATGCAACGGCACACACTTCACTTCTTCTCTCTCTCTCTCGCTCTCTCTCGCTCTCTGTCTCGCTCTCAGCTGCAATTTAAGCTCACATTTTTCTTGGCAACACATTTTCCTCGCCATATGCATAAGCAGTTTTTCCAGCTACCCTTTCGGCTGTCTCTCTCTCTCTCACACTGTCTGCTCGCTCATCGCATTGTTTGCAACACTTGGCGCTTGCCACATAACAACGGCAGCAACAGAAGTTGCAACTGCAACATATGCAACAACAACAACAACAGCAGCAGCAGCAGCAGCGTCCGCTATGCAGCGTTGCATGACACATTAAATGCAAAACGGGCAGCGAAGAGAGACAGCAACAGCCACAGGCAGAGCGAGAGCGAGAGACTGCGAGAGGGATAGGCAAGAGTTGAGCTAAAGAATTTTGTTGCCCACCGCCAAGAAGTCGGTTTAAGCAGCGGTTTTCTGCTTCTTCTGCTGCTTCTTCTTGCTTGCTTCTCCTGCGCTGCTCTTATTTAATAAAAGAAATGGTCTGGAATTTTTTATATGCCCTACAAGCACACAGGTAACGCTTTAGGGTATATGCGACTTGGCTTTTGAAATTTGCAGAAAGTAAGCAAAGCTATTTAATCTTATAAGATATAATTTAAGCAGACTCAAGAATCATAAGATCATATTGTATCAAAAACGTGATAAGTTCTTATTTTAAAATTCTAGTAAACACAAATTTAATGCCAGATCTGAAATAGGCAATGTACAGACATATTTTTTTTAATATTTACATTTTATATACATTTTATATTCATTTGCACAGCTATATATGATTTAAATGTGTATTTAAACAAACCAACTGAAAGCTTAATTCAAATATGAATGAATATTTAAAAATTTAAATAGGCACAAATTTAAAGCAATTTTTGAATCTATCTGTAGCTATGTATATTTTTTGAATATACTGACATTTCTTAATTATTTACAAAGCTGTAATTTAGACAATAGAAAGCTTAATTTAATAATATTATATATTAATATTAAATTAAATACAATTGTTGAATTTCGATTCGATTTTTGCCTTTATTTTGCCAAACTTAGCCAACTTTGAACTAGAACACAATTCATTCCAAAATATCTAGTCTACTATTTACAGGGTATTGAATATGTCTTATGCTAGCATATGCATATAAGTATATATATTTTTTGCATAAAGAACCGGCTGTTGTTTCTGTAGCAGCTGTTTGGCTTATGTTGAGTTATTGCACAGTTGTTATCTCTTGTCTTATGACAATATAATCATATAATAAAATTGCCCAGGTAAGCTCATGTCTTGCTGGCATTTAATGCGTTGCAATTTGCCAGTAGATAGTAGATAGTAGATATATTTACGTATAAATGAAGTCAGCCCAAACACTAATCAAGCTGAAAATCCATTCATTCACATATATATATGTACTATGTATGTAGTCTTGAGCTTATTAATATGCATTAAATTATAGGCAAGACAAGAGAGGTTTTCACTTGCGTGCTGTTTTTGTTGCTGTTCAGATTTCAGAGAGGCTCCCATTGAACACTTTAAATAATTGCACATTGTGCTGAGAGGCTGAGAGGCTTTAATAAAATAATTAAAATGAAATATGCCACGTTCGCTGGCTCTGAACTCAAGCCCAAACCATATTACAAGTATTTCGCTCCTGCTACCTCTACTCACACTATATATATATATATATATATATATATATATATATATATATCAGTAACAACGAAGCAGCCGCCGCAGAATGCTAGCCATGTAGAAAAATGTGCGGACTACCAATCTACGCATTTTTTGTAAGCCATTTTATTCTCGATTTCTTTTGTTTCTTGTTGCTTTTCGTTTATTTCTTGCTCGCGCCTCAAAGGAAGACCGACAAGCGAGCGTTAAAATGTTGTTTTCTATACAGTAAATACAGTAGAAATACAATATTAATTTCAATTATTTACGTCGCACGCTGAAAAGCTTCTCACGTTTTGAGAATCGCCGAGAGGGGCGCGCTTCTAAATGGCATTTTGTGCGCTAAATGCGAGCAATTTGTTGCAGGATTTCTCTCTCATGTGTAAGGGCATAACTACACTGTGGGAAACTCTAGCTGTGCTATGCAATTTATAATTGTCAGCGGTAGGTGGCGCTGCATGCTGATAACAGCGGAAGTTATTAGAGCGCCGCTTTCGAGCTCTCGAGCTATGCGAAAGAGAGCGAGTCAGTTCCAAAGAACTCGCTCTTCTTCTTCTGCTGCTGCTTCTTCTTGGCATTGAGCTGAACCACAAAAGCGGCGATCGCTTTGGTTTCACTCGCTTCCAATTAAAGACGACACTTCGGCATGTACTCCAGTCCAGCACGGAAATGCTTTGAAGTACTCACAGTCGCTTTTGATATATATATATATATATATATTTTGTATATATATGTATATGGATTACCAAGAATTAGATGCTGTTCCCAGTTGATTGTGCTCGCCGCTTTATATATTATAAAGTACACAAATAACTACTGGCGATTACGTATGTGGCTCCAACATATTACCTCATTTGATTCTCGCTGTCTTTCGCTTGAAAAGAACTGCTCAACCTTTCACACCGCTCATCGATTGCTCCGTTCGTTCACTGGAGCCCCTGAAGATTACAATTAAATGTGGCCAGAGCTCTCGCAGCGGGCTACCAAACTAAAGAAACTGTGCAGAAATGTTGAAATTGCTATATACGTAGTAGTATGTTTTTCCTATTATTAGCTAGCTGCGTTAGAACGGTGTTATTTAATTGCCCAAATGCCAAACGAAATGATTACAAATTATTAAATTGTGGCAGGTGTCTCGAAACGAGACAAAAGCCAAGCCAAAATCGGAGCCTACATTAAACAATCCAGCCGATAAGCATCAAGATATTTATGCATAATACAAAGGCCGCACACAAAGAGCCAAAAGCAACCTGCTAAATACCAAAAAAATATACAAAATACTAATACGCCTCATGTTACACTTGAGAGTTGAAGATTAATTGTTGGCAGGCCAAACTGAGTGTAAAGTTCGTTGGGGTTCATAGTTCAGGGAATACTCTTTCTACGGCTAATTTGATTAATTAAGCGTGTTGAATATGAATACAAAATGTTCAGCCTAAAGGGCTTTTCGATTAATATTAACAATTACGATTATAACAAAAATGAGCTAATTGCTGGGAAATATTTGAGCGTTGATTCTCTTCTCATGTGTCACCAACGCTTTCAACTTGCGAATGACGTAGTTCAATCAATAGACTTAGTGTCTGCTGAATCACCCCAATCATATACCATATTTATTTATGATACATATAGTATGTGAGATACGCCTGGGTGACTTTTACAATCGATGATCGAATGCTTTTTGTATTTCGACCTTATCGATCGCTGGCTACTGAGTAATAAATTCCGTGCAAAATGCTGACGAAAGTTCTTCCGCTCTGCTCTGTGGAAGGTCTAACCAAAAATCGGAGAAAATACACGTTCTAAACATGGGCAAACACTTCTAGGTCTTTTCGCACCTATTTTTGGAGCCCTTGGGCTTTTTACTTTACACTTACATTAAGAACTCAGCCACTTGGCATTTTTACTTTTCACGCTTGGAAATTTCTGCATATGCGGCTTTTAATTGCTATGTACATGATTATTATATTCTTTTTGTAGACTTCACAAAAGTTCATTAACACTTTACTAGCCAGCAAAAAAAATGAACTTAACTTACAGCTCGACAAAACAAAATGTGAAAGAATTTTAAACATAAAAAATAGAACCACACAGCATTTTTCTTTCTTTTTGTTTTAGTTTAAATTAAATATGCAAATTTCTGTAGCATTTCTCTGCGAATATGTGGGCGTTTTCCTAAATCTAAATCTATTTCCATTTGACGAAATCTAATTTCGAATTTCAATTTAAAGGCAAACAAAGAAATCAGGCGTATAAATTGTATAGCTCATTAGAAACTTGATTTGTTAAACGTATCGTTAAATACACATTTCAAGCATAAATTAGTTGCGTATTTTTTGTGTTTTGGCACAGCAATTAAGTCGGGAGTTCAACTCCCCCGAAAACGAGTGACCCCAAAACGGTAAACATATATAACCACCGAAATCTGTCAAGCTGCAAAAGATTTTGGGCTTTTGTTTTAACCTTTTCTATATTCTTCATTTGGCGAAACTTTCGCTTTTTTTTAGCAGAGTGAAAAACACAAAAAACCTTTGTTGTCCATAATTTGTTTGTTTGTTTAAATCTTTGTATCGCAACTACTATTATTATTTCTGTTATTAGAGACGTTTTGTCAGCTGCTGTTTCTCTCTGCTCTGCTCTGCTCTGCTCTCTGTTTTTAATTGCTCTCCATGCTAGATATAGATGTAAGATTCGCCTCAGCTCAGTTATCTGGGATTATTATAATGCATATAATGACAACTGTTTTTCGCTCTTTTCGGGGCGAAAGTTTGTTTGTTTTTCGGTTCGGTTTCGTTTTCGACTTACGTATAATTATAATTATATAGTCTTGTAATAGACTACTCTATAGGCTAATTGGTGAGCATTTTGAAAATTGTTTTTTAAACTGTTTCTCTTTTTTGTTTTTGTATTCTTTTGGTCCACTCTCCATTTCCATTCACAGCTTACTACGCAAACTCATTTTACCTGTAAAAACGACAATACCAATTCTTAACTCTTGGAGTTAGTAAAACCATTCGTACCTATCCAATGAGTGTTGAATTATTACTAACTGAACCCACTTGCATTTAAATTATTTACTCATTCTGTTATAATACATTTGATATTATTTACAGTAGAATATTGCCTTAAAACATTTTTAAACCGTTTTCGAAATGCTTTTATTGATTTATTTATATAATGTCGACAAATAATAATCTTTACTGGAAAATTATTAAAAAAAATTTAATTTAAAAGAAAACTATTTATTTATTTATTCAAAAAAGTTGAAACAATTTATAAAAAATATGATTGTTTCCAACGAAAAGAAGCCTTATTTAAAATTATATACATTAAAGAAGATATATTGAAGCACAATTAAAGTCAATTGTAAATTATCGATAAACTATTGATCTATCGACTTATCGATATATTCAGCCACTTGTTAGTCTTATTCCAGGCTCCACTTTGTAAATCCTTGTGTTGCTCCTCGTGTATTTTTGCTAACCAATACCTCTTTCCCATCTTGTGTCGCTACCTTTTACAGATCTTGGTACCCTAAACAACCACAACAACAGCAACATCAGCACTACAACAACAGCAACTGGCAAGAAGAGCAGCTTGGTGGCTACAACAACAACAACAACAACGACGACGATAAAGACTACAAATCCGACACCAAGTTCGACTCCTGCAACATTGACTCTAACGCAGAGTTTGCCGCCGAAGCACAACAACAAAATGGAGCTGCTGAGCAGCCAAACAGCAACAACAACAACAACCGCAACAGTAAACACAGCAACAGCCATTGGAACTGGAACTGGAACGGGAACTGGTTCGTCGAGCACCAAACAGCTGCTGGTGCAGGACTATCTGAGCTACGCCTCGCCCCCAACCTACTCGCGTTTGCCGCCCGATGGCCACGAGTTTCCGCCCAACTTCAGTGAGCCGCTGATGATGCACAATCAGCCGCACTCCGCGCTGCTCCTCAAGGCGCTTAAAACGGAGCTCAGCTACGAGCAGAACAACAATAACAATAACAAACTGGAGGCTGCACCACCGCTGCCCAAAACGGGTCCACCACCGACTGTGCCGCGCAAGCTGTATCGCCAGGATCTGGTCGTCAGCGTGGAGGATGCACGTCTGGCATCGCAACAGCAACCGCAACAGCAAGCACCCAACCACATAATGCTGTCGTCAACAGCTCGTGATTACCAACGTTCCTTGAGCGCCAGTGCGCCACGCAAGCCCAGCGATTGGCGCAAGGACGAAAAGTCGGAGAAGTCCGTGCGCGACAAGATTGCCATGTTCTCGTCGAGCAACGAACTGGACACCATTGTGCCCACGCCCACACCCACGCCCACTTCCACGCCCAGTTGCAACTCACATCACAACAGCACATCCAGCTTCTGCCGCAAGCCGCTCAACATGAGCAGCGAGAATCTGCTGGAGGCCAGCGTCAGCTCCTCCGTGCCGCTCAAGACGCGCGCCATGAGCGTGGAGAACCTCAACGATGCACAGCGTCAGTACCAGCTGGCCAAGCAGCTGCCACAGCTGCACGTGGCCGACTCCATGTACTCGCTGCACACACTGTCCACGCCCCTGGCCACGCCCACGCTCACGCTCAGCGGCAGCAGCTACAGCTACGCCTCCTTGCCACGTCGCAGCCATGGAGCCCAGTCCGCAGTGGAGCGTCGCATTAGCTTCTCCGGCGAGGGCGATGCGGCGACGCGCAAGGCGGCGATCACCAACATCCTGGAGCAGCGGCGTCGCAGCTTGTCCAAGCTGCGCGGCCTAGTCATACCGGAGCGACCGCAGCTGCTGGAGCCGATACTCGATCTGCCGGAGATCAAGAGCCAGGTGAAGGCGGCCAGCGGCGAGGACTCCACGGACAGCGGTCTGGGCGAAACGCGTCCGCTCAGGCACAACAGCAGCAGCAACACAAATCCTTGCATCAATCCCAGCAGCTATCGCAGCATCTTTGCCGTCGCCCAGCGTCGTCCTCTGGAGTCGCAGCTGTCGCAGCCGCCTGCAAAGCCGCCACGCACTTCACTCTGCAGCTCCGCCCTAATCACGCCCAGCCGTAGCAATCTTAGCCAGCTGCAACAGCAGCAACAGCAGCAGCAACAGCAGCAGCAGCAACAGTTGCTGCTGGCGGATCAGGAGAGCGACACGGATTCGGTTTTCTCGAGCACAGCTCGAGTGCCCACTCCGCCGGAGAAGTTTGCGCTGACGCGCACGCTCAGCTCGGAGACGAACACATCGATAGCCAGCTCCAACACCTCCACACTGACGTCGGGCTCCTCGGCGGGCTCGCAGGCCAGCTGCAGCTCCCTGGGCAGCACACCCACCGTGGATCTGACGCGCCGTGTGCTCAAGTGTCAGCTGAATGGCAGCAGCAGCATTCCCAACAGCAGCAGCAGCAACACGGAGCTCTCCCTGGGCAATCGCAAGAGCATCCTGGCGTCGGCCAAGTGCCGCAGCGCCAAGAGTCGCGGCCAGGACATGAGCAATGACAATGACAACGACAGCACCGATGGCGAAGCTTGTGTCCTGAATGGCAGGCGACTCAAGTCCAACTACAAACAACAGCAGCAGCAGCAGCAACAGTTGCTGGGCAAGCAGCTGGTCGTGGATAAGCTTATCAATGTGGCTGCCTATGTGGAGCTGACCTCCGATACGGACGACAGCAGTCGGCGCTCGGATACGCCGGCCAAAATCAGTGCCATGTTCATTGACGAGGAGCGCAAGGCGAGCTTCAAGGCTGATCCCACGCAGCAGGCCAAGCTGGCCAAGCTGCTGCTGCCGCTGCCCAGCAAGCCCCTTCTAAGCATTCCAACACCAACACCAAAGCGTGAACTGAGCACCACCATCAACAACAACAACAACAAAAGCACCACCAACACCAAGTCGCTGACCAGCACCGCTGAGCTGCGCGAGAAGTTTGAACGCAGTGCGGCAGCAGCTGCACCACAGCAACATCAACAGCAACTGCAACAGCCAGCACCACCAGCATCAGCACCACCTGCAGCCATTCACAAAGCTTTGGCCAGTGTTGTCATGTCCACAACAACAACAGCAACAACGAAACCACATCACGAACGCTTCAGCTCACTGGACTCGCTGGCGTCCAGCTCATCGGGCGTTAGCTCCACCACACAGAATGTGAGCACCACACAGGAGACGGCCACCGAATTTGGCAGCTTCTCGTCGCTGGGCAGCAATCAGAGCTTGATAACCGCACAGGATGTGCAGCAGATTGTCGAGGAGGCCGATCCACCGCTGAAGACGCCCGAAGCCTTCATCATTGTCCTGCAGCGGGATACGCCAGAGAGCAGCATTGGCATCACTCTCGCCGGCGGCTCCGACTACGAGGCCAAGGAGATAACCGTAAGTTGTTTGGAAAGTGAGTCTCCCAACTCTATTCTAACTGTTCTCTTTGCTCGGCCAGATCCACAAGATACTGAGCAACACGCCAGCTGCCAAGGACGGCCGCCTGAAGAAGGGCGATCGCATCCTGGCCGTCAATGGCATGAGCATGCGAGGACTCACCCATCGGGAGTCGATCAGCGTGCTAAAAGTGAGTGGACTCAGTTATAACTATATAGAAGCACACATTTGACTATAGCTCCCCCACTCTCTCCCTCTCCCGTTCAACAGACACCACGTCCTGAGGTCGTCCTTGTGGTCACTCGCTCCGAATCGTTGGTCATCAAACCGCTGAACAAGAAACGCTCCTCGCTGGGCTCACTCAGCTCACTGAATGAGAAGCCCACCGAGCTGGACTACGAACGCAAACGCAACTATCACAAGGCGTCGCGCTCCCTCGATCTGGACCTGGACATTGTGTCCAATGAGAGTGGTGGCGCCGCCCAGCACGCCGTGCCCAGCACGCCCAGTACGCCCAGCACGGGCACCAGCAGTCCCCAGCAGCCGGCCAGTCTGCTCGACGAGGCGAACGGCAACGATGCGGAGGCCACCATTGCGGGCATCCGCGCCCGCCGCCAGCTCTCGCGTGGAGATGCCGCCAAGCTGAGCACCAGCGAGCTGCTGGAGCGTGCGGCAGAGGCGCGTCAGGCCATTGCCGCCGAGATACGTGCGCAGGGTGAGTGTTGCCAGCAGCATCAGCATCAGCATTTAGCAATTGCTAATCTTCCCCTTCTCTCTGCTGTCTCCTCCAGCTGAGGATGCAGCTGCCGGCGGCGGTGCGCGCTGCGTGGAGATTATCAAGGACAGCTGTGGACTGGGCTTCTCCATTGACGGCGGCTTCGACTCGCCGCTGGGCAATCGCCCGCTGATTGTCAAGAAGGTGTTTATGGGTGAGTTTGACTGGCGGCCACCATGGTAGAAACCCTATTAATCCCACTCCGTATGCCCACAGGCGGCGCTGCCAAGAAGACCAACCAGGTGCGCAATGGCGACGAGATCCTCAGCATCAATGGTGCATCCACTTCGCGCATGACACGCGTCGATGCTTGGAACTATATGAAGCAGCTGCCGCTCGGTCCTGTCAAGATTTCGTTTGCCTAAGCATGATTAGCATGATTAGCTGATAACAATGATAAAGAATGCGCCACAATTTGTTAGTTTTAAGCAAAAAAAGAAAAGATGATGAAAAATGGCAAAATCCAAGTGGCGACGTTTTGTTTCTGCATTTAGAGAACGATCTTTGCTTGTATTCGTAATCATATACATATATATATATATATATTTAAATAATTTAAAGTGCAATTGCTAAAAACCCGTTCTTTTAATTTGTATGCGCCGCAGCATAAACATATACGTTATATATCCATGATGATTGTACATAACTATCTTAACTAATTTACGTATTTAAATCTTAAAATCGTTGCGAGAAGAAATTGAAAATGTTTTCTTATACATAATATTGGTATACAATTTCACACACACACAAAAAATCAAAAAGAAAATCAATATAAAACAATAATATTTGATGTATTTTATGCCATAAATTATGCGGGAACGATATATAAATATATACATATATACATATTATTGTAATAATTATTATATTATTTAAACAACAACAAAATCAATGTTTACATTTACAAAAGTATTTGCTAAAAATATATAAAATATATACACATATACATACATAGACTGTGATCTGTTCTCCGGCCGAGTACATTGAGGGAGCTTCCTTGACTGCACTTCCAATTTGACCAATTCTGAAAGTCAGTTTGAATTTTGAAGGCCGCCCAAAAGTATGCACCACTTTGAAATATTTTATTGATTTCTCCCTTTAATTTGTCTATAGTTTTGATTCCAGCGTGATCGTGGGCACAGGCCTCTATAAATACACCCGAGACTGAGATTCCAGATAGTAGTAAAACAACAATTAAGCAATTGCTCCCGCATGCAAATAAAACGACACCAAATTCTTTATAATCAATTGGACATTTTCAAACCAAGTGAGAACTCTTATTATATTTGTAGCCTGATGGAAACTTAGTGAAGCCTTTGCTTAAATATCATTATACATGCGCGCGCGTGTGTGTGTGTGTGTGTGTGTGTGTGTGTGTGGCTGTTAATACATAGTATCTAATGTAAATATTACATTTCAAATATCGTAACGTCTTACAACTAGAACTATACCCAACACGATGGGTATGTGAAATTACTGTACAGCGTAAATTCGAATGGATTCAACACAGCGCTGTCAGCAGTCAGCTGCCAGCTGTCAGCAGCTGCGGCCGTCTTTGGGCATTAGATGAGAATAATGTTACTACTTATAGATCTTTGGAGGGTTTGGGCGCCAGCTTGGGCAGCTGCAACGTGCCCGCGCGCCCAAAGATGTTCAGGTGCTGCAGCGGTGTCGGCGAAGGAGTCGGCGCAGCCTGTCCATTGGCATGTGGCATTGGCTGGTTGCTGGCGGCATTGTCGACGCCCTCAAAGATCTCGCCGAGCAGCTCGTAGACGCGTCGCTTAAAGTAGAGCTTCTGATGGAAGTTCATGTGATTCATTTCGGGACGCACACCCTGCAGGAAGGCGTCATCAAAGTCCATCGCCGTGGGCTTGGTATCCGCCGGTAAGTCCTCCGACTCCTCGCTGTTTGCCGTTGGCTGTAACAGAAGGCAAGGTAAGTGGTAAGGCAAATTGACTTCCCGTTAGTGTGCATATGCATACCTGGCTCGGTTTGGCCACCTCGTCGGCCACACGCTGACGCTTCTTGGGCGGAAAGGGGCAGGTTTGCGGCGTGCTGGCATTCGGAGTGGCTGCATTCGCCGGCACCTGCAAATTGGTCGGCTTCTGCTCGTCCTCGCCGCTCTGCGAGTGCAACTCGGACTCGGGCTTATCCTGCGTCTGGCTGGTCAAGCTCTGCGCATGCTCGTCCGCCACCCACTCGTCGGTGCTGGCGCTGCTGCTGCCGTCGCTGCTCATCGAGTGCTTAATGTGGACCAGCGTGCCCGCATTCTGCTCCTCCTCGTTCTCGTTCTCGTTCTCATTCTCATCGTAGTCGTCGTTGTCGTTGTCGTCGCCCCGCCGATTGCTGTCGCGCGAACGCCTGCCCTTGACAGGCACCGGCACGCCAGGCGTGATGTGCTTCCTCAGGAACTCCAGCTCGTCGCTGAGATAGTACGGCTTGACGCGATTCGAGCCGCGCTGCACGTTGATGGAGCGGGCGAAGCTCGTGCGAATATTCCGGAAGCGCTCCTTGCAATTATCAACTGTGGCAAGGGTAAATATTTTTGAAAATGTTGTGCATCGACTGACTGTTTAGTGTACGCATTCTTACCGCTGTCATTCATCTGCTTGGAGATGTCCTCCCAGGCCTGTTCCACATTCGCTTTGCGCATGTACGAAGGATACGAGCGATCGTACATGCACGGATGCTGCTCCACCAGGCGGCAGATCTTTGAGTTGATCGCGTGCAGCTCCGGTGTTATCGTTTTTGTGGTCAGCGCTGCAACATACAAGCTGCTCTTACCATTGCTGCTGTTGTTGTTGTTGTTACTGTTGTTGTTGTTAATGCTGCCCGTGCTGCGTCGCGTATTCATTTTCGCTGCTGCTGCTGCGGCTTGCTCTACAAAAATATGACAAAAGCAACAACAAATTATTCGAGTCGTCGTCAACTGCGCAGCAACTCAACAATCTCCAATCTCCAATGCAAAACTGCAGCTTACTTGCGTCCGTTTCCACAGCAACTGTCAGCGACTGACGCTCTCTCCACACACACACACACACGCACACACACATCTATGCATACAGCACACACACGCATGCGACAACAAAGCGTCGCGCACAGGTGACAAGCGAAACGAATGCTAGTTGCTGCACGTACACAAGCAAAATGCTTCGGACATTTGTGTTGCCTGCGGGGCGCAACAGCTGTTTGGCGCGTTTTCTGCGCGCTGCCAGCAACAATTTCATTTATTGCAATTCGCCTGTACTTGAGCTGGCCTGCGCTGCCTGCACTTACCTGCGATTTGTAATATCCGTTTATTGGCTGTAGCACTGAATTTGCAACGTTTTGCAGTCGATTTCGGTCGCCTTTTGTTGCTGCTGCTGCTGCTGCTGTTGTCGCTGCTGCTGCTGTCGCGGTGAAATTGCTGTTGTTGAGTTTTGTACACGCACACTGTTACACGTTATTTGGGTTAATGCTTGCTCTCGCGCGCTCTCTCTCTCTCGCTCTCAGCAGTTTTGCCGTCGGTGTTGCTGATGCATTTGCCAAACGTTGATAAGAAATTTAAAAATACGACAAAAGTTCCAACGCCAATGCTTTCATTTTTTACAATTGATCGATTTCAATTATGAAATGTACATGTGCTATGTTTGTCGAACAGCGAGCGTTAACAGAACTCAGCTTACTAACATGAAAAATGAATCATATACGCATTGTTATTGTCGTAAACAGCTTGCTTGCCGGCAAAAACAACAAAACAACTCAATCAACACATGGGCACCGTCTGTTTCAATCACACTGAAAGGGGGCTTGCCAAACGTCTCGTCAAGCATACCCTAAAACTGTAGGCAATAATACCACGCCACTGCTCACGCACACAACCATAAGCAACTGTGCTCTGAGAGAGCGCGAGAGTAGCAGCATTGCCAGCTTGAAAGCAGCTGCTACAGCGAGTCGGCAAATAATCATAACTACTGGCAATGATATTTGATCGGTTGCTCATATCAAACAAAATGATATTATACGGAGACCCTGGTTTTCGAAAGTTTAATCTTATTTCTACTATACATACATATAATATTATTAGTATGCTTATTTATGCCCACATCTTAGTTGGTACAGGCTTGTTGAATGAACCAGATTCGAAGTATTACATAAACTTTCATATTCGTAGTCGTATATAGATATATTATACTACAGCAGAGCTTTGCCTTCGCATATTGGATGCAATCGGCGAAAATCGGCCGCAACTGAAATAATGCAACCCTCGAGTTTGGCCTGCCAATTTAGTTTGCATCGAAAGCACCAACACCAATGCAGGCGCCTCTCTGGTCACTCTCGCGCTCTCCGACGGCGTCTGTGTGTGTGTGTGCTTGTGTATGTGTGTCGTTTTTCGCAGCTGTGTCAGTTGTGTTTTGCTTTTACGACGCGTGTTGGTGTCGGCAAGTTTCTCGCCAGTTTCGTATTGAAGTAAAATATACAATTAACCCAAAGTGCTCGCCGGTGTGTGCGTGTGTTTGTTATTGTTAAGCCATGGCTACATTCAAATCCAATGTTAAACTATGCCGCGCAGTGCAGCAACAGCCGAGTTTATACGATCCAAGCAATGAGCATTATAGAAAAAGACAACTATCAGAGAATTGCTGGGACAAGGTGGCTTCAGATGTCGGAGAGTCGGGTAAGCAGTGTTGCAAAATGAGGCGTGCGCATTTGCGTTTATCGTCATCGCCTATCGTTGACACGAGTTGGCAGCCCAGGCAGTGCTGGTAACTGGCAAACTGCTAAGCCACATTCAAATTAACAGTTGCTTTTATGCATATTAATATGATTATAAAATGCATTTTTTATCTTGCTCCACTATGTTTAGCGTCAGAATATAATTGCGTCTTGGCTTATTATCTAAATTAAGATTTTAAGGCTATGCAGACGTAAACACCTTTTAAATTAATTAACAATACAAATTTGACAGCAGAATGTATGGTGAATATTTTTTGCTTATAAATATTTTTTCTCGTTCAATAGAGGTAATGTTGTTTCTGTGAAACTTTTTCAAATATGCAACCAATAACAAATAATTCATTCAATGCTGATAAATCGATGTTTACATAGTTGCTTTGGGAAATCTATCGAATGGCTGTAAGTTTCTCAGCGCAGTTTTTATCGTTGAGCAACTCTGGACCCGTTCACATTTCACAAGTCACGTTTTTGCAAAGTTGCGAACTTTTGTGCACAAAAGTATAGTTTGTCTATTTCACATATCTAAAGTATATGAAGATTAAGGATATAGTGTCAACACGTTAGGCGCACTTTTCTTTAACACTGGTAATTCAAATAATCCGTATTACTAATGACATGGTGAAAGTAAGTGCTTGCACTTTTACTAATAAGCTAAAAGCTAAATAATCTTAGAAGAATATGGTTAAAATAGGTAAGCGAATCATTTCATTTTGATAACAAGTATCATTTAAATCTATTATCTATTTAATTAACATATACTAACTATGTTATAACAAATTTATGTTAACTTGTGATATCAGCACGCACACTTTCAAATATAAATACTTTCTGTCAGTTTAGGAGTATAAGCAAAAGAAAAGGCATCTGCCTTCGGCACACCGAAGATTATATACCCTTGCAGATCGGAGTCTGGCAGATTATGCCTAAGGGAACTATATGATAAATATGATAGGATCAAAACACTCGTAGCCGTGAGATATTGTTGTGCATGTTTCTATGCCAGTCCTCCGATTTCCTCCGATAGTGATATAAGCTCTATGAAAAAGGATTCTGAGCCAGTTGACCTCAACACACAAATAGAACGTTATGCTCGGACATCTCTAGATAGAATTTTTAGTGTCAGAACTACTAGAGATGTCCGATTTCGGATAGGGTGTTGTCAAATGCCAAAACTTAATTTATTCAGTAAATTCTAGGTAAATACTGAGCATCAGAGAAATATCAAATAATTTGAATTATTTTGCCCTTCAAGTTTCTCAATCGTCTTTGCAACTCTAATTTGATTCTCTGACAGTTTGTAAACAGTATTTTCAGCGGGCTGGCATCTTTTTGTTCGGTTGTCTTTGGCAGCCAGCGTTGATTTTTTAAAATCTGAATAATGAACTTAATGAAATAAAAAGTAAACGAAACAAGATTTGTATTTATTCCAATCACGTGCTTTTATAACAAGTAAGAGTGCTCTAGTCGGGAGTGCCCGACTACGAGATACCCTGAACCCAGTCCTTACAATCATTCGTACTACTCTAAATACACACATGCTGCAGTACAAGCAGTACAAGCAGTGCAAGCGGTTTAAGCAGTTAGCTGGCTTTTCGCTGAGCCCCACACAATGGAAAGTTAAATCTTAAATAACTTCTGTGTTTATTGTCCGATCTTATTGAAATTTTTGGGGCAAGCAATTGTCGATAATATGTGTTACAAAACCAAATTGCAAGGTCGTACCTTCAAACTTTTGGGGGGTTTGGGGGGTGGTATCCAAAAAGTGAAATATTTGTTACATGTGTATGCTATTTGAGATTATACATGATACAGATTATACATTTGGGGTCTCTAGCTCTTATAACTTTGAAGTTATGTCCCAAAAACGCTAGTCTAAAATCAAAATTTATCGACAACTTTTGAATGCGACGAGTTATCGATCAAATGAAATAAACTTGATCTGTCCCGGGATTAGGAGAACTTATGTTCCAAATATGAAGTCTCTAGCTCTTGTAGTCTCTGATATCTGCGTGTTCATACAGACAGACGGACGGACAGACAGACGGACATGGCTAGATCGACTCGGCTGATACTGATCAATAATATATATACTTTATATGGTCGGAGATGCTTCCTTATGCCTGTTACATACATTTGCACAAAACCATAATAACCTTTTTACCCATTTTTAATGAGTTCAGGGTATAAAAATGTATTTAAGGCTCGAAATAGTTGAGATATGAGACCTATTAAATTGAAAATCAGCTGACTTTTATGCCAATGTCATCAATTTTAGAAGGTAAATTGCTGGTAGTCACCTTCTAAGATCTTTCACGAATTTCCAGCTCATGCCTTTTCCTCAATTCGAGAGTTTTATATACCAACTTCAAAGGTAAGCTACTTTAAAACCATTTTCCATTCCACAAGAAGACGATTTTCCATATATTTCCTTAGTTGTGATGGACTTGAAACATTCTTATTTGTTTTAGATTTTGGCAACAGCTAACAATCGGTTGAAAATATATGTAAATATTTGTATAATAATAAAGTAAAGTAATATTTTGCTTTATGTTTGCAAGGATAACTTTTCTATATTGTTGTTTGCATCTTCTTATATTTATTTTTTATATTTTGGAGTTTTCTTTGTGCGGTCGAGAGTTTTATTAGCTTTCCATTTTGTTATTTTATGAAAGCAACACATGTGAGCTTGCCTGTTTGTTTATTGGTCTGGATAACGTTAACTGCCTTAATAGCAGAATCAGCACTAATCCAAACCAAACAAGTAAGAGTGCTCTAGTCGGGAGTGCCCGACTACGAGATACCCTGAACCCAGTCCTTACAATCATTCGTACTACTCTAAACTCACACATGCTGCAGTACAAGCAGTACAAGCAGTGCAAGCGGTTTAAGCAGTTAGCTTGCTCTTTCGCTGAGCCCCACGCAATGGAAAGTTAAATCTTAAATAACTTCTATGTATATTGTCCGATCTTATTGAAATTTTTGCGGCAAACAATTGTCAATAATATGTGTGACCAAACCAAATTGCAAGGTCGTACCTTCAAAAATGGGTTTTTTGAACTTTTTGGGGGTTTGGGGGGTGGTATCCAAAAAGTGAAATATTTGTTACATGTGTATGTTATTCGAGATTATACATGCCAAATTTGGGGCCTCTAGCTTTTATAACTTTGAAGTTATGTCCCAAAAACGCAAGTCTGAAATCGAAATTTATCGATAACTTTTAAACGGTACGAGTTATCGATAAAATGAAATAAACTTGATCTGTCCCGGGATTAGGAGAACTTATGTTCCAAATATGAAGTCTCTAGCTCTTGTAGTCTCTGATATCCGCGTGTTCATACAGACAGACGGACAGACAGACAGACGGACATGGCTAAATCGACTCGACTGTTGATACTGATCAAGAATATATATACTTTATATGGTCGGAGATGCTTTCTTATGCCTGTTACATACTTTTGCACAAAACCATAATACCCTTTTTACCCATTTTTAATGGGTTCAGGGTATAAATAGCTACTCAAGGTTGCAACTTGGGCAATTTGAACGGCAGGCGTATTAATATTTATGGCGCCTATTGAGCTAGGATTAGGCTTGGGATATTACTAAGCTGCACATCTGCTTGGGTAGCTTGGGTAGCTTGTGTCTCGCTGCCTGGGCTCAGGTGTCGAACCACCCACTCCCTCGCTCGACTACCTGCCGACTACCTGTGTGGTTAACCGCTACTGTATCTACCCCTATATCTGCCTCTTTCTTTCACATGCGAACAGTGGAGAAGTGCAAGCGCCGCTGGCGTCAGCTACGCAACGACTTCACCCGCTGGGTGACCGCCGACGAGCAGCGTCAGCGCATCGGGCAGAAGCGATCGACACCCTACTACTTGGCCGGGGAGCTCGCCTTCCTCAAGCCGCACGTGTCGCACCCCGATCCCGGCGAGCGCGAATGCGATTCGAGTGAGCGCGAGCGGGACGGCAAGAGTGAGAGCACAGAGCCGGCGCCCAAAGTCGGCTATAAAGGCATGCAGCCGGATACTGAGGAGGCAGTGGAGGAGCAGTCGCTGGCTAATCTAAAACGCGCAGCTATCGCCAATTCGCAAGCAGAGTGCTTAGCCAAGAGAGCAGCAGAAGCACCAGAGAAGCCCAAGTCTAAGAGCAAAGGCGAAGCCAAGGAGAAGCAGGACAAAGCGAAGATCATTGTGCCCAAAATAGACGACCTTCACAGCGAGAACGAGGAGGAGGACGAGGACGACAGTTCCCAGGCCGACGACAAGGAGAAGTCCGAGGGCACGGCAAAGGCCACGGCCACGGCCACGCCCACTGCCACGCCCAGTGCCAAACAGGTGGAGTTCTTTATCAAGCCGAGCTCCTCGAACTGCCTCATCATTGGCAAGAAGCCGGCACCCGCGCCCACCTCGCCGACCATCGATCCGCTCTTCCAGGCGATGGTCGACGACAGTCCGGACGAGACGGCCAGCGTGGGCGGCGGTCGTAACTTGCGTCGCGTCCGCCGGATGGCCGTCCAGAAACCATTGGCGGAGCAGCGCCAGACGCGACTGCAGCGCCGCAAATCGATGACCCTGGCCGCATCCAACAGTCTGCTCAGCACCACCTCGCCGGTCAAGATGACGCCGGTGCCACGGACCAGCGTCACAACTCAGACCAAGCCGCCAGCGCCGCCGTCGACCAAGTCCTTGCCCAAGCCGTCCGCCAAGACGAGTGTCCTGGCCCCGAGCAGTCGCGACGATATCTTTCCGCGTCCTCGCGCCACTGCTCCGGCACAGCAGAGTCCCCAGCCACAACAGCAGGTGGCTCGTCGACCGGGTCCGGTGCCCAAGCAGACACCGCCAGCGCCGCCGCCATCGCCGCAGCACCCGAAGCAGGTGCGAGAGGCTGTGCGGCTCAACTTTGGTCCTGGTCGTTCTCCGGGTCCGGCACGCATTGCAGCTGCTGCTGCCACCACCGCATCCGCAACGGCAGCAGCACCGCCGAAGCGCACCTATGCACCACGCGCTGTCTACGGCTCGCCCCAAGGACCACGTCCGCCCGTGCCCGCCAGCAGCGTGGAGGTCTTCAAGGTGCCCTCACCAATGCCGGCAATGGTCCAATCCCCACAACAGCAGCACTCCCCACAGCAGCAATCTCTACAGCAGCATCAACGAGTTGTCTCCAGCAGCAACACGTTGGTCATTAGCACCACCAACTGCCCGGTGAACAGCGTTGGCAGCTCCACAGCCAACTGCAACTCGAACTCCAACTCCAACATGAACTTCAACACGCAGACGGCCTCGATTACCGCCTCGCCCATTGTGAGCATAACGCCTCCGATGCTCACCCTGATCAAGCGCTGCGAGCGCGGCAATCAGACGGAGTCGCAGGACATCTTCTCGGACGATCACTTCCTGGACTTGGTGCGACCGCAGATGCGCGAGATGAACTCGCGCCAGAAGATGCACTTCAAGCAGAAGATCTTCCAGGCGCTCATGGAGATCTTCGACGATGCCACCGACTTCCCCACCAGCGGCGAGGTGCAGCACTTCAATATCAATACCCCATCCGGCTTCGAGCACGTGAGCGATTGCGAGCTGCGTCTCATCCGGGAGCTAGTGAGCATGGTCGGTGCGTTTAAGCACTCGACGGATGCCCTGCCGGTGGTCACTGGTGGTCAGCCCGTGCCCACTCTCCATCAGCGCGTGGCGTTGGTCAGGCAGCAGAATCTCGTGCGCAGTGTGGGCCGGACAGTTCAAGGATCTGGTCTGGCAGTCGCCACTGCCACTGCCCCCGGCACGGGCACTGCCACTGGCACTGGCACAGCCGGCGGCGAGGAGAAGAAACTCTATCGCATCTTGCAGATGAACAACAACTCCAAGGTGCTCACAGCCCCTGCAGTGCCTGCAGCTGGGTCCACATCATCATCTTCATTGCCCATCGTCGCCCAGCGACGCGACAGCATCGAGATCAACAGCAGCAGCAAGACGACCGCAACCGGTCGCAGCGTCGGCACCTTCATAGTGCCCGGCAGCAGTCCCAAGACGCCGCGCATCCTCCAGGATCCGCTGACCTCGCTGCTCAGCCAGAGCGGCAAAGTGCCGCCCACTAAGACGCCCGTGCTGGTCCGCCAGATGGGCAGACGCTACTCGGTCTGCGGCAGTGTGGGTGCAGCTGCAGCTGCAGCTGGCACTGCCACTGGCACTGCCACTGCTGCAGCTACTCCACCCGGCGTCCCGCGCGCTCACTTCTCTGCCGCCACCCTGGAGGGCTTGCTCAAGCGTCGCATGCCGCCCGCCTCGCAGAGCATGGTTCCTCCGCAGCAGCGTGCGCGCTACTCCATCAGTCCGGTGGCAGCCACAGCTGGGTCGCCACAGCAGCAGCAGCTAGCAGCTGGCCAGGGCGCCGCCATTGCGCCGGTCAACAGTCAGCTGATGCGGCGCGTGCCCAACGGCGCCCAGAAGCAGCCGTCGCCCACTGGAGGCGGCTCTGTGCCGCAAAGGACGCCGCAGATCGCCAGCATTCAGGGCAGCGCCTTCATCGACTTCGCAACGCCCAATTCGGTGCGTGGTTCGGCTGCGGCTTCCGCTTCCGGTTCGTCCACGTCGCCATCGAAGCGCAGCATGGTGATTGCCAATGTGAAGCAGACGGTGTCCACCGGGCGACCGCAGCTGGGCAGACAGTCGCCGGCGGGCAACGCCAATGTGGCCAATCTGCTGGGCGAGGCACAATTCCAAGCTCAGCTCCAATCCCAATCCCAGTCCCAGTCCCCATCGCAAACCCCATCCCCCAGCGCAACTGCAACTGCAACTGCATCCGCATCCGCATCCCAGTCGTCCCAGCAGGATGAAATGGCGGGCATTATCGCAGCCGATTACTTTGACATGGGTCGCCTCAAGCGGGAGCCACAGGACATCATGGATGACCAGGAGCAGGAGCAGGACCAGGACGACATATTGGGCATGTAATCAGTTGCCCAGCGCAAAGAATATATTTCATTTGAATTTCATATTTTTTTTTACTCTCTTATTTCAACCACAACGAAAAGTGGCATAGTTTTTTTTTGTATTGTTTTAAAACTAATCAACTATTTGCCTAGATTATAAGCGTATATAAACATATATATCACATATATATATTAATTGTTTGATTAATACTTGAGCGATTCGAATATTACATAACTACAGTCATTGAAGACAAAAAAAAGCATACTATATAAACTTATATAAACAAATACTTTTTTTTCTCTCCAAATATGGAAATTAAATTTTTAGCTGTTAATTGCAAAGTTAATGTTGATACGCTGTTTGCTTCTTTTTTTGTGGGTTGTTTTGGGTTTTAGGGGTTGCAGGACATTTTCCCAGGTAGAAACCAAACCAGAGTTCAACAGGTAAGCGAGCAAAGGATTGGGAACTGGTAAGAATGATAAAACTGAAAGTGTATTATAATCATTAATAGAAATGTTAATTTAAAGTTAGAACCGAGTTCTGTTAACTCACTGGTTGGGAGCAATCTTGATAGCGTCTGTTTGGCTGCAGCTCTGACCAAAAACACAAATACGCCAATAAACCACTTTGAATTTGTGGTGAAGCACACGACACAATTTATATTGATATACTTCAGCCGAGAATCTTATCTGAAGAGTCGCACTGGGCAGGCTTGTAAATTAAAATATTATGCCAATGCTGATAAGGAGCCGACTATAAGAGCACCTGAGCAATGGGCTCGCTCGTTTAGTAAACAAGACAGTCCACAATGAAATACCTGGCAATCTGCGCTCTTCTGCTGCCCCTCGTCTATGGTGCGGCTCTGCCCCAGCTCCAGGCTGCTGATGCCGATCTGGTGCCCGACATGTCCCTGGCCGAGGATGGCAAGGACACTCTCCTGGTGCCGGACATGTCGGTGGCCAGCGATGGCGACGATACAAAGCTGCCCATTCCCCAATTCAGCTTCATGAGTGCTCAGGAGGAGGCTAATGATGATGCCGATCTGGTGCCCGATATGTCTGTTGCCGCCGATGCTGAGGATAGCGAGAGTAAGTCCTGCTGACCCCCAAATCCCATTTGTCCCCATTCATAACTGTGCATTCGATAAGCAGCTAATGCTGCTGCTGCTGCTGATGCCGATCTGGTGCCCGATATGTCTGTTGCCGCCGATGCTCAGGATAATGGTAAGTACTACCAGATATATATGCTAAAGTGCCCCTTCTGATTCCACATCCTGCAACAGTTGAGGCTGATGCTGATGCAGATGCAGATGCTGATCTCGTACCCGACATGTCCGTGGCCAAGGATGCCGAGTAAGGCTCCCAGCTATTATCTCACTTCTAATTTATAGCTATGTATATGTGTATTGTATTTTTAAGTTCTTATCGGCAGCATTAATAATAATAAATTCTAAAGGCTATCTCCTGATTGATTCATTGCTGATAGTGTCGAGTGTTTTTGCGCTTTGTTTTTATTTGTTAATCAAATGTTATTTATTGCGAACTTCCCGCAATTATCTAGTAACGCAATGATAAGAGATAATACTTATAGTAACTATAAATACTCTTTCCAGCTATCTTTAACTTTGTCTAACTCGTTGACTACTTTTTCAGCTAAGTTTTTTGTCGCCTTTTGCCAGCGATCTTAACTAGCTTACTTTACAATATTGTTTCGCCCGCAACAATAACAAATTGTCCTCCATTATGCCAGGCAATAACATTACTTTGAGTTCAGGCCAAGACCAGCAACAACAACAACAACAACAACAATAGCAACAACAATATAAACTGATTAGTTTTACGTCATGGTCGGAGTTTCGTTTAGGTTCGCGTTTAGCAAACAAAATTCGGTTTTTTTTTGTTCTATTTTTCTATTTTGCTCTTTTTGCTGTTCGCTATTGTGTTGCTGGCTATTAATAAAAAGGAATTAACGGCAAAAACCGGACCCACACAAAGTGCCTGCGATCCCAATGAGGCACATGGCCATAAACAAGCAGCCACCACATAGGTTAATGGAATGGACTGTAGACTAGGGAATGGAGCTAGGAACAGGGGGCAGGGGCAGGGGGTCTCCTCTCTCTGCGTGTTGTCGTTGTGATTTTCACACAAAAGCGCTAAAGCGGCTACTAAATTACGTGCTCATGTGTTCTAGTTCGGAGCCAACCGCCAAAGCGACGCGACATCCACATTCAACCTCCTGCCCCCTGTTCCTGCCCCTGCCCCCCGCCCCTGCCACGAAACCCGCCCACGCTGCGCATGTGTATCTGTAAGTTGTGGATAGGCCGCTGCACAAAAGACCAAATCGGATTTGGTGCGCTAATGAACCACAGCGCAGCGACCAGTGGCCAGGCCAGAGAAGCATGGCCAAAACCAGAACCAGCACCAGAACCAGAACTAGACCAGACGGGTGGACGACATCGGCTCCCGTCTGTCGTCTCCCGTCTGCCTTCTGCCGGTTCAACTACCTTTCTGCCGCATATTTAAACGTAAAAAATACCGTTGAAAAGTGTAACAATGCTGTTAACTATTGCTGGCCCGTGCCGGCTATATAATGGCAGCGGGGGCGGCAGTGGGGGCGTGGCCCGTCTGGCCAGCAACAAAAGCCGCTTGATTAAACTGCACGAGTGTGTGTGTGATATAAACACAGATACACACACACACACACACACACACATACATATATTGGGGTCAGCAGTGTGCTACAGCTCCTAAAAGGCGATCAAGCATAAAAGATATGCTGCTTCCTTTTAGCTTCGATGCGAGCCTATCTTTATAAGTTAAATGCAATCAATAAATTAAATTACCAAATTGCCCACTAAAGTGTAGTTAAAGGAATAACTATGCCCACATACTTTAATCCAATTTATAATCGAACTGCCTCTTCAGAATACTCTGGAGTTATTATTTGCCCACGCCATTTGGTACATTACTAATAATGATAATATAGAATGGTAGCTAGTTCCCTAATTTATCAAATTTCATTTCAGCTTTTTAATAAGTTGTAATTGAAATATAACTAATTGCATAATTGAGAAAGGAGATCGCAGAAAAAGCACTCAACAGACAGACAATGCTATCTTAACGAAGCTCACGCGTGACAGAATGCGTTTTTAACGAATGAACGAACGTTAAGCTTAGTTCGTTCGTCCACTTTGCGGGTTAAGCACGCTAGTTCGAGTTGCTCCAATTTCAATTTCGAAAAACTTATTCCTTTCTCAACAATATCATAAAGCTTGAGCTATTAATAAAGTTTTCACTTAAGTGCAACCAAAAAAAGAACGAAAATGCTGCATAAAATACACACAAATAATTGCAAAGTGCTTCAACTGCGACTGCAGACTGAGCCAACTTTATATACATGTGTGTGTGTGTGTGTGTGTGTGTGTGTGTGCGTTTGCATTTACTTATTGACATTATACTTATTGCTTTATATTCGTGTCCGGCACAAGAAACTTGCACAGAAAGTTGAAAGGCGAAATGCAGAACGCAAAACAGAATGCAAAACAAAGTTTAGTTAAGGAAACGAAACGAAATGAAATTTCTTCGGCACCACTAAAACTGAAGTGATATGCATAACAAGAAAAGTCAACGCGCGCGCAACCCTCGCTCCCCTCTCTCCACCTCTCTCACTCTCTCACACACTTGAGCAATACCGCACAAGTGAATGAAAGGCAGCGGCAACGAAATAAATGAAAATGCAAAAGTGGAAGAAGTCAAAAAACTTTTGTAATATGCTAGCGCAGTGAGAGGATCTGCTCTCTGGCAATTGGAACTGCGAGAGGGGCAGCAACTGAAACTGAAACTGAAGCAAAATAAGCGATTGCCAAATGGCAATGTGAAGAGAACAGCAAAGAGCAAGAGGAGAGCAGCTGGACCAGAGTATATGTATGTATGTATGTATGTATATTTATGCATCATATTTAAAATTTAGAATCAGCATAAGCGATTCGATTGCATCAAGATGCCAACGACGATTTTCAATAGTTTTCGCTAATGAGTTCCTTGTTTTCATTTGCCTCTCGATAAGATAAGCAACAAGAACTAAAAGACAACACGAATGCGCAGCGAACACGCGATGACAGCAAACAGAAGAAGCAAACGGCAAACGAACACTTTACATTACTTAGTTGTAGTGTAGCCGCCAAACAACAGATGGCGCCACGTGTAAAAGCAATGGCAAAGACAAAAAGAGTGAGCAGGAGCTGTAACAGCTTAAGGCAGTAAAAACTTGAATTTCTTGCGATAAGTCAAGTAAACAACAACCAAATAGCTGGCGCAAAAGGTAAAGCGCGAAATTCGAAACTCTTTCGGGCTGCACACAAAAACAAAGTGTCAAGCAAAGTTTTGACAATTTTACGGGGCAGACAAGCGGACAAGCAGCAAGCAGCTAAGTAGAGACATGCCAAAGTGACGCATGACAGCCCAAAGTGGCCAAGCGATTAGTTTAAATGCCAAAAACAACAAAAACAACAACAACAACAACAACAACCACAGCGAGCGACTGCAATGTCAATTTACAGCAATGTCATTTTGACAGGTCCAACCAGAGCGAGAGCGAGAGCGGGAGCGTGAGAAAGAGAGTGGGGGGCAAAGAGAGCGTAAAGAATGACAAAAATTGCATAGAAGCATGTAAACACATATAAACTCATGTATGTATATGTGTGTGCATGTATGTATGTATGTCTGCCATAAGCACACACTTGCTAGTTTATTTGTATAGATGTATGTATGTATGTATGTTTTCTATAGAATCCAGCTTGATTTGAGTGCATTTCATTTATGGCGACGAGTAGTCGTCGACAATTTTATAACTGCTCATATTTTGCAGTTGAATGCCGTAAGCCGATTAAAGCCGAAAATGCGTATTTTATTGCATTATTGCTGCGCTGGTAAGCGCCTTATGCTTTAGGCCACTTCTCGCTAGAGGGCGCCAGCCAACGCATTATGTCAGCTATCAAAACAAAAAGAAACATTCGCAAATCGAAGAAAGCAAAAACACGTTTTAGCTTTTCATTTTCAATTTCATTTGTGTGTTATACACGCTGTGATATCTTTTTTGTTTGCCAGCACATCTGCCATTTTTGGGCAGTCAAGTCCGAGTCGGAGTCGGAGTCGGTGTCGGAGTCCGACCTGTACGGGGGGTCGTCCTCCGGTTGTATGAGACACTCACTGTACGTTTTATGGCGGACAGTTGTGGGAAGACGGACGGACGATGGGAAGCAATATGGTAGCATGCTGCAAGCGTGATTACCGTTGTTATTGCTTTGTTGTTGTTGCTGTAGTTTTTACACTGCAGATTAAAAATGACAACACATTGGGCAAACTGTGCGGGAAATTATCAGATATGCGGAAATCTTGTTAGGCTGACATACCTAAATATATAAAATATGTCCTCCAACACCTTTTCAATTATTTGGCCATACATTATTTTTATACAATATTTCAAATGCTGTCCAGATAAGACACTTATTATTTTTATTAATTTAAATAATGCAGATCACATTTATCATAGCTCCCCCCGACTTTAAGCAGCACACATTTAAATAATCCCATCGAAAATATTGATCATGTCTCGCGTATTTTTGCATAAAATTGCGACATTAAGTAAATAAATCAATTCCACACCGCAAACTTAAATGTCATTCAGCAATAATAAATAAACACAACACAGCACAGAAGCACATAAATATGAAAATAAGCAGAAAAAAAAGAATTGAAATCACACGCAAATTGCGCAAAAATACGAATAATAAAAATAAGCGACTGTCAAAAAGAGAAACGGCAACGATTTTTCCCATAAAAAATAAATTATTTTCCCATAGAAAAGTTAATTTGTGCCGTCTTTTTTTTTATATATGGCATTAACAATTTTCGTGACCCAACGATGAGGAGGAGGAGGAGGAGGAGGAGGAGGAGGAGGAGGAGGAGGAGGAGGAGGAGGACGATTCGACGATCTTCGTGTGGGTGCACTTTACGTCTGCTATATCTTATATGTATTTGTTGGCTGGCACAAATAAATTTAATTAGCCAACGATTGCTGACTGACTGACTGAGTGTCTCTAGACTGTGTGGCAAGAGGCAAGTGGCAGGTGGCAAGAGGCAAGAGGCTTGGGGCACGAGGCAGGCAAAGTTCAAGCGTCAGTTGCTGCTGCAGCTTTGACATTTGGCACAACAAACGTGATATTCCCCCCTCTCTCTCTCTCTCTGTAGCTCTTGCTCTTTCTTCTTTTTGTATGCTCTGATAGCAATAAATATTTTATTAGTTGCGCTGTGAAAGGTGTGCAAAATTGACACCGCATCAAAAATGATTGTGACTTGAAGTAAAAGTAAAGCTTCTGGTCGGTCGAGTCATTTGCCCCGATTTACAATTGCGCCCATAAAAATAAGGCTGTAAAAGCAGTCTTTTGTCGTATTTCTTTTGTGACACTCCTTAGCGGCAGATGCTTTGTGTTTTTGTGTTCTTAAAGAGAAGATGTTGAATACAGAATGTTTACTACGTACGTTATATCATATTTTTCATAAATGTATGTATATATTATGTTTGTAATTGTATTTATTTATTTAATGTCAACTAAAATTAAAGAATTTTATTGTAAATTATATATTATCTGTGGGTTATTAGCTTAAAAAGTATTTTTTAGTTTATTTAACATCTCTACTATACAATTTTACAAGACAATCTTCAAGGCCTTAAAAAAAGATAATATTTGTCTGCATACACGGTATTTCTTAGTCTACTACTATACTAACATTTCTATTGGCAAAGAAATATGGACTTGGAGTAAAGCTGCTATAAAAATGCTTTGACGTTTTGTAAAATAAGTAAAATACACACAGATATGTAAACAAGCCGACCAAATAACCAAATTGGAGCAGGAAATTTTCAAAAATGCCAACAACTGACAAATAATTTGAGCAAATTGCAAGTAGAATTTGTTTTGTCTCTTGCTGAGTTGAACTGCAGAATGGCCAACTCTGCATGTAGTATTTAACAATGTAGCTGCTGTTGGGCTGCCTGCAACAGGACTTCAACACAAATGCCCACAGATGTCACTCAATTAAGTAGCAGACACTGCCCAACACTGGTCAGCAGCAGGACAGAGCAGAACAGAGCCTGCAACTGAGCAGCCTGGCTCTGGTCGGGTTGAAATCATGGCAAAAGGTAGCTGAGGAAACAGGCCAGCAGCTGACCAGATGCACAACTACTATCGACTATCAACTGCAGTTGAGGCAGCAGCAGCAGCAGCAGCAGCAGCGGCTGCAATTCCATCCATTTGGACGCGTTTAAACAATGCCGTGCGGAGAGAACGTTTCCAACTCGGCACACATATTTCTCTTTGCCTTTGTTGCTGCAGCGGGGGCCCCACAATTGTCGATAAGTTGCCATGGTGCAGTCAATTAAGCCAAGTCAAGAAACAGCCCCCCACGCCCCCAACCCATCCGACTCCACCTGCGCAAAGGTTTCGTGTTCATTGCATGTAAGTCACGCTCTTTATGCCACATCCTGCCAAGCATATCCGCATCCTGTCGGGGCAGCTGTTTAGCCAACTTATTTATGCCACTAGTTCGCACTTGATGCACCCCCTTCCCCAAAACACACACACACACACTCATAAGGTATTTGTTTTTAATTTTGCTCGTAGGAGCTGTGCTGCAATTCCTTTGGCAAAATGAAAATTCCATTTGTTATTGTAAATAGTTTGTGCAGGACACTCAGCACTATATGTATACACATAAGTTGTTGTTGTTCGGCTGTCGTGCTACAAAATATTCTGCAGCTGCATTAACGCTTTTGACTGCCGCCCACCTGGCGACTGGAATTTATTGCCAGCTCCTGGCTGCAATGTCCTGGCTGAAAATGTCCTCGCTGGCTGCAATGTGTGGCGCATAATTAAACCCATTTGTTGCCCACTTCGACTCCGCTGAGGTCGATGAGGGCGATTTATTGTATTTTACAGTTTGTTTATGGTTTGCATTGAAAATTCTGCAAATTTATGTGGCGACTGCAGCGGGAAGATACAAATACGTTAATTTATGCGCCACTAAATTGCCACGGGGAAATTGAAGTTGAAAACGGGCAAATAGAGAGGAAAATCAATTTACAAAAATTGGCATATTGTCTATACTCTTTTAGAAGAAAGAAGGAAGCGTCGGAGTCACCTTCAGTATGCTAAGGGTGACAAAACAAATTGATCTTGACCATGTCCGTCTGTCTGTCTGTCTGTATGTATGCAAACTAGTCCCACAGTTTTTGAGCTATCGCATTTAAATTTTGCACAGAGACTTGTTATTCAAAGGGACAGCACATTGGTCGGAATCAGCCGGATTGAAACACCATATCTCATAGCTGCCATACATATGTGCCATGTTTTTAAAGCTATCGCCTTCAATTGAACATTCTTATTACTCATCAAGGTTTAAAACTGCAATACGATTGAGAACAGGCTTGCAGGGATTGCTTTGAATTAGTCACGGACTATTCTTTAGCACATGCATTAGCGCAAGCCCGTCCAAAGACTAGAAGGATAATGCTTCCCTACTCGTTTTTCTCATCTTTTGTTTAAGTTCATACTTAGCACTCCAGCTTTATAAGTATGAATGTGTGCTATTAATTTCTCTAAGCCTTAGTATATCCCCAATTGGATCTTATGAACTTTTCACGCATATCCATTTAACAAAATTAAGCCGCTAATTTTTTAGCATTATTTCTTATTTTTTGTTCTACGGAAAAGCGTTCGGAACTCATTTATAGCAATTCTCTAAAAAACTTAAAGCTGCTGTCTGGTTGTACAAGTATTCTGTTATAAATTTGATAAATACACATAATTAGTGTTGTAATTTGTCAGTTGTTCAAAGTTTGCCGTTGGGGTCCTTCTGGTCCTGGCTCTCAAGTTAAGTGCTGCCCACTCGCTTTTGGCCACATTCATTAACACGTTAGTCCAACTTTCTGCTTTTTGCTGCCTTTTTTGCCCGGCAAGTTTGGTAAATTCCTTAAATTCAGGCAATGCACACGCTACTCCTTTTCGTCCTGGTCCACAGCTGGAAATGCATCTGCAGCAATCAACTTTAGCTTGCTACTCTCTTGGCTCTATCTGTTTTCTGTGTCAACAATTACACTCTGCAACCAAACTAAGCTCTTTTTTCTATTTTGTATTGAATTTAAATAGTTGTATCTATTAAAATGTTTGTGCATAGCTCAGTTTACACATATTTAATTGGTATTAGGGAACCAGTTGTGTGTTGACTAGTGTATTTTAATTTCGAAAAGAAGAAGATTTAATAAATGGCTGCACACTTGTTTATTTATCATTTACACAGAATAATACAAAGTTGCCAATCTCCATTTATCTATTTCAGCCGCTCTCCCTCTCTCGCTCTCTCGCTCTCTCTCTCTCTCTCTCTTTGTCTCTCTCACTCGTCTCTGACCACGTAATGGAAAACTTTTGGTGTGTCCAGGCGAAAAACTTTTAGCACACATACATAAATCCTGCTAATCGCTTCTGCCGTACCGAAAGCTCACTGCTCTGAAACTCGAAACTCATTTGCATTTATCTGCTGTCTGTTTCGTGCTCTCCTCTCTCCCTCTCCCTCTCTCTTTCTGCCTCTGCCTCTGCTCCCGTGAGTGTTTTTCGTTTTTTTGGGCTAATTGCTGTGCCTGTTGCTAATTGTTTTTGTTGCCGTCCTGCTGGCTGCTTGGCAACACTTTTTCCCATGCACTTTCAACACTGGCTGTTGCTTTTTTTTTGTTGTTCTGGGCCTGTGGCCATTTGCTGTTTAATGATGAATGTTGAGCAACTTTTTGTGGCACCCCCGTTTCGCTTGTTGCAACTAATTTCCGTTTTGCAACTCGTTATTCACACACACTTTCGACGACTGAGTGACCAAATAAACAAATGATATAAGAATAATAAACAAACAGCAGAGAAACAAATGCGATGACAGCAACAGCAGCCTGCAAATAAAAAATATATATACATACATATATAAAGAAATGCCACCAAATAAAACAAAGGAAAATGAGTACAAATTACCCAAGCAACAAATAGAAACAAGTAAGAGTGCTCTAGTCGGGACTGCCCGACTAGGAGATACCCTGAACCCAGTTCTGACATCCATTCATACTTGCCTAATAGTGTGCATACATACAAACATACATATACTGCAAAGCAGTGCATGCGGTTTAAGCAGTTATCTTGCTTTTTCACTGAGCCCCACACAATGGAAAGTAAAATCTTAAATAACTTCTGTGTTTATTGTCCGATCTTTTTAAAATTTGTAGGACATAACATTGGCTATAAAATGTGTGACCAAACCAAATTGCAAGGTCATACCTTCAAAAATGAGTTTTTTGAATTTTTGGGGGGATTGGGGGTGGTATCCAAAAAGTGAAAAATTTGTTACATGTGTATGCTATTCGAGATTATACATGCCAAATTAGGGGCCTCTAGGCTCGTATAACTTGTAAGTTATAGCCCAAAAACGCAAGTCTGAAATCGAAATTTATCGATAACTTTTGAATGGGTCGAGTTATCGATAAAATGAAATAAACTTGATCTGTCCCGGCACTACGAGAACTTATATTCCAAATATGAAGTCTCTAGCTCTTGTAGTCTCTGATATCCGCGTGTTCATACAGACAGACGGACGGACGGACGGACGGACGGACGGACGGACGGACGGACGGACGGACGGACGGACGGACGGACAGACAGACAGACGGACATGGCTAAATCGACTTGGCTGTTGATACTGATCAAGAATATATATACTTTATATGGTCGGAGATGCTTCCTTATGCCTGTTACATACTTTTGCACAAAACCATAATACCCTTTTTACCCATTTTTAATGGGTTCAGGGTATAAAAATATATAAAAACAAGTGGGGAAGGATTATCTTCGGAGTGCCGAAGATTTTATACTCTTTTTGAAGCATTAGGCAATTTTTACTCTCAACTGCACCACTGAAATTTCATATGCGGTAAAAAATCGTTTTATAAGATAATCATTCCCCACTTGTATTTATTTGTATTTGTTTTACATATTTGCTCCTGATCCTTAACTTTATCTATATTTTCAGATATCCTGCACTGCTGTCAAACTGGTCTGCGCCAATGAGCTGCATTTGGGCGAATCGCTTGTGAAGGAGCCGGTTTAGTGGTTTCCCGGCATTGAGCCGCTGCACTCCAGCTAAAGCTCCCGGGACATGTAGGAAAAGGCGCACAAGCTTACGGTTCAGAAGGATCTTAAACGGAACGTCAAATCGCAAGCCGTAAGTCTAATAAAATCCCCACTTGACTATTTCTAATTTCGCCTTATTTTCTTTCAGGGAATAATGACCAAAATATGCATACAGCTGCCACAGAGCGATCAGTTGGTTCGGGTGGTAACTTTGCTCCAAGGTCAGGCGTGCAACATGCAGAATCTGAAGGACATCACTGACCTTCAACCCCGTCTCCACCTGGAATGTGCAGCAGGGGATGAACAATGGCTCCATTTGAGATATATTTCGCTAACAGTTGCCATTTTATACATATAGTAATATTTTTATGATCTGTACAACTTATTTGTAAACCTAAACTAATTAAGCATATATGTTGTTCATATTTGATATCAAACGATTTACAAATAAATGCATTATTCAAAACATAAAACATGTCTGAATTTGGGAATCAAACGGAGTAGCAACCAAATTATCCAATTTCTTGCGTGCGGTTGTCAGAATGCCTCCAAGTTGCGAGCAAAGACAAATTTCCTCTGTTTCGCCGGTCGAGTACCAGGCGCACAGAAATCGGCAGCAAGCAACCTTGAAAATCAAATCTGCATGCTGCATTGAATTAAAAGTCGATCCTAAAAGTATGCAATACTTTATATTTAAAAGTATGCAATGGGTTTTTTCTTTCTGCATTTTCAAGGTTGCTTGCTGCTGATTTCTGTGCGCCTGGTACTTCGAAAAGTGAAACTGACGAGATTTGCGTTTCCGCGAAACTTGGACGCATTCTGACAACCGCACGCTAGAAATTATGAAATTAGTATGCTATGGCAGCTGCAAAACATCATTGGCCGATCTCACTCACATTTAGGATATTAATATCTCGGCCGAATTGAGCCTGATCCGAGGATGGTATAGCTTTTTTAGATCGTAAGGATCGGGACTATCGATTGGCATCATAAAAAGGACATGTGAAAGGACTTTTTGGTTTTTGCTCTCAAATCAAAAAGGAGTATTTTCCAATCGATAGTCCTGATCCTAACGAGTCCTGCAAGGCATATCATTCGAAAGTCGCATTTCATTTGGCTGAGCTATGCAGGTTTGAAAGTTTTGCAGGAATTTCAAGGATCGATAGTCCTGCTCCTTACGAGCTCAAAAGCTATACCATTCTAAGATCAGACTCTGTTTGGCCGAGATATTAATATACTAAATGTGAGATCGGCCAATGATGTTTTGCAGCTGCCATAGCAGATAATTTCTTGCGTGCGGTTGTCAGAATGCGTCCAAGTTTCGCGGAAACGCAAATCTCGTCAGTTTCACTTTTCGAAGTACCAGGCGCACAGAAATCAGCAGCAAGCAACCTTGAAAATGCAGAAATAAAAAAGCCATTGCATACTTTTAAATATTAAGTATTGTATACTTTTAGGATCGACTTTTAATTCAATGCCGCATGCAGATTTGATTTTCAAGGTTGCTTGCTGCTGATTTCTGTGCGCCTGGTACTCGACCGGCGAAACAGAGGAAATTTGTCTTTGCTCGCAACTTGGAGGCATTCTGACAACCGCACGCAAGAAATTGGATAAATTGGTTGTTACTCCGTTTGATTCCCAAATTCAGACAAGTTTTATGTTTTGTATAATGCATTTATTTGTAAATCGTTTGATGTCAAATATGAACAACATATATGCTTAATTAGTTTAGGTTTACAAATAAGTTGTACAGATCATAAAAATATAACTATATGTATAAAATGGCAACTGTTAGCGAAATATATCTCAAATGGAGCCATTGTTCATCGCCTGCTGCACATTCCAGGTGGAGACGGGGTTGAAGGTCAGTGATGTCATTCAGATTCTGCATGTTGCACGTTTGACCTTGGAGCAAAGTTACCACCCGAACCAACTGATCGCTCTGTGGCAGCTGTATGCATATTTTGGTCATTATTGCCTGAAAGAAAATAATGCAAAATTATAAATAGTCAAGTGGGGATTGTATTAGACTTGTGGGTAAATTATTACAAGGAAATTGAAAAAAATTGCTTTGAAAGCATCTGTTTTATGGCCAAAACCGACTTAGAGTTGTATGGCAGCTATAAGATATAGTGTCCGACCCAGCCAGATCCGACCAATGTGCTGTCCCTTTGAATAATAATTGTCTGTGCAAAGTTTTATCGCAATAGCTCAAAAACTGAGGGACTAGTTTGCATACATACAGACAGACAGACGGACAGACAGACAGACGGACAGACGGACATGGCCAGATCAATTTGTTTTGTCATTCTAAGCATACTGGCAGTAACTTTTGGGGGTCTCTGACGCTTCCTTCTTTGTGTTACACAGTTCAGCACAAAATTAATATACTATTTTCTTCGAAAGAGTATAAAAACAACAACAATTGCAAAGCTGATGCTGACAATGACAACAACAACAACAAGAACAATAACAAAAATAGAAAAATATGCACACTGACACTTTACGAAGATTTATGCGTTTTAGTTGAGTTGAGTTCTGTTCTGTTCTTTCTGTTCTATTCAGTTTTGTTCTGTTCAGTTCTGCAAGCGAGCGGATAAATTTTTTGCATTGCTTTTTACGCTTTGTCAGACAGCCCCCAACACGCCCCCTTTAAGCTGCTAACGGGAAGTACGAGTCATTTAAATCTGCATTAAACAATAAATGGGCAAACATTTGGACAATGACAAAAATGCGCTAATTTTACTGAAGCAATTTACTGAGAATATTTTTAACTAAAGTCAGATTTATAGCACGATTTTAGCTTGATCCACCAAACATTTTTGCTTTCCAGAAGTTCTTTCTGCTGTTGCAGCATCGTAAAGCTAGTGTTGAGTAATTTCAGGTGAGTTGGTGCATAAAATCAACATATAAATAAGATATAGATGGAAGTAAAGTATACCACATGTGTTCAGCTCTGTTGGCAAACCTTTTTGTTTTGCTGTGGTTTTTCTCTGCTCCTTTTATTCAGAATGTTGCACACTTTTCATAAATTGCATAGCAATTTTTCCAACTATTCGCAAACTTGCGGTTACTCGTTGCCAAAACAACAACAAAACCATACTTTGAATATTTATTATTGCATTTTATTGCAAGCAAGAAAAAAGATGTTAAATATTTGTACATTATTTATTTTTGTGCATTTGTCGGCACTTTTGCACATGATTTTCACAGCCAAAACAATATTTCATTTATTAACATGGCCGTAACTCTCCAATCTCCAATCTCTCCATTCTCTACTCTCCTCACCTTTCTCTCTGTCTCTCTCTCTCTCTCTCTCTCTCTCTCTCTCTCTGCTCATCTCTGCTCATCTGCTGACTCCCATTCATTATGCATTACACGCTGCTCACCTGTCACCTGACTCTTCCCCCCCTTTCCCCTCTTTCCACTCTTCTCTTTTGGTAATGGCACGTGTCAAAAACTTTATTTGCCCTCGCTTCGCTGCATCCAGCCCTATATTGAGTGGGGTCGGGGTAGAGGGGGCGTGGTCGCTGGGGCGCCTCATTGGCCGCCATATTTGACGCCAGTTGAGCATGAAAATGCCATTTAACAATGGCGAACGGCCCAAAAAAAGCAAATAAATAACGGCAAAAAAGGGCAAGCAAAGCGAACGGCGACAACAACAAAAACTGTGTTGGAAAATGTTTAAAACAATGCAAGAGACCGTTACAGCCAACATCCGACAACAACAACAAGCAGAAGAACAAGAACAATGAGCCTCTGATAGCGCAACAACAATAACAATAAAAATGTCAAAAAAGCAACGACGCTTAAATCAAATTAATGCGAGGCTGACTTGCGCTTTTTTTTTTCGTTGTTTTCCAAGATGTTCTGGAATCAAATTTCACATTTGCAATAAGGCTTAAAGTAATTGAAAGTAATTGGTAATTAAAAATTCGTATAGATACATTTTGAATTAACAATACGAAATATGGTTTTCATATAGGTTTTATATATCTAAATAATAATGAATATATCAAAATTGTATTCTGATAGTATCATTTTGATTTAATAATATAAAATGTGGTTTTTATATAGGTTTTATATGCCTAATTAATGATGAATATATCCAATAATTATTCTGATGGATTCATTATGATTTAACAATAAATTAAATAGTTTTTATATGTGTAAATCGTGTTAAATATTTCCGATAATTTTAATATTTATTGATCTATAGCTTAAATATGATTTTTTTTTTAATTTAAATCAAATTGATTAAATGTTTTTTTTTCGATTAAATAGTCAACAAAATGTATTAGCATGATTAGCAGCATCGTATTGCAGTATAGTATAACTATAGCTAATAACCCTCTATTAAACAAGCCTATTTCTTATTGTTTAAGACAATTGTTTTCTCTTTGCAACAAATTTGTATAATGTTATTATCATTATTTAATGATTTGCGAATTACCGGCGGAAATGCTTCTTGGAAAAATGTTGAATTGTATTTTCTTGCTTTTTGGTGTTGTTTTCTTTGGCGCATAAATTTGCATTTAACAATTTGTTTAATGCATCGACTGGCCATAACTTCTCTGAATAATGTGCTTGCCTGGGCATATTTAATTTTTGTTTGCTTGTATTTATACAATTGATGGGGCTGCCACTTGAAAAACGTTTTGATTGGCTTCAACACGGCACATGATTAAAGCTTAATTTAATAATAGCGTTAATTAGTGTTCCTAATTGAGTGCAAGTGCAGCAATTTAGTAGCAAAATGCTAATAATCTCTCGAAATATGGTCGGCATAACCATAAGGTCGCCGAGTCCTGGCATTCCAAAAGCGCACATTCGGCTTCCTGTTCTCAAATCCCTGAAATGATTTACAGTTTCCCTCTAAAATCGCACACACATTTACACACACAAGCGACCACAACAAACGAAAACTGGCTAAAATTACACTCGAATTTGTGCCATTTTAATAAACTAATTCTACACTGGCCCCACCAGCACCACCAGCACCACTGCCCCACTAGCCCCCACTAACTGAAACGGGACTAAATCCGTAAACAGCCGGCGACCAATATTTTATAAATAATTAGCAAACATTTTTGTGCAACGTTGCCATAAACAGTGTGGCTGGAAAAGTGGGCGGGTGTGTGTGTGTGTGTGTTTGTGCCACGCCCACTTTTGCTAGCCACAATATCCTGGCAGCGTCAATATACTCTACTATACTATACTACTATATACATATACATAGCAGCAGCGCTCGTCTGTTTGCCATATAATTTTAATACTTTATAATTGCATTATTCGGATGCGGCAAGCGGACTAAAAAGAGACAGACAGAAAGAGAGGGAAAGAGAGAGAGAGAGAGAGGGAGAGAGGGGCTCATTGTTGGTCATCGGTTTGGCAGCATGAATTCAATTAAGTGCTTATTAGCTGTTAACTATTACAATCAAATTGCAGCGACTTAGTGTGCTCATAATTTGCTCACAGTTGACCAGATCTTTCATAGGCATTAGCTTATCTATATAGTAACAGTTATCAGTTATCGTTCTTCGCTCATGTGAACTCTGCTGTTATGTTAAGCTGTTCAGCTCGCCGCATAATTTAATTAGTGAAATTCACAATTATATATATATATATAAAACATATAAATTTGCAGCATGTTTTATCATTTGAAATGCATCATTAAATATTTTCGCAATTGAATAAATTTAAATGTAATGAAGGTGTGAATATAAATTCTATGAATAATGTGCATTTAAATTCTTTAAATTTAAGAGAACTTCCAATCATTTGCCGTTTGTTTAAGGCTAGAAACGCAAGCGAATAGTGAAGATTTGAGATGGAGAATTAAATTTTAGATTGGTATGCTCTCAAATGTCTTCAATTTGATTCCCTTAAATAAAATCTAAGAAAGTATAATGAAATTCATTTCCAAGGCAATTTCACTCAAATGTTTCATCTCTTCTAACTATTTGGCTTTCATTTGATTGAGATTTCATTCAATTTGCAGCCAGAGAACAATTTCAATTGAAGCTTTTGTGCCACTCTAAAGCCTTTCTGGAACGCAGATCTTCATGCGCTTAATCAACGTTGTCCGCTTGCCAAAAAGGACAGTCAGCATGGGAGTCGTGGCCAAAGTCAGGACGTCCGTCTCCCTCTCAGTTTCAGTCCGTAACCCATCCCAACCCCAATCCCAATCCCAGATCCCAGTGGTGCAGTTTAGTGAACGCGTTTTCCGTTTGAGCGCCATAATAAATTTGCCAGCGACTTTTTGCCAGCCAGTTGCGACAACTTGAAGGTTGAAGGCGCTGCCGATCCAGGCGCATGAACAGGAGCAGCAGGAGCAGCAGGAGCAACAGGAGCAGGAGTGTGGGACTAATGCTTCATCTTGGCTTTCTCTTTCTGCTCCTATCTACCCCTCTGCCTGCCCAGTCTTGTGCATGCCGTGCGGCGCTTTGTTACGCTTGATTTACGCTAACAAGACATGAACGAATGGACACGGGGACGGGACAGGACAGGACAGGGATAGGAGCTGATAGGATGGGATAGAGAAGGAACGGCAGCCAGAACACCCGGAGACATTTTAAATGTGGCGCAAAAGAACGATTACAGGTTGTCCCGTTGCTGCAACCGCCGCAAAAAGACCACAGACAACAAATGGGGCTACAGGGGGATAGAGGGAGGAGCGGAGGGGGAGGGGGAGGGGGAGGGGCGGAGGTCGACGCTTGCGGTTACTGCGGCAGTGGGAGTAGGAGTGGGAGTGGGAGTGGGGCTGCGGAGGAGGTGTAACCATTGCCAATTCAAGCGAAAAGTTGGCGCACTTTTCCATTTCCGAGCAGAGGGACCTGGCCAAGACGTGCCGCTAGTTTAGCAGAGGTGGAGAGTGAATGGGATGGGGGCGGTGGGTTCTGGTTAAGAACCAAAGCGCTGGCATGCTAGTTCCGGCAAACGTGGGGGCTGAAAAATATCAGCAAAACTGTCAGGAAATTACAGGAAAATGAAATAAATGAAGATGGATACGCAATTTGAATAGCGTTGAATTGGTTCAGCAGCGTTGACAGTGTCACGAAGGAGCAGCAAGGACATGCTCCAGTTTTACCTTTAATCGCAATTGAATTGAAGTGTGTCTTGTGATTTACTTCAATGGCTAATAATAGAGGTTAAAGTTAAAACCCAGCTAAAAATGTGACTAAACTACTTGCCAGGGGCAAACCCAATGCTGATGGCTATTTGTGTAAACAAGGTGCCAACTTGGCCCGCACCTCAGGTTCCAGCTCGGGCTCTGGCTCATAATTCGTCTAATAAATCCAAGCACAACTGCTTCGGAAATCGGCAGGCAGCAATCTCGAGCAAATTACACGCAAATGCAAATCTGGCAGTGAAGAGGCCAATTCGGGAATGCAAGCTAATTTCGCTTGGTAATTAGCATGCGAGCATTGCACAGGCTCTGGGCTTAGGTCAGGTTGGGTCAGGTCAGTTGAGGGGTCAGGTGAAGTGAGCTGTGCGCCCTGAGCTCGAGCTGTTGCAATAAATTGGCGCCCCGCTGCTGCTGCTGCTGATAAGCAATAACTACAAACGCCATTGGAATGTTTAGCTGGGATGAACAAGGAGCACTTGAACTGAATGTCGAGGGTTGGCGGGTTTAAAGGTGGGAGGACTGTGTGCATTCAATTGATTGTTCTGGCCAAGACTCACTAATTAGAAGTTGGCCATAATCATAGCCTGTATTTAAGCCCTTTCAATCTATGCTCTACCAACCTGGCAATTATAGCCGTGATAAGCAATTTGAGCCCAATGAAAAAAGCGATAAGCTGTAAAACTTGTTATATAAAGCAAAACTTTGCCAGCAATTAAAATCAATTGAGAGCTAAAGCTTCTATTTATTTACTAAGCTGAAAAGTTGTTAGTTTATTTTTGTTTTGCCCTTCGAGCACTTCAATAGATTTTCTATTTAAATACTATAAAATGCGTTGAATGCTGAATATAAACAACAAAAGTTCAGTTTAGCATCAACGATTTTATACTGCTCAAATTCCACATGCAGTTTCATTTAAAATGTTTGTTTAAGTTTTTGCCATTCATTATTGCACTTTTGACTGCCTGCATTGAAAAATTTAAAGGACTATTCATTATTATTGTCTTATCTATGCTGCACACGCAGAACTTTATTTATATGACACACAAAAGCGTATAACGAATTTCAAATGCACTTTATAAACTCAACTTTGAAAATAAAAGCTTTTTTCCAAGGAGTAATTGTGAATAATATAAGTTTTTAGTATATATATGACTATGATGTGTGTACTAACTATAACTATATAAAGCGCATCTATTATTGTCAAAATCAGCTGCTTTTCTCAAGGGTATTCGAATGTCGTTGCAGTCCAGATAGCTTTTAATCTTTGCATTGTCTAAGCTCTTATTACATGGTCGTATTGTTCGGAGAGGGCTTAGGCGGGATTATGGCTTAGAGCATGAACAATGCAAGAGTCTTCGACGCCTGTATTCCAGCACACACAATCAAACACACACGCACACGCACACGCACAAGTGCAACGTGACGTATGCGCAACGCATTCTGCTGAGGCAGTCAAAGTTGCTAGCTAATTGATTTCAGTTTTATCCCAGCAATGTTTTAAGCACTGAGCTAAGCTACTCTTCCAGTCTGTCGAAGATAATGAGCAATTGTTCTCGCAGCGCTTCAATAGCTAAGGATGTGGGCGCCTCTCTTTGTCTCCTTTCGCAATTCACTGAATGTTGCACATGCTGCACAAATATTTTCCTAATAATTTTGCAACTATTTCAATTGAATTATGAAATATGCCAGAGTAGCTCTTGCTTTGTTCTTGTGTGTCCACACACACACACACACACACACACACACACACACACGCACACACAGTACTCAATTATGCATACAATTTACATATGTCTAAGATTGGAGCACAGCCAAAGCTACACTTAGCAACAAATTATATAAATTCTTGAAAATATTCATAATGAGATTCATTAAATTTGTAGAATAGATGCCAGACCATTTGGATTGACATAGTTATGTGAGACTTAAATGCTTACACGGCCTCTCTAGAGACTTGTAGCCTTAACTCGAGCCTAATCTGCTCTTCTGTTTCAAAGAAAATAGAAAATTCGAAATTGCTGCAGACTCAAATTAGTAACTGTTATAGCAAAATAGCCAAAACCTGAAGAAACAAACATCGGATAAGTTTTGACAAAGTTATGGAAGTTTGAGTGTCTTATTATGTGTTGCCAACTGTCAATTCGAAAATGGAAGGATGCCTTATTATTATTTGTAATTCATTTGCAGTAAGTTTAAAATGTAGTATTTTATATTGCATGCAAAATCAAGAAATGGGTTGCACAGTGTAATGAGCACAGCAACAAGAGAACAATAGGTAAAGAGTGACTGAGACAGAGAGAGAGAGAGAGAGAGAGAGATAGAGTGTGAGGACAAGAGAATCAGGATGCAGGCCGACAACGTAGTCTATAAATTAAATGCCACAACAGACCAAAAACACAATGGCAAATTGTTGTTGTGTTTGTTGTTGTTGATGTTGTTGTTGTTATTGTCATTTGTCTGTGCGTGTTGTTGCGTAAGCGAGGACAAGCGAGTGCCTTGTTTATTATACATACATATGTAGAGATGATGCTCGTAACATTGTTAACCAGTGCGTATGAGTGATATTTAATTATTATGACCCCAACGCATATTTCAAACGTGGCCACAGTTACATTTATTGGCAGTGCATAAGCTGACCGCCTCTTTCACGCAAATAGTTGGCCAGCTTGTTAACTTATTTAATTATGACAATCAAATGTAAGCGAGCCAGACGAAGGACATTTGCCATTTGCCATTTGCCAAGTTGCTCGCATAAGTTTTTCGGCTTGTTTTCAATTAAACTGCAACGCCTGTGGGAGCCGAAAGCTATTGCAACATATGGCGGCAAATTGAATAAGTTTATGGGCCATGTGCTTTGCAAATTGATAAGCCAACAGTTGAAATTGGCTTTGATTTTGGCAGTTGCTGTGCGAAAAGTTGTTTGCAAGAAAAGTTACACAGCCCAAGTTTGCCTCAAAACAGTGAGAGAAAAAACAGGATAGCGGAATGAAATAGAGAAGCAAGGCTGGCTGAAAGAAGAAAACTTCGCTTAGAAATACCAAAAGTGTATGAAAGCTAATCTTAAATATTATTTAATACATTTCTAATGATACATCCACTTTCCTGGGAATTATGCAAATTTGTAAAGCTAGGCTAGCAGATATTTTGCATCAAATATATAGTGTGAAGAAACGTGCCTCAGAAATATCAAAAGTGTAAAACTGCTTATTATTGAGCTAATCTTAAATATTATTTAATACATTTCTAATGATACATCCACTTTGCTGAGAATTATGTAAATTTGTATATAGTATGTTTGTATATATAGTGTGTATAGTATGTTTGCATGTGTGTGTGTCTGCTAGATTGTGCTTATCAGAATGCTTTCATCATAACAGGCAACTGAGAAAATCTGTCCACCCACTTTGTGCTGCTTTAACTATCGCCTGTCATTAAATTATGCATTTGCGCAATCACTTCCTAAAATATGCAAAGCGCTGTTGACTAGAAGAGAGCTGTGGAGGGCTGTGGGCTGAGTGTGGCAGTGTGTGGCAGTGTGTGAGTGTGGCGCGTGTTGCATGCCTCATTGCGATGCAGCAGCAGCGACTGCTTCCGCGAATTCACTGACTTCGCCGCAAGTTTCGAGAGAGCTTGCGTCGCTTGATTTGCCTTCTTCCTGCCGTTGTCCTGCGCTGTTCGCCTTCTCTTCACGTCGCTCACATGCCGGAAGTTGATAAAGTGCCTGCCAGTGGCGAGGAATGCCGCGGCGTGTTAAGGCGGGCAGTGGGAGGGGGCGTGAGGGGCGTGGCATCTGCCTTTCTCACTCTAGACAACTCGCGTGTGTTCTCGCGTCGTGTCTTTATTTAAGTATTACACACACACATGCAGTCGAGTGTGCGGAAATGCATTTAGACCACGCCCCCCAGTCAGCGACAATGCAACAGATAAATATCAGTCATTTGTTTTTCGATTCACAATAGAAAAGCCATCGGATTGCAATCACTGTCGTATGTCATCATTATCTGCAGGCAACTGCATTAATTAGAGCAGCTTTGACTGTGGCAAACTGACAGAACTATGCGCTGCTTTAATTTAATAACAGAAGCCAAAGAAATGCCATCAACCATATTTTGCAGCCAAAGAAGTTCTTTTCAGTTGCTATTCAAACAATCAAAACTCCCCTAACTTGGTCAAAACTTATTCGCTTTTCGATCCCGAGGCAGTTTTGATCGATCCTAGTGCTCCTTTTTGCATCTGCATTTAAATTTCAAAAAGGTATGTAATTTTATAAATATTGTATTTGTTGAAGAGCATTCGAGTTACTTTGCGTACTTCAGTTTCTATTTTTGCTCTGTTTCATTAATTTGTGGCTTTAACTGATTTTTTGTCCGTTAGCAGACTTCGCATAAATCACGCATACGCAACGTTGCATCGCGCACAGCTTTGACAGTTCATTAAATTTTCATCAATGGATGCAGCAGCTCGTGCTGAAATTTCTCTATCAATTTTTATGCCATTTTCATTGGATTTGCTAAATTAATGCTGCATGCGAGTAGATAGCGTTAATTATAGCCCATAAATCAGCAGGACTCTTATGCAGAGAATTGCCGGAGAGGGGGGGCACAGAAAGGGTATAATGCGTTGGATTTATGCGGCAAGCGCAAAACAAACAGTTGCAACAAAGCAACAACAAACCAGACCTGAATAAATACGCACTGTTAACAAAGAGAGCGACAGAGAGACTGCGAGAGAGAGAGAGAGAGAGAGAGAGGAAGCTAGCTGCATGCCAAATATAATTATAATTAATATATAATAATGATGCTGTTGTATCAAGTAGAGCCAATAAAATAGCAAATACCTAGCAAACTAACAAGCCGAAGTCAGAGCTGATGCTCATGATTTAATTCTTGGGGTGCTTCCGTTTCACTTTGGCCAGTTTAAAGCAATCAATTGCTGCGCAGCCAGCAGGCAAATACCAAAGAGAAAACACCATCAAATGCCAAATCCAAACAGAAATCAATCAAAAAAACTAACCCCAACCCCAAGACCAGCCCCAACGCAACAAACAGCAACAACCAATCAAAGAAAGAACTTCTTTCAGCTTAGCACATTCGGAGGAGCGCAAAAGCAGCAGGAGCAGCAGGAGCAGCACTTGGTTCAATCAAAAGTAATACACATTACAGAGAGACATGTTTACCCTAGCTGTATTTGCCAACGGGCTGCAGCTTTCCGGAGGAGCAACTCCCTTTTAGCTGGAACAGCTGCTGCTGCTGCTGCTGTGAATATATGTATGTTTGAAATGCAAAGTTATTTTATGTGATGTGAAATTGGAATTGCTGTGAAAGGGAAGTGCAGCGTTTGTCACGCCAGCGATTCATCATCGTCATTGCCATCTACAGCTCATCGCCATCGCCATCGCCAACGCCAACGCCATCATCATCATTATCAACAATCGATTCAAATGGGAACTGTCAAAACACTGGAGCTGAACCAATTGGTGATCTGGCGAATGAATTCGGTCACTATCAAAGCATTCACAGCAAAATAACAGAGGGTAGTTCACTACGAATACTATTTTACTTTCCATCTAAGCTTCCCAGTCACAATACTTCGCTCAGCGTGACTTGCTGCTCAGCTCTAGGGACAAAAACATAAAAATCAACCAGTACTACTTACGCTGACATTCATTTGAGTGCCAGGCGACTAGTCTAAAGATATTTTGAATATATCGAAGTAGAAATGTGTGTGCGACTGCTGCTGGTGTTCCTTTGCTTGCTTCCTTCTGCCACTCTACCCCGCACCACTGTGTCGCATATCAAAGGCAGGCCAAATTGCAAAGCATTTCCCCTCCAGAGAGAGAGAGAGAGAGAGAGGGAGAGAAGAGGCTCCGAGTTTGTTTGGTATGTGTGGAAATTGTCACTTGAAAATTGCCAAGCAGAAAGGAAGAAGTATCGATGCATTGCAAGGCTTGGCATATCACTGGATTGGAGTGGAGTGGAGTGGAGTGGAGTGGGTCCTGTGAGTGGGTTTCCCATTGTGTGCTGGCTTAGCTGCCACTACGCTGTTTGTCAGTTCGTTTCTCCTGTTGCTGCTCGACTCAACAATGGGCTACTTATCGGCACCCACAACGACATCTATTTACCTACACACTCTCCCTCTCTCTCTCTGACTTGTACCTAATATGCCATCGAAGTGATGCTGTCAGCTGGCCCATGATTGATGAGTCCCCAAACAAGAACAGCAGCTGCTGTTTGCTTGACCAAAAACCAATTACAATGCCTACAAAAATATTACACAATTATAATAAGTAATTAGTCAGAGTCGCCTTTAAGCTGCCCCCTCCTCCCTCCTCCCTCCTCTCTCCATCAAGCTTTTACCATAATTAAAATGGAAACGAAATGGACGAAAAGCCCTTTCACGTTCATTTCGATTACGTGGCCCCATTGGGGCGCCTAAATGTAGGCAATGCTAATTTGCATATTTTAATATCGAGTGCGCATATTAAATGCACAAAGTTTTTGCCATTCGACGCCCAATTAAAAGTGGCTTAATTTCCGATGGGTAGATAAATGCATTCATTACAATCATAATAAAGTGTACGCAAGATATTGAGTATACGCCGAGCCTGTAAGTTAGCATTGAATTTGTGTCAAATTAAGTTGAATTTACTTTTATTGGCACAATTACAATTATAATAACAATTTGGCAGTTTAAGAGCTGAAGGAATTTCGCATTTTATCAAATCGAATTGGAAGTCGGTTAGACGCCGATTGTGAAAGACTTTACAAACATTAAATCAAGTATTTTCAAATCAATATTTCTTAATTTATGTGCCAATTATGTAAATTGTCAGAGTAAACAAGTTAGTTCAGTTTGAGCAGTCGAAACCAGCTGGTTTCTTATTGAGTCTGAACCTGATTAATATTTCAAGAGTAATGTTGGCTTATTAACATAAATAAATGATATTTATGCTGACTACTTTGTGGTTTTTTTTAGGCGTGTCTCAAATTTGACTTCAAAGTCTGTTGGGAATATAAAAAATTAGTTTCTTACGATGCTTCGACTGTATGTTTTGGTAGATTCTGCAGTTGACGAATCTATATATTTAATTTTTTTAATATCAATTAGTAACAGCTGCTATTGTAAAATTACGAAAACTAAAAGTAAAAGTTAAAACTATAAATTAATAAGGTTTCTAGAGAGCAACTAATAGTTGACAGTTCTCAACTCTACAGCTATCTGCATGTACAAAAAGCATAGCTGATAGTTATGGTCGCTACCAGCTGTCGAAAACATTTGGGCAATCATAAATTTTAATGACGAACGCGCATAAAATGCAAATCAAATGATATTAAAGTACCGCCTGCTGGCAGTCCTTTGTCCTTCGTCCTGCGTCCTAATGGGCTGCCGCTCATATAGGAACCGAGCCCCAGCATTTGGTAGGGGATGGCGATGTGTAACATGCCGTTTTTATGGGAAATTATGGAAATTGATTGCCAAGTGGTTGCCAATGTGGGGGATTATAAGGGTAAGGGAAATGCCAAATGGAAAATAAGCGCGCGAAAAGTTTGTCAACATAAAAAGTGTCATGAGAACTTCAAGTTGAAGCTGATGCTGAAGCTGAGTGATGTCTGACAAGAGTGTCTCCAGAAAGGGGTTGGTAGGTGACAGGAGACAGGAGAGATGTGTGTGGGAGGATGGACTCTGTCACTGACATTGATGATGACGTTGGCCATGGGCGTTGACAATGTTTGTCAACAGGCAGGCAGGCAGGCAGGATGGATGGAAGTCAGGCAGGAGTCTGACAAGACGTCCCCAAATGAAAAGAGACAGGCAAGGAGGAGTGGGAGGAGATGCTCTCAACTACACGTAGGGGCATCCCAGAGGAGGACGCGGCTAAGAAGCTGGGCGGAGGTAGTCGCAGCAATCCCTCAAGTGTTGAGTTTTTCCTTCTTTTCAGCTCGGCCATAATGAGCTGCAGTTTGCTGCATTTAATTGGCAGCAGGGAGCATCAAGGGTGGGGCTGGGGGGAATGGGGGGATTGGGCTAAACAGCAGCTGCAGTTGAAGCTGCTGGTTTTTGTTTGTGGTCTGCGCTTAAACTTGCCAAGTGGCCAAAAGTTTGGCACTTGCAATGCGAATGGATGCGATAAGCGGCACTTTTCCGGTTTTGTGTCTGCCACAGCAATTAAAGAGAAAACTTCTATGCGGCATTGGAATAGAAAGTGGAAAGTGGCAACAATAGAAGCGAAGCGAAAGGAGGCTAGCGATAAAAATGCGCTTAAGATAAGATTGAAATTTAAAAAGCGTATCGATAAGGGCTGATGAGACAAAAAAGCGAAGACAATTGATTTGCGAAGGGTTTGTAAAATTTAAAAAATTCAACTTACAATAAGTAAGTTGCAGAATTCAATTAAATCCAAGTCCTGCAACAGTTGCAACCGAAAACAGAAGCCACAACCACATTTTCACTTTGGCGTGATTGCTTTCCATTTTGGATATGGAAATGCCAAATGCCTAAGTAAGTAAGTTTTCTATAAAGATATTCAATGCATTTTTGTGCAAATAAAATGAAGTCGCTTTCCTTCTCCCGTCCCCAGACATGAAAAAGCATTTTGAATACTAGATGAAAAATGCACAGGGAATGCATGCAAATGAATTAAAACCATAAAATATTTGCAATCAAAACAAGAAAATGCCTCAGAAAGCATTTTGCAGGCAAGAAAAGCCCCAAACAACACAACTAAATGGAAAACCATGAAATAAATTTGCCATAAAATGTGAGAACAAGATTTACATATAAAAGCAACAGCAACAACAACAGTTGCCATTGCCATTGCCATTGCCATTGCAGTTGCAGTTACATTAAAGAAATTAAACTTCTCATGCATCCTTCGTCCTTTCAAGGGGTCCAAGGAGTGAGGGGGGGACCAGGACCGTTATGGCAATTGTTTGTGGTTCTGGCTCTTGTTCTGGTTGTGCTGCTTTGCAATGCCTGGGTAAACAACTTAACAACTTAGCCTCAAGGTGCCGGCAGCTGAGAGTCGACTCAAAGTCATATTTATGCTTTCATGCCACGCCCATCAGCTTCTCTGTTTTTCTTTTGTCAATTTCACATGCACAGCGCCGAATTGCTCCTGCAGGGCAAATATCCTGCGCACGGAAAACGTGCACAAGTCCTGGCCACTACATTGAGCTGAACAGGAAGAGGTGTGTCTTCTAGTATATGCATGCACATGGCAAACAAACAAACAAACAAGCAAACACAAAGTCAGGCAATGAGGCTGACTCTGACTTTGGAATCTGAATCTGAATCTGAATCAGATTCTCAATCGGTATCTGAGTCACAGTTTCTTCGGTCTACCTACCGAACAGCGAACGAACACATGCAAAAAGTTCAGCAAGTTATCAAAATTCATAGCTGGTTTTTCTAGATGCGCCTCAAAAAGGGTAGCATGTTTGCATAATGCCGTTTGTAACGCAGGTAATATGATTTATACATTTGCCTTTACATTTATTTGACTTTTATTTGTATATATTGTATATATTTGTGCAGAAAAATCTAAAAATTTGTATACATATGTTTACTTTTAATTTAATCACGCTTTTCAATAATAAAAACTATTCATATATTCTTTTGTTTTTTTGCTAATTGCCCAATTAAAACAATTTCCTCTCTCCCAGAAGTACTGGCATTACTTAGGGTATCTATAAGTCGATCACTCTTGCCATTTTGTTGTCTTTTGCTGCCTGCTCATTGTGGGCTGGCCAAACGCTTGCTGCTTGCAACTTGCAGCAACTTGCAGCAACTCGCATCAGCAGTAACAGCAGCAATAGAAGCAACAGCAGCAAAATGCAAAATGTGATTTAATGCGCTTTGGTGTCGCATGCTAATGAGGCAAGCACAAGTTTGTGCTGTACGTAGCTGCAGCTTTGTGGCACGTGCCACAAGCAACACGAGTTGCCCCCCAAACAACAACAACAACAACAACAGCAGCCACAAATAAAAAAGCAAAAAGAAACTGGGCCTATATAGCAGTTGTGTGCTTGGAATATCTAAGAATTATTATATGCTAAATAGTTTTTCTTTAGCTCCGTCTGATTTATAGAGTGAGTCGCAGTTGATGTCGTGCTAATTGTGTTGCTTTGGCCCTTTTGAATGCCCGCAACGTATCCGTCTCCAAACGTGAACGTGAACGTGACTCTCAGTAAGTGGGCCTGAAAACTGCTCATAGATCAAAGATTAATCATACGACGTGAGTTTCGGGTCAAGAAAAATAGGTTTGAAGCGATGCTTAGTTTTTGGGAAATATCTAAAGCTTAACTGTGCTCAAATTGGCTCTACTGTATTCAGCTATTTATTTATATTTTTATATATTTATAGTATAAATATTAGTAGTTTTTAATATGTATCGAGTATTAAATGGGAATCATAATTGATTTTATTTGTTACTGGCGATAATTTGCATTTAATTTCAGCATGTAAGCTTCTGCTTTAATTATTTGTGTATCTCCACAGTATTAACTCTTACCCTCTATGCAGAATAGTCTCTCCGATGAAAAGAATATTGATTTCAATTGGCAACACATTTATTGCCACAATCTGCAATCTCTTGTAATCAGATATTTACTTTTGCTTCTCGTATTACAGCTGACTGTAAATCTGACATCTGTTCTAAGACAACTTTACTAAACTTTTCATTCTCAACATGAGTTTTATTTCAATCAATATCAGCTCAAATATCTGAAATCTTTATTTGTATATTTTGTAGCATAATCGTGAATCTTGCCAAGGCAACTCCCACAAATTTTGGCCAACGACTAGAGCTAATTTAATTAAAAACTAACCACAACATGTGCGTCATGGTTGCTTTACAATTAAACGCCCTAAACGCGTTAAACTGAACATGCATGCCGAATAAGTCAATGACTTCAGAAGAGAGAGAGAGAGAGAACGAGAGAGAGATAGAGAGAGGAGGAAGAGACTCCACTTAAAGCCTTACTAGAATATTCATGCTGAGAAGAGAAGAGAAGAGGGCGGAACACGCACTTTAAGGCCAAAAAGCAAATGCACGTTGTGTGGAATTTAGCAACTTTCATAGCTACGCTTCGCTAACGCAAACTGATAATCACTCAATTTGCTCCGAGGCACAAAAAAACAAAAACTATGAGGTTCACTCAACTTCGCTTGACGATAAGGGAGTGTGGCAAGGGGGGCTGGGCAGGGGAAGAGTTGCAACGCTGTGGATAACCAAAAGAACCAAGAAGCCAACGCCTGCAAGCCATTTAGAATAACAACAGCAGGAGTGAAAGAGAGAGGGAGAGCAGGGGGAGAGGGAGAAGGAGTAGAGTGCACCAAATTGGCATTACCGTAGCAAAAGTGGGGTAAGGGATGCGGAGGGGGGGGGGCATCTGCCATGCAAAATAAATGTTGCAAGCGTAAACATTGCTTAGCGCTTGCAACAATGCGGGGCAGCAACACGTTTGGGCTGCTTTCAGCTTTCAGCTAAGCCAAATGCATAATGCAGCAGCAGCAGCAGCAGCCGCCGCAGAAGGTTCAAACCTGCAAAAAAGATGCAAAAATGGCAAATGAAAAACAAAGCAAAACATAAATGGAAAGCACTAGAGCAAAATTAGTTACGCCAAAAGCAGTTGGCAGTGGCAAGTCGCAAGTCGCAAGTTGCAAGTTGGCAGCGACGTTGAATGCTTCAGATGGATGCCATGCTAAATGTCTGCGGGGCACGATTATCATGTAAGTCGAGGCCACAGTCGAGAAGTGGCTATGGAGGTGGCACCCAGCACCCGAGACGAAATTGGATGGAATATACCACTACTACTTCTACTAGTGCCACTGCCCCTGCCACATACTATATGCATTGTTGCCACACACACACACCACTCACTTAAGTCCCTGCATTAGCGGCATCGGCATCAGCCTCAGCTTCAGTTGGAAAGTGTTGAGCTCGTTATAGCCCACCAGCTGCACATACATATATGCAGGGTATACTTTGCCTTTGGCTTTGGCCAAGAAGAGTTCTGTCTTGCAGCAGAAATTAGCTATTTATAGAATATATTGTTATCACTATTATTATAAGCATATAGTGTTGGCTTGCAAACTAGATAGCTAAGATCACAGTTGCAGCACAATTTTATTTTTAGAACTTAAAATTCTATTAACAAGAAAACTTAATTTTGGAAATGAAGTAATTTGTTTTCTTACCTATTGAAATTTCATTATAGCTTAAAATTATTACCAATGCAGTTTTTCTTTATAATATGACTTTTAGATAACTACGTTTTTCTTCATTTTTTTATAGTATATATAAAGCATTTAACATTTATATTATTTGCGTTAATCTTGTTAAATTTGCTAACGCTAATTCTACAGTAGTTTTTAAAAAACACTATCTTGAAAACTGTTGTAAGGCAAAATTTAAACTAAGAGTTTTAGAATTATGGTAAAACTTGTCGATTCTTATTGCGGGACATTCTTATGATTATTTATTTATTTATTACTCATATATATTTACAGCATTAGTTCTATAGAAGATTTTTAAAAACACAATTTTAAAACTGTATAAAGGCAAATTTGATGCAATAAAGAAAAACCAAGAATTTTTGACTTGAATGTAAAACTTGTCGATTCTTAATACGGGTCATTTTTGTTACCAAGCATCTACTTTATTATTATTATTCTTGTTATAATAATTAATATGTTTCCCAATTTAAGTCTTGATTGCTAACATAGAGTGTTAGAGCTTCGGTGTAAACTTATGCGTCGATTGATATTATTTTTTGCTACTGGCTAAAGCCATTTAGCATAATTCTAAAGTCAAGCCGCAAGTTGGCGGCCAAAATGTGGCCAAAATGCCGGAGTGACACTGCTGGCTGGCTGGCTGGCTGGCAGTCGTGGATCTGCAGAGGATGCGGATGCGGATGAGGATGAGGATGCAGTCATAGTCACTGTTGCAGTGGCAGCAGCGGTTGCATGGCTCAGTGCGCCTAAGCTCCGTTTGATGGTTGACGTTTCGAGGCGTCCATGGCCCGGAGGCGTCTCCTCTCTGTCTCTCTCTCTCTCTCTCTCTGTCAGCAGCAGACAGGAGGCAGCAGGCAGGAGGCATCGTCATCCATGGCCGTGTGCAACAATGCAGCCATGTTGCAACACTTGGTTGCGGATTTGGCGACATTGTCGCTTGATTTGAAGATTTCCAGCTGGCGACAAGTTATCAAGACGAACGTGACTGGCAAACAGTTGGCTTAACTTGCCACCACGAGCTGCAAGTTGCAAGCCAGCCAGCAGCCAGCAGCAAGCTGCAAGCCAGCAAGTTGCCACTGACAGGCGATAGGGCGATAGGGCGTTTAGTCTGAAATTGTGGCACAACTAAACTAGTGGGCACAACTTTGCGGTCTGTCTGTCTGTCTGTGTGTGTGTGTGTGTGTGTGTGTGTGTGTGTGTGTGTGTGTGTGATGCGAATGCTGAATCCTGTTCGCAGGCGAAGCACCGCGAGGCTAATCAAACTCTAGCAAAAACTTTTAAATAACAAAAAAAAAACTTTAGAAAATTGCCAAAGGAAAAAACCAGCAGAGCTGTGCTCGGTATACGTAATGTGATCCCAACCCTAACTACTAAATATTCTTATATTGGAAAGGTTCTTAAGCTATACAGCATATTCAGAATTACGAATAATTCCTTGAACTATTTTTATTATATTTTATTCTTGCCAAATCCATGAATCCAATCCATGAATATTTGATTTTCCCAAATTTATTTCAGCCATAAAGTCTCAGCTCATCATAGGCACAATTGGCCATTGAATATTTCCCATGTGATCCATTAACTAGACTATACTATGATGTGATGAGGTCATTATACTCTGCGCACAGTTCTATTCTTGCCATTCCCTACGAAAGGTTAACCGTAATCAAATCTGCCACACAATGATCATTAATGAACTGTAGTCTTACTCTTTTTTTGTCGGCCATTGCAAAAAATACAAATTGACTTTGCCTCGAATTGGCGAACAGGCGAATTGATAAAAGAGTAGATGAGGCCAGAATGATCATGGCGGATGGCAGAAGACAGAGGACAGAAGACCGAAGACAGAATGAGACTTCATCATAAAGGGCACTTGGCAAAGGTCGTGAGCATAAATTTCGAAATTGTTTTGACGTTATTAAAGCGTCGCCAGCCAGCTGAAGTCTGAAGAACACAATTCGCCAAAGAGCCAAAGAAGCAGACGAAGCCAGCGAAGCTAAGGAAAGGCATTGATGAAGTACATCAACATGAGCATCAGTGGCAGCCACAACCACTGGAGATGGCGATGGCGATGGCGACCTCATATGCCACAGGGCAACTTTTTGCTGGAAACTTATGGCTGCAGCAAAGGTAGGATTCGGGATGGAGGAGGAGTAGGAGGAGGAGGTGGAGGAGGGGGCGGACTCAGACCGGGAAAGCATTGTGCTCAACGGTCGGACTGGCTGCTTATTGAGAGTGGAGTTGGAGTTGGAGTTGGGCTGCTGGGGTCGGAGTGGAGCGGAGCGGAGTGGGCCTGGCGATGCTGTGCGGGTGATAAGTAACATGAATCACGTTTTATTTTGCCTTTGGACTTTAACGATGCAGTCGCCGACGTGGGCTGAGGATGCTGCTCACAGCTCTGTGCTGACTGCTCTCTGTTGACTGGCTCAATAGCTGACTGACTTGGAAGTTTGCCTAGAACTGGGGTTGGCACAGCGACCACGACTATAACTGCGACTGGGACTTGGACTGGGACTGCGACTGGGACTGGGACTGTGACTTCGGCAAAAGGTCAGACCGGTGTACAAGTCCCAGCTCGTAGCTCTTACCGAGTGTTCCCAATGAGCGTCGTTGAGCTGCAATTTTTATTTTTATTTACCTTTTGTGTGTGCTGTGAGCGTGGAGTTCTGTATTTTTTTTGTACTTTTGTATTATGCTCGGAGCGTTTTTCAGTTCCTTTTCTTTTGTTCGCTGCCTCCGCCGTGGAACGTGAGAATTTAATATTTCTTTTCATTAGCCACGGTTCGAAGCAGTTCAGCAGCTCTGCTCATGGCTGGGACTGGGTGTCTGCACTTTGGACTCCAAAGTGTACCAAAGTTGTGCCCACAATGTTGCTTTGCTAACTAGTAGTAGATGACAGACTGACGACTGACGACATTTACAAACTTCATGGTTCTATTTAGAAAAAAGGTCGCACCAGCTGTGAAACAAATGGCAATATTTGATTTACAGCTGAGCATTCGAGAGCTTTTGCAAGGCTGAAATATTTGGTCAAAGATAGTCGAGTGAATTGTGGAATAATTGCTGGCCTATGGAACCACAATCATACATATAGTTAATATACCCCATATGCTAATTTCAACTTGCTAACTCTGCGGATTTATTAATATAATTTTATATATAAAACCATCTACTTTACTTTGCCCTCAGTTCGAGCCAACTTTGCTTTAAGTAAGTTTTCTAAGTCTATAATTAGAGCATATTTCTCCTTGTTAGCCCTTTGAAAACTAATAATCTGAAAATAATCACAAATATATCAAAATTGAGTGCTTGCATCCTTTCTCTTACTCTGCCAGCTTGGTTAACTTAAGCTTAAAGCTAAACTCTCCTCTCCTCTCTGCCAGCTCTCTCTCTCTCTCTCTCTCTCTCTCTTTTGATGAGAACTCACTTGTCCGTTGTCCTTCTCAGTCAGACTACTGCTTTTGGGTGCTAAAAAGAAATTATGACAATTAAGCGAAGCACGCGCCATTCGAAACCGCAACATAAATCAGATTAAGCCCACTGGCTCCCATTGAGCCCCGCAGCTCCAGCCCCACTCCCAGCCCCACCTCCAGCTCCAGCTCCAGCTCAATTCGAGTCCATGGAATGTGACCGCATGCTGACAGCCTTTGTGGCAGTGGCTTTAATTACTCAGCGTGGCCAAAAACAACTTTTTGGCCACCTGCTGCATGCTTTACGAGCATATCTTAGTGGCGCCAAAAGGACGCACATACTCCCCCCAGATCCACCAGATCCTCTAGCAGTTGAGCTTAGTTTAGTTAAGTTTAGAGCACAGCGTGTCGCCTCATCAGTGCTCGCCTTTTATGGCATTCGTGCATTAAAATTTGTTGCCTCTTTGTTTCCTCGTACAACTCGCATTTGAATACATCTATGGCAAAACACACAAATACACAAATACACAAATTTATGCGCCAGCACTAAAAACGCGCCAACTTTATCCATAAGCCCGCAAAAGTTGAAAGGCTGCCCAATCAGTTAGCTCTGAGTTATGCGCCACTTTTTGTTTGTCCGTCCTCTGGCAAATAACAAAATGGTATATTAGGTTGATCACATTTTAATGAGCAAACAATTTTTGTGCAAACTGCAAGTCATTTTTATTTAGTTTCCTTTATATATTTATGTACCCATAACTCAAAATAGTATTACTTTCTTCATTTTTATAACTCATTTATTTTTAATAAATAAAATAAGTATATTTCACCACAGATAATTGACTTTTATTTAAGTTTTTCAATATATTTAATAGTTCTAAATTTAATTTGAAATTTTAATTTTTCTTTTGTGTCGACTGATTTAGTTCGATATTAAATAAACAAATACAAATGTGATCTATTTGCATTCATACATTTGATATATGTATTTTCGGCAGTACGGGTATTTCAAAGTCGGGTTGAGCTTTCGTTTTGCATTCGTTGAGCCTATCTAGTAGCTCATTTCGTCAAATTGCCAGCGATAACTATAACATTTTACAACATTTTCAGCATCGAACTCAATTCATTGGCAGTTGAAAGTTTGCTAAGCCCCTTAGCCCCCCTTTAGCCCCCTTTGGCTCTATCTGTAGAATAAGTAGGCGCTGTGCATAAACAACTCAACTGTTTTCTCAGCTTGGCAAATTTACAGACGATATTTTCATTGCGTTATTTGCGATGCCATTAAAATCGATTTCGGATATGACCGCCCCCCAACCCCGCCCCCTGGAAAAGTTTTTGGCCAACTGTCATTAGTATTGTTAGTGAGCGCAGGGAAAACTTTATCAATTTGTGGGCGTGGCAGTTGGCTGTTGGCTAATAATTTATGCCACCCCCGCAGTGGACAGAGGAGGGCAGCAGGATTCGCTAATGGCATTGTCGTCCTGTCGTCCTGTGCCCCCGAACATGAGTCATCACTAGTGAAGTTGCGCCACGCCCCCTTTTTGGCACTGGGATTTGGCGTTGCTCGCATTTCAATTTGTGTCCATTCATTTCGGAGCGATTGTTTGTCTTCATTTCCGATGCTTAACTCTGATTGACATTCATGCCCCATCATTTATTCATTTGGCGCCGTTTTAATCCCGAAAAGTTGCAAGATGTCAGAGGCGGCAGACTCCTTGTCGAGTCCTTGCCCAAAATTTAATTGACTCTGCTTCGAGTGAAATTAGCAGGCCACAAAAGTGGCTGGCTGCAATTGTCGGCAGCTGACAAATATTGGCACTGCCATTAGCCCCCAGCCTCAAGCCCGAACCCCCTTTCAACACTTGAAGATTGCTCTGATTCTTTTGGCTGGCTTCTCGACAGGATTCCTTGACGACTGCTGCGCAATTTGCTGCGATTTGCAAGCGAGCCCCAGAAGAGAAATTGTGCCAGGAGTTGCCCTCGATGGGGTTGTTAGCTGGTCGAGCAATTAACTTTGCCATTGTGAGTGCCCCCAACCCCAACCCCCAACCCCAACACCACCCCCACCTCCTTCCATCCCCACTTACCAAACTAGTTTCTGGAATAAACCCAGTGGTCATGAAATTTCATTGAGCTGCAGTTGAGCGCAGCTGTTGAGATTTGTGTGGCCTCTTAGATTAAAGAAGCGCTATTAAGCTATTAACTAGCTGGCTTTCTTCTACTCAATCTGCTCTATCAAGATGTTATTACACAAACAAACAACTTACAACACTGTCAAAGAGCTGCACAAAGTGTAACTAGTTTTTTTCTCTTCTGGACATTGCCTAATTGAAAATTGCAATTAAATGCGTTCGCAGTTTTTTGCTGCGTTTTCGCTTTTTGTGTCTGCTCGATTTTCCAGCTGTCTGCCAAAGTATTTGCAATTAATTAAACGAAAAGCTCTTTCTTTATAGTTGCTTTATACATTTTACACTGTGACAAACATGTTATTTATCACGGCACAAAAACAATTTGAAATCCTTGAATGTGAGCTCACTGCAAACTCTTTGAAACTTGACCAGACCAGATGACCAGCTGACCAGATGAAGTTGCTCTCATGTTGACTCCTCGAAAGCTCTGCGAACCTTATCCAATTCACGCTTCCTGCGAATCTGGGCAATGTTCTTGCGAGCCTTTACCGTTAGCCGCAGTCCTGCCTGCAGTTGATACTTCAGCTGTTCCTTGATGTATTCCCAGGCATCGTTGGCTGCAAACCATATGGTATTCACATATCGGGAGAGGTCCGACTTCACTTCCGGATTGGCCTGCTTAAAGAGATTCGTGTTCACGTAGATGTGAGCTATGACTATGACTAGGATGGTCACACAAATTAACAATTTATTAGCCATACTGCCAAAGTTTATTTATACATATATGGGTAGTTATCAAATCAGCCGAACTAAAATACTGTTTCAATCGTAATACTCGATGTGAAATGAGTTTCATGGCTGCCTCAGCTTCGCAGGCTTACACCAAATATCCTCATCATAAAATGCCAGAAAAGTATGCTACGAGTTAACTGAAAGCGGATCTGAAACACACAACTATCGCGTTTGTCTTCTTGGGGAAGGCGAAGGACGAAGAGAGAGAGAGAGAGTGGAGTGGGGGATCTCTGTCTCTCCCTCTTTCTCTGCCTGTCTTTAGGGGCGTTCACATTTGTAGCTGCCTCTTTTTACTACCCTCGCGCTGTTGGCACTTTTATTTTTAGTAACTTCCAACTCGTGTGTTTTCTTTATGATTTTCACGCCGCCACACAGAGAAAAAGTGCAATACAAATAATAAAAGTGGAATGGAAAATGTTCAAAGTAGTCAAAACGCACTGTAAATGCTCTAGAAAATACAAAGAATTAGGATTCGTTTTATGGTTTATCTTATTAAACATTTAACCCAACTATTTAGCTAATAATTGCAAGCACAAAGCTATTTACCAAATATTTACAAATAATATGCTATATAAGAAATATATGTGTACATTTTAAATAATTATGTTAAATCCTAAGTCCAAAGAGCTCATAGAGTTTTATTGTATAGACTGTGCATTCAATAATTTATAGAATTTGTTTTGGATTTACCTACATTATGTTTAGGATGACACAATGAATGGATCTGTCTGTCTGTCTGTATGTACGGAAACTAGTCCCTCAGCTTTAGAGCTATCGCAATGAAACTTTGCACAGCTACTTATTATTCAAAGGGACAGCACATTTGTCGGAATCGTTTGGATCGGATCGCCATAACTTATAGATGCCACACAACTGGAAGTCGGTTTTGGTAAAATCTGTCCTCATATTCGAAAAGAGTATACAAAAGCAATTTGATCCTTTTAACCTTGTCTTATTTTGCTTCAACTTGCTTCAGTTGCAACTTTATGACTAGCCTGTTGTACTCTCACTCATTTAGGGCATTTGAAAACTTACCTAGCCAAATAGGAAAGTTCATTGCAAAAACATTTTTGCCACATTAACGCTTACACACGCCTGCGCCATTTTGTGCCGTGTGCAGCACACATTCAGACACACACACCACACACACACACACACCACACACACTCGCATACACATACCTACACACACATTAATAACTTTTTTATGGCGGTCACATAAAAACGCAACAAAACTCGCTGGCATATTGAATGTTTTTTGCTTTTTCTTTTTTGGGAAAAATAACTTTTGCTTGCTCTTGGCTGCATTTGTAGTTGTTGCGTGTGTACTTGTTATTGTTGTTGCTTTTATTGTAGTTGTTAAATCGCACACGTGTTCTGTAGAAACACAGCGCCATATCCTTCATATCCTTGCGTATGTATGTACATACATACATATCCCGCTGTGTGCCTGTTTGCTTTTGCTTTTGGTTAGAAGAGAAAAAAGCAGCGCAGATTTCTGGCCGTCGTTTTTAACTGCAATTTGTTGCTAAGGCGCTTAGGCCCCCACTGCCCGCTGTCCACCCCCCTCTGGCCCCCTGGATCCTTGCACCTACGCAGCCGTGCAGTAGTCCTGGCGTTTATTTGCACACATGTGTGTGCTTCACTGTGGTGCTTTTATAGTCGTAGTATTTAGAAAACAAGTGTTATCAAAATTATATGGGCGTATGTTCTCTCGCCAGTGGGTGGTGGGGGCAGGGGGCAGTCCCACCACGCCCCACCACTCGTAAATTTCAACGCTTACGGCAATGTGGCTCAAGTGTGGATCGGAAGAGCACAGAGTGGGGCTGGGGCATAGTGGGGCATAGTGTACCAGCTGTAGACAAAGCTGCGGGTGTTGGCAAGTTATGATTGAATTTGAAGCTGCTTTGTGTTGCAGCGTGGCAAGTGTGTGGGGCAGGGGCAGCAACAGGATCAGGGGCAGAGGTGGGGCAAAGGATAAGCCTGTGCTTTAGTTGGTTGTAATGAGAAAAGTTTGTTGGTCGAATAACATGAGACAAAGTGCTTATTGTCTGCAATGCAATTAGTTGATGTTAGCAGATGAGTGCCACAAATGCCAGCTAACAACAAATTGTTATTTTAATGAACTGCTCGCACTCAATTCATCTTATATACTACTATATACAAATATATGTTTGTAATTCCCATATTAGCAGCTCTATTAAAGTATATTTAAGGCTTATAGCTGCGAGAGCCTAAATGATTATCTGAAACACAAACCCGAAATGAAAATGCATTTCACATTCAGTCTTTAACAATAAAATAAAGTTTTATTTGTTCATATTGGTTTTTGTTTTCGTTTTTGTTTTTGTTTTTGCCATTTGTTATTTGTTTTGATGTTATTTAATATGTATACACACTTATAATTGTTTGTTCGCTTTATGGTTTTGTTGTTGTTGTTGTTGTTATACTTTGTTCTCTATTTTACATTTTGCGACTATCATTATTGAAATGCATTTCAATTGCATCTCATGCTTCAATTGTTCACTTAAATGCTAGGCGAATTATTTGGACTCTAATTACCAAAATTAGTATCGAAGTTGTACATTAATTAAATGCGCAAAAAAACAAATTTCTAACAGTAGTTATTTTATTTTTCGGGGGAGGGGGCAAACCTCTTTAACAAGTAGATCATTTAAATGGCAGTTTTTCATTTGTTGTTCACTTTTGTTCAATTACTTTGCTTCGTAATTAATTAATTAATTAGTTTTGCAATTGAATAAATGAGGGCCCCGTTCTTAAGTGTTATGACTACAACGTCATTAAAAAGTTAATAAAAAAACGCGTTTGGCTTTAAAAATTAATTAGTTGTAACAAATACATACATAAATATACAATATAATTATAAGTTTCGCTTTAAGTTTAGCACATGGAGGACATTTATTGCTACATAATACATTTATATATATAGTAAGTAGGTTAATTTTCTTTTTCTTCATACATATGAATAATTAATTATATATATCTATATATATATATGTATATGGTTTTTACTTTACATGTAGTTTTAAATTACGTTTTAAGCATTTTTATTTCTTAGTTTTTAGCGCTTTTTGCTCTTTTTTTTACTTTTTCTCATTAAATTTTTACGAATATTTTCTTAAAATATATTTGATGTGAAATTTGACTGCAGTTGCCATGAATTATGAATTTGTGGTTGCCATAAATAAATAATGTGAATTTAATGCGGACACTCATGTGATTGAGTTGCCATAGAAACTGTGACTGTGACTGCGACTTTGGAGTCAAATGCTGTCAAATTTCACACCAGTTCTAGTGCTTAAAGAGTTTATACACACATCGGTGCGTATACTTAATTAACTGTAGGGCACATTTAAAGCTTTCACAAAAAACCTACTTAAATGCAAACTTATTCGAATGCGAATGCGTCTGTGGAGAAGTGAAAAGTGAAAGTGAAAGTGAAGTAAGCAAGCAGCGAAATGTTCGTATACCAGTTGAAAGTGCGTTTGAGTCAATAACAACTAGGATGCTAGGATGCTAGGATACTAGGATACACTTATCAACTAAATGCTCAACTTATGCGCATAGTTTTGGTTCAACAAGAAAGCGACGCTCTGCTTTCAAAAACATGTAACTAAATACTAAACAATAGCTTTTGATTCTGCTGGTTGGTTGGGTTGGGTTGGGTTTTAGTTTGGGGTTATAGATAGATGAACTTTATACAAAGCTTGTATGAGAGGCTAATAAGCTACGACTACGACTGCGTTTTGAAGTACTATGTATGTAGGTTCGACTGTCTCAGTGTTGGGCAGGTGGTGGTCGGTTGGTGGTGGTGGTGGTGGTGGTGTTGGTGCTAGTGGGGTTGGGTCTCTAAGATTCTACGTGCTAGAAGCCAAGTAACTCTCGTTAGCCGCCACCTCAGCCGCCGCCGCCGCCGTCTCATACTAGACGTACGCCTGGGCCCGGGTGCGCGGCTCCTTGCCCTGGAGGCGCTCCACGAAGTTGCGCCAGCTGACCATTGTCTTGCTGGAGTAGAGCCAGACGCTGGACGTGACGCCCACGAGCATGGAGCACAGATACTTGACCATGTAGATCTGGAAGATCGGACGCGCCTCCGCAGTGCCGGGCGGCCGTGCTGCCGGACAGGGTATGGAGAAGGGCTTGCAGATGTCGCGATGCCACTGGATCATCCACTCGTCAAAGTTGTAGTACTCGTAGAACAAACAGCCCAGCAGCCCCAGTGCCGGCAGTATGAACAGGCCCGAGAAGAAGCCAATCCGCAGCATGAGACGCTCCAGCTTGTCCGTTCGCTTCCCGTCCGTCTTCATCACGGTGCGGATGCGGAAGAGCGAGATGAAGCCGGCCAGCAGAAAGAGAGCGCCGATCGACAGATAGATGCACAGCGGCAGTATGAGAAAGCCGCCCAGAGAGTGGGTGTCCAGTTGACCCACGAAGCAGACGCCTGACAAAATGTCACCTGAGAAGGAGTGTGAGAGAGAGAGAGAGAGAGAGAGAGAAGAGACAGAGAGCGGGAGAGTGAATATTTTTATTTAGGTTACTTTTAGATCTTAAGAATACAAATATTACAATCAATATATATAGATTAGTTTAATTTTCTTATTTATTTTACTATTAGTACTTATAGGTATTTTAGTGAATAAAATATTAGAAGTAAGATCGCTTTTAAATATTGCTAGCTTAACAAACTTTCTGAGAGTATATATTTGTATATAGCTTACTTTTAGATCAAAAGAGTAAAACTATTACAATCTTGTAAGGTAGTTAGTTTACGTTTCTTCTATATTATGTGCAGTATCTGTTAGTATTTTAGTAACTAGTTGTAGAATAAAAGCTTTCATTATATCTTAATACAACGGTGTAAGCTGATTATTTACAATTTATTTATCTTTTACCTAACTTTCTGTGAATAAATTCAATTTGACAAATTGCGCTAACGGATAATACTTTTATTGCTCATTATATATGCGAGAGTATTGAAAAGAGAAGTGTCTCTCAACATTATACTATCCAGAGTATCATAAAGAGTAGTCTATCTCAACACTGTATTTGCCAGAGTATTATGTTTTCTATCCAAGAGCTCAGCAGCTGCATTATTTACATAATGCAAGTGAGTTGACTTAACTTACAGTCAATCAAAAGCAATACAGAACTCAAAAACAGTCAAACTTCTCGAACTCGGATAAAACTAAGTCGCATTTAGTGTAAATTGACTGCTTATGACGCTTAAATACGCATTTCTATATAAATTTCTTTCTTTGATGCGAACTTTATATGCACAAAGTCGTATTTCTTAGCGTTCAAATAGTTGAGTAGAAATGCGACACCATTTCTTAGCCTCTACTCAATGTTAATTGTTAAACAAGAGTGCTATAAATTATAGCTAAATGAGAGCGTTTAGAGTTCTTTGGAGAGGACTTTGAGAGACCACAACTACAACAACAACTACAACAACAGCACAATTGTCACAACTTGCTGCCATTTGCGCTTGTTTGGCTGAGCCACATTTGGTTTGCATTTGCATAGACAAGTAATCCGCAATGTGTGGCAGACTTAAGTTTGCCAAAGCCAAAGCCAAAGCCAAAGCTAAAGCTAAAGCCAAATCCCAAGCCAGAGGCTTGCTGCATAAATATTGTAGAATCGTTGCAAGTTGCTTAAGTTTGTCTACGCTGCTGCAGCAATGTGTTTGCGACATTTAATGTCTGCATCAGGCATCAGGCAGCAGGCATCAGGCTGAAATGCAGCACAAATATTTGATGCACAAATACTCGTCTTAATGCCAATAAACGTCAGCTAAAGAGGGTTGGGGGGGGGGGATTGTTATCAAGAGGGGGCAGTTAACTCGCTGCTTGCAATGCTTAATTTTACTTTTACCTTTTGGGTAAATATTTACACAATGATTGCTTAAACACAGCAACACTGTGGAATCAACTTCTCGCTATCAAATATTCACTAGTTCAAAGTCAATGTGCCGACGCTTGTTTAAACAATTTACAGACGCTTGAAGCCCCCCTTTGCCCCACCCCCAGCCCCACTCAACTGTTTGCCTGTCGTTGTTGTTGTTGTCGACATCCATTGACACCATCGAATGTATCGAATGTATCGAAGTGAGTGACTGACAGTCATTGTTGCTGTTGTTGTTGTTGTTTGTGGGTTTTGTTCGCTTGCTGTGCTCATTAGCGCTATTTATAAACATGTTACAGGTTAACAACCCAACTCTAAAGACTCCATCCCCCCCTCTATGCATTTATTTCCGCTCATAAATTATCGATTAGCTGCTCCTTTTTATGACATGCTAATTCCGCTTTTCTTTTTTAGCTCACTCGCGTTTTCCAGCTAGCCACAAATCTGTTACGCCCGATTGACTCTCAGATACTTTCAATTAATTTGCATGGCTTGTTTAGCCACTTGAAGCTGCATTAAGTAAAACCCTTCTATATTTGACTTTATAATTAAGAATATTTAAACAGCCATTTAGTTGTGGTTTATTGCATAAATAAAGTCAGCAGAAGGCGTTGACTTTCATTTAAGCTAAACAATTTGTACAAATATTTACTAAATTTAAAAGTAAACTAGTTGTCTTTTAAATAATTCGTTATGTAGTAAACACTTTGTACAATTACTAAAGATAAAGTATATAATATAAGTATATTTTTTCACTTCTTATCTATATCAAATTAGTTTAGCCAACAGATGGCGCTGCTGTGCATTCATAATACTTGCAGCTTGAAGTAATTTGTTATATTACGAAAGATAAGCAATATAAAATGTATATTAAATGAGCTGAGCTGCTACTATTAGCCCACAGATGGCGCCGCTGTGCATTTAAAACGGCTGCATCTGTTCACAGAGTATCTGGTTATATAATTCCATGCCATAAAAGTCATGAGAGTTGCAGTTCTTTAGCAAATTAAGCGCATCGAAATTTATAAGCGCCTGGAAAATGCTGATAAACGAATACAATAAATAACTGCGGCAGGGGGGTGTGGGGGGGAAAGGGGGGACACAGCGGGCAGTCGGCTCTCGGAATGCCGGCTAAATGGGTGGCTTAAAGAGCGGTGGGAGAGAGGGGAGACTGAGGAGTTGCCTAGTGGCTAGTTGGACATCAAAGCGCGCCAATTGAATTGAAAAACTAAAATCGAATGCGTTCCACGTTTCACGTCCCACGTATTAAGCGATTTCCGCCACTGCAGCACACTGCAAATAAATCAAAGAGAGAGGGAGAGATAGAGATAGAGATAGAGAGGGAATACGAATGCCACCTGCCGATGACGTTGGAGATGCCAATGCCGAGGAGCGGCTACCGCCCGGTTCGAGTCTCGATATTGATCTCAATTTGCGGCAGAAGAGCAAAAGACGGCAATGATATCAAAGCGTCAGACAGTCCGACGGTCAGACGGTCAGATGGTCAGTGGGGGGATCCTCTGCCAGTCTGAACATCAGCAAAGTGAAACGAAACCAAATGAAATGAAATGAAATGGTACTGAAAGCAAACCGGCATTGGATCGGAGAAGAAGCAGAATCGAGGGGAGTCCGGGTGTACAGTTCAGTTTGGGGATCGCCACTATTGATAAATAAAGAGCAGACAATTTGCTGTTGAGGCAGCGGCAGAAGGAACCAGTTCTGGTCGAGCGAGTCCTTTGGCAGCAGCAAACTCGTTTCGTTCTGAGTGCCAACCTTTTGTTGGCCATTTTGGAAAATTGCATTTTGCAGTCAGCCCAGTTGACAAAAGGCGGCTGAGGAGCTGTTGCTGCTGCTGCTGTGACAATTCAGTGCTGTCACTGCAACAGCAACAACAACAACAACAGCAACAGCAACAACAATGCATGTCAATTGTTTTGTATGGCATGAGGAATGCGTGTTGGGAACGGGTTGGGCCAGCTTCTCATTCTGCTCCTGGGCCGTGGACTCGGCTTGACTTTCTGTCCGTGCGCCTGTCTGGCATCTGTCTTTGAGTCATTTGGGGACCCGCATGTTGATGAAGTGCAGACAGAAAGATTCCATTTTTAGTCATGCCATCGCATTTGATTATAAACCAAACCGAACCAAACCAAAACAAGTGGGGAAGGCTTATCTTCGGCGTGCCGAAGATTTTATACTCTTTTCGAACCTATAGGCAATTTTCACTCTGCCAACTGCACCACTGAAATTTAATAAGCTGTACAAAATCGTTCTATAATTCGTTTTAAAATATTTAATTCATTGCCAGTTGTATAGCAGCTATAAGATATAGTGATCCGATCCGGCCGGCTCCAAAAAATGTGATGTCTCTTTAAATAATAAGTATCTGTGCAAAGTTGTATCGCGATAGCTTTAAAATCATGGGATATATGGCCACAACCGACTTCGAGTTGTATGGCAGCTATAAGATATAGTGGTCCGATCCGGCCGGCTCCGACCAATGTGCTGTCCCCTGGAATAATAAGTGTCTGTGCAAAGTTGCATCGCGAAAGCTCAAAAACTGAGGGACTAGTTTGCATACATACAGACAGACAGACAGACAGACAGACGGACATGGCTAGATCAATTTGTATTGTCATTCTAAGCATACTGGCAGTAACTTTTGGGGTCTATGCGTTACAAACTTCAGCACAAACATAATATACTATTTTCTTCAAAAAGAGTATAAAAACGAAAAGAAAAAGTTTTTTTTTTTTGGCCAGCACAAATTGAAGATGCAACTTGCAGCTGCCAGTTGCAAGTTGCAAACAGTGGGAACAAGTTTCGTGTGTGTTGAAACATCCGAACAGACTCAAAAAAGGTGTTAATCTGTTGGCCAAATAACAAGTACGAAACGAGTCTTCTTGGCCAGCTTTATAAGTGAATTTTGCAGGGCGACAGCAACTGAAATGAACAAAGGCAGCGCCTTTTATATTCCAGTTGATGGCTGATGAGTTGGATGAGGCTGACTTTGAAGCTGCTGCTCTGGAAGTGAGGTGTCAGATGACAATCAGCGACTCACAAAGGTGCATCTTTGTCTACCATGCAATTTACAGGTGCTAAAACTAATACTATTTGAGTTGATGGCGCCATTTTTAGATTGATTTTGTGATAGATAACTCTTTGAGTTGCACTAATATTTAGTATATAAGTAAAAGCGAGAGGTTTAATACAATAATATTGATAGAAAGAAGAATTTGTGTTTAAGCTTTCAATAGTTAAAGCTTAAATCAAAAGCTGTATAAAATATGCATCAATAAACTCCGAAATTTGAAAATACTTGAAGCAACTGCAAGAAATTGGATAAGTTTTAAATATAGTTTTAATTACTTGCGCTTTTGAACTGCAATTAGTTAAAGTTGAGCTATTTAGAAGACTATGTGTAGCAAATATTTAAATCGAGTAAGTTATTTGAAAAAAATTTTCTGCTGCTTTTATGTGACTAAATAAATCAATAAATTATTTAAAATTTCGTTAATGAAATAGTAAAGGGAAAAATATGATTATAAATATTTGATTAGTACATATAGTACATATCTCAAATCAAGTATGAGAAGCTTCAATCCAAGCAGCTTTAACATGCTTTCAAAGCTTTTCTTATTGAGTTGCAGTTGCTTTAAGCGCTATTCGTTATCTATCAAGTGTAATTAAGCTGGCTTTTGAGAAACTTCTCGGCAGACGTGAAAGTTTTGCCCTGCTTTTGCTATCAGAATGATATCTGCGAGACAATTTATGACAGTGCTGTCAAAATGTTTATCTAACACTCGAGCTGTGTGATAAAAACTCAACACGGCAAATAAACTTTATAAGCGGGCAGGTGATGATGGAGGTAAAGCAAATATGTGGAGGGGTTAATAAACCAGCGATCATAACTACTTGCAAGAGTTTATCCGACGGGCAAACGAAAAAATAAAAAACGTGTATAGAGGGAGCTGAGGCAGCTTGACAATTGTTTTATAATTATTCTATTATGCTGGCAGCAGAATGAAAGAGAGAGGGAGGGAGAGGGAGAGTGAGTGAAACAGCAAGTAATATAAAAGGAAAATTGCTTAATTTATGTGTCACTTATCTAAATGGAGCAGAGCTGCCAAGCAGCAAACAGCAACTTGCAACAGACACAGAAACAGAGACAGAGACAGAGAAACAGAAAAGCAACCCAATGAGTGTCGCTTTATATTATTTTTATTTTTATAAAGCCAAAGCGATAAGCGAATGACAGCAGCTGTGGAAGGGAATGAGCGGAGTGAAGCGGGTTGAGTTTTGTTGTCTTGTGGCGCAGTAATTAAAATCAGTGGGGCAGAGGGGGGGACAGAAAACAGGGGGCAGGGGGGGGCAACTGGCGACAATAATCGCGGCGACAACTGCAAAGCGAGAGAAACAACATGCGATTAAATTTAAATGACAGTTGACAGTTTCATCAGGCGTGTGCAGCAGACTTAACCTGAACATAGCTATAGCTATAGCTATAGCTATAGCTATAGCTGCAGATATAGATATGTGTATGAGAACAGGATATTTGCCAGGTGAGCAGCAGCAGCAGGTGAAATGTCATGTCTGGGGGATTGCCTTTCGCGCTGAGAGTGAAACGAGCAGCTGCTGAAAATAGTCAAGCAGATTAAAATGGCTGACAGTGGCCAAAACGGGGCGGGAACAGGACGAGTGCAGGATGTGTGCTGGTGCTGATGCTGATGCTGATGCTGCTGCTGCTGTTGGGGGAATTGATAATAAACTTGGCACACGTTTATTTCGCTATGGGAACAAATATTGTACGGAAAAAGGGTCTTTTTCAAATTCCAGCTCATACTTAAAGGCAAAATGGACTGAGCTTTCTATTTAGTTGAATGCGGATTGGGTTTTTTGTCGTTGCCAGGACAACTTTAAGATTAGTCGCAGGACATTTGACTGTTAGACATAAATATACAAAAATAGCAACTTTTTATATATATATTACTAACACAACTTTAACAGAGTTGTCTATTTTACATTTATAATATTTATTTGAAATTAATCGAGCTAGACAGTAAATCGCAGGTTATCGATAATTATTAACAAAAGCCAACATTTTAAATGCTCTTCATAGCAACCAATGAGAAAATGTAATAAGTAGTACAATAGTTGTCTATTATGAATAATACTTTAAAGCTTATTTCAGCTTACTTCGCAATATCAATTCTTTCTTAAACTAAGACAGATTATTTTCCTAGTTCAACTAACAATTTTTAGCATTTTATATTATATACTGTTGAAAAATGAGATTCTAATATTGTGAAGTTAATAAACACTTTATATGTTTTATAATTGAGTTTCTTTTCAAATCGCAACACCGACACCACATCTACACTGTTCCAAGTACAAGACCAAATAGCACGAAACACTTCAAGTGTGACCAAGCTATTTGTTTGTATAAATACTCAATATGGCATTTTATAATGGTATTTTTGTAAGTTTGCATAGGGCTATTCCAACAAATTCTATTTTATATATATTTTTCAACTGAAACAATTCCTTAATTGTCTCTCCATGTACATTAAACATGTACAAACATTATATGTAATTTATTCGATTGCAATTACAATAAATTGTGTTGTTTAATTAAGACAGCTACTTGTTAGAACTGGCAATTGAGCCTGTCTAACACACACACACACAGAGCAAATGTGTGTGTATTTATACCTGAGAAACGTGCTCGCTAAAAGACTTTCTCAGCCTATAAAATCATCAGCTTTTGGCCTTAGTCTGACACAACGCTCTCGACGACACGTTCCTCCAACAGTTGCCCTATGTTGCAAGGCACCACAAATGCTCCCAACCGCCACTTAATGCTCTGCCCCACCCTCTCTATACACACATAGTAGCACCGCCCCCGCACCTTGCAACGTGCCACATTCACAGCTGACAAGGACAACCCCGCATAGTTGCAGTTTGAACTTTGGCAGCCATTTTACAAGTGTGTCTGTCTATCTGTCTCCCTCTCTCTCTCTCTCTCTGTCTCTCTCTGTGTGTGTGTGTGTTTGTGTCCTTGTTTCTACATGCAAATTGAAATTGTTTGCATTGTCTGTGCCTGCCCTCAGTTCCTAACCTCGCCAGCAGCTGCTACTCCTATTGTTGTTGTTGTTACTGTCAACACGTAATATAAATTCTCAACAAATTTTAGGCATGTCTGTGCCCCCCACTTGCCCCTCCCCCTCCCACCACTCCTCATCATTCACGTCTCATGGCTCTGTGTTTAATTTTCAAATATTTGCTGCAAATAATCGCAAATGCGTTGACAACAACACTTAACTTAAATACACAACAACGTCAGCAGCAGTGCCACAACAGCATCCCTCCCCCTCATCTCTGAACATACTCCCCCCCAGGCGACATTAACCGCCACGCCCACATGCCCCAGCTTTTACTAAATAAAATGTGCCACAAAATGACATTTAATTGTTTTAAAGTTTTTGCTTGCTTCGTTTTTTTTTTGCTGTTGCATCAAGTGCGGGCTGCTGGGGCAGGGTGTCGGGTAGGGGTAGTCAATGCTAATGACACTTGTCGCGTGTGCAGATTTCATGTTGCTGCTGCTGCTGTTATTGTTGCTGTTCTGTTGTTGTTGCTGTTGCCTCCATTTTCCATTTCTGCACATTTCCATATTTAATTGCGCATCTTGATAAAGCTCGCTTCACTTTTTTGCCCCTCATAACCCACTCTGGCTAGTTATTGTTGTTATTCTTGTTGTTGTTGTTGTTGCCTTTGTTATTCATTAGTTGTTGTTGTTGCTGCTGCTGCTGTTGACCTCAATTTTTATTGCCTGCCACGTTTTTAATGTCGCGTGTCGCAATTTTTTCGTTTTTGCATTTGGTTTGTTTTGTCTGTTTTGCTTTGCTGCTTTTGTCACTTGTGCAACAGTTTGTTGAACTTTCGATTGGGCCAAGTGCCATTTAGAATTGACAAACGCAACGCCAAGTGGCACAATTAAGAGGCCAAGTTACGTGAAGCACTCAATTTACAGTTAAACTTATGCAAAGTGCAGATGTAATCTTAATGAATGATGACACAAGTAATCAGCGATTAGATGAAACACTTCCCGAGGTTCCAAAATGTAGAGCTTTATACTTTTTAAGTACATTTATGTTAAAGTTGTCTTTAAGAATCATAATAATCACATACATATCTGTCTGTATTTATTTAAATTTTAATTTAAATTTTTGTAATATGTTATTTAGGCATATACTTTTTCATATTTTATTTTCACCTCTTTTAAAAATATGTTGGATTTCTCTATTATGGTTACCATATCTTAATTTTATACTTCCTTGTTATCTCTTTCAGCATATTCATTTGCTCACTTTAATCTGTTCCTCTCCAAACATCCAAATATCCTTAATTCTGCATGGCAAAGCAAACTTTAACAAAATATTTTATATATCTGTGTCATTGTTTGTGCACTTTTTCGAGTGAGATTCATGTGAGTGAGTGCTTTTCATGCTAGCCATTCATTCATTCAATTGCCATCCATTCTCTCTCATTCTGCACTCCATTCCCACTTCAGTGACGAAACTAAAGCATTTTGATTTCTCTGCATGTCCTTTCAAAAGGCTCTCACACACAAATGCATTTTCACAATGCCAAAAGGCTGCTTAGACATGCATAAATTACGCGCGACAGGACACTGCATGGTGAGTAGACGCATCCACGCGACTCCAGCTCCACATCCCTGCTGTCCTGTTCTGCCATATCCTGGTAGCACATTTCAACGACACACACACACACACGCACACACACGCACGCATTCCCGCCATTTTTCTCGCAATTTTCATTTGTTTTTCCTTTTCGACATTTAAATGCCGTCCCCACAACCATTGCCAACTCGCTAAATTATGCGGCACCCGACTCAGCGAGAGACAGAGATAGCGTTAACAAGAGAGAGAGAGAGAGAGACAGTGAGAGAGAGGCTTTGCAGCTAACCGCAGGCATTCAACGTGGCGTATGCTTGACATTAAGTGTGCCGTCCTCTATGTCCCTTTAACAGTCGCTATCCTCGCCCCCCCCCCCTCTGACCTCTGACCTCTGCTGCCGCAGCACACAGTCATAATGTGAGGTGCCAAAGTAATTAGTGCTGCACTGAGCACCCTTACCTTTTCATATTGTACCTCGTACTTATACAATTGTCGACCCCAACCCCAACGTTTAGAGGCTCCCCTCCATCCTTATCCCCCCACCCCATTCCGAATCCTTATCCGTTAGTCGGTTAGTTTCATGTTGCATTCTGAGGCTTAAACGTAACTTGTTATGCCCGGACTCACAGGCAGAGGGTATATTACAGCTGAGCAGATAGGAAGATCTAGTTGAACATAGGACCATATATTACAAATATGTAGGGTGTTTGTTTTGGTTAGATATATAATTACTATATACTAAATATTACCTTATTTCCATAAAGATGTTTCAAGTGAATGTGTAAAAACATATTTCCTCTACTATTAGTCGATTATTGTTCCGTAATGGGTATCCTCAAGTTGATCAGTCAATTGTAATATGTGTAGTTGTTATTTTTCAAGCATTGTCAAGCCCATGTCCTCTTTTAGCCCCTCCCCACGCCCACCACGCAACCACAGTGGAGACTGGCACAAGACACACCGAAAGTGCGCGACGGAAATGAGTTTCGTGTATTTCACTTTCCATTTTCCGCACACCTTTTGGTTGTCGCAATGCTTTTCCGACCTCCGAGCACACAAACACCCCCGCAATAAAAAAGGATTAAAATTTATGAAATTGCGCAACTTGTGCAAATGCAAATGCAAATGGAACTGGAAATGGAAATGGAATTCTCTTGCCTTGAGTTCTATACGTGTTTGTGGTTAGCTTAAGAATCCCTTTTTATTTTCCTTTCCTTACCTCTTTTGCATGTGTTGAAGCTATAAATAAATGTATGTTTCTGTGACTGTGTGCACCCGAGGGAAATTGAAAGTGCTCACCCGAAAAAGGAGGACTCAGACCATAAATCATAGGGCATGTGAAGGCTGCCATTAGAAAAATGAAACTGAAGAGCCTCCTTCAAATTAAAAAGCAACAATAAAGGATCATGTTTAGGACACTTTGCTTGTTTTAATTTCGCCCGTCTTTTTGCTTAAGCTTTTATTCTTAAGTTTTACTTACCAGCTGAGCATACAATAATAAAACAATAAATCCGCTTTAAGCGTCTTTTTACACGCGTTTCTGTGGCTTTTTGTATACGTGTGACCCATTAAACCCGTCTTCCTCGACACCCTCAGGACCTCAACCCCCTGAACATCCTTGGTCCTTAAGTGTCGCGTGCTGTGCGGTCTAAACTCAATTATACGGCGACACGAGAACGTGAAAGTTCAGAGTTGCCTTGTCACATTACAAACAAATGTTCATTACAGGAAGTTTCATTTAATGGAATTGCTCCCGCTTGCTGAAAGGGAGGGAATTAACTGGTGAACAGGTAAACCTGGAGAAAGTGCCTAGGCAAATGTCTAATGACGCGAATGGTCATAAGATTTGCTTGATTATCCTGCTTGGACAGAGAGGGAATTGGCTAATATGATTAAGGCACTGAGAGATAGTTAAAACTCTAAAGACATTGCATCCGCTTTAAGAAGCGTAGCAATACGAGCTAAAATCTGATTAGCAGCAAGTGCTTGGCAGCCCAAAATCAAGTTGAAACCTTATGAAATGCAATCTTGGCGCGCTGCAAACTATGCAAGGCAAACAGCAATAAAATACTAGACACAAGCGAGTAGCTCTGAGCTCCGAAAGCTGCGCCAACCCACAACAGTCAACACCAGCGGCGTCGAGACCCAGGAGAGAGAGAGAGAGAGTAGAGGGAGAAGCGAACTGGGCAACTAGGGAACTGTGGAACCGAGGAACTGGGAAACTCGACTCCTCTCGCCTCGGTGGGGCAAAAGTTTTCTTTGAGTTGGAGCCCGACCAGAGTTTTGCTTACATTTAGCCGGTTTGTCCTCGTCCTCGTCTTCGTCCTGCCGCGTTGCTTAGAACAAAAGGCTCAAATTTGGTTTTCCATTCTTTTTTTATACTCTTTTCGAAGAAAATAGTATATTCATTTTGTGCTGAACTTTGTAATACATAGAGGAAAATATTAAATGTTTCAAATTGAACAAAACTTAAATGCATAATAAATGTAGACGAAAAACCATGAACAAAATGGTCTGGAACTTCAAAATCGGTTCAGTTTTGGCAAAGTTATCTGATTTTGAAATCTTCAAGGGGAAAAAAATTATTTTACAAGCTAAAATCTTGGTTGTTTTTGGCCTGATTTTAGACTAAAAAATGTACCTCTCCAGAATCGATTTTCTTATGGATTTTTCAACTAATTATGACACCCGCAATCGGCTAAAAATAAAATTTCGCGATTCTATTTTTTGAAATAAATTTTTTTCCGAAAAACAGTAAGGGGGGAGTACATGCTTTTTTCGGAAAAAGTAAAAAATATGAAATATTCAAAAATGGAGAAAATATAAATGCAGAATAAATTAAGAGCAAAAACCATGAACAAAATGGTCTGGAACTTCAAAATCGGTTAGGTTTTGGCAAAGTTATGTGAGCTTAAAGTTTTCAAAAGGCATTTCTATGATAGCAAAAACCACTTTACAAACTAAAATTTTGTGTTTTTTTGGATTTAATTTTGAAATATGAGAAAATACTTAAATGTAGAATAAACTAGGAGAAACAACCATACACAAATTGGCCTTAAGCTTTGAGATCGGTTCAGTTTTGGCAAAGTTATGTGAGTTTAAAGTCTGCAGAGTATATACATATCTGGGGTACGAAAACTAATTTTACAAGCTAAATTTTTGGTTAGTTTTTTGTCGGTTTTTAGGCCGAAAAATGATACCTCCTCAGAATCGGTTTTCAAATGGATTTTTATACTAATTATGACACCCGCAATCGATTAAAAATAAAATTTCGCGATTCTATTTTTTGAAATAAATTTTTTTTGAAAAACAGTAAGGGGGGAGTACATGCTTTTTTCGGAAAAAGTTGAAATATATGAAATAATTGAAAAATGAAGAAAATGTAAATGCAGAATAAATTTAGAGGAAAAACAATTAACAAAATGGACTCCGGATTGAAAATCGGTTCAATTTTGGGAAAGTTATGAGAGTTTAAAGTTTCTAGGGTAGCAAAACTCACTTTAGAAGCTAGAATTCTTGTTATTCTAGTTGTAAAATAGTCTCTTTATCCACAGACTCGAAAAGAGTAGAAAATCGTCGGTACGCCGTAGATATTCCTTCCCCACTGGTTTTGCTTCTCTTAGGGAGTGGTAAGCAAAGTAAAATACAAAGTAAGTATTATTTAATATGTATTAACGCAAAATATGCGCAAACATGCAATGTGCGAGCAGAGATGTATGGAAAATAAATTAGAAAAGTTGCGGTTTACTTTTTGTAGGCACTATAAGACTGCCAGCCAACAGCTGACAAACTTTTCCAGCACACCAGCCACAATATCTATACAAAATTTATGAATATTTGCTCTCTCTCTCTTTCTTTCGACTGTATACATTCAATTAAAAGTTGCTAAGGCAACATTTGCTTAGCATTTAGCATCAATTTATTTGTTCTCATTTCATTCTCTCGAAGCGTCGAGAGAAATCAAAGTTTGTGCTGGCGTCAAGAACATAAGCCCAAATATAAAAGAAATAAAGAACAAATATCGCCGAAATCGTTTTCGCCCCCAACCCAAGTTTTCCAACCATTGCGGTTTCCGTTTTTCGCATCCTGCATTCGTAATGAGGCGAAGGAAAAAAAGGTTAAGAAGGTTTCAATTGCCAAGTGGCGTACAAATTTGTTAAGTCAGTGGGCCAAGTGCTGCTTTTTCGGTTATTTGTTCGACTGATTGATAGACAAACACGATTGGGTTTCGGTTAGGTTCGGTTCAGGTTCGGTTTAGGCTGGTTTTTTAATTGAAAGGGTCAGGAAGAGCGGACAGTTATTCTATACCCGACTTGGCTGGCGTTGACTTGATGTGATTTGTGTGTTTGGGCCACCCGAGGGCGTTACGAGTCTCTCTGGACTTGATTCTGTTTGTGTATTGAGTGAATTTAATCAAGCTGACCAAAGCCGCAAAATAAGTAAGCACTCTAATGAAGCGTGAGAAGGACGGAAGGATCAACAGCTTAATGCTAAATGAGATTGAGTAGATAGATAGGCTCGAAAGGGTCGAAATGAAAGGATGTTTTCGAATTCAGATTGCAAGTGGACACAAGAAACTGAATAAGATTACAATATTGAGCAGATTTAACATCCAAAAATCTGAAATTCGGAAAGTAATTAGAATAAATTTTAATAAAAAGTAGAAGAATATGATTAAATGCTTTTCTAATTGTTATTTTTTTATATTTCGGCTTAATTGTTTTATTGAATCAGTTTATTTAAAGTATTATGCGCTTATTTGGGCCACTTCTTGTAAAACAGTTTTGATACTTTGGTCCCCCGTTTGCCATCAATTAAAAGTTGCATCCGCTGCACTTTCTCTGCACCCTGATTCAGTACTATTAGCAAGTTGTTTTCTCTCCTTGCCCCCCGCCTTCGTTTTTATTGCTGTTTGTCTTGAGCGATGCGCACACAAATTATTAAGAAACATTCTAACAAACTGCAGACAAAGTTGGCAACAAAAGGCACCCGCTTAATTATACACACCATTAATAACTAAAACCAATTTGTATGCGCAACAAGACGCAGTCGAAGCCACAGCTACAACAACAACTACAACTACAGCTACAACTACAGCTACAACTACAACAACAACTACACCGCACTGCACTCAATGTCTTCTCTCTAGGGAAGTCAACGCAGACGTCGACGTCGACGCCGACGTCGACTTGAGCTGCAGGCACGCCCAGAAAGTCTACACACGCCCACACACACAGGCACACACACATGTGCAGTGCACATAAATCAACACACAAAAGCAACAATAAAGCGGGCGAGCAGCGGAAGCAGCGGCAGAACAGAACAAAACGCAATTTGTGCAGACGCAGGCAGAGTGCAAGAGTTTTTTTTTGGGCAGAGCGAGAGAGAGTAAGAGGAAGGAAAGCAGCTACAATAACTGCCAAACAACAATAACAGTGTGAGGGGTGGGAGAGCGAAAGAACGGCAGTAAAAAGCACTGTTGCAAATAAGCAATATTGATGACTTTACAGCGCGTTGGGCCGCCAGGTGGCGCTGCTCTGCCAAAGTAGCGCCAATATTCCACAAAGACAATGCAAAGCAAAAGCAACCAAAACAAAACACAATGCCATCAAAAAAGGGCTCTGGCAAAATGTGCAACTAACGAGTGAGTGTGCACACAAAAACAAAACAATGTTTCGCTACCCCTCCCACACTCTCTCACTCACTCGCTCTCTCTCTCTCTTAGTCAATCAGTCTGGCTGCTTTAAGCTGCTTTTGTTGCGACGTGCAGAAAATGTCGAAAGACTTGCACTCTCCACTCTCCACTAACGGCATGCAAAAGTTAACGGTCTGCAGCTTTGGATTCGGGTATTTGGTTTTGGGTTTTTGGTTTTGCGTTTTGCGTTTTGGTTTCTTAGCCATTTTTTTGTGCATCATTAAATGTTTTGCCCTTTCTCTGTGCTTATACTCTTTTTGAAGAAAATAGTATATTAAGTTTGTGCTGAAGTTTGTAACGCATAGAAGGCAGCGTCGGAGACTCCCAAAAGTTACTGCCAGTATGCTTAGAATGGCAAAACAAATTGATCTAGCCATGTCCGTCTGTCTGTCTGTCTGTATGTATGTATGGGATCTAGTCCCTCAGTTTTTGAGCTATCGTTATAAAACTTGGCACAGAGACTTATTATTCAAAGGGACAGCACATTGGTCGGAACCGGCCGGATCGGACCACTATATCTTATAGCTGCCATACAACTGGAAGCCGGTTTTGGCCATAAATTCCATGTTTTCAAAGCTATCGCGATAAAACTTTGCACAGATACTTATTATTTAAGCATACATAACATTGATTGAAGTCGGCCGGATCGGACCACTATATCTTATAGCTGCCATACAACTGGAAGTCGGTTTTGGCCATAAATCCCATGTTTTCAAAGCTATCGCAATGAAACTTTGCAAACTGGAAATAAATTTAATATTTCAATACAAATTGATATCATATGATATAAATTTTTACAGATGAAAGTGCTGCAGTTGGCAGAGTGAAAATTGTCCAAAGGTTCGAAAAGAGTATAAAATCTTCGGCACGCCGAAGATGATCCTTTCCCACTTGTTTTTGCTTGCCTCTAGCTATGTTTACTGGTTGCCTCAAGTGGCAGCTGAGGATGCCTCGCAGTTGCAGTTGCAATCTCATTACGAGACTCGGTTTTCGTGAATTGCACTGGCGCCGCTTTTCCAGGATTTCCTTTAGCCTTTTTACACTTCTCGTTGCATGTAATTAGCATTCGCATTGTTTTTGTTGCAGTTGCGGCTGCTGTTGTTGTTGTATTGTTGTTGTTGTTGTTTTGTTGCTGTCCGTGCAACAGAGCGAACGAACATTCATTGTACGCATTTACACGTTGCGTTTACTTCTGGTTGGTTTTGTTTTCTTGTTGCCTTTTGCCCCTTTTCCTTATTTCGCTTATTGGCCTGAAGCAACGGAACTAGACTCCAATGATTTGCCAATTGGCTTAAAGTCTTTGCCTAAACTGTGCAGTTTAGTAAGAAATCGAAAGCTTTAACTGTTAAACACAATATTAAAGCATAAATTCACATAAACAATCTCAGCTTACGTTATTCAAAAAAATGTAAATTTATTGCTACACTGATTAGTGGGATGTGAGCATAAAATAGCAATAAAATAATAAAACGACATTTTCATTATCTATATTTTGCTGTCAGCTGCTGATTAATTGATGACTAATGATTTATCAATTACTTGTTTGAAAGTGTTGAGCAAATATTTCGTTAGGAATCGAAAGCATTAATTTATGATAAGTTTTTCCTTTTCGCTCAGAGTTTAACCACAAATAAACTCTCCATTGAACTTGCACTTTTGCAAAACTTTAGTGCTCCTTATCGTGAACTCCATTGTCTTTTATCTGTTGTTGAAACTATTCCAACTCTAACTTATCTATCCCAGCCACCTCTATTCATTGCCTATCAAAACGCACTTAACACAATTGCGAGCCAAAAGTTCGCAGCGCAAAACTGCCATAAAAGTAAGTCAGTAACTCAACACTACCTCCCTCTCTCTCTCTCTTTCTGTTGCTCTCTCTTTCACTCTGTTTGCTGGCCAGCAACAGGTGCTCTTTTGCTCTCTATGCTGTCGATAGTTTTGTCTGACAACTTTTGGCTCATTTGCGTAAAAGTTGATAAGAGTTAGAGAGGGAGAGTGAGAGAGAGAGAGAGAGAGAGAAGGCATAACATAATTAGAGACAGTCACAGAAATTGTAAGCTGCCTTTAAGTTTTGTGGCTGGGTTAACTTTTCGGTCACAATTAGTGATGAAATTGTAATATTCAGTAATCTAATGACAAGTCTAACAGGTGTAGGCAATGGGATCAAACACTGCTGAGTGCCTCTATTCATTCAAATATCTCCCAAACTCTCTGTTTTGCCCCCCCTCACCACACCTCAAGTTTATAATGCAGTTTGTCTGGGTCGCATTGCAGTCAAATGGGCTAAGCCCCCCTTTGTATCTGTCTGTCCTTCTGTCTGTCTGTCTGTCTGTCTGCCCGCATTGATGTGTGCTGCAGATAGTGTTAGCGAGTGTAATCAGAGGTTGGCTTGAAAACAAAGCCAAAACACAGATTAACTAACTACTGCCATCGCTTAGAATTGATTCTATTGGTTGGAATACCCCTATTCAACATACAAAAATATCATTGTATACCACTTTGTTAAGTATTTCTTTTAACATATAGCTTGGTCACACTTTAAGTGTTTTGGTCGCTACTCTTTTGAAAAGAGCTCAATCAAATACATAAATATAAAGCCAAATAATATAAAATATCTAAAGTGTTTATTATTCACAATATTAGATATTCAGTTTGCAACACTATTTATATGTACAGTGGGAAATACTAACTAAGTTAGTGTAATTGCATCTCTATGCATATAATTTCATTTGGAAATGGTAGTTCAGATATTGTAATTGGAATTCCTTAAGGATATTTCTTATAAATTTCTTTAATTGACCTTGACAGCTTCATAAAGTATATTGTTGGAAAAAATAATAGAAACGACCGTATTTATCGGTAAATTATCATATTTTCTGCTTTCAAGTTATGTTTCTCATGCAAATTATAATTTATATTCAACATTCATTGAATAATGTCTCAAAATAACAATAAGTACTAGAATCAAGTATACCTCATATTTATTGTTATACTGCCATCATTTCGCTTTCTACCACATACTGTTCGAGCAGCCCTCGTGAAAATGGTGTGCATGTGTGTGTGTGTGTGTGTGTAGATGTCTCTGTCATAGACTGCGTTCAACCAATTGGCAATGATTAATAATCAAAATGTCAGCGCTGTCAGTTATAAAGTCACTTGACAGTTTAATCAATTTCTCAGTGTGTGTGTTGTGTGTTGTGTGTGTGTGTTGTGTGTGTGTGTGTGTGTGTGTGTTGGGTATTTTAAGTGTCGAAGCTCAATAAAATTTGCATACAGGCTTCGATTGTGGTCTGAAGAGAGAGGGATTGTAGAGCAAGCAAATTAACTTGAGCATTGAGCATACAAATTAAAAAGTTTGCATAGATCTGTCTGCTTTATGCATATTATTTGTATAGCAGTCGCAATTGTTGGATACATTAGATGAATAGAAGCTATAGATAGGAACAAAAGGGCGGAGAACATTGCCAATAAACCAAAGAATGTGAATTTGAATGTGAATGGTGAATGATTATGCGACAGCTGTGCGTAGCTACATGTAGAAGGAAAACAAATACTGGGAAATATCAGATTTTGCCAGCAAGTAGCAAGACACATGTGCAACAGCAACATAGCAGCCCACCCTAGCAGTATTTTCTTAAGAAGCACAAACAACAAAGAAAATAAACAAAAATTATGACAAGCGGCAGAAAAAATAATAAAAACGCTCAAGAAAAAAAGAGAAAAAAACCAGTGGGGAATTATTATCTTCGTCTTGCCGAAGATTTTATACTCTTTTCGAACCTTTAAGTAATTGTCACTCTGCCAACTGCACCTCCGAAATATTTAATGACGAAATATTAATATTCGATTTGAAATTTGTATATATGGCCAAAACCGACTTCCAGTTGTATGGCAGCTATAAAATATAGTGGACCGATCCAGCTGGTTCCGACCAATGTGCTGTACATTTTAATAATAAGTCTCTGTGCAAAGTTTTATAACCATAGCTCAAAAACTGAGGGACTAGTTTGCATACATACAGACAGACAGACAGACGGACATGGCTAGGTCAATTTGCTTTGTCATTCTAAGCATACTGGCAGTAACTTTTGGGGGTCTCCGACGCTTCCTTCTCTGCGTCACAAACTTCAGCACAAACTTAATATACTATTCTCTTCGAAAAGAGTATAAAAATGGCAGAGACCACAATTGGAACATGGCAGAGGGGGGCAGATAGACAATGTGTGGGCGCTTTAGGGTCCCCAGGCAGACCGAGTGGGAAGTGACTGTGAGCAACTACTACTAATACCACTAATAAACGGAGAGCCCATATGCCTCTATATGTGCAGTATTGGGCGCATAAAAATGCCAAGACACAAAGCCAACTAACACGTAGCCCCAACTGGCATCCATCGGGGTGGGGCTTACTCTCTGGACGTTTTAAAGACATAAATACGAGGGCTTTATGTGCTGGTTGGGCACTATCAGCTACTGACAGCCATATGCCATATGCCATATGCCACTTGCCATATGCCATATGGTGCTGCCTGATAAATGGGCCGAGTGTTTTTGGGCAGGTAAGCAAAACAGTTAAGCCAAGGCAAACGGCAAACTGCAACTGAAACTGTAACTTTGTTGTGCTTAAATGTAATTTTAAATCATTTGAATGGCATTTTGTTGAAATTTCAAATAAAACTAACAACAGCTTTGTTTACGCACAGATTTTAACTATCAAATGCAGACTTTTATGCAAATCATTTGCATTTGACTTTTATTTAGTTGAATGACTTAAAAGTTAGTTGCGAATTCAATTATTAAAATGGCAAGTTTTTATAGGAATTTTTGCTATAAAATTAGTCACATTACAAGATAAACATTGAATAGTCGCTAAGAATTTGACTAAACTATAGGTTAGCTAGAAAGACAGCTTCAACTCAACTAATCCATTCAAGTATTTCATTTATCCTCCTTCTTTAGTATCAGTGAGTTTAGTTGAACAAAGTTCTGGAAAGGATTACTGCACTGTTATAGCACAAACTGTTATACAATCTGCATAATGTACACATTGTGCATCAGCTTGGACAACTTAACATATTCCAGGCGCTGTTATCGCCCCCCAAACGTTCATTGACTTTCAAATGACCATCATCGGTTGGCCAGTTCCCAGCTCCCAGTTCCCAGTTCCCAGTTCAACCTCAAGTTTGTCACATCAAACGATCCCTTATCCCCATCCCCATCCCCATTCCCATTCCCATTTGTATCCCCACAGCGACCGGGCCATTAACAATTTCATTATTCGCTGTTTTCTTTAGAAAAAACTTCTCTGCTGCTTGGTTGCTTTGGCTACCTCAGTTGAGTGCTCGCTCCTTGCTCCTCACTCTGGCAAAACTAATCATTTTTAATAACCAATAATTTATTTTTAATCAAAGTTTAATGAAAACTTGGCCGCCCAACGCAACGCATGAAAAATTAACTAAGCGAGGCGAAAAAGTTGTTGGCCAACTCCCAAAGAGAGAGAGAGAGGGAGATGGGGAGAGAGGGAGAGGGGGCAGATTGAAAAGTTTTTGGCCAACGCTTTCAGCTGCGTTGTCATGCATAAAAATTAGAGTAGCAGCTCCAAGGAGGAGGAGAAGAAGGCGTGGCTGAGATTCCACTGAGATTTATTGCCGCCCAGATTGAGAGGGAGCGATAAGTACATATTTACATATGTATATGTATGTGTGTATGTATATACATATATGGAAGTGTATGTATGTATAGCACGAAGGTCGTGCAGAAATCAAACAACCCCACCCGACGACCGACACCTCACTTGAATCACTTTTGCCTCGCTTTTTGCACATACTCGCAATCACTTTTTCAGCTTGCTGCCCCCTTGCCTTAATTAATTTCTCAGCTAGGACCAGGTCCAGGTCCAGATCCCAAGTCCAGAAGGGTTACAGCTCATTATTTCTGCCGGGCTGCCTTTCTTGTTCCCACCACTACCCAACACTTGCAGCCCGGGGAGCTGCAATTGCTTTGATTGCCCACAACACGCCGCCAAGAACTGGACAGCAGCAACAGCAGCAGCAGCAGCAGCAAAAACGGTGGGCGTACTTCTCTAGGGGAGTAGGATGAGGAGAAGGAGCTGGAGGAGGAGAAGGTGGAGAGGGAGGAGGAACAGTGGCGTAACTAGCTGGCAAGTTGCCCTTTTGGAAACTGCAGTACTGATAAATGAGTCTATATACTGTGGACAGCAGCAACTGTTATACTCAAGCAGTGTTCGAAGCAATACTTAAGTGAAGCAACTGTTATACTCAATCAGTGTTAGAAATAATACTTAAATGTGTTTTATAGGAAATATTCTATAACTTGTTGTACCAGCTGCATTTGGACAGCAGCAACTGTTATACTCAATCAGTGTTGGGAATAATACTTTGGTATAATATATATGTTTATATTATACGTCTAAAGTATGCATCTAATTTATAAATAATACTGTCCATAGGGGTATTATTTTATACTTTTCAAACTTACTAACTTTAAGCAAAGATTGCCACTGGTGTTATATGGTGTTATAAGGCTGTTATAATGTTTTAGCTCTTCGGTTTCCGATCAGAAATTGATGAAATTTGTGTGATCTTTGCATTAGATGTTGTCACTCTACTTCTATATATTATACTTTTTCATCCTACTAACTTTAAGCAAACATTTATGTGTTATATAGTGTTATAAGGCTGTTATATTGTTTAAGCTGTTCGGTTTCCCGATCAGAAATTGATGAAATTTGTGTGATCTTTGCATTAGATGTTGCATTAGAGATGACTTTTCCATCCTACTAACTTTAAGCAAACATTTTGGTGTTATATAGTGTTATAATGCTGTTATAAGGTTATAGCTCTTCCGTTTCTGGTTAAAAATTGAACGATTTTGTGTGATCTTTGCATTAGATGTTGTCACTCTACTTCTATACATTATATTTTTCCATTTTCTTAACCTTAAGCATAGATTGCTTTGAATTTAGGTGTTATATGGTGTAATAATATTTATACTCTTTTCGAAGAAAATAGTATATTAAGTTTGTGCTGAAGTTTGTAACGCATAGAAGGAAGCGTCTGAGACCCCCAAAAGTTACTGCCAGTATGCTTAGAATGACAATACAAATTGATCTAGCCATGTCCGTCTGTCTGTCTGTCTGTATGTATGCAAACTAGTCCCTCAGTTTTTGAGTTATCGCTATAAAACTTTTCACAAAGACTTATTATTCAAAAGGACAGCACATTGGTCGGAACCGGCCGGATCGGACCACTATATCTTATAGCTGCCATACAACTGGAAGTCAGTTTTGCCCATAAATCCCATGTTTTCAAAGCTATTGCAATAAAACTTTGCACAGATACATATTATTCAAACATACATAACATTGATCGGAGCCGGCCGGATCGGATTACTATATCTTTTAGCTGCCATACAACTGGAAGTCGGTTTTGGCCATAAATCCCATGTTTTCAAAGCTATCGCACTGAAACTTTGCACAGATACATATTATACAAACATACATGACATTGATCGGAGCCGGCCGGATCGGATTACTATATCTTAAAACTGCCATACAACTGGAAATAAATTTAATATTTCAATTCAAATTGATATCATATGATATCAATTTTTACAGATGAAAGTGCTGCAGTTAGCAGAGTGTAAATTGTCTAAAGGTTCGAAAAGAGTATAAAATCTTCGGCACGCCGAAGATAATCCTTTCCCACTTGTGTTATAATTTTATAGCTCTTCGGTTTCCGATTAGAAATGTGTTAATTTTGAGTGCTCTTTACTACTATAATTGAATATATATAAATAGCTCATAGAAAGTATTGCAAAACCTTAACCATCCCACTGTTATACACATATAAGCACATAACTTTTCTAGCTGCACTTCGAGCAATTGTTTGAATTGTAAGCCCCCCCCCCCCTGTTTTTTTGTTAGGACGCCACTGTCGCTATCAACCACTTTTAGCCATGTTTGGTTGCCTGCTTTTACAGCTCTGCTCTGCTGTCCAGTGCAGTTGAGTCCAAGCCATTGCCCGTTTAGTCGCTTGTTCAGTCTTCAGTCTGGGTCCTTGTCTCTTGGTCTCTTGGTCTTTGTCTTTGTTCGCCTTCGCCTTGGCATCTGAAAAATGTCGCTGGTTAACTTGCTTTAAGTATAGTTTGCTTTGGCTTTGATTGTCCACTTGGACAGCCGCCCACTCTGGGGCTACTCCAGCAGAAGCAGCAGCGCCTCCTGCTGACCACAAGATGATGATGACAATTATTGCTACTGCCCTTGCAACCGACTCGCAGCTCCCAGCTCCCAGCTCCCTTTCAGTCCTTTTGCTATTCATTGAAAGCTTTTGCCTTCGCATTGTTATCGGGGCGGCTTTTACTCGCGTCTGGAGTCGCTTTTCTTCCTCTAGTAGTACTGTCTGCAAGTTTTTATGAGTTTTCATTTGCACGGGACGACTACGAGACGATGACAGGCAACCGCAGACCGACTGCCACTTATTACCACCAGCAGCAGCAGCAGCAACAACTATTATTATTATTATTTTTCAGCAACGTGCAACAATGGCGCGACAATTATTCTCTGGTCCCCTGGATTGTGGCATGACTTTGTGGTTAGGAGTTGGAGTTGTTCTTGTTCTTCTGCTTCCTTCTCCTGCCTCCTGTCTCCTGTCTGCGTTCCATTTCGTTTTCGCTGCTGAATGCGGCTCATCAACTTGGCGAAACGTGACAAGCAATTAATTAAAAAATTAAAGAAAAAGGCGCAAGGAGTGCGGAAAGGGGCAGAAAGTAGCAAAAGCATTTGATTGACAGGCAAAAAGTGCATAGAAAAAAGACGCGGACAACTCGTTTAATGTTAAGCCCCTAAAAACTGATCCGTTGTGTGTTCCAAGCTAATGCCAATGTTCATGTTCATTGGTGCTTTATGAGCAGCGACCAACAAACGACTACTGGCCACAAAATTTTTGTGTTGGCCATAAAACTAGCGTTGCCAATGATAATAATTGGCCAATGATGCACATGGGAAAAGGCCAAACGCTGTTAGCCAGTTGAGCAGTTGACCAGTTGTTGTTGCTGTTTGCTGTTTGCCATTAGGCGGCTATTAGGCCATAACCATATATGCGAGACGCTCATCTATCGATCATAAAAACCCAGCCAGTGAGGGGACACTCAGTATATGTTGAGTCTGTTCAGTCTGTGTGGCAGCTGGCTGCCCCAAATGACAGATGACATTTCAAGTGGCCAACTGAACTGAACATTGTCGTGGCTGTAACTAATTTTGTGGTCAAGCAAATAACAACAACAACAGCGCACTTAACGCACATTTTAGCCACTGCCAAACAGATTTTTATGCACTGGCTTCATGGCAAACTTGAACTGAAGTTATGAGCGGCTCATTAGCAGTAAGCATATGCGCAGAGACGTAAACAAAGATGAAAGATGGCAACACAAAAACCCTAGACCAAAAACAAATTCCAATGAAGTGGAACAAGAGACGAGAACGAGAGAGTCTAGGAAGTGGGAGTAGTTGCATAAAGGAGCACATGTTTGGGCATAGACAAGCAGCGTGGACCAAAAAGTTAGGCAAGGCCTGCAGCTGAGCTCTGAGCTGGGAGCCCAGGCACGAGTGTAACAAACAGCCATAATGGATGCATATACAAGGCAGCTGCAACAACAACAGAAACGTTGACAACATGGCTCAAATGTCAGGCAATGGTCAACGGCTGTTGTTGTTGTTGTTTCCTCCTTCATCTATTGTTGCCTTGGCCATTGGCTTTTACCATATGTGTGTGTGTGTGTGTGTGTGTGTTGTCGCCGCTTGTATTTTACATGTGTGCCCTGTCCATGTTCCCATGCCCATTCCCAATCCCAATCCCGTGCCCATGCCCCTTCCCCCTCCCATCTGCTCTTGTGGCAGTCACAGCTGGGATTCCGGCTTGCTTCGTTTCGTTTCCGCAACATTTTCGGCAACATTTTGGCTGCAACAAGGGGCAAGCAGTGCGCAAGCGGCTAGCTGACTACAGCTACTGTTGATGTGTGCATTTTCTGCATGCCAGGTAGGACAGACAGACAGACAGACAGAGGGACAGACAGACAGTGGAGTGGAGTGGGATAGACAATAAGTTTGCCATACAAGGGCATTTAGACATGGGCTTTGACGAAATTTGCATGATTGGCCCGAGTGAGGCATGCTAAAAGATACATTCGTGCATATCCTGCCCGCCTGCCTGCCTGGGTCATAAGTCATCGTCGGCACTTGGTTGGGATTGACGTCTTATGAATAGATTACGCTCTTTCCAATATGGTTATTGTCGTTTGGCTCGGCCAACATGTGATGTAATTGTACATCTTAACAGCTTTGCATGTCTGGGAATTGCAATTGTAATTGCAATAGTTTGTCTAACTGAATAGCTCCAGTTTGAAATTCGTTTCTAAGCTCAAAGAAACTTTAGCAGTGAAGTCCGGATATAAATGTGGCCTGCAATATAACAGTTTGTTTAGCTGTCCTAAATATATTGGGTATTTCGTACTGAAGACTCTGTACATCGAATACAGCGCTTCTTTTTTCGTCTTAAGACCTTAGAATTTGTATTTAGCATATTTTTTAACACTGCATTGTTGAAGATGTTTAACTATGATCAAAAGTGCTTCAAGATAAAAAATTGGAGTAGTTTGGACAAAGTCATGGGAGTTTTAGAAGTTTGAAAGACATTTCTAGGAACTTGGTAGCCTTTTCTTGGCACATCAAAATTTGAAATTGTTTCAATGCAAATCTATTATAGATGCCAAATCATGATAAAAATAGCCCCGGGTACGAACATCGAAACAGTTTTGACAAAGTTATGGGAGTTTTAGATATTTGAAATGTATTTCAAAAGACTTATGAGGAATATATAAGCATTTGTCTGATAAATTGCTTAACAAACTAAAAACCTTAGCAGCATTTAGTAAAACACTCATTATATTAGCTGTACTAGCATTTCAAACATCCTCCCACAGTTTATATTATAGTCAATAAGCCAAGTCAAAAGTAGTTCACAACAGCATTGAGTTACCAATCTAAAGTTGCCAAGAGCTTTATGATCCCATATCCCATATGCGTATGCGTATAACAGTTACAAGCATCTCAGCTCACCATTCTGGATCATTTCCATTTTCCATTTCCATCAAGCAGCTGTCAGCTGTCTGCTATGAAAACCAACATCGAACTGCACTTGAAAAGCAGCGCGTCAAAATGTCGCTCAAAAAAATGAGAGAGAGAGCGAGAGAGAGGGACAGAGAGGGATAGAAGAAGAAAAATTGAGACACGAGATTGCCGCAAGTTGCAAACAAATTTCCGCGGCAGCAGCAATGAAAAAAAACTACACACAGCGAAAGACTGATGGACAAGTGCAGATACAACTGCGTCTAGAATATATATATATATATGTATATATATATATAGAGCCAGTCAAGTGTGGGGTCGGGGAAACCAAAAAGACAAGCCAACAGCAAAAAGCCAAAGCCAAAGCCAAGTGGAAGGCTTGGCCAATTTTTCACACCGACTGTGATTTTGTTTTTATTTAGTTTATTTTCGTTGCTTTTAACGTTTTTACGGCTGGCTGCGTGAGTTGTACAACAATTTGTTATCTCTGCATTTGTATCTAAACGTTGCATTTAACGGTACACAGTAATACACACACACACAGACAGACAGACAGACAGACAACAACTGCAACATGTTGGGGCACGCACTGGAGTCTGTGTTGCAGTTGTTGTTGTTGCTGTTGTTGTTGTTGCTGCTGTTATGCAAGGCAAGTGTTGGCAAAACATATTGAAGTCAACACTTTGCCAAAAACTTTTGGCATTTTATGAATTTACAGCTTGGCATCTGAGCAACAACAACAAATGTATCTCAATTGAAAATCAGCAACAAGCGAATGCCGGCAAAGCTGAGTAACCGAAAACTTATGACAACTTTTAAGTAGGATGTGCATCATCTGCATAAGTATATATATATATATATGTTATATACTGGTTTCTGTTCCTGACACGCACAAACAAGTTGCCAGATGATGTGTGAAGAAAAAAGGGGCATACAAAATAGGGTTACACACCTTTGGCAGCTGCCCTCGCCGAGGCATTCATTAAAAATGATTTATGTGCGTTGTCAATTTGAGTAAGAAATTATTTATAACTTTTAATAGTTTATTTATGCTGTTTTATTAATGTTAATTTATGTATATGCTGCTGCTGCGTGTAAGTATCTCAGTCTATCTAGCAGATACAACACACACTCGCTTCGAGAGTGCCAAGTTGCAAGTTGCAAGTTGCAAGTTGCAATTTGATTTACAGCAGCTGTTTGGCCCGACTGCAACTCGAGTTATAGACACGGCTTAATTGGCCCCGCCTTGAATATTGCCACACACTCCAGTCTCGATTTGCCGTAATATGAAACGCACTTTCAAAATGCAAAAATTATGATTTATTGCGAATGCTAATGGATCGTATTGTGCGCGCTTTTTGTGGTTAACAAAAACTCAACTTATATACATATATGTATATATATACTATATATAGATACATTTGGTTAGCCACAAAGTGCACAATTTGGGTTTGTTTAATAGTGGCCACATCTAATTTGAATGCTGTTCACGAGGCTCAAATGAGTTGTTAACCTGCACACATTTGTTTTAGACATCATAACTACCACACTTTACTCCATTTTATATATATCTAACCTCAATTTGTAGCCACATAACCTCACTTTTATGATCCGCATGCGTTATAAGCTTCAAGTTGTGAGTTGTTTTTGTGTGTCTTTTGATGCAGCCCAGATAAGCAAACATTTCCAAACTCTTAATGGCCAGGTGACAAGGCAAATGTCTAATGGAAGTCAGTTTGCTATAGATACAGCCAAATATGCCATTTTATATTTATCTGTATGTAAATTTATGACACTCTGGCAATAATTATGACTTCTTGCTGTGCTGTGGCACACAAGTATTTCTTTCAATTCAATATATAATACATGCTTGTATTTCTCTTTTTCTACTTTTTTGGGCCACATATTTTGCACAAGTCATTGCGATGTGTATTGAGGCACTTGACAGGCAGAAAGCCAGCCTCGGCCTCGTCGAGTGGCATTTGGAGAAACCAGTCTCGAGTGCCACAGAATGATCTGAAGTGGGAAGCTTGGAAGTGCGTAGAGCAGCCAGCAGAGCCAAGAGCCAAGAGCCAGCATCTAGTATCCAGAATCCAACATCCAACATCCAGCAGTCAGCATCTAGAGCCGAAGGCATTTCAAGCGCCGTACTTCACATGTTAACAGAAGATGGGACAATATGGCACATTCGATTCTCAATTCAGGGCCAAATGTGTGGCAAAAGAAAATATTTACAGTGCCTCGGATTTCGGATTTCGGTTGCCTCCTCGAATGCCACAAGCTGCTTCCAAAACCGGTTGCATCAACAATATCTCGTTAGTTGCCTCCTGCAAACTAAGGCGCTTTCTTAAATAACCATAATTAAGTACATTTATATGGGTTTGTGGCTCTAGCAGCAGAAAAAGGTACAGATTTAGCCGGTATGACGACTAGGTAATGCACTATTCTCAAATTCTCAATTCAAATTATAAGAATTTTGATTAGAAATACGAATTTTTCTATACAATAAGCAGCAATTACTGGAAAATATTCTTAGACATGCTCAAAAGCCAACAAAGTATCTGATAATGTATTTAATTTCGTAACGTAATCCTTACTTTATATCTTTAATTTAATATTTAAGATTTGATTTATACTTTTAAATATCAATGTGATGTATGTTTGTATAATATGTATCTGTGCAAAGTTTTATTGCGATAGCTTCGAAAACATGGGATTTATGGGCAAAACCGACTTGCAGTTGTATGGCAGCTATAAGATATAGTGGTCCGATCCGGCCGGTTACGACCAATGTGCTGACCCTTTGAATATTAAGTCTCTGTGCAAAGATTTATAGCGATAGCTCACAAACTGAGGGACTAGTTTGCATACATACAGACAGACAGACAGACAGACAGACGGACATGGCTAGATCAATTTGTTTTGTCATTGTAAGCATACTGGCAGTAACATTTGGGGGTCTCAGACGCTTCCTTCCATGCGTTACAAACTTCAGCACAAACATAATATACTATTTTCTTCGAAAAGAGTATAAAAATGTACAAGAAACGAAACACTTTGAATTGTAAACAAAGAGAGGCCCAGAAACCTAACTATATATTATTTATAAATTAAGTTGCATTATTCATGCTTCAATCCAAATACTCAGAGTATAGAGTATAGCAAAATATGTTTGAATAAACGCCTTCCCGGCGGGCAAACAATAAAATAAAATAAATTCGCTTTATGGCATAATTATGGAGTTCGGTTTAACGACTGAGTGCTGAGCTGAGCTGGAAAGTGAACTGGCTAGAGTGCAATTCCAATTGCAATTGCAATTGGGCAACGATTGTAAAGCGTTTTCCGTTTTTCCCATTTTCAGCACACACATTTTTTATATGATTTCCATAAGCTGGCAAAGTTGTTGGGTTAATCAGCGACAGCAGCCATAGAATTAATTGCCTCTATTTACAATCAGTTCAAGAGTGTGTCCTCTGTAAACAAGTGTGTGTGCGTGTGTGTGTGTGTGTGTGTGTGCGTGTGTGTGTGTGTGTGTTGTTTTAAGTGGCTCAAAGTGCATATTGATGTTAAATTGATGGCCGTTGAGTTGGCAAGCGGATATATACATATAAATATACATATATACCTATATAGCAGTCAATAAAGCTACTTTATTGCTGCATATTAGCTGATGAGTTCAATAAAATACAAATATACAGCTGCATACTTAACTTAAATCGAGTTGATGCCCTTACTTAGGGTTTGCATATACATTTGTGTTTACATACCTGCAATGAACAAGAAAAATACCAAGATTTAATTAGTTTGCTATATAAAATTATCATTAAATACTAATCAATATTATGCAAATGTTAGTTACACAATTAGTACAAATTAAGATATATTATGGGATAATTTGCAAGCGAATTTTAGTTTTATTGTTTAAATATACTTCTTTTCTTTGTGCTGAAGTGTGTATTGCATAGGCAACACAAACTGTTCTGGCCATATCTGTATGTCTGTCTGTCTGTATGTATGGTATCTAGTCCCTCAGCTGTTGAGCTATCGCAATGCAACTTTGCACATAGTCTTATTATTCAAAGGGACAGTACATATGCTAAACCAGCCAGATCAGAACAATATATCTTATAGCTGCCATACAACGCGAAGTCGGTTTTGGCCATCCCACGTTTTCATAGTTATCGCTTTCAATTTGCTCTTACACTTGAGCATCCTTAGAACTTATCAATGTTTACAATTGTTTTACACGATCATAAATATTATTATTTACATATTTTATAGTTTAAACAAAAGTTCAGAAACTGTCATCGTTTTCTAGTTACACTTTTACAATCTCAACTTAACCCCATGACCTGCTAATAACCACACAAGTGCTCAGCTTTTCATCATTTGCATTTAGCTTTTGCTGTTGCTTTTGTCTTGCATACTCAACTGATACTGATTTTCCCTCTGTGGAAGCCACACACATGTAATACACATAATTTCTCCGAGTGTCGTGCAAATTTGTGGCGCATCTTTTGCGGAAGGCTAAGTAACTCATAGAGCTCATAGAGCTGAGCACTTTGGGTGTTCGTTTACATGTTTTTGTTTTTCTACTCTGCATTCTAAGTGCCCTATTCTGTACACAACTTACCACCCCCTGCGCTTGCCCTGCTTAAAAGTGTGAACAACATAAAAAGGCCGCGCTTCAAAAATAAGAAGAAACTTTTCGTTTTTGCAAGCAAAAAAAAGAAGAAAAACAGAAAAGAAAAACCTCTTTTACATGACACGACACAATTTGCCAGCTTTGTTGTTGTTCGCTGTTGTTGTTGTCGTTGTTGTTGTTGTTGTCGCTTCGACATGTTTGTCTGTGGCTTGGCTGAGTTCCCGAGCAGCTCTCTGTCGGCACCTCCAACTCCAACTCCAACTCCAGCGCCAACTCCGAACTGTGTCTGCATTTGTAATACCCGGGTCCCGACCTGGCCAAAAGGTAGACTTTCAGCCTGTCTCTCGACAAAGTCTTCGCTTTGGGCCCACTTTGTTTACGCGTGTGAAAATATTTTGTGCCGAAACTTTTCATCACATAAAATGTTTAAGTTTTATGTTTTTCTTGGCTAGAAATAAGAGCAGGCAACACAAAATAGTCGCACTTAAATTGTTGGCAATTTAAGCCAGGTGCAAAGTTGTTTTTTGTAGAAGATGTAAAGCGACAAATCCCAAGTAAGCAAAAGCAAATGACAATAAACTATTGTTTCTCTCTCTCTCTCTTTTACTTTCTGTCTTATTCTTTCTGTCTCACACATTCTGTATAGCTTAAATATGACTTTAAAGTCACACAAACAATAAGCGCTTTTATGCACTAACCGAAATTTAAATCAGTTGACATTTTGAACTCACATCATAATTATGCAAATTTATTTAATAAACGCCAATATTGTCTTTATTAAGCGGCAAAGAGCAAACAAAGCAAAGTAAATTCACAAATATTTGATGCATTATTAAATAAATAAGCGCAGTGAAATAAAATAATATCAATTATTGAAATTATTTTGTATATAATATAAATTGAAATGGAAATTGTATTGCGATGAGGGTCAAAAGCGGTTTCAGTTGATATTTTGATTGGAGGCAACGCTAGATAAATGCGTATAATTGCCCCGTTGATTATTAACATATCGGCAAACTTCAATTAATTGGCAATCAATCATTTTTAATGAAACAAGCGACGATGCGAACGAACGAAGAACTGCGAACTGCGAATTGCGAATTGCGAAGAACTCGGCGACATTATCGACAGCCTTCGATCTTGGACAAGAGCCGCATTGGAAAATGGCAAAGGCACAAGGTATATAAAAATAAGAAAAAGAGAAGAAAAGCAAAATAAAGAAATACTCGTATATCGCTGATTGTGTACGAGTTGAGTTGAGGAAAAACGTGCCACGACAAAGTTGGCCAAGCGATTGACAAGCGGTTTTTGGCCACCGTTTGTGCCTGGCCCTGACTCTGGCTCTCTGTAGTGGCAGCATTACCTGATGCTGACTTACCACCAGTTGCCAACTTGCCAGACAGCCAGACAGCCAGACAGCCAGACAAGCCTACAAACTAACAGACCGACCACTGTTTTGTGTTGTGTTGCGGGTGCAGCTCTGTGCAGTTGGCATCTTTCAGGCTACTCTCAGGGCTGGGCGATAATCACACAAGTCATTCAAATAACCAACTGACTTATCAAATATACATGTATATCTATACATATACAGCTGCTGATGGGTACTTGTCAATTACAAAACAATCGACTGCGACAACAATCAGATTTAGCTAGAAATCAGCAAAGAAAAGCAGAGGAAAACAAGTGTGGAAGGATTATCTTTGTATGCTTTTCTTTGAGTCTGTGTATAGATTTTACTAGCTTATATTAAACACTTATGCATATGCTATATAATAGTTCGAAACTATTTCGCAGCTATACCCCCGCAAATGCTTTTTTAAAAATAAACAAAAAATGGAAAAAAAAAAAATTGAAGATAAACTTGAAACTCACATAACTTCGCCAAAACTGAACAGATTTTAGGTTCGATGTCAATTTTCATGGTTTATTCTCTAAATTTATTCTACATTTAGTTTTGGTTTATATTTGTACCTTTTTCCTTTACTGATTTTGGATAAAAAAATGTTGTAAAAAATAGTATTGTAGTATTATAATTTTATTAGATTGTGCGTGTCATAATTAGTATAAGAATTCAAAGGAAAATCGATGAGGTGTTTCTTTCTTGAGTCTAAAGTCAGGCCAAAAATATCAAAAAATGTTAACTTGTAAAGTGATTTTTAGTACCCAAGAAATGCCCTTTGAAAACTTTAAGCTCATATAATTTTGCATAAACTGAAAAGGGTATATATATTTATTTATTTATTTATTTATTGTCAACTATTCACAGTCGACACAAAAGAATTTATATAAAATTATAAAACATTTAAATGTATATACAAAATTTACATAAAATTTAAAATATTAAATAAATTAAATTAAAGATATAAAGTTAAAATTACGTTAAGTTCTGGGGGTATCAATAGCAAAATTAAATCAATGGTCCAACATTTGTTGCAAGGATTGAGGAAAACCCAGAAAAACCCAATCAAACCAAAAATCAATAAAAACTTGTTTAGTAGTTTGTTAATATTTAAAAGGAAAAAAGTATTTATAATAAATGTAAATCTATAATTACTCTCTTGTAAAAACGGGAGTATTTGTTTATTTTTGTAAGTTTTTTATTGCTTGAATGTTCGCTCTCAGAATTGATATTAAATATGTAAGAGGAAAAATATGAAACCTAATTTTTACTCTTTAGTAAAAAACGGGAATATCTGATTATTTTTGTATTTTGCTCGCTCTCACAATTGCTAGTCAACTACTAACTAGTAATTATGCCTATTTAAGTAGGCAGCAAATGCGAATCACTTAAAATATTATGTTTTTTTTTTAAACATGGTCCGTTTCTTGTTGATGCCAGCCCTAAGTGTTTTATTACACAGTTGTGCGTTAGCTACATGCTATTAAGCTGCTAATTTAGATCGAACTGACAGAGAGAGAGAGAGAGAGAGAGAGGGGGGGAGAGAGAGAGAGAGGGAGAGAGCGCCCACTTCTAGAACATATTTCTAACAAATTTATTTGCGCCTGCAATTTACGAGCTTTCATTTAGCTACAACAACTAGAGGCTTATATACCTCTAACGGGCCGCATAATTAAAATGTTACAGCAAATGAGGAAGTTGTTGCTGCCGCTGCTGCTGTGGAGTGTGGCACAGAACATGGAACACGAGCAGCTTGCCGCATGCAGCTTGCAACATGCAGCAATCCAGTTGCAACATTCGCAACAACATTCAACTTTCAAGTCAAGTCGCGCATGCGCCTGACGCAAATTAATTTTCCACTCTTTCTTTTCTGTGTGTGTGTTTTTTTTTGTTAACATGTTGCAAAAATTATGCTAATGCCGGCAGCAGCAGCAGCAGAACGGGTAGCTGCACATTTCCACTTAATTTGCCCAGTTGACTACGAAGTTTTGACTCGTGATGCGCTTTACTACTTAAGAGCTGCTGACTACTTGGATCGAGTAACCCATGGCGATGTTCCAAGCCTACTTTTAACTCAATGAAAAGTTGTTGCAACTGCTGCTCGTTCTGTTACTGCCACTTTTGCATGTTGGCTGCAGTTGCTCATGTGTGAAATGAAATGCACAAATGCTGAGGACGACACTTGAAAGTGGGCATAGATAGTGTGCAAAAGGTCTGACAACAACACACACAACACACACACAACACACACACACACACACACACACACACACATGAACAACAAACATTTTGGGGCCACGCACGCACATTTTTCCAAAGACCCCGAGGAGACCCAGAATGAGTCTCACAGGTAAAAAGCAGAGCTCAAAAGAGCTGCATCTGAGCTCGTGCTCGTCTTTTCTCTCTGTTCTGTGTATGCGTGTGTGTGGGAAATTTGTTGATTAAAGTTGTGCAGAACTTTTTAATTGCCTGGATGTATGTATGTATAGATGTATGTGCCTGCTGCTCCACACTTGTGCACACGTATTTTGTAATGAAGATTTTTCCTAGTTGTAGCTGAAGATTGTGTTAACAAAAATAAATAAATAAACAAGTAAGAGTGCTCTAGTCGGGAGTGCCCGACTACGAGATACCCTGAACCCAGTCCTTACAATCATTCATATTAATCTAAACACACACATGCTGCAGTACAAGCAGTACAAGCAGTGCAAGCGGTCTAAGCAGTTAGCTTGCTTTTCGCTGAGCCCCACATAATGGAAAGTTAAATCTTAAATAACTTCTGTGTTTATCGTCCGATCTTATTGAAATTTTTGGGGCAAACAATTGTCAATAATATGTGTGACCAAACCAAATTGCAAGGTCGTACCTTCAAAAATGCGTTTTTTTAACTTTTGGGGGTTTGGGGGGTGGTATCCAAAAAGTGAAAAATTTGTTCATGTGAATGCTATTCGAGATTATACATGTCAAATTAGGGGCCTCTAGCTCTTATAACTTGTAAGTTATATCCAAAAAACGCTGGTCTAAAATCGAAATTTATCGATAACTTTTGAACGGGACGAGCTATCGATAAATTTTAATAAACTTGATCTGTCCCGGGATTAGGAGAACTTATGTTCCAAATATGAAGTCTCTAGCTCTTGTAGTCTCTGATATCTGTGTGTTCATACAGACAGACAGACGGACAGACGGACAGACGGACAGACAGAAGGACATGGCCAGATCGACTCGGCTATTGATACTGATCAATAATATATATACTTTATATGGTCGGAGATGCTTCCTTATGCCTGTTACATACATTTGCACAAACCCATAATACCCTTTTTACCCATTTTTAATGGGTTCAGGGTATAAAAACTGTATGCACTTTTTATGATCTTCACGCTGATTTTTATGATTTTCACATTGCTTTCAACTGTTTTTGCAAAGAGTTTTCAACTAGCTGCTCTTTTCTGGCAGCCAATCAACTAAGGACTAAGGTCTGAGTGGAAAAATAAGTCATAAAATGTATGAACAGGATATTGAAATATATCTTTTTATGCTTATTGCTCTTTAAAGCAGCTAAATCTGCTGTAGATTTAGTTTTCATAAACATTTTATTAGTGTCTGCAGAAAGAAGAGCACACAAAAAGTGATTATAGTTATAATGGAATTTAATATTGTATTTAAGGTTCGTTTTCAAGTTCTTGAAGTCTTGTAATAAAAGTGAGAAAAAACCCTACTGGGAAAAAATGTATTAGGCAAAAATAATTATGCTTTAAGTCTATTGTCTGTCTGTATGTATGCAAACTAGTTCCTCAGTTTTTGAATTATCGCGATGAAACTTTGCACATAGACTTAGTATACAAAGAGACAAAAGATTTGTCTGAATCAGCTGGATCGTACCACTATATATGTGAGGACTAGCTTATTATCTTCAAATCAATGTAGATATTTTCTGTTATTTATTCTTATCTATTCTGCCATTTATCAACTTTGAACTTCTGACCTTTACGTATCGCATTTAAACAATTGCAGTAGCTACCGTTTTTTTTTTGCTCCTTCTGTTCTTTTTGCTGGCCCTTCCCTGCTCGAAAATAAAGTTTAATTTTTAATAACCCGATTCAGTGCACAACGGAGGTGGTTTGGCTTTCCACACGACTACGACTCCAGTAGGTAGCTGCCTCCAGGTCCACACGATTTAGTCGTCTCTCTCTCTCTCTCTCTCTGTGTGTGATGATCTATGGCGCCTGCAGTCAAGATTTATGCTTTCAACCGCTCCGATTGGAATAATATGCAAGTGAGGAGGAGCGGCCCCAACGATAAGCCATAAAAGCTTTTGCGCAGAAACTTTATGCACAATTCTCGAGCCTTGTGTAAAGAATAGTAGCACAATAAAATAAATAAGAAATTGTATAAATTTATGGGGGAGGGCAGTTGCTGGGTTAGTCAGCTTCCTGCACTTTGGTTTTATTCTTCTGCTTTTTTTTAGAATTTAATTGGACATTATATCGCATATTCGCATATTGTGAGGCAGTGAGGCTGTGAGCCACTGTTAGCTTCTGCTGGGCAGACAAAATCAATGCCTGGCCATATATCAAATTGTGTTAAAGCCAAAGGCAGGCGGAGGCTAAGGCTAAGGATGTTGGGACAACAAACGGTAATGGCCATGCTCTATTGTCTGGCTCCAGCTGCTAACCGAGTGGGGCATTATTTATGGCTGCTCCCCCTTCTCTCACACATATTCACATATTCACATAGCCATTCACATTCGCATTCGCATTCGCACTAATGCACACTTGGCATGTCGCAATCGCATTGGATTTGGGCTTGCCTCCAACTCTGCGGCTAATGTGTGAAAAGTGTCTGGGAACGGTGGCAGCTGCATCGGCAGCAGCAGCAGCATCAGCATCAGCATCATCGACAACAGCGCCACTTAGTCGCCTTAGATGCCGCCGGCTGCCTTTTGACAAACTGTTTGGCAATGATTTGCCGAATTACAGCATCCAACTCTCTCCCTCGCCTTCAATCTCTTTATCGCCGCCTAATCAAATTTGCTTATTTCGCTCTCTCATCAGAGTCGCGACAGATTTTTGAGCGCTGGGTGCGCTGCCAAGTCAAACTCACTCAATTGTAAATAAGCGCTTAAGTTGGGCCCAACTTTTGACAAGCAGCCAGCCAACTGTCCAGCTTGATGGCTCCTGTCTCTCTCTCTGCTCCGGCCCAATCTGGCATTGGCCCATTGTTGTGCACTCAGTCTAACAGTCACAATATCGCAATCTGCCGGCCCCCAAGCCCCAAGCCCCCAAGCCCCCACGCCCACTTTTCACTGGCGCCAGTTTGGTTTTTTTTTTAATCGGCTTAAATTATAAGCAGAATGCGCCATTTTTTTTGCGTCTGCGTTCATTATTATTAAGATGTTTACATTTGAGCCTAGGCCCAGATAATGGAGGAGAGCAGAACACAAAAAAAAGCTGGTCAACTAGGCGTATGAACAGAGTGAATGACATAATTTGCATACAGCCGGACAGAAACTTGTCAAAATTTTATACAAAATCAGTTTTTGCTTTGTTTACGCATAAATTACTCGTCGACAGTTGCTGATCGCATAAAAAAACCATAATAATATTCTCAATCGTTTTATTATGAAGCAGCAACTAAATAATAGACTGGCGAATGCGATAAGAAATAATAAACTGTATAGAAATAAATCTGCTTTGAATTGAATATAAATGATAATCGATTTAATAGTGCGAAGAGTTTGTGTAGGTTTAAATGCCATATAAGATATGCAGAATAACATATTAGGGCATTAAAGTTATCTAAGTATTACTATGTATCTTTTTTTTAATTTAATGAACAGACAGTAGTCAAAATTTCATAAACTTTAATCGATAGCTTTGAAGCACAGCTAAAAACATTGCAAAAATATATTCTTCAGTATGAAATAGCTTTAAAGAAAGTTGCTTCTTTACAAGAATCTAAACTGATTTAGGCTGAAAGACTAAAAGCCTTCTGACCCATGTCTCATTTCTTTTTCAGCAAGGTTTGCTTACCCTACTTATCTGTATTAGGCGACTGGCTCAACCATTTCAGTTCGACAATATCTCTAATTCACTGGCCTCTGCTAAAAAGATGACATTTTAATTGTGAGCGTGTCCAACATTTCAGACGCAAAAATAAAATAAAAATGTCAAACAGACCTGAGGCGGGAATGCCCCATATGTAAATGCTGTTTGGGGACACAGCCGGATATTAGATGCGAATTATGCTGGACCCTAATTAATGTTGACATGGGATACTCTTTATGCCTTCAACTCAGCTCAACTGGGCTTTTGTCTCAGCTGAGAATATGCAAAAAATCGGTGAGATTAGTGCGTTAACAATGGGTCATCACATTGGGGCCAGGCCATAGGGACGACAACTGGATTAAGTCCTGGTCCTGCCCTGAGAAATGTCTACCCTTGTCGCTGGCTGGAGATTAGACTGGCTTTCCATTTAGATATACGCTAAAGAACTTCAAGCTCAAATGGAATTCCAGCTGCGCCCAACAGCAGAAAAGATGTAATAAAAATACTTTAGGGTCATAATTAATTTCTGCTGTCAAATTGCGAACTTTTTGTTCGCTCTTGCTCTCGTTCTATGACAAGTGAAACTTTATTACATAATTAAATAATTTTTAAAAGTGACTTTTGCTGCTGCTCCAAGCTTGGCAAACTTGCGACATTTGCACCTGCATAAATTACAATTTGCTTATAAATTCTGATAAATCATAAGTGCTGCTGCTGGAAAAATTGTGAAAATGAAAATGCGTAGAGTAATTAAATTGCAGCGAGACAATGCTGGGAAATGGAAAAGCAATGAGAGAGTGCGCTTAATGAAAGGGAAAAATGGCCCAGACATGGACATGACAATGCATATATAAGTATATATAATTATGTATGTATGTGTATTATGTGTGTAAGTATATATGCTGGCCATTAATGACGCTGCATTGTCTCGTTTAATATATTTTTTGTATTTCGCAGAATTAATTGAAATATTGCCAGCGGGCCAGCAAACAGTATTGAAAGCGAAAATGTTGCGGTCCAGTGCATTGTTATCCTTTCGGGGGACTACACTCGAAACAAAGGCCACATAAATCTTCAAGCTTCCAGCGACTCTAAAGTCTCTTCTCTCTCTCTCTGTCTCGGGTAGCCCAAAAAACCTTCTCAACTTGCGGTCTTCTCGTGCTCGAGTTGGCATTTAAATTGCCTCCGACTTGCGTCGACCTCTGAGAACACAATGCAAATACTACGTAACTTGCTAAACTATGCCGCCTGCTTGTTTCGCTTGTTAACCAACTGAAAACCGACAAAACCAAACAAAAAGTAAAAAACAAAAAACAAATACTAAACAAAACACAAAAAGAATCATGCGAAACCCGCCAGTATCGTCAGCATTTTGCATACGAGTTCAAGTCGAGTGGGGTTGACGTTTAAATACCTGCATCTATACTAAGCACAGGGTATATTGGGCTTATTTGAATATATATATGAATTTGTTAAGATTTGCTGAGATAATTTATATAGTATTTATATAGTATTTATGGACAATGTACTACAGGGTACTTGTCAATCAATTCACTCTAGCTTAACAGACTTGATTTTGGATTTATTTATATTATTTTACTAAACTATATATTTTTTTTTAATTTTTTTTTTTTAGTTTATTTTTTTTAGAATCAGACCACATTTGGTTATTATTATATATTATTTTTATTTATTTTACATGTGTATTTCTAAATTTATATACCATATTTCGTATTTATTTAAATAATTTTATTATATTATTATTTTTATTTATTTTATATATGCATTTCTAAATTTATCGAGCATATTTCGTATTTATTTATATGTGTTTAATATACTATTATTTATATTTATTTTATGCATGTATTTCTAAACTTATAGACTAACTTCTAGTCGTTCATTGTCAGTCTACAATTGCTGCTGCTGTTTCAGCTGCACTGAACTCCACTTAAAAAATCGTTAAGCATAAAAAACAATAAAAATAAATACCTATAAACACTTAAAATGGCACAAGTGCAACTCTCTGCTGCCCTCTTCCAGTTGGCTACCCCTGCCACTGGAAACATCAGACACACAATTGACTCTAGCCAGTTGCCAGTTGCAAGTTGGCCTGTTGCAAGTTGCCAGTTGCAAGTTGGCCAGTTTGGCCATTGTAAATGTCAAGCAAATTTGGTTGGTTGCATTTTTTGATGCTGTTAGCTGTTTGCTGTTGGCTGTTGGCTGTTTGCTATTTGCTATTTGGTTCTTTGGGGTACTCTGCTCATGTGCAAGTTATGGCCATGTAGATGCTGGCGACAGCATGTTGTAGAAAGAAGGTAAACAAGCAGTTTGCTGGCAGTTTGGCTGGCATTTAAATGGGTTCATATCGAGCGATAAGTCTGCCGACTATATAACAGTAGGATGCATCGCTCAATGTCCATATGTAAGGCCTCTTCGATTTGCCAGCCATAAATATATGTATATATACACATTTGTTTTCTTTCAGGGAAACAGGCAAAAGAAACTCTCATCGAAATATAATTAATATCCACACACTTAACTTGTGGCATGCCTCATTTCTTTCGCATATATTTCTCAGGAGCTGGGCCCTGAAACTTGCCTCTCTGCCTGCAAACAATAATGTGAACCATAAGAAAATGAAAGCAACATTTTCGCTAATGAATTTCCACGTATTCTCGCTTGCTACGTGCCGCATGAAATGCGCATTTAAATGTGTAGGAAAAATTAGTTAATAAATCACACGTGGAAAATTGATGAGCCTTTTTGCCTTTTTGTGGCTGCCGGCAAATGCCATGAAAATTGAGATTTTATTTTCATATTTTTGTTGTACATTTGGTTATATTGTTTACTTTTAGCTTTTGTTATGCATTCCACGTAAATTATAAAAATGATGTATGGCGGCAGGAATGGGGGAAAAAAAGCTCAGCTAAATTGATGCAGCTCTCCCCAAGGAATTCACATTCACAATGGATGCCTTAATTAGGTGAGCAGTTTGAGGCATTGAGAAGGCAAACTGAAGTGCACTGAATGCCAAATGAATTGTTAGAGTTGAGGGACCTCTCCTAAAGATTCATACACATTGTTTATGAATACTGCGTGTGGTTGTCAGGTAAACTGAGCAACTGAGCAACTGAGAAACTGTGCAACTGAGTGCTTTGTAATCAGGCAAAATTCAATTCGAAAGTTGCACAACAATTGAAGAATTAGTGAGTTGTCAAGCCGGAAGCGAACGATTTTTCGTTAGCTCAAAAGAAACCACAACACACACACACAAAAAATAACTTCCACATGAACAACTCGAGGAGGCAACAACAACAAAGCCAATCAGAAAAATTTTCAGGTAAATGAAGAAAGAGACCAAAACCAAAACCCGATGAACTCATTGCCATTGTGCAAGCAGAGCAAAGGCCCCAATATCTTCTCATTGTCATGTAACTCAAATCGGACCAACAGCAACAACAGCAACAGCAACAACAGCAGCAACTACACGAATGTACAACAAAAACAACACTTTGCATGTGTTGCCGTGGCTCAACAAACAAAGAACAAGGCACACACACACACACACACACACACACATACTCACAAATAGTAACAACAACAAGAACAACAACAAACAACATACAACACAAATAGCTCGGGCCAACACAAAGAGCCAAACAAGTAGAACTTGTCTAGGCCTAAACAACAACAGAGGCGCTGTTCTTCTCAAAAAAAAGGGGGCATTTTAGGATTTAAAACTGCATTTGGAAAAAGTTCAGTCACAATCAAGAAATCTTGAATTCGCCGCCATTTTGTATACTAGCAAGGCGCAGCCGACTTAACAACGTCTGAGATAAATGCTTAAAAAATAACAGTTTATGTTTGCGCACAATAAAATGCATATAACTAAATAAAAATAGTATTGCCCTATAAAAATTTGTTTACAATAAAAATTGACGACTCTTTAAAACAGATTTTTATGTAGAAAACTCATATGTTTTATAGTATTTTGATATGATTACTGTTATTATTTAGTTTCTTTCTCATTATATTATTTGTTAATTTAGATTAAAGCAAAAACTAGTCTAATTGGCTTATAATCACATTTCTGAAAAGCTTTTTTTTATTTTTATTTACGTAATTAGTTTCCTGAGCAATCTTTATTAGTGTTTCCGCTGTTTTTGCCGTTTCAGTCCCTTTTTTAAGTGCCGCCTCTGTATATTTAAAGCGCTAGCCGATCGCAAACAAATGTTTCCCTTTAAAACCCAACTCCAAAAGCCGGCTATTTAAATGACTTTTCTTTGGCTTTATGGCCGTTTCGGTTTCGCAGAGTTTTTGTTTTGGGTTTCGGTTTTTTTGTGTTTTAGCATTTTCTGCGCTTTTCGGTGTCTAAAGTCAAGATCACAAACGTGATTTGTTGTTGTCGCTGCTGTTGTTGTTGTCGTTGTTGTTGTTTGTTTGTTGCTCATTTTGGCTGGCAAAAGATCGTGATCTTTAAACTAAGCAAACTCTGTGCTGTGTTGTTTTGTTATTTATTTGCGGCCAATGCATTTTCGCTTCATGCTGATTCGATCAGTCGTCAACTGTGCAGATCGGAGCCAACTATACGATAGATATATATATATATATAGATATAGCCAATGCTGCGATTTATGTTGGCTCATTTATTTTGACAAGCGCAGTGCCTGAAACTACAACGAGTTCGAGTTTTGTGTGGGTGCTGCAGTCTCTGTCTCTGTCTCCCTCTCACGCTCGATCGATGGCTATATCTATATAAAACTGAGCAACTTCAAACGTTTGCTGATCACCGCTAAAAGTTTGTTGTGTTTATTTTATGCGGCAGCTCCCCTCTCGCTCTTCCTTCCACTTCTCTGATTGATGTGGCGCACATTAATCAAGCCATTGAGCGGCTCGCTTTGTTTGATGTTGATCAAGCGATCGGCTCATATCTCTCTCTCTCTCGCTCCATTTAACAGTCGCTTGGTTCGCTTTCAATTTAACCAATCGATCGTTCAATCGAGCGAGCTGAGCGACTGTGCGACTGAGACAGCCTCTGTTACTGATACTGTTACTTCAATTCGTTGAGGCTCGTTCCATTGATCGTTTCATCGATCGACCGACCGATCGATCGATCGATCGGTCCCCGAGCTGCTGTTTACGCTTTCCGCTTTCCGTTTTTGTTGCTTTTCCTCTGCTGTTTTGTTGCTTTGTGTTTTTGGTGTTGATGATCACTTGTGTAAATCGCCTTTTACGTTTTTGGCTAGTTAATGGGCAATTTGTTTTCAATTAATTGGCTTGCTTGTGTGTTAATGTTTGCGTCTGATTTTGTTTGTATGCCTGCCTGCCTGGCAATCTTTTGCCTTAAATCACTTGCACTTTTCAGAGCTCATAAATATCACTCAACAGCAACTCGGGCGCTTCCTCTTAAAAACAAGATCAAAGCAAACGCCAAGCAGAGCAGAGCAGCTACAGAAAGAAAGATGAACACAACCCACAACAGACAGTTCATCAGTCAGTAATGATAGTGACGCATTGATAGCGTAAAGCATAGTTAAAGACAACAAAAGTTCAAACATACTAGACTAATTAAATGAACTATAAACTATTATGAAGAGCTGACCTCGTTAGAGCTTTGGGTGCCTCAGGCTAATAAAGATGAGCTCAAGTCGTGTAAGATATCATTAAATATAAAGCAGAACATATGCTATTTAGTTGCTGTCGTCCATCATTTCGCTTAAGCAGAGTTCCCACTGTACACGAGACACATAGAATTTAAATATTAACGTCTGCCAAATAGTTTGTATGCGATTTTCAAATGAGAGCAGCAAATTGTTGGAAGAGTCGCCCTTTTGATATGCCGCTGAGATGGATTTTCTGAGAATTCTTTTGAAGCAATGAGGAAACGCACCATTCCGAATCCGAAAACGAATACGAATAGACACATTTCAAATGATCGCCGCCAAACAAACACACACACACACAAAATGAAGATGAATGGCAGATGTACATAAGTATGTATGTACATATATACATATATACATATATATGTATGTATGTAGAAGCTTTTGAAGTTCGCTGCTCTGTGCAACTTTTGTTCATTAGCTCTCATTTGCACTAATTTAGTCTGCTGCTCCCAGAAGTCGTCTTAATTATGTGCGGGGGTAAACTTTTTGCGGCTTGGTTTGCCAAATTCTTTTGAAGTTTCTTCTTCATTTTTTGTTGTTGTTGGCCATAAGTTGTGGGCCAAGTTTAATGGATATGCGGGCAGCTGCTTAAGTGATGTACGATGAGTTAAAGTTAGTTGGGTCGTAATCATAAGATATTAGGCATAATAAACACGATTATGTAGCTTGAACTATATTGAGAATGCAAATCAAATGTGTGTCAAGTGAAAATTAAGAATTCACAAACTGATTTGCTTTTGTTAAACAAAAGTGCCGCAATTTAAATTTATATTAAATTTAATGTCTGCACTCCACTTAAAAACTGCACAAGTTTCGGTCAGGACCTACAGGACCTCTCCACTCTCTCTCTCTCTTTCTTCTCCCTCTCTCTTTCTCTCTCTCTCGCATAAACAGAATTCGGTTCCAGTTTGCCTCGACCGTCTGCTGTTTGGCTAATTTCATTTTTATGACTTTTATGCGCCGCATTTGCGTTTATTTTTTATGTTTTTACTTTTGTCTTTCGGCCAGATTCAGATTCAGATTCCGAATTCAGAGTCGGAGCTGGAGTTGGAGTCTGAGAGTCGACTTCACTTGCGTGATTTATGGGCGTCTGAATTTTTCTTTGAATTTTGTTCCACTCTTGCTCGTTTTAATATTTGTGCGCTGTTTTTGGCGTTAAAAATATTGCCAAGCTGCCATAAATTTGGTCGTATTTTGACAACTAATAAAAATGCAGGCCACTGCGCTGAAATGCATTCCATTTGCATAAGGGCCAAAAGCAGAGAGCAAGCGAGAGAGGACCGAGATGGGATTTTGGTATTTCGATTTGTGTTGGCTAATTTGCATATGAAATCCGAGTCTTGTGTCTTTTATGGCCAGAGTCGAGTCAAAAATGGTTTGACAAGTGTCTCCACATTTGGACGATCCATCCATCGATGCCGACTGCCGATAAAACGATGCATGATTTATGGCAGCTCTTTTGTGTTTTTCTCTTCCCCTTTCACATATCCAATCATTTGTGGCTTACAAATAGATTTTGGCGTGCTGCATTGTTAAAAACTAATTACCATCGTAAACAACGGAGAACTGAGTTCGTTGTTTTCGGGCTACCAAAACAAGTTAAGCATCCATCGATTTGTTACTCATTGTTATTGGCCATTTGCTTTAGCATATTATCATATTACCATATGAAGTTATCACTTAATCATGTTTATGATTGCACTCTTTTTAGGGTTTCACAACGAAACTAGTAGTATTTCTATTTTATATACTTTGCTACAGTGCAGCATAAAAGTTAGTTTATGGCTATGCTTTGACTTTTTTAGTGCAGCGTAGGCAAGTTGTAAACTCTTTTAATGAATTTGAAGTGACTTTGTTTATGGTAGTCGCCTCTGTGGATCAAGACTTATCTGCGCTCGTATACATTTTTTACGTAACGGTAAACGTATACGCAATATGCTCAGGGTTGAGTTCGGTTAATGATCAGATTCAGATGAGATTCGTTAGAGAAATGCCTCTCGCTGAGTGTAGTTTTAGGGCTTTTCTTAACGTTCTCGACCGTTAGGCTCTTACATTTTTATACCAGCTTTTTCTAAGGTTATGTTTACAGTTGGGAACTGCAATGAGCTAAGATTAATGTTGTGATGTAATAGTGTTCGTTGTGCAAATAAATCACATAAGAGTTAGCTTAAGAAAGCAGAGCTTGTCACGTTTTAAAACTTTAAAAATGTTGCTATTAATATCCCCAGAACCTAACGTAATTTTAACTTTATATCTTTAATTTAATATATTTACTATTTTAAATTTTATGAAAATTTTGTATATACATTTAAATGTTTTATAATTTTAAATAAATTCTTAAATTCAATAAATAAATAAATAAATAAGTCTCATAAAATATATCAAATGTGTATCAAGTTTCTGTCATTATATATTATTATATTTAAAATATAATAGTAATAATATTTAATATAATTTATATTTCATAAATATCAAAACCATTTCAAATTATCATACTTATAAGATTTATTGCTTAGCTGATTTATAATTCATTTGGTTTATTTCTGATCACTTGTTGCTCCTCGTTTTTTTCCTCTCAGCCTTGTTGTCACTTCAATTCAACTCAAAAAGCCATTAGCTTGCTTTATATAAGCTGACAATGCCGACAAACCGCCCAATAACGATATACTGCCATAAGCTCTTACATAATCGGCCATATATTTGCCACACACACACACACACACACAGAGAGCAAAGTTTTTCAATTTTCCAAAGCTTCTGCTGCAAATGCATATAAATAAAGCGGCGCTGGTGTCTGCGTGTAATTATCATAAAGCGGAATCTTGTAGCGCCAATATGAAGCTCATAACTTGTGCGAACAACAGAGGAGGAGAGTATAAAGGGGGGGATAGACTGGCTGACTTTGGGGGTCCCGGCAACTGGTCACCTCATGCCGAGCTCTGGCTCTGGCTGTGGCTCTGGCCTAATGCCCATTTTGGTCATCCACATCCACGTCCACATCAACGACCCAAACGATGTAACTTTCAATTTGCGTAATTTTCAAGTGAGTACAGTGAAGCTGCGCATGCAACAACTGATCCCTCACCTGAACCTAATGACTGCGATTGGGGGGTGCAGTGGGGATTGGGGTTTGGGTAGTGGGGATTTGCGAGGCGTGGCCAACTGCTGCGTTAAGGTGCACGCTTGTCATAAAATGCCGCTTATTATGCTGGCTATTAATTTTTACTGCCTAGACGCAACTTCCCGTACTTTGAACGTGGCCTGTGGACCTGGGACCTGGCACTGGGACCTGGCACTGGGGTACCTGTAACTGTGTCCGCATAGTTCCGAAAAACTTGTTGTTGTTGCCTTCCTTCTTCCATTGGCAATTTATGACATACATGCGGAATGGTCAACGCCATGCCTGCAAACCACATTTGGACTCATATCGCAACGCTTCTATCGCAGCTGTTCAAATTTATTTTGCCTTTGCATGCGCTGCACTCAATACAAGTCTAATCACTCTCTAATGCAGTTTGCCTTTGTGCACTAGTTAGCTCTAATTTAATATACAAAAGCTAAATCGAGTTATTACAGAGTCCACCAATTATTAGTATTTTTTATATAGGGTATCTGATGCCCTGATCCGACTGCATATATAAGTCTAATCACTCTGTAGTAGATGCTACTAATTTAGTATACAAAATTATATTAGCCAGCTAAATCTTCTTATTATAAAGTCTACCAATTTGTAAGATTTTGTATACCCTTGCCAAATGGTAAATATGTGGTATATGATGCCCTATCAGACGAACTGCATCCTTTGTTTCACTAGCTAATATAGATGCACATTTTTACACATATTTTGAATTGAATGATCATAAAACCAGAACTTCCAATTTTATAATTTATATAACTGCACTAGACTTACTTATTTTTAATTAATCCATTATCCATAATCCATAATCCATTATAATCTAGCTATTTTATTTAGTATTATTATTGTTTTCTAGTCAGATTTGGGTTTTTTTCTGAGTTTTCCCCAATCCTAGCAACAAATGTTGGACCAAGTTTTTAAGATCATTAAGATATTTTTGTAAATATTTTCAGCAGATTTTATAACTTTAAATTTAATTTAATGTAATTTTTAATTTAAAAAAATTTCTTGTGTCGACTATTTTAGTTGACATTAAATAAAGAAATAAATAAATACAGTTTTTACAAGCCAAAATAAATATTGCGTATTTTGTAAATTGATTAAAATGAGCTTATAAAGATTAGTTTTAATTTTATAAAATTATTTCAAACCAAAACTATCTTTATATATTTTTGTAAATATTTTCAGCACATTTTATAACTTTAAATTTAATTTAATGTAATTTTTAATTTAAAAAAATTTCTCGTGTCGACTATTTTAATTGACATTAAATAAAGAAACAAATAAATACAGTTTTTACAAACCAAAATAAATATTGCGTATTTTATAATTTAAATAAAATGAGCGTAAAACGATTAGCTCTAATTTTATAAAATTATTTCAAACCAAAACTATCTTTTCTAATTACCAACAACAGCTCTAAGAAGAGTATCTAAGCATCGTTAATGCAATTAAATGTCTACTTTTCATTTCCTTTATTTGTTTGTCAGCATCTGCTCGCGTATTGGGGCTGAGCAGAGCAGAGAAGGCAGAAGGCAGCTAAAGCTAATGCTAAAGCTAAGATGTCGGAAAGTTACCCATCATTAGTACTAACAAGCGACATTATGCCTCCAGTCTGGGATCTTTGGTCTCAGTTCTCTCCCTCTCTTTCTCTTGGCTGATTACATTGGCCAGATAGTTGCTAGCACGCGTACTTGATATGCCTTTGTCTCAGTCTCAGTCCCCCTCTCCCCCTCTCTCTCTCTATCCATCTATCTCCCTCTCTAGCTCAGTGGTCTTGTATGTTTATTTAAGGAATTTTTATTACCACACATGTGTGTATAGGAAAGTCTTGAGTCTGAGTTGGAGTTGGAGTTGGAGCTTCAGCTGAGCTCTTGTGGGTTGCGTACTTATCGCATTTTTGATTTTTCATGGGTTTATTAAATTGTTTTATGTAATCGCAGATGGTCAAATGTCATAATGGCGAATGTGTGTTTGTGTTCAATTCTTGGAATTGCTCTTGACTTTTGTGATTGTTATGTGGCGGCATCATTAGGTTAATAGATGCTACAATATCAGATTGAGATACGGTTATTAGATTATGGAATTCTTTGCTGCAGATATTGTGTGTTTTTGCCTAAAGTAAATACTTAAGCCTTTAATTGTGTGACTTATGGTTGTTTATTCCCCATTTTATGGTTTATAGTACATACCTGAAAGTAAAGAAATAATAGTTCTCATTAGTCATTGGTTTGGATAAACTATAATTGTCTTATTGTGTATGAATGGTTAATAATAATAAATTAAATGAGTTAATGATGAATTGAGATCTGATAAACTCACAAACATAAGAGCAACATTATTGTTTGTATTTGTTTGTTCTTTGCAGTCTTATTATGATTTACCACAAGTCTGTTTATTAATATACACATATAATGAGCTGCTGTCAACTTGTAACAAGAAGCGTTAATAAAACCAATGCCTTGTTTTCCGCTTTGTGTCTATAAGAAAGCCAATCAACACAATCTATTTATACATCATTTTCCTCGCACTGGAAAATCAACAATTTAATTAACGAATAAAAAGAAAAACTCATTGCTCTGCGCTCATATATGGTCTTTATATTTATATTGTTGTTGTTGATTTGCCGGTTAATTAAATACAAATAACAATTACGATAGGCGAAAAATGAGAGCCTGTTTATGTATCGAGCTCCATTTGTGGGCATGTGAAATAATTTTGAGTTTTTTAATTAAGATCGACAAATGTGGACGAACGAAAAATATGATGACAATTATGAATTGAGACGTTAATTGTTGATGGTGGTGTTTATGTGTGCTTTTGACTGGTTTCACTTTCATAAACCGTCAATTTGAGGCCTGTCCCATGAAATTGTCAAAAAGTGCACTGAGATACGAAAAGTTGGCTCGTTTTTGTTGGGTTGGTCCAAAATAATTTTCATATTTAATTGACAGGCGGCAGACAGATTGAGAAATGCTACCGATTCCATTAGCGCGGCCTGTCGTCAAGAGTTTCGATTAAAAGCTACACATATATATATGCATATATAGTATACTATATAGTTTTTTGTGTGTTTTTTGCATTGGCTGTCAATAAAGTCGACAAAATTTAACGCCTGTGGGGCGTCTATGCGGTTGTTGTTGTTGTCTTTTATTTAATGGCAACATGTTTTACAACATTATTAGACAAGCAAGAGACCAAGTGGCCAACTGGCCAATTTTAATTACCAATATTTCCAGGTGTCGATTCAACGTCCCACGCTGTTGGCAACACTTTGCATTTTATGACAGTAGGCCCCACTTCCCCACCCCCCTCTAACCATAATGCAAACTTGTCTAACCGACAAACCAAAAAAGAAAATGATAATTACACATTTGTAGCTGCTGCTAATTAGCGTTTTGTGCCAAACAGTTCTAATGGCTTGTAATTTTGTAATTGGTCAATATTTGTGTGAACCATTGATATTTAATTGCATTTAGATTTATGCGCTTTACCACGATTACAAAACTCAGCTTATACATATAGTATACAGATGTAGTGGACCACCTAATTGAATTGTCGCTCTGGCTAATTTGCTCACATACGTGCTCGGCATAAGCCGCTTATAGAGATTAATTATTTACCTAATACAAAAGGCTTCTAAAGCGAATACATATATAACATATATAGCCAAAAGTCTGTCAACAGGCAATTCTTGCTGTTTTATTTGCTTGTGTGTCTGATAAGTTATCAATTTATTTTAAGTTTGTCTCTTATCATTTGCAATGCGTCATTTGAAAAGCCTTTTGCGCATTTAGGTTTGGTTATTTCGCAATGATTTGAACTAACTAGTAAATGTCACAGAAATGCCTTCGAATTTAAGTAATAAATTATATTACTTTTATTATTTTGGATTTTTTGGCCTTTTTTAAATTTATAATATTTATTTAGTTGTAAAACTCGCCAAGGTTTAGTAATTTTGCAATGTTTTACTAACTATTTAATATTGCAGACATTTTTTTTAGTTTAAGTAACATTTTATTTTACTTGTATTACTATATTTTTTATTTAAGACCTTTTTTAATTTCATAATATTTATTTAGTTGTAAAACTCGCAAAGGTTTGCTAATTTTGTAATGTTTTAGTAACTATTTAATTTTATAGAAACTTCTTTTTGTTTAGGTAATATTTTCTATTACGTATGTTATGATGATACTTTTCGTAGGCCCTATTTTAATTTCATAATTTTTATTGAGTTGTAAAACTCGCAAAATTTTGGTTATTTCGCAATGTTTTACTAACTTTTCAATTTTATAACAATTTCTTTTTCTTTGCTTATATTATTACTTTTTTCTATGATTTCATAATATTTGCTTAGTTGTTAAACTCGTAAGAGCAATTAAAGAACATTTTTTTGTAGTTTAAAGTTTTTTTATATATATTTTGTTGTATTTTTGTATAAAATAAATAAAATTCGTTATTGTATTTAATTTGATAATTTAAATTCACTTCACAGTTGGATCACTGAGTTCATCCTTAGTCCTGTACGACTGTTTAGCAGTGATGATGTGGTGGCCCATGGTGGTGGTCATAGTGTCCATGGTGGTGGTCATAGTGGTGATCATGGTGGGGCGGTCCATGGTGGTGGTGGTGGTGCTCCGGTGGCCCGTGATGATGGTGGTGATGATGATCGTATATCGGCGGCGGAGGTGGTCCGTGGTGATGATGATGATGATGATCGTGGTGCGGCGGCCCATGGTGTCCATGATGTCCATGGTGGTGTCCATGGTGTCCCAGGTGCAGTCCCAGGTGAATGCCAAAGAGACGATCCTCGTGTGGTGGCGGCGACATTTTGCTCAACTTTAAATTCCTTTTAATCACTTGCTGCTTGAGGTCTTAATTCCTCAATGGAAACAATTGTACTGTGCCATAGTTGGCGCAAATTGGCAATATATACCTTCTAAACTGTTAGTTATCAGATAACAATTGCAGGTAATGTACAAGCACTGCTATCTAATCTTTATGGCAGATGGTGTATAGTTCGCACAATGCGAATCAATGTGAGTCATTTTCCATGTTGAGTTGTAAAGATTGCCAACAAGTCTTGTGTTGTTATCTTGTTGTGGGTTGGGCTAATCTTTGTTTCAGGTGACTAACTCCATTCAGCTTTGGGTGCTTCCCACTGCTGGCATAACCATTCACAATAGACGCACACACACACACAAAAGCAAGTGTAACCAAATAATCGTGGTAAATAAGTAAATAAATCTGTTTACGCTTTTTCCGCCAGAAAGACACGCGCAAAACGAATAAAGGTCCAGGGAAAACTTATGGAAAATGCAAACGAAAAGAAAGCAAAGCAACAACAAAAAACTGGGAAAACATGCCACAAAGTGTAGCAACTTTTTTGTATAGCGGCGTCGAAAAGTTTCGGCATCTCAAAAGAGTGCAAAGAAAAAAGAGAGGGAAACACACAAAAACTAAATGCAAGAAGCCGCCGACAATAATTTCCGCCTGCATGCCAAAGTCCGGACGGAACGACAGCCGGACGGACTCTAGCCAGATAGTAGTAAGCAGACTACAGGCTACACTGAGAGAAGATTGGCGTATAAAGTGCGAAACAGCAAAGCAGATAAGGCTACAAAGATTGAGTACTTTGTGTGCAGATTTTGCCACTGCCACTGCCAGTGTTGGTTAACGGGGCGGGAAAGGAGGACGGACGATGTCATATCAAGTGCTCAGTGCGTGCAAGCGACGTTTTCGTAGACTTAACAATAACTTTTCCAGCTGTTGAGCACTTTAAATGCTGCTGCTGCTGCTGAAGGTGGTTTTTTTTTGGGGTGTGGGTTGACAGTGCTGATAAACTGCGTTAGAAGTTATAAAGCGATTAGAATTTTGTGTGGCGGCGGGGGTTGGCAGCACTGTCTGTTACGTACTACGTTCCGGGGTTGCAGTTGTGCGAAATGTGATAATAAAAAGACAACTTTTTTAGCCGGCTGTATCAATTTAATGGCTATTTAAAGTGTGAGCTCCCCGGGGACGATAATATCAGAGCAACTGAGTGCAGGTAATGCATAAATAAGATTTAAGGCAACTGCTGAAAAGTATTTGATAAAGTTTAGTGAAGTGAAATCGAATTAGAAATGGAAATGGCATATAGATATTTATTTTGCTATTTACAAAGATTTAATCAATTAAATGTCGGACTATCTCAAAAACAAGAAAGAAAGACCCATTTTGTAGTCATAATGATCCCCTATTAAAATTTGTAACATAGCTATACAGTTATTGACAGCTGTGGAAGGGCCACCTGTTACTGGGGTTCAAGGCCCCCCGCTTCGCTTTATCTAATTAGAGGCAAACAAATTCCTTAAATCCAATAAATTGCCACAGTTAAGCAGCATTCCAAAGCCACCCACATCCTGTCCAAATGAGCTGGCGCAAAACGAATCAAATCAAATCCTTGCACACACAAACCTCAGTCTTTTATTTGGGTTAGGGGTATTCCCATGCTCCCACCTCAGCCTTATATAAATATAGCTAATTAATAAATCCATCGACAACTGTTGAATTGACATTGTTGTTGTTGTTGTTATTGGACCACCGATTCAAATTAATTGAAAATGTCACAAGTCAGCGCAATTATCGTAAATTATAAACACGCGTCAGGAAGTTGTCGGGGGTTGTTTTTGGGGGGAATGCTAGGCAATATCAAATCAAAATATTATTATTATTATTATTACTTATATTACGTGCGCAGGCAAAATACGCAAAAATTGCAACCCTCAAATAACACCCGATTGCTTATCAATATAGGGTGAGTAATTTGCGAATGCATAATGAAATGTCAACAGAAAAATGCAAAGGCATAAATAGAACTTAGCCATGAACAAAAATAAATAAATAAAAAATGCAATTTTCATGGTGCACACAAAATTTAATAATTAATTGCAAAAAAAGGCTTTAAAGAGCTGCACAGACTCATAAAAATCACTGTACATTTTCCATACACTCTGCAAAATTGCAGAGACATACTCAGACTGTGGCATTGTAATGCTGCAACAGACCATACAAATTTATAAAGCTGGCTACCCTTTTGTCGCAACTTTCCTGCCCATCCTGACTATGCAAAAATGCAGCCGAAAAGCATATAAAATTATTATGCAAAAAGGCAGGAGAGGAGAGTTGAGAGGATTGGGCGTCTGCCCAAAACCCGCTTATGACAATGCTCAAAGGCATTTCTTCTTTTTGGGCTAGCATCAGCTAAAAAGCAGACAGACTCAGACCCAGACCCAGACCCAAAGCCAGGCATGTGCATATAAAGTCCAAATAAACTCAAGTTGTTGACAAAAAGGGTTAAAGGCCATAATTGTGGCCAGAACAACTACGGACAGCCCCCACTTTGCCCCATCCCCAATCCCAACCCCAACCCCACTTGGCGCATTAAACTAGAGTAGGTTTTTATTGAAAGTGTAAACATGACGAGCGACCAGTGTCATCAAAATTATAAAGCCAACATCAGCACCTCCTATTCCTCCTGCTGTGGTTATTAAAAAAGCATTTTTTGGGTCGCATTTTTGTGTGCATATTTGTGTAGCACTTGAGTTTAATACTAAGTGTAAAATGGGGTTTTAGCAGACAAAAGCAGCAGTGTTGTAAAGCTGAATACAAGTTGCGACTTTGTTTGTCTAAACTGCATACAAATATAACATATTTGAAGCTTTCAATTTGTGCAATTTGTAAAGAAGTCATTAAAAATAGTTAACAAATAGTTTTGGGACATCTTTTTGTGCTGACTGAGAAATATAAGAAACAATATAAAAATATAATAATAAACTAAAATTCTCTATAGATTTACATTCGAAGACATATAATAACTCAAAGAAATATTTCTTAAGAATTCCGATAAAAGAAATCACTCTAATAGAGTTTTATTGCAATTACTTCGGCAATAAAAAAGAAACCCTTGCTTGAATTCAGTTAAGAGGAAGTCATCAAAAGGAATTGCGCTCAGCTCATTTCAGTTAAGTTAAGGGTGAGTTTCGTCCTGCACTCAATTATTTATATTCTACCCCAAACTTACAAGTGCAATTTCCATTAGTTTGATAACAATAACTCAATCAGAGCGTACAAAACAACATCTATATAGAGAGAACTATAGATGACTCAACTTAAAAAAAACAAACCACAGAGAGACATCTAATGGGATGAGATCCTTTTGAAAGGCATCAGAAATCATTGTGTCCTAAGTAGATTGCGAGTCAAGAGCGGCTAAAAACAAACCTCCCCCAAGTCGAAGCGGGGCTGGCTGCCTTGCCTTTAAATTTCGTTCCCGCAATATTTATTTTATAAAGCTTACAAATTTTTACACACACAGAGTTTTTAGAGGAATAGACGTCCGTTCATATGAATGCGATCAAAATGTGGGCGTTGGGAGGGGCTGAATATAAGACCCGAGGACAAAAGGCCGCGCTGCCTGTCTGAGGAGCTAACAAGCGGCCCCCATTTGAGTTCTTTTAAGTGATTTCAACCCGGAAATGCCCATAAATCGATTTGGGGGTGCTGGTGGTAGTACTACCCCCACCGCAAACGACAGCGACTAAGTCGAGGACGAGTCCTTCGTCCTTCGTGTGTGTCGACACATGCGGCGGTCGCTTTATGGGATAAATGAATGAATTGAAATGGGCGGCAAGTGTGTATCGACTTATGCTTGAGTGTGCCACACTTGTCTACAGTTGTAGCCCCACCCCCATCCGCATCCCCATCCGCAGCCCCATCCGCAGCCCCACCCCTTGCCGCCATCCTTTGCACAATGCAAATAAAAGTTCATTACAAGCCCCGACCAAGGCGCTTAAAAGTTCCCCTAAATGTGTTCCGAGCCATTGTTATTGCCCCGTCCTGTGTCCCATTTCGCAGTGTTGTCTTCTCTCTTACTCTTACGCTTACTCTTTCTCTTTCTATCTCTATCTCTTCTGGCTGCCTTTTATGGTCAATGCCCCCGCACACATTTTGTTCCTTGTCGTTGTCGTTGTCGTGTGTGCGGCACATGGCTGGGAAAGACCGGAAACACGACATCCGTAGAGTCCGTCGAGCGAGAAAGCAAGTCAATAAAAAATTCTAAAGCCAAAGAAGGAAATAAATTAACAATAAGCAATGATTTCTTCTTCGCTTTTTTTTTCGCCTCCAAGTTTTTGATACGTTTATAAGTATGGCATGATATGCCATCGGTTCGGAGGCTATCGCTTATCCGCAATTGTCGGATGTTGTACATAATTTGGCGCCGGTCAAGAAAGAATCTAAAAATAATCGCAATAACTTTCAAAGGACTCCAAGTGAAGAAAACAAAAGCAATATTTTGGCAGTTTGAAAGCAAATGTTGCACTTAATTTCACAACTTTTACCATCCCAAATTGAATATTTGCCTGCAATCACTTTCATTGCTCACTCTCAACTTCACCTTAACCTCATTTAAACTTCAACTTAACCTCACTTTTATTTCAGCATAGCGTAGCCATTACTTGACTGGAATTACTCAGCCAGTGTTGGCTTGCAATTTATAATCAATTTAGCTGGCTTTGTGCGCTTTTTGAAATTTCATGCCACTTAATTAACCCATGGCTAGCAAAAAACCTTAATTAACCCATTGCTGCAGGTGAAAACGAAAAGCGAGTGAGGAAGTAACTGCAGCGGCAAAAACAACAACTATTCCACTCGTCATGCAAAAATGCCAGGCGAAAAACTTTCAACGCTTTTTCATGCCAAAAACATGTGAAAGGTGTTGGCCTGGCAAAAACTTTGTTCGTTTTTGAAGTTGTGCCAATAAATTGTGTTCGCAGTGGGGTTAAACAAAAGCGCTAGCAGAATCCTTAGTCCTAAGTCCTTAGCCCTGAGCTCTCTCCAAAACTAATAATAAAAGCCACGCAACGACTGCATTCGACAACATAAAGTGGGGGCAAAGAAAAAAAATCAGAAAATTATGGACCACGTAATTAAGAAAAGTTTTTTTTGTTCGTCTTCGCACAATTGAAATCGAGTGGATTTTTCTTTTGTTTTCGGGGGCAAACTGAAATCTTTGCCTGCCAGCGATTTTAGCACTCTACAGAATGGCCCCGGCCACGCCCCCAATTCGCCAAGGAAAAAGGCAATTTACACGAAAGCAACAAAAAGAAAAGGTGGCAAAGATTCGGTTTTGGTTTTGGTTTTCGGTTTCGTTTTCGTTTTCGTTTACTCGTCTCTGGTGCTCTTATCAAATTAGACAAAGGGGAGAAATTGTCGGGCAAAAGCCTTTTCAATCTCTGGCTGAGGGGTTGCCAGGGGTTAAAGGTGCTGGCTGGCATCGCCGCAGGAAGCGCTGGAATTGCCCTTGACAGGAGCCATATCGAAGGATAGGCCTCTCGATACGATACGAGTATAAACATGCCAGCGAAAGTTGCCAAAGCGAAAGAAAAAAACAAACGCCAGCCGAGAAAAGATTTTAATGACAGCGCTTTATGGGCTTTATGTGAGATGCTCGGAAAGGCGTTCAATGTGGGCGTGTTTATTGTCGCCAACGGCGGCAGGATATTAGAAATAAACAGAACAGCAGGAGGCGACACCAAGATAAGCTTCTCTCTACCATCTTCCTCTGCCAGGGTAGACAATTCCAAAATGTGGCCATAATTTGCGAAAAAAGAACCAGCAAATGTTACTAAACATTTATGTGACTTTAATGTGCGATTCTATTAGGCAAACAAGTAAAGCTATTGATAGAAAATTAATATTTAAAACCTTAAGCTTGTTTCCTTAGCTATATTTCAAGTAAATTATTCGTTTCTGTTTACGCCCTCAAATCGTTTCTTTTTTTTGTTTCGAGACACTTACAGCTTGTTTCGCACAACCTGTGCCACATTCATTCATTAGTCTCTGTCCTCTGTCCGCTGGCCTTAGATCTTGCATCATTAACATTGCTTTTCACACTTTGTGCCATTGTTTCCTTCCATCTGGTCATTGGCCTGCCCCCAGTCCGGGTTTTTTGTTTTGTTGGGTCCGGGTCGAAGTTTACAGTTGAAGAAGCGTAGCGAGAAAACCTTTCTGTCATTTGCCTAAGTCTGATGTTTTTTTCTTCTGTTTTTCAAATTATATTAATTTGAATTAATGAATTTAATTGCTACTAATTAGTGGGCCGCCAGTGCCGACATCTTAAGACCCTAATGATCTCAGCCGCTATTCGAAATCTCCATGTTCTATATAATTATGAGTAACGCTTTCGCATTGCCCAATCAAGGCTGAAGCTCTCATTTTGTCTAGCCCAAAAGCAAAAGCGCCACATTTTCGCATATCACAATTAATAAGTAACGAAAATTTAAACAAATATGCGGACAAGATTATATAATTACTGTTCAATGTTTAGAATGAGATAGACTGGAAATATAATGAAATTTATATGTTTGAGCAATTAATTATATATAATAAAAATAAAAAAGCCTAAATTATTTTAGGTTTATTCATAGAACAAATTGTGAAATGAACTTAAACAGAATTTAGGTAAAATGTTAGCTACTTTTTGAAGCCGATTGTAGCACGTTCAAAACAGAACTTCACTCAATGCATGTGCATAAAACAAACACATGAAAACTTTATCAAACAAAAAGGCAATCAAAGCAACAAAAAAAAGGTCAAAAACAGAAGCCGCATAAATGTGAAAAATAAAAAAAAGCCATATAAAAGTAGAAGCTAAAATACATTTAAGAGCTGAATACTGAATACGAGATACAATTGCAAATTTATGTAGTGTTGCATTGTAAATTATTATAGTTTTAGATGGCACATTTAAAATCACTCAGACTGTCATTTCCTGAGTGTCTCATGTGCTTATAGCCTAGTTATAAGTATATTACCCACTGTTTGCCAAAAACAGACTTTGGACAGGCGCCAAATTGTAAATGTAATCAAGGAGATATGTGAACAACAACAACAACAACTTGAGTAACAACAACAACAATAAGCGAAACCGAAGCCAATCGCAACATGCAGCCATGTGTACCCCATGTAGCCAAAGTGTAGCTACAACAACATCGCTGTATCTCAGACTCTGTGTATCTGTATCTTTGAGATACGCACGCACGCTTCACGCTCTTTTTCGCTGTCGCCATCGTGGCAATCGTTTGGCAGCCATTTTTGCTACCGGTTTTACGCGTCAAAGTGCGAGTCACTTTTGCCGCATGCCACAACGCAGCAAACATTGTTGTTGTTGTTGTTGTTGTTGTTGCTGCTGTTGCAAGTTAGTCAACAGTTGTTGTTAACTGGCTAACTGGCAAGTTCGTTACTTTTTTGCCCTTTGTTTGAGTTGCATTTTCGCTGTCGCTGTGCACAAATACACTTTAAAAGTTGCACGCGTAGAAAATAGTTAAGATGATTGTAAATAAATGATTTATTTATGGATTGATTTTTTAAAAATATTTGTCTGTATTAAAAAAATATTTATGTATTATATTATATTTTATAAATGTATATATTTATATTTTGTATATAGAAATCTATACATATTTTTCATATTTAGATATTTTTCTGTATTAAAACTAATATTTATATATATTTTATTGAAATAAATATTTATATTTTGTATATTTTTCTGTAAATGCCATTTATGTTTTTATGCTTCGATATTTTTCAATGTTATAGCAAATATTTGTATATATTTTATTAATATTTATATTTATATTTTGTATCTTTTTCTATATATATTTTTTTATATTTAGATATTTTTCTATATTAAAGCAAATATTCATTGATAAATATAAAACAGGCGGAATTTCAGGACAAGTCAGAAAGAATATACAAAGAGCATACTCTAATATACCAATTTAGCTACAACAAATTGATAAGTACTGACAGTTACCAAATTCATGCTTTCACAACACTGGCTTGCTTTATAATATCATATTACATTTTTTAGTATTCACCTTACCTTACCTACAAGTTCGACTACTCTCAAGAACTGCTCTCTACACTCTCTACTCATAAGTGTTTTTTTCTTTTTGCTCGCTTGCAACCTTGAGCTGGCTTTCTTTCATCTGTTTTCGCACACTGGTCGTGTATGTGACCTGCATGCCATGTATTTGTGTGTCCCCAGCTTCTCATCCTGTGAATTTCACTTCATTTGCATTCTTTTTACTACATTCATTCATTTGCTTTGTTTCGCGTTTTTCCTTTTTCTGCAGATTACATGGCAGACGCTTATGATATTTTCTTCTTTCGCTATTAGATTATATTTACTCTCGTAGGTCTTTATTTGAGCTCAAAGGGCAGTTGGATGATTTTCTTTTTTCTGTTTTTTTTTCTGCACATTCTCAAGGCATTTGCTTTTTACAAAGTGGTGCCGAAACAGATTCTGCTGGCCAAATGCATTAATGCAGCTGAGTTTAGGTTTAGATCTCTCGTTTTACTCTGCACTATTCCACATCCAATCCACATCATAAATCATTCATACGCAATTCTGTTTTTTATGCCACTCGATAAGTCGCTGAGCTGCTTGGCTATTTGTGCTCGATTCCAACTGGCAGCTAATGCAATGCCAGCAACTAAGTCCCACAAGCCCCACAAGCCACACAAGCCCCACCAGTCTTGCAACTGGCCAAGTCTTGGATAAATTATGTTAATATCATAGCTGCTAGTCGGTTATTGTCCGTCTCTCTGTTTCTCTCCCTATCTATCTTATTTATAATAGCTTGACAAATGAAGGAAAGCGCACAACTAAAAGAACACTCTACTGAACTCGAACCTAGAGATATCCTGTGTCCATATAAATAGACTGTCTATCACTCATTCGTTTCCCCATTCCAAGTGTGTATACCCTTCTTGTTAGTTTGTGTACTGGGTATCTAAACAGACAACTCTGGAACTGGAACACGACTTCGTCTTGCGACTTACAACTTGCGCCATATAAATTGCAAAAGCGCAACAAATTGTTAATTTTCTTTTCTTTCAACTTTTCTGCCTCCTCTTTCTTCCTTTCTCCCTTTCTCGCTGTCCATCTGTCAGTCGTCATTGCGTCTCATTCCTCATTTGCATAATTTTGTGTAGGTTTTTATTTTGTTCATTTTAGCATTTAAGCGCTACAGCAAAAAAAGTTATAATATAAAATGATAATAGATTCTTGGCTAATAAAGCAAACTGTTGTTGACCAGGCTTATGCTAATTTAAAATTTGTTTTTGGCTTGAGCATATTTCTGGAATATTGTAACAATTATTTCGAATATATAAATACAATTCTTAAGAAATTCAGAAATATGCAGTTAAGTGACTTTAAATATAGATTTAATACAACAATCATTTGAAATAGAAATTAAATTCTTTATAAATTTAGAAATATGTAGTTAAGCGACTTTAAATATAAATTTAATATGTACAATATACTTGAAAGTCATTAAAAGTTTTCTCAATTTGAAATTAGTTTTGGTTTGAGCATATGTTTAGAATATTGTAACAACCATTTGAAATATAAATAAAATTCTTATAAAATTTAGAAATATGCAGTTAAGTTACTTTAATATAAATTTAATATTTGCAATAAAAGTCTTAATAAATTTAGAAATATGTAGTTAGTATAAATTTAATATTTACAATAAAATTCGAAATAAATGTTGAAATATGTGACTTTAATATAAATTTAATATTTATATACTTGAGGATCATCTTCATGTGCTTCTAAGTATCTCAGAATTGTTGCAACTACGCCCATTCGGTTTTATATGCCACACACACACACACATACACACATTCTAGCCAATCCCAAACGGTTTGGCTGCCCAGGCATTTAGCATAAATTAAATATTTGCCTTTCGCCATTGAAAGCGCTGTCGATAGAGTTGGAACAGACATTTATGCAGGTGATTCATAGGCCTCCACTGGGCCCAAAAAGGGAAATCCATCAAATGAGCTGCCAACGCGTCGCACAGTCAATACAAATTGATGTTGTGCCCCCGCCGCCTCTTTTGTACCACTGTGCTGTTGTCGCTAACGTTTATTTACTTAGCGAAAAGTGCTTGCAAGAGTTGCGGCTACAGTGGGGCCACTAGAGCGGGGAATTGGGGGCATGGGGTTCGATCTGGGCAGACTATTCGTATCTGTGAGCATTATTCAATGTTTGCTGCGAACGTGCGCAAATTACAAATTCAATGCACGTTGCCAACGGCGGCGAGGCTTTAGACAATGTTGGCAGCCAGGAGCTGGGAGCTGCAAGATGGTTAGCTGGGAGCTGGTAACTGGTAGCTGGTAGCACCCCAGACGTTGGCCATGTTTGCGCAACGTAGCCGCCATCATCGTCGCCCAGCAACAGAAGCAACAGAAGCAACAGCTCTCAACCAGCTGACGACACATTAAAATAATGTATTTTTAAATTTAACATTAATTGTCGCTGAATGCTTTCTGAATGGGCTGCCTCTTTGCCTTTTACCGTTGGCATCTCTCCCTCCTCTCTCTCCTCTCACTCTCGCTGTCTCTGTTTTAAGGAGCGCCCAAGGCATTTGCCTGCTCTCCACTGTGCACAGTGCATTAAGTCATCATTTTTACTTTTCATCTTCTTCTTCTTCTTCTTCTTCAGCTGGCGAAGATTTTCATAAATCGTTTGGCTCGTTGTTAATGTTTTCCATCTTTTATTACAGCCGTGCAATGGGGGAAATATGTTTTTTATGGCTTTGCCATTTTGCATGCATTAGCGAGTGTCTGTGTGAAGGGGCGGGGGGCGGGGGCATATACAGGGGGGCTTAGCCCCACCAAAAGGCCTGTTTAAGTGGAAATATTTGATTGTGTTTGCACAGCACTTGCGAAATTGCAATGAGCTCATTTGCAGTTAAGCTCCAGAGCGTTTTCTTAACCAAATAAACAAATAAAGGTGGAGTACGTAAATAAAATGTTTAAACTATATAAGAAGACATGACATATATAATAATGTGACAGACTGAGTTGTACAAGTCATATTAATAGTTACATTTATTTTGAATTTTTCAGGGACTAAAAAGTTATAGGTAATCTTGTTTATACTCTTAGTTCATATTAAGCTTTGTTGCTGAATGTTTGTATACTGACCATAGAAGGGTAAGCGTCGGAGACCCCCAAAAGTTACTGCCAGTATGCTTAGAATGACAATACAAATTCGATCTAGCCATGTCCGTCTGTCTGTCTGTCTGTCTGTCTGTATGTATGCAAACTAGTCCCTCAGTTTTTGAGCTATCGCGATAAAACTTTGCACAGACACTTTTTGTTCCAGGGGACAGCACATTGGTCGGAGCCGGCCGGATCGGATCACTATATCTTATAGCTGCCATACAGACTTCGAAGTCGGTTTTGGCCATATATCCCATGTTATTAAAGCTATCGCGATACAACTTTGCACAGATACTTATTATTCAAACAGACATCACATTGGTTGGAGCCGGCCGGATCGGATCACTTTATCTTATAGCTGCTATACAACTGGCAATGAATTAAATATTCTTAAAACAAAAAAATGTTACGCGACAAAACGATTTTGTACAGCTTATGAAATTTCAGTAGTGCAGTTGGCAGAGTGAAAATTGCCTATAGGTTCGAAAAGAGTATAAAATCTTCGGCACGCCGAAGATAATCCTTCCCCACTTGTTTTTTTTTGCTTTTTCTTATTAGTTTACATTTTTTACATTTTTGATTGTTTTCCCAAGATATATCAATTCTTATAAAGGCATTACAGCCGGTCACGCTGCAAGAAGTGACTCTGCAAATTAGGAATCTGAAGGTCAAAAAGTCGCCGGGTGACGACCGTTTGGACAACCGCACTATTAAGCTGTTGCCACTTAAAGCTTTGCTGTATATAGTGCTGATCTTTAACAGCAGCTTAAGACTAGGGTACTTTCCAATAAATTTGGAGGTCAGCGCTGATTACGATGATCGCCAAGCCAGGAAAGCAGCTTACTGAAGTTGATACGTACAGACCTATCAGTCTTTCCCTGCATGTCAAAAATGTATGAAAGGATTATCCTGGACCGGATCATGCAGTTAGAAAGTGTGGCACAGGCTATCCCAAAATGGCAGTTTGGCTTTCAGAAACGTCATGGAACCCCTGAACAGCTTCACCGTGTGGTCACTGCTTGCAGTATGTGTGTGTCTGTATGTATGCACACTATTAGGCAAGTATGAATGGATGTCAGAACTGGGTTCAGGGTATCTCCTAGTCGGGCACTCCGACTAGAGCACTCTTACTTGTTCTAGGTATAGTATAACTTTTCTAAGGGCATTAGCAAACTATCAATTGAACCACCACTAACTATTCCAGTTGTGTGACTTAAACAATCCAGCTGCATATCTTTAATTTATATTGCCTTATTTAATCGTTGCCTTTCAATGCAATAAGCATATATTAATTGTCAGTTGTGGAACGGCAGACAGCTGCCACTTGATGATTTGCCTTTAACAAAAGCCCAATTCAAATCCACATTACTATTAGTTACAGTCACTGGCTAATTCCATCAACATCGACATCTATTATCCAGTATCCAGTATTCAGCCTTCAGTGTTAAGCTTCTGCCAAATCTCTCTCACTTTACATTCCGACATTTACAGCTGGCAGTTAATGTTCAATATAGTAGTAGTCTGTGTCGTAAGTGGCCAGAATGCCGAGCCAGAAGCTCTGGGCGAGTGCTCGACACTTTCATTGGATTTGCCTAACAAGCCAATAATCATGTGGTGCTGTATTTAATTACTGCCTGTACTCGCAGTCAGGAACAGTAGAAACTGCTGCGGACATGTGTGTGGAGAGAGAGAACCATGGAGAACATTCGCATCAGCAGCGCAATTCTAATGCGCCATAATGCCAAACACAATTGAGTCATTAAGCCGCAATCTAATTAAGCCCAAAAATGTGAACGGCTATCCAGGCAAAAGCCAACAAAAAAGAAAGAAAGAGCAACAACAAAATTAACTCCAGAGCTAAATTCGACTCGTGATTTGTTCTTGCTGCTTGTTCTTTGACCCACAAATGGAGCTCAGCTCATGGTAAAAAAAGAGAATAAAATTTACCAAATATACAAAGGTCTAGATCTAGACTTTTTTGTTCTGTTCGGCTGTGCTTTTACGGCATTTTAACGTGACCATTTTAGCAACCATTTTGTTTTACATTTCTTGGCTAAGATTTATTTCGTGTCGGCTTTCGACCACGTAGGTCATTAAATTGCTTAGAAATCGCGGACTTAAGCCCCAACCCAAACCCAAACCCGGGCCGGCTTTAAGTGAACCACAAAATGACTGGGAAACGGGCGGCACGCACCGGCTGCTTAGAGCGCACAGTGGGCAAAAGACATGCAATTGCGTGATAAATTAAAAATATAAGAAAGGGTTAGTTGAGCAAATTAAGAAGCAATAGCTCATGTGTAGTGAAGTACTTTAAAGTATTTAAAGAAATGGGTTTGTGAGTGTTAAATTAAAAAAACTAAAACCGACTTCCAGTTGTATAGCAGCTATAAGATATAGTAGTCCGATCCGGTCGATTCCGACCAATGTGCTGTCCCTTTAAATAATAAGTCCTTGTGCAAAGTTTCATCGCGATAGGTCAAAAATTGAGGGACTAGTTTCCATACATATAGACAGACAGACAGACAGACGAACATGGCCAGATCAATTTGTTTTGTCATTCTAAGCATAGTGGAGGTAACTTTTGGAGGTCTCCGACGCTTCCTTGCATTACACACTTCAGCACAAAGTGACTACTACTTCCTTTGAAATCAAATCTTAAGACTATAAATCAAATCATAGGAATACTTATGCTTTCATGTGTATCATTGGTTTGATGATAGCAGTTTTTCAACTTTACATTCAATTTTTAGGAACAGCGCATGTTATTCTAATTTTTTGAATTTTATAACAATATTGGCACTTTAAATGCTTCTGGACTCAAAAAACTGCCTTTCTTAGACTATTTAAAATAACTTTGCAACAACTGTACCAAATTTCAAGCTGGATTTCATTTTACTCATTGTTTGTACTCACTATCTTATCCCAAATCGCAATTATAATTTTTACAAATTTATACTTTTAAATTTTGATCAAAATATTACCAGCTACACCCACAGTTAATTTGCTGTTTTAGTTGTGAGGGTTTGTTTTGGGGCCTCGCAGCATCGAAATAGATACAGTTAATGCCACAAAATGATGTCTAATGACGGTTTCGTCTTACATGACGAAAACTGAGAGGCTGCGAGACTGGGAGACTTAGTCCGGCCTTTGGGCCTCGGTTAGTTTGTGTATCTATTAAGTGCTGGTAATTTATAATGTGCTCCAAGTGGGCTCGCAAGTTAAAGTTCAATGTCGCTAGATCTATCTCACTCTAGCTGTATGTGCTGTCTCGTTTGCACTCGTAAGTATTATAATATTAATAAGCGAGAATGGATTGTTATTTGGGGCAGAGGGGGGCATAGACTCACCTTCAACTTTGGCCAGCGCCAGAACGGATATGGTTTGGAGTGCGGGCACCGCCCAGGCGACCAAATGGAATAAATGCGATTTATTTTCAATTGCCTCGTGGCCCCATTTGAGGCCAGCGGCCAGGAACCAGGCAAAGCCAAACATGACCACCATGCAAAGGCGGCCATGCAACAGAAATACAATGCCATGAATAATACGGTGCAGGCGGTGGTCTGCCGATGACCCTGAGGAGACAGAGACACAGAGAGAGAGAGAGAGTGGAAGTTAAGAAGTGAGTTAAATATGAATGCATGCGAATGTTGTCTGTTGACTCACCTGCGTTATGGTGGACATCATCTGCAGGCGCCCAAGCTTAACTGGCGGCGGAAATGGCTCCCGGCACGACACCGAATCGCCCGCACCCAATCCGGCCACATAGGCACAGCCGACGACCAGATAGCAAACGGCCAGGAAGACAATCGCACGCTCCGGATAGCGAAAACGCGACGAGTCTATCAGGAAGGTGAGCACCTGTCAGATATGAAGATACAAAAACAGAAAACAGAAAACAGAAAAGATAAATATACATATTAATAATGCATTTACATTTTAATTAAGTCTGCAATTAAAGATGCCGCTGTGTGCGCATTTTATTGCCCACTGGCTTAAAAATACATTAGGAGGGGTAGAGCAGAGGGAGAAGGAGAAGGTCATTAGGCACTACACATTAGCTGATTGTTGTGCAATTTATTTGATCTCTGAGCATGTTTCGGGCTAAGCGAGTTGGCCTTAATGAGAGTGGACCCAACAGACCAAGAGTCCTTCGACTCAGCCAGCCAGCCAGCCAGCCAGCATTATAAATTTAATAATGCTATAAGGCTGCGTTTCGCATTGAGCAAACTGTCTGACAATTCCGCAGGCTTTAAAGGCCATTTCAATTAAATAGCTTCTAGGCCAAACCAATATAAATACACAGTCGACAGGCCTACAGTCCACAAATGACTTTGACGAGCCGCAAAGGCAACTCAAGCTGGTAAGCCAGACGAGAACCAATTTAGCAGCTACACATAAGCCTACTGCAATTGCCATATCCAAATCCTCCCACAAACCTAAAACCGAAACTCCAGACTTTGCCTGCTAATTACGCACCATTTAAATGAATTCATTACCATTCTGACTAAGCCTCGGGTCTTTTGTCTCAGCCAAAGCCATTTAATTTGATCATTACAAAACTATCAGTGGTGCTCTTTTGGGCCACAGTTGTTGCTGTTGCTGCTGCTATTGCTCTTGCATAATGTGCTGCCATTATTATTAGAGCCAAGATACATTTGAATTATTCATAGATGTAACACACACGACCCAATTGTCGCAAAAGGCGCAAATATTCATTTCTATGGATCTGAATCTGGCAAGCTTTGTTTGTTTATTGGGTATATGAATGGCAATTGTTTTCAAGTGGCGTTAATTTAAATATATATATTTCCAAGATAGTTTAACTATATCGAAATCTTGTTGCCTCCATTTATGCCTAAGCGAGACTTTAGCCTTAGAACAAAGCTTTCATATTGATAAACGTTTGCTTTTGTTTTATGTAAGAATAAAGATATTTTATACTTTTTTTTATAATTTTAACTGTCAGTCATATTTCTCTGTGTTTTTATTTTGTAAATAAATTTTAATGCATTAATTCCCTAACAAACCTAAAACAAAACCGCGTTTTCCCATTCAATATAATAATTATCGTCAAGTGATATTTCTCTGATTTTTTAAATCAATTGTTATGCAATTTGTTAAAACACCCAAAAAAGCTATTGTAATATATAAAGTATACGCCATGTTGCCCCATTCAGATTAATGATTTTCATTACATTATCTACCCCCATGTTAACATTCACAGGGTATTCACTAGTCTCGCTCTTCGTCTTTTCCCGCGCTTAGCACTTAAATTATAGTTATTCTATGCCTACGTCTAATTCCCGCCCACGTTTTATCGTCTAGCTCATTTGCATGCGAAATTTATGCCCGAGATTTTGTTTTTGGGTGTGTGGAGGAGTTTTTTTTTTTGTAACGCATTTGTTGACATACAAAGACGAACAGAACGTAGTCCATATATATAAATATAGTATACAAAGAAAAAAGAAAACAAGTGAGAACGTTGCAGTCGGGCGGAGCCGACTGCGTAATACTCTGATACCATTTTAAGAACAGCTGAACGCAGTCAGAAAATTTTTGCTGGTGTTTGGGTGACCCGAAATCGGCATTCCAAGTTTTTGGGAACGGGAGGGGCATGGTCGATCTTAAGAGGGGGTGACCAGAAGTCTATCCTCCAATTTTGGTGACTCTAGCTCTGAAACTGTGGAAGATATAAATTTTCGCTATTTTTGGGGGCGGGAGGGGGCGGGGCCCCAAAATTTTTTGCCGATCTTTAGGGGGCTGACAATAAGTCTATCCTCCAATTTTGGTGACTCTAGCTCTGAAACTGTGGAAGATATAAATTTTCGCTATTTTTGGGGGCGGGAGGGGGCGGGGCCCCAAAATTTTTTGCCGATCTTTAGGGGGCTGACAATAAGTCTATCCTCCAATTTTGGTGACTCTAGCTCAAAACTGTGGAAGATATACATTTTCGCGATTTTTGGGGGCGGGAGGGGGCGTGGCCCCAAATTTTTTTTTACCGATATTTAGGGGGCTGACAATAAGTCTATCCTCCAATTTTGGTGACTCTAGCTCTAAAACTGTGGAAGATATACATTTTCGCGATTTTTGGGGCGGGAGGGGCGGGGCCCCAAAATTTTTTGCCGATCTTTAGGGGGGCTGACAATAAGTCTATCCTCCAATTTTGGTGGCCCTAGCTCTTAAACTGTGCGAGATATAGGCTTCCGTGTTTCGTGGGGGCGGGGTGGCTGGGGGGCGTTCTAGTGGGCGTGGCCGGAAAATCCAGGACGCAATCTTTTGGGCTGGTCAGCCCTAGTCTAAATTCCAAATTTGGGGACTCTAGCTTCAAAATTGCGGGAAATATACACGTGTTATCGAATTGTGCATTCATGTATATCGATTTTCGCGATTACGGGGGCGGGAGTGGGCGTGGTCAAAATTTTGTTTCTGTAATCTGTAGAGGACGTCACCAGTATGATATATTCCAAATATGGTGACTTTAGCTCTAAAACTGCGGGAGATATAAGCATTCAAATTAATTTTGGAGGGGGGCTGGTGGGCGTAATAATGGGCGTGGCCGATTAACCTAGGATCCAATTTTTTCGGGAGGTCACCAGCAATATACCCACCAAATTTGATTACTCTAGCTTCAAAATTGTGGGAGTTATTCACGTTTAATCGATTTGTGATTTGAGGTGTATCGACATGTTATCGATTTGCCAGCCTCCCAGTGGGCGTGGCATAAATTTGGAATAAACTTGATCTGAAGCAGATAGCTATAATCATAACGCAAAAGATTTCAAGAGTCTATCTAATATCGTTTCGGAAATACGCGCGTTCATCCAGACAGACAGACGGACAGACGGACAGACGGACAGACGGACAGACGGACAGACGGACAGACGGACAGACGGACGGCCTGACGGACATTCGACAAAACCAATATACTATGAGTACCTTCGGTATCAGAGTATAAAAAACAGCAGCAAATTGAATTGAATTGTTTATTTATGCCAAACAATTCGGGGCAAAAGGATTTCAGACAGGTTTTGGCAAAAGGCAAGGGTTACCCACCGAGCTCGACGTCTATTTTAGATGTCATGCTCCACTCCCCCCACCCAACCACTGCCACATAAACATGCCCCACCCCCACCTCCACACACACAGAGCAATTTGTTATGCCACGCATGCTGCTCATTTCATTTGTAGTCTGGGGGGGCGTTTGTAGGTGTGACTGCTGAAATTGTAGCTACAAATGAAGGAAATAAGCAAAGGCAGTCGGAAACAGTCATCACAGCCAACTCCAACTCCAGCTCCAACCCTGAATCTGACTCTGAGATTCATGCTGCCTGCGACTAAGCCAAAAATTATGCGTTCCTCGAGCTTCGACTGGAATCTGGTTGTCATCTCATGATGGGGCGTGGGCAGCTCTTTGATAAACGCAGGGCGTAGTTAGTCAGTTTCCGGCAGACATTTAAACTGGGGAGAACTAGAGAAGCCTACACATGATATTACTGAAGGAAGGCAATTGAGGTAGCGTAAGCTGAGAAGCTTGAAGCAAGTTGCGCTTCTTGAAAAGCCTTTTGTTAATAGTTTGCTTCACATGCAAACAAAACCATCTTAAACAATTAACAACTGAGAACTGAATAATGTATTTCTACATAAAATATATTATTATACCTTCAAGCTAACTGGACTTTCTTTTGCTTGCACAATTTTCTTTATCTTTAAAGAGCAATTTAATTAGATTAAGCTGACCAACCCACACAAATTTTAAAGCCACACTCAAGTTTAATGTTTAATTTCAATCTCGACGCCGCTGTGGCTCATAAATTCCGAAAAACTAGTCATTAAAAACAGCCAAAAACTAAAACTAAGCCTCTTTGCTGCTCCACCACAACTTCCACCTCCTCGAAGCTTTGTTGCCTCGTTTTAGAGTTCTGCATAAATTAATTTAAATTTTTTCCAAGCTACATTTTATATATTTTTCTCAAATTTTTTTTTTTGGGAGGTTTCATTTCAAATTTAAACTAAATGACGGCGTTATTTGCATACAGACAAAGAGACAAACAACAAAGACAACTATAAAGGGTGACCTGAAGAATGGTGAGGGGAGAAGGGGGGGGGGGGGCGAGACCCCCCTCTAGTTTGTATTAGGGGCAGTCAAACGTTTCAGCGCTCTATGATTAGCATAAAACTTTTGCACAGGTTTTTTCTCTGTTGCTGAATTTGTTGAAAAAATAATTGCGGCATAAATTGTGTTAAATGTTGAAGCGGCGTCGCAAACGTTTTGCTTATCTTTTTTGGGTTTATCGGGCATTTGAATGCCTAAACATAAAAATTTGTATAAGCTGTCATTAGAATGTGCATATTTAACAAATATTTATTAGTCGTTCATATTTATGCAAATGCTAAGCCCAAAGGCAAACAACACATGTCAAAACTATATATATTTTCAAAAGTTTTGCAGGCTGATTGTTGAAAGTTTGTTCGACTATCGCTCAGGTCCTGTGCAGTTACTTTTATCACCATGACACGGCATATTTGCACACATCCTGTCAGTCTGTCTGTCTGTCTTTCTGTCTGTCAACATGCGCCTCACTGAGCTTCTGTTTCAGGTTTTGTAATTAAGAAAAGTCATCAAAGTCAACAACATGCTGACTGACTGACTACGCGCTCACTCTCTCTGTCTCTGTCTCTTTCGCTCACTCTCTCTCTCTCTCTCTGTCTCTTCGCTCGCTTATTTGTTGTCAACATTATCAGGGCCTTCCCCTCTCCTTAGTTCGACTACGTGAATGTCACACTATTCCACTAGGCTGTCCCATTCCCATTCCCATTCCCATTCCCATTGAGTGGCCCCCGTCATTTCCTTTTCGCTTTCATTGTAAAACAAAATGTCATGTCTGCATCTCTCATCTCATCTCATCTCATCGCATTCCCAGCTCTCATCTCATCACATTCTCATTCTCATCTAATGCGTTTAATGAAAGAGGTGTTGATTGTTGACAGTTGTCTCTCGTAGTCGCTGTCTCCAGGCGATAACTTGAGTCAAAGTTCTCAGAAATGGCAACTGGTGAAAAATATTTGTTTGCTTTTAGTTTGACTTGCGAAATTGAAATAGATGTGTTTGTTTATATTTTAGTTGATACTGAGTTCCCAGAGCAACTGTCACCTGTAACTTTGGAACTTTACCTCTGATTTAAATTACAATAAAGTTATGCCAAAGTTAAAAGTTTACAGTTGCAATGTAATCTATACATTCTATATGATTCTAGAATAAAAGTAGTTTTTAGCTGTAACCGAATATTGATCGATAAATCTTCAGCTCTAAGCTCAGTATCACACATCAGGATTGGTTTTTAGCTCAGCGCCAAATATTTGATGGAAGTGTACAACGACAAATATTAATTCTTTCTTTTTTTGCGTTTATTTTTAAGCTTTCAGTTAAATTTTCTAATAAATTTTGGTTGCGAATTTCGTCTAAAAATCCATTTCCATTGACAGTTTATTCAGTTGTTAGTCATTGCAGTTGCTTTTTTAGTGTGCTTATGGAAAAATTCGATGAGCTTAATAAAAATAACAAACATAATACAATTGTGGAATGAAATGCAAAGAATAGGGCTAAAAATATTATGGGATGTGAGTATTATAAATAAAGATTTACAGATACCATAAAATGTAAGATTTAACTAGTTTTGTAAATTTTAATTATTGTATTAAATAACCCATTTGGCTGAATAATTCCTGAAAGAGTATTGAAAGCCAGTTTAACTAAAAAATACTTTTCATCATTGTGTTTTGAATTCGCAATGTTTTGCATGTGGTTTTTCAAAGCCAACATTAACTCTTCTTAATTACACAACAAATTAATTCAGCTGGCAAACGGAAATCATCTAAATTTCATGAAATACCATATGCATAAAAATGTGTTGCATATCCCGAAAAAAAGAAGAAAACAACACATGGACAACATTTGCATCATCATCAATGCTGAGCATGGAAATGAAAATGTCAAGTGGGGCTGTGGATGGGGCTGGGGATTGGGGGGGCTGGCAGAAAGTGAAAGCAGCCAGCCAACAGCTGAATGTACTCCCGAAAATGCAAAATGCAAAATGAGCACTCAAAGCATAATCATTAACATAAAAAAAATAACTAGACTCTGGCCAAAATGGAACTAAGTGGAAATGAGCAACAAGGCAACAACAAATAATAATTTGCGCACATTTTGCGAATGCCACGCCCACAAAGCACTCACGCCGCCGCCGCCTTCGTCTCTGCCACTGACAATGGGCGACAAATTACATGCGAAGCGAAATTTATCACAAAAGCAGGCGAAAAGTAGACAACAACAACAACAACAACATGGCAAAAAGGCAGCTGACAAAAAACAGAAAGCAGCAGAACTATGCAAAAATTCGTCGCACTGAAAGTGACAATGTTCTCTCACATAGCCCCCTCTTACTTACCCCCCATCCCCCCTCTGGCCCCACCTCTGTGTTTATGATGGATGTAGCTCAACTTTATGACATGCAACATCTACCCCAAGTGTAACTCAACCTGCCCCACACAGATCGGACAAATTTGTGTGTGTTGTGTTGTTGGCTAAAATATTTGATAGATGTGTTTGTTGTTAACAGTTCCACCACGCCCCCAACCATCACCCGCCCCCTCATCCTGTTGATTGCACAAGTGCTTTGCAAATTACGATATAAGTCTGCCTAGGATATCAAAATTTGCTACCTTTTTTTTCGCCTACTCTGTGATCAGTTTATGGCGTTTTTTCCCCCCTAGCCAAATTGATTTTTTATTCAAATTTCTTTGTGTCTTCTGCTTTTTACCGTTGCACGCTGCATGATGGATATGGTTATGGATTTGGGCAGGTCAGTACGTGTTCCTCAAGAACGGCTAAGGGCTAACACATTTTTTGCAATTTATCGCAGGCTGAGCTTTCACTGAAACAAAAGGGGCGATTATTTGCATATTTGGTCCAAATAATTGGTTCGAAATGGGTCAGCAAATATGTATGTAAATTGATAATATATATTCTGTAAGTGTTCTTAGAAAAATGATTAATGCCATGGCATCTGTACATTTTTGTTGCAAGTTGTGTGAGTTTAGTGTTTGTGAAGCCTTTTTTCATATTCTAAAATTAATGGATAATATTATTTGTGTGAAGCCTTTTTATACCCTGAACACATTAAAAATGGGTAAAAATTATATATAATTTACGTCAGTATCAACAGCTGAGTCGATTTAGCCATGTTCGTCTGTCTGTCTGTCTGTATAGCACGCTTTTATCAGAGACTACAAGAGCTAGAGACCTGATATTTGGAATATATGTTGTCGTTTGCCCGGGACAGATACAGTATGTTTCAATTTATCGATAACTTGTCGCGTTCCAAAGTTATCGATACATGTTGATTTCAGACCAGTATTTTTTGGCCATAACTTTAAAGTTATAAGAGCTAGCCACTTATTGGACTTTTTGGATAACTTTCTACATTGTAAAGAAAGCTAACTGCTTTAACTGCTTGCACTGCTTGCAGCATGTGTGTGTTTGTGTGTATGTACACTGATAGGTTAGTATGCATGAATGTTAGGACTGGGTTCAGGCTATCGCGTAGTAGAGCATTCTTACTTGTCTAAAATTAATAGATAATATTATTTAAATATATTTCCCTACATATTTTCCTGTGCAGCATTTAAACCAAGTTTATTTCAATATTTTACCCTTAATATTTTCCTGTGCAGCATAAGCTCAAACTTCTTATCCCCGGGGCTGTTCAGCTGCCAATCTATCAGCGCAAGTCTTATGCAATAATCCAAAGCATTTTGAGCCATTCCATTTAAAGTTGGCATTGTTCTTGCGGTTTGTGTGTTGGGTTTCAATGGCAAACTACACGTGGCCCACCTGGATGGAACAGCTGGCAGGAGCAGCCATTGTGCCAGCTACCCAGCAGAACAAACAACGCCACAGGGCAAGAGCAGAAGATTGGGAGTCGAGAAACAGAAGTTATTCGATGTGGAGGGGTTTATATATACATATATATATGTACCGCATATGTTTTGGCAAGTTTATTGAAAAATATGCGCTGACAGGTAATATGTCAATGCGTGGGATTTGGCAAAGTGGCAAACGTTGCCAGCAGCCAGCAGCCAGCAGCCAGCATCATAATAGACTCGCTGCAGGAGCAGCAGGAGCAGTAAGGATATGCAAACGCTGGCATAAAGTTGTTTATTCTCGCCCACCGCAGCCATAATCTTAAGCTAAAGAAAATATGGCAGCAGCACTCAGTTGGAAATGGCGGCAAGGATAAGGTTAGGTTTAAGGATGACTGGTGATGCGAAGGAGGAGCAGCACTGCAGTTGTGTCTCTGCTGCTGCTGCTGCTGCTGCTGCTCATGATTTATCGCCATCAAATTGAAAATTGAGTGCCTGACATGCGCTGCCACAGATGAGCGCACATTAATATTAACAAAGAGGAGCTGATCAAAATGGATTTGCACTTACCGTAAAGAGACAACTGGCCACACAGACAGCCGCCCAGGAGCCGACCCAGTAGCGGAGCACCGTTCGTTCCCGTTCCGGAAAGAACATGGCATGGCAAGGAGCGCCACAATCATGCAGATCCTGTAAAGAGAGGCCCAATTGAATGGAAATGACAAATGAGAAGGGAAATGAGTAAGTTAGCGCAACGGAAATTAATTTTCTTTTGGTGCGTAATTAATTAGGCTTGCATTAAAGGATTACCAGGTGCATACCTAGATTAACAATCGACGAATAGAAGAGAGAAAGAGAGAGAGGGAGTAAGAGAGAGAGAGAGGAGGAAAGCGAGTAATGGGCGTTGTTTAAATGCCACGCTTTATGATTATTTAATCATTTAAAGCCGCTTGGCAAAAGCAATTGTCATAAAAAGGTAATTAAATACTTTTTTTAATGCAGCACTTTTTTATACTCTTTTCGAAGAAAATAGTATATTAAGTTTGTCCTGAAGTTTGTAACGCATAGAAGGAAGCGTCTGAGACCCCCAAAAGTTACTGCCAATATGCTTATAAAAACAAAACAAATTGATCTAGCCATGTCCGTCTGTCTGTCTGTCTGTCTGTCTGTCTGTCTGTCTGTCTGTCTGTCTGTCTGTCTGTATGTATGCAAACTAGTCCCTCAGTTTTTGAGCTATCGCGATGCAACTTTGCACAGACACTTATTATTCAAGGGGACAGCACATTGGTCGGAGCCGGCCGGATCGGACCACTATATCTTATAGCTGCCATACACCTCAAAGTCGGTTTTGGCCATAAATCCGATGTTTTCAAAGCAATTGCCTTAAATTTCCTTGTACACTTGAACATCCATATAACTCATCGATGGGTAAAATCGCAAATCGATTGAGTCATAAACAGCGAAGATATGCGTCATTAAATATTTTGAAAAAACAGGTGCATATGAGCAAACAAAGTCAAGCGCAAGAAAGCTTTTGATAGTCTGAGCAAACAAAGTCAAGCGCAAGAAAGCTTTTGATAGTCTGCTCTTCAAGGTATTTTGCCACCGATCATCAAAACGGTTTGTGGCGTATGGCGTAAAGAGCCGCGCTAACGAACGCATGTTTCGCAAGTTCAAGTTCGAGCCTCGGCGGCGACTGATTGTTAATTTAATACTTTTTTCTTTTTCTTCCTTCCAAATATATAACTGTAATCAAATTAATTTGCTTCCAATAGCTTAGAACAAAAACAATGCCACGCGAAAAAACAAATGCTGACAAACGCGAGTTGCAGGTTGCAGGAAAACAAAAGAAGGAAATTTGTAACAGTCGGCTCTTCAAGCAATTTTGTCAGCGATCATCAAAACGGCTTGTGGCGTAGTGGGTAAAGTTGCGAACTGGTGAGCGAGAGGTCCTGGGTTCGAAACCAGCGGCGACTGGTCATTTATTTTCATTTTTTCTTATTCTTCTTTTCAAATATATAATAGCTGTAGTCAAATTCATTTATTTTCAATTTCCTAAATTGTTTCTAATTTTTTTTTTCATACATAAAGTAGCTTTAATAGAATAATTCAAAAGAAAAATTTAAATTCATTGGCAAAACCAATGACACGCGAAAAAAAATATGGATCTCAAATTCTGAATATAAGCTCTCGTATGTTCAGATTAAGTTTTATGACAATTCAATTTCCGACAGCAGCCTTGAAAGGTATAAGAGCAACAGGCACAAAATTTGGTATGTATATTGTAGTATACATATGTAATGTAGTTTTGACTTTTTGGAAAAACTGAAACTTGTATATTGTTCAATTCGGTAGCACTTATGAATGCTAAGGGACGCGTCCACGAGCTGCGGATAGTGAAACGTCCCTGTTTACATGAATACCTTTATATATTTTATTTTATATGTAGGGGTATATGTATGCGACATTAATATCTGCGAATTAAATAAGCAGTCACGGAAAAATAGTAAAAATTGCTTTAAGGTTCGAAAAGAGTATTTAATCTTCGGCACGCCGAAGATAATCCTTCTCCACTTGTTTTCATTTTAATTCATTGCAATAATTGTCATACCCTGCGAATATTTGCTTGAGACAGAAGGAGTATAAATATTACACTCTGTTTAAAACTTTAAATATGCATAGAGTAATATATAGAGAAATATATCTCTGTCAATTGCTCTCTCTCTCTCTTCTTTAATCGTATGTTTTTTTATAAAATAAATAAATAAGCAATATCTTTTAATTGTTGAAAAATTTTGAATAATATATAAGTAGTATTTAGTCCTTAGCTCAATTATCTTAAGTGAACAAATTAAAACCAAGGCAATTCACATTAGCAAAAGTGTTCACGTTTTCGATTGCCAGAAAAGTATAAAGTGAATACATTTTAACACATTTAAATTCACGTTTTATGTTGATTTGTGCATTCATTTGTTCTGTTAATTAAAATATAGCATAAAATAGGCTTCTCAGTACAATTATGCTTTATCGAGCGTGCACTGTATATATTTATATTTAAATGGCTTGTAACTGTTCTCCCTAGCACAATTGTTAGCTAGCAAAGTTACACAGTCAAAAGTTTTCGGTTCGTCGGAAGTGTTTCTTTGACAACTTTACATCTTGATGGGGCTGGACAGTAAAAATCAGTTTCCGACTCGAATCAGAGCACCATTTTATGCATCCTACTTCATTAAAATGCAAATTTCGTTTTCTTTGCCATGAAACTGCACAGGTAATTTAAAGGCGCTTCCGATGTTATTTTGTCTGCTGAAAAGTTTTCTTGTTTTTTTTTTATGCTATTGCATGTGCCGCAAAAATGCGTAAATATTGCCAAGTCTGCCTTTTACTGACTGACTGGCTGCTTATCATTAACATCATTATATAAAATTTGTTGCCGCTGCTATTGTTGTTGTTGTTGTTGTTGTTGTAGCTGTTGTGTTGGGGCCTCAGATAAAACGCGTTTAAGGCGACGATGTCGACAGTCCTCCTTGCCTCCTCTGAAGCGAGAGGGAGAGGAGAAAAAAAACGCAATTTGCGCCGCTAACCTAACGATGATTGCCCCGAGTGGAAAGGACAGCCGTCGCAGGATCAGCGGGTAGCGCCTTTTAAATTTTTAATGCCAACTTCAAATAATGCCCGTACAACATTCTTTTTTTTTGGGGGTTGCTCTTTGACTGAGCTGCTGTGCTCTGCTTCTTCTTCTGCTTGCCATTAACTGCTTAGTTTTTGTTTTTGGCCATGGCCATTGGCCTCAGACCATCAACAGAGACAGTCAGACAGTGCCACGCCCACCTGCCGCCCCTGCTCCTGCTCCTGCCGCAGTGGAGCTTTGGAGCTGCATGTGAAATGAGCTCGAGTCGAGTCGAGTGGAGATGCGTGTAGCAAACATTTGCAGATGTGTCAGAGAGTGCGAGAGATCTGCATCTGATGCAGAGATACATTTCGTATTCGCAGTTGCCAGTTAAGAATTTTTGCCATGTTTGTTTGCCTTTCTCTCGCTGTGCGTTTGCCCAGCTATCTAAAATTCAAATCTCTTGTGGTTTACGCCCTGCCTCCGGCTCTGCCACTGCCTCCGCCTCCTCATGCGTTGTTGCCGCATTTCACAAATGCAATTGCCGGGGTTGTTTTACATGGGCTTGTGGCACAAGGTTCAAGGTTGTAGACGACCAAAATAATCGGAATCGTAATAGCATTACATATAGTATTGCACTCATTGTCCAGACAGGGAGCTGTCAGGCTGATGAATTTGAGGGTTGCTTAACAGCTGTTTGGAAGCAGTGCGGCAACGGCGCTACACTCAGCGAAAAGCTGTGTTCGAAGCTCAAGTACAAGTTCATATATTCCATTTTCCTGTTAATATTCCAAGCACATTACTTGAATATTCTCTAATAGTTATATATCATAGTTATTGATTTCATTAATTATTCTAAAAGAATTAAATTCTTGAATCTAGTATTTTAAAAATGTATTGAGTTTTAGTAAGTAAAATAAGTATTAAAGTAGTAGTTAAGAATTGAGGTATTTAAGTACTAAGAAGTTGTATACTTATGAATTAAGGTATTTAAATACTAAGGCGCTGTACGAATTTTGGTATTTAAGTACTAAGACGTTGCATACTTAAATACCTAAATTCTTAAAGCAATTTAGACTTATGTTAAGCTGTTAGCAAACTATTGACTTCAAAACTTGAGTACATAAGCTAAAATCTTAATTTGAGAGGCAACTGAGCAGCTTGTTTTACCATTTAAGTATTTAGTAGTATTGGGCTATATAATTATATATTTAGTCTAGCATTTTAGGCAGTTGTCAAAATTCTCGATTTTTCCCAAGTGTATCTAAATTTTCACTTAAAGCTGCAGTTGTTTGAGTTCTCTTTGCTGGCATCTTTAATGAACTCGGTAAGAACACAAACAGACGCCTCTTCTATGTCCAATTAAAGCGTTAGAGCTTGTGGCATAACTTCGTGCGGCAACAGTTAGAACAAAAGCCCAAAAGACACGAAGTGGCCCAAAGGAGTTACAACAGCAACAACAACAACAACAATAACACCAACTAGCACAGTGACCACAACAAAAGCCTTGGGACTTGCACATTGCATTGTTAGGCCTCTGTCTGGGTCTATGGGCTCTTGGTACCCTCTTCTAGCCCTCCTTGGCCCCCACCCTTGGCCCCCACCCCCTTCGTTCTACCTCTCTCACGGCTCTAGTCTGGCCATTGTTTTCGATTTTTATGAGGCATGTATAAATAATTGCGCCCAAAGGCCGCCGACATAAGTTTTCATGCCGGCCGCGTGGACGAACAACCAGCAACAACCAGCAACAACCAACAACAACAACGAACAACCGACAACAACAACAACTAAAACGTGAAGCGACTAAACTGGAGCCCGCTCTGCCCGTTTGCCACGCCCATTCCCTTACGCCCTGGCGTCGCCGACCACTGCAACAAAAACAGTTTCCTTTTTGTTTATGTTTCTGCCTGCCGGCTACAAAAAAAACAAAATACAAGAGCGAAAAAAAAAAATGGCAGCAAGCTGCAAGTATGACCAGCATTTAAGGAGTTTTTAATTTATTATAAATAAATTGTAAGCCTCTGGTCGGTTCTGGAGGAGAGCAGGAGTGCGACAGTCAGGTAAGGAACTGGCTTCTAGCTGGAATATTTGGGGGCGTGTTGATGATGGGCAGCCTGCAAATTATTAAGACTAAAGTCGAAAGTCAGTGCTGCGGATGAAATACACAATAAAGGCGAACAGGCGCACAGTGTGACCAGATGCATTGGGTAAGTGATGAAGTAGATAAAGTAGAAAGCTACTTAAGGTTACTTTAAAGGCATTGAGCCAGGAAATATATATTTTATGTACTTGAAGTAAGTAATATTTAAAGCTATTTAACAGCAAAAACGAACTTATAATGATCAATACGATTTCAATATTTAAAATCTTTAATTTCCAAATATTATCCAATTTCTATTTAATTCATTATTTATGTAAAGAAAAACTTGCCCAAAATACAATGTTGTAGTCCCTATTATTAAACTGATAAACGTGATTACGAACAGCAACTTCCAGTCGTCTATATACAGTGCACGCTCGATAGCGTGAACGCTCCAAACCATAAACGAGTTTTTGTCAAGTTAAAATGCAATTTCAACAAAGCGTGAATTTAAATGTGTTTATATGTATTCACTTTATACTTTTCATGCAAACGAAAACGTGAACACTTTTGCTAACGTAAACTGCCTTAGTTTTAATTAGTTCACGTTATCGAGCGTGCACTGTACTTGCTTATAAATACAACTTTACTTTCGCATGGCAATTTAGTAGCCCAAAAACTTGACTCGTTTCCACCGAAAATACTCACATTAGAGCGACATTAAAAGAAACGTGCGACAGTTAGCCGAAAAAGTGTTAATGGGACAAGCTCTGACAGTTTTAATAGTCGCACGAAACGTTTATTCGAAGCAATTAAGATAAAATATCTTTATTTCAGACAATAATTTCATTCTATGAAATCTGTGAGTCTGAGCAGCGAGCAGCGAGTAGCAAATAAAACCAGCTCCACTAACCAGTGTGTATAGGCCAACAACAAGTTTTGGCCAGCTATACAGAGATTCATCATCCACCCGGAGTCAGAGCCATAGACAACCCTTGACAGCGTTAATGATAGCTTTTGACTGTGTGTGTGTGTGTGTGTGAGTGGGTGTGTTTTCGGAGGGTGTTGCTGACGTTGTTAAAGTCAAAATAGACAGACACAGAGGCAGGGGCAGAGACGGAGAGTCAGAGTCAGGGAACAGGCATTCGGAGGCCGAAAGGCACAAAGATCTAAAGCATCGAACAGACGGAGCCCAATGTGCAATTCGATTGTCCTAAGGGTTGATTTTCGGGGCGCAGGATGTGTGCAACTGAGGGTGAGGATGGCTCCTGCTGTCGTCTCGCCAGTTGTCTAACTGTGTGTGTGTGTGTGTGTGTGTGTGTGTGTGTGTGTGTCTGGCATGTCCTTGGGGCGCCGCTGCGTCGCACTTGAAACACAGCCGAGCAAGGACAGCAGGAAGCACAGGCCCTGCTGACAGACAACAACAACAAGCAAAACAAAACTAAACAGCCAGTCGAGCATTGAATAAATTTACACAAAAATTGAAATTCAATAACTCAAAACCGGAACGAACACAAAAGTCGAAAGCGAAGCGTCTTAGCAGGCAATTTGGCACAGGAAGTGGCAACAGCAGCAGCAGCAGCAGCAGGATATGCAGGATATGCACAGCCTGTTGCCAAAATGGAGGCCACAAAGTGTAGTTGAACGCGGTTGACCAGCAACAAAAGAAGAAAACCGAAATCAAAAACGTCTGCAGAAATACACATAATTTATGCATATTATCAGCTGGGGTCGCTAAATGAAAAACCACAACGAACCCAAAATCACAAAGACAAAGTCAGGGGCCGCACAAATTACACATGTCGACACTTTATTAAGGACACTCTGAACTGAACCTCTGCCTGCGGTGCCAAACATTCGATGGCATAGCCCAGAAAAAACATTTGCCGCTTTTTGCGGTGCCTCTCAACAAGCTGATCCCGATTCCGATTCGGATTCCAGCACCGCCGGCTATAAAATGTCGACCCGTCCATATGTTTTCGGCATAAAAACCAAGTAGGAAGAAAAAAACGGCAACTCTTTGGCGATTTGCTGGTCTGCTTCACTCCACTTTTTTTTGTGTCTCTTGAAAGTTGGCAGCCCATCCACTTTGTAAACGTTGTTGTTGCTGTTGTTGCTGTTGTTGTTGTTGTTGTTGTTGTTGTTGCTGTTGTTGCTGTTGCTCCAACCCTTTCATGGCCAAATTGTTGAGGCAACATACAAATTATGCCCACAGCGAGGAACAAAAATTGCAAAAGGAATGCGCCGAGAATGGAAGACTTATAAAAAAAAAAATAAATGGAAGTGTTTGCTGGGCATCTCGGCCTGTTTTCGGGTCATGTAAATGTAAATGCTTGGGGTTACGAAAAGGGGATCGGGGGAATCGGGAGGGGGTTCTTCGGCAATCGGAGCGGAAAGTGCTGCCACTCATATCGTGTAATTTTAATGGAAATTTATAATGAGCGACGGTTTGTAGCCAAAGGTGACACAGCACGCAAATTAAGGTTGTTGGGTAGATGTTGAGGACCGGGTTCAGATCAGATCCTGACGAGCCTGGCGGCTATGTGAATGTTGTCGGCTCGTTGGCGTTGCAAGGTGTTGTTAAGGAGCATATGGAATGTATTCATATGTTTCTTGTGGTCACATATGTTTCCATTGAATGACCACGTATGTAATTAACAAAACCAAAAACCAAGCGCTTGCATATGAATTAGGCAGCAGATGAAAAAAAGGTCAGTTTTAAGGGATTAAAATGTATAAAATGTATTATTAATTTATTGTAGCACATGAAATATTCATTAATTTAGCTAGCTGCTAAGCTTCAAACAAAACCAGCTCTAACACACTATCAATTCCGTTATAATAACATTACAATAGCAACTTGTGTAATCCGCCAGTGACTGCGACAATATCTTAACGCTTGAAGCACAAATCTCAGTTAATGCCAACTAAATGCTAACAACTTAAAACCAACTTAAAAGCGACTTAAAGACGCATACTAACAGACCAGATATATACATATATGACTATATACTATGTAACCATATACTATAGCATGTTAAACAATGCTTGCCCTAAAGACTCCAGCAAATATTTATCGGATCGCTTAACAGGCGACGCACGTACGCAGCGGGAATGAGAGGCATACACAATGAGCGACAGAGACGGACAGAGAGGGGTGGAAAGAGAGGGGGAGAGAGAGGACAACGTGACGTTGACACTCATGGCATGGCCACTTTCCAGTTGCCAGTTGCCAGTTGCTAGTTGACGCACAACAACAACAGCAACAACAACATCAGCAACATCAACAACATCAGCAACATCAGCAACATGATAACCCACATAAAACAGCCCAAGCCAATCATCCAGAAACAGGCTGCAACTTGAACATTAACCCAAAACAAATTAAACAATTTGTTGCTCTCAAGCGAAAAACAAAAAAAAAGCAAACAAGGCAAATGTTCGCATCGGGGTGCCGAAGATTAAATACCTTATGGCTGATATAACAAATTTTAATTAATCAATTTCCTAGCAAAAGAAATGTACGGAAGTGAGTAGTGCAGTAAGTGCAGTGACCTCAATAAGCAAACAGGGTATGTAAAGTATTAAAAAGTATAGTAAAACTAGTAAATAAAGAATTTAAAAAAATAAAAATAGAAATAGCTCATACAAGAATTTAACCCAAGAGCGTTTATTTTTTATGCTTACTGTTGAGAGGTCATAATTAATGCAAAATAAAACTTGCAATAGGTAAGCTTGCTTATAAGCTACATTAAAAATGTATATACAGGCCACTTCAATCAGGCATACCCTGTCAGCTATTTGATTAACAGCATAAACTGCAGCAAAAAACAAGAAGTATTCTTAGCTAGATTTCATTAATAGATATGTAGCTTAATAGCTTAAGAGACTAGTTTTGCTAAAAACAAATGCACTCGTCCACAGATGCCGGATTAAGATTTAATATAATTAATCGCCTGCGAGTCGAAGATGTCTTCATCAATGACAAAATTCGCATGCCCCGTGCAAGAGTATAAGTAACTGTAAACGGCTGGCAACATGTTGCTGACGCAATGTTGCCAAAGTTGTTGTTTTGGTTTTTGAGGGGCCAGCCAGCAATTGATTTCTGCTCGATGTTGCAAGTTCTGGCGGCAGCTTGCAGGTGCAGAGGCTGCCTCAAACCTGAACCCGGGCTCCTGGCACGTTTCCATGTCTGCCATGTCGCTGACATTGACGCTGGCAGCGGCAGAAGAGGAAGAAGAAGACACAGTGGCAGTGTTGCAAGCGCAGCAATTTTGCGATTTGACATTTTGGCAGCTCTCTGTCTACTTTTCTAATTGCATTTGCAAGAAAAGGGGCGGGGCGGGGGGCGTTCTCTGGACACGCTTCGCTTGGCTTAGCGTCTTGTGCATAATTTGACATATTAATTTTTAGCTGGCTGTCATGTGGCATTTGCCACAGCATGACAACAACTAATGAGCGGCAGTCAAGCCACTAACTCTGCCTCCCTCGCAGTCTAAACTGTTTCGCCTTGCCACATGTAGCGCCTTCAACGCATTCGCAGTTGGTGGCAATTTCTTTCATTTGATTCTATTTTAGTGTTCTTCTGCTCTCGACATTTTCTTCCATTTTCATTCGGCTTGCGCTTTGTGTTCGCTTTTCCTTCATTTACTCCGCTCAGAGGCGCATAATTTAATAAATTTATGAAATTTAATAGACAGGAACGTGTTCGGTGGCCACAAATTTGTGGTGGCTCTTGAAATTTATATGCCAGCCGCAGTGGGGCAGCCTCCCAAATGGAGAGACGGGGCAGCTGAGTGGGCGTGTCAAGTTTGGCAGAGCATGAAAATGATTATACTTAAGTCGTGGCTAGAAAAATATAACTTGACTTTACGAAAGGCAGCCACGAAATCGTTTCCTTACTTACTAAGTCAATACAACTAAATATAAGTTATAACTTTTAATCGACTTTAATTTTTATATACCAGCTAATTTATAGTTTATTTTAAGCTGTTTTAGCTTTTCCAGTTCACAAGACATTTATTATCAATTAAAATAAATGTTCAGTCACTGTTTACTGCAATTCTAAGTAGATGCTTTAGTGCTGATTCTATCAATTTCTAACTATTTGGCAATTAATTCAAGACTATCATTTGAATCCTCAGCACTTGCAGCCAAATACCAATCATAATCGATGCACAAAGTGTATATCATTTCATAAGCTCTTTATAATCTGATTGAACACGCTTCGAGCATCCGATTAACATCCGATTAGTAACCAAGTCCAAACAGCTTGAGCCAGCTTCAATTTCTTGTGCTCTCGTGCCTGTCATCACAGATCACAACTACAGTTTTCCAAGCTGCCTCAAAGTCAAATAATTTCCGTCATTAAGCATACGTCACGTTGCACTCATTAGACATTGTCAAAAGGCAACGGTAATTTCACTTTACGCTCGCAGTGTCGCCGTATCGACTAACAAGCAAACGGTCCACTTTTAACTGACCCCTCCCCCCCCCCCCTGTGCAGCAACATCGAAAAAGAAAAATATTACAACGATTTGCATAGAGCGGCAGCCTGTTACGGTTACTGTTACGATTCTTGTAGGCAGCCAAAGGATGGAGGAGATGGCCAACTGCAAACTGCAAGCTGTAAGATGCAGATACGCCACGAGTGCTGCGAGAGGACTAACGGCACAAAGTGTGCGCGCCACACAAAGATGCATCGATGGATGCTGCCGCCGCTGCTGATGCTGATGCTGCTGCTGCTGCTGATGCACTGAGACAAATACTTCACACTGCAAATATAATCAAATGCGTATCTTGATGCAAGAACTTTTCGATTTTTCACTAAATACTCTTTAAAAACTAATTGACGTTTTAGAATTACGAATTTCAACATCAAAATAGTCTACAGAACCTGACATCAAGAACCTATTCTCAAAAGGGGAAATAAGTAGATTGGTTTGAAGTTTAGTATGAATATACTATAATAAGAAGAAATAAGAAATTATAATAAAATAATATTATTACCATACTATAAGATGATAATATGAAATAAATAATAATAACAAAAATAATATATACATACTAATATTCAAAAATAATTCATTTAATAATATCACCATAATCTAAATTAAGTATGAATATATAAAAATCAGAAATTGAAAATAATAATATAATAATGATGATAATATTACCAAAAATTATAAATTTGAATGATATTACCATAAGTAATGAAGTTCAGTAAGAATAAATAGTAATTAATATAGGAAATCAAAAATTAATAATAATAATAATGAATTTAATAATATTACCCGAATTGAATTTAAGTTTTGAATAAATAATATTATTAAATTAAAAATAATAAATACAAAGTAAAGTATAATAAGAAGTTAAATAATATGACCATAATTGAAGTTAATTATGAATAAATTATATTATTACATACAAAATAAAAAATAAATATTCAAAAATAGTATAGCTAAGATATAAAAATATAATAATCAAATAATAATAATAGCAAAACAAAATCAATTTAATAATATGACCATAATTGACGTTAATTATGAATAAAAGTAACAGAAATACATAATTATAATTTTCATAATAACAGAATAATAATAATATTTAAAATGAAAATAAAATCTATTTGTATCCTTCACTTTAAAATGCCTATAAACAATATAAGCAATATAAACGGAGTCAATCCGAGGCCTAAGATCTTAAGCCGCTCACTTCAGTTGCGAGCATATATTCTTGATTTTATGGCTTTGTTTTTTTTCTCCAAGTGTGAAAGATGCGATGCGATGTTGCAATGCTGAGATGCTTGGATGCTGAGATGCTGGGATGCTTGGATGCTGGGATGCCGAGATGTTGTGTTGTGCTGCTGAAGATGTTGTGCTGGCTGTTGCTGGCATGGCGTACAGTTAGGCTGCAGGCGGTTGGCAGGCGTTAGGTTGCTCTTGAGCCGGTTCCAATAATAATTACAAGAAGAACAACAACAAGTTATGGCAGGTGGCAGAGCGATGGAGAGAGAACTGGAAGTGGAAGCCGAAGGCGTAGAGTTTTGCCCTGACCAGCAGCGCAAGGGAATAGGCTTTACTAGCTTTTCGCTGTAAATTATATATCATTTGAATAATAACGCATCAAATTACGTAAAAATGCCATACAATCGATACGACAGTTGAACAAAATAATACTAGACAGCCTGAATGGAGGAAATGAAAGATGATCGACAGACAGCACAGCTTTTGGATGGATGAACGCTTTCGTTCGGATGGATGATGGAAGCACTTCACGACTGAGTATTTGCAAGAAAGTCCATTGACATTGTGGACAAAAGTGAATGGAGTGAGTACATAGTTGAGTCTAAACGCTATATTTATAGGTTTCACTTATTTAAATAACAACTTTGTTATATGTTTGTGATTGGATGCTGATTGTTCGGTGACTTTAGCTTTTTTTGAAGTCTTGTTTGGTTTTTAAGAGATACCAAGTGGGTTGATTTGTAAGACTTATGAAAGGAAAAGTTGGCAATGTTTAAATATTATTTGACTATCTTTAGAAAATCTGCTTAGACAATGTTAACTTCCTTGTAAAAAGGCTACCAATATATAGAAATTAAAGATTCATAAATAAACAGATACTTTAAAGATATATTACCGATTTTTATTGTTTACTGACAAAAGTTTGCAAGGCTAAAAGTAAAGAACTCCCAAGAAAAGTTTTTCTTTAAAAAAAACAATTAAATATATTCTTTGTAAAAGAAATATAAATAGCTGGGAATTTATTAAAATAGTCAAACTATCCAAGACTATTTTAATAAATTCCCCAGCAATGGTTTTCTTTCCAAATAACTTGTGGCTTTTCTGATTGAAAAAATACAGCTAATTTAAATTTCAATATGCATTTCAAATGCACTCTGGATCTCTAAAAGTCCTTCTGATAAACTAAACTTTTCGTTCGCCAGTCACGTAAATACTGCAAATTGTTAGCCCGATTCCAAGGCCTGTTTCAGTTTGCATTTCCATTATTTTTTAGGCTGGGACCCAGCTGCGTTTCGCATGTGAAAAACAGATGGAAAACACTTGCCACTTCATTGCGAATATCGACATCGCGCTGGCATTGAATCGAATCAGTTGAAAAGCGCACTCAAATCGCGATATGAATAGCAGTGTGAGTGGTGAGTAGGCACTCCTTTGGTTGGGTTTGAATGTTGGGTGCTCTCATGAATTGATGGCAGAGAGTCTCTGGGCCCAGCCGAGAGGCCATTAACTAAAAGCCTCCACTCGGGATATCGGACTGCGGACTGTGGACTGCAGACTGTGGCATGGAAAAAACATTTACTGAAAACTATTTGCAACAATTTTTCACAGTCGGCTGCCATAATTTTTCACACAGCCCAACAAATGCAGGTCCACAGATCTAAAGCTCAATTTTATTTATTTCCTTTATGTTTTTGTTGTTGTTGCAACAGAATCTCTCTAGCGTTGCTTTTATTTTAACACTTTAAACGCTGACGTTTAGCGATGAAAGGGGAAAAGGGGCAGCCGACTGCATTTTCATTTCCAATTTTCGCTACACTGGCGAGCGCTTTGTAATCAACAGAGTCGGAGCTGCAGACTGGGTCTACAGTCTGGTCTGGTCCACTGCATCCAGCAGATGCAGCTCAGATACAGATACAGCACAATTTATCTCACAGTTTGCAGTCTAAACAAAAATGACTGCCGGCACCGGTTCGCTTGTTTGTGGCTCTTCTCATCCTCATCCTCATTCTCATTCGCATTCGCTGTCTGCCCTAGCAGCAGCCATAGGGAACGTTCCGCTGCTCAGCTCATCGGCTCAGCGGCTCATCGGCTCATCTCCTGCCAACCCATTTGCCATGTCCGCATCCGCATTCGTTTCCCCCAGTTCCGCAGATTCCCCGCTGCCCTCATCACCTTCGCTCCCAGCGGCGACAGCGATAAATGTTTTAGCATTTCAAACACACAAACTACAAAACTCAACTCTGAAATATACAAATGATTTCGTATTTATTTCAGCCAAGCTCCAAGCTCCAAACTCCAAGTACCCAGATCCACATACACTCTATGCTCCCCACAGCCTAACGATGTCAGCGACTCCATTCCGCTTTTCCTGCTTTCCCCCATCCCTTCTTTTCCTGCTCTTGAGCCTGGTCCATGGACCAATTTAGTGCACATTTCAGCGAGGTTAGATGCCAATTTCTGATGCGGGCTGGACTGATTTCAATATGCAGGCATTGTGTACATCATTAGACACACATAGTTGTGTCAACCAATCCCAAAACTTAATGTGCAGCCTATGCTCTGAGCTTAGATTGATATATATTAGCTCGCTTTAGAAGTAGCTGCGTCCTTTTATATCCAGCTAATTAGCTAACTGTAGCTGAACCTCGACTTTAAGTTTGGATATGCAAATATACATCTCTCAAGTTTCATTTCCCAAGTTTCTGTGTTCAAAACCACAAAAAAACTGTCATAACTTTGTCAAAACTTATCCGATTGCAAGTGCTTCTTTATGAATCTGCATTTAAGTTTCAAGCAATTTCGATTTATCGATGTTTTATATAAGGCATAGATAGTCCTTAGAACAGTGTTGAAAAACACCTAAAACACCCATAACTATGTCAAAACTTGTCCGATTTTCGATCCCGAGGCAGTTTTGATCATAGTTTGGCATCTATAGGACATCTGGATTTAAATATGTAGCAAGCCAAAATAAAAGGCTACCAAGTCAGTAGAAATGGCTTTCAAACATCTATAACTTTCTCAAAAGTGATTCGATTTTCGATCCCGCCACACTTTTGACATTGGTTAAGCTTAACATATGTTTTTCTGTACCAATTTACAGCTTAATGCATACAGCCAGAACACGAATCATAGCTTAATGCATTGATTCAATACTTAACACTCCATATGCGTTGGTACAATGTAGGCAGTATGTAAATTTATAGGTCTGATCAATTAATTTGCTGGCCATTGAAATGGCTTCTGAAAAGATGCGAGCTTAATTGTGCACAGTTCCCGCCATCGAATGTTGTTTTTGTTTTGTTTTTATACATAAACAACAACGGAGAAAATAAGCTGACAAAAAAACGGACAGCTAAAAACTCTGATAATGCCGCAACTTGTGCATTTACAATATTTGCCGCATTTATTATACTCTGATACCGAAGGTACTCATAGTATATTGGTTTTGTCGAATGTCCGTCAGGCCGTCCGTCTGTCCGTCTGTCCGTCTGTCCGTCTGGCCGTCTGTCCGTCTGTCCGTCTGTCCGTCTGTCCGTCTGTCCGTCTGTCTGTCTGGATGAACGCGCGTATTTCCGAAACGATATTAGATAGACTCTTGAAATCTTTTGCGTTATGATTATAGCTATCTGCTTCAGATCAAGTTTATTCCAAATTTATGCCACGCCCACTGGGAGGCTGGCAAATCGATAACATGTCGATACACCTCAAATCACAAATCGATTAAACGTGAATAACTCCCACAATTTTGAAGCTAGAGTAATCAAATTTGGTAGGTATATTGCTGGTGACCTCCCGAAAAATTGGATCCTAGGTTAATCGGCCACGCCCATTATTACGCCCACCAGCCCCCCTCCAAAATTAATTTGAAATGCTTATATCTCCCGCAGTTTTAGAGCTAAAGTCACCATATTTGGAATATATATTACTGGTGACGTCCTCTACAGATTACAGAAACAAAATTTCGACCACGCCCACTCCCGCCCCCGTAATCGCGAAAATCGATATACATGAATGCACAATTCGATAACACGTGTATATTTCCCGCAATTTTGAAGCTAGAGTCCCAAAATTTGGAATTTAGACTAGGGCTGACCAGCCCAAAAGATTGCGTCCTGGATTTTCCGGCCACGCCCACTAGAACGCCCCCCAGCCACCCCGCCCCCACGAAACACGGAAGCCTATATCTCGCACATTTTAAGAGCTAGGGCCACCAAACTTTGAGGGTAGACTTCTGGCCAAGTCCTCTAAAGATCGGACAAAAAATTTTGGGGCCACGCCCCCGCCCGCCCCCTAAAATCGCGAAAATGTATATCTTCCACGGTTTTAGAGCTAGAGTCACCAAAATTGGAGGATAGACTTATTGTCAGCCCCCCCAAAGATCGTCAAAAAATTTGGGGCCACGCCCTCTCCCGCCCCCAAAAATCGCGAAAATGTATATCATCCACAGTTTTAGAGCTAGAGTCACCAAATTTATAAGATAGATTTCTTGTCACGCCCTCTAAAGATCGGAAAAAAATTTTTGGGGCCACGCCTCCTCCCGCCCCCAAAAATCGCGAAAGTTTATATCTTCCACAGTTTTAGAGCTAGAGTCACCAAAATTGGAAGATAGACTTCTTGTCACCCCCTCTAAAGATCGGAAAAATTTGGGGCCACGCCCCCTCCCGCCCCCAAAAATCGCGAAAATGTATATCTTCCACAGTTTTAAAGCTAAAATCACCAAATTTGGAAAATAGACTTCTGGTCACCCCCTCTTAAGATCGACCACGCCCCTCCAGTCCCCAAAAACTTGGAAGGCCGATTTCGGGTCACCCAAACACCAGCAAAAATGTTCTGTTCACTTGCTTTCAGCTGTTCTTAAAATGGTATCAGAGTATTACGCAGTCGGCTCCGCCCGACTGCAACGTTCTCACTTGTTTTTATTTATTTATTATACACAATTCAGCTGTTGATGTTGTTGATGTTGCTGATGTTGCTGATGTTGTTGCTGTCGATAAGCGTGGAGCTGAAGCTGAGGTCTTGTTGGGTTCGACAGACGTTCATTGAATTGGCAACTGGCAAAGTGGATGGATGGGGGCCTTTGGTTTCTACAGTTCGGTGTGTTTTCTTTTGTGCCCGCTGATAAATGATTCCGATATTTATAAAAGCGCCAAAGCTGCGGGGCATCAAATTGCGTCAAAAGCCTGTCAGACTCATTAATTTTCAGCATGGAAAATGCGACGACGAGAAAAACATTTTTAATACGCATTCAAATGCTTTGTGCGCTGCTTCAGTCGATATTCAATTGGTGGAAAATGCCGCTGTCAATGGGATGCTCAACAGCACAAAAAAAACTATCTTTCAATAAAGGACCGCATCCGAACCTCAAAGCCACTCAGCCAGGAAGTGAAGAGAGACAGAGACAGAGAGAGAGAGAGAGTTGGTCAGCTCAGTTTGAGTTGAGGTCAGGTCAGGTCGGGTCAGCTGTCTGTCAGTGATTCAGTGATTCAGCATTCATTGTACATTTATCAGCACTTTTTTGTATAAAGCCTATTAAGGTGAGTGATTGAAGCTCAAAAGCTGTGCAAATTCCTATTGAAAGCCTCACTCAATTTGAACATAATGACTTCAAATCAGCTTATGTGCTAGAGACTAGTTGTTATAAGCAACAATTTATGAAATCTGTGCAGAAGATTTTAAATATGACTTCAAATTTAAGTGATTAATGCTTGACAAAGATGATACAAATTTACAAATCTGACTTTAACTTAGCCTATTTGCCATTTTTCTAAGCTAGTTTTAAGATTCTTAAATGCAGATTCATAGAGGAGCACTAGCAATGATCAAAACTAAAATTGAATCGCGAATTAGATAAGATTTGACGAAGTTATCTCTAAATGTAAATTTAACTTAGCCTATTTGCCATCTTTCTAAACCATTCATAATATCCTTAAATATGACTTCAAATATGAGTGATAAATACTTGACAAAGTTGATAAAATCTCCAAATATTACTTAAGAGTAGTTTTTAAAAGCAACAATTTATGAAATCCTTAAAAAAACGTTCTATATGTTTACAAATATAAGTTATTAATGCTTGACAAAGATGATAGAAGCATCAGATATGACTTTTGCTTAGCTTATTGGCCTTTCTTTCTAACATATTTATAATATGAAATATGAAATATAACCTGAAACATCAGTGATTAAAACCTATAAAGTCTTCAAATCTGACTTTAAACTTACGCAATATAGACTTAGCCTATTGGCCAGCTTTCGAAAGCATTCTATCGATCAACTTTAAGCCATTTGTCAACACACGTCCCATGGGTCATTGAAGTTGGCCAGATAGCTATGCTAAAATGTTTTACCATGTGCAGCCACAAAAACTGCTGCTGAACCGAAACGAAGCGAGTTTCTGTGCAAAACTCCCACGAATGCAGTCAATATTTATAGGCAGCGACTAAAAACGAAACCAATGTCGCCGCTTCACTTGAGCGTGAACAGTGAACAGTGTACAGTGTACAGTGCCTGCCAAACGTACAGCGACAGCAAATGCCAATAAACAACGAGATGCGACTGCAGAGGCAGTTTTTAGAATGCGTTGCTACGCTGAAATCTGAAATAAAATGCGATGGTCTCGCATTGCGAAAAGCGCCAACATTCTGTTTGCATACCCTGTAAAAAGACTGTGGCTAGCAGGGGTGCAGCAGTATATGGAAATGGCTACCCAAACCTAACTTTTACTTATTTACAGGGCATCTCATTGTTCTTCATTGCCTGCGATCAATATTTGTAGCAGCTCGCCATGGAAAGCAAATTAGGCCGTCAACCAAAACTGAAGAATAGAAACCATTTTTGTTTGCGTATAGGCAAAAAAGAAAGAGAGGCGCAGGAAAAACATGGAAAATTGCAAACTGACTGCTGCTGCACCTGCAACAATGCCACGCCCACCAAAAAATAAAAATAAAAGGATAACGAAATGTTTGTTTGAAATTTGTTGGAGCGCAATTTGTTGTTTATAGGCCAGAGCAGAGGGTGCAAGCAGCAGAAGTCAAATTTGCGAGGGGTACGCAAAGTTTTGTTTGGTTACCCCCAGGAAACAGGACTCAGTGGAGCTGGACCCTCCTGCCAGCCAGCTGTCTAGCCATATTTAAGGGTTTAGATGAGAGCGCTATGGCAAAGTTGCTAACTTTGACAAGTTCGCAGTCCTTGAAAATTCGTTTCGGTAATTGCAAAATTCGGTGCGACTGCCGCGTTGCAGATAATGGGAAACTTTCGGTGCCGAGTTAATGCCACTTGAAATTGTCGGCGCTTTGACAGCAAGCTCAAACCCACCTGTCCCACCTGCACCACCTGCCCCACCTGCCATAGAATAGAACAGGTGAGAGCAGAAAGTTTTTATTAAGAAACAACTGAAACTGCGACTGCGAATTATTTGCGTATTTATGGTAGCAGCTTTGACCCAAAGGTGCGTATGTGCTCCCAAAAGGGCTAAGAAACTTTGCCAATTGGCTTTTGGCTGAAAGCTGCAAAAGTTAGCAAGAAGTCAGCAGTCCACCAGCTTTGACAGGACTTAGGACTTTATTTAACTCGACTTACGGCCTTGATAGATGAATATTATTTTAGTTAGAGCCATCATAACGTACCTGTAAGCGCAAGAAAGAGAGAAACTTGGATTAGAGCTGGGAATGTGGAATATTAAGGCTGAATTATGATATACAAATATAAATATTTAATCCTATTTTGATATATTCTTTTCCTTATGAGTTAAAACTAAATTGAAAAAGTAGAACAAACATTTTGACTGGCTAAACAGATAAATGTATATAAAAAGTTGTTGCTATCTAATTTGTAAGCTTATTTATAAGGTTTGTTATACAATTGATTGTGTTCCCAGCAGTTCAGCAATTGTATTTTACTATAATTATAAATAAAATGTTTATAATATTTTTTAAGTTTAATTTTGTTATTAATAAAACTTTCTGATATTTATATTTCTTTTGTAACATTGAATATTTGTGATAAATAAAACTCGATATGCTTTTTAATATTGTATATTATTATTATACAATTTACTTTAGTTTTATAATTTGTAGCAAACAAAAACTACAGAAATACTAAGAAACAATTCAGCTTAATTTAATATAATTTTCCATCTGCCCGCAGATAAGTTGTTTAGAATATACACTACTTGAAGCCTTTCCGCCGGGTATGCTGAGTTTCTACTGTAATAAGCAGCTCATCACGTGCTTTTATCTTTATGTAATTTCCAACTTCGACTACTATTCTTATGCTCCACTATATTTCCCTCTATTTGCAGTAAGTGCAATGTGAAAAGCTGGCTCATTACAGAATCAGCCCCACTTCTTTTTTCTCTGCTTTTTTTTGCCAGCACTCTCAGTATTTGTGCTCAGTAGTCTTTGGCAGCTGCTTTCATTGGTCACATACTCCTTCTATTTGGGCTCCCACTTGTACATATAATTTGGCTGTTATTGCATTTCGAAAGTAGCTGCATAAAATCGCTCAATTTGTTGGGGCTAACAGCGGATGGAGCAGAAGAAGAAGCAGAAGTCCACTGCAGCTGTTTTGTTGCCCATTTACGGCCACTTTAACCTAATTTCATTAGTGATAGTGGGGGGAAGTAGGAGTCAAACGGGGGGGCTACCACTTTTACCTGCAGTTGTTAACTCAATTAAGCAACGACCCCAAGACATGGAAAGAGATAAAAATCTAATATAAAAATAAACCAGGCCCACGACCAGAAGCAGTCCAGCTGAATCTGGGGGGATGTGAGGCAGCCATCCTCGTCGCCATTGCCACATGCATGTCAAGTGTCTTCGTCTCGGCGCCCAGTTTGCTCCTCCATCCGACGTACATAAAAATCCAATTTTCGTAATTAAAAAAATAAAAGCCGCGCTGCCGAAGAGGAAGCAGTAGCCTGGGGTCTGTGCTGGGGTTGGCTCTGGACACCGCATAAAACGAGTCTCATCTCATTAGAGCACACACACACACACACACCAACACACACACACCAACACACACACACCAACACACACACATACCAACACACATTAACAATTCTCTTCATCACAGTAGCAAAAACACTTGAGCGCACAAACGAAGACAAAAAAGAAAAGCAGAAAACCAAACTGGATTTTCAGTTATTTTGAATACGTTTGGGTAAAAAAAAAATGTTGTTAAATCAACAAAAACCACAAAGGGCATCGAACAGCGAGTATTTCGCTTCTACGATGATGCCCAACCAATTTTGTGTATGCCACAACACTTCAAAATCGCATATCATCCAAATGGAGACGAGTGCAGAAGTAAACGACATGGCTCCAAAGCGTCAAACTGTGTCCGGGAAAGTCGTTAAAACGCTAAGCACGTTTTTAATTATGTTCCACTACTAGTAAGAGTGAGAGTGAGAGTGTGAGAGAGAGAGAGAGATAGAGAGAGAGAGAGAGAGAGAGAGGGAGAGACGCCCCAGTGGCGTCCTTAGGTTATACACTTGGAGAGGCAGCTGGGATTGCCCAAAGTGCAAATGGATCCCTCATGCGAAGACTATTGTGGGAATTTTCAGATATGAACTCATAACTAAAAGCATAAGAAGCGTAATATTAAATATATACAGTAGACGCTCGATAACGTGAACGCTCGATAAACTGTGCGCACCAAAGTGTGAACAATCATGAACAAAAAAGAAAAGCCTATTGAAAAAAGCTGTATTTGAATAAATAGCACAAATTAATATACAAAACAACAATAAAACGTGAATTTAAATGTATTAATATGTATTCACTTTATACTTTTCTTGCAATCGAAAATGTGAACACTTTTACTAACGTGAACTGTTCCTATTTTATATTATATTGAGATCTTTGCAGAATGGTTATAACAAAATATATATCCCTAATTTGTGCTCTTTAGATATATTTAGTCATATATAAAAAGTAGTATTCAAAAGGTAAAAGTCCTTAGGCTTATCAAGTTTTCGCCATCTTCGAACTTCCCAATTCTTAGCTTTGAGCACATTCCAAGCCCCACAAAATGCTTTCTCTTTCAAAATAGTTTGCCCAACTGAGTCGGTATACTTTATATATAATGACTGCCGAGCTGCAACCTCCCATCAAAATTCAGACTTAAGGAAGCATACAAAAATGTTACAGTCTCCGCAAGGGCTTTTCATCAAGTTGGCACTCAGAAACTTGTGATTGCATTTTGATGGCTTTTAATCAGCTTAAAAATTAGTAGCCAAAGGCAGAACATAAAAGGCACTGCAGGTTATATACTACAATATGCATATTTACATTTTATCGCAGTGGCAGATTATTATACTTAACGATAAAAAACATAAAAATCCTTTTTATGATATGCAAAGCATTTTGATTATTTGCTGTAAATAATAAAAAAAAGGCAGCGCAACAAATCGGGACTCAGGATGGAACAGGATGCACTGGCCGTAAAAATCCTGGGCCGTTGTGCCATGAAAAGCACTTAAGCAGCATCTTAATAAGAGGCAAGACGGCAGAGCAGAGAGCAGAGAGGAGAAACATCATTTTCATTCCATTCTCATGTAAATTGACACGTTTCATTATGAAGATGCAGTCGAGGTGCGGTTCAGCAGTTTGAGTTGGGCCCGAGTTGATTATGGGCGGGGTTGTCATTGTCATTGTCGTGGCAACAGCGGTGGCAACAACAGCGCCCGCACTATCAGTGTTAAGGGGGGGCAGAGGGGGCACTAAAGGGTCGGACAGCGGAAACCTTTTATATCATATCATGCTCGCATCATGCCACACATTGTGGTCGAACTTGTGGATGGCGAAACATGATATGTGGCATGCATGTGTGTGTGTATGTGTGTGCGGTGTGTGGTGTGTGTGTGTGTATGCTGAGTGTGGCAAATGAGCCAAGTGTAATAGCACCAGCAACAACAACATCAACACCCATGCCATAAGTGTGTGTTTCTAGCAGCTATCTGCCAATAAATATAGTTATTGCGGTTGTTACTGAGATGAGCAGCCGATTTTCATTTTGCATTTGCATTTTAGTTATTCTTTTAAAATAATAGATATTGTGGTAAAACGTTTAGAATTACATTGAATATGCTGCAATTGTAAAGCTTGTATACACTTTTAACAAAATAAATTATGTATGTTGTTTTAGGTTATGACTAAAGAGCAACAAAAGTTAAATAAGTAAAAATGCATTAGACTTATTAAAATATTTTAAAAAATATAAATAAAATTATAGTTTTTTAAAAAAGTAAAAAATAGGCTAAGTTGAGTTAACTTGCTGATATAAATAGTTACAGTAAAGCAGCAAGAGCAAGACAAATTAAATAAGTTAAAGCATATTATACTATTTATAATATTTTATAAAATATTTCAAATGAAAATATAAATAAAATGTAGTTTTGATATAAATAAAAATTTCTATAAAAATACTTATCAGCTTTAGAGCTGCCAAAATACAAGAGACTCGACAAATAAGCTTACTTAATAACTGTTCTGAGCACTATTCGTGACAGTTCTCTAATTGCAATTTAGCAAATTGGTATTGTCTAAATGGGAGGCTGATTTCTTGCCCAGTTGGCACTTTGAGCTACTGCAGTTGAACTTTAAACGCTGTTTTGTTTTGGTTCCTTTTGTTTTTTATATATCCGCTAGCTGCTGGCACCGCCCATATGCCACACTGCCAAATGCCACACTGCCCCACCATCATTTATAACTGTCAACAGTTTTGTGGCCGAAACACGCCACAGAAACACAAGAAAAATACGCAAAAACTAATATTTAAGGCATCAGCTGTTAGACGAGAGTCAGCTCAGCTCCAGCCTCTGAGGCAATTGCCACTCCACTCCAATCCACATCTACTTGCCCCCTTTGGAGCCGTCTGCACTGCAGCTAGACAAACAAATTATGGCCACTGTCAATAGACGCGCATTTCTATGCCAAACAAAATTGCCAAGAAGCAGACGAAACGAACGAAAGAAAAGCAAAGAAAAGGCTGCAGTAGAAAAACAAGTCAAACAAGGAAAAAGGCACCCACAGTTGCAGAGTTGCAGAGTTGCACAGTTGCATGGACGTTTGACTGATGCCAAGTTGCCAAGTTGGCAAGTTGCAACAACAGTGCAAACGAATTTAGTTGCAGTTTTCTTTTCTTTTGTTTTCTTCGACTGTGAAAACTGTGAAAATTGCCTGCAGGCAGTTGGCCAAAGAAAAGCGCAGCAACAGGCGGTTCCCTTGGCTAATCATTGCAATTGGCTCAAGCTCATGTTGCAACATGTTGCAGGCAACAGGCTAACAATTTTAGCACATTTGCATTTAAGGCCACTCAAAGCGTTTTCGCGTTGGGCTTTTCAATTTGCGATTACAACAACAACAACAACAACAGCAAAACGTTAAAAAATGTTGCTGCAGCAATTTGTTTATTTATTATTTTTATTTTGCTATTAAATTGTGCAAAGTTTTTAACTCTGTTGCAGTTTGGCAATTCTTTTTCACTCCTTTTATGTCTATTTTGCTAGTTGCCTAAGGACATTTTTTGAAATATGCAGGCAAAACTGGCTTTGTGTGTGTGTGTGTGTGTGTGTGTGTGTGTGTGTGTGTGTGTGTGTGTGTGTGTGTGTGTGTGTGTGTGTGTGGGTGTTTGTGTGTATTGGCGCATAGTTTTGGCAGCTAACTAGATTTTTTTGTTTTCATCCTGCGGCACTTTTCGTGTGTTTGCCAAATTTATATTTCTATACACATTTTTTGTGTCTTTTGTTTTTGCAAAATGTTTTGCAAATTTTAAATTTGTATTCTTTTTGCGGGAAGTTTTTGGCAATAAAATATAAATGAATTTAGATGGCTTAAATGAGCTCTGGGCTAAGGGAAAAATGTGTGAATATTAAACTATAAACTTTTGTATGTATCAAAGTTGAGCAGAAAACAAGAAATAAATCCATTTAATACAAACTAAAGCAATAGTTATCAAAAAAAATCAGAAAATTTAAAGCTTACAACTTATATATCTGTGAGCAGTTGTAAAATGTAGTCAACATCCTGTACAATCGCTTACATTTTTTCGTATCGAATTGTATCAATTGCCAATAACGGCATTTTAGTTAAGAGTTGAAAAGATTGTTGAGCCGGCAATTTATGCTTATATATTGCAAATGCACTGCATTTAACCCATATTAGTCATGGCAAATTGATTTGAGACTGAGTCTTGAATGGTTGCCGCCCATTTGTGGGCACTCCGAGGCCCATTTATCGTCAGTTTTTATCGTCGGCTTGGCTGCCTTTGCATAGCTAATTTCCTTTCAAGATAAAGTCATAGACATCATCGGCCACAAAAGGCCATAAATTACGCACTGCTTAAAAAAATCGCGCATTTACATTTATCGCTCTAGATAAACGCAGTCCGCATTTGAGATAAACATCTATCTACTACAAGAGCCCCAAGTCCCAAGTCGCAGCTTAGTCTGTAGAGGCTTTCACTCACTATAAATAATATAATCAAAGCATATTTGTAATCACAGCAAGACAAGGCTATCGCTGCAATTTAATCGCCAACTTTAATTGTAAATTTTTGTGCGCAAACTAAAACACAAACACACAAAACACAAAACAGAAAACAGAAAAAAAAATGGGACCACTATTAATGGGGCTCAGCATGATAATAATGGCCTATAATGGTGTAATGGACGATATCCAAAGGCGTTGCCAACTGCGTTGCCAACCAGTTGCCATTTAAGGTCGATTGCAACTGCAACATGGCCAGCAATTTTCACTTGATGCATTGACAGCTGACCAACATGCGATATATATGCATACATATGTATATATATATGTATCTGTATATAGGGTAGCAGCAGCTACTTAAATCCAACTAGTTGCACAGCAAGTAACCCAATGCGACCACAAAATATGTCGATTGCAAAGAGAGAAAAAAAAACGGATGTAAGCAAATATTTTATCTCTTATGCCCCTTTATCACTCACTCTCTTCTTCTCCCTCTCTCCCTCTCTCTCTTTTCCCTTTTTTCTTCTTCTTAATGTCTCTGTCTCTGGAGCAGCAAATGAACGCCGGCACTTGATTGTTTTCTCACCTGCAGAGTAAGGGGCAACAACACATGGTGTAATTGAAAAAAATAAAATAAAATCTGTTAAGAAACCGAAACTGAAATTCACTAAAAATATTTATAATAAGAGCAAAGATAACATGTCAACATAAAAATCATTTGATGTATTAATTTACAACAATTGAGTAAAAAAAAGCCACCCTTTTAATAATATAACATAAATATGTTAATAACATAAATATGCTATTAACATAAATATGTTAATAAAATGCAAAGCGTAGCTTAACATTATTTATTTATTACAGTTTATGTAAAACATGAGTCATTCAACTAACCATTCTTCCCAATGTTTGCAAAATATTACTGCAAGTTTATAGATTCTGTCCGACATTTAAATATGTCAATAATTTAACATAAATATGTTAATAACATAAATATGCTATTAACATAAATATGTTAATAATATGCTAAGCATAGCTTAACATTATTTAATTAACAGTTAAAAACAACAGCGGTTCATTATCGATATTCACAAATGATGCAATAATATGGAATAATTTAATAAAACTAAACTACACATTCTTCCCAATTTATACAAAACATAACTGCAAGTTTATAAATTCTGTCAGTCATTTAAGTATGTTATTAACATAAATATGATATTAACATAAATATGTTGATAATATGCTAAGCGTAGCTTAACATTATTATTAATAACAGTTAAAATCCGCAGCAGCTCATTAACGATATCCCTGAATAAAGGAACATTAAGTCAATTTATTACACTTTACTCAAAGAGAGGGCATTCAACGGCGTGTTAAAACTGACTTGATCGTTAAATTCTTATGCACCGAAAGGGGCCTCTTAAAAAAATGCCATGCGGGCATTTTATCACACCGCACTTTTATACTTCTTCGAGTTTGTGCAGCAGCTCCACTCTGCACTCTCCTCGGCGCTGGCAACAGTCGCCACAACCCATCCCATCCCATTCCATTCCATCCCATTCCAATCGCAACTCTTGGCCCTGTCTGCGTGTCCAGCCCGAGTGCTCTGATTGTGTTTGCCCGTTCGGCATGCGTGCGATAGATCATCTGCAGTCCAGATATACTGGTACTTGGTAGCTGGAATACCTGGGCCCTGCCCTACCTTCAGTCTCTGCCTACAGTCGCTGCCTACAGTCTCTGCCTTCAGTCTCTGCCTTCAGTCTCTTCAGCCTTCACAGCCACTGCAGAAATTTTAATTAAATTAAACTTTACTCTCAGACACGTGTCGGACTCTGGCATATGTATATTGTAGAGCCTTTCGTATCTTGCATGTGTGTGTGTTTGCTTTTGGCATTCGCATCCGCATCCGCATCAGCATCCGCATCAGCATCAGCATCGACAGTTTTTACTCATTTTGCTGTCCTGTCCTGTCCTGCATCTTGTTATTCACTTAAATGTTCGCCTTGTCTGTGTTTTAATTGCATGAAAAATGATTTTTAAGCGTTTGTTCATGTGCTGGCCGAAGGCTCTCTGAGGTTTTTGCCTAATTGATTGGCCGTGATTGTCAGCTGCAGCAAATTGATAGAATATTTCTCAGCTTGCGGCGCTGCCAAGTTGCCACAAAAATAACTTACAAATATGATAGATATGATTTTGCATGATAATAATAATATTTGCTAGTTTCTACTAACATTTTAGTTGTTTTTAGTAATAGTCCTAAGACATTTAGTTTTAATAATATTTATTTATTTTAAGCAATAAATCTAAGCATAGCGCAGCATTTGTGTTGTGTTGAATTTATGCAGACAATCACTCATGTTGCTTCATCTATTTATACATCAAATTCTCTATTACAGAATACAAATGTTTGACCTAGAAAAACCTTTCCCACTTTTGACTTCACACACACATGAGCGCACACAAAAAGTTATCGTGCCTGTTGGCCCTTTGGATGACATGTTGTTGTTGCTATTGTTGTTGTTGTTGTTGTTGGTCTACATGCCAACCCACATCAGCTAACACAATTTGGTCACGATTTAAGCAAAGCACACGCCAGAAATTCATCAACAACAACATGCGAGGCGAAATTGTCGGCGTCGCATTTCTCCAATTTGCCTGATAAGAAGCGTTTAGCTAAAAACATGCGCCAAATTACAGCAAATTCCTCAATGTAATGTGAACAGGCAGCCCCCAAAGCCAGCCCCACTCCTAATCCTGTCGATTTTATGGCACTGGCATGCATAAATCAAGCGAGTATCGCACAAATGTTGCATGTCTGTTATTTCGTCAACATTCGAGGCGAACTCACGCAAATCTAGATAGCAGCAGAGTGTACAATAAAACCTGGGCAACAATGCATACACTGCGCGAAATGTTTGCCACAAGAGCCGCAATGTTTGTAGCCCATCAAAACTGCGCTTCTATTAGAGCCAAAAACATAAAGGCCACAAATCAGAAATCTCCCGAATCATGTTATCGCTGTCATTTGTCATTTGGAGCCGCCCAACCAGCTCCAGCTCTGCAGCTCTGTGTCCCCTATCCATCCCTCTATCTCTCGGTCCACGTTCATTGTAATTAACGCTGTAATCAAATTGCTGCCCCATGTCAAATGGCCCTCATGACAGATCAGCAGCAGCATCAGCAGCAGCATCAGCATCAGCATTGGCTTCAACAACTGACTCGACTCTTCTGCCCACCGTTTGGCCTTCTGCTAAAAACAACAAGTTTGAATGCTTCAGTTTCAATTGGAGCAGACATGCACATCTCAGCATCTGAAAGCGTTGCCGATTCCAATGCCCGATCCATCATCAAGCTGAAGGTTTTCATATCAGTTGCCGCGTTTCTTTCAGTTCAGTCGAACGGGGCTAAACTCGTTTTCCCATGGGCCACGTAACGAATCTAAAAGGGGCAACAGCTATCCTCTAAAGTTAGATACGTACTTGTTATATAAATAGAAACTGCAACTACAAGAAATAGCTCTTATCTTTCTTTAAGGCAGTGTCTTCATTTATTACTTGTTTAAAATACTATTGCTTTGCATGTTAATTACACAATTTAATGTTTGTTATATTCTCTAGAGTGAATAAGCTATTCAAATATATATCACAGTGTGAAAAATATTCTTTATATTCTTTATTGAAATAATATTTCAAACCGCATACAAAATAGTATTAAATTTTCTTCTTTTTTAAATAATTGATAATTTTTTAACTGAAAATTAGCTATACTCAATCTAACTTATGTCTTTAAAATGACACCTAGATTTTAGAATACAATCTTTCATCATACTGTTTGACATTTGACCAGTTACTTAAGTCACTGACAATATCTTCAATAGTTTCTCAATGAACTATATGAAATACCTTCTATTTTAAGTTTTTTTTTTATAAATCATATTTGAAACCAGTTCTTTAAGTATCCCCAGTTTTTTATCATATCTGACACAGTTCCTTTAGACACTGACAATATCTTCAATAGTTTCTCCAGGTAGTATATGAAATACCTTATATTTTAAGTTTTTTTTTTATATAAAACATATTTGAAACCAGTTCTTCAAAGTATCCCACGTTTCTTATCATATCTGACACAGTTCCTTTAGACACTGACAATATCTTTAATAGTTTCTCAAGGTACTTCCTTTTGAAATACTTTATATCTTAAGTTTTTGTCACAAAAATCATATTTGAAACCAGTTCTTTATATTATCCTGTTTCTTTTTTAAGATAACCATCTTTCATCATATTTGACACAATTCTTTGAGGCACTGACAATATCTTTACCAGTTTCTCAAGCAAGTAACTGAAATACTTTATAAGGGTATTTCAAATGCGTTCTGGTAATTTGATACATAACATTCTACACTTTTTTCACATTCTGCCCACGCCTCTGTCCATGTTCGGAGATACTCTGTCTCTGTAACTGGCTCAGTCTCTGTCTCTGATTGCTCTACATATTTATGTATGGTCTGTCATGATTTACAGTTATGACAATTTTAAGTTGGTTCATTAGAGACTAGTGCAACAAATGCACTTACTTACAGCTACAAATAGAGTTTACTTATAAAAAGAAACTCTAACACCCTCTCTCTCTCTCTTTTTATCTCATTGGGTGTGTGCGTGTCTCAATGTCTATGTTATGATTGAAGATGATTACAAATGTCTTCTTATGGCAGTTGTCTGTTGTTGTTCTGTTTGTTTGTTGTGTTGCATATTTGCCAACTCGGCCATTTGTAGCTACAGCTCATCATGGTTTGTGTCCACGCTTAATTAATAGCCTCTGTCAGCATTTTTGAGCTGCGTAAACAGAGTGTAGTTTAGAGCTAAATAAGCGTCTGCCTAATGGTTCCTTAACCGTTTATTTATGGCTCAGCTATAGTGCATATAGAATAATGTGGCATCTGAGGGCTTAGAATGTTGTATAGACTGCGCTAATTGAATGACTTTAGCTCTGGACATAAATGGATGTGTTGATGTTGTGGTTTTTCTAGCGTTTCTTATCAGCATTTGGCAAATTTAATACAGAAGATAATAATTTAAATTGAATAAAATAAAGTATACACATGACTTCATTGTAGCTGATTATTGTTATTATTATTATTGGTACAGCTTTCAAACTAAATTTAATAAATCATAAATAGACTATTTTCAATATTTTTGAATTTAAGCTATTTTTTAAAAGCTCCATCATTGAATCAAATACAATTTGTCTAAGTCTAAGAGATGAATTTAAATTAAATAATATAAAGTATACATTTTTGAACATTCTTTCAAACTAAATTGAATATATAATAAATTTATTATTTGTAATAATTTTGAATTTATGTATTTGAAAGTAGATAAAAGCTCCTTTAAGATATTCGACTTTTATTTAAATAGAGTAAATTGATAAATTGAACTAGTAATGGCTTTATTATTCATTCTATAAGCACAAACATTGTTCACACGCCCATTTCCTATCTCTGGTAATAAAGAAAGCGTTCTAAGCTCTTATTAAATTCTGTAGCGATTTAAACGGATACCAAAACGCATTTATTCCTGCAGGTGTTCATTTAAATAACTTGTGCAATTTACAAGCTCGCATAATTCTAGAATTTATTGGGCTGCTACTTATTTGTAGCCATTGTCCAGTTGTAATCTCGAAATTTTGCGCTAATGAAGCGCGAATGCGGCTTTTTAGCAGCTGTTTGCCATTATCATTTGTTGGGCTTACAAAAAAAAGATGAGATTCGAGCGCCTCGTTTCCTGCTCAATAAACCTTTAACAACTTCTTTTATAAACCTGCTGTGCTGCCACACAGTCCACACATACATATACCAATATATATGTATATATATATGTATATAGACATATAGACATCTAGACATATATAGCTGCCGCCTTGGGACTATCGGCCAGCCAAGAGAGCTGAGCATAAAATTTATGATTTGCCTTCTGGCTGCCTTTTGTGACAGCGAGTGCAACTTGGACTTGGACTGGGGCGACATCGATTCGACATGGGACAAAACCCAGAAACTCGTTTCCAGCCAGCCCATTTGTGGACTTTGGAGTTGGAGCTGAAGCTGGAGCTGGAGCTGAAGCTGGAGCTGCAGCTCCAACTAAACTCGATCTTCGAGTCGTGCGTTTTAATTAAGAGCTGCCTGTGGGCCTGCAACTCCAATTCCAATACCAATACCAAAATCGAACTCGAACTCGAACTCTTTCTCCAGGTGTTAACTGTGTGCCCAACTGGCTATTCCAATTTGTATTTGTCCAAAAGTAGCCATAACCCGAAAGCTCCCAAAGGTGTTCCAGCACCACAAAAACAGATGAAGAATAAATTCAATTCCGGCCAGCGATTATTTATGGTTGGGTCACATGAGGTTTGCCAGTTTATTGGCCCAAGGACCACTTAATATGTCAGTCGGTGACTACAGATGTAGGCTTTTTGGGCGGCCATTTTGTGTGCAGCGGCCCTTTTTTGCAAATGATCTGGGCATACTTATTTATGGGCCAAGTTCTTTTTAGTTGTGCTACCAATGTTTGTGCAATTGTCTGGGCCGGCAGACAATGGGCATTATAAATTCATCAGACTGTTCGCTCTCTGACACACAAACACTAAAGCAACACAAACATTGGCAACTGTAGCGACATCCCTGGCTGCATAATGTATCTGTCTGTATCTGTGTATCTGCGTATCTGTGTATGTGTGTATCTAAGTATCTGCGAGTTGCCTTTGGTCACAAAATGGCGCAGCGCTTAGCGAACAATGCAAACAATAAGCAATCTGAAATGCCGCCTAAAACTGATGCCAATAGATACCCTGCAATAAGGCCTGAAACTCAAATAGCAAACATTCCACATATTCGTATAATAAACTTGTAGGTATTTAGTATTTTTATGAATTTAATCAAGCTAATTAATAGGCAATAAATAATAATAATCATCAACTGAAGAACTTACTAAAAGCTAATCAAACGCAGATTCATTAAAGAGTTTTATAATTATATATAAATATAATTGAATAATATTTGCTATTAGCTTTAAACTGATAAACACTTGCACACATTTGCATGGCGTACAGGGTATGCAAAAAAGGATGTCTGCTTTGTGGTTGACATTTGTTTTGTTTGTTGTTTGCATTGTTGTTGTTTTAGTTTTAGTTGTTGTTGTTGTTGATGTTGCTTCTGTTATTTGTGTGTCGGCTCTTGTTGCTTTTGTTTTTAATTGTGTCACATTTTTGTGGGGGCGCTGGTTGGTGGGGGTGGCTGGTGGGGGTCGCACATCTCCATTTATCTAAAGTGGAGCACTGCGCCAGTAGGTGCAAAATCAAAAGCCACTTCACAAAAATATATATTGCAAAAGCCCAACACAAAAAGGTCTGCCACATTGTTTTCTGATCTAAATAGCGTGATGGTAGAAAGTGGGGGTGGGGATGGGGGTGGGGGCAAAGTGGTGGCAAGGGGGGGGGGCAGGGTTGCAATTGGAACGATGATTAAACATGCAACGGTGTGCTGCTAACCAAAATATGTCTGTATGTGTGTGTTTGTACATGTTCCGCTTTGTTTCTAGTCTAGAAAGTAAAGAAAAAACCTGTCGTTTATAAACAGGAATAAGCCTTTGGCTTATGCAAAATGTACAAAAGCAAACGGGATTTTGAGGTTAGTAGTGCGCTTTGGCAGAGAGGAGAATATAACTAATAAAATGGGCCTTAGTCAATTCATTTTTTGCTGAGCTAAAGAAGACATGTTTTGGAATGCTATTAAAAACTAATGTAAAACTTTGAAAGAGGAAGGCAAATGTTAACAAGTGCATAAACATGAATAAAGTTGATCTAACTATTAAAATCAGCTGAAATATGCAAAAGTCAAAGAAGAGATGTTGTTACTTTATATGGAATGTTATTAACAGGAAAATGTTAACCTGATTAAAGTTTATGTAACATGTCAAAGATGAGATTCTGTTACTTTACATGGAATGTTATTCAAAGAGAAATGTTAAGAATTACATAAATATGATTGAAGAATATCTAAAGAATAATCTAAAGAATGAAAGAATAAATGTTACTTTGGAATATTATTAAAAACTAATGTATAACAGTGAAAGGCAAAGACAAATGTTAACAATTACATAAATATGATTAAAGTTTCTCTAACTATTAAATCGGCCTGAGTCAAAGAAGTGATGTTATTTTTTTAGATTTAATATAATTAATAAGGAAATGTTAAGAATTACATAAACATGATTAAAGTTTATCAAATTTCAAACTACTGCTCAATCATAAATTTAATTTTTTGTTTTAAAGCATAGATAACACAATAATATTGCTGTTTTACTATTTAAACATAAAAGCACACATATTTGTTTGATTTTGATTAGAGAAAAGCAGTCACAATAAACATTTAAATAGTCTTTCAATGAAAAATCCATGCCGCAACATTTCATCTAAATTTTAGCTTAGTTATAGCTTTGCTTTAACGATTCAAGCACCTAACTTAATGTTAATTATACTCAGGTGTTAAGTCGCATTATTAGTGCAGGCAAACTGTCTAATTAGAGAGCCCAGCTAACTGTTCATTTGGCACACCTCAGCCTCAGCCTCAGCCTGCTTTTAGCTACAGTTTTGCAGTTCGAGTTTATTTACTGTAAAATCGGACATAAAAAGGTGTCAACTGAATTGTGTGGTTGGCTTTAATGCTGATACTGGGTGCGGTCAGTTGTTGGCCAGTTATTACAGCAAATGGCACATTTCTCGTCACTCGACTCGAATCGGGTTCGGATTGGAATCGGATTGGGTTCGGATTGGCGCGTGGACTGTCATTAAATGGTTGTAATTAAATATTTTAACAGTCGCCTGTCAGACTAAAGTCGAGCATTAGCATTTGGCAGAGCCGACAGCCCGTGAAAATACTGTCCACTGAATATCTGACAAACATGAGTATTTCAAAACTGTTTTGCTATTTGGTAATAACGACCCACGCACAAAATTTCAGGCGACAACTTGTGAAATGGAAACGCGAAACAGTCACAAACTTGTCAGTCAGTTGGGCAATCTATCAATAGTTGGCCATTGGCGTAGGATGCTGGACCAAACTCGACGGCAAGTTATACCCTGTAAAAGCATAAGCATGATTACAATCGACTTTGTCCACTCTTTCTATAATAAACAACATTTTTTTAGGATTTTTTAGCTTGTAACTAACTCATTTGCTATTAATCCTTTAAAATTATACTTTTTGTGTGTTTTTCAAAATTTTAGCAGCAAATGTTGGACCAACTTTTCAAGTTAAATACATTTTTTAAATTTTCAGAGCATTTTATAATTTTAGATTAAATTTTATGTAACTTATAATTTGAATTCTTTCCACTTTCTAAAAATTTCTAGTCTACTTGACATTCAATATGGATTTACAAACAAATAACAAAAGCTCTGCTAAAATTTTCCCTTTTAATTGAATTTTGTAATACTACTTCTAGAAATAACTTTACTATATATATTAAAGCAAATAGTTCTATGCTTTTTATCATATTAGCAGTGTATTTAAAAGTTGTTATTTAATTAAATTCAAGCACAAGCTAAATTTATCTACTTTAAATGTTTGAAGTAATGTTAAAAAATGTTGTTTACAGTTTCACTTTCAAGTTGTTGCCGCGGGACAAAGGAAAGTGGATGACAGTATAAGGGAAAGGACAACATGTCCTCTAGTAGTTGTTGATGTTGCCACTTAGTTGTCACTGTTGTTGTTGTTGTTGTTCTTGTGGTTGTTGTTGTTGTTATCGTCCTGTCCAGTCGCTCAAAGCGGGCGAAAAGCGAATAGAAAAATGGCGTAAAGCAGAAAATACAAGCAAATTGTTTGCCACCGAAGACTTCGGGTAATTTTTATGGGATTTACAGGGATTTAATGCAAGGACACACAAATACACACACACACACACACACACACACAGAGACACACACATATGCAAGCGGGTGTGCTTAAGTAGCTGGAAGTTATTTTCGTTTTTGTTTTTGTCTTTTGTTGCTGCTGTGTATGCGTAAATTAATTGAGTTGAAAATGTTGCTATTGTTGTTCTTGTTGTTGTCTGAGAAGAACAAATAAATAATCATCATCAGCTCAGCATTTATTGGTTATAAATTGACCAATTCGAGCGGAAAATATTAAGTGGATTATAGTTTTAATGCCGAACTGGCCTCGAACTTAACTGCGGCTATTTGCTAAAGGACACTGCGTAAAATAAATTGCACAGATTGCGAATATATATATGTATATATAGCAAAATAAGGGAGTTAAGAGCTTTGCTTGCATTGCCCACTAAATGCTTATATAAGACAAGTTCGTATAGCGAACAGATTAGCGAGCAGCTTTAAATGCTGATAATGATAAATGCGGGCCTAAAGCAAAAGGACCAAAGGACGAAAGGACCCGCAGGTTTATGTAGTTCATGGAGAACAAAGTCAAAGTTAAGCAGTCATTTGCTGCATAGAATTTGCAAGGATTTGTGAATATTTTAAGTTGCATATTCTTTAAAATTCAAGGAAAATATAAAACTAATTAATAATACTAATAAAAATATGTTATATTTTTAGTTAAGTTAAGTTTACTAAAAAATAATATATCTTAGTATATAAGTAATATAAGTATATATAAGTAATTATTATTTTATATTATTAGTTTTTTAGTTCGGCTTTTTTTTGCCTCAGAGCTCTCATTTTAAACAAGCTTCTAAAATTTACAAACTCATCACTTAAATCTGAAATTTATCGCATAACAAAAGCAGTTTGCTTATCAACATTACCTTCTGAATCATTAAACTCGAGAATTTATGATCTAAGAGTATTCTGCACAGATTTAAGTTAAAGTCATCAATCCGTTTGCAATCAGCCATTCGATTTCAAAATCATGCCCTTTTTAGACAAATTCGAAAGCACAAATGTTTGTTTGCGATTTGCTAAATCCTTTTAGATAAATTAACATTTACAAAAGCTGACTTCCACAATTGCCGCATTTTAAAATCAAATTACTCAAACCCAACAAAGCGAATATCCACATTTCTATTAAATTAGTTTGGGTTTGGGGCTATTTCGCCTAAAATAATCATGCTGATCCTTGCAGGACACACAACATACAACATATGCAACGCCATTGCCTTTTCAGAGTCCAAGTCTATTATGCCAAGGCAACGGGGCGTCGGCCGCAATGGCCACAAAAGGATAATTTCATAGGCACCCCAGAAAGGATTGCTGGTGCAGGATTAGCAGGAGCAGTTGGAGCAGTTGTACCAGCAAAACGGGACACAATCAATTACAGTTTCGCCCGGCTGCTTCGCCTGCCATTCATCAATTAAAAGACTCCCCCTCCCAACAGCCCCGAACAAAAATACTTAATAGCATTCAGTCAACTCAACACAACTCAATGAATTATCCTGCGGGGCGCCTACAAATCGAATCGGTATCCTTTTGCCCTTCGCTTCGGCGGCTAAAATGCGTCAAAAGCGCTTCAAATGAGGCTTTTAATGGGTTTACGATTTTCCATATATAACAACAGCAACAACAACAACAACAATAATAGGAGCCACAGGCGATTCTAACGTTAGTCAGTTGTCCTTTCGCGCTCTTTGATTAATTTATTTTTGGCAGCCCCGCCGCCTGGATTTGGGTTTGTTATTTCTATGGGCATTGGCAGATTGGGCATTGAGGGCGTGTTTGCCTGTCTGCACATGCACTGAGCGAAAAAGGACTGTAAGCTTATGAACCAAATGAACGATGAACAATAACAAGGCTTTAGCAAAAAGTAATAAGCTTAATATGCGTTCGAATCACTAATGAAACTTTTTTAAAATATCAAAAGAAAGTTTTCAAATACAATTCTAAAAACATATAATACAATATCAGTGCAAAACTAAATTATTTAAAAATGTTAAAATTCTGTATTTAAAATAAGAAATATTTTAAACTTAGTAAGTGTTTAATCTCGCTGTTTACAAAGCCCATCAATGGCAGCGTAAACTTAAGCCGCTCATTTTTAAATGTACCCAGACAGCAGTTGCCCCTCGTCCTTGGCCAGGAGCAGCCAGCCAAGCGCCCAACAAATTGACGAAATGTCGGCTGGGATGCGCTCCAATGGTTAGTGAAACAGTTAAAAGAGTTAAGGCCAAGTGCGGCTGGTTGGGGCTGGTTGGGGCTTGTGGGGGCCAAAGCACCCCAAGCGCGCTGGAATTCCTCTGAGAATTGTTGTGGCATTGGGTTACGAGTTACATTCAATTGTTGATCCAATCCAATGTTGTCTGAGTTTGCTTAAGGCTTATATTACATGCAGAAAGGTAAACGAGAAAACTGAGAATATATAGCTGACACTCTATCAAAGAAATCTTTTTATAGCAGAAGATTTATATAAATTTTATATATAGACTACATTAAGAGAAAATACTTCTGTTTTTATGTATAAATGTTTTATGTTATATATTTATGTAAATCAGGCAATCAAATTATATTTCTTATTTGACATTGTATAAAGTAAATCTTTAGATTTTTAAGAAATTTTCGAATTGAAAGAAAATAATTTGTTTTCAAAAATATATATTAGTTTTTTATGTAATAAATCATAGATATGTCAATAAAAAGCTAAAAAACTTTCAGAAATCAGGCAACAAACCGAATATTTCTCTACTAATAAAATAATATTTCCTATTTGACATTGTATTAAGTAAATCTTTAGATTCTTACGCGAATTCGACTGTTTTCCAAAATAAATGTTAGGTTTTTATATAATATATCATAGATATGTCAACAAATAAGTAGAAAACTACTGGAAAAGGAAACTTTCTCATCTGACATGGCACATCAAGTAAATCTTTAGATTCTTAGGAAAATTCTACTGTTTTCCAATATAAATGTTAATTTTTTACTAAATAAATGGAAAACCTATGGAAATTGGGCAACAAACGGAATAATATCAAATTAAATTGCAATTGAGATGCATTTCCTGTGCTTGTTTAAAGCACTTTTGCTGCATTTTTCTGAGACATCTCACTGTCATTAGCAAAACTAACTAATCTGCCACACACAAGAGCCAGCAAAAAACAAACAAACCTAAACCATAGTAACTCATCATTCCAATCTACCCTTCGCATTCAATTTGAAGTGTGTGCAACCGACAAGCTGCTAAATTTCGCACGCTGCTCCAAAAAGGTATTTAAGATACAGAGTTTCGAGATGGCGCTGATGAGGAATTCACACACACACACACACACACACAAACACAAAAAAACACAAGCAATAAGAGGCAAGAGAGAGAGAGAGAGAGAGAGAGAGAGAGAGAGAGAGAAAAGGGCAAATAACAAGGAAACAAAGTGTAGCTAGCAGCTACATGCGAGTAGCTAGATACATATGTATCCGTAAGATACTCGTTGCGGAGCGGCAAAAGTGTGAATTATCCTGCCTCAAAGTATTTAATGCGCTTTACACATGGCAACAAGGAAAGGGCAGAGCCCAAGGACCAGCAGAGAGACGCAAACATGAACACAAACAAACACAAATAAACAAACAAACAATGAGAGCAATTGAAAGAAAGCAGATAGTGTTAAAAATAGAAAAAACCAGCAACAACAACACGAGCAGAAGAATAATAACAACAATAATATTAAAGGCATTCGATCATTACTCATAAAAACAAACAGCAAAGGTGTAGATAAAGGGGGTTGGGCAGGGGGCAGAAGGGGGCTTAAGAATAAACAGTTGAGAAAATAATAACTTGTGGAAAATCAAGACAATAATGATGATGATGATAATGATTATGATGATGATGATGATGATGAGGAGCCAACTGCTGGCAACAAAATTAATTACACAATGTGAAAATGCGCTGAAATATACATTATCAGGGTCTGGCAAAGGGGAGTGAGGTTAGGGGTATTCCTGCTTTTTCGGCTATTGGAAACGTAAGCAGGCATTACAAATTGCATCAAGCGGAAAACTGGTTTTCCACAAAAAAACAACTAACCAACAGACGAAGAAAAGCAAACAAAAGACATGGAGAGAGAGAGAGAGAAGGAGAGAGTGAGAGGAGTACTCATTCTATGGGCCAGTTTACCTGCTCTTCAAGTCCAGCAGGTAGACAGACCTCCAAGCAACTGGCACAGGGTGACTCCAACTCCGAGTCCGAGTCCAACTCCGAGTCCGACTCAACTCTAAGGAGACACCCCGCTGCTTGCAATGGTGGTTGAAATTAATTCCACTGCGCAACAGGATATGCAGTGTGTTATTCATTGTGTTTTTTTGTATTTTGGGCACAGTGTATGGAGTTCAAATGAAGACATAAAACAACAGTTGACCCATATGAAATTACGTGGAAAACTACACGTGTAACGGTTCATATTGGAACTAACTTTTTTTTAACAAATTTACGAAGATCACAGGATCTAATATATAAAATGTATTCAAAATAATCCTTGCATACTATGTAGTTTAGCATTAACTAAACTTTTTAAGCTCTTAGAGTGCTTTTAACGTAAAAAAAACTGTTGAAAACTAATATTTTTTTGACATTCTTTCAACTTTTGCAAACGCAACTAAAAAACTTTCAAATTGAATGGTTTTAATGATACGAATATTATATTATATCAATATTGTTTCAACTATTGCAAATGCAGCTAGAACATTTCAAAATTGAATAAGTTTAATGATAAATGTGAAGCAAACACAATGAAATATGAAATATATTGTTTGGCCAAGAAAAAAAGTGTTCTCAATCGAAACATTCTATGAGAAATGGTTTAACTTTCTTCTTCTTGAACTAAATGTTTGAAATAAAATATAGTATCTAGAACTAAACAGGGTATTGCTCAGCAGTCTCAGTAACAAATAAATAGGTGCCTTGGAATTTCTTATAATTATTAGTGGAATTAGTTATCTTATTATGAATATCTTCATTTCATTTCGCTCTACTCTCTCTCGTCTGATATTAATCTCAACTAACTATCCTACAAATACGTTTAAGGATTCGCTTTGTAACTTACCTTGCCGCCAACTTTGAGCTCATATCCCATGCCCAGTGGCGTCTTCAGCTGCACTGGGCACACGAATCCAATGTTCCGATGCGGACTATCCACGCTGATCTGATGCTTCCGCGTGGTGACCTTGGGCGCACTGCGCGTGGGCGCCGGAGTCGAGTTGGAGGACGAGGTGGTGTTCTCGGCCACGCACAGATCGTCGCCGCCATGGATGGGAAACTTGGAGCACTCGAGATTCTCGGGCCAGTTGAAGTTGTAGGTCTTCATGAGCGTCTCGCAGACACGAGCGGACTCGCAGAGGGAGCGGCAGGGCGGAATGGGCCGCTCCAGGATGGTGCAGACGGGCACGTAGAGGGAGCAGAGGAACAACTGTAGATCGGCACTGCAGCCGATCTTCACGAGCGGCGCAAACTGATGCACCTCCAGGCCGGCCTCCTCCTGCTTGGTGTGGCCAATCAAATTGGGCATTATCGTCATATTATAGGGTATATTCTTGCATATGGAAATTGTGATGGGCTCGCAGCGATTGTGATGCGGAAAGCCATCCAGCGCAGTGGATACACTGCCCGACAGCTCGGAGCGATAATACGAGCTGGCATCCAGGGGCGTCTGATCGTAGCGCTGAGCTGCCTCAAGTAGTCCAGGCAGCACTACGAGCAAAAGTAGCAGCGACATTTTTCGATTTTTATGCATTTTGGTTTTTCTTATAATTTTTCTCTATTTTTTTTTTTGGGCGCGTTTTCAGGCTCGTTAATTGCTTGAGTAAATTTTCAACTCTTTTGTTGGATCTTTAAAGCTCACGCATTTTGACTAAGCACACACGCACACACACACACACACGGAACACACACACACTTATAACAACAAGAACAACGGTAAAGCGAGGCTGAGAAAAATAATATTTGCAGCTCTTAGGCGAAACACGCGACGGCTTTTGGCATTTACATCAACATTTACATAGCACAAATATTGCGGCGGAGCGAGCCTTGTTTAATTTCGATTTCAATTTCAATTCCAATTACTCTTTATCACTTTTCGGCTTTTGTTTTGCCGGCTGACCGACAGTTGGACGAACGGACAGCGCAAGAAGCGGCAGCAAATGCAAGAGTACCGTTTGCTGTTTACCGTTTGCAGCAGCACAACTACGTAAAACGCGCGAAATAGCGTTGCGCTTACACTTACAATATTTCCGAATATTCAACCGAGAGCACAACCGAGCGGCAGGGCAGACGCTGACAAACTAACCATTACAGCGAGACGAAGCCATAGCGGCGGCATGTGTGTGTGGGCAGCGGTGGGAGCGACAGAGAGAGGGCGAGGGCAGGTTCGCTAGTGCCGATGGTGGGCGCGAGAGCGAGAGCGACGCGTCCGAAGAACATCAACAGGCCAGCGAGCAGCAGCCGTCGCGTCGTCACTTGTTTGCATTGCTTGCGCTCACTTGCTGAATATGAGAGAGAGCGGGAGGAGAGCGCGCTAACTCTGTTCAGCAATGTGCGTTGCATGGAGCGACCTTGAATTCGACGCTCAATGCAATTGTCTCGCCTAAAGCGGGAGCGCAAGAGAGCTCGAGCCAAAGAGAGCGCTCGCACTCAAGCAGGGCTGTTAAACGCTTTGTTTTGGATGCTGTTTGCGGCAATTTGAGCTCCTGTTGATTGAGTTAAGTCGGGAAAAAGTATCAACAAATGGTTAACTATCAACATTGCGTTGATCGCATTAATAAAGACTGAAAATTAAATGCAGATAGTGCTCTACTAATGCGCGACTGACCAACAGGCCGAAGAAGGCGTGCAGAGTATTGAATAAAGGTGAGCATTTTTATCTTAAAACCTTTTTTGTTTACGTTTAAAGCGAACATTTCGATAGGCAAACTATTTAAATTAGGCTTTAGGCATAAAGTTCTCTTTAAAAACAGCTTTGCATAACAAATTAGTCTAAGAAAGCATTAACACTAAATTTTGTTTTGTTAAGAAAAATTAATTCGTTTTTTAATTAAGCTATTTGATTTGACAATTTTATTGAGAAACAAAGAAAATATAGAATTTAATATTTTTCGAGCTAATAAATTTAATAGAATATTACAGAAGATAACAAATGCTAAATTTGAAATAGGTGTTAACAAATTATACTCTTGGATATTGATAAATTTTATATAAAAAGTTTAAAATCCAGTCTGAAATTAATTGAGAAACAGAGAAAAAATATAATATTATTTATTTCGAGCTGATAAATATAATAGAATATGATTTATTTGCAATTGCTAAGCTTAAAATAAATATAAAAAAAATTACACTCTTTTATTTGGTTATATTTGATGTAAAAAGTGTAACTTTAAGAATTAGAATCAAATCTGAAAATAGCAGTAACAGTTTTCGATGGGAACGCATTTCAAATACGCTCCAATTGGAACCGTTAAAAGACTTACATTAGGTTCCATCGTTTCAGTTAACCGTTATAAATCTGCATGAACTCTTCGAAATGTATTTGCTTAATTGTACAGTTCTGAATTGTTTGCTCTGCCTAATGCGACACTTTATTTCTCCATCTATGTGTGTGTGCGCATCTCTTTTCATTTGGGCCCATTCAGTTTTTGTCTTTTGCTTTGCCTACACTTGAACTTAATTAAGTCATTAGCTTGCGTTTAATCTGCGCTTAGTGAGCTGACAACAGAGAAGAAGAAGACACGAATAGAAAGAACTAACAGCTCAAACGAACTTCGCATATCTGTGGCATTTGTCTAATGACCCCGGGGGGAAAGAGACGCCAGTTGCAGCAGCAGCAGCAGCAGCCAATAAACTTGTTATATTGACAATAATGATGACATTAGAGGAAGCTTTGTCTTTGTCTTTGTCACCTGCTGCCCTCTGCCCGAGCTCAGCTCAGATCAGAGCAGCGCTGCTCAGAATGCAGCGCGCTCAAAGTTTAACATATTTTTCATGCACACACACACATACATACACACACATACAGCATACGTATGCTTTTGTTCCTTTTGCTGCCTCTGTCTTATGTTTTAGTCGTGCGCTCTCACTCACTCTCTCTCGCTCTCTCGCTCTCTCGTGTGGGCCGCAAACAAGTGTTACCGGTTTAGCCGGCGTTCCTTCTGAGCCGCTGCGGCTTCTCTTCTTTGCCGTCTGCTTCGCCAGCGTCGTCGGCTTGTTTAATAAAAAGCGCCAAAGTTGAGCAGCATAAAAAGACTTTTCATTGTTGTTGCTCAGCGACGGCGACGGCGACGTCGACGGCGACGTCGACTGCGCTGCTGCTGTTTTTGCCATTTAGTTGTTGTTTTGTTTGGCGCTCGCTTTATGTTTACAAGTGAACGAACTTTGACGCCGCCGCTCAGCTGCTTCGTCTCTCTTCTCTCTTTCGCACTACTCCCCCCACACCTTGCATTGTTAGAAAGTGTTTGTTGTTGTGTTCTTTGCGTGTCTTTTCGAATATGTTTCGTATGTGTAATTTTATGTAATTAAAACGAAATTGCTTCCAAAGTGCGAGCACATGAAGAGTGCGCTGAAAGATGAAGATGATAAAGATGGAGATAGAGATTGAGATAGAGATAAAGAGAGCAGATAGCGAAAGTTCAATTGAATATATTCCTCTTGTCAGAGAGTCGCAAATTAGTGCTGACTACATATAATGAGCACTAATAAGCAGCAGTGTAAGTGTTGCTTAAAAGTTCTACTTATGTATGTACTTCTCTGACAACGATGAGATCTTTATAATTGCTATTTATAGGGTTATCTCAGCTGCCTTTCTGAGAATAATGAGCTTTCTGCTTTATAGTATGATATATTATTATTTAATCTCCTAGCCCACTAAAAACATATTTCTGAACTGCAACATGAGCCCTGTTGTCAGAATAATAGCTCTACTTAATCTAAATTTGTATAGCTTTACATTTTAAATAAATTTTTTAGCTTATAATCTAAGTTTTCTCATTTGATCAAGTACAACAAGAGTATAAACAGTATTAAAATAGTTAATAGTGTCGTATTTATATTTTGAAGTTCGAAAAACACAGTTAAAACTAAAATAAAGAGTAAATAGTAAATAAATAAAAATTTAGTTTTCATATTTTAAAGTTCGAAGAAAATCTATAAAATTTCTACAAAAAATGCCAAAATTATCAAAAATATTTGATTATTCAAATTTTTTATAAAACTTAAATACACTTTCCAATTTTCTTGGCTTTGGCATTTTGCCAATTCTTTTTTATCGACAGAGCTGCCTTAATATTCCACTTATTTTAGCTCCATAAATAATCTGTACGAAGCCGCAATCAACAAAAAAAATGCTCTACAAAATACCAAAAATCAATCCACATAACTTTGGACATGTTACGCATGTTATTTTGCAACCAAAAAAAATATATATATATCTAAAATAAACAAGCAGCCAAACATGGCGTCCAAATTAGGAAGGGTTTAACAGAGCTCATATGTGAGAGAGAGAGAGAGACAGAGACTTAATGCAAAAAGGACACGGCCCTAAGCCAAAAAGGGCAAAACTGCAAGTATTTACATTTACATTTACATTTCAGTCAGTCAGTCGGAAGGGGGAAGCCAAGTCGAAGGCAAATCCATTTCTTAGCAACCCCAGAGCTGTCTGGCTTTGCGTCTTAGGTCACATTAGTTGACCAATTTCACAACCCCTTTCGGGAAAGCCAAGGCCAAAGTGCACCCAAACCAAATCGAGTCTAAAAAGCCGCACTCATAACTAACTAATTAGTTGTAAAAGCTCTGCATGTTCTCTTATTGCCACACCGCGGGGCATTTAGCTTAATGCGCGCTCTCTCTCTCTCTCTCTCTCTCCCTCTGCCCCACTCTCTCCCTCTCTTTCACATTAAGGGTTGGGGGTAGTTAAAAGCTGGCAAAGTCTTTGCCCGCCGGCGAATTTCTTGATTAAAAGTTTACGTTTTGTCTGTGTGTGCCTGCGCCATTTTTACAGCTCATTTGTTGCTATTTGCGCAATCACAAACTCAGCCCCCACCAAACACAAGCCCCACCACCCCCAGCCCCAGCCCCCACAAAACGCCAAAGTTTGCCAAGGATTTTGGCAACTGCGGAAGCTACTCATAAATAATGCATTATTTACTTAAAATCGCCAGCGGCCAAAAGCTCAATTAAATTTTTGAAAAATGACCAACAACTTTGACCCAGGCGCATAGCAGACAGACACAGCACATTTTGTCGGGTGTACAAACAGTGGGGGCTGGGGGTGGGGGCTGTTGGGGCTGCTGGGGGGCTATAACCTGCTAGCATTGCATTGACTGACGCCATCAATCAAAGTAAGCGCAGAAATGTCCATCAAACTAGGCTCGTTACAAGCATCCTCGTCCTTTTGAATATCCTTTTGAGCCAGATGGAAAAACTGCCCCAGCTGAGATACCCTTTAGGCATATGAAATGTGACCTTATAGTAGTGCTTGCTAGCAAGTAGTTAATTATTTATATATAAATAAGTAAAATGCGTGCGCAATTTGTGCTTAGCTCTTTTTATTATTTATAAGTTTTTCAAAAGTCAAGGTTATGCTAAAGTCTTTTGTATTTGTAAGTACTTTAATAACTTTAATTTATTAACTATTTAAATGACAAGAAGACGGAATACCCTTCTTTAAATTTGCATATTTATTAAATGTTTAATTATATACAGTCGACTCAAGAAAATAAATAGGATTTTCAATTTAAAATAGTTTAAAATAAGAAAGAGATATTTAATATAGAATTATATATGAATATTGTCGAGAATTACTTTGACTTAGAAAACTAAAGCATTTGAAAATAAGACATAGATATTTAATGATATATGAATATTCTAAATATTTAACAGTAAATAACTGTCTAATTATATACAGTAGACTCAAGAAAATAAATAGGATTTTCAATTCAAAATATTTTAAAATAAGAAAGACATATTTAATGTAGAATTATATATGAATATTGTCGAGAACTACTTTGACTTAGAAAACTAAAGCATTTCAAAATAAGACATAGATATTTAATGATATATGAATATTCAAAATATTTAATAGTAAATAACTGTCTAATTATATACAGTAGACTCAAGAAAATAAATAGGATTTTCAATTTAAAATATTTTAAAATAAGAAAGAGATATTTAATGTAGAATTATATATGAATATTGTCGAGAATTACTTTGACTTAGAAAACTAAAGCATTTCAAAATAAGACATAGATATTTAATGATATATGAATATTCTAAATATTTAATAGTAAAAAACTGATTTTAGACATTAAAATAGTTATTTATTAAAATGCAAATTTAAAACACAGCAAAGTTAAATTATTAGAAATTTGAAGAAAAAGCAACAGGTCTCTTGATGTCTTCTACTTATTGACAAATAGCTTCCATACTCTTGGCCAACCAAAAAGCAAGCCACAGATTAAATCGCAGACATTGAAATATAAGTAAATCTAATGCCTAATGCTGCCAACTATTTCTCAAGGGTTACACAGTGCATAACAAAGTTATGCTACCACCTGCTGGACTATAAATAATTGCATTTGAAATTTGCATTCAGGTGAAGTAGTGCCCGGCTGGGGCGGCGGTGGGGCTGGGTGCCCAAAGGGGGGCTCTGTCTAGGCCTTGGCTATCCTCGAAGCATTCGCAGTCGCAGTCGCATTTGGAATTGCGTCGAGTTGCGGAAATTCGCAATTCGCTGCTGCTTGGGCAGGGAATGCACTCCCCGTTGTTGTTGTTGTTGTTGTTGGTTGTGGCACGGCATACGCTGCGTATGCGTGATAAATGTGCTTAACGTGGGCGTGGCTAGCTACGCCCCCTTCCCCCAGCCCCACTCTGGCATCAGCGGAAATGTGTGCGGTGCCCCACCTACGCTTTTCCCCACCCACCTCTCCCTAACGGACCCCGAGCCTCGAGCGTTATTTATGCTATTTGGTTTACGACTTTTGCCGCTCACTATGAAGCTCAACTGTAGGATAGTGTAGAAGAGAAGAGAGTGTGGGAAGGGGAACCGACTACGTTGTGTGTTGTGCCCGACGGCCAAAGATTTGATCAACTTTTGTGGGAGCCCAAAGATTTTTGTTTGGCTCGTTGCAGCCCATTTTCAACTTTGAACCGGCTTGTGATTTACATGCGAGTCGACAGAATTGCCAACTGCCGAGGTAGGCACCCAGAACCAGGACCTGGACCCAGAGCGGGGTTGCCAAGTGCCTTTACAAGCAGTAGGAAGTTGTCGACACGTTGGTTAATTGGGCGTTACAGTGAGTTGAACTTGTTGGCTCTGGATTTAATTGAATGCCTTTTGGCTTTTGCGACAAGAATGACGGGGGCGTACTCACAATCCTCATAACCAGTTGTGAGTTATGGCTCAGGGAAGTTGCAGAACAAGCTCAGACTGATTAGTACATAAATTTAAGCACTTACTTCGCTTACTGATAGCTTGTTAAGCTTAAGCTACATATTTGTACTTAGTTGTTTACTTACTTAATCCTGCTTTGATAGTACATGGCAGTCTACTTTTCTTTAGTTAACATTAGCTTTTTAGCTTGTACTTTGGCTTTTGCTGGCTTTAGTTGATATTTTTCAGTTATTTTGTAAGCTTTTATCACTTTTATCCTTCATGGTTTTTATTCTTAAATAATATAATAAAATAATATTTTTGACTTAGGTTTCATATGCTTATTTCAGCATTCTTACTCTATAGACCTTTACAAATCCTTTTCCAAGTGCTTCTATTTATAATATAATATCAGCTTCATATCAAATCTAACTCCAGATCCTCTTCCAAGTGCATATATATTAAAGAATAATGTCAAATCCAAGTTATCAGTTCACTTTCTATAAGCTTCATCTCAAATCTACCCAATTTGCAAACGCAATCCCTGCAAAGCTGACCCAAGCCCAATTAACAATACCCTTAACCCTATCCTCATTAGTCCTGCCCTCCTTGCTTAACCCTTGTGAGTCGCTTCAATTATATTAAACTCATTTGCCTTTTTTGGTTTGGCTGTAACTTTTTATACCCAGCAAGCATAAAATGCAAAAACAATGGGTATACACAACTTGATAAACTTCAAATAATATTACTAAAATCAGAAAATAGCAATTGAATTAGCTTTCAACTTTATATATAATATATATATAAAATAATATTGATATATATATGAAAATGCAAGACAGGATATCTCCTAGTCAAGCATTAGCTACTCGAGTATAAGTTTAAGCCTTTTTTTATGGTTGTCTGCTGAAAATGTTGCCAACTAATTTATAGCCTAGATTTCGTTTTTGATGAATGCATTTTACTAAATAGGTGTCTAGGAGAAACTTTCGCGAACTGCCCGAGGGGCGATAAGGGGGATTGGGGGCTTGAGAGGTGGCTAACGTTAAGGGCAACCGCAATGGGGTAGATAAAAAAGAATTTGTTAAGCGGATGCGGAAGCGACGACCGCCCAAAGTTGCAACAAATTAAATATGGCGGCAACATATCGTCTGGAAAAATGGCAGACGAAAACAAACTGCACAACAACAACAATGACAACAACAACAACAAAAAGAAGCAAACAAAAACTTTCAGCAAGGGTCAAAACGTGCACAGACTGTAAAATTAACGCCACCTTTCTGATGGCCGAAACGTGTAGAAAAAGTCAAACAAAAGGCCGCAGAGGCCACTAAGGGCGCAAAAAAAGGAGAAACATGCAAGAAGAAACACTGCAAAGGGTTGCTCATACGCCACGTAAGCCGGCAACATGAAAGCGCCACTCGACTCGACTCGACTCGAGCCAACGGATTGCGGCTTCATAATCAGACAGGGAGGCTGACCAAACAAAAATTAAATAACCAACAAGACCGCTCATAAAAATATAAACAAAGTGGCATATAATATAAATAGGGCATAGCCAACAGCCAGATGCTCTGTAATAATAATAATATAAATAGATTTTTTGTGAGCAGTAATTGTATATTTTTTAGTGGCTATAATTGATAATGGTTTAATATTTACTGAGATTTTAATTTACATATTTTTGCTGAAATAATATAACAATAAGTTTTAATTGCCAATAATTCAAGGCATAAATAGAAGGAGCATACTGCCATATTTAAAATTCTTTATTCCAACAATAGCTTTTAAGGCATAGATAGAATAATAATATTTAATATTATATTTCAGTTTCTTTATTTACATATATCAAAGCTTAAATTATGTATTTCTAAAGAAATTAAAAAAAATTGACAGCTGTTGATTAAAACTCAAACAAACTAAGTCATTTAAAATACTGAAAAGTAAAAGCAAAAAATAAACATAAGCTAGTATTTTTCATTAAATAAAATCCACTAAAATAATATAATCAATAATTTACCTATTTATGTTGAAATAAATATTTAATTAAATGTTTCCTAAATTTAAATTTCTTTATATATAATTTTTATAATATTTAATTCAGTTTAACTAAACATCAAACAAATAGCTAAAAGTAGAGAATATATAAATCGAAATAAGTTGAGAATAAATAGAGTATTTGTTGCTTATGTTTGCTAAGCCACCGGCAGACAGCTGAAACAGATGTTAAGCATCCTTGACTTCCGATAATCAAGTAAGTAATCTATGTCTATAGACGTCATCTTCTTCTTCTTTTGCTTGGTCTTCTGATTCGGTGGCAGAGCATAAAAAGGCGAAGATTGGAAAATTTAACATGTCTGGCTGCGGCGTCTGGCAACTTTGAGTGCTGCCAAACCACAGCACACACACAAGACACACACACAGCACACACAGCACACACACACATACACACTCATACATTTCCGCATCCGGTAAATACCTAAACAGGAGCTGTGCAACCTAAGGGTGGATCGCAAGCTACCTTTTGACGTTGTTTGTCGTAAAAGCTATTGATTTTTGCTTAAAGTTGCCCTGCGTGCAGCTTTAACAGTGTCCTGGATGGGGGCGGGGGGGCGGTTGGTAGGTGGGTGTGGCATAATTCCATGGTGCATGCCTCAAAGGACATGTTAAAGCGCGCTCAGGACGTGGCTATCTAGGAATGTTGCGCCATAAATTGGCAGCCAGGCGAGCGATTTCTATTGTTTTTGTTGTGTAATTAAAAGCGCAACAGGAGCAGAAACAGCAGTAGGAGTAGGAGTGGGAGCAGCAGCAGGACGCTATACGATTTGAAGCAGAAAATTAAATAAATTTGCATGTCAAATGCGCATTAAAAGCAGCGCAGGTTGAGTTCGTTTCTTTTTTCAGCCAGTTGCTCTGCTGCCGGCTGATTGTGACAAGAGGCAAAAGGATTTGGCAGGACGACAATGTTGACAAAAGAAAAAAGTCCAAAAGCACACATAGGATAAAAAATATGTAAATACTTGAACGAAAGCAAAAAAAAAGAGAAGGGAAAAGGGAAGACAGAGAGGGTGAAACTGAGGCTGAGTTTCAATCCCTGAGGTTTTCTGGAACAACACAACAGCAAAAATAAACAACAACAACAACGAAAACAGAAAATTAAATTAAAATGTTAAGTCTGCATGAAGGCAGCAAAGGGATGTGGCTGAGGCAGAGTCCTGCCAGAGTCCTGCCTGCCTGCAATTTTGTTGCTAATGATTTTGGCTTGCTTTGCGAATTTGCAGTTTGCCCAAAAAACGAAAACAAAAACAAGTGCAGCACAGCAATTGTTGTCGTCCTTGCTGCTCCTGTTGTTATTGTTGTTGTCCCGAAAGCAAGTCTAAAGAAATGTTCAGCCTGCAGGGAAGCGTCGTGAGTTTGGGGGATTTGCAAGCAAATCCGTAGCAAACAATGCAATTTTACTCCAAACTAAATTAGTTGCTTCGAGAAGAAAACTGAGAGGAAAACTCAAAACAGTTGTGAAAGTGCTGGGGCGAAATTTGTCCAAAACTGGTCATTAATTGGCCAAAAGCGAATGAACGAGTCAAACGGGTGGCATTTTTGCATTTGAATGCCCCTTCTTCTCTACAAGGATTTAATTGCACAGAATGTCCTCCCCCAAGGACCTACAGCAATTGGAAACACGCAAAAACATGCTAAAACTTGTTCAGATAAGAAAGAGTCACAATTATTTTGCAGGTAAAGCAGAGCTTCAATCTTTGTGGAAGTCTGTTGAAGATGTTGTCTAAAATATATCTAAATATGTGGCACATAAGATGATTTTAAAAAATATCAACATACATATCCATCAATCTCGTCCTTAAGAAGTTGTTTCATAGTTCAAATACTGATAAATCGATAATAAACAAAGTATTTTCACAGTGATTTTGTTTCTTTAAATAATTGAAAATTCGTAGTGTTTTTTTTATAAATAGTGAATTGATTTCTTGTTTAATATTCCAAAATTTAAATTGGTCAATAAATATATGTAAAATTTAAAAATTATGTGGCACATAAGATAATTCTAAATATTTATAAAATATTTCCAAGAAATATTACAAAAACTGTTTTATTCTGTTTTCTGATTGAGATTTAGTCTAGTCTTTAAGAAGTTGATTTATAGTTTATGGTTTATAGTTTTCACAGTGTATTTTCTTTCTGAGTTAAATTGATTTCTTGTTTCATATTGCAAAATGTTAACTGGTCAATAAAAGTATATAAAGCTTAAATACGATTTTGTATACAACAACACCAGCTTAAAGTATTCGCAATTATTTATTTTTTCAACACCTGAAATAATATTGACTTTAGCAACTAAAACCACAAAGACTAAAGTTCTTATTATGGTTCAATATTTTAATAAACCCCATTGCAAGTAATATAATTTATGATTTTTTATAAGCTTTTAATGGCACATTTATAAATATGCAATAAAGTTGTGCTAATCTTTACTCAATAGCTTTTAGCTCGAGAGCTGTTAAGCGTTAATGCCATGTAATTTAAAATATTAATAACCCATTGATGGCAAAATAAATAACACTTCACTTGAACGCACAACAACAACAACAGTCAAATGTTATAAGTGAATAACTGTGCAAACAATTTTTCAATATAAACAAAATACGATATAAAGTTGTATCGGAAAATGGAGGGAAATGTTAATGGACAGGCTGTCAATCAAACGAATTCAATTCAAACTCAACTGCAATAGCTCAAAGGAAGCTGCACAAAAAAAGTATATAAACGTTTATATGTAAATATGCCAAATATTTTCTACCAGCAGCGCTTTGCCGATATTATAAATCAGTAAAAAAAATAACGTAAAAAGCGAGCAAAAAGTATATTATGTGTGTTTGCTAAAAAAAATCACTTTTTGATATACAACAAATTTGATGTAAAGCGAGGGAAAAATGAATCAAAGTTTGTTGTCATTGGATTTTCACAAATATTTATGAGCCAGAAAATTGAGTTTACCAAAGCAGAACGGCAAGCATGGAGTAAGGAACTACTCGACACTTGGCCAATTGTGCTGCTCACATCCTGCTTTTATTACACGACAATAAAAACGGCCTATCAAGTGCCTGGCAAAACGCACATATTGAGCCATTGACAGAGCACATTGCTCCTCCATGTGCATTGATAGACTTTTGGCCCATTGCACGTCCTTGGCGGAGGAGCAATTTAATGTGCCATCAATTTTTGCCGCCTCTGCAGGCTGACTTGTAAAAAGGCTAAGAAGTCCTTGCTGCTCGGTGTCACCTATATAAAATACCATCAGCAAAATTGCAAAAGAATCTATACACACACACAAATAGGCTAAGGAGCTGTCGCTTTAAGGCCACGAATGCGACGTGAGTCCTGTCAAGGACAAGCTGCAAGCTAAGGACGAATGACAGCTCCAATTGAGGCTGAGGCAATCACATGAATGTGCGTGTAGGTAAATGCGCAAAAACAGAACTGTAAATGACACTAAATGCCAACGATTTCGATGCCAGAATGCTGATAGAGGTAATATAGATTAGATCCAACTGATATGGGTAGAGAATGTTGACAAAGGCAATCAGATGAGAGAACATGAACAGAAAATACCAGCTGATAGAGATAGAGATGGTTGATAGATTAGCTTGTAATCGATAACCGATAGTCACTGCTGTAATTTACACAAATCTGTTTAAACTCATATCAAGAGACAGAAATGGTTGATATATTAACTGGTAATCGATAACCGATAGTTACTGCTATCTGTTTATTTGTTTAAACTCATTTGAATACTCATTTGTTATATTGTCTTTTCTGTTCTATATATAAAACCTATAATAAATAACTGTTATGCTAACTAACTATGCCACTAAAGTACTTTCCATTTTATCTCTGAGTACGTATCAATGACCCAAAGACAAAATTAAACTGTCACATCAAGTCGCACGATTTGATGCTTTTGGGCCCATCCAAAAGGCACTTAAAATAGAAACAAGAAGCCCTCAACTCCCCCCAAAGTCAACCAATTTGCGATAAAAATAAAACATATTGCTCAATAGACGACAAACAACTGCGAAAAGGAAATGTTTGTTTGCTCGTTTTTATTTTCTCTCTCCCGTCCGTCCCACTTGCCGTATGCGTGATGCGAGAAAACTTTGCCAGTTGCAGTTGCCGTTGTCACGTTCCACATTTGCTACCTAAACATTTTTGCCTGCCCAGCCTCACTTCAACTGGTATTTTGGGGCTTTCTGTACACTAACTGTGGGTAAAGAGAATAACTGAAAGCGTTTGCCATATCATTTACTTTATAAAAGTTGAATCTGTTTTTGTACTCCAGTAAATGTAAATATGTAAGTATTACATTTGTATCTGTAAATCAATGAGTGATGCAACTTGGACATACAATACGTAAGCTCATTAGCTAACCGTAGTATTTGTAGAATTATTCATCGGCACTTGAAGAAAAATGTTCGTTGATGTAGGGCAAACATTTCTTGCATTCTACTTGACTCGTTTGTTTCGACAACCTGAACACTTTTTGGGCAAGCAAAACTTTTGGCATGTAGCAAATATTTTCTCCAGCGAATTGATGGCTAAAAGTTTGCTCGGGCGCTTGTTTGGTAAGGCGTTGCATTAAAATTTATACGAAACTCGATGCAGTCAGTAAATACTACATAGGTAGAGTTTGCAGTTGCTGTTGCTGTTGCAGTTGCAGTTGCTAAGGGATTACATTTCATTTATCGATTTATTTGAAAGCATTGCCAAGTTGTTGCCATAAACTTTGCGAATGGCATTCGGGTACTTTTCAAGCAGGTAAGTTTTTAGTTTGAATCCTTTTCGCATTTGCATGCAGCAGTTTCTGCTTTCGTATCTATTTTCGCATTAGTATGCCAATTGATTCGCAAATCGGATAATTCAATAAGCTTACAGTTGTTACTCGGTTTGCTGCTTTTATTGTTGCTACTCTTCTCTTCTTGTTGCTGTGGAAATTCGATGGAAAATTGTACACATTTTGCTGATGAAATGAAGCGCAATGTGTCTAAATGCGCAAAAAGGATGTCTCTGCAGATGTAAATGCAGTTAGAAATAGACACAAATACAGTTATTGACATCGATACTGAATTGTGGTAAAGCTGACAGCAGTCCGGAGTTTCTACTTTTTGCTTATCAGCATCTTCTACCTGTCTACACTTTAGACATAAATTTTGTGGTCTTAACTTTTTGCCCATATGCAAGACTGTCTCTAAGTTCTACATGAGCAAGTGCCTGGTTATAAATTATTTATATAGTTGGAGTTATTGCGCCTGATGCTAAGTTATTAGTTGAGCTCGCCTTTTTATATAATCACTCAAAATATATTAAATATGATAAATGACACACACTTTGGACATCCCAACAGGATCTGTTTTTGTTCAAATAGGAAATATTCTAAAGATGACTAAGTATATTTCTTGAATACGCTGCAATAGAAATATTAATAAATTACAAATTTAAATAACATTTATAAGGAACTTATATAATTAAACGATTTGTTTGAAATTCAATAAAAATTACATTTTATTTAATTGACAAAAATACATAAATTTTTTTGAGATTTCATTAATCAGTCTAGTTTGCTTGATGAACAATTGTAAAATTAAAAGTGTGTTCATTTATTCTTGTTATTTACTCCTTTAAAGATAAACTATATTCAACTTAAGACTATACATGGTTATTTTTATATAAAAACCATATTTAATAATTTTAAAACATATTCCATCTTTAGTCTATCTTCATAACTATTGAAGACCAGCTGCTGTACAATGTCCACTGACCTATTCCGCCCCAAAACCAGCGCCCCAAAAAAGCAATTCGCAACCCTTTTTTTCATTATTTTAACGAAAGCAATTTATGGCATAAGGCCCTGGAAAAAGCAACCGAATCGAGCTGCAGAGGAGCCCCAAAAGAGTGGCAGCCGCCATATGCTCCGAATTGACCACAGCAAACATAAATTTGGGGATTTAACATGTGAGCTGGAGCTGAAGCTGAAGCTGGAGCAAATTGGAGGCAGGAGTCGCTATTGACCGGCTGCTCAAGTTCTTGAAGCCGTCCACTTGAGCTGCAGGTAGAGGCTTGGAGTCTGGAATGCGTGCATAAAATATGCATTAAAGGAATGAAAATTTATTGAGTACTCAATGTGCTCATAAAAGTTACAGGCTCATTAAGAATTCAAGGAGCTACCCACATGTTGACGACAATTACACGCTGAAAAGTATCTTTTTTAATCTGTGGCGCGCTGGCAATAAAAATAATCATTTTTGTATGCTCAACGTTTTTCACACCATTCTGAATCCATGGAACCACAGCGTTTCAAAAATAAAACACAGCAAATAAGTTTTCGGGGCCAGCAATTTTTCATGCTCGCCGCCATGGAAAATCGTTTTCCAATCACGTAAACACAGCTGGAATTTTATTGCTGCGTGTTTTATTAAAAGAAAAAAACTGCCAAAAAAAAAAAGAGGAAAAGAAATAATAAATGCAAAATGCAAGAGCAGAAGCTGAGCAAAATCGCTGAACGCATTTTCGCAGAGCGTTGGCATTGTAATAATAAAAGTTTTTCCACCAAACGCCACCCACCGCACAAAAAAAAAGAAGAAGAAAATGACAAGAAAATGAAAATGAAAATACAACCGAAAGGCTGCCACAACAGCAACCGAAAACCCAAAAACCGACAACCCAAAAACCGAAATCTGTATGCCGTCCAATATGCCACAGAGCGTTGCACATTGCTGTATGTGACTGGCTACAGTAGAGTGCAGTACAGTAAGCCCCCATATTGTATATACACTGCTCGCACTCGCACACCATATAAATCAACCCAAGCGCACACACTTATTTGGCACACTATGCTCGCTATGAAGCCTTCCAAGTATTTCAATACCCTATTTCATTAAAGGATACTTTCGCTATATTATCGAGATAAAAGTGAAGACTAATTTCAGTTGAACAAAGCAGGTTAAATTTAAGCCTATGGAAAAAGGAAAATATTATAGAAATAGGAATCGTTGTCTGAAAATAATAATAGACAATTTTGAAAGATTGAAAATAGCATAAATAGGTCACAAGATTGACATTCTATATATATATATCATACTTGTTACTTGTTATTATTTTCTTATATATTTTATTTATTGTTTAAATTTGAATCATTAGTAAAACTAACAAATTAAATTAAAAGATTGAAAGTATAAGAAATATGTCACAAGATTGGCAACCTATAACTATATTTCTTACTAGTACTTTTTGTTTGTTATTCTTTTTTTATTGCAACAAAGTTGATGCTCATTATTTTGGCTTTTACAATTTTTTAAATAAATATAAAATATTAGAAACTTGCCAACTATTCAAATAATAAATTTTATGAATACAAATACTAATACTTTTTATTGATTGATCCGCAATACATGAAACAAATCTTGAACTTATTTGTATTTATTCATATCCCAGAACCTTATGTAACTATAACTTTATATTTTAAAATTAATTATTTAAAATATTATTTATTCTTTGTACATACATTACCTAGAATATTACCTATTGAAAGGGTATTTCATTGCCAGTCTGCGGATCTTAAGAGTTCTAGAAGCGTGGGAGCTGCTGTTGCTGTTGCATTCAGCTCGCATCCTTCGCATTGTAGCGAGCTGTTCTTCTTGTTCATTTTTATTTTTTTGTTTATCGTGTTGCATTTATTTATCATATTCTTGGTGCTTTTGTTTCGGTCGCCAGCGCTGGGCAGCGGGGCGTATGATGAATGCAGTGCGCATTAGAGAAAACGCTTGGCTGCTGGCTGCTGGCATTGGCTGGGGAGCAGGATTGGGGAGTGGGAAGCAGCTGGGGGACAGCATAGTTACCCGGGAATTTATTTGTTTTGTACTTATGGTGTCATAAAATTGTTTTAAGGCCAACTTAAATAAAAACGCTGAAAAGAAAACGAAACACGAACAACAGTAAGAAAAGTGTCAGAGTGGACAGCACAAAAAAATGCGAGAAAAAAACAGAAACAAGTGGCGCAAAAATGGCGCAAAATCAAATGAAGATAAGAAGTGCAGAACAGTGGAAAAGCACTAAAATGCATTGCATGTCATTTTGCGCATTTTCGCCAAATTGAAAATGTTTTGCATTATTTATTTAATAAGTAAGCATTCGCAGACTAAACTGCAGCTGCAGAACTCTTTGTGATTACAAATGAAATGGAAATTCCGTTTGGGCAAATTGCATTCATTTGAGAGGAAATTAGCCAAGATTTAGTAACAGAAACAGTGAAATCGGACAAATATTTGAGAAATAACTTGTCTTATTTTAATATCTCAAAAGTGATTCAATATAAAAAACTCCCTTTTGATTTTAAAAATGCGAGCAATCAACAAACTTTGCAATTAATAATGTGAAAATCAGATAAGAAAGGAGCTGTATTTATTTCTAAAAACAAATTTTTAAAATATGAATGGCATTGTTTATGGTTGTTTTATAAATATAGTAAAATATTTCCACTATGGTTTTTAGCTTCTTCCAAATTCTACATAAGTATCAACTCTATATTTTACAAGTATTATATATTTATAGTGGCAAACTCAAGTGTTAGCAAGTGTAGCAGAAATTCATGATAAAACTACGTGCGATTCCCTTGGCATAAATTTATAAAACGCTTGTCATAAATTTAAGCTGGAAATGCTTTTGCTTTTATTTGCACTTTTTTTTTGTTGTATCCTTATTTATTTTTGCAGCTCTTGCTTCTTCGTTTGTCCCTGCTGCCGCCCCCTGAGGAGGCGTGGCGAGGCATTATTTTTTAAGCTGCATAATGAAATGTTTGCAAATGCAAATGTCGCTCAGGTGCAGCTGAAATGGAGCCAGGATATAAACTATAACGATGGCAACTGGCACCCTGAGGCGCCACAACTGCTGGCAAATTATCTAATTAAAGCAAGAGAGAGAGAGAGAGAGAGCCCCAAACGTCAGTTGGGGATTACACGAGCTTTAAGCTATATATGCAAATAATCCACAAGGGCGCAAAAAAAAGACAAAAAATATCTAAAATAAAACTGAATAAAATATGGAAAAATAAAATTAAGTGGAAGTGGAATACAAGGACCAACTTTCGTCTGTACGCAAATGCCACTAAGCAGCTTTAAGTGTCTGTCAATGTCATAGTTTTGTGAAGCTTACAATATTTTCTTTCCTTTTTTTTATTTTGTGTCCTCCTAGTTGCGATAAGCTTAAAACAAATGCACAAAGTCAAAGCAGAACGCAGAGGCGCAAAATTCTATGATAAGCCGATGATCTCATACTCTTACGGCTGCTGTTATATTTTATTTATTTATTATATAATTAAATTGGTGGATTTTTTGAATAAATAGAAGAGTTTGTCTAATTATCTAAAGGCAAATATATTTATGAATTTAATCAAAAATTATTTAGATAAATAAATTAGTGATGGCAATGTCATCAAAAAAAATTTATTTAATTTCTAATATTATCAGCTTTTAATTGCATATCAATTTATTTAATTTTGAGTATTTTTAGTAGCAGAAAAATACACTAAAACTTGTTTTAAAATACTCTTTGTAATATTTATTTTAAGTATTTTATTTTTGTTATTTATTTATTATATTTAGTACTGTCGTCTATTGACAGTCGAAACAGAAAATATATAATATAAAATTGATAGATACATACACTAATTGTTTTCAAATGTCAACATACTCTCTAAAAGCAACTGTATGCAAAATGTGAAATTAAAAAGGGTTTCCGGGCATTTGATAAACTTTTTTACTTCTTTCTGGCGCATGCAGCAACTGAATTCCTTGCTGCAGTTGATAGTTGCTGCTGCTGCCTGCTTTTGCCACCTCTGTGCCGCTGCTGTCTGGCTTGTCTGGCATGGTAGCTTCATAATTAAGTAATCCCCATGGCCGGCAACGCATTGCACCTTAAGCCCAAGATTGAAAGTCCGAGAGTGGGCCAACTGGTTAGTGCGGCTGCTATAACGGAACGGAACGGATCCAGAGATAGCCGCGGCCTGAATGGGTTTGGGTTGGCTACCAAAAAATTCGAAGCAGCACAAAATTTGTGCGCCCAAGTGTCAAGTGGTAGCCGGCACCGCACTGCGGGCATCCCAAATTGCCCAAGGAGCGCCTCAAACTGGTCTCAGTTATGGCCATGAGCATATCTTATGACCACTGCAGAGATTACCAGCCAAACAGGCAGGCAGACAGCTCAAGGGGGAGGGGGGGCTAGTGGGGGCAGGCGAGCTGGCTTTAACGGCCTTTTGCTTTGACTTTGACACATGTTATGAAATTTGAATAGATCACTGCGGCTCTTACGTGAGTCGTGAAAGAGTATCCAAGTCGAGGATCGGGCAGAAAGAGGAGGCAACCATGATGCAGCAAACCTGTACAAATGTAGTTAGCAATGTTTGTTTCTTTTTCGGTATATTAAGCTGAGACTCGTGAGTCGCGTTTGCCGCGTTGTTTAAGAACATCTGGACGATGAGTTTACATGAATTGAGTGCCAGTTTAATGAAGTTGTTCGGTTAAGAATTCGCCTCGAGAGTTATGGCAATCATATAAATAAACTATACACACAAAAAAAACACACAGCGCTGCGATTTTGTTATGCAAGACAGCATCGTAGCAATATAAGGAAATAACAGAAGAACTAGAATGCTGACCATAAACAAATAATGCGATACGATATGGAATGATCAGGCATAAAACAAGGCGCTGCATTTTAAAGATCACCTGGGACAAAAACCTTTCTAAATGAGCAAAAGGAAAATCTAAGAAAAAACCAATACTTGAAAACAGACATATATAGAAAGTTATATACAACTTAATAGTGTTCATGTTTTGATTTTAGTTGTTTAAATGCTAAAAAATATACTAAATACATACTAATTTGAATTTTAAAGTTCACTTGGGATAAAAACCATTTTAAATGGAAAAATAGAATAAAGAAAAATCATATATAGAAACTTATATAAAATTTAATAGTATTCATGTTTTTTCTCAACTGTTAAAAATATAGACTAAGTACATAGTAAATTGATTGATTTTTAATGTCTAAGACCAAAGCTTTCTCATTTAAGTAAATAAAATAAATATAATTATAGAAATAGATTGTCGCTCTTGGCGCTGAAAGCAAGTTTCTGCCTCACGCAACCTATTCTTAAGCTATACTATTAGGTAGGATACCACCCAAGAGCCCTGAGCCCTGAGAAGGGCTTGTCAACGCAAACTGCTCATCAGCAACAAAGTTGCCCAGCATAATACTAGCCTTAGCCAATTTAAAATCAATTTGCACAACAATTTTGGAGCACACTCCCCACGATGTCCGCACAGCAAACAGTAATTATGGCAAAAACATGTTGTAGAAAAAGGAGAACCTGCTAGATAGAAGGAAAGTGTGGCAAAGTGCTTGAAGGCAACAAGCTATTGATAGTCATTATTATGTTGCAATTATAAATGAATCAATCAAAAGCGAAGATCAGCAGATAAAGCAAGTGCCTTAATAGTGGACAATAAAAGATAAACTCTTAAGGTTAGCACATATGGCCATATATAGCATGTCTCTTAACTCATCACCCAGTTGTTCCGCTTGTTTCGCTAACTAATTGATGATCCTGTGAGTCAGAGAAGCAAATGTAGATGCTGCTCAGATAACAGGCTTGTCTCTGGCTGGTCTGGTCTCTGGTTTGGGGGCATGCAACCAATACACACACAGGTGGCCCCGCACAATCGAAGACAACAACGGAAATCGCTCTTGAGACTTGATCATTATGCATGCCACCAAGAAGTGGAGTCAATGTTGTAGTTGCTGTTGCTGTTGTTCCTGTTGTTGTCTCTCGACTGATTGCGTAATCGCTGACTCGGGTCTGTAACATGTGTAGACAGTGGCTCTGACAGCTGCTTCTACCGTTTTAATTGCCACAAATTAAAGTATCATTACAATATGTGCAAAAGTCGCACCAGCAGCCATATCAATTTCATGGGACACCGCTACAACTACAACCTTATGCATATTGCATATTATACATTCTCTGACAGCCCAGTGAAGCAAAAGAAGCAAAAAAGCAGGAGAAACCAGTGAGGAAGGTTTGTGTTCGGCGTGCCGAAGAATTTATACTCTTTTCGAATCTGTCAGCACAAGAAAATTAAAGGCGATGGCTTTAAAAACATGAGATAGTGGCCAAACCCGACTTACAGTTATATGGCAGCTATAAGATATAGTAGTCCGATTTGGCCAGTTCCGACAAATGTGCTGTCCTTTTGGATAATAAGTCTCTGTGCAAAGTTTCATCGCGATAGCTCAAAATCTGAGGGACTAGTTTGCATACATACAGACAGATAGACAGACACACAGACGGACATGGCTAGATCTTTTTGTTTTGCATACTAGAGGTAACTTCTTCTTTACATTACACACTTCAGCACAACATGAATATACTTTTTTCTTCGAAAAGAGTATAGAAATGGCAAATTGATTAAAACCCATTAACATGTTCTTTATCACTCAGCGCAGAGCATGTGCAGCAAGTGAAGAGAGAGAGAGAGAGTGTTGTCAAGTGGCTTTCAGAGTAGTCTTGTCTAAGCTCTGGCATTGCTAGTGGGCTGCTCCGAGGCTTGTTTAGGGGGCTGTTCACTTGGGTGCTCAAATTTTATGAGCCTACGCTGATAGATGGTTTTAATCAGCTGAAAGTTTACAGCGGAAATGCTTTCAGAACAAGTACGCCAGAGAAATTTAAAACTTACTCTTTTTTAATGTAGATTTTAGTATTTTTTTAATTACAGCCGCAAACAAATAGGTAACATGTTATTATATTGTTAGTACCGTAATCACACTCAGTTATTTTAAGATATTTTTAGCATTCGAAATTTGTAACTAGTATATTTCTAGTATTTTGGTTTTACTAGCAATTTATGTTTATCGATCTAAAAAAAAGTGGTTTCTAGCGAAATTTCTCAAAGGATTTTATACAATTTCAAATCAATAGTTGTTCAACTTCTGTCTGCCGAAACTATTCACAATTACATTTCACACATAACTAAAATGCTCAATGCAATAACAGAACTTCACTTTATAAGCTGAACTTTGCTGCAAACCTGACCACAAATACCTTCACAACTTGCTCCGCTTCGCAAATTCATCAATTTTATTATTTACCACAAAAAAAAGAAGAAAATAGGAGAGAAAAGAAACTATTCCAATTTCCATTTGAAACCGCAACTAATTTCAACTTTATTATTTGATTTGGAGCGATGACCAATGGCCAAAAGTCAGAGGCGATAAATCACTCATACGCCAAGTGTGCCACCAGCTGGAAATGGAATGCCAAATGAGAAGCAGCAACACAATTTCGGGGGTGTGTGTATGTGTGTGTGTTTGAGTGTTTGAGTGTTGGAAAACACCCCCAAGCTGTCGCAGTAAGTTTCATGGTTCGTCGCTCCTTCTTGGCTCAATAATACTGCTGCTTGTTTTGGCTATCTTCCTTCTTGCTTTTTTCGATTTGGCCAATTTCGCGCTTATTTACGCAACACGTGTGCTGACAAATTTGGCCAAGCGTTGGCCACGTTAACCCCTTGTTGGCCCCGCCGTCGAGTAAGAGACACAATTTAACACCTGAAATACGTCTGGTAATTTATTGACATATTTGGCCACTTCGATTTGCCTTCCATTGAATTTCGCATGAATCCATTTCACGCTCAAGTGGACTGGCAGCTGTTCTCTGGGTTCAATCACCCTGCAGACAACGCAGACACTGAGCGACCCCATATGTGTTTTGCTGAGCTTTTCACGTTTCCACTGCTTTTCTTTATCCATTTTCCCATTTTCCCTTTAGGCCAAAACAAAAGCCTGGCCGTGTTAGCCAAACTGGCTGATGCTGATGCTGCTGCCGCTCTGCTCTGCTGCTGTTGGCCTTAACACTTGGCTGGCCTTAATAGCTCGGCAGGCCTTGTTTCTTGTCGCTTGCATTACACTCACTTATGGCCAATTATAGTTAATGTCTCAATTAGCGGCAGTTATGAAAATTATTGACTGGCCATGCTGCGCTCAAAGGTTTTTTTCATCATATCTCTAAGCCATTTCTAAAGTTTTTCTCAACTATTTTCACTCGCTGCGGCTAATGGCCCCAAGTTGCAACAACAACAACAACAACAACCGGCGAGGAGCAGCAGCTGTTTGATTGGGTTGAATGACTGCACAAGTTGAGATTGCAGGAAGCTGCTTGGAGAGGTGATCAGAATTCGAATTTGAGTATCGTTTATTTTAACTTTATCTAATCACTTGTCTGTATAATTTCTCAATATAATCTCTCTTGGGTCAACAACTCGCAAAGATATGCTACAAACTATTATTGGGGTAACTATCATTATTTCAGTTGCTTAGATTTGATGTACTCAAGCGGAACTAAGGAAATAAGCGTTTGAAGTACGCCTTAAAGCAATCAAACTCAAAAGTAAACTTTAAGCTTATAATAATTTGGATATGTTTTGATTATTTCTTATTTTCAATATTGTAAGGATGGGGATGTTAATATTATGTTGCTTTACTATATATGTATTATGTGGTACAGCTCTTTTTTCTATTTCTCTAACTTAATTTGCTTCTTCTTCACAACTGCTGTTGCTTCTTTTTCTCTAACTGCTTATCGACATACACACAAGCTGTTGCTTCTTCTTCTCTGAAAGCTTATCGATATACACTTATGCATAACGAATGTTACCACTATATCTGGGATAAAGTTGCCAGACGCTTACAATATTCATAAAATTACTGTCAGTCTAAGCTCTTCCGAATTCAAAGTGGACTGTTTCTAAAAATTAAATATATAATAGTAAGGCTTTTAATATATATTCTCTATTTTCCATTTATAAATTCCTATTTCAATGTGACATATTGCCCTACTTTAAATCTATAATTGTTGTATGTTTTGATTATTGCCTATGTTCAATATTCAATCTAAGCTTTCTTGACTTCAAAGTGGATTATTTGTCTGTTTTCAAAAATTAAATTTATAATAATAGGGCCTTTATCATATTTTATCTACTTTCCATTTATAAAGTCCTGTTTCAATGTGACTGTGACATTTTAGTACTATCTTTTCTTTCTTTGTTCATAGCTTAAACCGATCACAAATTTGTAATATGAATTTTAAAGTTCGTTTTACATTTCGCAACTGTAGCAGCTCATTAAGACTTCAATGGCGCACATAAATTAGTCGACGGTAACAATTTCATTTAGCTATTGAAATTGACGGCCAGCCCCCAAATGGAGCTGCTGGAACCGGGGGGAGCTCCATTCTGGAATGGAAGCCAACTGTGCCATAAATCAAAAGCAGCGCACGGTGTTTAATACACTTGACGCCAGATTTCCGCGACAATTTGCGCATGAATTAAACATAAAAGCAAGTCGACAGGGTAACGCACATCCAACAGCCACCATGCCGCATCCTGCTCCCAGTCCAACCCAGACCAAATCCGAAGCAGAATGGGCCACACTGGTTGCGTTTGGGTTTGGGTTTGGGTTTGTCGCTGGTGAGTGGGCAAATAAAATCAAAGTAGGTAACACGCGCAAATAAAACACTTGACACATTAAAACGGCAACAAGAACTCGCATGAGAAGCACAAGTGTAGCCGGGGTGGGGCTGAGGATGCAAAGAGGTGGGATTGGGGGGGGGGGGTGGGGGCTGCACCAATGGCGACGCCATGAGCAATGTGGCTACAAATTTCCATTTTGTCGTTTGGGGGCCCGCCTCATGCAAATAAGTGACACTCAGCGAGCAGAGCTGCAGGAAGAGTGGGGCAGGATATGAGGGAGCATATATATAAATGTGTGTGTATGTGTGTGTATGTGTGTGTGTGTGTCTGTGTGTGCATGCATGTGTGAGACTGTCGCTTTACACGCGCATACATACAAATTTAACGAGTCGCATTTATGATACCACAGACAAGTATAATAATTTCAATTAACGACACCCGCGGGTGTGTTTGCAGAGAGAAAGAGAGCGACAGAGAGTGAGCGAGAGAGAGTGAGAGTGGGGCAGGTGGACCCTCCCCCAAGGTGGCAAGTGGCTGCTGCAGGAGCTGAAGAGATGACTGTGTGCATCCGGTCGTATGAGTAACGAAGCAACTTGATATTTCTCGAGTAATTCGGTGAGTAAAAACAATGTGATGTATGAAATCACAGCGTGAAATTGGCTATAAGAAAAGTAACAATTGGATATCTCGATGAATGTGACTTAACAAAGGATACTTGAGAATTCTTAACTCAGATAATGCGTAGCACACATTTCTTATATTTATTAATATTATTCCATATCATGGAAAAACCTTACAACATTCAGCCACGTGACTTTATTCATAGCATACTTTTTGGAGCTAGAAAAAAATAGCTTTAAGGATTAAAAAATTTAATAAAAAATATTGCTTAATTAATATAATAGTTAATAATAATACAAATAATACAAAAACCGAAAATCTGTATATATTATTTATCTAATTCATATTATTATTGCAACTTAGGAACCTTGTATTATATATATATAAATTAAGAACATTACTTAGGATCCTTGTGGGGTAATATGTAGAAATTACTAGCATTACCTATTCTTCATAAAAAACATCAATTTGTAATAAGAAAGTTAGAAAACTATTTTAAAATAATATTTTTAACCCATGTCTTTGACTTATCAAGTAGAAATGACTTGCATCATGGCTCATCACTGTTTGCACTGTTCCATACTAGGTGTGCACATAAAAAGGAGCTGCTGCTCCTGCTTCAGCTGTTCCCTGTTCCCTTGTTGCTCACTAAAAAAAGTCACGCCATGTACACCGGAATAATGAGCAAGAGAATGAGGAAGTGAATTTGAAGAGGCGGCAAAAGAGTCACGTTAGTAGGTCGCAGGTGTGAGTGTGTAAGTGTGTGTATGAGTGTGTGTGCGAGTGTGTGTGAGTTTGTCTGTGTGTGTGTGTGTGTGTGTGCGCGCATTATTATGTCTCTAATTAACTAAACGCATATATTTTCTTAGCCACATCTTGGCCAAGCTTTACACCAACTCATCAGCATAAAAGTTTTTAATGAGCCATTTTGCCTCTTTTGTCGCTGTTACATGTATATAAGTATATATATATATATATATATATATATGATATTCACATTCCACACCTGCGATGTAATCCTCGAACGGATGTGTAGCGAATTTGTTATGACAAGCTCAGTTGACACGTTTTAATTAAATTTAATTAGTGCGTTCGCTGGCAACAACAAATTGGCCAACATGTCAACTGGATTAGGTGGGCAGAGAATGACAGCTGAATGGCAAAGCCGTAGCTCTTTATGACGCACAGCTCATTTGGCCAAGGCATCAGGATGTGGATGTGGATGAGGTGTAGTCTAATTGGGACATGTGTAAACTTCTCTCGTTGGCCTTGCAGCCAGACGAAATCTGAATGTGAAAATGGAAGTGGGGCGAACATTTCACAGAATGATGTCGACTTTATAAGTGAACAGCTCTTTATAATTATGTGTGAATATTAATAATTGTATAATATGATGAGCTGTCAATTAATGAGGCGTTTTATTAAAGCGAGTTGCTTGAAGCAGACAGAAATCAAATTGAAGATTAAATGGAATAAAAAAGTAGAGTAAAGCATGTTCTTATATTTAATTAAAGGTATATTGCTAACGGGGAAGACAGAACTACAGTTTATATAAGACTTGCGTATATAATTTGAGTTTGAAAACAAGTGGGGAAGGATTATCTTCGGCGTACCGAAGATCTTATACTCTTTTCGAACCTATAGGCAATTTTCACTCTGCCAACAGCACCACGGAAATTTCATAAGCTGTACAATATCGTTTTGTCGCGTAACATTTTGTTTTTTTGTTCTAAGAATATTTAATTCATTGCCAGTTGTATAGCAGCTATAAGATATATGATCCGATCCGGCCGGCTCCAACCAATGTGATGTCTCTTTGAATAATAGGTATCTGTGCAAAGTTGTATCGCGATAGCTTTAAAAACATGGGATATATGGCCAAAACCGACTTCGAGTTGTATGGCAGCTATAAGATATAGTGGTCCGATCCGGCCGGCTCCGACCAATGTGCTGTCCCCTGGAATAATAAGTGTCTGTGCAAAGTTTTATCGCGATAGCTCAAAATCTGAGGGACTAGTTTGCATACATACAGACAGACAGACAGACAGACAGACAGACAGACAGACAGACAGACAGACAGACAGACAGACAGACAGACAGACAGACAGACAGACAGACAGACAGACGGACATGGCTAGATCAATTTGTATTGTCATTCTAAGCATACTGGCAGTAACTTTTGGGGTCTCCGACGCTTCCTTCTATGCGTTACAAACTTCAGGACAAACTTAATATACTATTTTCTTCGAAAAGAGTATAAAGATGTCCAATCCTCGCATTAAAAAGACAGCTAAAAGATTATTCAAAATTTAATGTTCATCCAAACTATTTGAGGGAATTTTCATAGTCAATGCAAATATTTTTCTTAAATAATAAGAATGAACTAAAAAAGTGTATTATAATTCTAACTAATATAAACAAAGCTAAAGAGACCAACGAAGATTATAATGCTTGCCATAGCTGTCATTATAAAGACTTCAACATACATAATATATTAGAAGCTCGTCTAATCGACTTATGAATTATACATGCAAATTGATGGAGTACAAGCAATCGGGACAGCTCATTGATTGCCCCACATGCCAGGGCATCAACAGTGGCGACCACTCGATAAAGAACACATATATAAAGAGCAAGTGGTAGAGAACACAACAATTAGAAGCTTCCTGCCCAGCATCAAGCCCAGCAGCAGCAGCAACAACAAGCGGCGCCCGAGCAGGGACTGGGAGTGGAATGGGAGCGGGATCGGGAACGGGAGCGGGAACGGGAACTAGATACTTGTACGTGGACAGTGGCAACGGCAACTTGTCAGCTCGAATGACGTTTTAATAAGTCACATAATTCATGTGCATGTGGAGTATAACAGAACAGCTTGAAGGTAGATGACAATATTTGCCGGCAGCGTGCAGATTGCAACATTCGATGCTGCAGGGCAGCGTTTTTGGCTACGCTTTGACACATGCTCCCCCTTCCCCCCATCCCCCATCCCCCAATGCCCCATCCCACTCCTGGGGCTGTCTCCTGTCTCCGCTTGCGTGTCTTGTCAGCTGCTCATTTGTCAATGTAATTGATTTTATGCCTGAGCTTTTGACTAAGGTTGTCGCTGTCATTGGCGGTGGATAGTTTGGATAGTCGGTCTTAGTTGGCTACCTGGCTAGCTGGCTGGACAACTGGACAACTGGGAGACTGGTCGACTGGGCCTTTTGCCTGATATATTATTCGATTACAGTTAGACGTAAATCAAGTGGAAGAGCATGATGTAGCCATCAGGCGCAGGTATGAGTATACACAAGTTATTGCTTTCAGTTCATATACACAGAAGACACAGATTGTGTGTGTGTGTGTGTGTGTGTGTGTGTGTGTGTGTGTGTGTGTATGCTCAGGCTACTGGGGAATGCGAATTATTGCTAAAAGAAGGTCAAAAGAGTGGCAAGCGAGCTAACGAAGAAGGTGAACAGCGAGGTTAAGCGATAATTGCGTGAGAGATGCGAATGAGGATTAGATAATATTGTAGCTGTGTGTGTATTAGTAATAAAAGATGCACGACAGTAGAATAGAAGAAAAAATAGTATCCAAATTATCGCTTAAATGTAAATTTAAGAACTATAATTTTCTTTTTACAGATTTCCAACTTTTTTTAGCGATGCCTTGAACAAACATTTGACTTTTTATATTTACTCTGAACACGAAGCTTAATTCGTTTTGTATACTCATATTTGATTTACAGTTAACCAATTGAGATTAAATGTAAATACACAAAAGCATTAATGTACAATGTACGCAAAACAAAAAGAAAAGTACATTTAATTAACGCAAATCACAAAGAAACTTTTTTTAAATATTTCACTTTTACGGCTACATTTACTGGTATTATATTTGATTTACAGTTAACAAACTGTGATTGAATACTAAAAATTAATTTGTACATGTACATATGTTATAAACAAGGGCGAAAGGATTTCACCAGGTTATATTTTATGCCTATGCCAATGCTTATCTCACAGCTTGATAGCTTTAAAAACATGAGATTCATGGCCAAAACTGAGTTCATGTTGTATGGCAGCTATAAGATAAGGTCCGATCTGGCCGATTTAGACAAATGTGCTGTCTTTTTAAATAATAAATGTCTGTGCAAAGTTTCATTGCGTTAGCTCAAAAACTCAGGGAGTAGTTTGTATACATACAGACGGACAGATTTGTCATTCTAAGCATATGAGATTTTTAGTGACCTCACGAAGCAAACTATTTGTACATTTACGGCTTGAATTCTTTATTTCTTATTAAATTTTAGCACGACACCTAAAGCAGCACCCAATTTACTGCACTCGCACCACAACTTCATTTCCAATAGCTGCCAGCAACTTCTGTTAGATGTTAAAAACCGGTAGCCTGTGGGCTCAAAGAAAAAAAACAATGCCGAGGCAGCTACTGTGATACTGGGAAAGATGGTTTTTATGGTCAGGCGTGTGGTAGTATCTTAGAGATGCATTTTTCTTTATATATCTATTTTTTGTGCTTTGTTCGCCCATTGCCGTCTTTGGCGCTCATAAATTTTTATAGCTTGTAATTTGGGACGTCGACTGCACATGCGCGCCAGGCGGTCGACTTGTCTTCGTCGAAGACTTCTACTTGGACTTCGACTTGGACTTCGATGTGGAATTGGAATTGGCAATCCTGCTAGCAGCTAGCTGGGAGGAAGTCTCTCGTTGGACGTTTGGCGGATTTATACGTTTTTGGTGTAATTAAGAGCGATGTTTTGGCCATTCTGATTGGCTTAGATGGCTTTATAGTTGGCCTGCCTGGTCTGCCTGTCTGCCTGTCTGTCTCTCTGTCTGGCAGCGACAGCTGAGGCGTTGTGTTTATTGGCCAGCCAGTGTCTTTTGGCTTGAGTGCTAATAATAATGTTGTCTGCTAATTAAATTGCAAGCCGGACATTAAATGATACTTAAATAGAGAAAGCCATTAGCGCGTGCAACGGTATATTTCAAAAGGAATCTATGGATAAAATATCGATAGAAAAAATAGCAACAACTCTGGTAAAAAATCTTCATAAATTGCATAACACACACTGATTTTTAATGATTTTATAGCTTCTATTACTGCTGGCAATAAAAGTCCAAGTACATTACTCATATTCGTTTATCTCATACTGAATTGAACTAACCATAATACAATGTAGCGAAAGATCTGTGGGAGACAGCATACATATATTGTTAAATTTATAATTTTTCAACTTGTTTAAATTGCTTAAGTTTTTCTACAGTTCCTTTTGTTTATAATAATAAAGTTGATCAAAGGTTACAAAACATAGATTTAACCGTGAAAAAGAAAAAAAAACGAAAACTTAAAGGACAAGTCTATAATATATATATAAACTCTTCAATTTTTAAAAACAAGTATTACTATTATAACGAAAAAAAATACTCTTTTTGATGAAAATATTAAAAAATATGCAATGTTACAAAATTGCACAAAATTTAAATGTATAATAAAAGAAGAGGAGAAACCATGAACAAATTGCCCTCAAGCTTCAAAATCGGTTAGGTTTTGGCAAAGTTAGGTGAGCTTAAAGTTTTCAAAAGGCATTTCTATGATAGCAAAAACCACTTTACAAACTAAAATTTTGTGTTTTTTTGCATTTAATTTTGAAATATGAGAAAATACTTGAATGTAGAATAAACTAGGAGAACAACCATACACAAATTGGCCTTAAGCTTTCAGATCGGTTCAGTTTTGGCAAAGTTATGTGAGTTTAAAGTCTTCAGAGTATATACATATCTGGGGTACGAAAACTAATTTTACAAGCTAAATTTTTGGTTAGTTTTTGTCGGTTTTTAGGCCGAAAAATGAACCTCCTCAGAATCGGTTTTCAAATGGATTTTTATACTAATTATGACACCCACAATCGATTAAAAATAAAACTTCGCAATTCTATTTTTTAAAGTAAAATTTTTTTCCAAAAATAGTAAGGGGGAGGTACATGCTTTTTTTCGGAAAAAAGGTAACAAAAATGAAACTTCAAAAAATGGCTAAAACTTAAATGTAGAATAAAAGTAGAGAAAAAATCATGAGCAGATTGCCCTTAAGCTTCAAAATAGGTTAGGTTTTGGCAAAGTTATATGAGTTTAAAGTCTTCAATGGGCACATATATGGTAATAAATACATTGAAGGAAGCGTCGATCATCCCCAATAGTTACCTCCAGTATGCAAAACAAATATAAGTGTGTGTCTATAGACTCGAAAAGAGTATAGTTTTGTTTACTTTAAAGTTTTGTATTTTCTAAATTTTTAAATAATTTTAATTTTCTACACTGCAGTTGAGTTTACATTTTCGAATAAAATATTAGTCAAATATGCATTTTAAAATAGTGAAATCCTTCCCAAAACATTAAGTTATTCTGTTCTACTGTACTTGTCCTTAAACTTGATCAAGTTGCGTTGCTAATCTAATTAGAACATTACAGCGCATAATGTAGTCCAAATATTCAACTTTCTAGTCGCAAAAATGCCCCCCCACTCTATTTGTGCCTGGCTGGAAAGAGCAAACTCAATTACTTAGAGAGTACACATCTATTCCGGAAAACCCCCCAATTGCCCTACAGCCATACCAAGCCCAAGATTTGCAGCTACTCAAAATGCAAACACTGCCGAAGATGTTGGCTCAGTTGGCAACGTTGGTTGCCAGTCGACTCTGTTGCCTCTGTTGCCTATGTTGCCTCTGTTGGATGTTGCCTGTTGCCTGCTGCTTTGCCTTTTGATGATTACAAATTAATCACACTTTAAACATGGCAATTACGCTTCGTGCGCCGCGACAGGCTCAAGCTGCCTCTTCAACTGTGTAGAACTGTAGAACTGTGATACATTGTATGCAATTTGGTTAGTATCTGCATGAGATGAGGAAGGAGCTGAGCAGCTATCTCAGCTATCTCAGCTACCTCAGGGGCCTTTCCATGGCTCTTATATGGAAAGATTGCTTCCTTTCGCTGTTTAACTTTCGTTTTAATAAATAATCAAGCCGGCTGACTATCGCTTTGCACTTGGACTTGGACGTGGACTGGGACTTGGACTTGGACTGTACGTCTTTGTCTTCGGGTTGTGCGGTTCGTCAAGTCCCTCATGCAATTTCCAGGCAATTTCTCATACCCATAATTGCATAATTTCAAAGTTGTTGGCAACTTAATTGCGCGCAACGCGACCAACTTTGCCAGCTGCCTTCCAATCTGACTGGGACTATATACATACATATATACTCCACTATAGCCCCCAGTTGCCCAATCCGGCTGGGGTAGCGCTGTCTTCGGTGTAAATAAAACCTTTTTAAACGGTTGTCATGTGGCAGCAGCCACATCCCAAGTATCCACACTAAAAAAAAACACTTATGGAATAAAAATAATAAAATATAGCTCTATATCTTGATTTAGTATATTTTGTAATTTAAAGAGAGCATTTTTGTAAGAAATAATCTTTGGGCATAAGTCATATATATAACTCAAGCAATGATAAGGCTCCCAAGTCTCTAAAAATACCTTTTAAACATTTCGAATTCCCAAAACTTGATCAAAACTGATCCGATTTGCGTTCCCGATGAAGATTTTATTTGGCATTTATAAAACTTATTACTTTAAATCTGAAGTATTTTCGAATTTCGAACTTTCAACGCAAGCCAAGCCAATATAGCACTCCCAAGTTCATGAAAATTCCTTTCAAACATTAAAAACTACCATACATTTTTAAAAATTTACCATCAAAACTGAAACAGTTTAAAATTTGAAAAGTTATTCACATATGCTTAAATTGTATATAGAAAAGAAGTACAACATATTTTCTTTCAGTGCACTGACTACCGGGCACTGTCGGAGCTTGAAACTGGTATTGGCGCGCTTGGAAGTTGGCTAACTGCCTGCATGATGAGTCGCCTCTCAGATTCTCGACTTCAAAGCGCGCACATCATCAAACATATGTTGCTGCCCCTCCCCCCACCCATTCGCCCCCCCCCCTCCCTAAGTTGCCCCACTGTCTGCCCGTGTTACGCCAACGCCTGACAGATGACTACAAAATCTCCAACGGTCCACGTTTTGCGCCTTCGCCCCGCGGCCATTTACCATCAAAGTTAATATGCTTTATATTAAATTTGTTGTCTGGCCTCGCATTTGTTGTTGTTGTTTGTTGCTGTTGCTTGTTGTTTGTTGTTGTCGTTGCCTGGCAGCAATGGCCATACAATCTGCATCTGCCACAATTTCCACGCTCTGGCTCATCAGTAGCTGTCCCTCCCTTCCCATCTGCTGCCCGCCCCTTCCTCTTTGAGTTCGACTCATTTGTCGCACCGTAGAATTGTTTGGGATGCGTTTGCTGCGTTTCTCATCAAATTACTCAATTAATTTCATTTAATTTAAAAACAAGGCAAAAAGTTGTTGCTTGCCAAGTGTAATTCGAGTTTATAGAGCAGCGGACAGGAAACATTTGCCAGGATTGGAGCAGACAGACCCACAGACAGACAGACAAACAGACAGTCAGACAGACAGACAGACAGGCAGGCAGACCAAGGTAGGTGGTTACCCGACCTCGCAAATAGTCGTTAATTTGGCATTTGCATTTAAATGTTGGACAATAGCAATTTAGTCTTAATTGAGATTAAGCAAGTGAGATACACCAAGCTGGGGTGTCTTCCCTCACGCATAGGTTGAGAATAGCACACGTTCTTTAAGAATTGGTCGCATAAATGCAAAAAATATATATAACAAATTTAATGGTAGAATAATTGTTCATTAGGTATGCAAATCAATTCAATTCTGCTAAAGAAATTGGCAGTTGCAAGTCTGCAAAAGTTAATTACTATACTTTAATCATGCCTACATTATAATAAAAGAACACATTTTGAATTTATATTAGATGTGCAGACAATACTAAATAAATAATAAAAATTAAAATAAAGAAAACACTAAAAATACTAATTTAAATTGATTAAAAAGCAAATTAAATGATTTTTACTTTTTAAATATTAGATTTGCAGACAACATAAATAATTAAGTACTAAATTAGTAAAATTCATAAAAATAAACAAAACAAAATACTACAAATACTAAGTTAAATTGTTTTTAAATTTCAATAAAGTGATTCTTACTTTTAAAATATGTTTACGATTGTATTTGTATATTTAAAAATGTATTAAAATACCAATCATGCGCTGTTTACTTTTAAAAACATTTTAAAAAATTTAAACGAATTTATTCCTAAGTTTGATTGAAGGAATTTGATTGGTAAATTGCAAAAGCTATGGACTTGAGAAGATTAGCTAATTAGAAAAATAGGCTAAAATGCTAGACTCGATTAATGTCTAGCGTAAAATAGCAATCGGAAAGTAGTGAATTTGAACAGCAAACAAGTACAAAAAATGCCAATAAAAAATCAAACTGCATTTAGCAGTGACAGTTATAAAATGTGCGGAATGAATATAATCTGCAATTAATACCAAAAAAATAAATACATGTTGATACAGAGTACGTCTATTCCCATGCAAATAACTTTGCTGCTGGCCAAGTTATGCTCGATGGTTATCAAAGAAGAGCATTTGCTATAGAATTGTTAACTTTCACAACGAGGAAATACTGCTGGCAGAAGCTGAGCTGATTAATGGCCACGCTGCTTGCAAATGAGCCAAGCAAATCAAAACAGTTGCCCGATGGGGCAGGGGGCATTGGCTGGATGTGTGCTGGCCAAAAACTGGAACCCGTTCAGTGCCAAGCCAAATGCATTTGGCACGCAATTATGGCCCAAAGTGTTAATTGCATTTCCGCTGCCACAGTCAGAGTCAGAGTCAGAGCTATCAAAGCGGGCAGCAAGGCACGGCTCGGCCCACAGCTCACGCATTTGGCATTAAGGCCAAGAAGCTGCTGCTGCTGCTGCTGCTGCAGAAGTAAAAGCAGCCAGCCAAGGCTAACACATTCGCAGATAAGCAACGTGCACAGTTAACGGTACTTTGCTGCTGCTGCTGCTGCTTCAATTCTCCCCGGGAGACTCGGTTAAAGATGGCGCATGCGTGGCAGCTGTGGCAACTGTGGCAGCATCTTCAGCATGCAACAAAATGCAGCGAAACTAAGTCAAATATTTGTAGAACAGTGCAACAGACAGACAGACAGTCGGCTCCCCAGCTCCCCAGGCTAACTGCAAATGTGAAATTTATGGGTCCCAAAAGGCGCGTGGACATCGCACGAAAGACAAATGTTAGCTGCCATATACTGGTAATTTAAATACCCTAACTAATCACACTTGAAAATAGATTAGTGCCAGTTTATTACAATCAAGATATCATTTTTCAAAATAAAAGAACTTTCCAATGAACTTTCAAATAAATAAATTCCTTTTGTCTTGAAATGTGTATCATGTTGCAAGATATAGTATCCCTTGAATCGACCATAAATAAATAAAACATTTTAAAACCATATTAATTGGGTAGCTAACATTTTATAATCATATACTCCAATACTACTTTTTCAATGTATTTACCCCTGATATTTTGAAATTTAAATGTATTGCAAAAGTTTTTTTTATTGACAATATATTTTGATATTTTAATTTGTATTCATAATTTATAGTTTTTGGACTCCTTTTGGTCGATATTAAATAAATAAATAGTTTAATAAAAAAGCTATGTAGCTAACATTTCATAGTAATATATTCAAGTCTACATTTTCAATTTAAAAACCCACAGATTATTTTAAACGTACAATATATATTTTATATTTAAATTTCTCATTCAAAATTTGAATTTTTTGACTCTCATTGGTCGTCATTAAATAAATAAATAATTAAGTAAAGATCAATTGTGTAGCTAATATATTTAAATATATATATATACATATATTTGTTTGCCATAACTGCATTTAACTAGATGTTACAAGCTGCATGCCATAACTGAAATGCCCACATGCAAGTTATGCAAATTTGATACCAGCATATGCAAACGAAAAGAAATGATTTCTTTTTGGCTTGCCGCATATTCATAAAGTGCTTTTTAATGGAGAGCAAGAGGTCCCAGCCTCAAATCTCGCAGATTTCTACTCTTTCCTCTGCAGCCAAGTCCAAATCCTAGAATGAATGCTGACAGGCGGCCAACCAGGAGGCGTCTGTCATTTATCGAAGTCTTTGCATGTCTTTGCATGCAGTTACAACATTTGATAAGCAAGAGAGAAAAAAACTTGAATGGCTCCACATTCGAGTGGAGCAGCTGGCTGGTCGATTGCTCATTCCTGGCCCAACTCCCATCGGAATTGGCATTGGCATTGGCATTTACTTGGCTTTGGGTTTGTGTTTTGCGTTCTGGGCTTTGGCCAAATCCGTTAATAAGCCATTTTGACAAATTGGATGATTGCCGTCTGCCTGGAATTGCGAGCAATGTGTGGAAAGTGTCTGTCTGTCTGTCTGTGTGATAATGTCATCGACTGCCAGTTGATCTGAAGAGTAATGAGCAGCGTTTAAGTCATTGATTGCCGCCTAAGACCTAAAGCCATATTTGTTTAGCTCCAGATGCGACTAAGTAATACCATAAACGTATCTTACAAAGCAAACTCATGTCAAAGCCTTGTCAGACTTGTGCGTGAATCAACACTTTATTGAATAAAAGAAAATGTTCGACAGTAAAGGCAGTATGAACGGCGTTTCTACTGAGCTGGTAGCCTTAGCTTTGGCTTGTGTTTTATAGAAAATGCTATAAATTGAAATGCAGATCTATTGTAGATGCCAAACCATGATCAAAACTGCCTAGGGTTCGAAAATCTGATCAGTTTTGACAAACTTATTGTAGAGTTATAGATACTAGCCTTATCTTTGGCCTTATCTTGGCTTGTGTTTCATAGAATATCGAAGGATCGAGAACGCTACTTATTTAAATGCAAATATATTATAGATGCCATGCCGTGATCAAAATCGGATCAGTTTTGACAAACTTATGGGAGTTTTAGATGTTTGAAGGATCATTTCTAAGATTAACGAGATTATACTGTACAACTTTTAAGCATTTAAGAAATGTTTCTTAAACTTATTTAAAACGTTGAAATGAAACACAAGCTATCAGATATTATGGTTTTTTTTTTTGTATTATTCGTTACACTTACATAAACTATTATAAAGTTTTTTTTAATCATATATTTGTAATAACAAAATGAGTTATAAATTCGTAAGGCAATCTTCTCTCTCACTCTCTCCCGCTCTCTCTCGCTCTCTCTCTCTCTGTCACTCTCTTTTTCTCTCTCTTTCCCTCACTAGATTACATCATATCACGATCATAGCACTTGATTGTATTATTGCACTCATCATCATGCACTTGCCGGAATACTAGAAATACAAATTGTAGAAAATTATAGATTATTTGGACTTTCTCTCTCTCTCTGTCTTACCATTCTTGGTATTGAAGCAGTTCCATAGGCTCAGCTGACACTGCCCTGGAAACTCGACAACGCATTTGCCATTGGTGGCACAAACGGGCAGCGCCTTCAGCGGACACTCGAAGTTGCATTTGCCCAGTTTCTGCAGCTCCCGTTGTCGCTCGATCAGCTGAGGCACTGCCTCATCGGATGCCAGCAGGCGAGCAGTCTGCTGGTTGGGCTTAACGGTGGTGATTTGCTCTTTTTGCTGCTGGCGCTCTTTGATCGCCTGATTGATGGCTTGGGGTATTTGCGTCTGCGCCTGTTGCATCACATGGCTGATGTGCTTGACCTTGTCGCCAATGTCCAGCGGCGCCTGGCCGGGCAGTGAGACCACAATCTGCGACACCGGCGGCATCACTACTTTGTTGTTGTGGCCCCCAACGGCAGCAGCAGCAGCAGCAGCAGCAGCTGGCTGCCATGTGGCTGTGGACTCATGATTTATCACCAGCGGCACCTTCGGCCGCTCAACGTGTGGCGGCAGCAAATCCAAGTGTGGCACATCCACTGCTCCTCCACTGCCAACTGCAACCTGTGGCACGTGGCCAGTTAGCGTTGTTGCGGTTTGTTTGGTCGGTTCGTGTGGCTTCTGCTCCAGCACTTGATTGATGTGATTGGTTATCAGGGTTTGCACGTGCGCGGGCAGCTCGATGGGCAGCTGCGGGTACTGTTGCTCCGGCTTGTCCAGCTCCACGGCCTGTGTCAGGGACAGAAGGGCTGCAGCGGAGTATATTTTATTCATCAGTAATATTTTTCCAGTTTTACTTGTTATTTGGGATAGTAATCACAATTTTACATCTTTTTTAAAAGATCTTCATGTAAAATAACAACTTCTTAAACAGGTCTTCAGCTAAGACATTCAAACACTCTTCTGGGATTCGAGCCCGGACTCTCTTTTAGTTACATTATCCCTCACAACTCACCAAATATCCACACAGCTCTCATATTGTCTCTTGAGTTACACTTAGTATCCACAGAATCCACTTATGTTCCACACTTCACTGCACAACGTTTGGCAACGTTCTGTAACGCTTTCCCTCACAGCTCCCAGTTTTTATACAATCCCAAAAGCCGATCAAATGTCCGTTGTGTTTGAATCGAGTTAAAGATTTGTCATAAGCACTTTTATCTCTTTAATGCACTTTTTATGATAATTTAATTTATTGTGCCCAGTGTTTGCGCTCTCTGGAAGGAACTGGTTTCGTTCTGTCTGAACAGTCGGCTGACTGAGCAGAAATTGAGTAAATTATATCTGATTTTGCATTAATCGCTTCCTTATATAATATTATGGATGATATTTATATATAATATATATATATGTTTGACACCTCTGATTGGGGCCTGGCAATTGGCAAAGCTTTTGTTCGTTGCTTAATTGATTATATAAATAATTCAAGGCAGATTAATGTAATGTAATACAATTTAGACTGTGCAAATATAAATAAATAATTTCTATAAATTTTTAAAAATAAACTAAGTTTATTGGCATACACTTAGGTGCTTAATTCCAAATTTCGAAGAGCATATTTATAGACTCAGCCTAAAAGTATGCTTTATAGCCCGGAAATAGTTACCTATTCAAATTTTACAATTCATTGCAACTAAATACATCTTAATTTGAATTTGAATATATTTGTGTATCATTATTTAAATTTCAAAAAGAAAACTACAAACACAGTATTTTTAGCTTTATACAAAAGCCACAAAATATGCAAATTTCCCACGGGACTAAAGCGACAAAAACAAAAGGTTTTATTTTTGGCAGGCATACAATAAATGACAGTCGCAAAGATGATGATGATGATGATGATGATGACTGCAGTTTTGCATATTTTGTTGTCAGGTGCTAAAGTAAAGGATTATGTGAACCAGCCAAAAATGTTGTCAATGCCAATGCGACAAAAATTCTGTTATAAAAGCATTTGAGGCGCCTCACAAAATCAACAGTTAAACAGTTGCTGCACACGCAGCAAGGTTAAAACAACAACTACAACAACAACAACCAAGTCCAAATCGTCTGCAAACATGACTCAACTTTCGCTGCTCTGTCTATGTAAGTTTTGCAGCCACTGTGTAAAAGTGCTGCCCATCAACAATGCTTGCACTGTGGGTCGAGCACTGATAGAAGTGTGGCAAAAGCATGATGAAATAAAATACTAAACATAAAACATATAACAAGACAGACTAAGTCCACTAAGTCAGCATATTCATAATACTAAGCTGACACCTATAGCAATACGGGCTTAAAAGTGGATACTAAATTTGTCTCTAAGTTAACAGGATTCAATGCTCTCTCCTTCTTATTTATTAATATTACAAATTTTGTTCTTCACTTACAGTCTTCGTTGCGTTTGTCGCTGCCAGCGCCAGTGTGCTACCTGTTAAGCGCAATCACCTGCCGGCGGTCAATCAGCATGGCAATGTTGTCTATCTGGATGAGTTGATCAATCCGGTGCCCAATAACTGTGATTTCGCCTGCACGGATCAGGATATTGAGGTCTGCGCCCACAATGGCCAGTGTCTGCAGATGTTCACTAGTCGCTGCACTATGGCCGCCTACAATTGCCGTAATCCGCAGAAGCGCTTCAATATTGTCGAGAACTATCGCTGTACAAAGGGTCATCAACCACTGTGCAGCAAGGAAGAGCGCAAAGATCTGGGCTTGACGCTTTGAAATGCGTGTAAATTCGATTTGGAAGTTGGCTGGCGTTAAGTCAAATCACATTGAACATAAACACAATAAATATTGCATTGCTTACACACAACTATTGCATTTTATATTATTATTAAGAATTATAGCAGAGAAATAACACACAAGCACAAACAATTTTTACTTTTCACCTTACACTTGTTTTCAACACAAGAAACAAGCAAACACAAAGAAAGAAGCCGCGCAACAGAAACTTTTTTGCATGCTCGCTGAGTTTGCCGAAAACATGTGTTTCGTTTTGCTTTGCGTTTACTTTTCTTTCAGAAGTTGCTTATTCCGTTAGTCCATTGAAGGTAGGCATTCAACATGCGTTGCACACACATACACATGCATGATGAGTGAAAGAGATAACGACAGCAGTCTGCAATGCATGACTTTGTTTGCTTTGCAAAAGCATTTTGCAGTTATGTGAAAAAATGCTTTGCCAAGCAACAACAAAAGCGCGCGCAGCTTTCGTACTTGTAAGCAGATCAAGCAATGTAGCGAAACGAAATCTCGCTCTCTCTCTCTCTCTCTCTCTCTCTGCTATCTTTAAGTATTTGTCTTATTCGCCTTTGAATCGTCTATTTGCTTGCGTCTGTCTTGCAATAGAGGGACAGCGTGTAAGAAGAGCATAACGTCGTGCTTCTTCTTTGCATAGCCCCATACAATGGGAAATTAAATCTTAAATAACTTCTGTGTTTGTTGTCCGATCGCTGTGAAGTTTTTGGTCGTTAAAATATGTGACATACAGCATCGCAATCAAGCATACCTTCTAGACTTTATAACTATGGAATCGAAGGCCTTACATAATTTGATATTGCACATAATTACTTAATTTCTTTCACATCTTAGTTCTTGTATTTATTATAGTAATAACATTTATGAGAGAAAGTACACTTAATTGAATACTTTTCCCCAATTCACATCTTGAGGTCCTCGGCACGGCAGCGACGAGCGCATCGGCCCATCATACAGATATTCTCATCGACTGCACGGAAGGCCAAATCGCGATGCTTACAGTTGAAAGTGTCCATGACGCACTGATTGGGAAACTCATGGATGCAGATGCCATTGTGGGCGCAGATGGGCATCAGCTCAAGCTTGGTGCACAGCTGATCGCAGCTCTCAGCGGGAGTGGGCGGAATGGGCATCGGTGTGGGCGGGCCAGTGGTTGGAATGCTGGCCAATAGCAGCTGATGACAGTTCTTGGAGCCCACGCGTCTGGGGGAGGTGGTTGTCTGGGCTGGAGCAACAACCACAGTTTGCACCTCGGAGCTGGCACTTGGCATTCCAGGATTGGGCAGGCCAGGATTTGGAATGCCAGGATTGGGCATGCCAGGAGTGGGAATGCCAGGATTGGGCATGCCACGATTTTCGATGCCAGGATTGGGCAGGCCAGAATTTGGAATGCCAGGATTGGGCATGCCAGGAGTAGGAATGCCAGGATTGGGCATGCCACGATTTTCGATGCCAGGATTGGGCAGGCCAGGATTTGGAATGCCAGGATTGGGCATGCCACGATTTTCGATGCCAGGATTGGGCAGGCCAGGATTTGGAATGCCAGGATTGGGCATGCCAGGAGTAGGAATGCCAGGATTAGGCATGCCACGATTTTCGATGCCAGGATTAGGCATGCCAGGAGTAGGAATACCAGGGTTGGGCATGCCATGATTGGGTACACCAGGATTCTCCGTTGCCACAATAGCTCTCATACTGCGCACCTTGACCAGCGGCACCTGAACTGACGGCGGCACCAGCACCTCATCCTTCACCACCTTGCCTGGCTTCACCTCCACCACACGGGCCACTTCCGGCTGATCCTTGGTCACAACGGGCTTTCCATTGGACAGCAACGGCACTTGGACTGTAACACGGCCGATTTCTGTATTTGGCATCACCTGCGCTGTAGCAAATGCGGAGCACAGCAGCACTACAAAGAGTTGATTAGGGATTAGCAAGCAGATGGCAGATGGAGACAGGAGTACTCACCTGTGGCCAAAGTAAAAGGAGCTTGCCCATCTTGTGACTTGAACTTCTTGGTCTTCTGTGTCCTGAACTGGGTCTTGGCATTGGCTTTTATACGATCTGAAACAAGAGCCGGCTTTATCAACCGGTTACAGATGCGGCAGGCAACAGCTGGATTGGGATGACTACGTAATATTCCAGAACCGGTCTCGTTAAAGCTTTCCTCAATAAATCCAGCAATTATGGTTATTGTTTTTGGGTGGGTTTTTGGCACTTCATTAAGCATTCTTTAGTGTTGGTGTTTTTTTTTTTGTTTATAAAATTCTTTTTATTATTTTTAGTAATATTGCTTACACTTCCTTGGTGTAAATTACATTTAAGCTCTATGTTATTAGACATAGACGTACATTTAGTTATAATATAATGGACTTCTTTTTAGTGTTATCTACAAGCTTAAGACTCTTGATTTTCTGCGTTTTGCAACACTCTTCTAGCAAAAAAAATGTCTTGAGACTTTTAAAAATCATTTAAGGCATCAAATATTTTGATTAGCATTTTAAAACTTTTAAAATTAGTTTTGATTTATATGTATGTAAAAGAGTTGACCACTTTGAGTTCTGTTTTAAGTTATCGTTATCGTTATCGTTGAGTTTAAGTCTACAGTTTTAGGGCTCGTTTGCAGGCACTGTCAAATCTAACGGATGCTCTACAGTATCGATCCCTAAACCTTTGCACATTACGTCCATCGTTTAAGTTTACATATATATGTATAAGTATTATGTAGTTCAGTTATTTAACGTTAGTTTTATATTCGCTTCCATATATATTTCGTTTAAGATTATCATTTTTATGTTCGGCCATCAATTCATTTGCTTTCTTACATCGAGCTAACTAAAACTCCAACTACATATCCTGGGGATTGTCCATACCATAAACGCAAATTTTTGATAGGTTTCTTTTCGATCTGGATATAGTATATAGGCAGCTCAAAGGACTTTGTGGAGTTCTTAAGTTTAGAGTATTGAAATGAAGAGAAATTAGAGGACAGACTATATAATTTGGATAAAAGTTGAAGTAAAAGATTTATGTAGACATTTCAAAGGCATAGGTTCTACAAAAGACAGGCACATTAATATAAGATATTATTTAAAAAGGTTCCACAAATATCCTAATCGCCGCCCATTACTAAAATATATAATTAACAGAGTTGAAATGATGTATTATCAAATATTTTAACGGTACTCGGACCAGTTCTCTATGCCTATACTCATATACACACATCATATACATAGTAATTATCAATTCTAGTATATTCATAAATAATGTGGGTTTTAAAAGGTGTATAATCTTAAGAGCTAATAATCGTTATATATAATATCTTCAAGGCTCAACAACAGTACGAAAACTATAAACAATTTGCTGGGTTAAACGTTTCTTTTTTTGACAATAATAATTTTTTTTTTTCTATTTTACAAACACGAAAATTTTTTACAAAACGAATAGTTAAAAGAAAAGGTTGACGAAAAATACATGATTAGAAAATTTCAACTAATTTCACACTTAATTTGTAGTTCTGTTCTCTTTTGTGTTGTTCGGTTTAAAAACTACAATAAATTGTTATAAAATAAATTATTACTTAAATTGTATACATAAATATATGGGATAGCTTAAAATCGACTTTAAAGTAGTTAATTAGTTAGTTTTATGTTTTGAGTTTATGTTAGGATGCCCAGATAACTGTAAAGTCTCAGGATTTCTATTTCATCTTGTTTTGTTCTTCTATTTGCGCTCCATGGGCTTGACTTCGAGCAGCTGGGGATAGTTCTCCACGATGTTCAGTAGGATCGTATCAATATAATGCTTTAAACGCACATTTTCATCTTCCTTTTCCTGGAAGGCCTGCTGCAGCTGTAAATGTATAAGAAACCGATTAGTTAAATACTTCTTAATGTTTGCTAATAGTAACACAGAAACAGGCATGAATGAAACCATAATTTGTATACTTATGTATATATACAAGGTGAAAGTGATGAAGTTTGATGATCTTGTTAGAAGCCAATGTAACCACAATAATTTTGTTGAATTTAGCATTAAACTTTTGTACAAAGTGCCGAAAAATAATAAATGTTAAAGAAGAACGTCAACCACAACCAGACGACAGTGGCTGTCAAACTGCAGCACATGCACAGCGGCTCCCAAACCGTGTTTTGTGTGATTTTCTTAGTTTTTGTTGGTGGATAAGCATTACCTGACTTAAGGATGCTAATGTGGCTGAATCCACAGAATCCTGTAATACAATAAATACAATATAAATATGTGTTGTGATATAGAATAACGACGAAATGCGAAACGGGGGGCAGCAGGACTCTCAAACTGTGCGGCAATTACAAAGCGAAACTGTGCGTGGGCGGCATATTTGACAAATGCATTGTGTTGTGTTGTGGGCGTGGCAAATGGTACAAATTGAAAGCATAGCAAGCACAGTGGGACAGAGCAACAAATAACAGGGTATGCCAAACACACACCTGAGCTTGCGACATCTCCTCCAGCTCCTGGGCGAGATTATTGAGTGTGCCACTCAACAGATGACGACCCTGCTCCACGCCATTGGTCAGCATGGTGGCCTGATTCGTCAGCATGGTTGCCTGCAGCTCCTCGTTCTGCTCCTCGAGTGCTGTAAGCGAGAAATTGATAGAGATTAGCAAAAAGATAACTGATTTTGACCAGTGCTGTCAACTCTGTATCAATTTGTGGACACACTGGTGTGCAGTGTTGGTCAACGCGTACACTGTACACCAAACTGGCAGTTGCTATGCGCAGAAAAGTGGCAACTGGCTCACATTGAAACTTACAGCGATTCTTTTGACGCATCTCCTCCAGCTCCTGATGCAGCTCCTCCAGTCTTATGCTCTCCGGCGATGTGGTGGGCATGGCCCGCGCCCCATTCTCCTCGCGGGCACGCTGCAGTTCACGACTCAGCTCGAGCATTAGCTCCTCGGTGGATCTCTTCTCCTGCTCGTAGCCGCGCAACGTTAGCAGCTGCTCATCGTACTCCTGCTGCAGGGCGGCAATCTGATCGCGTGCCAGCTCCAGCTGCTCCTCGGTGCGATGCAAATCGTTGGCCTGTTTATCGCACAAGACACGCAATCGTTGCGCCTCATCGCGCAGTGCATTCGCCTCGATCTCGGTGGCTTTGATCTTCATCTGGCAGTTCTCGTTCTGCAGCGAGGCTTCGCGCTCCACACGGGCCAAGATTTCGCGATGCCGCTTCTGCTCCTCGGCCAGACGCTCCTCGGCGCGCAGTTCCGACTGTGAAAGCGAATGATATTTAGAGTATGGCTAAGATTTACAGTGCCTGTCAAGAGTGGCGCACTCACCTCTCTGTACTGCTCCTCGAGCATGTGATAGCGCGCCTGGAGCACCGCATATTCAGTCTTGGTGCGCGTCGTACGATCCTCGGCTATGTTTTGCGTATCGGACAGATCATCCACCTTGCGCTGCAGCAGCTCCAGCTGAAAGAGAGTGAGTGAAAACAAACGAGATTGCCCATGTTAGTTGGAATGTCTTTTTAATTGTGTGTATTTTTTATGTGTTGTTGTTGTTGTTGTTGCTGTTTGGCTACTAACACAATCGCTTTTCATGTGCCGCAAATCGTGGAGCAGCTCATTCACCAAGCGCACATCAGCCATGTGATTTTTTAAATACATTTGCATATATGCCGTTTGCTATATGCACATTACATTATCTGGGTCTCTCTCTCTCTATAGATGGCCCGTCTTTGCCTGTTGCACTCTGCTGCTGTGCTCATCCAAAATTCAAATTCAACAAATTTCTGTTTCAATTTGACTTCGAGCGTCTTTCAGCGTCGTCTTTGCTCATTTGCTTGCCCCAAACGACTGCAAACGCTGCCGGAGGCTGTATTTTTATTTGTTTTCGTTCAGCAACGCCAAAGAAGACAAAGTCTGTGGGCTGGCAACACTTAATTACACTGTGCAACAAATTCTTGGAAAATTATATATCACACAGAGCAACAATAACTGCCTCAGGCACAAATCAAATAGGTTACGATTTAATTAAAAAGAAACTCATATTCATTTTCTTATATTAGCCAGCGTTTTAATATATTGTAGACTTTACACTTCCAACACAATTCGTTTGTTGTACAGTGCTTCTAGGCTTGCCCAGCCCATATAAATTTCATAAATATTAAGCATACGCCCAGTGTATGTTTGTGTTTGTGTTTGGCTATAGACAACTTTGAAATAGGCACCCACAAATGATTGACGTTGCATTCGTTAACTATTTTTGGCAGACATGTGAAACCAAATTGCTGTTCAGTGTAATTATTGATGCATATATACACATACATATTTATATATACTATGCATATATGAAATCACTTGTCAGTTGTGTGCTCAGCTGGCGATAAGAAATGCTTAAGGCGGATGTTGCATGTGGAATACAGGGTAACTGATAGTCAACAAACGCTGATAGTTGCAGTTTCCTTTTCATTGTAAACAGTGTTGCACAAATTAATAATAAGCAATCAATGTTGCTCAAAGAAGCAAATAGTCTAGACTATTTAGATCTTATGATATAAACACTAAACGTTAAATAACTATTTGCCATCATATTTAAATAAGCAGCAACAGCTGTGCTTTGATATTTATGATCATATAATTAGAAAATTAGATGAAAAGGAAAACGAGATGCTTTTCTTTGCCCATATTCTCAAAGCTTTTCTCATTAGCACACATTTAGGTATTTATTTTTTCCTCTTTTGCTTACAAAAAGTCAAGTGAATAGTTCAATTGAATAAAATGCGCCGCATTTGCCATACAAATTGTGGGTGGCAGTGGCTCTCAAACTGTACGCAAAGGTTTCAATTAAGCTTAATTAACTGCAATTTGCGAGGGGGAGAGCGCAATGTAAATAATAACAAATACAAAACAGCAGCAGCTGAGCACAAAACGATTCTGACGTCAAAGCAACAAATACACGTATTCAGAGAGCTATATGGCGACTATATAGTATTTCAAACTGACTGATAGACGTGGACAAACAACGCGACGCGAGGTACGGAAGCGACTGAAATATATCTAGGAATGGGGCCCCGAAAATGACAACTAAACTATGTTGGCTGAGAGAGAGAGAGATAGAGTGAGAGAGAGAGAGAGAGAGAGAAGTAGAGAGTCAAAGTCTAGAGAGGCGGGGTCTCTGTTTTAGGGCCTCTACAGTCATATTTATACATATATATGTGTACAATGAACCATGCCAAAAACAAAATAACAAAAATTATAGTACGGCACAAAACTAGAATCTCATTCAAATTCTACAGAAAACAAAAGCAAAAACAAACACAAAAAATACCGTTGTCCAAAATAAACAAAAAATACGAGCCATAAAAAAAAGAAAGAGAAACAAGTAAGAGTGCTCTAGTCGGGACTGCCCGACTAGGAGATACCCTGAACCCAGTTCTGACATCCATTCATACTTGCCTAATAGTGTGCATACATACAAACACACACATACTGCAAGCAGTGCCTGCGGTTTAAGCAGTTATCTTGCTTTTTTCACTGAGCCCCACACAATGGAAAGTAAAATCTTAAATAACTTCTGTGTTTATTGTCCGATCTTTTTAAAATTTGTAGGACATAACATTGGCTATAAAATGTGTGACCAAACCAAATTGCAAGGTCATACCTACAAAAATGAGTTTTTTGAATTTTTGGGGGGATTGGGGGGTGGTATCCAAAAAGTGAAAAATTTGTTACATGTGTATGCTATGCGAGTTTATACATGCCAAATTAGGGGCCTCTAGCTATTATAACTTGTAAGTTATAGCCCAAAAACGCTAGTCTGAAATCGAAATTTATCGATAACTTTTGAATGGGTCGAGTTATCGATAAAATGAAATAAACTTGATCTGTCCCGGCACTACGAGAACTTATATTCCAAATATGAAGTCTCTAGCTCTTGTAGTCTCTGATATCCGCGTGTTCATACAGACAGACGGACGGACGGACGGACGGACAGACAGACAGACGGACATGGCTAAATCGACTTGGCTGTTGATACTGATCAAGAATATATATACTTTATATGGTCGGAGATGCTTCCTTATGCCTGTTACATACTTTTGCACAAAACCATAATACCCTTTTTACCCATTTTTAATGGGTTCAGGGTATAAAAATAACAAAAATCCAAGCAGACAAATTGAGTAACAAGTGCCGCTTGCTAAACAGGAAAGGAGTGTAAGAAAGAGAAAGAGAGAGAAAGGTAGAGAGAGAGAGAGAGAGAGAGAGGGAGCAATTAATGCTTAACTTTTTCTTGTCACTTTGGCTGAGGCCCATCAAAATGTCAGCAGGGTGACTTCCAGCAGGTCATTCCATTAAAGTGCGTGTAAAAATCGGAAACACTCTGTGAACATTTTTGTCATATTTTGACACAAGTTGGCAACTGGAAAGTTGCTGTGCGACAGGTGACATAATGAGGAAATACGTACTAATAGTAATAAGGAAAATGCATTAGCCCAGGCCGATGACATTTTCCGAAAGGGGATTGTGCTAAGAATTAGATTATGGCAGCGGAAAATTAGAAGATTGTTAGACAGTTTGACAGGTTTGAGACTCACTTAATTTCTAGTATTTTATAGACAAATTAATTTGGATTGAACTGACAATATGCTATTTCTATATTTGAAAAGCTTAGAATTATTTTGAATATTTAGCAACACTGTTCTACTCAATCTATATTATAAATAGTTTGAATATTTACCAACACTATTCAAGCTTGGCTAAAAATAACACAATGTCTGTTCTTTTCAATCAATATTAGTATTTAGTATTATTTTATATACAAATAATTTTAAGAAATTCCTAAACACAATACAATTTGAATAATAAAGCATTTATTGTTATTTGATTCATAGTTAGATCGCATTATCGACACTATTAGCAGCTCATAAACTTAACTTTCGACCACAGAGCCATTATAATCAACATTAGCTTTGACCTCAAATGATTCGAAAACAACGCTTGCAACACAATGATACCATTTGTTACATTTATCAAACTAGAGTCCGTTCCCATTACCATATACATATACATATATATCAGACATGAGACGCTAATAGTAAACAAAATGTACAACTTGGCATCCGTTTACGGGCTTATCGGACTTCCAGTGACCTCCAGCGATTGGGTGTCGAGAGAGTTGAGTTGAGTTGCGTTGAGAGTTTGGTAAGAATTCCAATAGTAGTTGTGCTCTTGATTAATCACATGCTTGTTTTCACAGCTGTATGCCCAATTAAGAGTACCCCAATGGTTTAGTACTCATGCATAAAACTGGCAAATTGCATCATGCAATTAGTTGCATGTCGAATCATTTGCAGCTAGGCTGTGCCCCATGGTGCACAGCAGCGTATGTTGCAAGACTGGGAATAGTAGATGTTGCCACTGCAGCTAGCCATATCTCCTCATTATATCCGATTCCAATTGCAATCGCATTAACGCATCAGCTCTTTTAGAAACTTAAGACGCTCGTGTTCTCATTTTACATTTACACTCAGTTACTTTCGTTGACACATTTTAACACACTAATCATCCGTTTGGTAGGGTTTTTTTTTGTTTCTTCTGGGCTCATTCATTCAGTTCGGCGTTCATTCATCAACACTCATTTCTCACATTCGTGTTCCATATATTTATGTTCGCTTTTTTTACGGCAGCTGATCTCATTTGACGCATTTCTCGAACGCTTCTAAAGATAATTGATGTGTTTTCTGTTTATTTTCGGCAGATGTTTGCAATTTATACAACAAAATATTCTCAAAAAAAAAAAGAAAAAAATAGAAAACTTTGTTTCTTTGTATTTTGCTTATTTGTAAGGTAAATATGTCAAGGAAATGCGAAAACAGTTTGAGAAGCATCAAATATAATAGAGCACTAAAGAAAAAACAAATTTTTAAATGAAACATTTGCGGAATTGTTTTATGAATGAAAAACAAGCATATTTTGTCAGCTTACCAACACTGTTTACTAGTATTTTCTAACTTTGTATTTGTAACAACAAATAAACATTATATTTACATTTAACCAACACTTTTCTCATTAATATTTGCCTTCTCAAAACTCACATCGTTTGTTTCCAGCATTTTAATTCTAGTAAAAATTTCACATGAATGTCTATTAGTTTGTATTGTTCCCAGAAACAAACCAGAGCTCGACTAAACCACCTGACTTAGCAGCAGCGCCTATTTATAGTAAACTGACATTATTGACATGCCACTGCATAGTATATAGAGGTTTCTAACTGACAAGCTGACATGCAAGCAGAACTAGCCCTGAACTTTTCTAAAATGCACAATTAAATTAGTTAAATTGGAATTGCAATCGGTCGGGTCGTATCATGTAATATTAAAGAAGCTTTTCGGGGTTAGATTGGTTTGTGGAAGCTTACTTGCTCATTGAAATTATCGCATATCTCGGCACTGAGGGATCCGTTCATTTTGCCAGAACCGTTAGTACCGTTAGCTGTTCCTCCGCCGTTTTCCTCGAAATCACAGAGCAATTTGTTCTTGAAGTTCTTCAGATTTTCCAATTTGAAGCCGTTGGTATTCGTATTGTTTGTTTTATTATTGAATTTGCTGGTCAACGTTTCCAAATTGTACACTTTATTATTGTTATTGTTGTTGTTATTCGATTCCAGACTATTGTTGTTCGTCTCGAGTTTGTTCTCGATGAAAACGAGCGAGCTGGGCTCCGAATCCGATGGCACAATATTCTCAAAATCAGCCGGATTGAGACTCAGGAACGTCTCCTGATCGATCAGTATGGGCTGCTTATCAAAGCCGGAATATTGCCCAGCCACGCCCACGCCCAGACTGTAGGCGTTGCACAGTGGATTCTGTGTGGAACTTGTGTTGAAATTCAAATTCAAATCCTCTAAACTATCGGCCGAGGAAAGCTTCTGACTAGCGTTTCGATCACTGCCAAATTTTACACAATTATTGTTGTTATTGTTGTTGTTGCTGCTGCTGCTGTTGTTGTTATTGTTGAGTGCGTTGTTCTTGTGATTAATTGGAGCTGCCGTGTTCACTGTGGGTCCCACAAATTCGAATTGGCCCGCCCACATATCATAGGCCAAGTCAATGCTATCGGGCTGACTGGCAGGTTGACTACTCATGATTTGTGTTTTATTTTCTTTCTTTTGGCTTAGTTTTTATTCAGTTGGAGGCGTGGCACTGGGCGTTGTATATATTCACACTTGTTGTGTTAGTTTAATTGCTTGTGGGTGTTGTTGTTGTTGCCAGCGGAAGACACTGTGTGTTTTCTTTCATTTAGTTTAATTTTTAAGGCACATTTTTTGGGGTCTTTTGTATTTTTCACATTTTTAATAATTTGTTGGGCACTTTTCTATGCATTGCTGCACACTATAAAATAAATATATACCTTTAGAAACTATTCGCTATATTATTACACGAGCTTTGTTATCAGTTTGTAAATTGTTTATAAATAATTTAAATGTTTTAGTCGACTTGTTTTATTAAAAGTTATTATAAACATTTGTTTTACATATTTCATTAAATATTTAAAATATTTTTTTCTTAAAATATGATCTCCGGCGGATACGCTTTGTGGTTGATTAAAAGTTGGCTTTTGGAAACTTTTGCAAAGAATTTTATCTACAGTTTATACACAGCCCATAAAACAATGAAAATCTCTTCTCTCTCACAGCAATTAGATGCCACTGACCAACTGGCAAGTGAAAAATTCTAGAAGTCCAAGCATTATAGAACACGCATATTTCCCTAATGAGTTCTTTCAACTCGAAAGCAAAAGCATAATCAACAATTGCTTGAAGTATTTTCTATTTTTTTTGTAATTTGTTCTAGAGCTGTAATTTAAACGATATTAGGCGCAAGATGAAAATCAAGCTCGAGGCTAAACAAATTGAAAGGTAAAACTGTTCCGGATTCCAAGTGCAGTGCAGCAGCTTCAGGGGGGACCACACCAGAAGAAGCACCACCAGCCCCACCAGCCCCACTAGCCCCACCAGCAGCAGCAGGCATCGCACAATATGAAGAAGAAAGCAAATAATCAAACAAAGGAAAAATGGCGAATGGCATTCAAAGAAGGTTTTTCTTCTGCAATATTTTGCAGGAAATGCGCGAGTGCGCAGGCAGACAAAACAAAAGTCATAAGATCTGCTCTTAGCCCCCTTTCCTGCCTTTGCCTTTGCCCCCCTTCTTCAGTCACGCCTCTTTCTACACGACTGAGTTTGGTCTGCGCTCTGTTTGGAGAGTCTTCTGTGTTTAATTTCCGACTTGAATTGATGAACTTCGTGCAGATAAAACAAGTAAGAATGCTCTAGTCGGGTTTGCTCGACTGGCAGATACCCTTAGTCCTCTCACATTCATTCATGCTAGCTTATCTAAGAAGTGAATTATTTGTTATATGTATATGCTTTTCGAGATTATACAAATTTGGTGACTCTAGCTCTTAAAACTTTTAAGTTATGGCCCAAAAACGCTAGTCTGAAATCGAAATGTATCGATAACTTTTAAACGGGCGAGCTATCGATAGTAAGAAATATACTTGATCTGTCCCGGGACTACGAGAACTTATATTCCAAATATGAAGTCTCTCGCTCTTATAGTATCTGATATCTGCGTGTTATACAGACAGACAGACAGTCGGTATGGCTAGATCGTCTCTTCTGTTGATACTGATCAAGAATATGTATAGTTTATGAAGTCGCAGCTGCTTCCTAATGCCTGTTACATACTGTTGCACAACTTCATTATACCCTTTCTACCCATTTTTAATGGGTTCAGGGTATAAAAAGCGCAAAAACTTCGCAAAGTCTTCGCCAAGTCTTTGCGAAGTCTTCTCAATCTTCTGCGCTGTTTAGTGGAGCATGCAATGCTGCAATTCTTGGCTTCACATTGCATAATATTCGTATATTCGCCCTCTGGGGGCTCATTGCTAGTTTTATTTAGCTAGCATTCTGCAGCTGTTTGCAAGCTGTTTTTCCAACATGCCATGAGATGATGATGATGATTCAATTCGAGAAATGGCAAAAATGTGTCATGCACATGAGTCTTTCAATTTTTAAATTGTTTATAATAAATTCGCATGAATCACATGGCGCGAAAATGAAGAGCAAGCCAGAGAAGAGCAGCCTTTCGGCTAGAGAATCGCACAATTGTGCATGTCAAATGGTTTTAAGTGGCGACCATAATAAATTTTAATTTATACTCTGCGCCGAAGATTTCGGGATGTGGATGCATAAATTGGGGCTAAGTAGTAAATTTTCGGAATTTGGCTCTTTGAGCATCATGACTAGTGCTGAAAGCAATACACAAAAGAAGGCATTCGCAAAATTACATTACTCAGTTTTATAATTACGTTTTTTTTTGTAAGTATTTCGTTTTTATTGCGTTAAGTCCAGTCCTCAACCAAAAGAAATCTATTACATTTTGATAGCTGATCTGTCATTTTTAGCTACTTGAACACTATCCATCTATTTAACACAATGTCAAGTGCTTTGCCCCCACTTGAGGACCGCAACAATCAACAACGACCACAAATCCCATTGATTTATGTAGTTTTTGTCAATGGACCATTACAGCAGCAATGACAACAACAACAACTACAACAACTTTCACCAGGTTGACCACTCGCAGCTGTAATAACAACAATTTAAACTCTGTCGCACATTTCTTGGCCAAGTTTTTTCCAGCGGTTTTCAATTTTGGTTTAAGCATTTCACGAGAAACGCGCATTAAATTAACTGCAAAAGTATGAAAAACAGGGTTTGGCCTTTGTTTTTCCATCAGATGCTGCTTTTATGGCCGACCATTTATAAACATGGGATAAATTCGATAAATCGGTGGCGTATGCGTGATATGCAATGCGATGAGCCGCAGACGTTTTTATGATCCGCTTATGCTTATGCATATTGATTTGTGGCTGCCACTTGACGCGTTGCAGATGCAGTTGTTGTTGTTGCAGTTGCAGTTGGGCTCGCTCACGATTTGAGACAATGGAAATTAAGTTAATGACGCACCTACAGAACGTGCAACGGCACGAAGTGAAAATGAAAATCATATTACCCCAAAATCATCATAATAATGATGTGATTTTGAGTTTTATTGTTTTTAGAGGTTGTTGCCCACGTCAAATAACTAAAAAGACATTGCCATGTGGACAACTTTTGCATGGGAGTTAGCCTATTGAATTAATGGCATTCCAATGTCTGTCAAAGTTGGTATAAAAGTCAAGTTTATTGTATTGTTTAGTCACAAACATGTGAAAGCATATCTAAAATGTTATTATTAATTCCATAATAAAATATATTTTAATTACAGTCAAGTGCAATTACTTAATTTATATACATGAATACAAACTCTAATTAAATTTACTTGAACTAATTAAAAGATTTGAAAACTATCAACGAAAATAAAATTGACAAATATAGAAACAAAATTTAATTTTAGAAAATTCAAAACAACAAAACAAGTACTGAAATCATTTGAAATATTTTGTATTATTGCTTTTACAGACATGTTTTTTTCCAATTGCTGCTGTAAGAAAACAATTGAATCGCTGGCTAAAGCAGATTCAGAGAGTCTAGAATGGATCGTTAGCAATTGTAGCAATTTGAAGGCACTGTCATAATCCACAGCTGTTCTACTTTCAAACTAGCTCTTCCAGGAAAGCAATTCAACAGCATTAGGCCCCCCAACATCCCCAATCCCCACATCCCCACCAAGTTCATCCATTTACACATAGTACATGCAATTTGCGCCAGTTGCTAACCTCATTGTCTGACAGTAGAACACATTTTTGCCATGTCCATTACACACAAAAGTCTTTGCGACGCCCACACGACGAGCCCTTTCAGAACTTGGCCAACACACACACACACACACACACACATAGTTGGCTAACCTCGTTTCTAAATGTGAAGGGAGACAGACAACAGATGTTTGCTGTCACACTGATCTCTCACCTTGCCTTTTGCATAATTTCTCAATGCAATTGCAGTGGCATGAAAAAAAAAAACAGCAGCAGCAAAAGAAACAACTCTAAATTGTGTAGTAATCATAGAAGTGGCAGCGATCTTCCTCTTTCATCTTCATTATATAAGCTTGAAGCAAGCTTGAAGAGCCAACAGAGCGTAAAATGATTTTTTTTCGCTGCCAATCTTCAAAGACAATTAGAATCGCAGCAACTTCTAGTGTTGTTTTTTTCGAGTGTAATGAAAGCAGTTTGCTTTTTTATTTTGCATGTCCGGCAGGGTCTGAGCTGTCCTCCCTGTCTCTATTTAAGTTGAGCGGCTTGGTTTCCATTCCCAACTAGTTTCTAATTACGCCAAATTCAATGCTCTGCTGCTCGCTAACCATGGAAATTACATTGTTCAGTCTACTTAGAAAAGAAAAACAACAGCAACACACACAGAAAATTTCAGCATTTAGCTTATCAGTAGTCGACTTTATATACTATATAGGTAAAGCGCCCTTGTCGCATCTAAGGTCAATTTTAGACGGTGTCAAGGGGCCAAAAAAAGCAGCAGGCAATGATTGATAATGCTATAGAATGTTTTTGGGTTTCTACAGGTCTTCAATGGAGTTGGTGGTAGAAAAATGTGTCAAACTAACTGCAGGTTTTACAGATGATCGATTACCCCAATATATTATGAGATTTAAATAGTTCAATAGAAAATGTAAATAGATAAATATGGTATATATGGTCAAAGCCAACTTCCAGTTGTCCGATCTGGCTGACTCCGACCAATGTGCTGTCCCTTTCAACAATAAGTCTCTGTGCAAAGTTTAATCGCGATAGCTCAAAATTCGAGGGACTAGTTTGCATACATACAGACAGACAGACAGACCGAAATGGCCAGATCAATTTGTTTTGTCATTCTAAGCATACTGGAGGCAACTTTTGTGGTCTCCGAAGCTTCCTTCTATGCATTATACACTTCAGCACAAAGTATTTGTAAGAAACCAATCAAACTAAACAGAACTGAAACTAAAGGTTCAAACAATTAAATTATTACAATTTTCCATTTATCACACACACTAAATCAAATAAAAAGCAAGTCTTAATTAAGTCGCCGCCTAAACTTTCTTTAGTTTGAATATTTAAAACTTTTTTTTCAACAATTTGCTCCCCATCTTTCAGTCAATAACAGCGAACAGTAGCAGCAAAAAAAGTGAATAAAAATATATCATTAGCTTTTGAAAATGATTTCCACAGCATATTTACATACAATTGCCTCCATAGGGGAACTGGCCCCCTCGAATTGGAGGAGAGTATCAGAGTGGGGGTGAGGGTGTGGGGGTGGCTACATAAAAAAACAGCAGCAAGCAGCTCATTAAATGCAAATTTTCTTTACAACAACCAAAATATAAAGCATATTTTGTGTGTTGAACAAAAGAGCTTCGAATATTTAGTTGAATCAATTTTGTTTTCGTTGCTTATGAGATTATTGAGTTTTCATTTTTATGGAATTTTAATTTGCATGTCAAGTGGACGCCAAATTGTATAAAACTTGCATTTTTCAAATCAATCACACAGATGAAAAGAATTTTGTTGAGGGTCCATTTGACTTTATTAATTAGGTGGAAGCTGTGCGCACTAGCAAACAAAATTGAATAAAAGTCCACGATTTAAATAAATATTTGTATATTAGATTTACGAGTTATTATTGTATTACGAATACACAACGTAAATAAACAAACCCGAAATATATAAATTCGACTACAACACGCGAAGCGCGAAAGGCGAACTAAATGCAAATAATTTCACGGACATTTTATAAAGTAAACTATAGCAAACACACAAACTGAGAGCGAACCACAGATAAAGACAGTGAGCGACAATGAGCGCGGGAGAGAGAGGAGAGAGAGAGAGAGAGAGAGAGAGAGCGCTGAGCAACACCCCCCGGCAATTCGGGCAGATCTTAAAAATAGTCAAACAAAACAACAAAGAAATCAACAATGATCTGCGCCCGCTTTTTGGCTCTGTCTGTCCTCTGGGGAGAACCTGGCTTCTCAATCAACAATTTGCCATATGTGCGCCATCAAATCGGGGGAACTGGGTGCTCATGAAAATACATACATATACATATACGGTCGACACATATGCTACAATATTTAACGAGGGCTGTTTCAAAAGCAGCAAGGCTACAATTGTTCTAAAAATCACTCGAAATCTTTTAAATGTTTTTGGAAAATGCATAGAATCGAAGGAGTGTTAATCAAGAATAAAGATAGCATAGTTTATTCAATGCGTTTAGCAATAAGAACTCTGGAAATGCCCAAAAAACATTTAGAGTCGGTTTTCAAACTATGAAAAGTGAAGATAGTAAGAGTAATATCTTCTTATCTAAATGAATCGATCATTTTTTAACAGAACGAGTTATCGATAAAATGAAACTAGCTTGATCTGCTCAGGGACTACGAGAACTTATATGCCAAATATATCTTCCGCGTGTTCATACTGACGGAAAGGTACAGGGACAGACCTACATACGGACAGACGCACAAACAGACGGAAATGGCTAGATCGAATCTTCTTATCTTCAATCATTCACAATTTCGATAGGCAAATACAGTAAGATTGCAGCTACATTTATACTTTTGCATACATATAATATCTAGCTACTTATAGAACTGCCCTCGCTCTTTTTGCTGCCTCTCGCGGCCAACGACAACGCATAATTATGAGGAATGCTTTGAGGCTCAACCCCCCCTAAACAAAACAAAACAAAAGCGCAAGTGAATAAGCGCGGACACGAACCATGTGAGTCGTCGGCAGCAACAACAACTATGGGAGCGGGACACAGATTGGAGAAGGAGCCACTCAACACTCTCCACTCTCCTCTGTCCTCTCTCCACGACAATCTTCTGTGCGTGTCATCGTGTGTTGATGTCATCTACGGAAGATAGCGATTTCCCTCCAGTTGCAAGAGAGCTCTGCTTATTGGCTTTATGTCTTTTGTTGCTTCTGGTTCCGGTTCTGTGTGTGTGTGTGCCGGTCGGTCATGTGCCGTTATAATGTTGCCTACTAATTGACTGCCTAATGAAAATTCCTAACAAAATTAACGGTAGGAAAAATGCTCGAGCAGAGAGAATCAAATACAAACAGAGAAAAAAGAAAATCTATTTCGAGTGAACTTGAAATTGTGCGTGATTTATGTGAAGGTTCTTCATTTATATTATATGTTTTTTATAGTACCCCTACACTTGAGAGAGGGATAGAGAGCAAAAAGTTGGGCTTGTTAATGCTAGAAACTTCCGTTTCTATTTACTTGAAATAAAGAACCGTTGGTACAGTTTTAATGATAAGTGGAAAGTGGAAAACTGATCGTCTTTAAGAGTGAACATTATTTAATAGGTTTTTTATGCAAATTTTTAAAAAACAGTATTTTGAAAGAAATCAACTTTAACTTGTAACATCTGTATATAATAATATTGATTTATAAACACATCTGCTCATTTAGTATGCTCAAGAGCCCTTTTATTCAACCACAAACTTCAATTTGAGATCAATCAAGCCATTTTCCGGCGTTGTTTTCGATTAGCCGGCTGAGTGCTCATTTACCGCTAGATCGAGCGAAGCACGTAAGGTTTTTGTTTTTTTTTTTACAACAGACGCCGCCGCAATTAGCGTCGTTTTGTGGCCGTCTCAATTTTCATATTGAATAATCGTTTAATGAGCCACTCACACACACTCACACACAAACACACACACTCACATACACACACTCACACACACACACATGCACAGAGTCAAAACACCTGCCAAACGTAACTGATAAACGCTCGTTAACTATTTTCTTTGTTTTTGGCAATTGGCAATCGATACAAATGTAGCCAGTTTTTATTTTAGTCGTTGCAAATTTAATTTACACTTGGCACATTTTCTTTGAGCACGAAAATTGATTGCACATTATTTAGCACCCACCACCAGCGCAAAGAGTAGGGAAAACCAACAACAACGGCCGTTGCAGCTGCAGTTGGCGTCTTTTGCATTTTCCAACCGAAAACAAAAAGACAACAACAACACAAAATGTTAAGCACGCTAAATACTAACAGAGAGCGAGAGGGAGAGAGCAAGAGAGCGGAACTCCCCAGCCAACGCGAGGCGGCCGTTTTTTCCGTTTCGTTATCGCGCTTCGTTCGTTGTGCACGCGGCAAGAGTTAAATGCAATCTGAGCGCAGAGCGTACGCTGAGCGGGCGAAGCATATCATAGAAGACATTGGCGGCATTAGCAGCGACGCCAGCAGCGACGTTGGCGCTCACAAAACTAAGCTAACTTGTAGTTGGGTGCCGCCGCTGACGTCGCAGTCGACGCTAGCGTCGCCGTCGCCGTCGCTTTGTTGCTGTACTACAGCCGAAAATGCGACTAATGCGACTTAGCAATAGACATTTTGTAGTGAGAAAGTGTAGCAAAGGTACAACAAAAGCAATCAGAATAAGAAGGAGGTAAAGGAGGGTGGGTGCATTAAATGCAGAATGTAGTTGCTGTTGTTGTGGCTGTTAAATGCTTGTTATGTTAAGCGAACTAGCAGAAAATGAACCAAACGAACTGTGATCATTTTAGGTTGGATAACAGAAGATGAATTAAGAAACTAGTTGAGCGTGTTACAAGTAAAACTATGCCAATTATAATATTTAAAAAATGTAAGAAATATTTTCTAATAAGAATAGAGCTTACGGAAGACATTCTGTGGCATAGAAACCGCACCGGAACTAATAAAACTGTGTTATTTGTAATATACTATTTTTATGAGCCCGCAAAGTTGTTATCAGGGAACCGGTTACTAAGCACCCTTGAGTGCCTCAACTTCTCGCCTAGTGTATTAGTACTTATCGAGTGGGTCTGTGAGCGTCGTCACAGCAACAAACCAAACAAACTAAATTTGTATACAAAGAAGAAACCAAAATAAATGAAATGCAAATAAATGACCGCATGCAATCGAAATTGCAATCTTATTGGCTATTTTTACTCTAGGCGGTAAGGTCGGACTCTGGGTTCAGGCAGCTATGTACATTTGTTTGCCATTTATTAAACAATGTACATAAAAGTACGCCAAATGTTTGACTAATCAATGTAAATAACAACAAATACCACTTGGAAAAACTGCCGACAAACGCAGGCAATAATAATCGTAAGAACAATAAGAGTAAAGTTTCACAATATCTTGGATTTGCAGAGGTGCTATATATATGTACTTATATACAGTAAAAAAGTTTATGTATGTGTTTTAGTGCAAACGCAAATATGCAGATAAGCAAATGATAAAAGCTGCTAAAGAGCTGTGGAGCTGGTTCTTTGTATCTGCAGATAAGTAAATGCGAACTAGTTCATTAAGTGTTGCTTATGCTTATGCTACGAAAAAACCACAATTTGAAATACGATTATAAAAAACCATGTAATCATTAGCAATTACAATTAAATTCAATAAAATACAAATTGTATAGGCTAAAACCACATTCTCTTAAAGCCTAAAAGAGAAAGACAAGTTAACCCACAGCTAACTAATATTCCATCTCTTGGTATCACTTCCTTTATAATTGTAAATGTTAAGAGTTCAACGTGATTTCATTTGCACGTAGGCCGTAATTGTTGACTCTCCCCTGGCAACTGTCTCATTATTTATAATAAATTATTGTACAAAAACAAGCAACTAGCCAAAGTTGGTGAGTTTTCGGTGCGGCAAGTGCGGCGAACTAGTTGACTATTAATGTAAGGCCCGTTTGCCTTGTACAACCTTGCAAAAAAAAAAGACCATAGCGAAATAAAAACAAGTGGGAAAGGATTATCTTCGACGTGCCGAAGATTTTATACTCTTTTCGAACCTTTAGACAATTTTCACTCTGCTAACTGCAGCACTTTCATCTGTAAAAATTGATATCATATGATATCAATTTGAATTGAAATATTAAATTTATTTCCAGTTGTATGGCAGTTTTGAAGATATAGTAATCCGGTCCGGCCGGCTCCGATCAATGTGATGTATATTTGAATAATATGTATCTGTGCAAAGCTTCATCGCGATAGCTTTGAAAACATGGGATTTATGGCCAAAACCGACTTCCAGTTGTATGGCAGCTATAAGATATAGTGGTCCGACCCAGCCGGCTCAAACTAATGTGATTTCTCTTTGAATAATAAGTATATGTGCAAAGTTTCATCGCGATAGATTAAAAAACATGGGATATATGGCCAAAACCGACTTCGAGTTGTATGGCAGCTATAAGATATAGTGGTCCGATCTGGCCGGCTCCGACCAATGTGCTGTCCCCTGGAATAATAAGTCTCTGTGCAAAGTTTTATCGCGATAGCTCAAAAACTGAGGGACTAGTTTGCATACATACAGACAGACAGACAGACCGAAATGGCCAGATCAATTTGTTTTGTCATTCTAAGCATGCTGGAGGCAACTTTTGTGGTCTCCGATGCTTCCTTCTATGCATTATACACTTCAGCACAAACTTAATATACTATTTTCTTCGAAAAGAGTATAAAAAGAAGAAAAGCGCAAAAAGAGGCTTAAAAGCAACAACAACAACAAGCACAAGTCGCAGTCCAAATATGACGTAATAAGCTAAAAGCAGGCGTAGGATTTTTTAGCTGCCGTTGTTGTTGTTGTTGTTATAGTTGTTGCTGTTGGCCAACGGAGTCGAGTGCCACGCCCTCGCTTCAAGCAACGCCTCGTGTGGGAAATCAACAGCAACTACCAACAACAACAACTACAACATAAACGTAAACGTAACGTAAACATTTTATGGCCAATTCTTTTTTTTTGTTTTTTGCGATGTTTTGGCTCTGATAGGCAAACAGTTCTTTGGGCCCATAGGTTCGTTCGCAGGTGTTGGTAGCCATTGTCTGACACTTACCCAGCAGCAAAAACTTAGATAATAAACTCGTGTGATATATGTACTTATAAGTAAGTGTGTTGGTTGCTATTGTTCTTGTTGCTTACCTGCAAGTAAAAGAGAAGAAGATAATGTTAAATTAGTATTTAATATCACATAGCGAAATGTCAAAGGTATTTTTGGGTTAGATGGTAAAGTAAAATGTAAGCGATTGGATCATTTATAGACCTTTAAGATATTGATGTAGATTATATGTAACACAAGCCAATAGATTGGCAAAATCACCTAAAACTCCCATAACTTGTTCAAAACCTATCCGATTTTGTTTTGTTTTGATCATTGCTAGTGCTCCTTTCTGAATCTGCGTTTAAATTTCAAGCAGTTTCGAATTTTCGATTCTTTATAAAACATAAAGCATAAATAGTCCTTAGAAATGTGGTGAAAAACATTCAAAACTACCATAACATAACGAATTTCTGTACATTTTTCATTCTACATAACTGAATACATTACATTTGCCCAGTCATAATTTTCCGCATTTAAACGTAAACGTTTCTTTCTTGATCGCATTTGCATTAATTATAATAATTGCAACATTTTATGCCACAATTCGTTGCGTTCCACGTCGCGTGGGTTTCTTTTTTCCCAACTGGGTCAACGTCACATTTGGGTTAAAAATCGATTTTCGTTTATGATTTTACTGCTTTGTGTTTTACTGACTGTCTCACAATTTGTCTTTCTCAACTTTGCTTTATGCTCTTTATATGCTCTTTATGGTTGTGTGGGCAGGTGCCAGAAAATTGTTTAATCGATATGATGGAAGACCAAGCAATTTGTTGTTGTCCTATTAGAGTAGCAGCACTCTCAGAATGATTTGTTTCTTTAGGGATTACCTGTGGTATGGTAAGAAACAGGTGGCGGCATATGAAAGATGCTCAACTCAAATGGGAAAGTTATTAAAAATTTTAGGAAAATCAAACCAATTATTCATTAACCATATCCAAAATGAGTTCACATGGGAAAACAATAGAATTTCATCTTTGGGAAGTGCAAAGATTATGAAGAACTTTCAAATCTAATTGGTATTCTCAATTGAATTATATATTCTGCCCATTTTCACCTTTCTTTTTTTTTGTGGTACTCCCATTAAAGTTTTCAGAAAGCCATAAAACACCAACAGAAGCTGTTAAATGAAAACTTTTCACACATTTCACCTTGGACCAGCAGTGCCCAACAGCCCAACAGCGAACCCCATCAAAAGCTGGTCAAAAGGTTTCCATGGGAATGGTCAACACATCTGTTATTTTTTTTTTGGGCGCCCTTTCTGGCTAATTGTCAATGCTCTGTTTGGCCTGTCAAACAGGTGAAAAGTGAAAAGCATAGCGCACATAAAGAACCCAAGCAAAGGTGTGTTAAGCATTCCGAACCATTTAATTAGCTAAGGTCAGTTGGCTTTGCTGTTTATCAAATGCGGAAGAAGCTGAACAAGTGAGGTTTTTTCTATAACGCGCCCAAATTGCATAAGTTCCCCTCCTTTATTTCTGCACAGTGTCTCAAGTATCTCAAGTAAGATCTCTGCTCCCACAACTCTCTTCTTCTTCTTCCTCTTCTTCTTCCCAGGCCGCCAGACAACAACCAGATGGCAATCTGTGTCATGTGTGGGGGACGCACTTATGCAATTATAACTGTAGGCATTCGAGTATGTAAAATACAAACAAGCGGCGTAGAAGAAAAACAATGGCAATTGCAATTTGTTCAATTGTCAGAGATCTTTCGGCATTTAAGTGGAGTATCTCCACTCTTGCAATCGCTGACGACATTTTATCGCCACAAATGTTGCCACAGCCAGCTAAATTTGGTGGGTAATGCAATTTTGCTTCTTCTTGCAGCTATTGAATATATTTGGGTTTACCAATTATTCTGTAATAAGCTAAACAAAATCGATTGAAATGAAAAGATTGCATCGAATTCCAATTGGAAACTATTTAAAATGCTAATTAAATTAATAGAACATAAAAATTGATTTTGTTTCATGGTTAAAGTAAGTAGATATTGCATATTTTTCGCCTTAAACCTTTGATATACATTGCAAAATTATAATAATTTCTGCAAAAGTATAATAATTAAACAAAACTGCCAAATTTAACACACGATTAATTGATTATAATCTATTTTTACTATGTCTTACTAAATAGTTTGACAAATAAAGAAAAACTCAAGTAATTAACATTTTTGCCATTGTTTGTGGTTCGTGTCTTGGCTAGGCGCTGTAGGTCAGTGCCAGTTGGTGCATGCAAATGCTAAACGTAATTTCCACATCTCAAAAGTCTAGACCTAATTCTTGTAACTAACTCTTTGCTCCCATTTCTTTGCAATTAAACTGCAACTTGTTTTCTCTCGTTGTTGTTTTGCATTTCCCTATCAATTAATACCTTTTGGCCCGCTTACACTTTTTCGCTCATTTCGTATGCAACGCCAAGTTTCACACAACAATCAACGGCGCCCTTTCGCATTGCAAATGATCAGCCCCAAAGTCTGCCCCCACTGCCCCAATCCCCCCTGTCTGAGTACTAAGTACTCTGTAGCTCCTGCTCAGCGCCTGCTGTGGCATTTCCGTTTCCCGTTTGGCCTGTTGCATAAAAGAACAATCAAAGGTCTTCCAAATGATTTGTACGTGATATTTTTGCGCAAAATTTCTGCCATTTTCTCTCACTTGCTTCTTGTTTTTTCCTGCGTTGAGGTCTCGTTTGGAATTTTCATCTGCGCACCTTTCATTTTCCATTCACTGTCGTTACTTTTGTTGTTGTCGTTACTCCTTTTATTTGCGTTTGGTAAATTTACAAATAATTACGCGCAACGGCAACAACAGCAAAAGCAGCAGCAACTCGGAGCGACAGGTAAAAACAATTTACAATTTACAATTTACACCTGTCGCTTAACCAACTCACAACAATTTGCATAACAACAGAATTTCTTTAACGATTCACAACAATTAAAGCCACCCTGACCGGATATCTCTGATGGCAAGTGAATTTTGCCAGAATTATATTATTTATTTTCGTTTTGTAAGCCCAGAAAGTTGCTTATTACTTTAATATATTCCACAAGAGAACTTAACTTGAGCAGTCAAATAAACAAAATAGCCATAAGAATTTAACATTGAGTAATTATGAGCAACAATATTTACGTTTTAAGTGAAATTAATAACTTCTTAACAGCTGTGATTAATGTTAAGCAGCTTCAACAAATTTAAGGGCTTAATCTAATAGCATTTAGATAATTTATGATTTCAAGGAGTTTCTTTATTTAATTTTAGTAGAGAAAGCGGTAATATTTAATTTTAACAGTGTCATTTACAGTGTGATTTACAGTAGCTAGTTCTGTTAACTAACAGTGAACAACAAATTATGTTATTGCAAACAGTTTTAACAGCGCTGATTGTGAATGAATGAATTTTTAAGTACTTAAAAGACATTCAATGTGAGGGTCTTAATGTTAATTCTATTTTATTCATTATTATTTAACAAGTAAATATTGTAAATAAACTTAAAAAGTGCAGTAGCTGAATGGTATTTAAAAGGTAGTTTAACAATCGCTATATTTGTGAAATGTTAAAAGATTCAATCTCATATTAAAGGTAGATAGTTGTAATATAGATTGTATATTTCTACAAACAACTTTAAATAGTGTTAAATGGTAGATCATTAAATAGGGGAAAATTTATCGTTTAATGATGAAGCAGCCGGAGAAAAAACCGCTTGTAAATTGCATTATGAACTGTCGACCTCTTTGGCACTAAGCCCGATTGCCCAGCGGTCGAACAAATTGGCCAAAGTAGTAAACTTCCCGTGAAGAGTTTCACAAAAATGGCCAAAATGCGAAATGTTGGAGTCGGAGTCGAATTGCAATGACCTTGAGGCGCCGCACTCTGAATCTCTTTTCTAGCCGAGGCCAATTTACCAGTTGCTGCACTTTGCTTTATATAACAACAAAGCTGGCAAAAGCAAAAGCAAAAGTTTCACCTGGCTGCGGCTAACAAACAATCAAAGGCGAGGGAAAAACACGTTTGTGAATTTGTAGCGGGCGAATTCGAGTGAAAAGTCGCCGTCGCAGTTGCAGTTGCCAAATTGAAGAAAAAGTTGAGTAAATTGGAATTTGGCGTTAATGAATGTAGCTTTAGCAATCTCTGTCATCGGTTTTGTCATCGTCTGGTCAAGTGCAAATTCGGCTTCTCATCGAAAACGATCAGCGCTCGATTTCAAAGAGACATTGAAACCAAGCAATCGTTTCTGCCATATCATTTTTGTGACGTTGCATATTTCGGCAGGGATTTAACATTAATTTGTTTGGTAACGGTTTGTGCAAGAAAATTGCAAAAGAATTCAATGTTGGACTTGGGCAACGAAAGAGAAATCAAATGCTTTAGGTTTTCATCTCAATTGCCTTTGCATAGTTTTCAAAATCGCTTCTTTTTTTTTAAATTAACAAAATTTATTTTTTTGGACTTACCCTATAGTCGTAATCATGACGATTCTCCAAGCTTATATCGCTATACATATCTTCCGTTGTATCACAGTTGGAGCTACGACCGGATGAGTTGAAACTCGATGATCTGTAGAGTTGGCTGCAAGTGAATTGAGTTGCAATCAGTTACGAGTTGTATTCAAATTTGAAAAGTCTATTTCTTAATATATGGTTGACATTTGTTTGATACTCTACTGCAAATCTATTGTGAATTTAATTTTTGATATTGCCAGCGGTTTATGTCTGCACTAAGCCCAGAGCTTTCACAGCGCAACACTCAGTGCAGACACAAACCACACTAGTGTAAATTGCAATGCGTACCAAACTGTGTTTAGCCAAGACACTGACAAATGAATCTCGCGCTCGGGCTGCCAAACTGTGAATGTAAAATTGTGACTGCCAAACTGTATGCGTTAATGCCGAATTTCAATTCAAACCAAAATACGTAAGTTGTATTCATATTGTGTGAGGCATTATCTTTTAATCTGAAGCATTTAAGATAACCATATGAAAACTTACCTGGCTAAGGCATTGGAACTTATCTGCCTGCGGCCGGAACTGAAATAAATTGAGAGAAATGTGCAAAATTTAGTATCAAATAATAGATTTAAGAATTGCTTTAAACAAATACCAATACTATTTAATCTAATGATTTATGTATTACAAATGCTTTTTAGTCGAAGCCCCACCAACTGAATTTCTATAAATTGATGCAAATAAACTATAAACTATCTGGCATTGAATAAATAGCAAAAGAAACAAATGAAAAGCAAACACGTGATGAAGAAAGGGAAAACCGAAGCGAAACAACAACAAAAACAAAAACCGATGAAAACAATGGCCACCCACGCAATAGATTGACGTCTACAACAACAACAACAACAAAAGAGAAGCAGGTAAAAACAACAACAACAACAACAATAACAATGGAAAGCAAATGCAGGCAAGAAACTGTAACAACAAAAGCAAACAAAACGTCAAAGGCAAAATAATTGCGACGAAAATAACTAAAATTAACTTGTAAAAGTGAAGAAAAAAAATAGAAATAAAAACAACATGGAAAATGTGTAAAGTGCATTTAGAGAAAATGTGTCAAATGTGGAAATATATTTGTTTGCATTTGCAGGTGTGTGTGGAAAACTTGTCAAGTGAAAATTGGGTGCAGCCCAGAGAGAAAGAAAATTTGGTAAATGTTTGACAATAATTTGGAAAACAAAACAAACTTTTTAAATGCAAAAAGTGTTCAGTTTGTTAGAAAACTGCAAACAAATTTAATTGTGAAAATGCAAATTATGTTTTGCGGTTTTGTTTGCACTTGAAAATGAAATGGAAAATAGTTTACGCTTATGAATTTTGTTGATAAGCAAAACCACAAGCGTTTTTTAATTAGTTTTTATTTTGCAGTCTAATTGAAAGGCAAAAAACTAAAGCAACAACATTTTTAAAAAATACTATCTACACAACAAATTAAATATATCTCTTTTTATGGGGCTCGGTCTCAGCCTCGACAGCTGCAGACCCCCTCTTAGAAAAGTGAACTCATTAACCCACTTTGCAGTTGCGCTAGAAATAAAACTGTCTCATCTGGTTTATGAGTTATTTTAAGCAAGGCTATAAAATACTAAAGCAAAAACTGCAAACACCAATGCAAATTAGCAAAGTTTTTCCAAATTCAGTTATATACAACTCTAAAGATCCTCAAAATAACAAGACTGCTCTAGGCGAGAGTGCCCGACTGGCAGATACCCTGAGTCCAGTTCTAACACGCTTTCATAGTTACATATATGTGTATATAAACGCTGCAAGCAGTGCAAGCAGTTTACATACTTCTTCAATAACTTCTGGGTTTTTTTTTGTGCGATCTTTGTGCAATTTGTTGGGCATCAAATATACAAGCAACAGTGTGAGCAAACCAAATTTGCAAGGTCATATCTTCAAATATGAGTGTTTTATACACTTATATGCCAAATATGAAGTATCTGGGTCTTGTAGTCTCTGATATCTGCGTGTTAGACAGACAGACAGACGGATACAGCTAATCAAGACTATATACACTTTATGCCTACTACATACTATTGCAAAACATTAATATACCATTTTTTTTGCCCATTTTTAGTGCGTTCAGGGTATAAAAAGTTGCTATAAATATGTTAGCAAACTTTTTGTATGCTCAAAAGCAAAAAACTGGCAACGCGAAAATAGTCCAAAGTGTTGTTGGGGTAGACCAACAATTTTAATATGCTACCAAGTTGCGCAATTTGTGCAGCAATTTGCAGTATAATAAACAGCTGAGAGAAACTAGAGGGGGCAAAACACACACATATCGGTTGATACCCTGTAATCAAATGTATAGGGTGATATTATGCTAAATGAATTCAAACTATAGAGAAGAGCACATCGGTTTTGTGTAAAAGTTGATACCCTATAGTAAAGTGGATAGGGTTATATCTTATGATATATCAACTGAAATATAAAGGAAAATGTATATAATATTTTACACTTTACTTAAGCAATTCCATCAAGCCTCATTTGCCATTGCAGGGTATAAAAACAACTGCGAATCATCAAAGTAATTTTGAAAGAAAAACCCCAACAACAAAAAACACATTTGTGCGGTTGGCTTTGAGTTTCGGTTCAGTGGCTGGCATTTTATTGATGCAAATTGAAATTGGCATTAGATCGCAGCAGACATTATGGCCAAATGTGGCGGCAGGTGTAAATCAAAGTGTGTTGTTTAGAATGTGGCATGCAACACATGCAACTCAAATGAGCCACTTGAAACAGCTGCAACAGAAATTGGCAACTAATTCAAATACGCCAAACTTAAAAAACAAATACAAAAAACCAACTTATCAAAGCGTCGCTCGCATTAAAGTTCATAAAAATTTTATAAAATAAACAACAAATCACACACAACTGACAGTTAATTATAAAAACGATCAAGGTAATGACATGTAATCAACAAAAAAACAACGCCAACAAAGCTTAAAAAATCTGTTTAAATAAAATATGATTAAGGTCGCGTTTGTTGCTTTACTATTTTTATTATTATTATTATGTTGTTTTAAACACTTTTTTGGACTGCTCGTAATCAATTGAAATATGAATATTTGGGCAGCTGTGCAGCTTTTATAAATATAAGTAGGTAACCTTGATTCCACAATATTTGGGTTCTGTTTAATTAAAAAAAAAAAGTTTGTACGCCGGAAATTGCGGCTACTTTTATTTTTTTATGCTATCCAATTAATAAGCATGTTTTACGCATTCAAGTCTCTTAAACTCTCTTTCTCTTTACTTTATTGCTGTCTTCGCTTTTGACATATGACAAAATTTGCAAAAATAATGTAGAAAAATGCTGGTTTAACAACACGAAGCTTAAATGCTCTAACAAAATCGGAAAGCTTACTTAATGATTTCTCTGATAACTTTCAAAAGGGATAAAAGGGTAACAAACTTTTTTGGTGCTTCAATTAAAAATACTAAAAAGCAGCTAAAGTTATGTTTCCATTTGAAATATAGAGCGGAAATCATCTAGGTATTAAAAATCTAAAGCAATAGTCTTTGAATTAAACTATTTATAGAACACAAGACTTATAAAATGTATGGGCAACTAAAAACTGCAAAAATAAATTAAATATTATTATGCTTGTTTCACTTGCTCATTTGGATTACTTCCAACTAACTTAAGCAGTATGACTATAGTAAAACAGTATGACTATAGTTTGTTTACTAGTTTAACTAACTGTTTTTCTAGTGTGCTTAGTTTGTTTGCCAGTTTTTCTAAACAAATCTTTACATCTATACAAACTGTATAGAGAAAATTCGACTAAAGTTATTACATCAGAGAATAGAGAGACAACAAACGACAAAACTGTCAAAGGCCGTACACCTGTTGAATGGAACTTACTACTCCTCCTCCTCCTCCTCCGTACTCCTCCTCCTCTATTCCCCCACCTGGTTCATCCCATAGAAATTCTGTTAGGCGCACGCTCATTGCGAACCTTGCCCGCTTTTCCGCTTTTCCTCTGTTGTGTTCCGCTTGGCTTGCAGTTGACAACTTTGTTTAGGGTATAGAAATTTATAAAAATAATATCTATATACACTTTTTGCATGTTTTGCTTGCTAAATGACATAACTAGAAAGTACATTTGAATATTTATAGTGTATGCTATTTGAAAGAGAGTTCATTGCTCTGCTTAAGTTTTATATAGCTAAAACAACTGATGTTAGAAATCTTTGTCATGGGAGAAGAAAAAAAAAAGAGACTCAAGTTTGAGTTGTATTTGTTTTGTGAAAATTGTGAGCAAAAACCAAAAAGATTATCTTTGTCATAAAACGCAGCAAACCCATCTAAATTTTACTTCGTAGTCATAAATCTATAGGGAAATGTCAACTATTCACTACATACACATTATTTTTAGACCGCGCCTTAAAAAGCATGAAAGCAACTTTCCTAGTTGAATTTTTCAAATGCACAATGCAGTAAAATGAGCTTTTCACCTGTACAAAAGAAAAACAATTCACTTGTATACTCAAACGGTACTCACAAACATTCAAGATGGCCATAATGCCATTAAAATAGCCAAGTTTCCCAGGGCATTTAATGAACTACTTCTCAAGACTTGAAAGGCGTGTTTAGACTGCCCATCCTTTGGCAATCGGAATATTACGGCAAGCAAAGCAACTAAACACGAATTACAAGCCAAAAAAGTAACTGTAAGCAGCACTTTTGAGAAGCATTCAGGCGTTCACAGTTTGCACCTACTTCAAGTGAAAACTTCCGATATGATTAGCCCCAAATGTGGGTCAATCAGCAGACAGTTAAGTTAGTCAGGTGTTGGATTTTGCATAATTTGCACTGAGATTGATTGATTGACTTGAGCATTTGGGGATGGGCAACAAGCAAAGCATCAAGGCAGCGAAATATGAAAAATAAACAAGTCGACTCAAAGACGAAGTCGTAATAAGAAATAACAAATAACTGGCAGCTTTGTTAAAGTTCCATTGTCTGCTTTGAATTTTAAAGCAGCGAAGTTCAAGAAACTCGCTGATTATTTAATTTGGTGTGTCTGTTTACCCCTCTACTCACTTCTTTTATAATCTCCTCCCGTAAAGTTTATAGCTGAAGAAGAAGTATATTCGTAATTTAGTTGGAATCGTTAAGACTTTCGTCTGCTGCTGCTGCTGCTCGCACATTTTGACTGCTTGAACTTTTACTTTATTTGCTACTACTGGGCAACAGGTAATAACAAGTGCCACAAAACAGGTAACAAGGCAAGAGCAAAAGAGGAGGGGATGGGGATGGGGGACATCTTTTGTGAAACGCGACCCTTTGTCAGGTGACTGAAACACGATTTTAATTAACAGCTTGCTGTTAAAATGACGCATACGACATGGTCGCAGCTATGATTTAGGGATACACTTTGGCATTGATTGCAGTTCTCGAAGTAATTAACAAGTGCATGTAGAATATATATAATATATATATATATATATACAGTTATATAATGAATAAATAGCTAACAAGCTAGACTATTTGCTTACTAGAAAATAGACAGTTAATAGAAAAATAAATATATATTTGGGTATTGTATTAGCAAAAGATAATCAAAAGAATGCAAGTTCCTATAAATTATAGAAAATAACTTTGCATACATAAATGAAGGTAAAATGAAAGCAGTGCAAGTTAAATAATTAACAAAGATCAACTGTCAAATGAAATATGTACATTTAATAGATAGAAAAATAAATATATTATTGGGTATTGAATTACCAAAATATAAATTGATATATTTTAAGATGAAAATAGCAGAGCTTTGGCAGGGCATGATATAAAAGCAGTGCAAGGTAAGTAAATAAAAAGATGAACTATAAAATCTAGAATTTAAGACGACCTTGACTATTTTGCTATTTGAAAAATTATGTTTATCAATTTGGTTAATAAAATAATTATTATTATAAATGGTTGTGTAAATTCTGCCACTCAAACAAGACTCTGGACGCTATTACCTTTCGCAATTACCTATGTGAAGTATAAAACATTTATAACGAACTCTGTCCGTTGCCCCTTCTCTGCCTTCTAAACTGTCTAAATGGTCAAGCTTTGTAACAGTTTTATGCACGACTCAAAGATTTTTGTCATGCTACATTTGATTTGGATAGGTAACAAAAAAAAACTCCAAATGAGCGGGTCAAGACATGTTGCGATTGTGCGATTTCTAAAGAAACATATATACATATACCAGTTTCATATATATAGCAATAATAATAAGTGCTTATTTAGCTGAGTCACAGTTTGTTGTCAGAGAGGCGAAAGTGTATATATTTTGTGTGTTTATGTGGGTGTCGACTGTCATTGTGGGTGTTGTTTCTTAAGAACTAATACATTTAACATTTAACAATGCTTTACATGACAATTAGGTGCAACAAACAGCAAAAACCACAAAAACATTAAGTATACGCACATTTTTCGCAAATGACTGCGGTCATAGGGAAAATATTCATAGTATTCATCATCCATATGAAGTTTGTTGCTTTCGTCGAAGTTGTATTGTCTGATATTAGGTTTATACTTTCAGCTTAACTCATTTGCTTATCGCTTTGGCCATAGGCCGCATTGCCTTCAACTTTGCTTTGTTTAAGCTTTGATAAGATAAGTTAATTGCCTTTAGCTGCTTAAAGGTAACTTCATTGAATTACGTGTGTGTTTACATTTTAACAAGACACTTTTTACACTAAACAACACACGTTTGCTTTAGTCAATTATGCCAATTTATTGTTGCCATTCACACTTGTTTCACAATTTACACTCGAGTGTCAAATTTCGCCAATTTTCAAATTTTATTTCAGATGTTTTCAACTGCAGTTTTCCAAGCCAAATTTTATAAGCTTGTGGAGAAGCAACAACATAAAGCATAATTCAATTTTAGACACACTTTCGCAATGGACTGGCCACACTTCACTTTTCATTACAAATCACAAGACAGCAACAACAATAAAAGCAGTAAACAACAATTGCATTTGCTTTATGGCTAATATATGATAGACATGCGCTTTTCATTTCAGCTTTTCTTAGCTCTGATAACGTCGTTAAATAGCGCCTCAGAAAGCGAAAATGAAAACGAAATCCAAATGAGAAATGAAAAATGAAAATCCAAATGCGCTTTTGCTGCTGCTGCTGCTGGCCAACTAGCAATGAAATTGTGCACCAACTGTTAACCGACTTTTATGGCTGCTTAAGTGTAATTAAGGCTATAAAACGATTTGATTTTGATTGATGCACAGGGTGTTTGCCATGCACAACAAAGACAAAGACAAGCTATTGTGTATATGTGTATATATGAGTCTCTGTCTCTTTTTAACTGTATGCAGGCAGCCCTAGTTGGCTTAGAGAACCCATCAGTTATAGCAGTTAACAACTGCAGTCGAACAACGTGAACTCGAGAGAAAATCTACAAACGATTTTCTCTACATAACTCAAATTTCTATTGAAGATTTTGTTTGACAATGAGTTATATTATAAAAAAAAAATTAAATTGATTTCAATTCTTCGTTTGGTTTATGTATTTGGAAAATTAAAAAAAGACTGTTCATACTTATAGTGTAGACTGTTTACTAATGTCTTTTTAATGCGCAATTCATTTCGTAATACATAAAAAATACTCTCATATTTCTATTGAAGATTATGTTTGACAAAAAAAATCGAAAAATGATTTCAATTCTAAATTGGGTTTATGTATTTGGAAAAAAGTTTTATCCATACTTATTGGGTATACTGTTTGGTAATGTCTTTTTTAAAGCGTAATACATTTCGTAATACATAAAAAATACTCTCATATTTCTATTGGAGATTATGTTTGACAAAAAAAAGAAAAATGATTTCAATTCTAAATTTGGTTTATGTATTTGGAAAATTAAATTAATACATTTCGTAATACATAAAAAATACTCGCTGCTAGGGCAGCCAAACACAATGCAAGTATCTTTTGTTTGAGTTAAAGAAGTTCGACTGTATTTAATTAGAAGAAAACTATAAACATGCGCTTGCCTAGATTTTTGATTTTGATTACGAGTCTGATAAAAGGGCGTGGGCAATGCATCAGGTCACGTATGTGTGTGTGTGTGTGTGTGTTAGGTATACTCTCTGTGTGTCTATAGCTAAGACTCTGAGGTGTTCATCAGTGTTCGTCATTTGTTGTTGACGCTTGTTGCACTCATTAAGGCGTGACGACGTAAATTACCAAAGTGTAAACTACAAACAGCAACAGAAACAAGCGCAACAACAACGACTTTATAACAATAACACATAGTAAAGACGAAAGCGAAATTTATGACCAAAAAAATTGCTTAAAATATATATTTATTCGCACTCATCAGACGGCAAAAGCTGCACAAATATTTCGCATACGCCGCGTTGTCTGATGTTTGATGTCTGCCGTCTGTCTGCCGACTTTCACATACTTATTTCTATGCCGCTGCGGAATTTTGTGTAGATTTTTATAATGCCCTACCGGAACCGGAGTGTGGCGATTCGGATGCGATTCGGATGTTAAACAACACACAACAGACAGCAGACAACCGAACCGACACACTGTGCAAAATCTGCTGCAAATTGGAACTCAAACCGAAATAATATAAACAAAATGCGAACCGCACGCGTTTGCAGTTAGTTTCGAACTGAAAATCAACGCAAAATGCGAACCGAGTGCGATCTAAAGGCGGCTAACAAACAGGTTCGACGCAACCAACGAAAAAGAAGGAGAAAAAAACCAAAGCCAACAACAATAGCCAAAGAGAGGGAAGGAGGCAACAACAACAACAACAACAACAAGACAGCTGGCCTGGCAAAACATAACAAACAAAACGTTGGCCAAGTGTAAAAGAGAGGAACAGACAGCAGAAGAGAGAGCGAAACTATTTGATAGGGAGCGCAGCGCAGCGTTGCCAGATAGTTTGAAAGGTATTCACCAAGGGCTGTTGAGGTGAATATGAGAAGTCGTTTATTCATGAATTTAAAATACTTATGCAAAGCATCCAAGGAAATTATTATTCCGCTAAGTAATGCATTATAAACACATTTACGTTTGCTAGAATATTGATAAAGGTAAAGAATTATATTTTATGTAAATTATAGCATATTTATAGCTGTAATAATACAGTTAAAAACGGAAAACATGTATAATGAGTATATATATTCATTGTAAAGGCCTTTCATGTTAATAACAGAATAGTTATTGCTGAAAAATTGCAATTAAAAACAGTCAAACCAATACTGATTATATTAATTTGGTTTTTTTTAAACATTTTACAAACTGCGCTGGGTATTTTCGTATACCAAATAGCAAATAAATGAATGCATATACAGATAATATATATATTTAAATATATTTTAGTACATAGTTTCAGAGGCAGTTAGAAAACAGACAATAAGATTAGTAGTAATGAAATTAATCAGCAAATTATTTAATTAAATATTGTCAATTTGAGTATTTCCAATGAATTTCTACACTCATCGAACAAGTGCAACTTAATTCGCCCAATCTGGCAGCACTCTAAGCAAACTTACTTTGCATTCTAACAAAAGTGCTGCCCTGCACTTGCAACATGTTCGCTTGCAACATGTTTGCAGGCAGCAGCCGAAAAAAAAGAACAACCTGGCCAAGACAAATAATGCAGCTAAAATGGAATAGTTTCATACGTTCAATAATTCCAAGTAACTTTTTTGGCTGCCAAATTGTCGCTGACACTTTGCCAAACGGTAAATAGTGAAGTTGCCAAAAAAAAGCCAACTGTAAAACGTGGGCCAATTACTTCAGCTGAAGCTGCCAATTAGCATTGAATGCAGTCTGCTGCTGGCCATAATTAAGCAGCTACCTTAAGCCAAATGGCCGGAACTTAAGCGACACTATAAACACTATAATTATATATGTATGCTCTTTGATTTGTGTGTGTGTGTGAATGCATAACAAAGTTGGAATGGAGTACTAGATAAATATTTGCTTATGATTACATTCAAAGTTTCCATTTCTTAAAAATCAACAAATAAAAAATTTAAATAAATCAAAATAAGTAATAAAAAAAACTTGACTACTTCTATTTATATAGCTGCTTTAAGTACCGACTTTCCCCTTTAAGAGACAATTGTTCTCTATAGTTTTTTAGCTGCACTTGAAAACTGACTTTGATGAATGCAACAGAAATGTTAATTTTTCCCAGGCAACAAAAAAACAAAGACATTTGCATGACAAATTAAAGCTGGGTAAGAAAGAGTTGGCTTTGGGTCTGGGTCTGGGAATAAGTGGATGCAATGGCCGGAAAGTCAAGCCAAGATGCAGCCAGCAACAATTTACGAGGCACTTGCATGAAGGTTAAACCTTAACTGATTGCACACTGTGCAATCTCTAATTAGTGTGCATTTCTCACTGCTAATTGCAGTTCTGTTGGCCAGGAAAGCTCTGCAGCGTTTTGGGTCAATTGTCGCTTGACAAAAGATACCAATTGCGGCCTAAATTCTGATGAGAAGATGAAAACTAAGAGTTAACAGAATTGCCGCAAGAACAAAACCCGTTTACATACCCTCTCTATCTCTCTCTCTCGCTCTCTTTCTTTGTTGCTCGCTCTCTCTCTTCTCTCTGTTGGCCGTTGTGCGCATTCCAATGGCATGACAACCCCAGCGAAAATAATGCAAAAAGTCAGCAAAACTTGTAAGCCAAGTCAAGCCGAACCGAAGACCAACTCTTGAGGCTCGAGTCGACTACCTTCAACCTTTTCACTTGGAACCGCATCCAAAAGCAGATGAACAACTTCAGCTACGTACTTTATATGAGGGCCAGAAGCAGCAGCTAGTGACACAAACGTTAACTGCAAAATGCAGACAGCCAAACAGAAACAGAAACAGGAAGCAGCCAAGTGGTAAACAAAAAGCTGGCCACAAGGAAAACCCAAGTTTATCCAGAACTGAGAGAAAATCTTACAAATTATGCGACTATAATCTGTTATCTGTAGCAATTAATCTGTACAGTTTATTTGCTGCCATGAACAAGACTATTAAATGACAGAAGAAAAAATCTGCCTAGCTGGTAAGAATAAGAATGTCTGAGAGCCAAAACAAAAGCATAAATATTAGTTGTTTTTTTTGTGTATGCCAAAAGCAGCAAACATTTATGAAATTTATGAAATTACTTGTACGTTGTGAATGTACTTGAACAAAATTGAATAGAAGTGCGCCAAACAATTGAAATTTATCGAGACTAAAAGACAGATAAGCTGAGAAAGATTTAGAACTAATGGAATATATCAAAACAGAGCTAATGCATTGTTTGATAAGTTTATATATGTTTATACAAGAAATACTAAATATTTGGTGTGGATATTTACAAAACCTTAAATTCATTGCATATTAAAAATAATGTGTATAAATGTAATGCAAATAAAGTAAGCCATAACCAAATGAACAACAAATTTAATGAAGGCGAACCAAAGCAACCAAAATGAATAAGTAAACTCATAAATATGAGAAAAATATAATGTTGCTTACTGTCTCATGGAGCCCCAACGACGCTGGGATAAACTATCGGGATTGCTGCAAAGAATATGATATGATATATATATATTATGAGTATCAATTAAAAAAAGCAGGGCATATGTAAGAATTTCAAATGTGGAAGCCTAAAAGATGGTACTTGAAAATAAGTTAAGTTCGCTAAAGAAATAAATGCAGAAGATTTGTATACACTGAACCCATTCATAAGGGTAAAAAGGGTATAATGAAGTTATGCAACAGTATGTAACATGCATTTTTGAAGGTATGACCTTGCAATATGGTTTGATTACACATTTTATTGCCATTTTTATGTCCAACAAATTTCAATAAGATCGGACAATAAACACTGAATTTGTTTAAGATTAAGCTTTCCATAGAGTAGGGATCAAGCTGCTTAAACTGCTTGCACTGCTTGCAACATGTGTGTTTGTATAAGTGTACACTAAAGCACTCTTTCTTGTTACTACTATAATTGCTGTCTAAGCAATAAATATATTAATTTAATCTAACTATCCAAAATGAAATACGAATAATACTTGCTGTCTTTGATATAGGGTATACTAAAGAAGTATAATATAATACTGGCTAGCATACTAAAATTCTATTTAATTCTCTCATTTCGTATTAGAAAATGCCATTTTATGATTTTTTGTTTAAATACTTGAATTGAAATAAGCCCAACTTATTCTTAGTGCTGAGACATAAGTATAGTATAACATTATTCTCTTATATAACTTTGCACATTAATATAATTTGTTCAATTGGCATAACTACGAATATTTAGCATTGTTTTAATATACCATGGTCAATGATCAAATCACAGCCCATATACGGTATAATTTAAGAGAGTATGCTCAGGTGAATCTTCAGTTCACCACAGCACAACACAACACACCTCGCTCTCAATCGCAGTATGGTGAGTTCGTTGCTGAACATAAGCGGAAACAATGAGCGCTCTCTGATCGCGCACTGACTGCCTTACAAGCCAACTGCGATTTCGACTGACTGGCACGCATGAATCACGGCCCAAAACGACAGCGACGAACACTGGGCTTAGAAAAACTGGTTTTACACATGCATGTGTGTGTGCGTGTGTGTGTGTGAGTGTGTATGCACATTTGTGTTGTATATGTATGTACACACCGAGAGTTATACAAAGAAAAGGTTAAATATTCAAATAGTTGTACAAACAAAACTAAAAACAGTCGCACAGAAACGTGTTCAACAGATGCGTTAGACACTTGTGACTGGATGGTCAAACTGGTCATCTTTTTTATGGGCATTACGTCAAAGGCGCGTCGATTATGTGCGCAAAATGACACAGACAGCATAAATTTCTACTGCACTCAAGCTTTCCATATCTAATTGCCGATCGTCTGGCCATATATGGTCTCTATATGAGACTCGAGACTTGGCATGACTATGCCCACTTGTTGTTGTTGCTATTACCTTGTAGGTGTGCGTCTCAGGCTGCGTCTGGCCCAATTGTCGCGCGGCATAATGTTGAGCTCCTCATCGCTGCAGTAATAACAATAGACAATAGGTTAATAACAATCAGAGTGTTTGTGTGTGTGTGTAGTGCATAAATAAGAAAAGCTTACTCCTTGGGCGAGGATGAGACAACATGTGGCGCCAGCTCGAGTTCAATGCCAGCGCTGTCATTCAAATTGTTATTGCCATCATTCGAGTGGCCACTGTGGTCGTGTGTGGAGCCATTGATGCCATTGATGCCGTTGCTCACACTCAGATTGTTGTTGTTGTTGTTGCCGCTGTTGTTGTTGTTGTTGGCAGTGTTGTTGTGATTGTTACTGCTAGTATTGCTGTTGTTGTTGTTGTTGTTGTTGTTGCCCTGTGCTGCGCTGGCTGCCTGCCGCAACTGAGCACTGTACTCGTTCTCGCCATAGCCCTCAAAGGATTCGCCATCAGACAGCGAGGAGCATTGCGATTTGGCCACGCCCGCTGTGGAGATAAAGCAAGTTTAGCGAAAGTCTGGCAATATAGTATATATATAGTATTAGACTTACCTGTGCTGGAGGGCGGACTGCTGGGCGTTGGGCTGCTGTCGCCGGAAATGGTTTCGGCATAGAGAAAATTGTTAGTGCTGGCTTTGATCGCTGCATTGCTGTTGGGCAATTGAATCCGTGGCATCGGCGCCATCTTGCCAAAGCCTGCAATGAAAAATGTAATAAGTTACTTACAATTGTCGAACAACAACACAATGTGGCAAACAGGTCAATAGGACAGCTAATTGAGCTTCGACATGCAATCGACGAAGAAGCCACAAAAATGCAGCGCAATGCAATTGTTCAAACTGAAGTGAAAGGCTTTCTTTGTTTTCCTGTACATTCCATTTGTATTATTGTTTAGAGTTCAACTTTCGTTTTTTAGTAGACCTTCTTTTAGATTTTAGCTCTTGATTTATAGTTATATATTTAAATTTATTTTATTAAAGCTACTTCAACTGAATGTCTTTTTGGTTACTTTTTCAACCTATTCAAAACATATAAAAGAAAATGTTTTCAAGTCGAGGTAAACTCAATAATATGCACTAAATACTGTCAGATTATTGGTAAGTTCAGCTCTTAATATTGAAATAGTTTAATATGATATTTAAAGCTCTTATAACTTTTAAGTTATGTTCCCAAAAACGCTGGTACAATCGAAATTTATCGATAACTTTGGAACGGGACTATGAGAACTTATATTCCATATATGAATTATCTAGCTCTTATATACAGACGGACTGACAGTCATTGTTAATGAGTTCAGGGTATATAAAGAAATATTTTATTTAGCTACACAATGATTTTTCAATTTGAATATATAATATTTGGTTTTGTAAATTCTGTGCTCTCTGCCAATTTGCGTATAATATTTTTATCAGTTTCTGCAAACAAATATTATGAAACTCGAGTCCAAAATATCAACTATCGCTTTCGAAATTATATATTTTGTGCAATCGCAATTCCCAAAACGACAATAATAAATAACAAAAAAAAAACTGCAACAGGTGCAACACTCTATACATTGGCGTCACTAGTAGACCATAAAAATAGAGAAAACAAAATAAAACCGAACGGAAGTGGTCAACCAAAAGCGTAACAAGTAACCCAAATGGGTCGAGGTTTGTTGTGGTCACTTTCCGGCTGGACTTGCTCAGATATTATATTTAAACAACAACAAAAAAACAACTCCCTCTTCCTCTCCCCAAGCCGCAATTAGTTTGTCAATAGCTAGGCGACATTTCCAGCAAACAATTTGTAAGCCTGCGTAATTACTTTATAATTGTTGTTGGTTTTGCTTCCCTATCATTTAGAGGGACAGAAGTTTACCTAGTTTTTCTTTCTTTTCTTTTTTGGGTACACGCTTTCGTTTCGTAGAGCGGAGGAAGCAAAATCTATAAAAAATATTAAGTACAATGGGCCTTTTGTGTGTATAGTTGATTGTTGATTAGAAGTTTTGCTGTTGATTGATAGATATGTCAGGGCCATGAGTTGAGGTTATTTCCTCTAAGTAGGTCAGTTTACTTATTGGACATGTGAGATTTGACTTATTAAAGCATAAAGGTATGCTAATCTTTGGTAAATATAACTAATAAGCTTACTGTAATTAATAGTAAGATCTATTCTGTCTATGGAAATATATAAAAATATACTCCAAATATAGCTTTCTTTCTTCACTCTTTATCACCGTTATCTGCTTGCACATAACTTTCCTCTTTGCATCAGTATCCAACTGGAACCCCCACAAACTCAATATCAATCTCAATCCCAATCGCAACCTCAACCTCAAACCCAAGCTGAACTTCATCGCATGACTCTTTTCACTTTAAATACGCAAAAGCAATAATAGCAAACAATTGCATTACAATCATATTATTTGTCATAATGAGGCAGCATAAAGACCTGTGATTAAATATTGATTATCTAGCAAATTGTACGAAACGTTTTCAACTGGAAAAATGCGCAATAATGCAAAATGATTATTACATGGCAGAAAGCAAAGCAAAATGCAAAATACAAATACAATATACAACATACAACAGCTAAGTAAAGAGTCAAAGCCAACAAATATATTTATTTTGTATATGCTTTTGACCACCAATGGCCAAAGCAGCCAAAAGCAAGAAGCAGCAACTACTTTGTGGGTGCAATGAACCCTCAAAGTATCGACACGGAACCGTCGACGTGACGAAAACTGACTGCAGTGAAAAATCGATGCTGCCAAAGTTGGTAAAAACAACAACAACAACAGCAACAAAAACCAAAACTTATGCAATTGCCTTTCCTATGCATAATCAAAGAAATGAGGGCGTGTGAGCCCGTCAGCCACAAAAAGCTGACAGCTATGACACCTCAGCATTTATACTCTATGCAAGTTAAAGTAAAGGGCATATTTGATAAAAAATACCAATGTCGTAAGTTTTGGCAAGTAATATACAGAAAAAGTTATAAATGCTTTAAAAAAAGTTTGATTTGCAGTAAAAATTCATTCAATCAAATTGTTTTATAATATAAATATATATTTTTAATTTACATACAGTGAACTAATTAAAACCAAGGCAGTTCACATTAACAAAAGTGTTCGTTCACGTTTTCGATTGCCACAAAAGTATAAAGTGAATACATATTACAACATTTAAATTCACGTTTCATTGTTTCTTTATACATTCACTTGTTCTGTTAATTGAAATACAGCATTTTACCTTAGACTTCTCAGTGAATTCTTATCATTTTGATCAACGGTTTGTTGAAAATGTATTTTGACTTGACAAAAACTGGTTCATGTTTTACAGCGTTCACGTTATCAAGCGTGCACTGTATATGTTTAGCTTGTTTACAAAATATCAAGTAAGCAATTATAATTCAAATTTGCTAAAGATATTTCTTAATATTTCATACACTATCTATAATAATCAAACAACTTGGCTCATTATTCCCTATAGGGTATCTAGAGATTATTCGATTTTAACTATGTCAGCTAATAATAATGCCAATCCCAATTTACTGCCGTCTGCTTTGGCCGCAAAACCAAATTGGCTGTTATTGCAACCTGCAGCAACAAATACAACAAAACAATAAAATCCGCAAACCGTTCCGCATACAGTTATAAAGATGCTGAGATGCTGGGCAGACAGGCGGGGGAGGGAAGGAGGGAAAGAGTAAGCCGTAATTCTCAGAGACTTTACTTGTAGTTAATGTTGTTGTTGTTGTTGTTGTTAGTGTTTGCGCTTCTCCGATTCACTGATTTGTAATGCACTTTTCATGCAAGTTGTCGTCGTCGCCGTCGCCTGACTTTATAATTGTAAATGTATTTCCCATGAACGTTGTTATACTCTTTTCGAAGAAAATAGTATATTAAGTTTGTCCTGAAGTTTGTAACGCATAGAAGGAAGCGTCGGAGACCCCAAAAAGTTACTGCCAGTATGCTTAGAATGACAATACAAATTGATCTAGCCATGTCCGTCTGTCTGTCTGTCTGTCTGTCTGTCTGTCTGTCTGTCTGTCTGTCTGTATGTATGCAAACTAGTCCCTCAGTTTTTGAGCTATCGCGATAAAACTTTGCACAGACACTTATTATTCCAGGGGACAGCACATTGGTCGGAGCCGGCCGGATTGGACCACTATATCTTATAGCTGCCATACAACTCGAAGTCGGTTTTGGCCATATATCCCATGTTTTTTAATCTATCGCAATGAAACTTTGCACTGATACTTATTATTCAAAGAGACATCACATTGGTTGGAGCATGCCGGATCGGATCACTGTATATTATAGCTGCTATACAACTGGCAATGATATAAATATTTTTAGAAAAAAAAAAAAAAATGTTATGCGACAAATCGATTTTGTACAGCTTATGAAATTTCAGTGGTGCAGTTGGCAGAGTGAAAATTGCCTATAGGTTCGAAAAGAGTATAAAATCTTCGGCACGCCGAAGATAATCCTTCCCCACTTGTTTTTTTTTGCTTTTCGTTTTTCCTTTGTCTACAACTCTGGCAACATCATCATCATCAGCACCTGATATGCACAATACAAATATAAAGAGAACTGTGTGAAATTTGCTCAAAACAATGAGAACACAAAGAGGCAACAGCTATGTGAGAATTATCGTGATGATTATCGTGTGGAAGTATAATTAAATAACTATAGAAACAGTCTAAAGTGATTGCTTAAGTGAGTTGGTGAGTTAACTGTTAATTCAAGCAGTGCACTTTTTAAACTGCTGCTACAGAGAACTTGAATAGTATTCTATTTTGAAGGAACATGTATAGATTATAATATTTAACATTTTTTGAGCTTTATCTTTAACTGCTTGAAGTAGATTATGATTTCCTAATCTTTTAATAGAATTCTTATGGAAAAACTTCAGCTTATACAATTTAAAGTGTAAAAAGCTTTTCGAATCTATTCCTCAAATTGAAGTTCAACTATTATGCATAATCGTTTCTATCTCTAAGATCTCACGATATGCAGTTCGTAAGCAAAGCATTAGCCATATGCTATAGATCAAGAACAGAACAACACATGCCACAGAAAAAACAGAAAGACTCAATATACATTTAATTATAGCACAAGCTGCTCGTTTGTGGAGGGGGCGTTTGCTATTTATTCGATGTTATCCGAGACTCTAGCCAGCCAAATGGGCGGCTACTGACCACAGACTCGTTGGGGCAGCTGCCCCCAGTGACTTTGTCATGAGTCACAAACTTGAACTTGCCGTCCACAGTGAGCAATAAATGGAAAGAAAAAGTAATGTTTCAAAGTGGATGATGTCAAAATGTACGCACGATGGGTAAACGATTCAATTTACTAATCAACTCACAGTCGCTGAGCGATCTCTTATTGCTCTCATTTCGTGATGACAGTGCGAACAGCTGTGAAGTGAGCTGGGAGCAGGAAGGGATTTGTGGATAACATGTGTTCTACTCTCAAGAGAATGAGAATGTGATTGCATAATCTAAGTAAATGAGTTGTGGGATTACCTAGACCTAGAAATGCTTCAGCTCAAGAGCTTATCAACTGAATGAGCAAACCAGAAGTTGTTTTTGTGTACTACTGAGAAGTTAATTAAAGTAAGGGAGGAAGTAAAACGTTTGCGAATGCGACAGCATAAGGAGAGAAAGAGAGCTACGATTTAGGAGTGTTATCAGGTCTTGATTATAACAAAAAATTCGAAATTTTAAGGTGTTCTAGAATGTAGAATTAATAAAGATGCCAAACTATGAGAAAAACTGCTTTGAGATTGAAAATCTGATCAGTCTTGACAAACTTATGGGAGTTTTAGATGTTTGAAAGGCATTTTTAGGGACTTGGTAACCTTATCTTGAGCATTATCTTGGCTTGTGTTGCATAGATCATATGCAGCTGCTTCTACTTTAAATGTAGATATATTATAGAGCCATAGCTATGATCAAAACAGCCTGGGGAACGAAAATCGGATAAATTTTTACAAAGTTATGGGAGTTTTAGATGCTTGAAAGGCATTTCTATGGATTTCTGATTGATTTTTAATAGAAAATCCGAAGAATCCATAAGGAAATTGATCACGAGTGCATATTACATCTTAAACAAATACTCCTTTTTCCTAACTGCTTATAATTCAATCATTTGTTAGTTAAATAAAAAACCACATGAGAAACTGAGTGCAATTCTCAACTGCTTCTAGCCAAAAGATTTGCCAACAATTTAATAATTAGCAGCAGCATATTGCTAAATAGGAAAACACTAGTCTTCAAGTAGGCACTGGGAATACTGTCAGCTGGTCGGTGCTGTGGCATTTTAATGAGTTGCCATCAGGCACATGGCATTATGGTAGGGAATAGGTGCCTCATTCCATTGTCATAATGCGAGTAATGTGCCGGCATTATGAAACCGCACGAACTGTGTCCGACAACAACAACAACAACTGGCCAAGTTTGGGCTTGTAACAAACACAAGTGGCCCAGAAGAGGCAGCTACAACATGTGGCAGCTACTCTGTGTCTATGCCTATGTTGGAACTCTTGCCACGGCACAAGCGACTCGGATTGGTTCGGTATGGTTTGGTCTTGGATTGGATTGGGTCCGGCTACATTCAGTACCACATGCTCAACAAAATATTGAAATAAGCAGCAGTGCGAGAATTCCATTGAAGTTCTCAATTAAAGCGGCGTCAAGGAAGATATATATCTAAAATAACCTTTTCACAAGTGTCTGCTTATTTCTGCTACCTGCCAGCAAAATGCCACTCGAGTTGGGTCTAAAAACAATTGCAAGCAGCTGCCTAGATTTGCTTTATAGTTTTCTTTCATATAAATACAAAGCATAAGATAAGTGATGCAAACAAGATAAACATAAGTATTTAAGCCCATTTATTATCTAAATGAGTAACTAAATCTTGCCGTTAGCAGCTTTTTGAGCAGTTCTTATTAATTTCAATCAGCTTTTGCGCAATAGCTAAAACTAATCATTTATTTGCAAGTCTCTCTCTCTTTCTCCCTCTCTAACTCTATCTCTCTCTGTTGTTCCTCTCTGTCAAAACGTGTTTTACGCTTAAATACATAAATTATATTTTACTGCAATGCAATTTTTACTGGCTACGTGCTCATACTGCAAATATTTTTATACATTTTTACATATTCAAAAACAAAACAACAACTGCAAAGCTTGAGACTGGAAACTTGGCTGATTAATGTCAAAGTACTTAAGAGTTAAAGTATAGGAATTATTGGAAATGAGTCACAAATGCACAAAGTTTACACTCGAAAACTAAAAATGTTAATTTTAATGCATCGGTACATATTAAAAATTGTTTTTTGACCATTAAAAAAGTAATACATGTTTAGTTTTATTTAAAATTTATAGCTTTTGTTTGCTGATTTAACTCTTTATATTCAGATACATACATCTCCTTATCTATTAATTTCCCATGCTTTTTATATTATTCCCAGAATGGACACAATTAAAAAGATTGCCCTTCAAAGCTGCCATAAAAAACGCCCCCAAAGTTGATCTCACACAAACAAACAAAAAAAAACAATAAAAACGCCCCCAAAACAAAATCAGAGACCAAATAAACTAAAACAATATTGATTAATGACAAAAAGAAAACAAAGTCAGCGGGAAACATTGCAACACTCAAAGTGAAGAATCAAATGAGCTGAAAATTGGGTCAGGAAAACGTGTGGAAAACAACAACTGTGAAAAGCTGTGCGGGAAAAATGTCATTAAAAAAAAGAAAACACATTGCTCAAAGCTTTAGAACTTCAGAAAAGCATTTGAAAGTGAAGTTGAAAATTGCTGGCGACAGCTAACAAATTGCATGACAAATTGGGTCAGAATAGAAAATATTGAAGTCATTCCAGAACGACGATGTCTGCTGTGGCTAATGGAGCACAAATAAAATAAACAATTTCGGATTTGAATTAAGAAGCTCCAGCTGGCCGCCTTCTACAAGCCAAATACCAAAAGTGCCATTTGCGCTGCTTTGACACATGTAAGTATCTTTATTTTTAAGCATCTCGAACTGTCTGCAGCTCTTAGGAAAAGAGTCGCTCTCTATTTTGGATGTGGCTGGCAAAAACATTGTGTGGATGCCACGCTGGCAGTTCCCGCTAATTTGTAGCCTCAGTCTGAGCAGGTTTTAAATTCTTGGGGCGTTCGCCACAAAGCGGAAGCCAAAAGAGAAGATACAAAAAAAGAAAAAAACAAGTGGGAAAGGATTATCTTCGACGTGCCGAAAATTGTATACTCTTTTCGAACCTTTAGACAATTTTCACTCTGCTAACTGCAGCACTTTGATCTGTAAAAATTGATATCATATGATATCAATTTGAATTGAAATATTAAATTTATTTCCAGTTGTATGTCAGCTAAAAGATATAGTAATACGATCCGGCCGGCTCCGATCAATGTTATGTATGGTTGAATAATAAGTATCTGTGCAAAGTCTTATCACGATAGCTTTGAAAACATGGGATTTATGGCCAAAACCGACTTCCAGTTGTATGGCAGCTATAAGATATAGTGATCCGATCCGGCCGGCTCCGATCAATGTTATGTATGTTTGAATAATAAGTATCTGTGCAAAGTTTTATTGCGATAGCTTTGAAAACATAGGATTTATGGGCGAAACCGATTTCCAGTTGTATGGCAGCTATAAGATATAGTGGTCCGATCCGGCCGGTTCCGACCAATGTGCTGTCCCTTTGAATAATAAGTCTTTGTGCAAAGTTTTATCGCGATAGCTCAAAAACTGAGGGACTAGTTTGCATACATACAGACAGACAGACAGACAGACGGACATGGCTAGATCAATTTGTATTGTCATTCTAAGCATACTGGCAGTAACTTTTGGGGGTCTCCGACGTTTCATTCTATGCGTTACAAACTTCAGCACAAACTGAATATACTATTTTCTTCCAAAAGAGTATACACACAAAAAAAAAAAAACTTGGCCGACTACTTTCCTGAATGAATAATGAGGCAGGCGTTGTTGTTGGGGCAGGCGAAGAATTCCTGCTTATAGCAACTGCGATTTATGTACTTATGAGAAGCCAAGAGATTACAAAGGAGTTTTTATAGGATCTATGCTCGAAACTCCATGGCCATTTAATATGGTTAGAGTTACGAAAAGGAAATGCGGAAGTCTGTTCGTCAGCCTATCTGCCACGTACTTGTATCTGTCAGATACATTCATAACTACAACAAGCCGCAACACATGACAGAACAAAAGAGCACAAAATGAATGAACAACAAAAGTAGTTGACACCTGTTTAAAGTCGTTGCAGTTCTTTGAGCTCTTTTCGTGTTTGGTTTGCAGTCAACGCAATTATTTACTTAGGGTCTCATCAAAGAACGGAAAAAATGAAAATTGTCGCCGTGGCGTGTCTGGAAAACGCGAGTTGGCATTAGAGAAGAAAAAGTGGGTGTGGGCATAGGAATTTCCGCGCTTCCTTGACTAATTACAAACATGTGTGCAATACACATGAAGAAATTTCGTTTTAAACAAGCAGATATTCTTGATTTGAAGTTTCTTTGTCTTTTTTTTCAGTGTACCAATTCATTGAACTGCCGCAGGTGGTGCACTTATTTGACCCACTTCTCTGCATTGACTGCATTTCCATTTGCAACCACAATTACAAGTCAATTGAAGTTGTCATCGTCTGTCTATTTGGTTTCTAGACATCTTCTAACGCTGTCTGCGCTTCTTCTTCTTTTTGTATCTTTTGTTTATTGCCCCCGCTCTTCTTGAGCTTTTAAAAGCTTAAACAGTTTTTGTTGCTGCTACTGACATGGTTTTTTATCGCTTTTTGTTTTTTTTTTGTTTTTGGCAACAAGAATAACAAACAACTGGCACGAGTTCTCGCTTTGCCTTGTTTATAAACACAAAAAATAAAAAACAAATCTTTTCGACCCGTTTGCCTTGAATCTCGGAATCGAATTGAAGTTCAAATGCGGCAGAAAAAATGTGTGTAATTATAATTTTAGCTGCGGTTGTTTTTTGCGATAATTAATGCATTTGTTCAACTTGTGCAAAAGCAAAGTGAAATAATAGCCTATATATATTATATGAATTAAGCAGATATAAGTATTACATTTTATAAGGATCTTATACTCTTGACAATATATATTTGAGCTGTATCTCAAACTGTAGCATAGCGACTGTTTGTAGTCTACATTAAACTCATTAATAAATGAATAACTAATACTGCAACTATTATATCTTTCTTTTTATAAATTTTACTTGAAAACGCCCCAACTGACAGCAGGTCAAGCCCAAAGAAACTGAAAACTTGCCGAACACAAAGAAAACCATAAGTCAAAAGACAAACAAGTTCGGAAAAAAAGAAAGAAACAACAACTACAAAATATGGCCAAGCCGCATAACTGTGCCAAGGCCCGGCAGCAACAACAATGAGCATTTTTGGGCAGTACAACAACAACAGTATGCAAAGTGCACCGCAAGGCAGAACAGTTAGACAGCCAAAAAACCGAGCCAACAAGCGCGAAACGAGAGAGTGGGAGGAGGAGGAGGAGGAGGAGGAGAAGGAGAAGGGGGAGGGGTAGGAGGAGGAGGAGGGTGACGGTAACTGTAATTTTAGAGCGCCAAGCAATGTTAATAGGGGCCAAACGGACTTGAGGGAAATGAAGAAAAAGCAACAAAAAAACTATCAAATTACAATGCATAATGAAAAACGCGAAGAAGAGGAAGCAAAACTACGCAACGCGTGATGCAATGCAAAAGGAGCAGCAAAGAAGAAGAAGTGAAGAAGAAGCAGCAGCAGACGAGTGAGGGGCAGATGAGAGAGCAGCTGCTGCTGCTGAATCTCTGAGTGGGTTTCGCATTACAGAAACGCAGCAGCAGCAGCAGCAACAGCAGCAGCAGCCTCAAGTGTCTAGTGTCGTCTCAGAATATCTCCTAAGCTTGTCTGTTTCCTGTTGCATTTTTCCTGGGCAGGTGGTCACAACTACAACTACAACAACAACTCTATAAAAGCCGGAAACACTTGTGCATGAATATTGTACTCTTAGTGCCGCTCTCATTCTTTGCTCCCTTCAGCACGCTCCCCTTATATTTGATGTCTGTTAGTTTAGCTTTAATTGCAACAAATTAATTAAAAGCAACAAATAAATAAGAGTGCTCTAGTTGAAAGTGTTTAACTAGGAGATACTCTGGAAATTGCGAAATTTTAAGATAAAGCAAACAGAAATACTATAAAATTCTTTGTATTTTAAATGGTAAGTTAATTTATAAGAGTTTAATTTCAGAGGGGAAAAGTTATTATATATAGTTAGCTTAACACTTTTATCAAACTCAAATGGAAAACGAAAATCTATATTCCAAATATGTATGTATTTTTAGACTTCTTTGCCTTTTACTTTCTTGACTTAAGTTTTTATTTTATTTTATTTATTTATTGTCGACTACTGACAGTCGACACAAAAGAATTTATATAAAATTATAAAACATTTTAATGTATATACAAGAATTTAAATAAATTTAAAATCGTAAATATATTAAATTAAAGAAATAAAGTTAAAATTACGTTAGGCTCTGGGGATATCAATAGCAAAATTAAATCATTGGTCCAACATTTGTTGCAAGGATTGGGGAAACCCAGAAAAACCCAATCAAACCAAAAATCAATAAAAATTTGTTTAGTAGTTAATGAGTTAGTATATATTAGAAAGTATTTTATAAAGTGAAAAATAGAAGATAGAGAGAGAATAAAGAAAAATAAAGGAGGGAAATAAAGAAAGAAAAGGGAAAAAAGATTTAACTAAACACGGGCAGAGGTGTCCCGTAAATACAAAAGAATATAAGATTTTATTAGTGGGAGAGAGAGCTCAACCGAGATGACATGGAACAATTATCTCCCATAAGCATAAATACACTTGCACAATTTGGTTATAGCCCTTTTCAGTCATTTCTTAATGTGCGCTGGGTGCTCAAAGCTAAACTTCCTCAACTTAAAAAGCACAGCAAACGGGAAACGTACAACAACAACAAAACATAAGTTAAATAAAATACTTTGGCGATGGCGCCAACTGGCACAACATGGCTAAAATAACAACAAACAACAGCGGCAATAAAATGGCAATAACAAAAACAAAAAGCAAATGCGAATTTCGCATTTGTGCAAATGTTACAACTAGCTCAGATAGCAGCTGAAACTAAAACGAAAACATTTACTTAATTGCACGACGACGAAATCAAAAACGCTTAAACAACAACAACAAAAACAAAAACAGCCAGTGTTACCCCAACCGCTTACAGTTTGAGAATCAATAACGGTAAACATTGCGTGCCAAGTGCACGCAGAAAGACGGAGAATGATAACAATAAGTAATAAGCAGTTCAGTTAAATACAATAATTTAATTATATTTCAATTATGCCATATACTGTATATATATATATATTTTTTGATTGTAAAAAATTGTTACACAAAATTAAAAACAGCTGTAAGCTGCACAGTTTGACAGTCACGCATGTTAAAATCTTTTCAAGCCCTGACTAATGAGATTTACGCTAATGAGCCGAAAAAAGAACAACTGTTGTTTATGTAAAAAAAAAACAATTATAACTCACCTGGTAAAATTGTTGAGCAAAATATTTCTCTGCCGTTAAACGTAGCAGCAAAACTCAATTCGGGAAGAACATGCACTTTATATACACACACACATGCAAGCGGGCAGCAACAGTTAGATTTCTTGCTGCTGTTGTTGTAGTTGTTGTTGTTGTTGCGCACCTCTCTTTGATCTGCTGCTTCTGCTGCGTCCGACGATCTTGGAAGAACAGGTAGCCGAGGAGTTTTATTAATTTTCTTTTGTAGATAAATGCTTTTAATTATTATTTTATATATTGTATAGCCAAGGCCAAAACGCAGCAGATGCGTATATTGGCAAGCAAATTTAAGTTACGTTTTTTGTTGTAGTTTTATGTTTGTTGCACTTTCACTCGAGCGCGCGGGCGTTTATTTGTAGTTTTACACGTTGAGGCACACACTTGGGTTTCGTATTTGTGCGCGTGCGTAACGCTGGCAACGCATTTGCATACTATTAGGTAGTGATTTTGTTTTGTTGTTACACAAACACGCACACATACACCTGGGCGAAAGAAACGAGACGGAACGACATTAAAACCCGCGCGCACGTCCGCACCGCACGAAAGATACTATGTATATGCTAACAGTGCTGTGCAGTGTGACCGCAGCCGACAAGCCGCAAAAGTCTATACATGCACTAACATTAACATTAGCAGAACCATTTAGAGTAATGTTAATCGTTTTCTGCGTCGGACTTAACAGAGTCTGTTAAGGTTGCAGTGGATAAAACTGACCAGCGCCAGTCGCTGTTGCAGCAAACAGCTGATTGCTGTTTAACAGAGTCTGTTAAGGTTGCAGTGGATAAAACTGACCAGCGGCAGTCGCTAATGCAGCATACAGCTGATTACTTCTGACGCCGCGAGACAAGTTTTATGTACATAAATAAAAAGAAACTCATGGCGGGCAATTTGAGAACAGATTCATGTTTTTATTTACAAGCGATTTAATAATTACAGGTCTATACTAAAAACAATTGCAGACATTTAACGCATTGAGCTAATTCGATTTCTCAATTTTGGCCTCCGGCTCTGAAGCAGCATAGTTATCATCATCATCTTCCTCCTGCTCATCCTGCTCCGCCTCCTCATCGGCATAAGAGTCATTAGGCTTGGTGGCCTTAGAGTCCTTGGGTTTTGTGGCAGGACTGCTGATGCTGCTGGTGGGGACGATGGCATTGGTAATGACGGTGGAGGGGGCGTTGATGCTGGGGATGCTGCTGCTGGTGGGGTTGCTGGCATTGATTATTTTGGTGGCGGCGCTCTTGTTGCTGCGCTTATGCATGTTGGTGGCTGCAACGTTGACAACGCTGGGACTGGTGCTATTGTAGGAGCTGGCAGCGGCCTTGTAGTAGGCACTGTTGGAGAGACTGCTGACCAATTCCTGCTGTTTGAAGGCTGCATTCACCTGCCTGGTGACGGCAGCCACAGCGCTGGGATTCCCAGGGCTCGAGGTCATGAAACCGATGCCAGCAGTGGGCCGCTGACGCTGCTCCGTCCGCTGGCGGGCGAAGGACGCATTGCTGTGGTCCTGAAAGCCCATTTTGGGCACATTAAATGTATCCAGTTTGAAGACGTGCCGCGACACCGAACTATTCCTGGACTTCTCCACGCGCATCGACTGCACGGGCACGATAGTCCTGCGGATTTGCCGCACCGGCGTCGCATGCTGTTGCTCCCCGGTGACCGTTTCGCCAGCATCACCGGCGGCAGCGCCATGTGCCGGCTCGCAGCGCTGCTCGTAATGTGGCATCGTATGCGCATGCACATCCGGATGTAGTACACCCTTGGCCAGCCGTTGACTGGCGGTCAGCTTGGAGTGCTCCGGCAATGGCGGCGGCACTATGACGCTGGCGGGCACATTGGCATAGGTGCCGAGACCGAGACGCTGCTTCACCTCAACCATCGTCTGCTGGGAGATCTTGCGCGCCTTCTCGGCGCCCATTTCCAGCACGTAGCTCAGCTCGTTGCGATTCTCCATTTGCGAGTTGATTTTCTCGCGAATGGGACGCAGATGCTCGATGACAGCGTCAGCGACGCGCTCCTTATACTTGGCCGTATCCAGCTGCTTAGCCTCCTCCACCACAGTCGCAATACTCTGGCCAGTAACATGTGCGTGGATATTGACCAAATTACTGACGCCCGGCCGCATTGTGGGGCTGTATGTGATGTCCGAGGTGAAGTCGGTGACGGCCTTCTTCAACTTCTCCTTGATCACTTCGGGCGCATCGCTCAGATTGATGGTGGCACGGGAATTCAGATCGGATTTGGACATCTTCTTGGTGGGCTCGCGCAGTGACAGCACCCGCGATGCATCGTTCTCCTCAATCATCGCAGTGCACTCCGGAAACATGTCGCCGTAGCGCGTGTTGAAGCTGCGAATCAAATGCTGTGCCAGTTGTATGTGCTGCAGCTGATCGGCTCCAACGGGCACGTGGGTGGCTCTGTGGACAATAGGAGATAATTAGTGGGTTGCTTTGACACCACTGTGCCCTAGTTTACTAACTTATACAGCATTATGTCGGCAGCCTGGAGGACAGGATACACATATAAGCCCAGCGGCACATCCTTCACCATCCGCGACTTATCCTTGAACTGTGGCAACTGCGCCAATCGCGGCATCGTTGTCAGCGAGCTGAGTATCCAATTGAGCTCGGTGTGCTCCAGCACAGCGGACTGCACGAAGAGCGTGCTCTGGGCGGGATCCACGCCGCAGGCGAGCAGCGTGGCTGCCATCATAAAGATATCCTCTCGCAGCGTCGGCGGATTGTGGGGCAACGTAATCGAGTGCATGTCCACAATGCAGAGTGTGACATTCTCGCGCTCTTGCTGCAGACGTGTCCATTTGCGCACCGCGCCCAAATAGTTGCCCAAATGTAACGAGCCGGTTGGCTGAATGCCGCTAAAGATTTTGCGCGGCCAGCGCTGATTGGACTGCAATGGAAGGGGAGGCAATCAATTTTGTTATATAAACATTGCAACTTACCGCAGAGCTTTGTGTCTGCTCCTGTTCGCTGCCGTGTGATTTCTTCTGTGACTTGCCCGATAAGCTTAGCTGTGCCGTTGCCGAGGCGGGTGTGCGTTCCATTCTCACATGATCGTTTAATTTCACTTGGTTTAGCAGCCGTTTAGCCAGTGACATTTGCCTTGTAACATGCGGCACACATTTGACTTGGTGGATTGTGAATTTACCAACGCGTAACATTGCAAATTGCTGTTAATTTTGTACGTTTGTCTAGTTTTATGAAATAGAAAATTGGAAAATTTACTGCTGACACGGAATAAAACGTAACAATATGTCGAATCTGAAGTTAAATTTTGACATTGGTTCAAAAGTGAACATATGTTGCAAAGGTGTGACCATGCGTGCCATGAATTTACAAATATCGATAGAAGAAAACAGCCCAATGGCAACATCGATAGCGTACGACAGACTTCGATAGCTGGTAAATAAAAGGCGCCAATTTTTGTAAACGCAATTATTTATTCTAACCTTATGAAACAGATATATTCAGCTATATTGCACTGCTATGCAAATTATATATTGATCGGAGATGTTTCGTTACAGTTGCACATTGAGAATTTAAAAACAATACGGAGACTTTACTGTATCGAATTATTTTCAGACCAAGCCAGGACTGCAATGATTTCCCAGTGGGAGGTTGTCGCTCTAGAAGTTGATAGGTTTGCCAAAGGCAGCCGCCACGTTGGCCTCACGCAAAGCCTCGGAACAAGTCTGCGAGAAGTAATAGCAAAATTAGTGCATGCCCCACAGGGATAAACAACGCGTTAGCTTACCGGATGCGCATGGCAGACACGAGCGATATCTTCCGCAGAGGCGCCATACTCCATGGCCAAGACGGCTTCGTTGATCAGCTCGCCGGCAACTGGGCCAATTATGTGCGTGCCCAGCACGCGATCCGTTGCCTTATCAGCGAGCACCTTGACGAAGCCATCGGTATCGTTGTTCGTCTTGGCGCGCGAGTTCGCCAGGAAGGGGAATTTGCCGATTTTATAGGCGACGCCCTCCTGCTTCAGTGTCTCCTCGGATTTGCCCACCCACGCGACCTCCGGGTGCGTATACACTACACTTGGTACACAATTGTAATCGATGTGCACATGACCGCCGTTAATGCCCTCAATGGTGATCAGACCCTCATCCTCGGCCTTGTGGGCCAACATCGGTCCGTGAATGCAATCGCCAATGGCGTAAATCGAGGGCACCACCGTCTGGAAAGTCGCATTGACGGGTATGCGACCGCGATCGTCCTTCACAATGCCCACAGCCTCCAGACCCAGGCCCTCCGTGTAGGGGCGACGTCCCACGCTGACCAGGAGCGCATCACACTGAATGTCCTCCTTGGCACCGGACTTGGCATCCTCGACGGAGACGGTGACGTTGTTGCCGCTGCGCGTGGCGCCCATCACCTTGGTGCCCAGTCTGAATTTCAATCCCTGCTTGGTCAGCACCTTCTGGAAGGTCTTCGAGACCTCGGTGTCGATGCCAACGCCTCCAATCGTGTCCATGAACTCAACGGCAGTGACCTCGGCTCCCAGACGTGACCAGACAGAGCCCAGCTCCAAGCCAATGACGCCAGCACCAATCACGACCATATGCTTGGGCACTTGGGCCAGCTTCAGGGCGCCGGTGCTGCTCACAATTACTTCCTCATCAATCTGCAAAATGACAATGGTAGATGAATATAAATATTTTATTTAATGGGATACAATTTACTTACAGTGATGCCTGGGAATGGAGTCACCTCTGAGCCGGTGGCAATAAGTATGTTCTTGGCCTTGATAGTGTCGGTGGTGCCATCACTCTTGGCCACCTTCACCTCGTTGGGTCCAACGATGCTGCCGAAGCCCGTCAGTTGTGTGACTTTGTTCTTCTTGAAGAGCATCGCAATGCCGCCGGTGAGGGCTTTGACTGCATTCGTCTTCTGACCCATCATCTTCTCCAAATCGAGCGAAACGGTGCCGCAGTTGATGCCACGGGAGGCCAAATCACCGGAGTGGGCCATGTGATAGTAATGTGAGTTGTTCAGAAGTGCCTTTGATGGAATGCAGCCAACATTTAGACATGTGCCGCCCAGCGTTGCCTCCTTCTCCACGCTAACGGTCTTCATGCCCATCTGGGCAGCTTTAATGGCGGCCACATAACCGCCGGGTCCGGAGCCAATCACCACAACGTCCGCCTCATGTGTGCTCGAATAGCAGCGGGCATTTAGTGCACCCAGAATAGCGGCATTGCTGCGCAGCGGCGTCTGCAAGAGAACGAGATAGAGAGAAAGACAAGTATTTAAACTGTGCTGCACTCTGGTCACACAGGCTATGCTTTTCTACTGTTTTGTTGTGTTTACCCTAATCGCTGGCACTTAGCACGCGTATTTTCTTAATCAATTGGCTTTATCTTAAACATAACAGCTGTTTATTGTCGTAATCAATGACCTTGACACTGGACACGCACAACTTTAGATGTCGAATTGTATTTAAATGTCAAAGCTATGACCTATTTAGGTTAGAATTGCATAACCCCCCCTTTTAAGCTGACAATTTGCATTGGTCGAAGTTATACCTTGGCCACTGCAGTTACAGTTCTGCGTAATGTCGACTGCATCGCTGGTAATTTGGTAAAATGGGTTCACTCTGAAAAGTCGAAAAATCACTACGCTGACGTTAATTTTAATGTTCCAATAGAAATTACACGATTATTACATTAGAACACGGCAAACTGCAGATGATGACTGGCCAATATATCGATAGCGTATGCATGCCGATGACATAATTAATCGCACATTTTCGCTGTCAGTATTTTATGGCGGGCATTCGGTATTTAGCAATGTGAAATGCTTGGTGAATTTAGTAAGCCGCTAGCTGTGCACACTTGTACGCGGACACAACAAGATGGCGAGGGTTTCGTCTGCAAATTGAATACGGCAAAAAAACGCAATAAAAAGTGCAAAATAATTGTTAAAATATACGCAAAACTGTTGAGCGGCCGCAATAACAAGCTGAGTGCATATTACTCGCTTTTGGTGCATGCGGCAGCGTCTGCTAGCGCGTTGCGAAAGTTGCTGCGCTGTCTGGCCTTGTTGTTGCTGTTGCTGCTGCATTGTTGTTGTGTGTGTGTGCCTGACTGACTGTGTACCCTGTCTTTGCACTCGCCCCCCGCCTACAGCCTGAACATGATGAACAATTATGGGAATATTATGATGGACTCGCCCAGATCCTCGCCGCACGGCGGTCGCTCTCCGGTGGTGGCGCGCCAGGACTCCTCAGGCACGCTGAAGACTACGATATCGTTGGGCAAGACGCCGACGATAATACACACGGGTCCCTTCTACTCGATGAAGGAGCCACCAGCGAAAGCGGAACTAACTGGCGACAAGGATCTGATGACCGAATATGGACTACATCACACGCTGACCAAATTCAAGGAGAAGAAATTCAAAGAGTCGCTCGCCTCCTTTCTGCCTAATATACCCGGCATCAATGACCTCATCACGCATCCCGTTGAAAACAGCACGCTGCGCAGCGTCATCGAGAAACCGCCAATTGGTGGCAAGGAGCTGTTGCCGCTGACTGCCGTTCAGTTGGCCGGCTTCCGTTTGCATCCCGGACCGGTGAGTATGATCAGCATACGCTTTTCCACGCCCATGCCCATTGTTGCGTTTCGCTTGCTTACAGCTGCCGGAACAGTATCGCACCACATATGCAACACCTGCGCGTAAACACAAAAACAAGCACAAAAAGCACAAACACAAAGATGGTATCACCACCGGAGGACCCGAATCGACGATGCTGGGTGAGTAAACTTGAGAAAATACCCTTGGGGTACATAAGTTCTATAATGTGACTCGACAGATTCCGCTGGCCTTGAGACATACGAAAAGAAGCACAAAAAGCAAAAGCGCCACGAAGACGACAAGGAGCGCAAGAAGCGCAAAAAGGAAAAGAAGCGCAAAAAGAAGAATCAAAGTCCAGAGCCAGGCGCCGCTCTCGGCATCGGTCTGCCTAGTGGCGGTGGCGGCGCAGCTGCTCCTGGTATGGGCGGACCCGTTATGGGTGCCACAGCTGGCCTCTCCAATCCTATGGCATCTAGCGGCGTAGGCGTTGGCCTGAATCCCGGCATGGGTCTAAACAGTTTTCCCACAGCGATGCAGATGCAGCAGCAGCAGCTGCCCATGCAGCATCAGCAGCAACAATTGCCGAGTGGAGCGCTCCTCGGCTCGGTGCTGGGCACCAGCGGTGGAGGCGGTGCGGGAGGCAACGCTGGTGGCGGTGGCGGCGGTCCCGGCAGCTTACTCATGTCACACTTTTAGCCGAAATCCATTAGTTAATAGACGTGGCTCATTACCTCTCACACACATCTATAATCCACAACACAACAATTGTGTGTCCAAAAATGCACACTCTAAATGCAATTTCTCGATAACGTTTCGTATTTAGTGCTTAATTTATAATTATTATGATTATGATTATGATTACTGTAAAATAGTTTATATTTGTAATTAGCCAACTTTTTCGTTCGTTTAACATTGCCTAGCTTAATGAGATTTATTTAAATGCAAATTATGGTACAAAAATACAAAATTTTCACGCTAGATTCCAGTTCATAACACCTCATCCCAAGAACCACTAATGTACACATACCATACCATGCTAGCTGGCAATTAATCAACATTTTTAACCATCGAAATCATTATTTTGCTTACAGTTTGATGTAGCTACAGTATTTTACTACTTTTGCAATTGTTTGTTCTTCCAGCGTGTTTGTAAAAAAGAAAAAAATCAGAAAGCTGAGATTCAACAAAACAAAAACCTGTACTATAAGTAATTAATTGTATATGTAAGCGCCAAATACAATAATAAATGGCATAAAAGTGTACCTCTAAATTTTTGACTCCCTGCACAATTCTTTCAAATTACGCGCCGCCAACGTTTGGCAGAGTGGTTCTAACAGCTGCCGATTAAATGCCCTTAAATATACCAAAATGTACAGTAATATTTGAACAGCTGTCTTGCAAGCCCTGCCAGCTGATTGGATTTGGTGCTGCCAGACTGCCAATAAACGCATCCCCCAATAGATAGATATACATAAATAAAATATCAGTGAATGGAATTTTGTAATTAATAGATAGCCTGCAGTAGTAAATTGACATTTGGAGGTCCCAGACTTGACTCCTCTGCAACAAAAGAACAAAAAAAAAAACAGAATGTATAAACAAACGTGCACAAACTTGCTGAATCTTTCACCTGTAGAGGTCACGGCTTGGCTAAATAGTTTCGATTCCGTTATATCTGATTGCGATGGTGAGTGTGTGAACAAATATAAAGGATGCGTGTTCTATACAAATTGCGTAATGTAATGTATTACACACTGAGAAGTTTATTAGTAGCAGACAGACTACGTCACAATTAGTTTTTTCTCTCATTACATACATATGTATGTACATACATAGTTTGGCGTGTGTATAAATTGACATGCGTACGCATGTGTGTGTATGTGTGGCCGCGCAAATTTCAATGTCAAAGCACAATGTCAGTGGGGTGCGGCCTGCGCGAATTTTGAAGCTGCTGTTATCGATGAAAAGTCCAATTGTGAAATTTGTAAATTGTGAAATCATTAAATTTATAAGTATACTTACATTTGTATAGCTGTTTTTTTCTTTCAATTCAATCAAATTGCTTCAGATTTATCTGAAGCTAAGGACATTATGATGCGGCTTAGGTATTTTTTTTTTTACAATACATATGCTATTATCAGGTACTTTTATAAAAAAGGGTTACTGGAAATATGAGCTAAAAACTTACCTTTAAATAAATTTGCATAGTATCTTTTTATTCACTTCGACTTTGCTTAAATTATATTTTTTAAATATACACAATTTCCAACCACTTCCATATACTAATAAAGAAATCCGTAATTTAATTAAACTATGCAGGCGTTCTGTGGGTATACGGCAAGGCAATTGCCGGCTCGGTGGATGCGATGAACCAATTGAAACGATTGGGCAAAAGCATTTACTTCTGCACAAACAATTCGACCAAAACTCGCGCCGAGCTGCTCGTCAAAGGATTGGAGCTGGGCTTCCACATCGGCGAGGACAGCATTATATCGACCGCCCATGCGGCTGCCGCCTATCTGAAGCAGCGTAATTTCAACAAGCGGGTCTATGTTATTGGCTCCGAGGGCATTACGCAGGAGCTGGATGCGGTTGGCATACAGCATACGCCAGTTGGACCGGACGTTATGCAGGGCAACCTGGGAGAGTTTATGTCGAAGCATTTAAAGCTGGAGAAGAACATTGGCGCCGTTATTGTCGGCTTCGATGAGCATTTCAGTTTTCCCAAAATGACGAAAGCTGCCTCGTACCTCAACGATCCGAACTGCCTGTTCATTGCCACCAATACGGATGAGCGCTTCCCAATGCCCGCTTTGGTGGTGCCGGGCAGCGGCAGTTTCGTTTCGGCGATCAAAACGTGTGCGGAGCGAGAACCCATCGTTATTGGCAAGCCAAATCCGGCCATTTGTGAGGCACTGATCAAGCAGGAGCGGATCATTCCAGCGCGCACTCTCATGATTGGCGATCGTGCCAATACGGATGTCCTGTTGGGCTACAATTGCGGCTTTCAGACGCTGCTAGTGGGCACGGGCATTCACCAGTTGAGCGATGTGCAGCAGTGGAAGAATAGCAAAAATCCGGAGGACAAGAAACTGATACCGGATGTGTACCTGCCGAAATTGGGGGATCTGCTGCCGGCCATTGTCGATACTATGACACAGGGCAAATATTAATAATTTTTGTTTGTTATTCGGCTTATGTATTCCACTCAGGGACGCTATTAAAATTAACCATAGAAGGGAATTTATTTTAAACAAACCATAACATAAGTGCATAGTACAATTTACAATAAAGCTACAATTATTTTGTAGACTGATCGTATTTATCAAAATGCCCGCCCATAAATATCGTTTGTAGCGCATTGCGAAACAGAGATAGCACATACATAATTGAAAATCACGCTGAGTTGCTTGGCAGACGCTCAGTTGAGGCACAAACAGCTGTGAAAGCAGTCAGTCATTTACAATCGGTCCGCGATTACAGCATGTTCAAAGCGAGCGCCATCAATTTGCTAGATCTGCCGGCCGAGCAGGTGAACAGCTGGCTGCAAAGCTTCGACACAGTAATCAGCGACTGTGATGGTGAGTGCAAGATACAATAAAAACGTATGTATGTGTGTGTGCAAGAAAGAGATGTGCAAACGCAGCGACGTCAGAGCTGCCTAACAGGCTGCTATGATCGATATCGATATACATAGTTATCGTTAGGCTTAGTATCGAATTTTTGGCGCGATCGTTTAGCACTTGCTTGAGAATTAATTGGCAATTTAAATTAATAACAGCTACACTGTGGCACGATGACAAGGCCATTGAGGGCGCCGCTGATGTGCTGAATACGTTGCAAACCAAACACGGTAAACGTGTCTATCTAATCACCAATAATGGCCTGAAGACACGGCACGAAATTTGGCAGCGCGCCCAACGCCTGGGCTTCCAGTTGGCCAGTGAGATGCACATCATATCGCCGACACAAACGATTGTGGATTATCTGCAGCAGCTCGAAACATTCGACAGCACCAAGCGGGTCTATGTTGTGGGAAATGCGGCAATTGCCAGAGAACTGAGCGATGCGGGCATTGAGAGTTTTGGCGCGGGCGAATCGGAGACAATGCAGACGCAGGACAAGTGGCAGGAGTTTGTGCAGCGCGAATTTAACCAGCCGGCGGCTGCTGCCAATGTCGGCGCCGTAGTTGTGGGCTGGGACGAGCACTTCAGTTACTGTAAAATGGCACGAGCCTGTCACATTCTGTGCAGCAATCCGGACAGTGTCTTTCTCGTCACCAACAAGGATGCGGTGCACAGGTATCCAGTCTATCATATACCCGGCACCGGCGCCTTTGTCGCCGCCATTGAAGCCTGTGCGGAGCGTGAGGCGCTGGAAATGGGCAAGCCAAATCCTTTGGTGCTGCAACCGTTGCTCAAAGCAGCTGCTTTGCAGCCAGAACGCACGCTAATGATTGGAGATTGGTAAGCAGATGCATATCCTCCTTGCCACTCACTGTCAGTCATGCCATGTCTCTTTGTAGCTGCAAAATTGACGTCAGCTTTGCGAGGAACTGCAGGATGCAGTCGCTTTTGGTCGGCACGGGCAGCTATCAATTGGAAACGTTGCGTGGGAATCCCCAGCTGCCCATGCCAGATGTTTATCTGCCCAAATTGGCCAATCTGCTGCCATATATTTAAGCTACTCGCAATATCAATAAAACTATCTGACGCAGCGCACATTTGTAGGCTCATCATATTGAATGCATTATCACCATATCATAAACGGCATTGTGTATCTTATCGGTGGCAAGTGTTATCATATCAATTGAAATGGCTTTGAGGTATGCATGTATAGATAATAATATCATTTATTACATTTAATTAAAATTACATATATATTTCATGTATGTGCTGGCAAGTTCATTAAAACTAATGTTTGTTATGCTTATTGTTATGTTAGTGTGCATTAACAATATCGATATAGTTATTTCTTTGAGCTTTACTTTACTAGTAACCAACTGTTTCCCATATTTATATTTTAGTTAGTCTCCCCAGCTTGCCAGCACATTCTTCTAACGCGACGGCAAATTCCTAACAATCCTTCGAAAAGCTCTTCAGGCAAACTCAACAAATTGTAGTCATAAATATTTAAACATGAACGTATTAGAATTAGCATTTAGTATATATATAGTATGGTTATAACTTAGCTGGTTTAAAAGCTCAGAAGAAGAGGCAACTTAGATGCTAACTGTACAAATTATATTGACGAAGTAGTAGTTGGACATGCATACATATACACCGATATGGCATATTGTGTAGTCCTGTGCAAGCTGTGTAGTCCTGTGATATGTAAGTTTCGCATTTTATGTTTAGCAATTTAGCGCGTAAAGAAATCCCATTGAAGCGTTCGTAGCTGTTAGCAAATCAGATTAAGAGCAAATAACTGAAGCCGAAATACTCTCCTCACAAATACAATTTTAATCCAGATAGACTCTCAATCGTGTTATCCTTGCCGCTGCGGAACGCGTTTGATTTCCTTATGGACTGTGTCTAAATTGCTAAAAGGTAACATCAAGTGCTCGACGGCGCATTTGCCAAAATGCGCGAGCTCCTCGACAAATAGCCATACCAGTAGAACACATTGATCAGCAGGAACAGCAGGGGGAACACAATCCGCGAGGCACGATCGATTTTCGATACCGAATTGTACTGCGGCGTCCTTTTGCCCTTGCGACGCGCCTCCAGCTCCTCGCGCCGATAGAAGGACATGCGCCGGCGTCCCGTGACCGGCGGTGGGCTTTCAGCCGCTCTTGCCGCAGCCGCAGCTGCTGCTGCCGCCTGTGCTGAGGTACAGGGCGCCTCGTCCGTGCGCAGTTGCGTCTGCTCGTCGTCCTCCTCGTCGGAGCAGGTGGCTTTGCGCGCCTGACGGCGCCGTCGCCGGCAGAGCAGCCAGTCCAGGCAGCGCCAGAAGCTGAAGCGTTGCAGTCCGTGGCGACGATTGCGGGTGGTGCGTCTGGAGTGGAGCATGCCCAGGCGACTGCTGCCAGTGGGCGGCATACTGATGGCGCACATGGACAGCGGTATGACCTCGTAGATCTTGGATTCGCTGCTGCCGCGAAAGTCCGACTGCCCGCTGGCATCCACGTCCGTTTCGGATTCGCCCGAATCCGATTCCAGCTCCTCAATTATAAAATAGCACTCGCCCGAGCCATATTTGGTAAAGTAATGCACGACAGCGAATTGCAGAATGGTCGCAAAGATGAAGCCAAACGAGAGGAACACAAAGAAGTCCAATGCGGTGGGATACGATACCTTGGGCAGATCGGTGCGCGCCTCCAAGCCCAGAAAGGTCATCGTCAGCACCGTGGTAATGCCCAGCGAAACACGATCCGCGGTCGCCTCGCGATTCAGCCAGAAGGATACCCAGCTGAGCACCACCAGCAGACAGCAGGGTCCATACACCTGTATCAGAAAGTTGCCCATGTGCCGCTGCAGATGGAAATTAACCATCAGCATGGAGTACTCCGCTGCAGGGGGGGGGCGGAAAACAAACGGATTAACTACTATCCAACCAAGATGCTAAACTGACCAGCTTACACGGATGATGCGTTTCCAGGCTGATGCTGCCGGCCAGATTCGTGACAAGGCCACCGCCACCGGCGACACCGCGACCCGAGCCAAAGGCGCCCTTGTCCAGCTTGAGGCCAGTGCCGCGGACATGCTGATTTTTGGCACCCGGACCCGCGAACGTGGTCATCGCTTTGTTGTTGTTGTTGTTGGGCGGCTGCTTGGGCGACAGCGTGTCCTTGTTGCTGTAGCTGTAGGGCTCTGGAGCAGCTGCCTTGTAAACAATGTCCGTTAGATTACCCGCCGGACAATCGACCAAATCGAATTGCGACAGCTTCATGTCCTCCGCAATGGCAACGGCCGGACGCTCTTTGTTCCAGCGATAAATGACATCCGACGTGGTGTAGCCAACTGTGCAGCAATTTTTCGGAATGGTAGTAAAGAACACAAGGTGTCAGATTTGTTATTCCAGATATTGACAAATAAAAGAGATCACCTCAACAGTGATGAGACAAGTTTTAGATAACTGTGAGTCAGTGCTTATTTAGTGAACACTCAGGAACAGGATTCCTAAAACCGTATCTTTGATATCAATTTTTTGGTTTGGTTTTTTCTGTTTTCAAAAGAGTTTTGAATATATAATTTTTAAAATTCTTTAGTCATTCTATTTCAGTCATTAAATTTAAATTGAAATATAATACAATCATTAGACAATAGAACCTGCACAAGTTTACTTAATCCTCAATCTAAAAACTCCTCGTTAGATTATAACAATTTTCAATAAATCAGAATATATCAAATTTGTTATTATGATTTAAAACATTGTTCTCGACTTTAAACTTATATTTTTCAATTTAATATAAAGTAATACATATGTATTTTTCTGAAATTCTAACCGTTCGTAAACTATCTTTTCTTTAAATTTGCAAACTTGTTAGGTCTTTAGTACTCATTCTTAGTTGTCAAATTCGTTATAGCACACTGAAAAGTATCGGAACTATGCTCACACATTCATCAACTTGCAACAGTCCATAGTGATTGGGTCAATCACAGTTTATCATATTTGCCTCATCGCTATCCGTTCAACCAAATTTTCACTGCTTGCTTTTCTACCCCCGCCACATCAAATGTTTGCCATCAACACACGTACAGATATGTATTTTATTTTATTTTTGTTTTGTTGTTGTCAGTGCACAAATTGCCAAACATTGCGACATGTGTGGATGCGGATTGGTTTACCTTATTCCTATTTTTTGTTGTTGTTGTTGTCTGCTGCTCTATGCGCCATTCGCGCTGACTTTGGCAATATTTTCAGTGACTCGACGTCAAATGGGAAATTGTCAACATTAAGTGGCAGGCAATAACAGCAGAGAGCGGAGAGAGAGAGAGAGTCGAGGGGTAATTGAATTCTTGACTGCATGCAACATTATTCACATCAAATCGGAAGCAATAATAGAGCACCTCTTCCAGGTGCCGTCTGTTAATTTAGGTTTGCGATAAGGCACAAAAGCCGTTAGCTGACTACATCAATTCCAATCATAGTATCATTAAATATACTCCAGCATTTAATGCTTTTCTTTAAATATGTGCGCATCTCTCGCATTGCAGAAATGCTTTGATAGCTTTTCATTTTTGCATATGCAGCCAAAAAGTGTCTAAATGAAAATGCATCAACGTCAGGAGTTTGAAAACCTTTTGAACTAGCCAAAATAATGGAAATGTCAGCTGCATAACTGCTGAGGTGTAATAACGTAAAGAGATGAAGAAACTGTTGTTCAACATGAAGATATTAATAGAGTCAAGACTTTAAGATATATGTATGTTCCAATTCTAAACTAGATCGGACTTTACACATATGCAGCCATATTTATACTCTTTTCGAAGAAAATAGTATATTCAGTTTGTGCTGAGGTTTGTAACACATAGAAGGAAGCGTCGGAGACCCCCAAAAGTTACTGCCAGTATGCTTAGAATGACAATACAAATTGATCTAGCCATGTCCGTCTGTCTGTCTGTCTGTATGTATGGGATATAGTGCCTCAGTCTTTGAGCTATCGGGATGTTACTTTGCACAGACACTTATTATTCAAATGTACAGCACATTGATCGGATTCAGCCGGATCGGACCACTTATCTTATTGCTGCCAAACAACTCGAAGTCGGTTTTGGCTAAATATCCCATTTTTTAAAGCTATCGCGATGAAACTTTGCCCAGATACTTATTATTCAAAGAGACATCACATAGGTTGAAGCCGGTCGGATCAGATCACTATATCTTAAAGCTGCCATACAACTGGCAATGAATCAAATATTTCAAAAGAAAAATGGAAATTCATATGATACAAATTCTTAGAACAAAAAAAATAAATGTTTCGCGATAAAACGATTTTTTACAGCATAGGAAATTTCAGTGGTGCAGTTGACAGAGTTCGAAAAGAGCAACAAATCTTCGGCACGCCGAAGATAATATCCTTTCCCACTTGTTATTCATAAGTTGGACTTATGTTCTTTAACTATACCTTATAGTACAACTAATAGTTGCCACTAAAAGCCTCACACTGCTATCACTTAATTGCATAATTGGTTTATTTGATTATTCAATAATGACGTTTCTCAGTCCGCATCAAATCCTTTTCAGCATTTTTGCTCACTCACATATTACCATGCAATGTCATGGCAGTCAGTCTGTAGTATAAGTCCAAGCTTGAGTCCCGCACACACACACACACACACACACACACACACACACACACACACACACACACACACTTGAGAGCGTTTTACGTCATTGTCCTTGCAACAAGTGGTCGCCACGGACATGCTATTCAATTCATATAGTATATGGCTGACAGATATCAAAGCGCTCTGAGCGCCAATTATGCATAATTATGCCAGCGCACACTCTCAATGGGTATACTCTTAACACTATTCAGTATTCTTTCATATTTCACTTACATGATCCAAATTTGAGCGGGCATTTCTGTATGTCCATGGGAAAGTCGGCGAGATTCATGGGACAGCCTGCTTTAATTGTCAGTCGGCTGGAATACAGGACGCGTCCATTCTGATAGATGCGCACAAACTTGTTCGGGGTGGTTATCGTGTGCAAATAGCTCTGTTTGCCATTGTAAAAATACGTATCCGGCTTCCAAATGCGTTTCAACATTGACACGGACAATGCCAGCGTGTCCTGGGCACCCTCGAAGGCGAGACGTTTATCCACCCAGGATTGCCGAAAGTAACAGTCCATCGAGTAGGTCTGTAAACGACATGAGGCAATTTCTCATTGAATGCGTGTCTGGCAAAAGGATTTGGCGCAGGGGCTGGAGGATTGGCTGGGGGTACACTCTGAAGGTGTTCATAAGCCTTGTGTCTTGTGTCTTGCTCTTGACTTTGGTTTGTTCTTGGGTGGGTATATGTGTTTATAGGGATTTTTTTGGTTTTTTATACCCTGAACCCATTAAAAATGGGTAAAAAGGGTATAATGAAGTTGTGCAAAAGTATGTAACAGGCATAAGGAAGCATCTCCGACCATATAAAGTATATATATTATTGATCAGTATCAACAGCCGAGTCGATCTAGCCATGTCCGTCTGTCTGTCCGTCTGTCCGTCTGTCCGTCTGTCCGTCTGTCCGTCTGACCGTCTGTCCGTCTGTCCGTCTGTCCGTCTGTCCGTCTGTCCGTCTGTCTGTCTGTATGAACACACAGATATCAGAGACTACAAGAGCTAGAGACTTCATATTTGGAACATAAGTTCTCCTAATCCCGGGACAGATCAAGTTTATTAAAATTTATCGATAGCTCGTCCCGTTCAAAAGTTATCGATAAATTTCGATTTCAGACCAGCGTTTTTTGGATATAACTTACAAGTTATAAGAGCTAGAGGCCCCTAATTTGACATGTATAATCTCGAATAGCATACACATGAACAAATTTTTCACTTTTTGGATACCACCCCCCAAACCCCCCAAAAGTTAAAAAAACGCATTTTTGAAGGTACGACCTTGCAATTTGGTTTGGTCACACATATTATCGACAATTGTTTGCCCCAAAAATTTCAATAAGATCGGACGATAAACACAGAAGTTATTTAAGATTTAACTTTCCATTATGTGGGGCTCAGCGAAAAGCAAGCTAACTGCTTAGACCGCTTGCACTGCTTGTACTGCTTGTACTGCAGCATGTGTGTGTTTAGATTAATATGAATGATTGTAAGGACTGGGTTCAGGGTATCTCGTAGTCGGGCACTCCCGACTAGAGCACTCTTACTTGTTGTTATTAGTTTTGTTAGTTTAAGCTTACCATATCCACTTCTGATATTGGACCCATACTACGCACCATTATGTCCACTTCAATGGTGGCGGGTGGACCTATAAGCAAAGTTGTTAAAAGTTTAAAAAGCTTATATAAAGTTTTATTCCTCGTAGAAAGAAACTTTTCAGTACATGTATAGAATGGAACTTGGAACCGCAATTGAAAAGCCGTTCGGCTATGTTTTTTAAATATTTTATTTAATAAATTTCACTTTAAATCTTCAACATATGGAAAAGCCCTTATAAAGTTGACATTCCCATATAAATATATTCGACATAATTCCCGCATATGAATAATTCATGGCAGTCCTTCACATGAAACAGAATTTAAATGTGTGCCGCTGTTAACAATGACACTTAAGCCGCTTGGCAGACAGTCCCATTCCAAGGGCCCAATAGCCCCACACCCCCCACTTACCCCACTTTCCCCACTCACCATATAACCATATAACCATATCATCCATCTATCAGCCTCCTGTGCTCATGTATTTTGCGCTAATATGCAGTTTTTTTCTATTTTTTGCCTATGCGAACAGTTTTTAATGACTTTGGCGCTGAGCTTGGCAAACAAGCGTTATGCATCCTGCCAGCCGCGAATCCTTATATATCGTCCTGCATGCTCATCGCGTTGCAGCGTGAAGCACTTAGCCGCCGAGCCCATTCTTAATGAAGTGTTTAAAACAATGTAATTTGGGCTTAAGTTGCGTAAACGCAAACTTTTGCCCAAAATGCCGCGTTAAGCTACATTGAGTGCCAGCCGCAAGGCTTTTAAATTTCGAAAATATTTAAATTTTTATGGTGCAGACCATTTGGAAAATTGAAAAAGCTTATCAGGGGGAAACTCTTGCGCAACAAACAAACAAACAAACAAATACACACACACACACAAATTTCTGGGCAAACGCAATGAAATTGTATGTAAATATGTAAATATATTTTGTCGATTTTGACACTAACTATTTGCCAAGGGAGCTGTCGCATCATCATCGTATTTATCATCATTATTGTCGCCTTAGAGCCAAGCATGTCTCCTGGCAGCGATTTCCGCTTCATTAAACGCTTCCGCCAAAAGGGGCAAATCTGCTCATGTAGCGAGTACTTGGATGCTGATTACACAAATCAGGCAAAGGGTAAACAGCCAAAAAGGTATAAACAACAACTCGAACCACACAACCGGATATGAATAGTAAGCCAAAGAGAAACACTCAAGTGTCAGAGGTGAATTTACGTATTGATTATTATTATATCTATATTGATATCTGCATTACCTTATTCCACTTTCGATCTATAGATCATACATTGAAAGACACATTCTTGCAAAATACATTTACAATAACCATCAAATATTTGAAACAATTTAAAAAATTCGGTATACATATTCTACAGAATCAAGAAGACATCTTTTTAGTATATTTCTCAACATGTTATCGAAATACTTTTTATACATTTGCATAACTGCATATAATCTACGAATTTATCTAAACAACCGCCTCTCTATCTCAGAATATCTGTAGAGAAACCTTTTAATACCCTGAACCCATTAAAAGTGGGAAAAAGGGTATACTGAAGTTGTCCAAAAGTTGTCCGACCATATAAAGTAAATACAATATTCTTGCCCAGTATCAACAGCAGAGTCGATCTAGCCATGTCCGTCTGTCTGTCCGTCCGTCCGTCTGTCTGTCTGTATATACACGCGGATATAAGAGCTAGAGACTTCATATTGGAAATTTAAGTTCTCGTAGTCCCGGGACAAATCAAGTTTGTTTCATTTTATCAATAACTCGTCCCGTTCAAAAGTTATCGATGCATTTCGATTTTAGACCAGCGTTTTTGGGCCATAACTTAATAGTTATACGAACTATACAATTTTGGAATATCATCTCTCAAATAGCATACACATGTAACAAATATTAAACTTTTTGGATACTGCCCCCCGATCCAGCAACATTTGGTTTGGTCACACATTTTATTGCCAAGTTTATGCCCAAAAAAATTTCAATAAGTTCGAATAATAAACACAGAAGTTGTTTAAGATTTAACTTTCCATAGTATGTGGCTCAGTGAATAAGCAAGCTAACTGCTTGAACTGCTTGCACGGAACTGTGTTGAGGGTATCACCTAGTCGGGCACTCCCGACTAGAGCACTTTTACTGGTTCTTCTATATATTCTTTTTGTTGGCAAACTTACCACCGAAATCCGGACGTATGCTATTGTCATAGCCACGCAGCAAATTGTCCAACAGCTCGGAGATATTAGCATGATTATTGCTCTGCGTTAGCCAGGTTCGGGTCAGTGAGCCAGCGGCAATCTCGTCCAGGCGATGCGTATCCCCGCGTCCCTTGATGCTGCCGGCCATGACTCCAAGACGGCCGATGGACACTTGCCAGGCATTTGTGTAAATGCAGCACATTAGAGCGCAGCAGCTAATCAAAAGTTTAAATATGCGCAAGTTTAAACGTTGTCCTTGCGCCAGCCAGGACACACGACTGCCGCTGCTCCGGCTCCTGCTCCTGGCGGCGCCGTCGATGAGGTCAGCCGACGCATTGCCGGATGTTGCTCTTGTCTCGGTTGTTATTGTTGTTGTTGTATACATATTGCAGAGATTTGTTCTTATGTTTGTTTGTTGTTGTTGTTGAGTCTATTGTTTAGACGTCTGATGGACAACTGTTCTCTGGCCTAATCTACACATCCGTTTGGCTAACATTTGTCGCTCCAGCTGGCCAGTGGTCAGGGCCTCGTCCAGCTCCAGCTCCAGCTACTGCTGCTGCTGCTGCTCCTGCTGCTGACAGTTCTCGTTTTCTGGTTTGTTTGCCCCGTATTTATTTTCATTTATGCACCGGAACTTGCACTCGACACTGGCTGCATTCCAAGCGTTTTTCTTAATTTCTCAAGCTCATCCACTTCCTTGAGTCGCATTAGTTCCGTTTATCTTGTCCAGTATCTTGACTTTTGTCTTTGTGTATTTTCAGTACGCTTTGGCGGCTTTTCAGATGAGTTTTATGATTTTAATTGTTTGCACTGGCCGCTGGCCGCCTGCTCTTGGCAGTTTGATTAACTGCCAGCACTTTGATTGGCCAATTAGCCCAGAGCATTGAGTTCGTCACCAAGAAATTGGTTAGCTCTCAAACTATTTTTTTATTGAAGCGTTAACTTTGAATTGATTTATAAAACTTCGCTCAAAAATTGATGGGCTTACTCATATATTTGCAGGTGGCTTTTCGCACACGCGTCGTATGCGTAATATGAATTTTTAAACTGCACATTTGGGAACCGCCAAAGATTAATGTGCACAAAACTCGCGTACTTCAGTGCACATATATATATTTTTTTAAAGTTAATATCTACATATTAATCATGTCAACGCGAACTCCGAACCTTCACCTTATTGATGACGAGTTATTAAATCGAATAAACAGGCGCTCGCAATCCGGCCGAGCAACCCAGCCAGCCCGGACCACAAGTCGTTAATGAAAAATCAACTGCCATACGGCACAGAGAGGCACAGAGAGGCAGCCGCCCAGCTGGTCTGGCAAACATTGCATAAGGAGACGTGTCCTTAAATAAGTCCTCATACTTGGTCAGTTCGAAGGCGTCAAGGCGCAGGCAATCCATCTAATTATGCAAAATACAATGCGACCCATAACTTGATTATACGTCTCACCCACTAACCTAATTATGTGAGTGTGCGTTTGTGTGTCTATGTGTGTGTGTGTGTGTGTCTATGTGTGTCTATGTGTGTGTGTGTGTCTGAGGTGGCATCAGGTGGCGTTAACTATTTTGAATACTAAGTGGGCTGCCGTTCGTCGCATCTGTTTTGTGGCCACTTGCATTTTGCCTTGTCTTGCCTTGCCCCGGTCTTGCCTTCAAGTCGGGCCATCCGATAGCATCTCGGGCAGTGCATCTCATCTGGGCATCGAGGCCTCGTCTTCGTCAATGCTACTTGCCACTTGATTAAGCGCTGTGTTTGCTAATTAAGCCTGTGGCTGTGGCTAAGGCTGCGGCTTAGTCTGAGTCTCAAGTCCCATAGATCCGCAAGCAAATATGCCTTACTTTCAGTAGGTTGGATGTGAAATATTTGAAAATGCAGACTTGTTGTTCATATATAAATGCAGATCTAAGACAGAACCCAAACCATGATAAGAACGGCTTTGGGAACGAAAATGGGATAAGTTGTAAGAAAGTTATTGTAGTTTTAGATGTTTGAAAGGTATTTCCTGAGTCTTGGTAGCCTTATAAAACTCGAAATTGCTTCAGATTTACATGCAGATCTAATAAAGAACCATGGTTTGATCAAAACTGCCGTGGGATCGAAAATCGCATCAGTTCAGACAAAGTTATGGGAGTTTTAAATGTTTTAAAGGCTTTTCCTAAAAATTGGGAAAATTAAACCCTCTAATACGAAATTTCATGCTTCAAATCCTATATATCCATATTTAAATGACCGAAATATATTATTTCGTTTCTTTCTTTGTTTCATTAAGTAACTGAACATTTGAAACAAGAACCTTGCATTAACTACTTGACGGCTGAGAAGCCTTCTTCGGCCTGTTCTAGACTATTGGCTTTCATCATAAATTAAGCAGATGATCATAAATTGTGTGTCGTAATCTGAGCCACACACTTCCGTCTTTTTTTAATAACAATTCCCTTTTCGCTCGCTGTTTCGTCAAACAAAACAGTAAACAGCCATCCATCCAGCCAAAGCAGGCAGCTTTTACTTCTAATTTCTTCTTGGTTTGGCTGTCGCCTTTCCCAACGCTTTGTGCCTTTGTTAACTGGCGAAAGGGTTAAATGTGGACCCGGCCACAAGCATAGAGCACAACTTGAGCACGTTCAACGCATTTTCTCATCAACGTCGTCCAAATTGCACTCAATTTTTGAAGGCTGCCCTCCTCAGCGCTGCTGGCTGCTTCCGTTCTTCTTTCCCAGTGCCATTCTTTCTCTGCCCGCCGGCTCTATAGAATATGTCGCCTTTTTTCGGGGCTGCCAGCTGCATTGTTGCTATCAGCAAAGTATGTGTCCTTGCAGGATATGAATTGAGTTAGCAACGCTGGCCAGCATATCTAGTCATAATCACATCGAATGGGTATAACTTTATACTCATATTTGATTTTTGTAATTGAGTCATTGTAAGTAATTACAACGAGTAATTCAATATTTATAAGGATTAATTATATAATTATAGCGAGTAATTAAACAAATATAACGATTAATTAAATATATATAACGAGTAATTAAATAATTATAGCTAGTAATTAAATATTTATAACGAGTAATTGAAATCAAATTCTCCATTTAAAGCAATTGACAATATATGATTTTTGTAATTGAATAATTTTAATAATTAAATAATTAGAAAGAGTAATTAAATAATTATATCGAGTAATTAAATAGTTATAGCTAGTATTTAAATAAATATAACGAATAATTAAATTAATTTAACGAGCAATTAAATAATTATGGCGAGTAATTAAAAACAGATTCTCCACATGCAGCAATTAACATAGAATAAATGAGGAATAAATAAAGTATTTGTAGTTTAAATTATTTATTTAATTACTTAAGCTTTCTGAAGCTTTTCTTTGAATATTCCAATGAGCTTATTTGGAAATATGCAAAATTGAAATTAGGACAACATTGTCAAATATAGTCGATCAATCAAAGTAAACATAGGGTATTTAAGCTGTGCTCTAATGTGCATATTTGTCCTAACCAGTCTTCTAAACATCTGCTGCATACAAAACTTGTGTGTATTATGTTTTCTGTTCGGGCTTCGCCTGCATGTGTGGGTGCAGCAGGTGGTTTCTATGGACCCGGTCCTGAATCCGAGAATGAACCCGGCATTATTTGGTCGCTTTTTGTGCCAGCGTTTACAAATGAATTGTGCATTTCAATTTGCCAGGCAACTTATATAAGTATGAGCAAATATATATATCATATACAGTTCCGCTTTTTTAGGCTGCGTGTGAAATTGTATTGTCAGAGCATCATGAAAAAAGTTCGCCACAAGTTTTCCAGTTAACCTAAGTAGCCTTAAAAAGCACAATTTAATTAAATGCAAGTCAAAAATTGTGCCACAGCTTTTTCGACCTATCCTGCGGTCTCTCAAGGCTCGAACATAAAATAATCCAATTGTTGTAATTATTTCAGACTGCAACTGCAGCACGTGCTGATAAAAGGATGCCAGGACTCACGTCCTGCATTTGGAAGGAGTGCAAAAAACAGCTGCAAATTCTGCTCTTTGGTCTAAGCTAAGTGCATTTTCCTGTACAGGCGACACTAAGACAAACAGGAAAGTAGTCAAAGTTTCTGCACTGCCGGGTTATCAATTGATATTTGAATATGATTTCTTGAAAATTTTTAAAAATATGTTAAATCTGATAATGTAAACTGTACAAGTACAAAAGTAAATTTAATAGCTTGAAACTATGTAATAGCAGTTTAGCTATTTAGAAAATAAATTAAACAAAATCGTTTAAGGGTAAATGGGAACTCAATCTTGAAAATGATTGTTATTGCTATTATGTTAGAGTGAATTATCTGCTTATCAGTAAACACTCAGAGTAAATTATTTCCTGTTTATATTGTTTTCTTAAATCCTACTTAGTTTGGATTCTTTTAATTAGAAAACTTAGTTTTTATCAGCTTGCAAGCAAATGACCAAAAAAACTCCTACAAAAAGTACTTTCAGATGCATATCTAATTGATTTGTAACTCTTGTAAACACAATATCGACTTAAATCGAAATCCATCAACATTTGGGCACATTTCCACCAGGTACAAATCATCTATTATTTGCAGACATTCAATTTGCTCAAACGCATTGCAAAAAGGTAAACAAAAACATTTCAACTCACTTGCAAATTTAATGAACACAAATGCAGATCCCCCCAGAAAAACCAAGAAGAGTAAGAAACAAATATGCAAACCAATGGCCACACAAAATGTATAGTAGTTGTCATAGCGCCCCTTAAGTCAACTCGATGGTGGAGTGAAGCCCCAAACTTGACTTGTGGGTCAACTAACAAATCCCCAAACCAATTCAATAAAAGCAATAGACCAAAGCGTGTTCACAGGCCACAAAAAATCTGTGGAAATTCAATTAATTTAAATGCAGTTTTTGTTAGGCTGTTGTATCTCATAGCACAGCAGACTGCACCCACACATATACTACAGTTGGTAAGTAAATGTCTTCTTTTTTTGAGGGAGAGCTAAACGCATCACTTTACAATGTAAATCTCAAGAGTGCGATGCCCAGCTGCTTTTTATTTCACTCGTATCTGCTTTGCATTTGCCTATTCGGTAGATGTTTTGTAACGCAAAGCGGCGTCTGTCTGTTACCAAAAAAAAAAAAGAAGAAAATAATATGAAAGCCGAGAACTTGTGAAAGATGGCAAAATCTAAAGCTCTGACGCTGTCAGAATTTAACGCGATAGTAAACCTAAATCTGTAAATCTCTCAAATGATTTCTGGTAAATCTGGCATGTATTTTTCCACATTTTAAGGCACCCTTTAACAGCATTTGGTTTTGCATAAGTTAATTTGCTTGAGCCCACATGATCACACTCGTAAATAAAGCAAAACCGCTCCCTCATTTGCTCAAATTGCATTTGGCCAAAATCCCTTTGGAATAGTTAATAGTTTTGTTAATGGTTTGCTTGGTTGACCAAAATCGCTGTGGTTTCATTTGGGCCAGCGGTTTTGTTCCCCCTCCTGCATATTTCAAACGCATTTGCTGGTTTTAGTTTTTATCCGATTTATAATTCTCTAATGTGCCACTCAATCTGTGATAATTTCATTTTGTTTGCACTTTATTTTTAGGGTCTGCACTTAATATTGTCATATTTGTGGTACTATTTGCATTTATTATTTCGTTCTTCTGCGGGTCGACCGCATTGCAATTGATTTTTAAAACATTTGCGCTTTTTATAGTCGTACATAATTTTAATTGGCCAGTTGTCATTTGTTCGGTTCGGCTGTCTTCAATTTTAAATTGGGCTTATTAGTTTGTCGATTTCGACATTTTAATTGGCTCTCAATATACACGGGTCTTTTTGATCAGCTAATTTAGATAAACAAATTTAATGTGCATTGGAAATCGCTATTTGTAATGTACAGACAACTTGACAATTACATTTAGAATTATATGGCTTAAAAAGTCAACACAATTATCCATATTTACCACTAAGCAATATACCACTGAAATATTACGTATACGCACGGGTGCACTTTTTTATTGTTATTATTCTGACGAACTGCAGACATTTGTCGCGTAAGTTGTATAACAATAAACAGCGTTTATATTATTTTATTTAATAAAACTACACAGTTATTAATGATTATTCAGTTATTCACCCACATATTACGTATACGTCATGTATTTATTTAAATATCTCAACAGTCATATTAATTTATTTTCAACTAGACACACTCTTTTGGTTATCTTTTTTTCCAATGAATTTCTCAATCAATCGGCGCTGTCAATTCGCAATCCACCTCTAATCACCCAAGAATAACAAATAGCAATGTTGGCATCGCCGGCGGCCAACAATAATAAGAAGAGCACCAAACGAGCAAACAGATAACGGAATCGAAATGGAAACGAGTGCTTAGCCGGAAAATAGGTAACAGGAATACGTCGAGACGCGCCAAGCGCGCAACGCCAACTGAAACGACATTAAAAGCCAACGCGTTGGCCAAGATTCAATTGTGCAGCTGGGAACATGAGCAGAGGATATGCCGACAGCATAAAGTACACACACACACACACATACACACAGAGCTGGGTGTGGATGGGTGGGCGCACATGCAAAAGGCGCAAAATCAGTGACGCCCAGCTACAAGCGGGCTAAATCATGGCAGAAATCCATTAACACAGCTTCATTCATAAACGTGTCTGCCATTGGGCATGTTTACGTTGGAGCTTCTGCGCCGGCGCTTTGGGTGCTCCGGTCCGGTTCGGTCCGGCACGTGCCAAGTGCTCTTTGTTATGACGCGCCAAAGGCATTACCTGTTGCTATTACCTTAAATTTGGACAGGCTGGCTGTCAATCCGCTCACAATTTTCGTTGACAGCTAAAATTTTGGGTCTAATAACTTAATTGCATAATTTGGCTAATTACATTTTTGGGCAGCTATAAAAGCGACTGTAAATTGAGTTTTCCAAGCAGTTAACTTCAAGATGGCAAATCTAGCAATATATAATTTTATTGTGTACAATTTGTTGCAAATCAATTTGAGAAGTGTGGTCATATTTCATTGCTGGCAGCAGCCAGGTAAATAAATCTGTAATATATTTTAGAAATATATTTAAATAACAATCTTTTACTATAAATGTTAAACAAATTCGTACAGCTCTACTGCCCTTGGGTCAGCTTTTGTCCCGTAACTACATATTCTCTCAATACATTAACCTCAATCAGTCCAATGAGTCCTTAGCTAATTTCCACAAGGCTTACTTGGCCAGTGAATTAACCAAATTGGGCGTCTTTTTGGACATGAGCTGCGAGCAGAGCCACTTTATAACCAATCAGGTACATTTCAAATTAGTCTGCAGTATATGCTAATTATATGAGTACACTTATTCTTACAGTCCAGTCAAGAGCTGCTCTACACACATCGGCTTCATTGGCTGCTCTATGATGAAACTGGCAACATGCCACAATTAGTGCAACTTTTTCAATGGGCCAATCTCAGCATCAATGCGGATGTTACCTATGTCAAAAGCGAAAACTCTGAAACAGGCAGTCTGTTTACGCTCTTCGACATTTACAACAGAGGCAGTCATTTGGGTGGTATACTTAATATAACCATTGATCAGAGCATCTACTGTAATCAGACTCTGTGCGAAGTCAAACAATATCTGAGTGACTTGCACAAAAGAACTCGACTGCAGCAGCGAAGCAATTTGAGTGGACTTACCTTTAGACAGGCGGCATTGGTAAGGTTTTAAGTATTTGTTAAGAATTAAGGGAGATTCATAACATATTTATATACTTTATTTGCATTCACAGATGAGTTTGTATATTCATCTGATAGTTTGTTTGCAAACACATCTATAAAATTCTCATATTCTTTTCTTTAGTTTAGGAACATTTATTTACTTAAATTGCTTATTAAATTCTATATATAATTGACCTATTTGCAGGTTACGACGATTCCTCTGAGCGTTGGCGAGGAGAAGCTTCTCGCCTTTTTGAAAAGCGAAGAGACGCCTCATTTGGATTGGGTCTCACGTCTGGGCTACCACAATAATTTACATCTGCAGGAGCTGCTGCAGTTCAAGTGCGTTCAAACAAAAAAACACACATAACTTAACTATATACATTTTTTCTGGCAGTTTAAAGAACATTTGGGTGGATCAGTGGAGCGTCAATGATAGCAAAGGCGGCGCCATGGGCGAAGTGGTCAACCAAAGAGCCGAGTTGTCGACAACACCATTTGTTCTCTCATTTGACCGACTTCGCCACGTTTTTCCCACCATAGAGATGAGCCAATTTCGCTCGATTTGCATCTTTCGCACGCCGCACAATGCTGGCATCAAGGCCGGCGTGTTTCTGGAGCCATTCAAGCCCAGTGTTTGGCTGGTCTTTGCCGCCCTGCTGCTGACCTGTGGCCTGCTGCTGTGGCTAACGTTCCGTCTGGAGCATCGCCGGATGCAGCACTGTCTGCTGTATCTACCCTCAGTCCTGACCAGCTGCTTGATCAGCTTTGGCGCTGCCTGCATTCAGGGCTCTCATCTCATACCCAGCTCTACTGGTGGACGTCTGGCTTTCATAGCACTCATGCTGACCTCGTTTCTGATGTACAACTACTACACATCTATTGTGGTATCCACGCTGTTGGGTTCGCCAGTGCGTTCCGACATTAAGACCATACAACAGCTGGCCGATAGCTCCTTGGATGTGGGCTTTGAGACTATACCCTTTACCAAAGTTTACTTATCTGTAAGTTATACTTAAATCAATTGGAAACTCCTTTTACTTGCCATTCCTTTTGCAGACCTCTCCACGCTCCGATATACGCAGTCTGGTTAAGCGCAAGGTCGAAGGACGCAATCCCAGCAACATCTGGCTAACCGCCAAGGATGGTGTGCTCCGTATACGCGATCAGCCTGGTTTCGTCTTCGTCTCGGAGGCCTCGTTTCTGTATGCGTACATAGAGAAGTATTACCTACCACATGAGATATGCGAGCTGAATGAAATCATGTTTCGGCCAGAGAGCGCCCTTTACCCAATCATCCACATAAACTCGACGTACAAGGAGCTCTTGAAGCAGATCCAGATCCGGATGCTGGAAACTGGCATAACACAGAAGCATCGCTCTTTCTATACCAAACCCAAGCTGCACTGTTTCGCCAATAACTATGTGATCAATGTGGGCATGGAGTATGCTGCTCCTCTCTTTATCGTCCTGCTCTTGGCCTATTTCGTGTCCTTCTTCACTCTAATCCTGGAACTATGCTGGGCTCGCTTTGGCAGGCGGCAGTCAAAGCGTTTGATCATTGAGAAGTAATGCGAATACATAAATATTTAGTTAGGTAAGCTAACCAATTTAGACATAATAATTGCTCAATTAGTTGGAATCAGACATTTGACAGGCTTTCACTAAGAATTTGATATGTCCATTAACCTGTCAAGCTGTGCTCTTGATTGATATTTATCATATATGCATGGCGAAATATTTATTATGCACAGCTTTTCAAAGTCATATAAAAGCACTTGAATCTAAGCGCTGGTGTCATTAGGCTAAATAGTGTTTAATTGCTTGGTTCTAAGATGTTTCTGTACCAATTTCTTATATATTATTTTGTGCATATTGCAAAATTGAATAACATCCTATTTATGCATTGCTGGACAACGGATTGTGAGTGGCTATATGGTTTTACTCTATAAAATGTTTAATGATTTTAATATTATTTATTATTAAATTTATTTAATTACTCTCTAATTTCCTTCTAGCACTGCTTCGCTTTGCACATTTAGCTAGCAAGGAAACTCTCTACACGCAATATTTAAACTTAAATGAGGCATATTTAGTATTGGAGCACTTGCAAACTCAACTTATTAATCATGATCTCGTCAAGCTCGGCATTTACATGGACATCAATTGTGATCAAAGTGCTGAAGTTTTGTCTATGGTAAGCTTACATTTAAATAGATGTCTGCTTTATAGTCATACTCTCGCTTTCAGGCCAATAAGAAGCTTCTGTTCAATGAACGCTATCATTGGCTTATCTACGATCAGAGCTTTAACTTGACACAACTTGAACAACGCTTCGCAGATGCACAACTTTATCTTAATACAGACTTGACCTATGTCCAGCCTAGTCCAGATATACATCGCTTTATACTCTATGATTTGTATAATAAGGGCAAGCATTTGGGTGGCAAACTCAATATCACAATAGATCGGGAAATTGCTTGCGATGAGCAGCAATGTGGTGTCCAACGCTATCTGAGTAGTCTTCATCTGGGAAATCGACTGCAGCATCGTAAATGTCTCACTGGTTTGACTTTACGTGTGAATGCAGTGGTAAAGCAAATCTATATATGTATATATATATATATATATATATATATATATATACATCCCTTTTGCAGATAACCGCCTTACCGATTACAGCACCTAAAGCACAGATTGAAGCCTTTCTAACTAGTGATGACGATGTAAATAATGATGGATTTGCTCGGCTAGGCTACCACATTCATCAGGCGCTCAGGGACATGCTGGATTGCAAGTAGGTCTACACAAAAATGTTAAAGAACATTTTATAATAGGCCATCCCACAGCTTTAGCTTCATCTTTCGCGATCGCTGGACTGATTCGGAACTGACTGGTGGCCTAATTGGGGATTTGCGCAACGGCAGCGTCGATATAACGGCAAGTGGTTTCATCTACACCACCGGACGTGCGAAAGACTTGAAGATCTTGAGCTGGCTGACTGCCTTTCGCTCCATTTGCATGTTTCTCAATCCCAAGACGGCCTCCAATGAACTGCGCGTCACGGAGTTCCTGCAGCCGTTCAGCTGGACCGTTTGGTCCATGTTCGGCAGCCTGCTGCTACTAGCCGGCTTTCTGCTCTGGCTGACATTTCTGATGGAGCCGCGACTTAGCCACGTGGGCATCAATCCTTCGCTGCTGACCAGCTGCCTGCTGTCCTTTGGTGCTGCGTGCATTCAGAGCGCCTGGGTATTGCCGCGTTCCACAGGCGGTCGCATGGTCTTCTATGCCATAATGTTGACCTGTTTTCTAATATACAACTATTATACATCCGTTGTGGTGTCCACGCTGCTGGGTGCAGCGCCCAAATCGAGTATACGCACCATACAACAGCTGGCCGATAGCAATCTCGAGGTGGTCATCGAGCCAACAATCTATACAAAGGTCTATGTGGAGGTGAGTTCTAGATTTTGGTCATAGAACTGCGCAAACTTGATTTTGATTAATGAAGTCTTTAAGTTAGAGAGTGGAAAGTATATAGTTACTTATTATTTATTTTTATATATTTTATCCTTTACCAAATTGACTTAAATTTAATTCTATACATTATCCAAAGTAATTTTCAATACACATTAATCAGATGGAATATAGAACTATAGCTATTGACACTGAAATCGTTTTGAATAACGATTAAGAGAAATTCGTATATCGATTGCAAATCGATTTCTTTAATAACTTCTTTCAAAACTTGCAGACATCTGATTATCCCGATGTGCGAAGTTTGTATCTCAATAAAATAGTGAACAGCCGGCGTGAGCCGCAGCACATTTGGCTGCCCACGGAGCAGGGTGTCCTGCTGATGCGCAACAAGCCAGGACTCGTTTTTATTGCCGAGGCGGCCAGTGCTTATGTGTATGTGCGAAAGCATTATCTGCCACACGAGATCTGTGAGCTAAATGAGATTCTGTTGCGTGACGAGACTAGCGCTCATACTATGGTGTTGAAAAACTCCAGCTATGCGGAGCTAATAAAGCTGAGGTGGGTGCCAGGACTACATATAGAGAGTGGAAAAGTAATTTTGAAATATATTTGCAGTCAGCTACGCATGCTGGAAACTGGAGTGCATTTCAAGCACTTTCGCTATTGGGTACGCAACAAGCTGCATTGTTATCAGGGCAATCGGATTGTGGTTGTGGGCATGGAGTCGGCAGGACCACTATTCCTGCTCCTAATCTGTGCCTATATTGTGTGTCTATTGATATTGGGCCTCGAGATTTTGTGGCACAGACGACAGCGCAGAGCTGGGCGTTATTAAGGCAAGTGGCCAATCATATTTGCATTCAAATTGTGCAATTTAAACAAACATGTTGACAGCTGACAGATGGCTAAATTGCACTAGTAGTTACTATAAAAGAGCTGTCCCAGACTGGTTTTTTATTGACTTAACAAAATGCAGTTAATGCAATTGGCCAACTTTTTGCTGCACAACTTGCTGCAGTCGCGCATCAGTTTTATAGTTTTCTTTCATTGCTGGGCGAGAAATGAAAGTGGGCTAACTACTAATCACTAAATCTCTAGATCTCTTTAATCAATTAACTCTAACAGCTTTACAGTTCGCACAACAAATCAACACACCGCATCAGCAATTCATCTATCATCAGTTTGTGCATTTGAGTGAGTGGATTGAGCCGTATTTGGAGCAGCGTTATTTGGATCATTTGCAGCCCACGCTGGCCATTTATGTGGACTTGAGGTGTGTGAATGCGAGACGTCTATTGGCCGAGGTAATGCCTGCTCTTGACTTGATTGATAAGCAGTTTGGGTTTAGCTTGTCACTTTACAGGCGAGTCAGTCGCATCTCTACAATCAGCATTATCATTGGCTGCTGCACGACAGCTCCGAGCAGTTTAACTTCTATGACTTCTTTGAGCCCATGAACATCTCCGTGGATGCGGATGTTAGCTATGTGGAGCAGCGAGTGTTGGACAATAGTGGAGCAGTTTACTATTCGAACTACGATGTCTACAGTAATGGCAATCATATTGGCGGCCAGCTCAATATAACTGCCAACTATGAGCTCTGCTGCAATGCGACTAACTGCAGTTTGAGTCGCTATCTCAGCTTGCTGCATTTGCGCTCCAAGTATGGCAATCGGGAGCAGCTCACGGATGTGGTGCTGCGTGTAGCTACTGTGGTGACCAAGCGACCCATTAGCTGGCCACCAGAGCAGCTGCTGCGTTTTCTTAGCCAGGTGAACGATACGCATGTGGATGCCATCTCACGGTTTGGCTTTCAGTTGAATATGATACTCCAGGAAATGCTGCAGTGCAAGTAAGTGCTGGATATAGCAATTGGTTAATTTAGTTATTTATTTTTATTATTTAATGTCAACTGAAAGTAGTCAGACACAAACAATTAAACTGCTAAGTTACAAAAACGAAGTATTTGTAAAAGAAAATCTATACATGCTGCCATTTCCGAACCCTAGAACTAACTTGTGATTTAAGAGAGTTAGTTTTTCATTGTAACTCGCCAATTACTTTTCAATCCACGTTTCAAAGTGATTTGAATCCGAATATGCACAATTTAAGTGATTTCGGAAACGGGAGCATGCCTAATAGTTTTAAAAAGTTATGCATTCTGTAAGTAAAGTGAAGTATTCTGTTCTGCCAGTATGAATTACATTTTCAAGGATCGTTGGAGCAGCGGTGACAGTACCGGTGGCATTGTGGGCGTTGTTGCCGACCAGGCAGCCGACATTTTATCTGCTCCCTGCCTGGCCACTACGGGTCGACTGCAGCGACTGTCGGCCATTATTGAGACGGGATACTTCCGTTCGGTTTGCCTGTTCCGAACGCCCCATAACGCCGGCATACGTGGCGATGTTTTCCTGCAGCCATTTAGTGCTCTCGTCTGGTTCCTCTTTGGCGGCATCCTACTCTTGATTGCCCTGCTGCTCTGGCTGACCTTCTACATGGAGTGCAAGTGGATGCGGCGTCGTGGGCGCCTAAACTTTGTACCTTCGCTACTAAACACCTGTCTGCTTAGCTTTGGTTTTGCTTGTGTTCAGTCTTCGGCGCTGATACCACGCTCTTCGGGCGGACGTTTGGCATACTTTACACTGCTCCTGATTAGCTTCATAATGTACAACTATTATACTTCTGTGGTGGTCTCCTCGCTGCTCAACTCACCCGTCAAATCGCAGATCAAGACTGTGCAGCAGCTGGCAGAGAGTTCGCTGACAGTCGGCCTGGAACCTCTATCGTTTACCAAGAGCTATCTGAATGTGAGTCCTAACAAAATTACAAAATTTAACTGGAACAAATATTAGAATTTTGGTTAGTTTTGGCTTTCACTTTGATATATAGAAAAACTTAAATGTAGAATGAATTAAGACCAACAGCCATTTACAAATTGCTCTCAAGCTTCAAAATCGGTTCAGTTTTGGCAAAGTTATGTGAGTTTAAAGTTTTCTAAGGGTATTTCTAGAGTACCAAAAGTCACTTTACAAACTAAAATTGTGGGTTTTTTTCGCTTTAATTTTGAAATATGAGAAAATACTTAAGTGTAGAATGAACTAGGAGAATCAACCATACACAAATTGCCATAAAGCTTTCAGATCGGTTCAGTTTTGGCAAAGTTATGTGAGTTTAAAGTCTTCAGAGTATATACATATCTGGGGTACGAAAACTAACTTTACAAGCTAAATTTTTGGTTAGTTTTTGTCGGTTTTTAGGCCGAAAAATGAACCTCCTCAGAATCGGTTTTCAAATGGATTTTTATACTAATTATGACACCCACAATCGATTAAAACTAAAACTTCGCGATTCTATTTTTTTAAGTAAAATTTTTTTCCAAAAATAGTAAGGGGGGGGTACATGCTTTTTTTCGGAAAAAAGGTAAAAAAAAATGAAACTTCAAAAAATGGCTAAAACTTAAATGTAGAATAAAAGTAGGGAAAAAATCATGAACAGATTGCCCTTAAGCTTCAAAATCGGTTGGGTTTTGGCAAAGTTATGTGAGCTTAAAGTTTTCAAAAGGCATTTCTATGATAGCAAAAACCACTTTACAAACTAAAATTTTGTGTTTTTTTGGATTTAATTTTGAAATATGAGAAAATACTTAAATGTAGAATAAACTAGGAGAAACAACCATACACAAATTGGCCTTAAGCTTTCAGATCGGTTCAGTTTTGGCAAAGTTATGTGAGTTTAAAGTCTTCAGAGTATATACATATCTGGGGTACGAAAACTAACTTTACAAGCTAAATTTTTTGTTCATTTTTGCCGGTTTTTAGGCCAAAAAATGAACCACCTCAGAATCGGTTTTCAAATGGATTTTTATACTAAGTATGACACCCACAATCGATTAAAAATAAAACCTCGCGATTCTATTTTTTTAAGCAAAATTTTTTTCCAAAAATAGTAAGGGGGGAGTACATGCTTTTTTTCGGAAAAAAGGTAAAAAAAATGAAACTTTAAAAAATGGCTAAAACTTAAATGTAGAATAAAATTAGAGGAAAAATTATGAACAGATTGCTCTCAAGCTTCAAAATCGGTTCAGTTTTGGCAAAGTTATGTCAGTTTAAAGTATTCAAAGGGTATTTTTGCCATACCAAATTGTATAGTCATATCTTTGCAATAACATATATTCCTTATATCTCTAATATTCATATTTATTAAGCAACAGTTCCTTATTGTAGAGAGTTGAGAAAATGCTTAAGATTTGCGATAATGATCGTATCTAAAATTTCCTTTGAGTGATTAGCTTGCATATTAAGTTTCAATCATAGTTTTTTTATTGGTTCTTCAATATTATATTCGTGATTTCTTATAGTACTCACTGCGTCCGGAGATTCATCTGTTTACCAAACGCAAAATCGATACACAGTCCAAGAATCCTCAGCTCTGGCTGTCCGCTGAGGAGGGCATTCTTCGTGTACGCGATAATCCCGGCTACGTGTTCGTCTTTGAGTCCTCCTCTGGCTATGCGTATGTGGAACGCTACTATACACAGCAGCAGATCTGTGATCTCAATGAAATACTCTTTCGACCCGAGCTGCTGATCTACACGCATCTGCATCGCAATTCCAGCTACAAGGAACTCATTCGACTAAAGTAAATATATGTTTATTTGAATCAGTTAAGCCTATCACTAGCCATATTCCATATCCGACAGATTGCTACGGGTGCTGGAAACTGGAGTCTATCGCAAGCATCGCGCCCAGTGGGCCCGCATGAAACTGCATTGCTATTCGCAGAACTTTTCCATTACCGTGGGCATGGAGTATGTGGCTCCACTCATCTTCATGCTGTTGTGTGGCTATGTTCTGGTGCTCTTGCTGCTGCTGCTGGAGCTCGCCTGGCAGCGCTATATGAAGCGTACACATTAAGCCTTAAATTCTCGCAACTTGCACCTTCTAGCTGCAACAAAACGCTTTAAGCTATTATGCAAAATAATAAAATTAAAAAAAAGAGACCGCCTGCACTTTACGTTAACTTTTCGCCTCATCCGACAACTGTGGAATTATGCAGCAGTGCTACTACTGTTGTCCCTTTCGCTTCCTGTTGTCAGGACCCGTGCAATTGCCGCACGCCTCGTTGAGTGGACCACGTTTTCATGTTTTCATGCGATTTTCGTATTTGCATTAAAAAGTTTCCGGTTTGCCGTATTTTGGGCTATGATTTTCTTTTTCTTTCGAATATTTGCATTTTTATGCCCCGCAGCAGAGAAGGCTATTGTAACTGTATATGAACCCATCCAGGCCAGAGATAAACGTAAGACTAAATATTAAACAGTTATCTGAGTTTGGCAATAGTTGGCGCGAATAACCTTTAAAAGAACTTTCCTGTGGGCCTTATCCATAATTTCTGTTGTAATTGTTTCTTATCACTGCTTGTTATGTTTCACAAGTAATCAATCATTTCATTGTTATGGCCAGCTTGTGATTTATGTGGACATTGTGAACCAATCGACCTGCGGCCTCAGTTCATACGATTCATTTTGTTGCACAATCAGAGAAAAGTGACGCACTGTTGGTAAGCCATCAAATTTGGGGCAGCAATTATTGATAATTGTTTTCTTTTTAAATAAAGACGTATATGTACCTAATAAACATAAATGTGCAGAGTAATATTAGGTACTTATCTTTGCAAAAGATGTATGTATATTAATCTTATATGCCTTGCATTATTTGCAAGTCTCATTTCTTAATAAATATTTATGTATATTTGTTAAGTAACTGTATTATCTATAATACATTGTTTCTTGCCCAAAACTAAGCACTACTCACTTCCTTCTGTAGCTTCACAATCACTGCCCATAAGGAGCCTCAGGCGAATGCCTTTCATGTATGACAAATTGCCGCATCGCTGACAAATTGGCATCTCAATCTTGCTGTCAACAGGCAGTTTAACTTGTTTCCCCTTGGAGAAACTTGTAATACAATTCTGTCATTCACTGCACATCACATTAAGCGATGAATTGACAGCCAATTTTTAAATTATTTACTACATTTACTACTTGTCTTTATCGAGCGGCACAGGAAACATTGTACTGTAACCAAACCCCAAAGCGACACTTTGCCACCGCATGTTGCAGTATGTCAATAACATGTTTTTATTTTTTCATTCTCGATCCTATCCCTTTTTACGATGCATTTGCATTTGCATTTGCACTTTTGGTTCTACCCTGTAAGGATGAATGAAGAGGAAGTAACTCTGAATATTTGAAATGTTAAGATACAAAGTATTATAATATGTACAAGTGAGAGATGGATTTTAGATGTCATACTTGACAGTATTTACCACTCAGTAAAGGGTATTACATAGTCTGCACTATAAAGATGCTACTGTTTTTTAGTTGCATACTTTGCGGCTGCAGTGTGAAATTGTTTTTGGCGGTTTTGTGTACGTGCTAAACGAGCGCGTAAATGATTTTGTTTTAAATCGCGTCTGGCAATTTATTTGTAAATTAAACTCTCTTTGTGCTGCCATATACAACATATACACACCTGGTTCATTTAGTAAGGAGAGACAACAATTCGCTTGCCTATAGAACACTGTTGCCAAACGTTGTCTCAACTGATATCTTGAGATTCATACTGCTCGTGTACATCTTATCGGTCTGTTATTGCCTCCAACTGGGCTTTAATCTATGTCCGCGAATTACTCTGATAAAGATAAAGATAATGATGTCAATAGGTACTCAAGTATTTTCGCTAGAATTTGTCACATTCAGTTCGTTTTCATCGCTCGAAGGCGTTAATTCGCAAAGCGCCAGGCTTTCAAGTGCTTCAAGGGTAATATAAAATGTGCGTAGTCGATAAGGTTTTAGAGTGGATTTAGGCAGGCATTCAAATAACTTGATTGCATATAAAAGTTGCTGCCAGTTAACGTAATTTGAGCAAACGAACTTTAATGAGACAGCAATTCCAGTTTATTTATACACTTAATGTATACATATTTCCGTATATGATATACATTTCCAGTTTGCATAACTGAGGGGTTCAAAACCCTTTAAAGTAATTCACTATATACTACGGTTGGCATTCTTTAGCTGTTTTTCGAGTCATTTGATGGATTTTCGGCCTACTTTGTCAGGTGTGCTTCCGACATATTTCGCATCGCGCATACGACACGTTAGCCAGCAATAACAAAAACTATTCAAACTAAGCCTTAAACAAAGCAAATAACAATAGCAATAACAACGCTGACTTGCATACAAAATGAATTTGCCGAAAAAATATATATTTATTTAAAATTCAATGAAATATTTTAACGCTTCATTAACAACCGAGTTTGGTGACAAAGTAAAAACAAAAACGTGACGTTTTTGACCGGCCTCTTGCCATACTAAAAACCATCTCTCTGCCTACAACCCGCGCAAAGGTTTTTTTTTTTGCGAACTTGTCGCGCTTGTCCATTCATAGCGAATGCATTAAAACAACAAAAGCTCAGAGAACCATTTTTATATACATATGTATACCTTATGTATGTACAACTATTTGCTATATACATTTTTACCTGCCCGATCGACACTTTGGCACTTGTTGCCTGCTGCTGTTGTTGTTGTTGTCGTTGCTGTTTTAATTGTTGTTGGCTTTTCACTCTGACTTTTTTATGCTGCCGCTCGCAACTCGCGTGATTTGAACGCTTGGGGTCTTTGACGTTCATCGTCGCTGCTGCTTCTGTTGCTGTTGCTGTTGCTTTTGCTGCTTCTGTCGTCTATATCGTCGGCGGCGGCATTGTGGGTCTCATTTAGTGGGCGGTTCACTCAGATTCAGTCGCTCGTGGAACGTTAAAACGCGCGAAACATCGTCGGGCCGGCGACGTTATCTGAAATTCTCGGAAAGCGTTCTCCACATCTTCGAATAATACAATCACTTAGAAAACCTTTGACCAAAATACTCGACAGCCAAAAGCCATAAAAGATAAAGCATTACAAAAGGTGCGGTTAAACACATTTTTGAACATTCGGAAATTAGAACTTTCCGCTTTTAGAATGTAGAGCAAACTAAATTCGAAATTCTTAATATTTTCTTTCTTTTTACACATTTTATCAAACGAATGTGTTTAATAATAGAAAATGAATATTAGCACCAAAAGATATTACAAATTATAAAGTAGCTCATATGACATATTCATCTGAAACCAAGAGTTTTAAATTGCGCATACATATTTGTCAAGTTCTTAAGACAATGCAGTTATTATAAAAACAAATATTAATTATAACTTTGATTTGCTATATAAGAGCTCAAGAGGTTCAATTAACTATTTTAAAGAATTTTAAAGACATGTTTATTTAGTTTTGATATTGTTCTTCTGCTATTATTGAGGATAATCTTTAAAGCCCATTCAAATTTGTAAATTTAAATAATAATATAAATAATAAATATTAAACATATCTAGCCTCTTTAAAGTTATATAGTTTAACAATCTCTAATAAATAGTAAAAAACAAATGCATAAGTATCACATAACGAGATCTCTCTCATTTCGCAACCTACAAAACCGAAACTTCCTATATGCAAATTGAACTTGTATTCAGCAAAACTTAAATCAAAATCAGAATGTCATGTGAATAACGCCAATTTTGCTGTGCCATAAATTTAAAGCCCAATGTCGCAAACGTACGCTTCAGTTTACACTATCGGTAATAATTGGAAATGCAATTTGCATTTGGTTGGAGCCGAGTGTCAGGTTTTTTTTTGTTTCTGTCGTCTATGCCAAACGAAAGTGACAACTAAGCTGGGATAGTCTTACAAAGTGGGTCAACAACTTGGCTGTGAGCAGCTGAATGACTCAGAATAGAGAATCCGAAATATTTATAGACTGCATCTTATTGACATGAGCAATATACAGCTATATAGCATTGTTGCGTGTCTAACCAATTGAATTGATAGTGTTTTAATTGTTGTGTTTAATTGTTGGTTTAATCCTCACGTGGGCTGCCCAGTCGTCTATTTAGCCATTTAGTAGCTAATCTAAAGAATTGACAAGGTCACATTGTTAGAGCGGCATCGCGTTGAGATAATTTGATAAGTTACAAACGATCTAGCTACCTTTCCTTTCTAGCTACCTTTCCCTCTCTCTCTTTCTCTTGCCGTCAATTACAGTGCACTTTTTACTATCGAATCATTCGCATACCTATTGATTTGTTCTCTATCAAGTCACAAGTTCTACGGTTTGTAAACAAAACGAAACATTTTGCACTTTGCTCATGCTAAAAGCTTTGCCAATAAATTGTCGAATTTAGGCGACCTTTTCTCTATATATCTACTTACATCCGGGCCAGATTCATGCTCATTAAATAGTTGATAAACAAATACTATTTTAATGACACAAAAACAAAACACAATTTGAATTCCAGTTAGTAATTATAGTGGCAAATATAGATTTACTATTGTGCAATTATTTGTTTCGCATAACAGTTTTTCAAAGCATTTTTCGCCGCAACATCAATAAACAATAAACAAATCTCCAATTGCTAGCTGTCTGGCTAAAAAATATAGATGCAAAAACTCTCAACTGAGTGACGCACTTGAAATGAAGCTTGCCTTTTGGACGGGTCAACGAATTAAAGTAAAAATAAATTTGCGTAGCCATAAAAGCCGAAATAAACGCAACAACAAGCTAAGCAAATATTTAGCAACTTTGTGCGTCAATATGAAGTAATAGTTCTAAAATAATAACAAATAACGCAAAGAGAGTGTCTAGTAATTAACTATATTTTTTTTATTAGGAGATAACCCGTCGACAGGTCACAATTAGCTAACAATCTTAAACAAAAATCTATAATATAAAGACAGTCTCCTATAGCTAACTATGTTTTTGAGGAGATAGTGGTATACGATAACCTATATGCTCTGCTTGATATCTTTAGATTAGCTTCACATTCGATATAAGCAGGTACATATATGTAAACCCTATATGATCCTTATACAGGTACAGTTTGTAACAATACACAATAATTTCCTTAAGTGCTTAGCTGCCGCTAAACACTTGCATCATTGTATCAGCTTAACATTTAAATCACGTATTCGCCATGTAGGTTGACAAAATTTGTTCTATGAACTTGCTCAATGAAAAATGTGCAATTTCAAGACCACAGCCGAACATGTTCAGCTTAATAAATAAAGTTGCGAAAGCCCCTTAAAAACGCACAGACCAAAATAATTGAGTTATTAAACTCAGCGAAGCTTTTGAACAGAGCTGGATGAGCTTTTTAAATGGCGTTAAATTTGCATATTATCTGTGAAACCTGAACTAATTAAAGCAGCGGCATGTCAAAGTCAAAAGCAGATATATTTAAAGCTAGATGGATGGCAAAAACAAGACACTTATCAGAAGACAATCCTTCGTTTTTCAGTACTGCTGCCCAAAAATGACGCACAGCAAGGAGCAAGAGGCGGAGGAGAGCGAACACAATCCTCAGGTGGTGGTGACACCCACTGGCGCCACACACAGCATACGACACGATCGCAGTCTCTGGCGGGACTTGACAGCCTATTGGATACTGGGTCTGTGCAACAACTATGGCTATGTGGTAATGCTGAGTGCTGCGCACGATATCATTGCGCAGTTTAACGATGAGGTAAGGCCAATATAGATTATATGGCTCTGTTGTCATAACTAAATGATGCCTCTGTTTGCAGCCGGAGAAAGATCCAGGTGATGCTGGCACTGGACGCGAATGCCATTTGGTATCCACAGGTGCCATTTTACTGGCAGATGTGTTGCCCTCGCTGTTTGTCAAGATACTGATGCCCTTCTTTCCCTTCTGGGTCAAGTGAGTATAAATTTGACTAATATCGGATGAACTGATAGATGATTCCATCTAGTCATGTGGTTAGAGAATTGACTCATGGAACTATGAGTGTAAGATATGCTTAACAAGAGAGAGCATCATTTTGTGGATCTTATTAGCATAATAAGTCAAGCAATTGAGTCTCAGAGCTCACATCTCTGGAGTTTCTATAGGAACTAAATAATATGGTTTGTATGATACGTAGAATATATTATAACAAGTAGAATTTCCCAATAATATCAACCAAAAGTGGTAAATGTAAATGCAGTTTTAATGAATCTGACCATTCATTCATTTAATGAATCTGACTGACATCCATACATTCGTTTTATAGGGTAGAATACAGTTAAGAAGCGAAAAGAAACTGTAACTAAATGCATATACTCAAGAAGTATCCTAAGCATATCCAATTTATATCTCAGTCTAAAACCAATCACATATGTCTTTTCTTACAGTGTACGCATTGGCATTGCCGTTGCCCTCTCGGCGGCTGGTTTTCTGCTCGTTGGCTTTGCGGATGCCGAATGGATGGCACTGATGGGCGTGGTCATTACCTCCGCCAGCAGTGGCATTGGAGAGACCACCTTTCTGGCATACTCCTCGCGCTTTAACAAGTAAGCTCCAGTCTATAAGTTCCATCCACTGCCATCTAAAACTTCTTCTTTGCCAGAAATGTCATATCGACTTGGTCGTCGGGCACAGGCGGTGCTGGAGTCATTGGTTCACTGAGCTATGCCATGCTGCGCTCCCTGGACTTCAGTCCACGCGATACGATGCTGATCATGCTGATCTTTCCCGCCATTGAAGCCGTTGCCTTCTGGCTGATATTGCGTCGTCCTCAGGTGTTGCCCGTTACCACCGTGGAGAGCACGGAGGAGCTTATTAGCGATGACAAGCCACTGGTGGGCTTCAAGGAGAAGCTGTCCTACATCAAGCATCTGTTTAAGTACATGCTGCCACTGTGCCTGGTCTACTTCTTCGAGTACTTCATCAACCAGGGACTGGTAAGCGATCATTTCAAATCTCTATACCTACAACTAATTGATTGCTTTTCTGCTGCAGTTTGAGCTGGTGTACTTTGAGAACATCTTCCTGGACAAGGCGTCTCAGTACCGCTGGCTGAACGTGGACTATCAGATCGGCGTCTTCATATCGCGCTCCTCCGTCAACATCTTCCAGCTGAACAAAATCTGGCTGATGTCCGTCTTCCAGTTCGTTAACGTTATCTACTTCCTCACGGAGGTCATTTGGTTCTACACGCCCAGCATTTGGATTGTGTTCGTCATTGTGCTGTGGGAGGGCCTGCTGGGCGGCGGCGCCTATGTGAACACCTTCTACCGCATGTCCAAGGAGATAGCGCCCGGCCGCCAGCAGTTCGCCATGTCCATGGTCGTGCAATCGGATTCCTACGGCATTGCCCTGGCCGGATTCCTGGCGATACCCGTGCACAATGCGATTTGTAACCTGCCCACTGCGATTCGAGGCGTTGTGTGGTAGAAAATTGTACAGGAACATAGGAACATAAAGAGCGCTCATAATGAGCTCTTGATTATGCCTTTAAGCTAGCTAATGAGTAGTGAGAAATTTGTGTGTGTGTGATTGTCGTAGTATTATCTGTATGTGTGTTTGCGAGTGTTTATTATTGAGTAACTTAGCGATTAGTTTAAAACTACACTTAATTTGTATTCACTTCGACAGAAGTGTTGAATTACTGTATTACTCTAGCGATAAATATCTTATAAAATATATAATTATTTTCAGCAAATGCTGAGAGAACAAGAGACAATGGCAATGATTACCAGGGCCAGTTGCAATTAAGGTTATCAAGCAGTCGCTTTGTTAATTATGCACTGAGATTATAAACTAAAAACATAATCAACTCAAATGCTACTAGAGATTGTGAGCCACGTGAGCCTATAAAATTCTAATATTGTAACAAAATGATTAAAAGCTTTCTTTTAACAGACTTTAATATTTTGCAAGTCTACGAGATAAGTAATTTCGTAATGCCAAAAAACATAGTCAACAACTCTAAATATATAATTTTAGCAGACTTCAACGCAGTTGGGATATAGTATATCATAATGGCCGGGTCTGTAGATAAGATAAACCATTGGCTCAGTACCCTCGGGAAAATCGTGGGCTTTGACTATGTCACCTTCGGCCCGGTCCAGGTATTCAACACGTACACCCACTCCCAAAGCTGCACTTAGGGCAATAATGTGAATATGATCGGATTCCTTGAACATTGGTTCGACCTCCTGATGGCGGAACTCTTCAATCGTTAGATTGCCCTCGATAAAGTGCTGATAGAACTCGGCATCCTCCTGCAGTTTACCGGATGTCACCAAACGCAAATAAACAATCACATAATCGGAAAAGCCTTGCTCATTGAATACATTATGCAGCTCGTTCTTAGCTTTTTCAGTTCCTCCGGCATTGTCTGGACCAACTCTATTGATAACATCCATAAACTTGAATGCAATAGAAATTAAAATGAATTCTGAAAGCAAAAATGATTTAACTTACGGTGCCATGAAAGTCTTCCAACGTGAAACTGGGAAAGCCAAGATTTATTAGCTTGTCCTTTGAGGCCTCGGCAAGTGCTCGAAATTGATCGTATGCACTTTTGTGCATGATCAAATACTCCAAATATGAGTATGCGAATGCTCTAAAGAAGCAATTGCCATCGGGTCGCGTCCGTCGTATAAACTGATACTTCCCCGCTATATCTTGAATCTTGGCTGTAAAAACGGCATCGCCATTATATTCAGCCATCAAACAGGTTAACGGCATTTGCTCACTGACCAAGGGGGTCGAATCATTGATCTGTAAACAAAAACATTGTACAGTTAATGTAAGAGTGCTAGACTAAGAGATACCCTCTAGTTGTACAGCTGTTGGCTACAGGGTATAATATTGCTAGGCTCACCTCTCTTTCTATTTCACGTTGCTGCTGCATGATCAACTCATCACGATTGCCTTCAGTTTGTTCCACCGACTCCATAAGTTTTGAAATGGGAACAACAATAAAATCATTAAAATATTTTTTCAAAATTTTAAACCCGTAAAACGTCATGTAGGACTAGTGTGACTGATGGCAATTACTAAACACAAAACATTAAAATTCCTCAAAATATTACAAGGGAGAATAACAGTAGGCTCTGAAAGTTTGTGTCACTTTGTGATAGAAGTTTTAGACGATTGGCAATTGCTTCATTATTATTTTCTGCCTTATAGTTCTTATTTAAATATATGTTGATTCTTTTTCTGTGCTTTTTCTTGGAAGTGCTATAATGGAGTTATGTGCAGAGAGGGAACATAACATACAATGTTTGTCTATTTAATCCGCTTATATCAGCTTTCATGTATTTAATGAATTCTCAAGGCTCCGATAAGCATTTGCTAGTATTTTTTATGCGATATTAAATCAATACACTTTTTAGATATTCTCTGCTGATCGATAATCAGCCCTAAAAGTGCGCCACACAATTTGCCCGTTCGATTTACGACTTGTTTCAGTTTCTAAACCGCGCCGTCGATGAGTTATCATCCAATTTGGTCGTTTTTGTATAAACAGCGTTTGTCGCTGTTGCCACATACTATAGTAGAGCTTATACGTAACTCTGACAGTCGCTAAACTTGAGTGCTGTCTGCTAATTGCTGAGCAGCGTTTGAGCAGCTGGCAAGATTTGTTTGAATGCGCTTCTCAGTCGTATTGTAGCTGCCGCATGGAACGGTATTCGAGCGGCATTTTCTTAAATGTATATTCCAATTCACTCATCCAAAATGCGCGTCGTCATCTTATCAGCACTTTTACTTTTGCTCAGTCTCAGCTGGGTTAAGGCGAGCGACTCTAGAACGGCTAGCAAATTGCCCAATATAATCATAATAATGGCGGATGATATGGTAGGTAAAACACTAGTCGCAGTAATCAGTATTTGGGTCAACAGCACTAATTAACACATTAAATGGATTACACCATTAAAAACCAAAAAGGGGTTTGATGACATTAGCATTCGCGGTGGACGAGAATTTTTAACGCCCAACATTGATGCACTGGCCTATCATGGACGCCTGCTGGATCGCCTCTATGCACCGGCCATGTGCACTCCTTCCCGAGGAGCCCTGCTCAGCGGCAAATATCCCATACACACTGGTGAGTCGCACAGATGACAACCTTTTCGCATTTGGCTAATCCAAATCCCACAGGCACCCAGCACTACGTAATTGGCAATGAGGAGCCCTGGGGCCTGGCGCTGAATGCCACACTGATGCCGGAGATCTTTCGCGACGCTGGCTACTCCACCAATCTGGTTGGCAAATGGCATTTGGGATTCGCCCAGCCAGAGTATACACCCATCCGCCGTGGCTTCGACTATCACTACGGCTATTGGGGCGCCTACATTGACTACTATCAGCGTCGCTCCCATATGCCAGCGGGCAATATTACTTTGGGCTATGACTTTCGGCGCAACATGCAGGTGGAGTGTGCGGATCGGGGTGTCTATGTCACCGATTTGCTGACCAATGAGGCGGAGCGTCTGATTCGAGAGCAGCCGGCCAAGCGGCGGCCGCTCTTCCTCATGCTCAGCCACTTGGCCACGCACACGGGCAATGAGGAGGAACCGTTGCAGGCGCCGGCAGAGGAGCTGCGCAAGTTTGCCCACATCAAGGATCCCAATCGTCGAATTTTTGCAGGTGAGTTTTGCAAGCTCTTTCAAATCAGACATACTTTGTATTTACGATTTGAATTTCGCAAGTTATTTCAAATTATCAAAAATGTTTAAGCTCTGTTTCCATTAGAAGTGTAAACCTTCGATCTCAGAAACTTTAAGAACTGGGCAACTATATTTAAGATCTATTTTCAAAATTGATAAAAATATATTTGCGAACCCATTTTCTGAGCATCTCTTAGAGACTATGACTATGACCTAAAAATATGATAATTGTTATGTAGGTTCTCGTTTATGACGATCGGATTATGGCGACCTTTTTAATTTATTTATATTACTGTTTGTTGTTTTATTACAATTGAACAGACAACCTGTCTACTTTTTGTTGTGTTGATACATGGTTGTTTTAAATGCCAATAAAACAACAATTAATATTTGCTTCGAACCAGCAAAACGGCTTCAATAAAGGTATTCCAGTTTTGGGATATCGTCAGTAAAAAGTTTTTGAATATTAATTTTTTACATTTTTATTAAAAATGAGAATTCAAAAGAAAAAGTTTATTTTTAAAAGTTTATCTAGAAGATGCACACATTCATTTTCGAAGAATCATTTCTCGTCGCTTCTATATATAAGTACGAATATATATTGTAGCAATTCGTAGCTGTATGTAGGGCATCTACTAGTCGACTACAACACACTTACCCGTTGCTTACTTAAATTATTTGCATAGCCATGGTTTCGAAACTGGATCAGAGCGTGGGTCGCGTGATTAGCGCATTGAAACGCACAAACCAGCTGGGGAACAGCATTGTGATCTTCTACTCGGACAATGGAGCGCCGTCTGTGGGCATGTTTTCCAACACTGGCTCGAATTATCCGCTCAAGGGCCAGAAGAATTCACCGTGGGAAGGTGGCGTGCGTGTTGCCGGCGCCATTTGGAGTCCATTGCTGCAGGCGCGTGGCAATCTCTTCACCCAACCCATCTATGTGGGTGATTTTCTGCCAACGCTAGCACATGCGGCGGGCATTAAACTGGCGGACTCGCTGCAACTCGATGGCATTGATCTGTGGCCGCAGCTGTCAGGTGCCAAGGATGTGCCGTATGTGCCGCGAGAGATTCTACACAGTCTAGACGACGTGTGGAACTTTAGCTCACTGCTGCAGGGTCAAATGAAGTATGTTAATGGCACCACTCTTTCCGGCCAGTACGATCAGTTGCTGACCTATCGCGAGCTGGACGATCTGGATCCACGAGCACGTCGCTATGTGGTGGAGGTGCGTAATTCGCCCACCTCCAAAGCACTCGCCAGCTACGATTTGCAGCGACTAACAGAAGCTCGCATTGATTCTCTCAAAAGAGCTGCCGCTGTACGCTGCCCGGACCTGCAACGAAGCTGCAATGCCCTATTGGAGGAGTGTCTGTACGATCTGAGCGTTGATCCCTGCGAGCTCAACAATCTGGCTTACTCGGAGCATCACGCAGCGACGCTGTTGTCCCTGCGGCAGCGAGTGCAGCAACTGCGTGCAACAGCTATGGCGCCGGGAAATCGACCAGGCGAAAGTCGGGCGGATCCCAGCCTGCACGAGTGTACGTGGGATAACTTTTCATTTAAGCCGGCTGGTGCGGGTGGGTATTACCTATTGAAATTCAAAATATATCTTTTATAAATTTTGTTTTAAATAATTGTTTACAGTGCCGCTGGAGTGTGATTACTATGGAATTCCTTGTGGCGCTTAGTTTGCCGTTAATTGTAATAATGATAGCAAGCTGGCCAGTTGAACTATTGCATATCTTTCAATTTAAGTTGTATTTGTTTTTAAAAGTGTATTAACCTAACCTACGCAGTAGAATAAATATTAAATGCATTGAAATGAAACTGCGATAACTTTGGCCGTTAGTTTCGATAACAGCTGCTAGTATGTAAGTTTAGCTATCAAATATCGTGGAATTTGGTCTGGCCACACTGTAGATCTTTTCATTTCCCTTTAAATTTGATTTTTATAGTTATTTGCAATTTTTACTTTTGAAGTAGCTTTTCAAAGTATTAATTTTCAGCTGATTTTAGACGGCTTGCGTGGCAATTTGAACGTGAGCACTTTGGCGCTCAATGCTGTCAGCTGATTGCTTTGCCACCCGTTGTTAATGAGGGTTGAAAAGGAAACGCATCCCCAGAAACTTCCACAACCTATCAGATAGACAGACAGTGCAATTTTCGTCATGGAGGAACGAGCTGTTTTAGCAAATATAGCTACTATTATTACCAAGGATCTGCTCATCGATGAGCCAGCCAGACAAGGCAGCAGTGGCAGTCTATTTTCCAGCAGTTACCCGTTGCTCGAAGCCAACAACGATGACGAGGCGGAAATCTTTGCGCTAATGCAGCAAAAACGGGCAGGCGTAGGCGTTCCAGCCGGACTGGGCAAGGGCAAATTTAAGCGCCCACACGTCCCAGAGCCGACAACGGAGTCGAGCACAACCACCAAAGTGGCAAAATTGGAGTGGAAATATCCGGAGCTCAATCTGCTACATCGCTATGTGGAAGCTCAGTTTGAATTTAATTTGCATATGCGCAAGCTGACCTTTTTGGTAAGTAAGCCCTAAGGCCAAAAGAAAATAGCTTTAAAACAAAGATCCTTTCGTCTCATAGAGAATCCAGCAGGCGGTGGAGGAGATCCTAAAGCGGAATGCGGTGCCAGGTTCGCCCGCTCCACAGACAACGCTCTCGCTGGCCATGTGGAAAATGGCAACGGATGAGCATTTCGAGCAAATAGCGCGCAAGTTTCAGTTTCCCTGGTCGCTGTGCCAGCAGGTAGTGCGCAGCTTCTGGCACATTATCTCCGACAACTACGAGACCTTCATCAAGTGGCCCAACTCGTTGGAGGCACAGCAGAGCACACTGCAGGGCTTCCAAGCACTTCCTTCGCTTAAATGCTTCAAAGAGCTGTTCGGCATTATATCGCTGAAGCGGCTGGACATCTTTCTAGAGTGTGAGCATGCGGAAGTGGCCGTTGTTCTCCAACTGATTTGCAATGCAGAACGCAAGATAATTGACTGCTATGTGGAGTTGGAGCAGGACTATACGTTCGAGGAGTCGCCCATTGGACAAACACTGGCGCTCAATCCGCGCACGATGCCAGCGAGCAGCTATTTGATTGGCAGCGGCAGTTTTCCACTTAAATCCTATTTGGTCCGGCCCATTGGGGCAGAGTGCTTTCGCAAGGATATCGTATTCAATGGTCTGTTGAAGCCGGCATTTGAATTGGCCGACAATGTGCTGGACACTTTAGCGCGTCGCTTTAACACTTTGTATGCTCTGGAGGCTCGGGATTTGAACGAGGTGCGACTCATTGTGGAGAGCATTTGTGCCATGCACAATCTGTGTGTGGACTACCAGGACAACTACTTGGAAGCGGACGTGAGTGGCCAAAATAAGTTTATCTGGGGCGGAAAGCTGCCAGAACGCAAGGGCAGCGAGAAGGATGCCAAAGGACTAAGGCGGCGAATGGAGCTGCTCGATACATTGATCAACACTGAAGAGGGGGAATAGATATATAAATATATATTTATTACGTAAACTATAATATATAAACAATAAAATAAGAGTCCACGAGTTCTGGAATATCTCCAAGAATCATTAAAAACGACTTTAATTCGTCCGTTAATTAAACCCATTTTGTGAAGATAGTATGTATTTAATAAATACCAAACTATCGATAGCAGATGTTCAGTACGATAGTTTGATTGTCGGCTATCTGCGTCCCATCTGGCAGCTCTCTCACAATAACAAAACAAATGCACGTGCGTGTAGTTTTATTTAATTTAGTTAAATTACTCACAGTAAAATAATGGATACGCACGACATATTTAAACAGTTAACTGCTGGTGTGCGATTCACCAAAAAGCGTACGGTATGTAGATGCGAGTATATGAATCACAAACACTAAACTTGTTGCTTGACAGGCTCCGTCTGCGAAACCCAACACTCCAAATATTGCTAAGGAACAACTGCAGCCAGTACGCAAGACAGTCAAAGAGCCAAAGTTATCAGATGAAGACACTGCCAGTGCCGAATTTCGTTTAATTGCTGACGACGCTGCTTTAAATGAACCCAAGCGTAAAAAGGCTAAGAAACAGTTGACGCCGGCACAGTTGGAGCAACTGCAGCGGGAGGAGCAGATCAGTGCGCTGCGCAAGGAGCACACCATAACAGTACTGGGCAAGGATGTGCCAGCGCCCATTCGCAGCTTTGACGAGCTAAACGCAACGGAATACAAGCTACTGCCACGTCTACTAGAGAATCTAATGTCCTATGGCTTTGCCCAGCCCACGCCCATACAAATGCAGGCGTTGCCCGTGCTACTAAACAATCGAGCCCTTATGGCCTGTGCGCCAACAGGTTCGGGTAAAACGTTGGCCTTCCTCACGCCCATTATCAATGGACTGCGCAGTCACAGGACGACTGGATTGCGCGCTCTCGTCCTGGCGCCCACGCGTGAGTTGGCGCAGCAAATCTATCGCGAATGTGGTGAGCTGACCAGGTCGACGGGCCTGCGCACCCACTTCATCAGCAAGGTGAGCGAGGCCAAGCAGCAACACGGACCTGAGTGCAAGCAGAAGTATGATATCTTGGTATCGACGCCGAACCGCGTTCGTTTTCTGCTGCAGCAGCAGCCACCGTTGCTTGACCTGAAGGACATTGAGTGGTTTGTGCTGGACGAGGCCGATCGTCTCATGGAGGAGGGACAGAATAACTTCAAGGAACAGCTGGACGACATCTATGCGGCCTGCACGCATGCCCAGAAACGAGTCGCATTTTTCAGTGCCACCTATACGGTGCCCGTGGCCAAATGGGCGCTGCGGCATCTCAAGCATCTTGTGCGCATCACAATTGGCGTACAGAACAGCGCCACGGATACCGTACAACAGGAGCTGCTCTTTGTAGGCTCCGAAAGCGGCAAATTGCTGGCGGTGCGGGAGATGGTGCGCGAGGGCCTCCAGCCGCCCGTGTTGGTCTTTGTCCAGAGCAAGGAGCGAGCCAAGCAGCTGTTCGAGGAACTGCTCTACGACGGCATCAATGTGGATGTGATACATGCGGAGCGAACACAGCATCAGCGCGACAATTGCGTGCGCGCCTTTCGGGAAGGTCACATTTGGGTGCTCATCTGCACGGAGCTGATGGGACGCGGCATTGACTTCAAGGGCGTCAATCTGGTCATTAACTATGATTTTCCGCCCACAACCATTTCCTACATTCATCGCATTGGTCGAACGGGTCGCGCTGGGCGGCCAGGACGCGCCATTACCTTCTTTACACAGGACGATACGGCAAATTTGAGAAGGTAAGTAGGCTTCATATAAGAGTAAAGCTTAAGCTAACTAAATGCATATTCGATTGTCAGTATTGCACAGATAATTAAGAACTCGGGCGGTGAGGTGCCGGAGTATATGCTGCAAATGAAGAAGGTGCGCAAGTCGGAGGCGAAAATGCGCGCCAAGAAGCCACTGGAACGCGAGGATATTTCGACCAAAATACGACCCGAAAAGCAGCCAACACCCAAAAACTTTGTCAAATTAGAAAAAGTTGAGAAGCCTGAAAAGGATCTCAAACAACAAGAGAAGCAGAAGAAAAAGAATGCTGACAAAAATGCAGATTCAGCTCCCTCGCGCAAAGTTAAAAAGCTAGCTCACATTAAAGACCAAATGCAGAGCAAAGTAGCAGCAAAAGGTAAAGCGAAAAAGGTCAAGAAGCACGAACTATAATATAATAATAGTTATAATCATTGATATGTTAATTATGAACTAGAATTTTATAATTTGTTCGTGGAAATTGTTGGAGTATGCAACAAGAAAATATATTATCTTGTAAAACATTCAAATTAAATGTTTGGTATATTAATTTAGTAGACCATAACATTTATGTGAATATTCCAAAAATGCTTCTCATAAATGAACACAAAAGTACACTTTATTTTCGATTCCATACATACAAAAGTCGACATCTTTGCATATTAGTAACATAAACTTATACTAAATAACCAACATAATAATTAATACTTTGCTTTGCAACAAAATGCGCAATTCGAATCAGTAACAATTACAACTATTACTTTTTGACTCCCACCCGTTGCTTGACTGCATCCTTGTCATTCCTGGCCTTCTCGATAGTATCACCTTGCTTGTGCTTAAATTTGTGGTTTCTCAATACGTCCGTCCTGGAGAATTTCATCGGACATTGTGGGCACTTATATGGTCGCTCGCCGGTGTGTTTGCGTCGGTGCCGCTGCATATCTGGGAGGCGATCAAAGCCTATCTTGCAATAGTTGCACTTATAGGGACGGTCGTTGGTGATGTGGGCGCGTAGATGCACCTTCATCATCTTCATGTGCTCAAAAGTCTTCGAGCAGTGTGTGCACTTATGACGATGTTGGTCGGAATGAGTGCGCTTGCGATCCTTGGCATGGTTGCTCTGTAAAACTGCAAGCTCGCCGGAGCAGTCAAAGGATTTGGAGCATTCCTGGCATTTGAATTTGCGCTCCATAGAATCATTGCGCTTGCACGATTTTGGTTTTGTCTTGTCTTGGAGTTCATCTGCAGCTGATGTGGTACTCTCTGAATTCCTGGCACGCTCTGCGTAACTCTTGCGTTTCGATTGTCGCTTAGGATAGCGATTTGAAGTTACTTTTGTGTTCTCATTGGGGGGAGAAATGTTTTCCTCGCCACTATGCGTCTTTTCGGACTCCAGACTGATTTCTTCAGTGTTGTATCGCTCCGGATTCTCATCGGGATCGACTTTGAAATAATCCACTCTCTTTGGCAGCTCCCATTCTTCAGCCGCAAGCATATCACAAAATGAATCCGCATCCATGTCCAATTGCTGCTCCAGTGTGAGTATCTTGTAGCTTAGCTCGCATCTCCGCTTGAATCTAAATGCTGTTTGTGCATCCAAACTGCATGCCAAGCATATCTTCTTTGGGAGTTTATCGTCGCTCCTTACTTTGCAGTCAATGAATTCGTTTAGCATGTCTGCCAGATTGGGTTCACCTTCATCACCGGGCGGATCTCGAACGCCGAATATGTCCACAAGGGTGTTGGAGCCGTTCAAACAAACGCGACATATTTTCTCCATTTTTTTAGCAAAACAAAACCAAAAACAGTTGACGCTTTTTGCGCTAAACACCTTTATGACATTTGCTACTGTGCAAGCTTTATATATCGATAGTTTATTTACGGATTTGGGCTGCCCATATTCCATATATCGAAATGTTGAGCGCCTTGCCATCGATAACAGACAATTTGAAAATGTAAAAAAATGTCGGTGCGTCTTAAAAAATGGTTTGACGGTTAAATTAAACGCAATTTCATTAATACGGTTTTGATATATTTACTATTTAGTTTTATCTGTATTATATCTTATATTTAGTACGTTTTATGATACTTTTTTACTGTGCAATTATTTAAGTTTTTTTGTTTTATTATTTATTTTGCATTTGTGAGTGTAATTTTCTTAATTCTAATTTATAAATTAGTGTTTTGCTTTTTGTTAAATGCTATTCTTAAGATTGGAAGCAAACATTCAATTTGTTTGCCAAGTTAACAACGTTTGAAATGAAAATAATATATATAATTTAAAAAAGGGCGATATAGGAAAAAAATTAATAATAAATAAATATTTATGTATAATATGTATGAGTTGAAAAGGCAATAACGAAACAAAGAATATAAAATAAATAAAATGCACAAACGCCTACTTTAAAAATTAAAGTTGCGTTTTCTTTTTGTTATTTCGAGCTGGTTCCTTAGCAACACATTTTTATCTTTAATATTTGCAAGCTGCCACAATTATAGAAACTGAATAAAATTTCGATAGTTGTTCAGTTAGGTATATGTATATAGTATATACTCGTTAAATGTTCTATTGAAATGTTTATGTACTATGTTAGATCTAAATTTCATTGTATGTTTAATCCTATTTTTAAGCTTGATAGGAAGCTGTTGCTAGCGCTTATTTAGAGCTTCTATAAATATTATGTTTTAGATGTTGTTTTCTTGTCAATCTTTATGCATAAGTCATGCATAAATAATTTACAAATTCATGTAACGTTTGATAAGCCGTATGTGACGTACATAAACGCGGTCGGGTTTTAAAGTTAATTTAAGCATTTTACAATTAGCACGTTAATTTATTTTATAGTTTATTTAATATATATTTGATTTTTAATGCTTTGTTTTTCGAGAATTTCACATACAATTAAGTGGTTCCGTTTTTTTGGGAAGGGGGAAAGGCATGTTAGAAATTTCCTGGAAATTTTAACCAACAACTGTGTTTTACAAAGAACATTTAGGATTTGTTAGTTGAACGTTCATATTTAGCATATGCATATGCTTATATATATTAATATATGTATAATTGTGTGTGTGTGTGTGTGTGTGTGTGTGTATGTGTGTGTGTCTAACACTATGAATATTTGTTAAAAACGAGCGACACAACAAACATTTTCTTTTAACGCGCTACCAAATGATAAACAATTAACAATTAATTATACAATTACGTTTATAATGCTCATCAACTTTAAAACGCTGGAGAAAAATTTGGCTTTGTTGCTTTTATCTGTCGATCTGTTTGCTGCTGTTGTTGTTGTTGTTGTTGTTGTTAATATCATTGTTGCTTTAGTAGAAGTGCGGCGGCGGCAACGTTTGCGATGGCATCGCTGACGACGTCGGCTTCGGTTCCCATCAGACGACAGAATCCTTGCGTATCCTGTGTTAGCATACATGTATATATGTGTTTGTGTGCATGTGTATGTGTATATGTGTGTTAAAATACAAGATGAATACAGAAAATGTCAGTATGTAGCTATGAGTGGGTTCGATTTATAGATTAGGCTGTCTAAAAATGCTATCGCACCACATATAATTCTCAGTCTGCGGTGCACGCATAACGCCAACGCCGCCACCCAGACGGCGATAGTTCATGCAGCCGCACAGGCGCCATTGATTCGTCTCCGGATCATACACCTCAATGGTCTTCAAATAGGCGGAGCCATCAAAGCCGCCAACAGCATACAATTGTCCATTGACAACGGCCAGACCGACCTGCGAAATGAATGGTGATTAAAGATCTGCTTTCTGTTTCTGCTCGGTGACAGCTAATCACTTACGCCACTGCGTCGCGAGGTCATGGCCACAATGGGGCTCCAGGTGTTGGTGAGGGGATTGTAGCGCTCCGCCGAGGACAGTTCCATGCAATCATCGCGACCGCCAACAGCATAAATATAATTATTGAACACAGCGCAGCCGAGATGCTTGCGACGTGTGGACATTGGATTGACGGCCACCCATTTGTTTTGACTGTGCCAGACAGATAAATGCATCAGTAAGGTTAGCTAAGCGAGCTTGCAGCACACAACTTACCGGGGATCGTAACGTTCGACTGTGTTGAGCGGGCACTGGCCATCGGAGCCGCCAATGGCATAGAGATGGCCGCTTAGGACGGCAACAGCAACGCCCAGACGGCGTGTGGTCATTGGTGCCACCTTGGACCATTTGTTCTCCTTGGGATCATAGCGCTCGACGTGATTCAAGCACTGCACACCATCCTGACCGCCCACCGCATATAGGAAGCCATCTAGTACGGCAACGCCGACGCTTGTGCGGCACGATGTGGTCGGTGCCACATCGCAGGACCATTGATTTGTCTGCGGATCGTAGCGCTCAATGCTATTCAAATAGCTCTGGCCATCATGGCCGCCAACAGCATAGAGTAGATCATTGAGCACGGCAACGCCGACGCCGCAACGTCGCTTGCTCATCGGTGCGACCATTTTCCAGTCGTTTGTCTGCGGATCGAAGCGTTCGACGGAGGCGATGGCATCGCCCGAGCACCAGCCGCCCACGGCGAACAGCACCTCGCCGCGGCGTGTGGGCTTGCGTGGACGGGTGCGCGGCCCCTGCATCAGTGGACGCTCCTGCGGTAGCAGCAGATAATTTTTGGCCTCATCGACCAGGTCGCGACAGGCCTCGTCAGAGCGCACCAGGAGATCAGAGCCCACAGTTCCCACCAGGAACTTGGGCGAGAGTAGCGGCAAACGCACATGCTGTAGCACCTGTTCAACAATTGCGGATTACACCAGCTGTTTATGGAGCAGACTATGCCACTTACCTGTGCCAAATGCTGTCGCCGCTCGGCGACATTGTACTTGAGCCAGGACATGACCGCATTGAAGACCTGCTCTTCGCTGCGCACGTTCAGCTCATCGCTGCAAATGATATCCACCAGCTGGCCGACTGGTAGTAGCAGAAACTCCTCGCTCTCCATGACCTCCTGGAAGTTGTGCTGTGTGAATTTGTCGGCAATGCGCAGCAGTTCGCGGCACGAGTGCGTATCGGCGAAGGCGCGTATGCCCAGACAGTTGGTCGGATCGAGCTGGCGCTTGAGGAACTCACAGCAGATGTCCTGAATCTCGACCAGCTGCAGCAGGCAGGCGGCTGGCAGCAGTGTCTGCACGTTGGACTCCTCCACAATGATGTGGGCAGTGTAGCAAAAATCAATCAGCAGCTCCATCGCATTCTCATCGATGTCGCGTATGGTGACCTCCGTTTGGCGCGACTCCTCCAGCTCGCCGGTGAACATGGCACAGAAATACGAGCTGCAAGCACTCAAAATGACGCGATGGGCAAAGATCTTGCGTCCGCCCACATTGAGCACCACGTCGCACAGCTCCCGATGGCGGCGCAGCATATTCAGTTCGGTGAGCGTCACCTTCGGATGCTTCTCCGATGTGTGGGTGAGACGGGCCGGCGACGGCGGACGTTCAGCGGCACCAGTACCGCCAGTGCCCATTCCAGTGACCGTGGTGCCGGAGCCACCGGTGACTGCAGTGGCAGCGCCGCTGCCCAGGCCTGTGGATCCCGGCAGCAAAGGATCGCCCATTCTATTCGCCGCTAAGCGCAGCGGGGCTGAAGCCCAACCCCACACGGCGTCTATCTAAATTAATGAAAAAAGAAGAGTGATTAATTGAACACAGTGATGTGTGCATGCAAACTTTTTGCTTCACTTATTATTATTACACATTCAACTTTTTTATTATTTAGCTTTATGTATATAAAATTTTTAATTTTTAAATATTTCTTAAAATCGTGAGCAAGAGAATTAATTATTCACGCTCTCATCTCTAACTGTAATAGTTGGTAGTCTCCAATACCTTTGCGTCTCTGTTATCCACGGATCCAAAGCACGTCCACGGAAACCAGGTGCAAGCGGAAATATTCGAAAATGCAATTTTGCTGCTTGCTTAATGCGACATTTGTGCTTAATATGTGTATGGCGCGTTTTGAACTTGCAATTGCTTGCGCAAATTAACAGATTTTCATTTAGCACAGTTTTTTGGTGCTATGGGAAAAATCGAACAATCCCAAGAAACACAAACTTTTTGATGTTTTGCTACAGTTCGTAAGACAGTTTACAAACGGCTGCCAGTGCTGGGCATTGCATAAACACATCTAGCATTATTTAATTATGCATTTCCACAACATTTTTGCACAACAAACACGAATTTTCACAATATTTTCCTCAGAAGCTTCTCGCTGAGATAAAACAGCGTGACCGAATCTTGAAAGCAAAACATACTACAGGCTAATTTTTGCGTCAAAAAATACCAAAAAGTATACCATAAACGATAGCTATGAGGTCAGGCCTTTTTCAGAGCTGTATCCTCGTATCGTAAACTATCGAACACTATGCCAAACAGTGTGACTGTATGCCACAGGCACTTGGGCATATGTACATGCTGAACTTATAGAATGTCAATCTTTTCCTGATATTGAGAGGCGGTGTTAAGTGAGCTACACTATTCAAGTGAGAGGTTGTTCAAACGGTAACTTATAAAAAATTTAACAGTTCACTGTTAGTTGTACTAACATCACCAATCTGAGTATAACAGCACATAGAAGTGGTATATTTTCTTGAGCAAAGTGGCATATTTGTGCGTTCACGATTCGGTCACGCTGTTTCATATGTGTATGTGCGACGAGGAAGCATTTTTCCAAAAATTAAAAAAGCTATTAAATAGTGCAAAATAATTCATAAATATAAGTGCAAAGTATTAATAAATAAATGTAAACTACGCATGCATATAATTATCAGCAAATAGGGCAATTTCAAACAGCAAATAAGAGTGACGCAAAAACCCACACACAATACACAGGCAGCCTCATTTTTTTTAGAAAGTACGTGAAGAAAAACAAGAGTGGTTGTGTGCGTACGTATGTCGAGAGGAGAGTAGCGGAGACTTTTTGTTTCTGTTTTAGCGACACAATTAATTGTGGATGGCTGACAACACAAATAAAAGCAAAAATAAAATAAATGCAGATAATGTTGCAACAGCAGCAGCAAGAAATGCAAATAACAACAGAAATCAACAAGTACAACAATTGCATTGGAAATTGAAATTTGTGCGACAGAAGCAGCAGCAGCAGCTTACAACAACAACAACGACGATTTTCGACGATTGGCAGCCATATTGACAACAACTACAACAAAAACAGCAGCAGAAAAAACGCGACCCACGGTATTGTAAAGATACGTGACAAAAATTCGAGAAGAGGAAGACGAAGACTGAGTATGAAATTAGCGTGATTAGCAACAAATAACAAAAAACAACAAAGCAAAACAAAAATACAAACACAGTGTATCAGTGTATAAAAGTAACTAAAAATACCACAAAAAGATATACGAACTATTATGGAAATTGCCCCAATATACAATACCGCCGTCGTCGCCACAGCCGCCGCTGCCACCGCATCTACGTCGACGTCCCAGCACAAGCAGCGACAGCAAAGTACCGTTGCAGCAGCAACAGTTCTAGCAGCAGCAGCAACAACAACAACAACGAGCAATTCATTAAACGCCAACGCTTCATTTGCTGCCAGCGCCAATCAAAATGATAACGGTAAACTAGCGCATTCAGTACGATAATAAAAAGTCAATAGTATTAATTATTGCATAAACAAAAAACCAATACAAAATGCAATAACCATGCACAAGTAGAGTGAGAGAGAGAGAGAGAGCGCTTGGTCTGCCTATCTTCATCTATCTCTCTCAAACGCACACTCTGCTGGCTTAGTGTAGTTAGTATTTTTATCACTCCGTCACAGTAGTTTTCCACGCGCGCAGTTGCAGCGCAGTCGCTTGCAGCACTTGAAGACAGGTCGCTGAACTGAACGCAGCACCTTCCCTCGCCACCGTCCCCCTCCACTCGATTTTAGAGGCTAAAATACGATTAGTAACAAATAGTGTTTGTAATTTGTTGTTGCGCAATTTGTAGATCATTGGCCCAGCTGTGTGTGATCATTGTGCACGAATACCAATGCAAAAAAAAAACACACACACACAGTAGTGATTATTCAGCATTTTTTTTCCCAAGGTGCTCTCTGTTGAATATTTAAAACTAAAACTGCAGACGTCAAGGCAGCAAGAAACGATTGAAGGTCGACTATAGCTTTTGATTAGATTATTTTATTCGATTGTACTTTCTTGTGAAGTTCAGGGCTGTTATAAGGCATAATTTTAGCTTAATTGTTAAATTCATTTGCTGCAATTTAGCTATATATTTTCTCAAGTCGACATTATATAAATAAAATAAATACAAATAATTTACAATGATATTGTATTTTTGAAATTTTCAATTGGCAAACGATGAGAACGAAAACTTGGCTTAATTTATTGATAGAAGCTCAAATGGTTTTGTTTATATTGTGCGGCAAATGAAAGGCTGTCCATTTATTTATTTGTTTTGAATTTGATTGAATTGGAAGCCATAGTAGAATGTTTATATTTATACACTTTATAAATAAATCTCTTTTTTTTATTGTCCATTGTGCGAAAATTTCATATTTAAACCAATTCTTATACAATTGTCATTCGTTTGCTAATTATCATCGTAAATATTTGACATGTGTATAAGCTTTATACATTTTTAACAGCAACCTGCGAAAACGAAATCTGCATGTTGGAATTACAATGAGCACGTGATGAATTTTCTTTAAAATTGATTAAATTCTATTGTTAGCACAGCGTTACATTTTTGATATGTATCTGAGACATGCACATACTTAGTATATATATTATAACATTATGTTGTCTAACAAAACTTTGTATTTTGTTTTTATTTCTTTAAAGTCAACAATTTGGCAATGCTCGCATCACTGTCGCTGCAAAAGTTGCTCAACATCAACAACATCAACAATATTAACAACAACATCAGCAACCATCACAATGGCGCAGGCAACGATAGTGTGTCGTCTTATCAACAGCTGTCTGCAGATGCTGCAAAAACAACATCAATTAAGCAACAACAGCAGCAGCAACAACAACAGCTGCAGCAGCAGCAGCAGCAGCAACAACAGCAATCACGACGACACTCTGATAACGAAACCGAAAACGATGTATTAAATCAATTGCTAAAGACGGGCGCGGTATTCACAACAACTGCAGCTGCAGCAACTGTTACTGTCGCTGCGACAGGCATAAGTGCGCCCATTGCCATTGAAAGGAAGACGCAGCTAAAGCAGCAGCAGCAGCAACAGCAGCAGCAACATGCGAATAGCGCACAAAAACAACGCCTCAACTCATCCATATCATCCACAAACTCAAGCACATCAACAAACTCCTCAATGGCCAATAGCTATGGCACCTCCTATTCCTCCACGGAGGATCCAACGGCAACGGGCCAATCAGCGACAACAACAGCAACAACAACAAAGTCGTCCAGCATTAAATTGCCAGAGAAATCGAAAATTCCGTCCGATATACTCGACGATCTGGCCAGTCGCTTCATAATCAATGTCCCGGACATGGAGCTAAATAATCTAATACGCCTTTGCTTTCAAATTGAGCTCGCCCATTGGTTCTACGTGGACTTCTTTTGTGCGCCCGTGGATGCTGATCAATCATCGCCGCAGCATAAGCCCAAGCAACGCAAGTTGCCCGTCGTTGGCATTAAACCATTCGCCATGCAACTCTTTCTGGTGAGCCGCAAATGATCTAACATATTTGTTGAATATTTAACAAATGTAAATTATGTTGCAGCACATTCCCTTTCTGAACAAGCATTATGGCGCTGTCGATCAGATACTGTTGGATTGGAAGAATTATAAACTATCAGTGCCGACATATGGCGCCATACTTGTATCGGAGGATCTCAATCACTGTCTGCTGGTTCAATCGTATTTTGCTCGTAACTCTTGGGGATTCCCCAAAGGCAAAATCAATGAGAACGAGGATCCCGCACACTGTGCTACCAGGGAGGCAAGTAATCAATTAAAAAGTGGGATCTGAACTGGATCTGATTATCTAATCCGATATTCGAAAATGCGTAAAACTTAATGTCATCAATACAACACTTAATAATAATGTTAACTTTATGATTGTCATGGTTGCAGGTCTATGAGGAGACGGGCTTTGACATAACGGACATCATAGATGCGGATGATTATATTGAGGCTTTAATCAATTATCAATATACACGTTTGTATATTGTGTGCAATATACCGTTGGATACTCAATTTGTACCGCGCACACGCAACGAGATTAAGTGTTGTGATTGGTTTCGCATTGATGATTTGCCGGTCAATAAGAACGATGCCATATCGAAAGCCAAACTGGGCAAAAATTCCAATTGCTTCTTTATGATCATGCCTTTTCTGAAGCGCATCAAGAAGTGGGTGAGCGAGCGACGGATGGGCATTGAGCCGTCATCGCGTCATCGCAAGTGCTCCGGTCAGCAGAGTCCCAAATCCATCATGAATGGCCTAACATCCGCATCCCCGACAATGCAGATGAATATCAATAACAACAACAATAACAATAACAATAGCAGCTGCAAAAAGGATCAGCAACGCTCTGCGTCGCGTCGTCAGCGGCACAAGTCGATGGGCGATCTGGATGGTGTTAAATTGAACAATCTCAATGGAAAGTCGGGTGGTGCAGCGGGTGCAACTGGAGGGAGCGGATGTGCTGGTAATGGCGGTGGCACTCTCACCGCCAGCAACATTTGCAATAGTAATATCAAGCGCAATGGCAATAGCAACAACAAGAAGCAACTGAATGTGGCTGCGGGCAGCAATACACCAACAACATCAATGACGGCAACACCAACAGCAAATATTCAGCCAGTGACAACAACAGCTACAGCTACAGCAGCAGCAGCATCGACAACTACAACTGCTGCAACAACAACAAGCAAACGCCAACTGTTCCATAGCCAAAGCCAAAATGATGCCCAACAGCCGGCGGCAAGCAATGAGAAGGTAAGCAGTGCTAAGATTGCAGCAAATGCACTCAAAGCTAAACCGAAACAATTACAGATTGTCAGCTCCTTCGATTTGATACGCAAGGAAAAGCAGCAGCAACAGAAGGCGGCCAAGGCTCAAAAGCAACAGCAGCAGCAGCAACAACGTTCGCAGATCAAATCACAAAGTGATAAGCAAGGCAATCAACAGCAACAGCAGCCGCTGGTAGTCAAAAGCATTTTGAACAAAAACAATGTACATCAACAACAGCAGCAGCAGCCGCAGCAGCAACAAACAACGCCTACATCAGGCATGAATTTGATTGCCATGCTAACAGCAGCAGCCGCTGCGCAAAAGGCAGCACAATCGGAGCAGGAGCAACACCAACATCAGCAGCGTCCACGGCCTGCTTCGGTATCGCTCAATTCGCCGGTTGCAAAAACTGCTGGTGCAGCCGGCAGCAGCAGCAGCACAACGCCAGATGCCCAAACATTGCACAAGCTGCAGCGCATGGCATCCGGCACCAATTTGCGCATTTTACAGCGTGCGCCATCGCAACAGCCGCACGCTCAGCATTATGAGCAGCACCAGCTGCAACACCAGCAGGACCAGCTGGAACACCAGCAGCAGTACCAGCTGGAGCACCAGCTGCAACACCAGCAGCACCAGCTGGACCACCAACACCAGCTGGACCACCAGCTGCAACAAGAACAGCAGCAGGTGCTTCAACAAGGGCCGTTAAATTTTACGCCCAGCTTCAATTCGTGGACGAATTTCTCATTCACCAAAAATTTTATAGCAAACGTCTTTTGCTAAATCAATTCTTTCGATATACCCTTCTACAATTCTCACACTGTATGCATTTCTAAGTCACAAGGCCAGCTTATAGGCAGCAATTGCAGTAACAATAACAATAACCGTTAACCATACACACATAAAGTTTTAGGTGTTTCTCATGGATCTCTCAGACACAAAGTCTTTCACAGACTTTTGGGCAGATGCATTTTTTTCAAGAAAAACATTTCCAACATTCATTTGTACATAGCAAGCAAGGATTGTATACAAATTTTGTAATGGACGCAAAAACACATTTTCATACCAAAAACCCAAAAAAAAAAAAAAAACAAGAAGAAAGAAAACTAACAAAAGAAAAACGTGAGTCTTCCGCTCCAGCACACGTAATTTTTGAAAAAATTGTCTGGGAAAATTTTTCTATATATATAAAAGAATGCAAGAAATGAAAAGTTGTGCAATTAGAACACAGAAAACACAATACAATACGATACGATTATATGAATAATTATGTTATTAGATTGTTTTTATTTCGTGTAGGCGATAGAGTGAGCGAAAGAAATATCCTTCTAATTAGAGTTCCAGCCAAGTCGTGTGCGTGTATTTTTTTAGAGTAAAGTGAAAAGAAGAGAGGACATAAAATAGGAATGAAAAGAAAGCGTAGCTTTAAATGCCCAACGTTCTGCTTAAGGTTTTGTTTTCGTTTCTTTTCTTAGTTAAGCGCAATGAGCATTTTATACAACAACAACCAAAAAAAAAACAAACAAACAACTACAACAACAACAACAATGAAATGTGGCAAAGAGGCAAACAACTAAAATGCAAACATGTCTTTGCATGACTTTCTGGGTCGTTTTACTACCCCGCCCCAAAACACCACCACCTAAAATGTAAATGCGAAGAGCAAAAATACAAATAATAACGATTGTAAATAATTAATTGTGATATAGTATTTCTTAGCACAATTGTGATCTTAACAAAACGGCTAGCTACTACGACTACAACTAATATTACATACATACGAAAAACATACATACACATGACACACATAAATACGGAACCGAACGAGTGTTTTTTAAGAAATTTTAATATAATTCAAATGATGCTACAATCGATGAACTTGTCCATTGCCCCAAACACATAAAAGCACAAAACACACCTAAAACTATATTTAGTAAAGCAGCGAGAAATGGGATAGAAATCCTAGAAATAACGGGGGGCAATATCAGGCATGCATATCCAAAAAGATAATAAGAAACAAGAAACGCAATAAATTTTACGAATTTAACAAATTAGTTTACAAATTTAAAACTGAAAACTCGATTTAAAACTGTTAACGCAATGCTGCCCATAAACTGGCCTTACAAACTGTACTTTAAACACTTCCCCAACATTTACACTCCCTTCTTTTATAATTGACTTTTAAAGCTTTTTGAAAAGCCATATTAATTTTTATTTTGTACAAGAAAACTTAAATTTCTTTGATCTTTTTCAAACTTCACTACTTTATTTTATGATTTTTTTCCTCTATAATTTAAACAATTGAACAGCAGTAAAACGAAGCTGTTTAAAGCGTTAGACAAATGTGCAATGAAATTGGCAAACTATTCTTTTTCGTTTATCATTTCAAATATTCTATCTTTAAATTTCGTTGTGCATTTGTTTGCGCCAACGAAGAAAATGAAACGAAAACCAACAACAAACTTTTCGAAATCAACAACAAATTGCAATGAATATCAAATAATTACCAACAGCAATAAAAACATTGTTAAATTGTTTCAAAAAAGCAAAGTTCAAAAGAATTTGCAAGTAAAATTAATAAAAATCCAATCCAAAATATCAACAATATTGTTGACATACGCAACACACATCAATTACAATAAAAAGAACGATTATTTTATGTTTATTCGGTAATGTGCAACACTAGAAGCAAATGTTTTACAATACTACGAGTACATCTTCCTTTAACTTACATACAACTTTATGTTTTACAAATCAATAGACATAGCAATTAATAAACTTTAGTAATGGGACTAAAAGATAACATACAAAAAAACGAAAAACCAACCAAATAACCGATAATTTTTAAGCAAAACAGTCCGTAATTACTTTTGGGAGCATGAATTCTTTATAAGCATTTGGAAAATACTCGTAGTAAACAGAAACAAGTTCAAATTATGTTTGAAATTGCCACTCGAAAATCTATTTCTTGAATGTACCGCCCAAAATGATCGAAACGAAACAGAAATTAAGAACCCTTTGCAAAGCATTTGATAAATTTTCAACTGTAAAACGTCCAAAAAGATATGTATCAAAAAATGGCAATTTGTAGACTTTAAAATGGAAACCGAACCAAACGTAATAAATTTAACGACCATTTCATTCGATTGCGAACAACGATACAAATTACCCGTATAATAGTCCTAAATCTTCCCCCTTTTTTTCATGCTCAACAAATAATGGCAATATTTTCTGAAAAAATTAATTTGGCAATAAAAACTGTATTAAACTTTTATTTTGTACTCCCCGAGAAACCGCAAGAAAACTGTGTTTTATTTGGCGCATGCAGCGGAACTATACATCTAGATTAATATGGTAAATATGATCATATGAAACTTAAAAAAAAATATGAAAAAATGTCCTACCCCGTTGCTGTGTTAGCAGCGGTTTTGGCTTATTCAAGGACACGGGTAAATGCATCAGTTTTAGATCTAAAGCTTACTTCTATATAGACTTTTTCATTAGTTTGGCAAAGGAATTTAAAGCTGTGCTTCTGGCAGCTTATCATTCCCTTCAGTGCACTTGAAATCTTCCGGTTCCTCGAATTTTCTGTTCGTATGGCGCAGTTTGTGGTTCGCCAGTCGCCGCTTGACCACGAAGCGTGCGTGGCACACGTCGCACTCAAAGGGCCGATGTCTGAAATGTACAGTTTTGATGTGAATTCGCTTGTTGCTGGTGTTGGAGAAGAGCTTGCCACAAAGCTCACAACACAGCTGCGTATCGCCGCTGTGCCAGCGTAGATGAACCGCAAGCTGATATTGGCTAGCGTAGTGCTTCTTGCAGCCCTCAAAGGTGCAGTTGTATACCTTCTGCGACTCGACGCTGCATCGGTGCTGCAGCAGATGTCGCTCATAGTTGGCTTTGTATTTGAACTCCATGCTGCAGTCGCTGCACTTAAACTTCTGCTTCTGGCAGCAGTGCACCTTGTTCTCGTGCAGCACCATAGTCATGTAGCGATCGAAGAGGCGACCACACACCTGGCAGCGGAATACCACGCAGCTCTCGTCCGTTTGCGCTGTGGACTTGCCACCGGCGTTCTGCAACATGCACTCGTGTTGCTGCAGTCCGTTGGAGCTTTCGAAGGTGTCGGCACACGAGCGGCACACAAAGTAACGTTGGCTATGGCAGCCGTCGCTATGCAACTGCAGTGTGCGGGTACTCGGAAACTTTTCGGTGCAGTAGTAGCAGACCAGTTCGGGGCACATGCTCGCATCCCTTCGGTTGACCTTGCCCAGGACGACACCATCGTGTGTAATGGCAATGGCAAAGTCGGCTTTTCCATCTGGCGGCGGCTGCTCTTCAGTTTCGGAGCTTAATTCCGCGTCCATCTGCTCGTAATCTATATCTTCGATATCTACATCCGACTCTCTGGCCAAATCCGGTTCAATTTCGCCAAGCTCAGCCAGTTTCCTGTCTTTGGGCTTCTTTTGCTGGGCATCGCGCCACTTGCGCATAGTTTGGCATATGCCGCGCAAATCGTCCATGCAGAGCCCGCAAAGGCTGGAGGGCGCCTTATGAGCATTCGCCTGGAATCATTCGTTTAATTGCCTGTTTAAACTTGAATATAATGGGCATGGCCTACCTCAATTTTTAACGATGAAAACATGTGCTGCAGTATTTCTGTATCGAGCTCGAGTCCCTGCAGGCTCAGATCCACGCTAACACCCTTATTGTTCATACACAACTGACAGAGTTTTGTGGCTGCCATAATTGAGAGTATTTAATAACCGTTTTTGGTATGTTTCAGGCTAAAATTGAAATGCGTTCGCCAAATGGCAAATAGTGTGGCAGCACTGTTATTGGGTTATTTTATAAAATAGTGTGGATACACTGGCAAAACTGCAGTTACTTATTCAAGGACAAGAACAAAATCGAGCAGAATGTACCGTTTTAGCGGCATTATACGAAAACTCGTTCAAGGTTGCTTGTGAAAGCGCGGAACAAGAACGTTGAGTGTTAACAGATCATGCTAGAGGAGCAACTCTGTGAATAGCTTAGAATGCTGTTAATTTAAACAGTCTGGCAGCGCTGATGTGCGAAAAGTAATCGATTAGCCCGTGCTATCGGTATTATTCTGCATTTCTACGATTCTGCTTATTCTGCGTTTTTTCGTCGGTGTAAAGTGCATAAAACTGTTACAATTTGTGCTGTAATAATATATCTTAAGTTTAAATAGTTACTAAAAACAAAATGGTACGTAAAAGCTGAGTGGTAATGCACAAACTGTGTATTTTAACTAAACGCGGCAGAAGTTTTTTTGGTGACGTGAATTTTGCATGTGTGTGTTTGTGCGCGTGTGTGTGTATGTTTCAAAAGCGGCCGCGTCACAAAAATTGCATGGCTGATATTATGTTGCGGTCCCACTTCGATTTTCCAAATATAAAAGCGAGTTGAATAATAATGTGAGTTCTTGTTCTAATGTGCAGTCGTTTGCGGAAAAGATGACAGCGATGCTGGCGCGTCCTAACCAGCAGGATCCAGCTGGCGGCCCCGAAGCGCCTTGGTATCTCAAATATGGCAGTCGTGTCTTGGGCATCGTTGCAGCATTCTGTGAGTAATAAAAAAGCATGTTTATCAAACCACCCACCAATAACAACAACAAAAACAACAACATTTGTTGTAGCTATTTGCATCGATTTTTGTTCTAACGGTATGCATGTGAATTTCATTGCTACACTGCTTATCTATTTGTATACATAGCTTTGTGTGTGTGAGTAAACCACCCACAATACACAGTTAGTGTTGTCAGAAATTAAACGAAAAAAGCTAATCTCTATTAAAAAATTGATAGAAATATATGATAAATATATAAACCAAATCAAAAATATATTCAATTAGGGCACAACAACAAAAACTATTTTTATAAAAAGTCATTTTGCCTTGTTAAGTACCTAGATTTGTGTCTCATGCCATTATGCAAAGCAGAGCTAGCTATTAAATAGCTAAAGTGTCAGCACTGCTCACAGCACGCACGCTCGCTCTCTCGCTCTTCGACCTGACATTGATAAAGGCAAAAGCAACAACAACAACAACCAGAAAATGCTATACAGGATACAGAAATATTTGTCGGTATGTGTGTGCCATACACATGACAGGCAGGCGTAGTTTTCTGTCGTTTTCTATGTCAAGTTGCAAGTTGCTTTAAGTGCATTTTCTTATTCAATTTTCCTCAATGCAATTCGCTTTAGTCATTAAATTGCCATCAATTTTGCACAGCTCTTATTATATTTTTATCAGTAAATAATTGGCACTCTCTTTGTGTCAGTTGATTGCCTCTCTCTCTCTCTCTCTCTGTCTATCTCTCACTTTTTCGATCTTTCCCTTTATTTGCTGTTGTTTTGCGTAATATAAATATCCATTGTTCTGCGTTTCCGCAGTTGCTGACTTTGACTCGCCATTTGATGCTTTTGCCTTTACAAATTTACGCGCTTTTCCGAACCTTATGCAAACAATGCCGCATTTAAAACTGTCTGCTAGGGTTCAATGACACGAAGACATCATAATGATTACGGGCCACCGAAAGGGAGCTTAGCTTTAATATGTTTGAGATCAGCTGGTTTGCAGAGTCAGCTGTTTTCATGTTAGTAAAGCGATAACAGGCATTTAAATTTATTTTAAAACATAAAACAAATGTTCTTTTAGTTAGACGAAGATTAAATACCCTTTAATTTATTTCATATATGTATATTGCTCATTTATGACCAGAAACCACAGATCTTACATTATATACCCGCACAGTTATTTAAAAAAAGAAAATTCACTCTTGCGGCTTCCTTAAACCGGTTATCATAATAAAACCGAAACTGTGCTTTATAATTAATACTTATATTTTATTTTTAATGCCGCTTCGCAGAGCACAGCGTCTGTGTACCTGAGCTCATTCAAGTCTGTACCGCAGTAACCTCAAAACTCAGATCATCTTACTAAAGAATAAAAAAAAAACTGGTTCGTTTTGGATTTGTGCTAAACTAAAGTTGTGCAAAATACAATTGCGAGTTTGTTAAGATTATCTAATTATCAATTTCCTGAGCTTCCGAGTGATCTTTCAACTAAAACTGGCTCAATTAACACATTCAGGCACATTCAAGTGTTATCACATGCGTCTAAGATTATTATTATTGTTGTTTTCTGCTAGATAAGCACAGCAGCTGATAAAATATTTAAATGTTGAATATGCTATATACTTGCCATTAAGGTTTTCTTTATTGAAATTCCTTACATTCATTTAGGTTGCTTAACAATTTGATGCATTCATTTATAGCTTTCCATGTAGATCATCAATTTATAGAATCCACACAGCTGCTATGTGTATTCTCCATTCATTTACCAGTTGCCAAAGCGACCAATGTTCCAATTTGAACAAGTGCCTTTTGTTTGTTTTGTCACGCTTCTCTGGTCTTTATTTTCTTTATATTTATTTTATACAAATAAAAGAATGAAACCTTGTAGCAAATTTAGCAGTTGGATGAGTCAGGTCTGTTGATTAGATTACGCATGAATTGCTATTATAATGCTGTATACATTTTGTAGCGAATTTGAGACCTGAAAGATAGATAATGAGGCCAAATGTTGGAGGCGTTGTTTGTGGCAATAAATGAAATTTTGGTCACAACCGGATTAAAAGAGCATAAGCTAGATAAAGTCGATGGTTTTGTTTACTAAATTGTTATAGTGACCGTAAACGCCCTTTATTTTGGGCTATGAAACGACTCAGTTTTCGTGTTGTATCTTTTGTTTACAGTTGCTGATGATAAACTAACTATCTAGCCTATGTGGCACAATATCTTTTCCAGTAGATAGCATGATTGTTAACAGAGCATGGAATTGTCTTTTAGTAACAGCTTCTCTAAATAATCATGTACAGTTGCGGTCAAACTAATAGAAGAGAGAAAGTAATCTAAATATATATAATTTAGTATATATTCTTCTTATAGAACTCTACTAATTGTCTCTGATAATCCTTTTTCAGCTGCCATACTCTTTGGCCTGTGGAATGTGCTCTCCATTATTGGACTGAGCGTCTCATGCCTCGTTGCGGGCATTATACAAATGATAGCTGGATTTGTGGTGATGGCACTGGAGGCGCCTTGCTGCTTTGTCTGCATCGACAAGGTCGGCTCTGTGGCTGACATGGTGGACGCCAAGCCGATGTATTTCCGAGCGGGCCTGTATTGCGCGTGAGTACTGCATGAAATTAGCCTTGTCAACAGAGAATCTAGCTCTAATCATATGCTTTTGCTTATGCCTTACAGCATGGCAGTGCCGCCAATATTCATGTGCTTCGGACTGGCGAGTCTGTTTGGTAGCGGCCTGATCTTCGCCACCGGCGCTGTCTATGCCATGATGGCGTTAGGCAAAAAGTGAGTATTGTCTGGATGGCATGGGCACATTTAGTTGGCCATACAACCAGTTAGTTGACTAGTTAGCTGTTAGTCGGAAATGTGGAGTGGAGAACCAATACAGAAGGCACAAAATGCTAATCGAAACAATGTTCTCTTTATTCCTTGAACTGCTTGCGCTGTGATTACGCTTACAATTAAAACTAATGTTATTTAACTCGAAATCAACAACAACAACAAATGCAACCTATGTTATGTTAACACAATAATAAATGTAATAACAACACGAAAACAACAACAATTAGAGCTTCACGTGAGGACATGGCCGCTGCGGCCACATCGCCCACACAAATGGCTGGCGGCCAGGCGGGCGGCCAAATGCAAATGGGCGGCGATCAGCATATAACACTCATGGAAGATCCTGATGTTTGGCGTCCAACATAAATGCGCTAACCAAATGCGTAAACTGCCAAAAAAGCATAACCAACACAAAACAAACAAGAACAATTACACAGTAATACACTAATAATGTACACACCAACACACACACACCAACACAACAACACACACTCCCAATCACACACAAACAATTAGAAAAGGAAATATCATGAATGAAATATCGAGTAACAAATATTTTACGATGCATAGTTTTTAGTGTTCGTTCCAATTAAAAAAGTAATATAAATAATAAATAACATAGGGCCGCGCAGAGATCATAATGTAGCCAGAATACTGAATACAGAATACAGAATTACAAAACACCCCACCAATTAAAAACAAAAAGAAAACGAAACTTTTCATAATTGTTACTAAACAAATTAATGTTGACAAATTGTTGCGCAAATGCATTTTCACTATTTTTGGTCATTTGTCGTCCTTTGCATGCAGTTGCATTTCTCCATTTCTAAATGTCCGTTGTCCAGCGAGGTGTTTTTGAAAAGTACAGTTAAATATATATATATACATATACACATATAAATATATTATATAAATACGTGTACAATTTATTTTTAGTGAGAAATTATATAGATAACAAAAAAACAAAAAACACGCTAGCTACAAAAACGGCTAAGATACAGTTAAAAACCGCTAATAAGCAACAGCTTCCACACGGCAAAGTACACAAATTACCTGCAAACATAATAACAAATAATGAATCAAGAATCGTAGAGCAATATGTACAACTCAGAGAGCATTAATACTTAATATACTTTGCTATAACGTAAACGTAAACGAATTGAAATGTTAAATGTTAATTGAGATGAACAAACGTTTTTGTTTTTTTCTCACAAGATACAGTAACAATAATCATAAATAGCAACTAATACCAGAAATGTTCATAACTTATTTAATAATTGCTGCAAACAAATTCTTTTGCATTAGCCATTTGCAATTATATGTACACTAAAACATTTAAGGTTTAGGATTTTATGATTTTCTTTATTGTGTGTTTTCATTTTGCTCATTAAGTTTAATTATTCCCAGATTTCTATCTGCAATTAATTTATTGCATATTTATTTATTTATTTATCCAAATTATCAGAGATAATTTTAGACTTCTGTCTGCCAGAAACATTCCATTTTATTTGTATATGTAGTCTTTAATTGTTCATAATTATTTATATTTTGCTAAGCATAGCTAGTAACACACACAAATAATAATACTCGCAAACATATATATAACAAAAAGCATCCTAATGGATCCATATTGGCATCCAATGTGGCTTTCTCTCTATAAATACATACTATCTGATTACTTGTTACAAATCACTTTCTCGCAATCAGCCTGAGCAGAGTCCTAGCTTAATACTATATATGTATATCTTACAGTTGAAATTAGTTAATTCATTAATTATGTATAACGAACGAACACAACACTAAAAATCATACAAGTAAAATATTCTGTTTATAACCGAACGGAAATTAATTATATATGCATACTATGCTAAAGAATTGTACAAGCCAAAACTGCCACAGAACAGTCCAGTTTTAAAGCCAATTGCAGCCTGCAGCAAAAACCAACTACAATAACAACAACAAGAAGAAGCAAAAAGTACGCTAACGACCAGGCAATTCAATATATTCAGCAAAACAATTAAGTAGTTAGCGTAGTTTATTTAGTCCAACTTCTAGTCAATTTTATTTTCAACTTTATAAATCTTTCAAATTGCACTGTGTTGCTTTTGAAAATATATGTACATATATCGTTTATCGATTTCCTTAGATTTTTGAGTATTTGATATTTATCGATTCGATTACGGGTTCTTTAATGTCAATTTACTGCCTGTTTTCTACTTTTTATTTAATTGAACGATTCTACTTGATTTTCCAATTTTTACAAGTAATTTTTTTAGTTTTTAGTATCTTAGTTTCTTTTTACTTGTACAGTTTGCATACGTTCGCTTTATTTTGCATTAAATGTTGGGATTTTGTCGTATTGTATTCTGAAAATAAGCTATAAATATGTGAATAGAAGTTTTATTATACAATTTTAAGTTTTTGCTCGACATCATCGTAAAACATACTTGTATTTACTCTTGTTTTCTTCTATGTATTTTGACAAACCAAACCAAAAGTGTTTTTTATATTTGATTTGATACTATGCGATGCACGAGTCCTTCAGTTCAACACACCTACTTATTAGCGTTCTATTAGTTTTGGCCTGTTTCTCAGTATTGTACTGATTTAAGTTTTGCTAGACTATAAGTGATATATATACTTATGAATGTTTTGGTACACATATCTAAATTGTCGATTTCTTAACCTATCTCAGAGCCTCCGCTGCCGATATGCGCGCTGCGGTACAGCAAACAGGATACGGTGGCAATGCGGCGTCCACAACCAACGATCGGGCGGGCATTGTGAACAATGCGCAGCCCTTCTCCTTCACAGGGGCCGTGGGCACGGACAGCAATGTGTGATGAAGTCGGCGGATAGTGGAACGTTTGGAACGTGGCTGGGGTGTGCGGTGAGAAAACAAGACTCAAAACGCAACGCAACGCGACGCATTAAAGGCAAACTACAAAAACGATAAAAACAAGGAACAGCAACAGGCAATTATTATCTGATTAACGTGTGCAATTTACTGTTTGGCGACCAAACAAACATCCAACCGGCTCACCCACAAGTATAAAATGGATCTCTCTCGGTGTAGAGCTGAAGACGAATGTTTATAAAAGTGAGCAGATGATGGAAACCTCAAGGAACCTCTTTTAAATAAACCGTCTAGTAACTGAAAAACAAAACATCAAGTTTTTGTGTTAAATGTTTTTGCGTTTTCTGTTTCATATTTCTATTTGTTGCCTGTGTATCATTCCAATTCCAATTTTGGTTTCAAAGTTAACACAAAATACTTATTTACAAGTTTAGTGAAAATAAACATATTATTGACCATAATTAAATTAAATTATTGAGCGATGGCATAATTGTGTGAAATTTATGTTTAGTCATAGTTTAAATATACCTAAAATATATTTAAATGCATAATACAAATAAATATAAATAATTAAATGTATGTAAACCATATTAACAATTGAATTATGCATACTTTAAATTATGTTAAATAAAATTAATTATACATACATTCAACTTGTGTGTGTTGTTTATTGTTGCTTAATAATTGTTAAGCAAACTATATTTTAAAGTTATTTTTTTACATTTGGAAATTATAAAATTATAAATTTAACAAAAATGATTAAAAAATGTTAATTTCAAATGATTTATGCATCATCCTGGAAGTCTTTGCTGTCGGACTCTTCAGCAACCTCTTCGGCTTCATTATCACCATCAGCTGCTTCACCATCCTCTTCGGCATCCTCGCCCTCTTCCTCAGCCTCCTCTTTGCCATCTTCCTCTGCCTCCTCCTCTTTGGGATCCTCCTCTGCTTGCTCTTCGGATCCAGCCCAGCGGAAACGACGATCGGTGATCTTCTCCTCGCTGTCCTGGGCAGATACCGCAAGGATCACAGCGAACAGCGCTACATTTGGTGTAATTCCGGTTAGAGATTATATTTTTCTGCCGTCCTTTTCTCAACTTACCAAAGCTCATAATCAGAAACTTGTTAGATAGCATATTGAATGAATTGGTTTTTCAAATTATTTCGATGCTAACTAAAGCGTAAGCCTGCTCTTTTATAGTAAACTTTTGGCAAGCGCTCTTTGCCAAAATTGTCTATGAATATTTTATTGTTAAACAACTGTGCAAATATTACTATTTATTCGGCATGGTTATTAGGTTAACATCTGCCGGCTTGCTTTATTTTAAATTTATGTCATTCAAATGTATGTCATTAGTTGTTGAGACCACATATCTGACGAAAGAATTAGTTGAATATGAAATAAAGATCTTATGATACATTTTTATAATACGTTTACTGTTTTTACAGAATTTCATGACCGACATCATGAACAATAATATTTCTGGATTCAATGTTTCATTTTCTGTTTCATAAAAGAAGTATTATACAAAATCTTGCATTATTTGAATATTGTATTATTATTACAACTACAAAACTGACTTAGGATATTATTTATGTTATCCAAGCGATATATTTTAAAGTTTTAAAGCATATATTTAGGCTGTGCACAAACCCTGCTACAACTTTAATTCCAGCAGCAGTAATATTGCATACTTTCGGGTAGCAAGAAAATATAAATCAATAAAATCCTTTCATAGGTAGAAAATCTAGAGAAATAAATAAAATATATAAAATCGAGTGGTTCAGCTTAAAAAGCGTTTAATTATGGCCTTGGCATATCTTAATTATTTTATTTTATTTCAGTTGGCTTCCTCACAGGCATCCAGCCAATCATTGTAGACATCGATGGCCTCCGACAGGGATATTATAGCCGTCTGAAAGGACTCTTGGCATATGCGACAGCGAATGCGACCCACACAACGTTTTTTGTCCCTTTTGAAGAAGGTAATCATTAGATTGGTTAATTTATCTATTAAGAGAGCGAATACTTACAAAATAACATCGCAGGACATCTCATGATTACAGAACGGACACTTGAAATGTGTCTCCAGAGCAACAATATTCTTTCGCCTTTGCGGTGGCTTGCGCTTGGACTTACGACGTCCCATGATATATACCTAGAACTCGAATACAACTACGATTTCGGCTATATATAATACTATATATTTGTTTAGAAAAACTCTGAAAAATCAAGGAAAATACTTTTATTTTTCAGACCGTTCAGCACTGTTTACTGACTCAAGTTTAGCTGCAAACTGAATTTATTGTTAGCTGCTTAAATGAACGTGAAGAATTCATTTTATTTTTTAAAACACTAACATTTCAAGGATTGCTTTGTTTTTTCTTTAACACAAATTATGTGCTTTTTTTTAAATCAATGAGATTTTATATAAGTTAATATCACAAAAAATTTGCTTTCTTATCGGTTATATTTTTCAGCTTTAAAAATTTAATGGACTATGTAACTGCTACCCCTATTAGTTTCTCTCAGTAAGAAAATATAAGTATACTATCAGTTTTTCCACCTACAAAAGTCCTTTATTGAAACCATCTTGATATGGAAACCACAAGCGAACTCAATTGATTGTGCCCACATCTGTTGAGGCTCTTTGCAGATGCCTATTATCTAATGCTTTTATTCGAGTTTTGGGCTTGGCCTTTTTATCACATTCAATGTAGCATAAAATCGTTTGTGCATAGTGAATGATCCTCAACTGATCCCCGTCAAAGTATCGATTACAGGCTGCGCAATTTGTTTGGAGGGCAAGGAATATGTTTAGATTGCTGTTGATATCGTTGGATATGGGTCAAGTGTTTGCGTTTCAACGTTTAAGGATCACTTTCCCACCGTGCCGTTTGAAGACAGGAAAAATGCCGATTTTTTTCTGGCTAAAGGACTGCAAAATTTTGAAACAAAACTCCCAATAACGACTGACGACAGCTCAATGCGCAGCAGGACTTGCAGGCAACCTGCTGCTTAACATATTAGCACCAGGACATTGGCCGGGCAGCGGGTGGCGGTTAGGACAGGACGGGACGGGACGGGACAGGACAGCTGAAACTGTCAACAGTCGGCGACAAGCAAAGCGAAAAAGCGGAGCTGTGAACAGTTTGTGCCTGCCATGAAATTGCTGACTAAATACTGTGCCAAAAAACGTTGACACTCGCAGGACGACACAACAGGATACAGACTTTGGCCTGCAGCTGTGCTGTGCACGTTTATTGCATTTGCAACTCATAAAAAACACTCGCAACGATTGGAAATTATTCGCTAAATGGGCTTAAAATTGAATCTGGGCTAGTTGATCGTGGCTGCTTCCTGGGCAGCTTAAGACGCTGCTTCCGTCTTCCGCCTTTACTCCCTCTCTTATCACAATCGCAGCCGGCTTTGTTGCTCTTTTGAGCCCATCATTTCTATTAATCTCTCTTGCACCCGGCCAGCTGCCGTTGGCCATTTGCCTTTTGTGGTGCCTCAGCCGGTTGACCATTTGCCATTTGCCCATTTGCCGTTGGCCAAGTGCCTCGCTTGGCTTTTGTTTGGCCTACTTCAATGCTTCAATGATGCCGACGCGTTGAGAGCATTTGTTCCATGCTCCTCTTTTGTGCTACTCGTCTGCTGCTTTGTGTGTTCATTTGCTTAAATGCATCTTATCCTGTTAAAGTGTGCGCGCCGCTCTCAGTCCTTTCCCCAGAAAATTGATCTCTTTTGCAAATTTCCTGCTACTGTCTGTTTTTTCTCTTTTTGCTCTCGAGCGCACCTTAATTGAGTTTTTCATATCTGCAGATGAAGTTACTGTAATGCAAGACGTGAGTTCCGCTTGCTTTAGCTGCTTTCATTGCCTCAAAGGACTTATACTTAATGCTTTCAGAAATATTTGTATTTTAAAAACGATTTTTAATCAATAGTTAAGCCCCATAAAGTTTTTTATTTTACAAAGTATGCGAGCTGAATAGTTCTTTCGTGTTGCATATGTGTATTTTAATAGCAGTTTTTATTACATTCGTTGCCACATTTTACAATAAAAGAATCTAAACAGTTACTTGTCAATTATATGCCTCATATAACCCTCATCATCACACACAGGTCATTAACAATATTCAATCTCAAATCAACAAAAACAGGCCACACCTGAGGGATTTCTCCCAGCCCGGAAAAAAAGCTTTTCAAACATACAAACTGTTGTTCTTTCTGGCCAATTAGCTGTTTTAAATGCCATAAAATTATTATGTTGAATATTTTTCATGGGCTGATTTCGATTTTATATTCAATGTCCATGTCGACTCTCTGACTCCAACTCCAGCAGCACTCATAACAATATTTCATCAGGAATGCAATGCGACGAGGCGCCCAAAAGCATGATTATTAATTAAAAATTCCCAAATCAAAATCAAATTACCACTAAAAAAAGAAGAATGCATAAATTCTTGTACAATGACAACCAAACACAACACACAGAAATCCACAGATGCAGTCTGCGTGGAGATTTGGGGAATGGGACGCCTGTCGCCGGCGGCTTCCGCTTGGCCATGGAGCACCTTCCAAGAATTTCGAGAGTGGAAAATGCTATACGGAAAATGCATATTATAATGATATAAAATTATGCATAATTATAATTTGTTAAACGAAACTAGCGTGGCGAGAAGGGAAGGCCCATAAAACTGTCATAAGGCGGTGGAAATGTTAGAAATTAGGTATTTAAGAAAATCTAACAAGTTTTCGTTTTATTTCTGTTTGCGGCACGTGTGCTAAAGAATAATGCATGTGGAGCGTATTGCGGTAATATATACTCTGTAATACAAGGTTTACTTTAGAGAATAAAAAAAGATAGTCTTGTAAACTATTTTAGGTCTTATCTCATTCGTTTTTAAAGAAAATATGTTTGTTTTTTAGTTTTTATACCCTGAACCCATTAAAAATGGGTAAAAAGGGTATTATGGTTTTGTGCAAATGTATGTAACAGGCATAAGGAAGCATCTCCGACCATATAAAGTATATATATTATTGATCAGTATCAATAGCCGAGTCGATCTGGCCATGTCCGTCTGTCTGTCCGTCTGTCCGTCTGTCCGTCTGTCTGTCTGTATGAACACACAGATATCAGAGACTACAAGAGCTAGAGACTTCATATTTGGAACATAAGTTCTCCTAATCCCGGGACAGATCAAGTTTATTAAAATTTATCGATAGCTCGTCCCGTTCAAAAGTTATCGATAAATTTCGATTTTAGACCAGCGTTTTTTGGATATAACTTACAAGTTATAAGAGCTAGAGGCCCCTAATTGGACATGTATAATCTCGAATAGCATACACATGTAACAAATATTTCACTTTTGGATACCACCCCCCAAACCCCCAAAAAGTTACAAAAACGCATTTTTGAAGGTACGACCTTGCAATTTGGTTTGGTCACACATATTATTGACAATTGTTTGCCCCAAAAATTTCAATAAGATCGGACGATAAACACAGAAGTAATTTAAGATTTAACTTTCCATTATGTGGGGCTCAGCGAAAAGCAAGCTAACTGCTTAGACCGCTTGCACTGCTTGTACTGCTTGTACTGCAGCATGTGTGTTTAGATTAATATGAATGATTGTAAGGACTGGGTTCAGGGTATCTCGTAGTCGGGCACTCCCGACTAGAGCACTCTTACTTGTTATATATATTTTATTATTATTTTTACAAAAAAAAACATATATTATTATAACTTTAGGAGTTATCTTATTAGTTTTCCTTGAGAATATGTTTGTTTTTCAGGTTTTATGTTTATTTTATTATTATATTTTCTAAACAATACTTTATAAGATATGATAAAGTAAAATGACATCTGTTGCATTTATTTTTAGGAATATTTAAGGCCGGAAAATATTTAAATTTAGTGTTATTTATCTAGTAATCTTAATCTAATCTAATCTTATCTTATCTTAATATTTTTATCGCATATAATTTTCTAATATATTTTTCCATTCTGCAACTTTACACCTTTATGAAGCACAATTCGCATTCATATGCAGAGCAACTTTGTTGCACTGTGTAATAACATTTCCATAAAAGCGATAAACGCGCTGAGGGCGAAAAATGTTTTTGTGCTCAATTAGCGTATAACATTGTCACAACTTTCCGGCAGCTCCAACCGTAACCCCTATGCTCCATAATATCAACAGGTAAACTGCTGATTTGGTATGCGAAGGAGGGAGCACAGAATGGATGGAAACCCCTTTCTTTTTGTCTAATGCTCATTTTCATGCGTTTTTCCCCGGAAAATTATGGCTGGCTGGCTGGCTGGCAGGCAGGCAGGCAGCGCAACCACAAAGTGCCCGTCCATAGTTTTCCATATTTTTCCGTGGGCTTACGCGTGGCCGCGATTTAAATTATGACAACGGAGGAGCCCGACTCGAATCGGTGCCTGGCTTCCTGGCGCCAGACCTGTTGGTGGCCTTAGGATTGGGTTGGGATTTTGTTTGTCTGCTTAACGATTTAAATAATGTCTGGGCACAGGAAGGATAACAAGCGCTATGGCGCTTCCATGGAACTATAAATTTTCAATTCGAGTTTGTAGCAGAGCATATTAATAGTTGCAGGGGCAGCTACTACTAAGTAGAAGCTGTTTGTGCTGTCTGTGCTGTCTGTCTGTCGGTAGCAGAGAGGCAGCTGCAAATTGGGATAGACTAATCTTATCAAATATTGACAATAACCCAATTAGTAACCACCTACAGCAAAGAAACGTAGCATAAGACAAACAAACATTGCGCAAAAGGTTTCGTTTTTCCAACCGTATTTGTACAGAAATGCTACCAGGGAAGCTGTCACAAAAAGCAAAAAGAATGGGGAATGCGAGTAAGACATCAGGCGGCAAAGTCGCAGGACAAATATCAAACGCAGCTGCCGGCAGGACAATCCTCGGGTAAGTCAAATCGCGTCAACCATAAAACTAGCCAGCAAGATAAAACGCACGGGACCCGAGACCCGAGATCCATGACTCGAGACCTGAGTCCTTAGTCCTTAGTCCTGAGACCGCCCCTGGCGAATGCTACGAGTTTTGGTGCACGCCAGGCAGCCTCTAATTTGCTGAAACTTGCCTACAGTTTAGAATGTCGACGGGCAGTCGCCGTTGTATACCTAGGACCCTAAGGACAATCACAAAAGAGCATCCTCCTACTTGCCATGACATTTGAGATTTCGCAGTCGATGATTTCGAATGCCGGACAATGTCTGTCAATTCTATAGAGACATTTCTCTTGTTGTTCCTGCACAGGTCGTGAAAAGCGCAATTCTAACTGGCCACAAAAGGATCCGAAAATTTGCCATAATCATGACGTTTTGTAGGCTCTTCTTTTCATTTGCCCTTTGAGCATTTGTCTCGCTGTTTTCAGCTGAATTGAGTTGGAGACATCTTCTTTATAAGATAATCGTTGTAATGTTGCGTCTTTATGCGAGTTAGCCAAACAGAACTAAGCATTTTGGGAGTGGGAGTACGAGTCGAAACTATTGAGTGTATTACTTTGTTTGTGCATTTGATTGTTGATGGTAATCTTCAGAAAGGAAATCGGTTCCATTATGCTGGAGTTTGATGTCTATCTTGGTAAAGAACTCGATTATCTATTATTATCTTTTAAAGTTAAATAATATTTCCTTTTAAATCTTACTAAGAATCTTTCATATTTATATTCCTAAATATAATAAAAACTATGGATTTTCTTTTTAAATTGCTATAAAAAATGTAATCAAATAATAGTGGCTATTTAGTCAAAACAATTTGACTTCTCTTTCAGCATCATATCATTTATCTAAATCCAATAACAATAAATATAGTATTGTTAACAACTAATTAATATAATTATAAATGCAGCCCATACGGCAAATCTTTTGAAAATATCAATTTTCCAATCCATTTATAAGTTGTTAAATGCCATATACATGTAGATGTACCGGAAAGGCAAAACTATAAATTATCTGGCATTCAGGGGTCCAGTCAGAAACTGTACAATAAATCCCCAATAAATGTTTTTCATTTACTGAAAACGTAACTCATGAATATTTCAGCAAAAGAAAAAAATATTTACTGAAGGCCATAAAAATAAAATGCAAAATGTGCGACAAATGTCGAAGTTAAAAAAAAGAACCCAACAATAACAAATAAACAAAAATAATGCACAGTTTTATTTAGGAGCAGGTTTTTTTTTTGGTTGGTCTCTCTTTTTTATGGGTTGGATGATGAGAGCTGGAAGCTGGCCAAAAGCAACAATCACAAAAGTAACCTCAAAAATTTCAATAAAGACCACAACAAAGCAATTTATATAAAAATGCCACAGAGAGATCGGGAGAAGGGTGGGGGGGTGGTGGTGGGGGCAGTTGGGGGTCTAGTGGTGTGAGAGAGAAAACAACGACAACAGACGGCAAATAGAACAAAATATTGGATGGGCGGATGGGGGGCTATACTGGTTGGGTGGACCCGGCACGACATTTTAACAAAACAATAGAAATCAATTGATTGCGTTGTGGGAAGCTTAGCACTTGATTTCCGTTGTGTTGTTGTGTTTGGGATACCGCCGAAGGGGCAAAGGCAGTTAGAGCAGGACGAACAGGAGGTGGCGTAGTGAGGCAGCTGGGTGTATTGCGTGTGCCAGCCGAAAAAAAAAGCCAGAGGACTCGATGCTGTTGTTATTGTCGTCCTTACTGCCGCTGCGTTGGTGCGGCTAAAATTCTATTTTTCCAATTTTTGCGCAATTTATTGCATTGTCAAGGGATTCGCAGCAGAGCTGGAGCAGGAACAACAAAAAAAATGAAAGGAAAACGCAAAAGGCATAAGAAAACACCAAATACAAATACCAAACAAGTTAGAGCTGCGTTGTTAATAACAATCGAGCAGGACATATCCTGTAAAACGTTTTAGCAGTGAAAAGATTGTTCCGAAATAAGTTTAGCTTTAGGATTTTAAACAGGAACACAAGAAGGTACAATTAGTGTTCCTTGATATTGAGACTTACGTCTATAAACATATTCTTGTGTTTGCTAGATCTTTTTATGTAACATGATTGATATTTACCAACAGGGGAATATATGCATATGGTGTTGATCCCAGATTTATTCGACTTTGAGATCTGCATCTTAACAGAATAAAAAACTTCCTATGTTTCTTGATCCTGCAAGAATCGATCTGTGGTAAAGCATGCTTGAAGCTCTGTTCACTTCTCATATATAACCTGTTCCCTTTGTGTACAGGGTATAAACACCAAATACAAATACCAAAACATAGTGCGGCTTGTTCGATGGTATGTGGGTCCTGCGGTACGGCTGTCTGTCTGTCTGTCTGTGGCTGGGGTTTGCTTATGGTGCTGGGGCTTTGGGGCTTTTGTGTGGCAAGCGTAAAAGTAAACAAAGCTAAAAGCGGAAACGCAAGTGAAATAATGCCGCAGAGCTGCACGGAGCTCAGCAGCAACAACAACAATAGCAAGGACAACAGCAACTAAACATCAATAAGCATTGACTAACTGGGATGCTGCCAGCAAGGAACCTGGCAACTGGGGAGTCACAGCATTAATAGCTGAAATTAAATAATCGCTCCTTAAGCGAGACGACGCCGACGTCAAGAAGCACAAAAGAATAAGTGAAGACCCAACTGGGATTTCGTTTCGATTGAATAAAATTAATTTTAATTGCTTCTGCTGTGTGCGAATGATTTGTGTGGCTGTAATTTAATTTGTAGTGCATTCGCCCTATATATATTATATAAGTATTTGTATTGAATGGAGCTTTGTCTCTGTATCCATCACCTGCACAACTAACAGCTGCTTTGCTTTCTGACTCATAGTTGTGCTGTGAGTCATGGAGCTAATGGAGCATAAAACCTGGATCAACCCTCTATAAACTACCCACAAGTTGTCAGCTCACAGATTTTTATCGCAGCATACCAAAAGAAAAGAAGAAATTCCATTAGATTTTTGACAGTCGCGCGTTTATTAATAAAATTTTATTATATTCCTTTAAAAGGAATATCTAGGAAAGAACTCAGCCCGATAAGCATCACAACCATAAAGGGTAGTAATAACAAAAAACAAATACATGGAATCGACGTTTTATGTACATATATTTTACCTGCAACAAATTATGACAAAGAAAGGTTTCGGTTAGGGATTTTGGGCCTGAAGCGCTTACAGCTGTTTAGGTCTGGTCCACACCTGTTGATAAGGCGGCTAATTCTGTGTGTGCACATAAAAAACAACACACTTATACTTACACACACTGTGTGTGCTTGTCTCTAGCAAATTAGTCGATGATTTAGTTAGCCAAAAGGGTTCAAAGGTCGCACACACAAAAAATGTTCCTGCCATATGCTGGGGAGCCTTGTCCCTTGGGCCGAATTCTGTGTCGATGAAGTGTGAATTTCTGGGCTGTGGCCAAGAACTTTGCTGAAAGCCAAAATGTAATCAAAATAAAAGTAAATAATAAAAGGTACAGCCTCCTCGGTCCGATTGTGTTAAACGATTCGTGTGGAGCTGATAGACAGCTGGGCAGGAATTGCTGAAATCAATGCCACAATCAAAATCATTGCAACACAAAACTTGCCTAAGCCTTTTACTATCTATCTGTCTATCTATCTATCTATCGTTCAAGGATGCAGCCAGTCGAGCATGTTGTTGTTTATTTTCTTGCCATTGGGGATGCCTAGAAGCAATTTTATTATCCTTTTGCTGAATGTGTGGGAAAAAAATTCGATATTAAGATAAACATGGGCCTTTTGATTTGTTGTTGTTTGTGCTACTGTTGCTGTAGTTGTTTGGTCCTGCTTTTTGGCCTCAAGTAGCCTGAACGTTGATTGAATCTTAAGACCAGCATCCTTTTTGGGAGCCCTGTTGAAAATTTGATTTTAGGTTAAACGCAATTAAATTTCGCCTTAGGCTTTGATTTGATTTCACTGCGCCCTTGTCCTGCGTCCTTCTCTCTCGACATTTGCTTGTTTACGCTAGAGAAAATTGAAATCTTATGCATTTTCCTATATAGTTTGTTATTATTATTATTATTATTGTTGTTGCTGTTGCTGTTGCTTTTGCTTTTGCTGTGGCTGTTGGTTTAGGCTCTGTGGCATTTGCTCAGTGCGGTCAGCTGTCGAAAGGATTTGAAATTATTTTGCTCCTTTGGTTGCTGTGGGTGCTCACAGGCGTTGATTAATTGATTTCATATATTCACATATATTCACATATATGACCCGACAATCTATGTCCGAAATTGCATTTGTATTGAATTCTGTGTGGATTAGAGCTGCGTTTGGATTTTCGTCTCTGCTAATTAGTTTTTGAGGTTACATTTCATTTGAGAAGAGTTTAGTTGAGTTGAGTTATTCATTTGCATCCTTAAAGCTTTAAGGCAATCGATTTACTTTATAATATTGCTCGAATCATTAGCTGTCAATTATTTGCGCAAATTATGAATTTAATTGTATTTAATTGAATTAAACAGATTTAAAACTCTATTTATGACTATTAAAAGATGTAAGCTTCGTAGCTTCGTAGTTTGGTTGGGCGATGGTTAACACTATCAACGAATGGAATATGAATTGTGTCGATATAGCCATATCCGTCTATCTGTCTGTCTGTACATTTTTCCGATTTTCGATCCCGAGGAATTTTTGATCATTGCTAGTGCTCCTTTATGAATCTAAAGCAAAAGTTTGTGCTGAAGTTTGTAACAAATAGAAGGAAGTGTTGGAGACCCCCAAAAGTTACTGCCAGTATGCTTAGAATGACAAAACAAATTGATTTAGACATGTCCGTCTGTCTGTCTATCTGTCTGTCTGTCTGTCTGTCTGTATGTATGGGATCTAGTCTCTCAGTTTTTGAGCTATCGCGTTGTAACTTTGCAAAGATACTTATTATTCAAATATACAGCTCATTGGTCGGAACCAGCCGGATCGGACCACTATATCTTATAGCTGCCATACAACTCCAAGTCGGTTTTGGCCATATATCCCATGTTTTTAAAGCTATCGCGAAGAAACTTTTCACAGATACTTATTATTCAAAGATACTTATTATTAATCCTTCCCCACTTGTTTTGGTTCTTTAAGTAAAATTATAAAAATTATAGTAAAATAAAAAATCTATGTTCTAATCATTTATGTATTATTTTTCTCTTGCAGCTCACAGCAGGACGCCATCAATGCTGACAATAACGCCAGGAATTTTGGGATTTACTGTAGTAAGTATAGCTGAGCTATATTTTACCGTAGTTTGGTTAATTATTTCTTTCTCTTTCAGCTCAATGCTCGCAACTTTAGCTAAGAGCACATTTAATTATTGTCTATTGTGGAGTCCACTTATTTTGCAAAATCTTCATCAGCCCAAAACCATTCTGCTGAACTTTAAGTAAGTACTATAAAAGCTATAGTATATACCGATGTAATCAGATAATTTTTGTTTTCCAATAGGTCGCCAGCGCAGCAGAGGACATCAGAACAGGCAAAAACAGCATCATCATCATCATCATCATCATCATCATCATCATCATCATCATCATCATCATCATCATCATCATTAACAACAACACAGCAACAACAAACACAACAATAACAAACACAACAACAACAAACACAACAACAAACACAAAACAACAATCAACTGACAAGAAAGCAGCAACATCTACGCTTAATAAGTAAACTTAAAACATTGCTTTTAATATATATTTATATTAAATGTATTCTTAGGATAATACAGAATATACTATATGTATAGTTAAGAAAAATATAAATATTTATATACATATGTAGAATAAAAGAAGAAAATAAACGATTTATCAAAAATCAACGTTTTTTTCATTTGAATGTATTAGTTTAGAGCTGAGAGCCATTCTCAGAAGTTCTACTCAGGGTTATTCGCTCTTTTCCCTCAAGGTCATGCAAAAACTAAAAACGAAAAATTCGTCGTCTATCTGCTGATTTCTGTGCGCCTGGTACTTTGACCAGAGAAACATATGAAATTTGTCTTTGCTCGAGACGAAAACGAACACTGACAACTGCACGCAGCTCCGCTCTGTGCTCTGGGATATTCTGTGTGAAAGGGAAATTCTCCCTCAAGGTCATGCAAAAATTAAAAACGAAAAATTCGTCGTCTATCTGCTGATTTCTGTGCGCCTGGTACTTCGACCAGAGAAACATATGAAATCGGTCTTTGCTCGAGACAAAAACGAACACTGACAACTGCACACAGAAAACCTAAGCAAGCCCAGCTCTGAGTGTAGGGAAATTTTCGCTCAAAGGGAAATTCTCCCTCAAGGTCATGCTAAAATTAAAAACAGAAAAATCATCGTTCATCTGCTGAATTATGTGCGCCTGGTACTTTCTGACGAAAAATAGCATTTGCCAAAGCAGATCTGCTGCTTCAGACACCCTAAAAATATGCAACAATGAAATTTACTTCTCATTCAAGGTCGCGATAAAATTTAAAACAGGAAAATCATCATCACTCTGCCTGATTCTGTGCGCTTGGAAAAAAGAACAACAAAGTTTCTTGGTTTGTATTTTCATTTATTTAAAATGCACTATATAAGGTATCTTTGTACAAAAAACAGAATTTATCACAAAATAATTGTAATTATAAATGAAATGTAATATTTTATTTTTAAATACAATCTTAATAAATTACATTTTAATAAACGGAAATAAAACAAATACTTTTAAGCTAACTAAGTAAATTATTTATTTGCTTCCAGTATTTTTGGGTGATTTTTTTTTTTTGGTGGTTGTCCGTATAACATCATCTTGGTAGCCAGGCAATGGATCCTTTTCTAGAGATGTCCTTGAAGATCAAAATGTATACCTGCATAGAAAAACGGCAATTATTAAATAATTTAAAAGTTAGTCTCATATTATTATAACTAATTAATTAGGGTCTTCCGAGGATTGTCTTGATATAAGTTTTCTTAACTTTTAGCAAATCAAAATCAAACGACTTAATTTGATTTTAATTTCATTAAAAAGCTGTTTATACTCTTTTCGAAGAAAACGCGTAGAAGGAAACGTCTGAGACCCCCAAAAGTTACTGCCAGTATGCTTATAATGACAAAACAAATTGATCTAGCCATGTCTGTCTGTCTGTCTGTATGTATGGGATCTAGTCCCTCAGTTTTTGTGATTTTGCAATGAAACTTTGCACAGACACTTATTATTAAAATGTACAGCACATTGGTCGGAACCAGCTGGATCGGACCACTATATCTTATAGCTGGCATACAACTCGAGGTAGGTTTTGGCCATAAATCCCATGTTTTTAAAGCTATCGAAATTAAACTTTGCACAGATGCTTTTTTTCGAACATACATTACATTAATCGGAGAGGGCCGGATCGGTTCACTATATCTTATAGCTGAAATACGGTTTTATACGGTCATATATCCGATCTTTCAAAGCTATCGCCTTAATTTTTTTTGTACACTTGAACATCCTTATAACTCATCAATGTTTAAAATTTCTAATCTATTCAGTATTTATATGCGTCGTTAAATATTTCGGTGGTGCAGTTGGCAGTGTGAAAAGGTTCGAAAAGAGTATAAAATCTTCAGCACGCTGAAGATAATCCTTAGCCAATTGTTTTTTTTTATTAATTTCTCTAAAAGTCCTTACTTAATTCTAAGCAAACAGTGTTCTTGCTTTCCCTTGCATGTCATAAAATATGTGTAACTCGTTCTTGCATCTCATAGATTATTTCTATTCTCAAGTTCAATGCCTAGCACATGTAGTTCCAATAAGGTTCAAGGTTCTTTTAAGCCAAAATACTAGACTCTGGCATATTACACGCTCACTTGGCCGACAGGCTAAAAATTGTTATTGCCAAGACGTTGGCAGTGTCTAAGCTGGAGGATATTCCAAAGCGAAAAGCTTGCCAAGACAGCTGCCGCAGCCGAGCACATAAAATTCAATAAAACGCATATTTGCTGTCATTTGTTCCGAGTTTTTGGGCGCCAAAGTGCCACAAAATGTTGCTGTAGCTTGCTGGCTAGGAAAAGCGACGAAAATGGAGCTAAAGTTGCTAAGAAAACACAGAGAAAACAGACGGCAAAGACGGCAGGCAACTTGCAACATTTTTATTTCACGTCTCCCATCATCATCATCATCATCATCACGAAATGATTATAAGCATTTTTGGCTGATTTAGCATATTTGTAGCTCTCGCAGTTGCTCTCTGATTGGCACGCACTTCCGCTTCCGCCTTTTTTGGTTTGACGTTGGCCTAAAGACTTCCGCTTTCAGCGGTGCTCTAACTTCATTTTCATCTTGCCATGAACTTGACAGTTGCTATATATACCCATTCAAATAGAGCTGCACATGGTATATCAAGTATGAGAAGGTGCTAGGCTCAAATCATAGAAACAAAAAGCGGTATATTATATTATAGACATAATTTACTTATATACAGTACACGCTCGATAACGTCAACTAATTAAAGCCAAGGCGGTTAACATTAGCCAAAGTGTTCACGTTTTTGATTGCCCGATAAGTATACAGTGAATACATATTAGCACATTTCAAATCACGTTTTATTGTTGCTTTGTATATTCATTTCTTCTATTAATTGAAATACAGCTTTCTCCCTTAGGCTTCTCAGTACATTCATATCATTTTGATGCACTGTATACATATAAATAAGTTTATTTTATATTTTAATTTAGCTCTTTCCTTTCTGTGAACCAAGCTTTAAACCACAAACCAAAATTCTTGGCTTTCACTTATACAAAAACTGAACTTAGCTGCCTGCTGTGCACTTTTTATAGAGTATCCTTTAGTGCGTACGCCTCCTTTATTGTTGTTCTGTTGTTGCTGCTTGTTTGCATATGTCGGCAGCGGAATTGGAGGCTAACATTGTGGGCTCTCTGGGTGGGTAAATGTGCAAATTTGTTTTGCTAATGTTTATGTAAATACGAGTCGCAGTTGGAGTTGGAGTTGCTGCTGAAGTTGTATACTCATATTTATATGAACTGTCGACTGTTGCTGTTTATGAAAATGTCTCGTAAGTAGATGGTTCTGCTCCCTCTCAACCACAGCCTCCCCTTCGCCTCTCATTGTCGCGTCTTATGTAAATTTAATGCTAAAATGTTTATTTTAGTAAGATTTGCTTAGCTCTCCAAATGTTGCGTCTGTTTCGCTCCTAATGTTCCAGTGGGCGTTGGGCTGCCCACAAATCTGGCTGTCGTCCTTGCTCGTTTTGTGGTTAGGGTGTCGAGTCCTGGGGCTGTCTGTGGGCGGAGGGCATTCATATAGCGTCCATAATGCTAAACGACGCATAATTGAAACATTATGTCAGATTATTGTTAGCAAGCGCACAGATTTACTTAGTTGGCGTTTTTCTTCTTCTGTGGTCCGTTTGGTAGTAAAACTGCTGTAGTAGTTTGGTCCAGATAAGTTTTGCGAAACATATGAGCAATGTCAAAAGAGATTTGCCCACAGATATGAGAAAATATGATGGCAATAGTAAAAGACATTTTGGGGTAATAGTGGTTTGAGTAATGGCAACGATAAGAAAGCTCAAAGTTGAGGCATAAAAGTTATTAACTTTCGGCTGCCTTCTTTTTCAGCTTAATCCTAAAAGGAAATGCCCAAAGTTGGCCTTGTAGGAAAGCACTTCTGTCATTTAACTGTTGAGCTCGAATAGCAAGCGGGGCAGAGTTGGAAATCTTATAAAATTTAGCATGTAAAGAGGAACTTCAATTTTGATTTTAAGATATTACATCTGCCTTCTCTTAGAATCAGTTAAACGCCTAATTGAGTGTCACGAAAAAACCCTTTATAATATCGTAAGCTACATTTTCAATACGTTTTCTTTTCTGAGCATCCAATTCAATCTTAGCTCATATGATTAATGATGCTTTAAATCGCGCGTAAACCGAGCTCATTTTTCCGCGTTAAGCCAACAAAGCGAAGCCAAAACTTTTAAATTCCCTCAACGTTTTGCCATTAATATCACATTTATCAATATCACAGTTTTTCATTTCATTTCATTTTGCTCGTCGTCTTGCAAACGTATTATTTTCTTTTATTTCCTGCACTGTGTTTTTTTTATACTCTTTTCGAAGAAAATAGTATATTAAGTTTGTCCTGAAGTTTGTAACGCATAGAAGGAAGCGTCGGAGACCCCCAAAAGTTACTGCCAGTATGCTTAAAATGACAATACAAATTGATCTAGCCATGTCCGTCTGTCTGTCTGTCTGTCTGTCTGTCTGTCTGTCTGTCTGTCTGTCTGTATGTATGCAAACTAGTCCCTCAGTTTTTGAGCTATCGCGATAAAACTTTGCACAGACACTTACTATTCCAGGGGACAGCACATTGGTCGGAGCCGGCCGGATCGGACCACTATATCTTATAGCTGCCATACAACTCGAAGTCGGTTTTGGCCATATATCCCATGTTTTTTAATCTATCGCGATGAAACTTTGCATTGATAATTATTATTCAAAGAGACATCACATTGGTTGGAGCCGGCTGGATCGGATCACTATATCTTATAGCTGCCATACAACTCGAAGTCGGTTTTGGCCATATATCCCATGTTTTTTAATCTATCGCGATGAAACTTTGCACAGATACTTATTATTCAAAGAGACATCACATTGGTTGGAGCCGGCCGGATCGGATCACTATATCTTATAGCTGCTATACAACTGGCAATGATATAAATATTTTTAGAACAAAAAAAATGTTACGCGACAAAACGATTTTGTACAGCTTATGAAATTTCAGTGGTGCAGTTGGCAGAGTGAAAATTGCCTATAGGCTCGAAAAGAGTATAAAATCTTCGGCACGCCGAAGATAATCCTTCCCCACTTGTTTTATGTGCAATTTTCATCGCCAAGACGAAAACGAAAAAAAAAACAAACAGAAAGTAAATAGAAAAACCCATTTCCATTATACAATGCCACATTTCTCTTTTCCGGTTTATACCGTTTAGATCGATTGCATTTTATAGTTTGTTTTAATGTGGCCTGCTATTATTGTTGTTGTTGTTGTTGTTGGCCTCGCAGGACGCAGGACGTAATAGCTGCGGGTGGAGTTGGCATTGGCATTGGCGTTGCCGTAGAAACTGAAGATGGGAAACTGTCTCCGGCACAGGCATTTATTTTAGCTGGTTGCATCAGCTTCCTCTTGGCCCCGGAAGCGCTACAAATTGTCTGCTTGCAGTTGAAGAAAAAAAACGAAATTATTTTATTGCTTCCTTTTCATTTTAACTGAATATAACATCCGTTTGTGGCCCGTACAAAGCGCCATTGTCCTGTCTCCAGTCTGTTCGACTGTTCCAGCTTCAAAGGATTTTAAGTGTCCTCTCCTCGCCTGCCTCCAATTTGTGCGTCTATTTTCACTTTTGCTACAATTCAATTAGGCATTCGCCTTTGTGCTCTAACCAGAGCCCAAAAAGTCAAAAGCGAACACATTTTCAGTCTCGGATGTCCCTTTTGTGGGGTCAGTTTTTAATGGACTGTGCTCAAGGTAGGGGATGGGAAATCGCATATGCTTCCCTCTGAATGTATATGTGCAAAGTGACCTGATGATGCTAGTATGTATAAGGGCTTATAGCACTTAAGCAAGATATAGATTGCAAGCGTAGTTTTTGTAGATTTATATTATAGATACCTCAACTTATAAAAAATAGTATAGTTTCGTTTTATTTGTTTGCAAGTATAGGATATTCCTTTGATAACTCAAAAGCAGTTTTTCCTGTAAGAAAATACATTCCTCGTAATCCTTTTATGGCATCCAAGCAATATGAATAAGTAAAATAATATTTTAACTTTAATGATTTGAAGACATGAAAACTAGGTTGATCTTTTTTAAAGCCACAGTTAACACAACATAATTTATATATCTTTTGTCATATACAGTTCATTCGTACCTTCCATACATTTATAAATCGTTGCTCTTGTTTGATTTAAACCAATCAATAGATTCGTTCGCCTTTCATAAGCAAATGGTTTGACACAGGGGCTTAGCACATCCCACCTCTAAGCCATAATCCTTCAACATAATCAACATTCAAATGACACCTACAAATATCCCATCCGTCTCAGTTTCTCACCCACACACACACACACACACACACACACACACGCACAACCACATAGCGAGCAATTTTCGCAGCAATTAATCAAATTAAACAAGGATATTGAGGGGCAACCGAAAGGTTAACCTTTAACAAAGTTAATTGAAAATGTTGCGGTTTACACTTTGAATTGGGGGTAGGGTGCACCAAGACTGCAGCTGCACAAATATTTTTGGCATGCTCTTTAGCAATGCAAGGCGCTGGGATCAGAAACAGGATCAGGACGAGGACTCACGCACAGCGGCAGGACAATTACGCAGACGATTAGGCACGCCGCGCTAAAATGCAGTACCTACACACAACACCCCCGCTCTGCTCTCCACGGTGTGTGTGCTCCTCTGCCATTTACAGTTCTTCGTCCACGGATCTGCCAACTTTTATCAGCTGTGAAACAGTTGCCATTGAAATGGTGCAGAAGTCGTTAGATAGATGGGAGCAGCAAGGCAAGCGAGAACAAAAAGAATAAAAACATAGCAAAACCGAACAAGGATACGTAGGAGTCGCAACAATGCGCCAGAACCAGAACCAGAACCCCATACCCATACCCAAAACCAATACCAATCCCAGCTCGTTTAAAGAAAAACATTGCGAAAATTGCTTTACAATTGATTAAACACTGAACAAACGCACGGCACGTTTAAATTTGGGTTAAATAGATTATATGAACTGGAAGTGTTATGAAATGATGTGGTCCGATAGCTCTAGCTCTAGCTCTGGCTCCTTTGCTCTGTTTTTCTTGTATTTCAATTCGCCTTTGGCTCTGTTCGTGCAGGACATGAGGTCCTGGCAGCGGCGCCTTTTCACGCTTCAAGTGTGCCAGTTAATGGATTTGCTAGATGTTAACCACAGTTAAGGATTGCGATTTTGTTATTTTTTCGTTTATTGGGTTGGCCGTTGGTCATTTAATACACAACTTGACTTTGAACTTGAAGATAATCGCTTGTGGAATGTTTAAGCAAGCATAAGTCATTATTTAGATCAAAAGATTGTGTCACTTTAATGAGAATGAGTTACTAAAATAGTATAAAATGTATTTAAATTTAAATAACTCGCATGTGAAGCATATTTCGTTTTGTAAATTGATAAAAATGAAGGATTACTAGCAACATACTTGAAAGCTGGCTCAATAAACTCGTACCCTCATCAATCACAAGTATTTTCACATATCTGATCTGTTTCAAAAACACATGACGCGCCTATCGCTAACCCAAATCTGTCCAAAAAAAATCCAAACATGCTAACAATAAAATATGCTCGAACAACAGGATAAAGGATATCACAGTCCAAAATGCCGCCCACTGACAACGAAAACTATGCACACTGCATAAAAGGATTGAATAACTCGCTTTTTGAATTTGACACGCACTTTGAAAGCAGATACCCAACTAAGGAGCACACAGACCGGAGCTGTCCAGCTTTAACTAGCAGCAACAACAACAACAATAATCAGAAGGAGGAATGGAAAGGCGCGTCCAGACGTTGTCATGAATCATAATGGTATCGTCCTTTCAGACGAACCGTTCCTCGCTGACTGCCTTTGGGCCACTTTATTTGTTGTTGCGCTGTTTCCCAGCGACTTTTTGCCGTATTTATAATATAATTTAGCAGAAATTTTGTGGGCGTTAAGCAAAAGAAACGAAACCAAAAAATATGAAACGTTCGTAAGGATTCGCTCGCTTGACCGGAAATTTGAGCGCTGCCTTCGCCCCCCCCTCGATAACAGGCTCTAAGGTCCTTGCTTGGCTCGTAGTTTGCATGTTAAGGGCACATATGCAAGAACATATGCGAGGACACTACTTGGGCTTGCGATGTTTAAGTTATGTACTGCCCATATAAACCATGTCCGCTGTCCATATAGACACTCTGAGAAGTGAGGAGCGGGTAGCATCGACTTTGCGGTGGCGTGTTTGGGTTTGCTGTCTTCGGTCCGCTTGGCTCCTCCGACTCCAACTCCAACTCCGACTCCGTCTCCGACTTGACTCTCACATGTGTTTATGAATACATAGAAATTTTTTGACATTTTTATGGTTGCTTGGGGCGCTGTTGCGCTACGCACACTTGTGGGAGCAGTTAAGATTGCAAGGAATACCACAGATTGTAAAGGATTCAGCAAGGAAAAGAAATATATGTATTTAAAGTATTGATAACAGTGATCGTATTACGACATACATGTTGTGCAGGATGTCATGTTATATGTATAAAGATAAAGATTCGAATACAACAATATTAATATATTATTTGAAAAAAATCATATGATTAATGGAATTATTAAAATTGTTCAAAATGGTAAGCTTACTGGAACATTAGCAGAACAATTGCACTCAAATTCTAATATATAATATTAAATATTAGCTATATATATTATAATATTGCCTAAAGTTAAATAAACATATTTTTGCAGCTATCATATTAATAGCATATTCCCCTCATTTATGTAGATTAAAATATATTACAAATTAATGGAATTGCATTAAAAAATAAATAGTTACAAGCACTTTACACACATATATTATACAACCCTTTAAAAAACTACTATTTACTTATTTCTAAAAAATGTTTGAAAATTGTTTCTACTTCGTAGCGTATACGAAAAGCCAATAAGAACCGTAACATTTGGATGATTTTCCCCCAATTTGGCTGTCTATCATTTGTTGGACTCTGGTCGTGACTACCCCCCCTTGACTTGTTTATTATGTTTGGTATATGTATATATGGCCATACGGTCAAGTTTTTGTTAGTTTAGCTTTGTGGGTGTTGACTTTTTTAATGTTTCAATATGACTAAATGCTTTGGGGCAGAGCCAACTTGGTTTCGGGGACCTGCCCAGTTTTGTGGCATTGCCCCGGAGCGTGTTTCGGTTCGGTTGCTTGGGGAACGCCTCTCAAGTATTTATATTTTTTGTTATGTATGTACGTATGCTGGCCTGCCATGTGTATTTATAGGAATTTATGTGGGGGACAGACAGCATGGACATGTGGACATGTGCGGGAGGCACAGCAAGTGTCAAATTCTCATGCGTTACGGTCGATATCCTTTTGGTTTTCAGTTACGCAAGCTGGCCAGGGAACCCAAACTCTTAAGCACTTTGACAGCCACTCTTTTGCTTATTCATCGCTTCCTGCTGCTGCAGTGGCTCATCACTAATGAGGCTATCAAATGGCTGCTTACAGAAAGAGCCTCTCGGGCTCTCAGCTCTCAGCTCTCGCCTGTCAAATGTGTCAAAATTCCAGTGTGTGCGGTTGATTCCTGGTTTGCCTACCACATCTGAGATTTGTATGTCTGCGGGTCGAGAATCCCATACTCCATACTCCTTTGCCCCTCTGCCATTCACATGTGTCTGCCACACTTGTCACTTGTGTTTTTATAACAGTTTTGTCTCTTGAGTGCCCGCTGCTGCTGCTGCTGCGTTTGTTTTTCTCTAAAGTGCTAAAATCTGTGTCATTTATTAATTTTCGGTTGGGTTTTTTCGGTCGTTTCGTGCTTTTACATTTGTCATTAGCACGCATTTGACATTTCAATTATTGGCCTCATGTTTTGGCTTGTGCATCGCTGACATATGTGGGCTTCTAATGGGTTTAGCAAATGGAATGGTAATCGTGGCACAAATGTCTATACCAGCTGAGAACCGAAAGCTATCTATCTCTCAAATTGCTAATCAATATATTTTCATGAATAATTTCCGTTGCTCTTTAGGAATTGAAGTGAATCTTCAGTTGACACCTTTCAATGCAACCCTTCTGGTCGCCTGTACATTAGCGCCATTCTAATCTCATTCAGACTCAGACTCATACCATCCATCAACGGCAGACAGAAGGTCCTGTGTCCTGTGTCCTGTTTGCTGTGCTACCCATCTCTCGACTTGTTTGCACTTCGTGCTTTTGCATTCAAATTGCGTTTATTCAAATAGATCCGAGCGCACACATTTTCAATTATTTTATGCTGATTCGCTGGCGCCGCACATCTTTTGTATCTGTGCAGTCGTGTATCTGTTAGATACAACAACTTTTTCAGCCAGTGCCAGTGTCAGTGCCACCGAAATTTAATTATGCAAAATCTTTCGCCAAGCTCTTCTCTTTTTATATGTGTTTGCCCAAAAAATCACTCAAGTCATTGCAGAGCTTCTCTCTGTCATTCTCATAAAAATGCAAACCAGCGTTCACGCGTTCACTTTTTGATGACACTTGAATGTCACATATGAGTCGGGAAATGTCACAAGCTTCATATATGTATCTCTTCTGTTTTTTTTTGGTTCTGTTCTGCTGTAGTTTCCCCTTAGACATGTCACAAAGTTTGACATTTAGTGGCTGGCAAAAACTGTCATCACGCGCTGGCAACTTGACGATGATTGCTCGGTTTGGAATTACCGAAAAGTTCAGCTACAAGCTCTACTTTGAATAGTTTGTGTGGTGGTGATTTGACGATCTGAAACTATATGTTATGGTTATTATACCCATACTAAGTAGCTATGTCATTCAAATTGTTTATATATGTTCGCTTGTTGCAGACTCGCTGCGCTTATGCTATGATTATTGTTTCAGAAACTGATTTGATTTGAACTTTTGGACTTGTGAGGGAACTTTCAAATCCATTGAGCGTATGTAGAGAAAAAAAGATTGCATATACCATTTTCAATCAATTGCGATAAATATTCAGTATTTGGTTCATCTGTGGTTGAGAAGTCCAACTCTTTGAAAGTGTGACTTCATGTACAGATTGAAAACAGAGAATTTGTATACTCTTTTCGAAGAAACAAGACAAAACAAATGGATATGGCCATGTCCATCTGTCTGTCTGTCTGTTTGTATGGAAAGAAGTCCCTCAGTGATTGAGTTATCGCGATGAATCTTTGCACAGAGACTTATTATTCAAAGGGAAAGCATATTTGTCGAAACCGGACGGATTGGACCACTATATCTTATAGCTGCCATACAACTCGAAGTCGGTTTTGGCCTTGTATACCATATTTTCAAAGTCAGGAACTAGTTTGCATACATACAGACAGACGAAAAGAGTATAATAAAATATTGAAATTACAGTTAAAGATACAAAATAAATAATAAATTTGCAGAAATATAAAATACTATAAGGATATATCAAAGATTTAGCTGTGCTGCAGGCTTAGTTCGAACATAAACGAAAGGTGTATAAACGGACATGTTGTTTGCTAATTTCAAGCTGCTCTTTAATCTCATTGACAGAATCAAAACAGCAACTGTCTAACCAGCTGGACGTAAGCCCCTTACCCCTTACCCCTACCACTACCACTACCACTACCCCTATCCTGATCCTCACCCTTTTGTACTATGCTGTCGCATTGTGCGCTTCCATTTACAAATTTCCACACCTACGCACACAATTGAGCGCTCAGGCAAGTGCAAAGAGCAGCAAAGAGCAACAACAACAACAAAAAAATTGTTAATGCCATTTGACAGTTGACAATTATAGCAATTGTCAAAGCATTTAACACGAGCAGAGTGCAACAGAGAAAGCGCTAGAGATAGAGGTAGATAGATAGAGAGTGAAAAAGAGTGTAACGGTTAGCTCTTTGTTTTCAGGAACCGAGCCTGCCTGCCTGCTCCTGTGTCCTGTCACTCATTTACCCTTTTTTGCATGTCAGCGCGCATTAGTTTTTCGGGCTGCTTGCAGTTCTCGGACTCTGCTTATCTGCGCCAAATTTGCACAGTCATTGTCGCCCCCCTCCCACTTTGTCTACCCCCCTTCACTGTCTGTCTGCCTGTCTGTCTGTCTGTGTATGTGTGTGCTATGCTATCCTTTCATTTGCTGCCGCTGCTATTGCTGTCCATGTCTTTTGCCAGGACTCGCCAGTGCCACGCCCCTTTCCGCACTGTTTGCCAACTTTGCATATGTGCGAATAATTTAGCATCCAACAAACAGCAACAACAACAACAACAATGTCTACAGTAGCCGCCGCCTGTGAACCCGACGCTGGATTTACTCCAGATTAGGGATCTTTGTTAGCTGGTTGGTTGGCTGACTGTTGTTTGTTTGTTCGTTGTTACATGTAGCCAAATAAAAATTACTCTTGTTGAGTGGCTGCAGTTGAGACTCGCCACTGGGTTAGGTGCATTAGCCAGGACTTGCCCCCAAAGCATCTGCATTTTGACGAGCCAAAGCTGAACTAAACTGAACTGATCTGAACTAAACTGCCAGCTGCCCTCGCAAAATAAGTTAAAGTTAATAGTGAATGGTAGAGCATGATTTGAAATTAAGAGCTAAGTTTGAACTTACTTGAAGTATAATTTTAGCAGCTGTATAATTATTTGAAATGCCAAACTTTAATAAAAACTACCTCGGGAACGAAAATCGTTTCAGTTTTGACAAAGTTCAGGGAGTTTTAGATGTTTTAAAGGTATTTCTAGGCAGTTAGAAGCCTTATCTTGGCTTGTTCTTAGTAGAGCATCGAAAATGCGAAAGTGCTTTAAACTTATATGCAGAAATATTATAGAACCATGATCAAAACTACCACGGGATCAAAAATCTGAGCAGTTTTGACAGTTTTTTCCTTAACAAATGGAAATTCCCTTCCAACTTTTTAAGCTTTCATAACTTTGTCAAAATGTATAAATTTTCGAGCCCTATCATATTAAATCTTGATTTTAGAAGAAAATTGCAGTCTTAAGATCTTATAGAGTCCATCAGAATATTGTGTGTATTTAAATATCTACAATATATGCTCAATAAAATGTTGATAGCTTGTAGCTTTTACTGAAACTATTTATAGTTAAAAGAAAAAACTGTTTTAATGACCTATTTATATTTTTTCTACTAAGCAAAAAATTACTACTAAGCCACAGCATTTTGCGCCTTGGGCTAACTGAATATGTAACACATTTTCTTTTCTTTTGTGACAGTCTCACATTGAACTAATATCCTCAATCTCAGCACAGCTTATTGGAGTTGACAATCAAGTACAGTGGGGTAAAGTGTCAGAGCAGATTGACAACTATCGACTAACGTGCAAATTTTAACCCAAATAGCTGCTGTAAAGAATTTCGCTTGGCTTCTTATCTGAAATATTTTGCAAGCTTGCGACGCATTTCAAGTTCATAATTTCCACTCCCTTATCGCACAAGAGCATTTTCTTGTTGCTGTTGTTGTCCCTTCAGCTGTAGCGTTAAGCCAAAAGTATTCCATTTCTTTTTATGGCATATCACACACTCTCGTCTATATCAGAGAAATTGGCTGTCACACACAAGCACAATCTCAAAGTTCGACGAGGCGAACAAATATGAAAACTTTCAGCGCAACGAAGCGAATTTTTCTTTAGCTTGTGATGCTAAGGCAATCTCTCTCTCTCCGGCATCTCTCATCTCTCATCTTATGTATATAGTGCTCTGGATGCGGCTTAACACTTCAAGCTGCGCCAAATGCATGAAAATGCAGCTACTTGACGAAGCCTCAATCCTGCATCCAGCATCCAGCATCCTGCATCCTGCATCCTGCATCCTGCACAACACCAAAGCGAATGCAGCTTAAATAGGTCAGTTAAGGGAGTCTCTGTTCGTCTCGTCTCGTTTCGCCTGTCATTGTTGGAACTTAAAGAGCGCGCTGAAATCCTTTTTGTGTAAACAAAGTTGTGCAGTTACACACACACACACACACACACACACACACCACACTAATGTTTGCTTGCTTGTTGTTCTTGTTGCTGTTGTTGAGGCGTCATTGTAGCAGCATTTCAAATGCAAAATCCCATTTTGCTTCTAATTGCTTTATCGCTCAACAAGCTGTTGGATGTGTTGTGTGCCTGTTGGGATCTCTACTCTGCTCATTTCTCACTTGCCGCCTGCTGACAGCACACAGAGAGTGAGAGCACCAATCAACCCCATGGCTCCCCCTCCCGCCTCCTCCATCACTGCCCAAAACTGTCAGCCTGCCAAAGAGTCCTGTTTACTTTTGCGCTCTGTCAAATATGTTCGAATTTTCTAACGATTACAACTGCTGCTGCTGTTGCCGCTGCTGCTTTGGGTCTGTGGAAAACTGACCTGATTTACACATTTTTCGCAGCATGTGTTTTCCGTGTTGAGCCGGCTCGGGACTTGTTCAGCATGTACTGTTTGTTGTTGTCCTTCGAACGAAAACGGATTTGTCCAAATGTTGTTGTGCCCAGTTAACACAACCTGCCATAATTATAGTCACATACTAGCAAGTCTCTCGCCCCTTCTCAATAGCTAACATTTCGAGTTGCGAAATTGCCGATTAATTGCTATAGCGAGAGTGGAAGTTTCCAAAATTTTACAGTTTGTGGAGGTGTGATTGTTGATCTAGGGGTAGGCGTTACGAATTTGCAACAGTTGTGAAGCGTACTTTAACTAATGTTGGCAATTGGCAGGTTTTATGTGCCAACCCTCTTATTGAACAAGAGTGCTCGAAATTTATCGATAACTTTTCAACGGGATGAGTTATCAATAAAATGAAACAAACTTGATCTGTCCCGGGACTGCGAGAACTTATATTACAAATATAATCTCTAGCTCTTATAGTCTCTGATATCAGAGTGCTTATACGGACAGACAGACAGATAGATGAATATGTATACTTTATATGGTCATACTTTTGCACAACTTCATAATATCTTTTTTAGCCATTATGGGTCCAAGGTATAAAAACTAAAATGTTGGCTAGCGATTAAACAAAATTGTAACTCTTTATAAGCATGTTTGATATTCATAGAAATCATATAATAAATTTTATGTATAGCTGTTTTCTTTGTGTGGCTTGTAATCAATTTCTAGAACGCGATCCTTACAGAAGATCAACTGTGCTTAACGCGATTGCTGCGTGGCCCAACACTTTAGGCCATAGACAATGTCAAACCTATTTTTAAGCAGAAGTACCAAAGTTACAAAAGAATAGCAATGGAAAACAAGAAATTATTTTTTTATTCTTATTCTCTTGTTCGCCGTTTGTTGTTTGTCATTTGTTTGTGTGTCGTTGTTGGCTCTTTGTGTGCTGCTCAGCGAGACGTCTGAATGTCTGTTGGCCATTGTTGTGTGGCTGTTGGCCCACGTTTTAGGGGCAAACTGCTATTGTTAGATCACGTGAGACGTGAGCCTAACCACAGGTGTACAGCATATGTGCATATAAATCTCGTAGAAAAGAAAACACTCTCTGTATGCGATGCGTGAGAACTTTTCTATAGTCGAATTTATGTGATTTTCATGTTGGCTTTTCTTCCTCTCTTATTTGTTTTTATATCTTAAATAATTTCTGTTTGCGGTTTCGGTAGGGACAATTGCAAAACTGTAGCTCCGACAATGGGTGGTCCTTCTGACTTCTGGCGCCAGGATGTGGTCCATACGAAAATAAAGCAAAACTAAAGGGCTCTCGTATAATTTACAAACTTAAATTAAAATCAACTTTGTTGTTTTCTCGAGCATTTTTGGGGCTGGGCTTTCACCCAGTTTTCCAGCACACTGAATTCTCATGCATTTTTAAGCACACATTTGGATTTGCACTGAGTGCTGCTCCTGCTGCTCCTGCAGCAGCCACTTCCAGCTCCTTTCTGGCTCCTGGTGCCCAGCATCATAACAAAGCCAGCGACCTCGCCTCAACTGCAGTTGAATTCTTCAGCGCCCCCCCCTCAAATTTTTCGGGCTACTTGTAAAATATTAATTTTTATATGCTTACAGCGCAGGTGGCACGTTGCTCTGCCTTTTGCTCGGGAAATTGAAATGTAAAAAGGCGCTTAATGTGCATATTAAAAATTGAGAAAGGAAATTGCATTTGAGCCCTGCAGTAGGTCACAAGCAGAGCTCTCTCTCATACAGACGTGAGAAACCGCAGTCGTAGTCGTAGTCGTAGTCAAAGCTCAGTTAAGCTTCTCATAAATGGGTGCATTCAACTGACAATAAAAACGAGGCTTGAATGGAACACTTACTGCAATCAACAAAAAGTTATTCGAATAAATAAAGCTGCTGTATAACTTATACAGTTTTTGATTTTTAAGGTGTTTTTTGTGGCTTTTACAAAGTAATACAGAATATGGAAAATCTATGACAACAATTTTGAGCTAAGAGCATTCCGTAAATCTCTTAGATGAGACTTTTATCTAATTTTGCTCAGCTTAAAAATGAGAAAATATAAAAGTAATTTTAAATACACATGTTTTTTCTTATATATTTCTACTTAAACAACATCTTTTCAAATATAGTAATATAATTAACACAATTGGCAAATATAGTGTATAATAACCATTAACTTTTTAGTTTTAAAATAGAAAAAAGGACTGCTTAAACTATATTTTTGAAGAGAATAAGAAAATATAATGTTCACAAGCCTATTTTAAGCCCTGTTATATTAAGTAGCGAAAAAAGTTCTTCCCTAGTTTAGCATTTGAAGCGAATTTGTATCACAGCTGGAAAAATAGCATTCTTTTAGCGACCTGATTCCTTATGATCCAATCATTCACATGCATTTATATAACAATCTAAGCCCTTATACCAATTTGTCGCATAGCAATTTTCATAATTTGTACAATACGTGAAAAGCAGTTTAAACAAAAGAATTATTATGCAACTTGGCGCTGTGCTAAGCGCCATGCGAAACAAATGGCAACAATTTAAAGCAAATTGCCGACTGGACGCCCTGTGGCGTCAACATCAACTGCCTGGGCTCGTGCCACTGGCCACGCCCCCTTTTACACCTTTGATGCGAGGCGTTGGCACAGAACAAGGTGTGTGTGCCTGAGTGTGTGTGTGTGTGTGTGTGTGAGTGCTGCATGTCTGGCACGCAACTCTGCACTTATAAACGCTTGGGGAGCGTGGCTGGGACACGCCCCCAAAAATATTTGAGTCCAATAATAAGCTAGGAAAATGCTTGCTTTAAATGCTCCATGACATTTGATTGATGGGCGCTCTGGACAGCTGCAAAGTGCAAAAATATATGCACACATACATATATATATATATATATATATATATAACCCGAGCGCTATCAGCTGCTGTAGCATTTCGTGTTTGCTATCCTAGGGTAATATTTAATATCGGCTCTTATTTAGCAAGCGCATTTCATGGGAAAGCTACACTGATAGCGCAAACGACTGTGAAATATTACCAAAATACCCTAACACTGGGTATAGTACTTAATATGTATTTATAACTTTCTTATATTTCAAATTTATGAGTTTTAAATTTTAAATTGAATTTTAAACAGGCATTTAAATTAAGACTCCGAATATATTAAAACATACAGTTAGCAATTTGTATCAATTATAATAAGTAAGTAATTTGGAAAGCAAAAGCTATTTGCATTTATAATTGCAATGATGATTATATATTTTTTTAAGAAAATCCTAATTAAATGTTTATTTAAAGTATTTATTTGATGACAGTAATGGCAATTTTTGGCGTTCCTTTTGGTTAGGCAGAATAAAATGGACTCTAAACTAAGAAAAACAGGCGACAAAGGGGAATAACTTTACTTTTATAAATTGTTTTTCTAGATTTTGCTTTAATTTCTAAATAAAAATAAATATTATTTTACAAATTATATTTTTATAAAATTGATGGACGCCTTTTCATGATGATTTTCTAACTTTTTGCTCAGTGCACAAATTCTTGCTTAACAGCCTATTGTGTCATACATTTATTTACTATTTTGTTGTGTCTTTAACATTATTAACATTGAACATTATTTAATTAATATTTATTATTATTTATTTAACATTATTGGCTCTTACCAAATTTGTAGGGTATTTCCCACTTCGTTGTGTTGAAAAAGAGCCGCTCAAACACGTTTTAAATATGCAAGCGCGTGAAAATGTAGCACGAAAATATTTGACTAACACCAGCAGCAACAATAATACAAACATTAGCAACCGCACAGCAACAACATTTATGACAAAATTCCATTTGGCCATCCCGTTCCCGTTCCTGTTCCCGAGGCACAAGTGCTTGGTGTTCAGGCTAACGACTTTTGGCATCGGGAAGCCTGTGTGGAATTTGTCATGTGTCAGTATGACTTAAATGCTGAGAAAATATATATATACAAATATTTTTTTCAACCACACAACAACAAATTGTGTCGGAGCCGTGCGACTCTAATGGACTTTGATAAGGTGGCAACAACCATCAGCAAACGGTAAGCGGCAAATTTATGCAAATCCGCATTTGACCTAAATTAGCACGAAAATTTGTTAGATTAGGCGCATTTCATTTCCGGTCTAGAGCAGTCGAAAAAAAAGCGCCACGCTAAAAAATATAACACTTCTCTGTCTGGGAGTGGGTAGTGGGAAATGGCAGAGCAGAGCTTTTAACCGGGCCATTTCGATGGCTTACAAGCCATAAAAATTGCATGTGTGCATGTAAGAAGCGAACTCTGGACATGAATGGCAACATTTGGGTAGCTGGGTAGCTTTTAAGTGCAACTCTTTGTATACAACTTCCGTTTGGCGTGTGACGTTGCCAAGAAATGCAAATTTCTGCACAAGCACAAGCTTCCATACTCCACCAAGTAGTTGTGAATCGGAATTGAAGTCGAGTCGAGTCGAGTCGAGTTGAGTCGAGTCAGCAAGCGCACACGCATTCCATTCCATTCCATTCCATTCCATTCCATTAACTTTATCAATGTAAATCACCGAAATGTGTTGGCTGGCCCCACTCTGGACTGGCCTGGACCCCATTGTTATGAAAGAAAGGAATGTGATAGTACAAACGATAAAACAAGTGCGTGTTTGGGCGTGGGACATGCGGAATGTTGAAAGTACTCATAAAAGCAAGACATCGAAATCAGCGAAATGTGAATATGTGCACTGAATACACTTGCCGCCGCCAAAGGACCAGCACCACATAAAGGATAGCGAATTCGTTGTTCTCTGTGTGGGCAGGACAAACGAAATCCTATTTATAACTCAGCTATCGCTTATACGATCTATGTGAAATTTTGATATATTATTTGCAAGTACTATCATGTGTTGTGAAATTCTGAGAAATATCTCAATTGCTATTAGTTTTTCTTTTGCCGAGAAGCTCCTGTGCTCTTCATTATTCAGGTAAAACAAACAAAACCTATTTATAACTCAGCTATCGTTTATGCGATCTATATGAAATTTTGATATATTATTTGCAAGTACTATCATTTGTTGTGAAATTGTGAGAAATAACTCAATTGCTATTAGTTTTTCTTTGCCGAGAAGCTCCCTGTGCTCTTTCATTATTCAGGTAAGACAAGCAAAACCTATTTATAAACTAAGCTTTTACTTATGCGATCTATATGAAATTTTGATACATTATTTGGAGTATTATCATTTGCTGTGAGAAATAACTCAATAACTGATAAACTTTTCTTTTGCTACGATAAACAAATTCTATTTATAACTCGGCTTATATTTACTCTCTAGGAAATCTTGATATTTTGTTTGAGGGAGCTCAAGTTATAAAAACTATTTTGCTAAACACATCAAACATTATCTGTCTGAATATATTTGAAATCAATTTGTTTATCAACTAACTGATTACCTATTTTCTTTAAATACATCAAAATTTGTCCCGTCCTAAACTCGCTGTGGTTTCTTTTTCGAAAAATCATTACTCAACTTTAGTACGCCCCTGCAAATCATGTGTCAGGCGTGAGAACCTAGTAAGAGGGCGTTGCTCGACTGGCAGTTTTCACTGCATTTTCCGTGGCACCCCAACAAACCATTAGCATGTCAGGAACGCCACCCCAGCGACAAGCCCCTCACTTTGAGGTGTCATGTAGAGCAAATCCGTACTTCAATCCTTTTGGCTGTCAGGCCTAAAAATAACATTTTCTTTAATTTGAACAAGAATAACATGGCGAGTGGAAAGACTTTAAGCGCCCTTTGACAATTTTCACGTCAACTACAAATCCCGCACACAGATAACACGGAGGCCCAAAAGAAAAAGAAAATTCCCAGCCTTGCTTCATTTGACTGCAGCAGCGGCAGCAGCAGCAGGAAAAAAACAAGGAGGAGAATATGAAAAATAAATAAATTTACATACATGTGCAGCATTCAGCAGAAAATCTGTCCCTGGCTGCTGCCTTTATATCTTGTATATATACAAAAATAAACACAATTTTTCACGACTCAGCTCACGACTGTTTCTGGCTCTCCAGAGGCATTGGATATGTGCGCTTATAACGCATATAAATATATATATAAATATATATATATATATATTTATATGTATATACTATATACTATATAAATATGAAGCGGAAAATCAGTGACAGCAGCCAAGCGCCGCTGCCTGCCACGTATTTGGAGTCTGGTTGGAGTTTTGAAGTGGAGTTAAATTACTTTTGGATGGGAGGTGTGGGGGTGGAGTGTGTGTGTGTGTGTGTGTGTGTGTGTGTGTTTGGGTACTCGTATCTATACGGGTTTGCATTGTGCGGTTCTATCTTTGTTTTTATACTCTGACACCGAAGATATGCATAGTATATTGAGTTTTTGCAATGTCCGTCTGTCTGCATGAACTTTTTTCGGCGCTTTTGAAGATAGAGACTTGAAGCTTGGACTTTTATAATTGTTGGTATCTGCTTCAGATAAAGTGTGAAGATTTTGGAGCCACGCCAACTTGAAGGCTGGCAAATCGATAACATGTCGATACACCTTAAATCTTAAATCGATAAAATGTGAAAACGTGTTTTCAGCTGTTCTTACAATAGTATCAGAGTATTACGCAGTCGTTTACGCCTGACTGCAACGTTCTTACTTGTCTTTTTCTGTTTATTGGAAGTTATTCCCACAGTTTCGGATGGCGCTGATGCCCGGGTCCGACTGTTTGTCCATCTGTCTGTTAGCTTGTCCGATTTGACTGGCAGCGAATGAAATATGGCTTTTGCCAAAAAGCAACGAAATTTTGTTGAAAATCAGTAAGAGAGATACGAAACTTTGGGGGCGCGGGCAGAAGGTAGTTAGGGCATTTGAGAAAGGTGTTGGTTTAGCAAATTGCATTCTGATACTCGGCAACTTCTGTTGCCTATTGATTTTTAGCGTTAAAGTGTTTCAAACTTTTCGGCACTTCGACTTTGAGCAATCAAAATCGAATTTACGCATTAATTAATGGTCAGCCCCTATGCGAATGGGTTTTCACCATTAATTTATGGCCAAATCATGTAAATTTCACCAGACATCAGACTTGATGATTATTATTGATGAACTATTGCTGCTGGCCCCCTTAACACACATCGAATTAAATTGGTTATTTTTTATGGCTTTGTTGCTGGCAATTAAATGATTTCTAATTGCTGTCAGGCAAATTTCTCATGGGCTCAGCTCACAATTTGATTTGTTGATTTATTATGCCTCGGACTTGGCTCATAATTTGTCACATTTTCCCTGGCATTTGATAAAGATTTATTATGACATTTCTTTTGTCATCGGCAAATTAATCATTGCGCCATAAAGTTATGTTTATGCATGGAATATGAAGCCCAGTTTTCTTTTATGCCAGATATTAATGCAGCTAATCAAATCAATGCCCGATAAGTTCACAAATGTGGGGTTGAATACATTTCTTAAGGCATTGTGTACAATCTTTTGTGCTATTTAATGGCATAATTAGGGGTTTATTAGGCAGCATTAAGTTAAATAACTTGTACATGAGTTAAGCATTTAACGTTTTAAGGTTCATAAAGGAAATGCGTGTATGGATAGCTTATCTTGAGTTAGCTTTTTCCACAGCAATCAACTATGAAATGATATGTTTATTATTAGTATTAAAATATCTCTAATGTTGTGTGTCATAGTTAAAGCTCTTCTATTTTTATCTTTAGCATCCAGGACATTCAACTCATGCCAAAATGCGTAAATGAATAACTTATCTTGAGTTAGCTTATTCAACAGCAATCAAATATAAAATGATATGTCTATTATTATTATTAAATTCTAAAAACTATGTTACTTTTTGGGTATATTTCTAATGTTGTGTGTCGCAGTTAAAGCTCTCATATTTATATATTTTAGCTCCCAGGACATTCAAGGTATGCCTAACCCAATTTTTGACAACTTGTCGCACACGAAATTATGCAGAATATCCGCATAGAAAGTTAATCAATGAAATTACATGCGGCATCAGCATAAAATTTGGCTCAGTCATTGCCACTAACACACACACACACACACCAAATACACACACACAGCCTACACACACACACACACACATAGACCACATCGAGGTCCCCAAGCAATCAGCTAAGCACATTTGATTTTTGCCACGCCAGCCAGAAGTTTGAAAAAAACTATACGACACATGAACGTTTCATTATCGATGTATGCTAGATACACATATATATAGAGAGATATAGCGAGCGCAAATCTATAGTTAAATTATCGCCTCGCAAAGAAATCCACATGATTGACAATTGACAGTTTTGGTCAATGGATTTAGCTCGGCGTTTGAGTTTCAGCAATCAAGCAGCAAATTTTCTTTATTTCCTGGCCTGTTCGTGGTCAGTTTTGTTTGATGGCAGCTGTATCGAGAATTGAGTTAGAGTTTGCTGTCTTATCAGTGGCCATGACGTGCGGGCTGCTGGACCAACAACTGGACCATCATAAACTGACCATCACTTTGATTTTCATTTCATGGGCAGCCGACTACGTGCGTGTGTTTGCCATTTATAGCTCTGAGATCGACTGGGGAACTGGACACTGGGCACTGGGCACTGGGCACTGGGCACTGGGCACTGGCTTGTGTGGAGTTGAGTGGACCCTTTCCTAATTTGTTTTCTATTTGGTACTAATTTCTTAATTTAGCCGAGGCTGTTTATCTGGTCATTGGTCATTGAGTTTTTCAGTGTGTTAGGCTCGGATCGATGCTGGTGCCCATTGATTGTGTTTGTGTGATGTGTGTGCTGTGTGTGTGTGTGTGTTGTGTGTGTGCCTGTTCCCAAGTTGGTGATAAAACTTTAATTTTGTTTAAATGAAATGGGCAGCGTTTCTATTTATTTGCTGAAGGGGCAGCTCTGATGAATGAGCAGCCATGAGTGTGGATTAGTTTAGATAATGTTTAATTAGTGAAATTGTTTTCATTTGATGGATGTTGAGCTAACTTCGTTTAAACTGGCTTCATGAAATATTTGAAAATTTTCAACACCAGCAGAAAAAGCAAAAGCAGCAACTTCCAATGAGTAAATAGTAAAGACTTATTAAATGTGTGCAAAAGACAGATTTTTAATTGCATTACTTTGAGCTGCAATTTTTATCATTTGCAGGTCAAAAATTATGCTGAATATTTTTACAGCGTTCACTTTGCTTTCTTTTACGATTCCTGCTGATTTCTGATGATAGTAAACGCATACTCGATCTACACTTTTGGCTTTGTTAAATTCAAATAGCGAAAGTGCAGTGAGCATTTTTAATTAAAATCCACAGACACACCCACAGGCACACAAAAGCTGAAAGCCAAAAGCAATCCCCAATTCCCATCCAACACATATGCGCTTCTGAGGAGTATTTACCTGGAACGTGAGCCAATTATCGGTTGGCGTACGGAAACTGAAAATATTTGAGTCTTTGTCGACACTTGTCCTGCCCCCCAGACTTGCCCCTCGTTTTGTGTCTGTTCTGTGTGCATTTCGCTCTTTACTCTCTTTACTCTTTACACTCGAGTGCAATCGAAGTTATTAATCTGATTTTTTTAAAATCGCATGCATGCAACGTCATCAAGACGACGGTCGATGTTCGGCATCATCATCGTCGTCATCATGATCTTCATCTTATACAAACAGGAACGCGCCTTGGCAGCAATTTCTATTTATAACCGGAGTAAGCCGCTTATCTGGTACCCAAAATCCCGACAAATTGGCTCCGCTCCACTCTGCTCCGCTCCGAATTGAAAAGACGACAATGCAAACGTCAAAGTTTGTGGACAGAGACAGACGCTGATTGGGTTTCCCTGGGCTTTGACTTATGCTTGTTTGGCTGTACTATGGCCAGAAATTATAAAGAATTACGACTTTGATTGACAATTTATGGCGGTGCCTGTCAGCGAGAGATGAAATAGAAAAAAATACCCATAATATGCGTTAGTTTCTAGTTGCTGTCATTTCAAACTATCGATTATGACTCAATTTTTTTATTTTTTTCATTTTTTGTGGAAGCTGTCAACAGAAAAATAAAAACTGCAGCTACTGTGTCCAGTTTTTTGAGGGATGCGGGCCGGGGTTTACTTATACAACAGCTACCTAGCTATCCCTACCATCATTGACTGCTTTATTTATGGGATTTTATTCACAGCTCAGGATCGAATTGGGTTGGGTTGGGTTCGGGTTTCCGCTCATTGCGAGTCGCGTGCGCAGTGGTTGGAAATGCATTTCAATAAAAAAATTCCTGTGAAAAGGCGAAAGTTAATTGCCCGACAACAACAACAACAACAACAACTAGAACAACAATCGCTCACATTCATTTATCATGCTTAAAGTTTGCATAGAACGTGTGCAAACAATTTACCCAAGCATAGTCGAACTGAGATCCAATAAAAAGAATTCCATTTCAGGGCGTGCCAAAAACGCACATTGAACGAACGCCTTGGGTGGTATCAAAACAACAACGAAAAAAAATTGTAAAATAGAGAAGAGAAATGCGAGAACAACGAATCGAGAACAAACAGCGGGTGGTCACTAATTTTTTACGTGACGCTTACATTTGAAAACAGAACAAACGCGAAAATCAGCGCCAAGGCGCCAAAAAGTATGCAATGCCAGACAGAAATCAAAGAAATGGACTTTTGTTGAAGTCGCTATTGCAACTGCGATTGCCAGATTGTCCCCCTCCCCCTGCCCCCCTCCTTTGCTTGGTCATATAATTGAAAGGGCGTTGGGTGGGTGGCAACGAAACGTGCAAATTGCAAGAAATTCCAAGCAGCATTACGAGGGTTGTATGAAAATAGTTGAGGTGGTTGATAAGAAAGTCACTTCTATGTATTTTGTATGTTATATAACGATGTCATTAGAAGATAAGCCAAATCAACTGAGAAGGGTTTATATTGAAAAATATTGTAATTAATTCCTTGGTCATTTAGTTTCCCATTCCCAAAAGTTCCTGTTTTTTTTCTTTTCTTTACATAATAGTCATTTTTTTATAATGATATAAGCTTCCTTTCAATCCGCTGGGAATTTTATGTTATGGTAGAGCATCTGTGAGTTATAGTAGGGTAGTAGTTATACTGTGAACATCCGTCTAACAATCTGTTTTGCTTTAGTTTTGCTGTCTACTCCTAATATTTCTGATAGTTTTAAGTTTGCTTAGCTTGCTTAAGTTTCAATCATGATATTCAAGAGGAATTACTATTCTTATCCTGTATTTCAGTTACTGTTCGCACAGCCCTCGCTGTTTCGCTCTTCTGTCCACTATCTATGCTCCACTTTCCAACACTCTTTGCTATCTGCTCTGCAGTTCTGCTGCTGTTCTGTCTGTCAACCCGTTTCCTGCCGCCAATAATTAAAGTAATTGCTACATTGCTGGCACTTGCCTTACTAGCCACCCAAAGGGCCAAAGGACAAAGACAAAGGCAGATAATGGGGGGAGGGAGGTAAGCTGATAGGGAGATAGAGGCGAAGAGGCTCTCCAATTCGTAAGACTATGCCAAAAAGGAAACTATTTTAAAAAGGCAAAACTACTTGGGTTTTAATTGCAACTATCCAACTATTCAACTATTTAACTGTTGCAACTGTCCGAATGTCTGCGTGTCTGAGTACATTGTAGTTTTTGGCCCGGCTGCTGATGTGTCCTGAGTGTAATGTCCTTTTGGGGTCGGTCCTGCCGCTACAATGTGCTTCCGTTTGCATGCAATTGCGCTAAGCTGCTTAACTTCAGGGGGGAGGGGGCCGAAAAGTGGGCGTGGCACACAGGCAGTGCGTGTTAATGATTACTTGAGCTGCCATTTGTGGCCTGATCCTGGACTCCAGAAACTGCTCCTTGGCGGGTGCACGTAAAAATCAATGTCACTGCGTTGTTTGCCGTTTGTTTTTGGTTAACATTCCTCGGTTCCGTTTCCTACAACACTCGTTTCCTCCACTTACCCCTACTCCACTCTCTATCTCTCTCTCTCTCAGCCTGTTCCACTGTGATTTTCCCTGTTGCGCTGAAATGGCAGCCGCTGCAATTTGCTGCGCTATGCTGTAAAACTTTTGCGGCAAAAACAAAAAAGTTTTTCACTTAAAGTTCGCCGCATTGCTGCAGTGAGTCCTGCTCCTGAGTCCTGCACCGCCTTTGCCTGCTTATTATACCCTACTTCTTTTTCGCAGCGTTTTATGGCATGCTGCATAGCAGAAACTATATAACTACTATTATAGATGCCAGAATCTGGTTTAGCCAAGAACGTAATGAGCTAATTTACAATATGTAAGAAGTCTTAGCTTTATATGATTATAGGTTAGGACAGATCTTTTGAAATTCTATCTCATATAATAGGTTTACCCATTCATATTTCAATTTTCTTTTCATTTTATTAGCCTACTCAAAGCATATCTGCATCTTTGGCTAGTTTCTGCTTGGGTATTTGATATTCGTTGACATCCTTTCACCTCGACATTATTGTTGCTCGACTGATTATTCCCACGTTGGCTGCTTGGGCCGCCTCTGGGCTGGCGCACCACTTAAAATTTGTTTAAACATAAGTGGTTAATTATCTTGAACGTTTGCGTGCCATGGACACAGATAGTGAGAGCTACCGTATGGAAGATACACCTCATGCACATCCCTAACCAACCCGCCGGATATACACACACACACGCACACACACATCTATATGCACCCCTATAATTAGTTCTCATAATTTTATATCACTGCGTTTGGTAGAGCTCTCATGTTACCGTCACTATTTGAAATACTTCTAACTCTGGCAGTGTTTCATATTTTGTTGCTGTCAGCAGAGAATGGAAACCCGCATGAAAGTTGTTTTTATCATTTCGAAAATTAAAACAAAATATTTACATTTGCAATAAGTTGAATGCTGAATGGGTTGCTGAGTGCCACTGGCAGTCACTCAGTCATTCTGTCAGCCAGCCAGTCAGTCACTCTTGCATTTCATTAAGGTCGACCAAAGTCCTTAAAGTTGTAGTTTTTTTTTCGCAGCCAAATTTTTGCCAACTCCGTTTTTGGCTAGCTAATTTTTGCTCCGTTTCTTTGTTGCGCTTGCAGTTTATGACAACTTGACGGACATTCTGAATTATGCATAGCGTCTCGACTACAGTTTTATGCATAACAATGCCAAGAGCTTCCCGAGCATCTTAATGTCATACCATTGTCTAGGAGCTGAGCATACAAAATGCTAATGTTCATTTTGCATTACAAGTTGTGGCTGAAAGTTGTGTAGGCGTTGGGTCCATAATAGGAAACTGGACTAAATCTTGGCTTATGATGCTTATCCAAGCTATCGACCTCAGTAAACATAGTCATTTGCCCATCTACTGCATATCTGATGAAACACTAAACCGAAATCAGAATACAGTTTGATAGTCGTTGCTAAAGTCAATTAATTCCCCATCAATACAATATTCATTGGTACATTAAGGTACAAATATAATTTAACAGATTTTAAATATCATTTCAAATATATTTGCATATGTACTTTTCATATTTTTTTAGTACCAAGCTTTTCCAAAAAATAGAAAATAAACAAATTCAACTAATTTTACGAAAATAAAAGGTAAATACAACAAGTGGGGAAGGTTTAACTTTGGCATGTCGAAGCTTTTATACTCTTTTTGAGTCTATTGATAAATTTTCACTAGCTTTGTGAGTCAATCGTTTTGCCATAATACTACTTCCCATCGTATGACAGCTATAAGATATAGTGGTTCGATCCGGCCGGTTCCGAACAATGTGCTGTCCCTTTGAATAATAAGTCTCTGTGCCAAATTTCATCGCGATAGCTCAAAAGCTGAGAGACTAGTTCCCATACATACAGACAGACGGACATTTCCAAAACAGTTTGTTTTGTCATCCTGGATGTACATTTTTAATGTCTCTAACGCTTTCTTCTATGCATCACACACTTAAGCACAAAAGGAATATACTATTCGAAAAGGGTATAACTATGGTTTGCAAATCTGCCAAAGGGCTATCCAAAAACTGTATGCATAATTTATGAGCACATTATAAATATCTCAGATGCAAAAAGTTAATTTTAATTATACATATGAACTGCATCATTAGGAGGCGCCCATTTAATTAGCTAAAAAGCTTTAGCAGCTGCTGCCATTTAATGCCCGATGGGGTTTAATATCTTCCCACTTGATCTAGGTGCTGTGGCGGCTATAAAAACGTATAAGGCATATATAAATATATATACAAATAATAATAAACTGCGCTGGGGAACTGCTCGAGGGACTCTTAATAACTTAATTAACTTCAACGGCGCGCCGATAAAAATCAAGCGCAAAAATGAACAGGAAATCTGCAGCGGGAGCCAATAAAAGGGCAGAAATAAATAAAAATGATATCAAGAGAGGGACATAAAAAATTAAGCAATTACATGCACACGGATACGGATACGCAGGATACGCAGGATATGTGCGTCAAGAAGGCATCAGGAAATGCACAATCGCATTTTATTTGCGTCGTTTTGTCATCATGAGGCCACCACACAAACAGAAATGGCAGAAAGGCAGACAGACATACTGAAGGACTGCCGAGAAATTAAAGCGACAACTGAGAAATTACCAAAAAAAATAAATATATATATACATATATATCTATTTATATAGTAAAGTGGAGCAGAGCGAATAAGAAGTTGCGTGTCTTAAATTTGCCATAAAAGTGTCACACAGAAGACTGAGACGGACAAGGACATGCGTGTCTTTTGTTTTTATGCGCCACGCCCCTCCGCCCACTCCGCCCGCCCCCAAAACCGCCATTAAGCTTGACGAGAAATGGCAGACGGCGAATGTTTGAGGTTAGGTTCATTTGCTCTAAATCTTTTAAATGCCTTTATTTAGACTAAAAGCGTCGAGCAGACGTGACGTGGAGGAGCAGCAGGAGCAAGGACGAGGCGGGCAGCCAGGACGTGGCCCGCCTGTCAGTTTAATGTTTAGCATTGGAGGCAGAAATTGTTGTTCTCTCTCTATCTCTTCTCTCTCTCTCTCTCTCTCTCTGTTGTTGTGTAGCAAGTGTTTTTCGCTGGGTGCCTTCGGCTTTAATGTCTCGTTCGCATGTCCTGTGGGCGTCCTGGTTCCGGACTGCGGCTCCGACTCCGGCTCCGGCTCTGTGTCGCAGCTGCCTTTGCGTGCTGTGTTGCTTTTATGTTGTGAAACGCGTGTAAATATTTTGTTTTACAGCTTCTAAACACAGCCTTCTAATAGACTTGGCGGCTGCTCTAGCCGTAGGTGTCTCAATTTTCTAAATAGTTGCGGATTCCAGGCCCCAACTCCTCAAGCTTAAGTAAACAAACCGTACGAGCAAAATGTTCAAATCAATGCGAGCCCGGGATTTCTATATATATATATATATATCTACTCACGTGTGTGGTTTGATGTTAGTATATTTGCTTAGGGGCACCTTTTTGATTTCGCATTTCTAGCGTTTCTCTCTCTGGTGGGGGTTGGGGATTGAAAGGGGGGCCTAAATGTCGCCGGTGGCGGCCACTTTTGGGGCTTCGCTAACCAAAATGTTGACTGAGTTTCCTTTTGTTGGATTTACGTTTATCAAATTGAAGCTTAAGCTTTGTAGCCATTAGATTGTTGGGCCTTTGTGTGTGAAACCTTTCAAGTATGGTTTTTTTCTTTTGTTTAATATTATGCACAGGCACTAGGCGCATAACTACTTAATCACGTGCTCGCACTCAATAGTTAATTTAATTTAAAATTGAAGGTCTATATGGCTAAGGCCATTCATCTCGAGTTCACTTCTTGGCACATTTGTAACCAAGAGCTAGTTCAATTTATCTAATCCCAGCCCAGTTGGCTTTCAACACATTTGCCCCTCTGCCTGCCCCTCTGCCTGCCTTCTGCTTGGTTTGCTTGGGCAAAAGTTAGTCGAGCCTGCAAAACATATGCATTTATATTCAACCACATCTGCGTCTTGTCCAAAGTCGAGTGCGGAACCCAACTGCAATTACAGTTTACAAATGTCCGCACAATTCACTGCACATGAAACGCCATCAATAAAATTAGAGCACAGGACCTAACAGTATAACAGCATAGCATATACATACATATATATATATATATAATAGAATAAAGCCGAGCTGGCAATTGTTTATGGGTTTGCTTATATAGCTCGGGCCCATAAAAAAGCATTTATTAAAAATTCTCTACGCAAATCCGTTTTGAAATTAAAACAACATCATTTTGATTGAATACAGCGACCGCAAAACATATGCTACCTAATTTCAAATTATATTACACACACAAAAGAAAATGTAAGAAAACCTACAAAGCAAAATGAAAAGAAAAGCCACTTGAAACACACACAGACAGCGTGACTTAAAGAAAAGGAAAAACAATGGCAGGGCCAGTTCGTAAATTGCATTTGAGCTAGAGAGACCGCAATGCGATGCGGAGTCTTGAGACCTGGAGAGTGGAAAATGTATATAAATTGACTTCTTTATTGTTGTTGCGTTGCCCTTAATTTCGCAGAATTTGTCGAGGGCTCCTGGCTGGCTCAGACCAAAACAATTTACCACCTAAGAAGCCGCAAACGCAGCCGCAGTAGCCTCGACCTCAACCTCAACCTCAAAATTGAACTCGAACTCAAACTCCAACTCCAACGCCAACTAGAATCTCGACCCGAGTCTCGACCACGACCTGATTGAATTTTACGCTTCATTTAAATTGAATTTATTATCCAGGCCTCCAGCTCAGGTGGGCGCCCAGTTGGAGCTCTCCATGCCCCATGCCCCATGCCCGGGGCCCAAAATCATAATTAATAGACACGCATACATTTCAGCCAAAGGAATGAAAAGAAAAATATAAAGAAGAAAATAAACAACAGGGTAAAAAGCTTTTTTCCCCTGCAACTTTAGAGCCGTTCAAATTTCCACGCTTATTTCAATTACCTGGGGCGCTTTCCTTAAGGAGACAACCTCAGGAATTTCTCGCACTTTATCATAAGCAACCCGGCCTTTGGATTATGTCTTGTCTTGTCTCCCTGATATGTATGTGCTCCAATTTGTTTGCTACTTTATTAGGTTCCTGAGCATTTATTTTTCTTTTACTCCCAGCCCCAGCTGCAAGTTGTATTTTGTTTTTGGTTTTTCCTTTTGCTTTTCCGATATTGTTTTACCCGCTTCGTTTGTTTTACTTTACGTGTTTACCTGGCTGCAAGTTTTTCGTGTTGCTGTCAGGAATTTCAGTTACAATAATACAAAAGAACTTTTTACTCAGTGCTGCTCTTTCTGGGTTAACAGGTTGCCCTGGCGCTTATCTCCGGCTAAAGTTACGACCTTAAAGACCCTCTTTAGGAGAACTTATTCTTAAAGTTTACTCATGCCTGACACTTGGCATTTGGCAGTTCCGCTGCCTACGCATCTTTCAGCCATCAATCAATCCATCGAGCGAGCAGTCGATGCGAGTCATCAAGTCAACCGAACTGACAGTCGGGTCTGAGCTGCCAGTTCGGGAATCAAATGGTAATCAAATTGAGGCGTCTCCTTGTGCTGCCAACTACAGGCGAAAGCTTTTAGCATATGCAAATAAGTCAAATTGCAAATGTGGCCAGCATTCATACTAATCGCAAGATTGGGAATATGTATTTACATATATGAAAATGTTGATTACAATACTTAAGCTAAAAGCTCTGGCATTAAGTGACACTCAGCATTTAAGTTTACTTGCTTTCGGTTCTACTTGGGAAAGTTAAATTTGTCCTTGGTTAAATTTAATATAACACAAAACTATGCTCAAGTATAAGCTTAGTTTCTATTCCCTTACTTAAAGCATAACTGTTGTCAGCAGTTATTTAAGTCACTTTTGGCTTTGTTCTCATTGTTCTCTTGTATGTGGTTGGCCTAATAAAAAAATTAAATTTAATTACCAGCCACAAAACTAATTTGAAACTTTATCTCTAGATCGACAGAGAGACAGAAACACGAGGCAGCCGAGCATTATCTAACATAAATTTCCCATTGCGTGTCCAAATGCTATTTGTTGTCTCTGGAACGCACTTCTTCCGACATTCAGTCAGTCAGTCAGTCAGTCAGTCAGTCAGTTGGACAGCCAGCAAGTTAGATAGACACACGTTTCAGTCAGCATTTCACCACTTTTCCTACTTTTTCTGCCATTTTCACACACACACACACACACATGCTCGCACATACTATGGCACACCACACAAATTGTAGTAGCGTGCATTTTTGTGGTTTGCCGGTGGTCTCCCAAGTTATCCTACATTGCGGAGGCTGATTGCCTACGCACTTTGCCCGGAGTGCTTGGCAGCTAAGAGAGAAACATAGAGAGAGAGAGGGGGAGACCCTTACTCTGCTACGTGCTGTTGGCTAATAGTCCTGACCTTAGCTCGGGAGTGAGTGTAGAGGAAACTCAGCAGGTTTAATTGGCTTTAGAGAGTGTAGTTATGAGCTTAGACTTTGACTTTTATCAAGTAGCACACTTGCATTGCCAGCTTTCATATATTATTTATGCCCTTAACCCATAAAGAATGGGTAAAAATGGTATAATAAAGTATATAGCAGGCATAAGGAAGCATCTCCGATACCATAAAGTAAATATATTCTTGATCAGTATCAGCTGCCGAGTCGATCTAGCCATGTTCGTCTGTCCATTTGTCTGTCTGTATGAACATGCGAATATCAGAGACTATAAGAGCTTGAGACATCATATTGGGAATATAAGTCCCGGGACAGATCAAGTTTTATAGATAGCTCGGCCCGTTCAAAAGTTATCGATAAATATCAATTTAATACCAGCGTTTTTGGGCCATAACTTTCAACGTATAAGAGCTAGAGGCACCAAATTTTGTATGTATAATCTCGAATAGCGTACACATGTAACAAGCCAACTGCTTGAACTGCTTACAGTGCTTGCTCTGCTTGCAGTATGTGTGTGTTTGTATGTATGAAGAAATGTAAGGACTGGCTTCAGGGTATCTCCCAGTCGGGCACTCCCGACTAGAGCACTCTTACTTATTCTTTTTCAAAGCACAACAATAAAAGGCTTAACACGATTGCATCATAAATTTCCGTTATATCCGTAATTGTCAATTGCGTGTGTCATAAAAATCCATTTGAGGAATGGAAATAAAATAAAATGCCATTTTACGATTTTTCAATTAAACAAATTATCCGAAACAGTTGGCGTTCAAAAACACGGGAAGTGGCACGCGTTGAGCTGCGGCAATTGGAATTTTTGAGGATTGTTGATACCATGCGGGCTTGGGCCATCAAATTTAATTTACAATTTACAAATTACAAAATTTCAATTGTTAACGGCGCTGATTTAAATAGTTTCCCAAATTTAATTGCGCCACATTGTCAGACCAACACAACAACACACACACACACAAATCGCCCACACCTTTTGAATTTTCTTTTTGTTATTTTAATTTATGAATGTGAAAAGTCAACGAAGTGCAACAAATTGCGGCTTACATTAAACCACATATACGAGCATTTTTCTTAGAATTTCCGCTAGTTGCTGCTCGCTGGGTGACAAAAGCACTATGCGCTCAATTTTTCAACTTTTCAGCGACGTCCGACCTTTTGGCGACTCATTGGCTCCGCCTGGCTGACCTGACCCAAGCGATCCCAACCACAGAGACCAGAGACCAGAGACCAGACTGCAGCCAAATGCCACCAGCGACAACATTGCCCAGGAGTCGCATTTGGTTGTTGCTGTTGCTGTTGCTGTTGTCGTGTCAACCAAAGTGTTATTAATGGCTTGTTTTTACTAAATTTATTGCTTGCTATTTATTAATTTATTGACTTTAAATGCAATTAGATAAGAAAAGTGCATTGCCAACCGCTTTGGGCCATTTTTCCTCATTTTTCTTTGCTGATCAGACTTGTGTGCATATGACATGTGGAATATTATGCACTGCAGCTGGCTGATAAGAAAAATTGCCATTTTGTGCTTAATATGAGTTAAGTGTGTGTAAGACAAATGATTTCGTATAATATTTACTATTTTTTAAAGTGCAAGTAGCAAAAGATTTACTGTAGAAAAATACTTAAGCTACTAAGTTAGATACAAATCATATTTTACTCTATTTTAGATTTTTATACTCTGATACCGAAGGTACTCATAGTATATTGGTTTTGTCGAATGTCCGTCAGGCCGTCCGTCTGTCCGTCTGTCCGTCTGTCCGTCCGTCCGTCTGTCTGTCTGGATGAACGCGCGTATTTCCGAAACGATATTAGATAGACTCTTGAAATCTTTTGCGTTATGATTATAGCTATCTGCTTCAGATCAAGTTTATTCCAAATTTATGCCACGCCCACTGGGAGGCTGGCAAATCGATAACATGTCGATACACCTCAAATCACAAATCGATTAAACGTGAATAACTCCCACAATTTTGAAGCTAGAGTAATCAAATTTGGTAGGTATATTGCTGGTGACCTCCCGAAAAAATTGGATCCTAGGTTAATCGGCCACGCCCATTATTACGCCCACCAGCCCCCCTCCAAAATTAATTTGAAATGCTTATATCTCCCGCAGTTTTAGAGCTAAAGTCACCATATTTGGAATATATATTACTGGTGACGTCCTCTACAGATTACAGAAACAAAATTTCGACCACGCCCACTCCCGCCCCGTAATCGCGAAAATTCGATATACATGAATGCACAATTCGATAACACGTGTATATTTCCCGCAATTTTGAAGCTAGAGTCCCCAAATTTGGAATTTAGACTAGGGCTGACCAGCCCAAAAGATTGCGTCCTGGATTTTCCGGCCACGCCCACTGGAACGCCCCCCAGCCACCCCGCCCCCACGAAACACGGAAGCCTATATCTCGCACAGTTTAAGAGCTAGGGCCACCAAAATTGGAAGATAGACTTATTGTCAGCCCCCCTAAAGATCGGCAAAAAATTTTGGGGCCCCGCCCCCTCCCGCCCCAAAAATCGCGAAAATGTATATCTTCCACAGTTTTAGAGCTAGAGTCACCAAAATTGGAGGATAGACTTATTGTCAGCCCCTTAAGATCAGCAAAAAATTTTGGGGCCCCGCCCCTCCCGCCCCCAAAAATCGAGAAAATTTATATCTTCCACAGTTTCAGAGCTAGAGTCATTAAACTTGGAAGATAGAATTCTGGTCAGCCCCTCTAAATATCGGTAAAAAAATTTGGGGCCACGCCCCCTCCCGCCCCCAAAAATCGCGAAAATGTATATCTTCCTCACAGTTTTAGAGCTAGAGTCAAGAAATTTGTAAAATAGACTTCTTGTCACTCCCTCTAAAGATCGGCCAAATTTTTTGGGGCCACGCCCCTTCCCGCCCCCAAAAATCGCGAAAGCTTATATCTTCCACAGTTTTAGAGCTAGAGTCACCAAAATTGGTAGATAGACTTCTGGTCACCCCCTCTTAAGATCGACCAAAAATTTTCTGTTCACTTGCTTTCAGCTGTTCTTAAAATGGTATCAGAGTATTACGCAGTCGGCTCCGCCCGACTGCAACGTTCTCACTTGTTTACTACTACTATTTGCTACAAACCCTTCCTAAACCCATTTGTTCTATTAGCGTCATACAGTATAATTTCGAAACAGAGGACAATTAAAAAAAAAACAGGCTGTATCGGAAATAACGAATTGTTCGGACTATAGAGATAAGAAAAAATTAAAACTTTAATCATACTGCTTCACTGAGTGATATATATGTATATATATTTGTTATTTAAATTGCATTTGCATTTGCCTACATTTTATTCTGCAGAAATTGAGCAGAAATTATCTTTTTTGTCTCATTGGTAAATATTGGAATTGAAATTGAAATGTAAACAGTAAATTAACTTCAAGCTTAAAGTTCGCAAAAATCATATAATTTATTCAAGCGCTACTTTAATTATTGTCTCCTATTGCAGCTATAATGAAAATGTAACATTGTTACTTTTGGTTGTTCCCTTAGATAAATGCGCTGTTATTTTGGTAACCCAATTCCCAATATGTACATAATGTATACATATTAATTTGTTTGTTTTCGCTTTCGTTTCAAGCACTTATTTGGCCCAAAACATGTCACACACTGCTTTGCCAATCAATAACAATTTAAAAGCTGTTGCGACAACATGTGCCAAGGCCCCAATGGCTTCCAATATGCCACCAATACCACCTCCAATGAGAGGCCCACAGATTGCAGCAATTACGCAACATGCCAACATACAACAACAACAACAACAGCAACAAGAACAACTTTGCCAAGAGAAGCGCCATATTGTGTAGGGGAATGAGGGATGGTTCTACCCTAAAATTTTATGTCACATTTGCGTCACATGCCGCACAACAACAGCCGAAAAATGCCAAAGAAATAAGCTGCAAAAGCTACAAAAAGAGAACAAAATCGAAATACATATATGTATATATAAATAGCTATGCGACAAAACACCATAAAAGTTAAACAGTAATTTGACATAGACGACAACAGCATATGTGGGGGAGTTGTGAGGAGTGGGGGCTGTTGGATCCCTCTGCTTGTATTTTAAAAATGGTTTACAAATTCGGTCTGACAAGTAAATATTTTTTAGATAAAGCGTCGATGTGCGTGAGTGTGTCCTTCGAAAAAGCGTAGGCACGTGAGCTATTTCGTAAAAAAACACAAAACAAAACAAATGGGAAAGGATTAGCTTTGGCGTGGCGAAGATTTTATACTCTATATGAATCTGTGGACAGATTTCACTAGCTTATAGTTTAAGCTTATGCATATGCTATAGAATAGTTCACGACTAATTCGTAGCTACAAGCAAATTGACGATAATACCTTTGAAACCATGGAATACAGAGAAAAAACCGTCTTCAAGTTGTATGGCAGCTATAGGATATAGTGGTCTGATCCGGCTTGTTCCGACCAATGTCCTGTCCCTTTGAATAATAAGTCTCTGTGCAAAGTTTCATCAAGAAATCTTAAGAACTGAGGAACTAGTTTCCATACATACAGACAGACAGACAGACAGACAGGCAGACATGGCCAGATCAATTTGGTGTTGTCCTCCTAAGCATATTGAAGGTAACTTTTGGGGGTCGCCGGCGCTTCTTTCTATGCATGACACACCTCAGGATAAAATGAATATACCATTTTCTCCGAAAAGCGTATTTAAAAAAGGTTCCCCAAAAGAGAGACCTGAATAGGTCATAAAGCAGGACATGTTGCTGTTGGTCAAGTGCGTCCCTTGGGAAGTCCTTTGAACTTTGGCATTGCAATATATATACATTTGAATTTACCTCTTGTTTAAATATATAAAAATACATATATATTTTTGTGGTTTCCACTGTTGCTGTCATTTTGCGGTCTCTAGCATAATTCTAAACAATTTTTAATTACGTTTTTTTTTCTCTTTGTTTCTTTTGGATTTTGTGGGTAATTGTTCAAGTGGTTTGTTGGTCACGTATTGGTTTGAGTTGGCCACATGGCTCCGAGTCATAAACATGTTCATCATCCGTCTGAGAAACCACAAATCAAAATGTCAAAAGTGCTACAGCTGTTGATGTCTCTATAAAGGTTGCATCTCTCGCATAACTGGAACGGAAATTGGCTACCGTTCGGGAAGGTTAGCAACCACCGAAAGTCTCTGACTCTCTGACTCTGAACAGCAGGCAGCTAATTTGAAACTGCTAATTATACCTGCAGGCTTGGGAATATGCTTGAGATCATATAAATACCAAAAATTATGCATTACATGCAACCATTTTTGACTTATTGCCTTCATTTTTCGTCCTCCCGATGTTCCTTTCTTTCTTTCTCTCTGTTTTTTTGCTCGTAATTACGAAATTATAGGCTTACCCTTTTGGCTGACTGATTAGACTCATTTACAAATTTGTGTCTGACTGCATTTGGCTGCCGTTTTTCGACTCTCTCAGAGAGAGAGAGAGAAAGAAGGCAAACCCGACTCTGACTCTGACCCAAGGGCGCTTAATAGACAAATTAACTTGGCTAAGTCCGGCTGCAGCTGTCTGCCTGGGCCTATACTTAGCCCCGATAACATCTTGTAAATATTATGTAATTTTTCATAAATTTCCCATAATTATAGTGGCCATGTTGTTAGGCTATTTGATTTATAAGAACGCATAAGTTGCGGCAATTTGCGCTATGAGCTATTATTGAAAACTGAAATCAATTTCAAGTCAGGCTAAACTAAGTGCACATTGTTAAATAAATAAATATATAGTAATTGCAGCACAATAGAAGCTTTGTCTAAGTAGTAGTAGTAGGTATACTAAACTGTTGTAAAATTGAATTTCAAATTGCTTGAGACTTCAGCTTTAGTCAGGCTATAGAATTCTCAGTTTGACTAAAGAAAAACTGGCATAGCATATAGTGAATGCTTCTCAATATAAACTAAAATGTGTTCTAGAAATGAAATCTTTCTCAGACTCCGTCTCTCCCCTATTTGCTTCAATTTTAGTCAATACTCAAATGTTATTCAATATTATTTGTTTTGACTGTATTCCTTCATTTTGAATAGCGCTTAGCCCATCCTCGCTTTTTAGTGTGCCCACTAAAAAGAGTAGAACTCATTTATTGAATGTTTTGAAATGTTTGCTGTAGGTAGTACTCTTGCCATTCCCATTTCCACTCCCAGAGCACAGTTTTAATAGAGTTGTTTAAGGTAACTGTAGGTTTTTATAGATTTTCGTGTTTCAACAACGAGCGCTGGCAACTTAAATCAATTTGAGTAGTGTGCTCAGCCATAGAATTGAGGATTTTACAACAAGAATTTTTAATGGCGTATTTTGAATGGCTTTTCATTCCTCGGCTGGCAATTTATCATGGGGCCTCTTAACGAGCGCTGACTGTAAACAAACAATTAAAAAGCGCAACGAAAACTAAAACTCAACACTTTCATTAAAGCGTAGATACCAAATACAAAATACCAAATACAAAACTGTATTGGGCAACAATAAAATATCTTTATATGCCGAAGGAGGCGGAGGAGTTGGAGTGAAAAGCTGTCATAAGAAGGGTGCTGCCAAGTCGATTCTTTGTTTGTCTGATTGAGAATATAAACAAATACAGACTGCGACTTAAATGATAAAAATGTCAGAAAAGTGTCAAATGACGTCGACGAGGGCGACGAATGATGATAAAGAGCTGTGACTAAGCGGCTACCAGAGCACCCCTTTTTTTTGTTGGCCCCCTCTTCTGGGGGATCTGCTAAAATATCCACAAAAAATGACAATAATTAAACGCACGGGACACATTTGAATGACAATTCCTGCTCTTAACGAGTCTGCACTGCATTCGTCCCCCTCTGTCTCTCTGTCCACTGATCATATTGCATTTCCAGTTTCCACTTCTTCATCTTCGTCTCCAGCAACGCCCCCTGCTTCCGCTCAGTGTACGTCTGGGGGCAGCCTCTGGTGATCTTGCCGCTTGATTTATGCGCCGCCTTTACTGAAATTTTGTATCTAAATGTGGCATTTAAGTTATCAACAACAACAGCAGCAGCAACAATAAGAGGCGGCTCTGGTCTGGCCATCTGCCGCCTGGCGGGGCACGTATTCTGAATCTGAGCGTATATGTATGCCCTTCAGTTTTCAGCTCTTGCCTCATTTCTTTCGTATGCGTTTCTCAAATCCCTGAAATATTTCGCGGCATGATTTAGTTGCATTTCACGCACATCACACGCAACACGCTGGGGCTCCAAAAGGTGGGGTTAGCGGGGGGCTTGTGGGGCTTGTGATATGGACAATGTGAATGCGAGAGTTATTCGCGTGTGCGTAGCTGGCATATCTTCATATATATACATACATATATATACATAGGTGGGGGTACCCCATTGCACTCTGGTTAGGTGTGCCCCACAGCACAGAGTCTCGCTGCCGCCTGGCCCCACAGTCTGCAGATCCCGCTGCGTCAACTTTGTGCCATTATTTTTTATTCGATATTTACAGCAAAAAGTCGCCCATCAAAATAATCTGGGTCGCTACAAATTGTGGGCTATGATCATTATGTGGGCACGTTTGTAGTCGAGTTTTCAGATACTTATTACTTAACGGGATATATGTGTTTGATTCCATTATTTTTAATGGATTCTTAAGTATTTTGGTGGGTATGTTAGTAATTTATATGAAACTTAGGTGTTTATACCTTTAATTTAAATATTATTTATATTTTGTAATAGTTTTATAATTTAGATTAAATTTTAAATAAATAAAAAATTAATAAATGAATAAATAAATATTGGTTCTATCTCTAATTCTAAAGAAATTATGTTTTTGTAATGTCAGCTTGCTACAACTTAAGTACATAGTATTACATTATATTTAAAACAAACTCATTAATAAACTGAATAATATCCCATTTCTCAAACCAATAAATATGCCTTTTAATTTGTTGTGCAGCGCATTAAAAATTTTGCAGCTTGCCGAAAATCGAAGATTCGCTTCCTTCTCAGTTTTCGTGTGGATCTTGGGCTCCATGGGGCTTTTAATGCGTAAACTTAATACAAAAGCGAACCCAAAGCAACAGCTGCCTGCCAATTGACTCATGCTCAGATCCAGATCCAGCTCCAGACCCAATTCCTTTATGATGCGTCTGAAAGTTTCTTTTGTTTCCTTTTTTTTTCGCTTCTTTTTTTGATTTAAATACACTTGAGGCTCTTAATTATATCGCTGCGTGTTTTGTTTGGAGGTTTTGTGTTGCTTTTTTTGTGGGTTTGGTTTGGCTTTTGTTGTTCTTTGCAATGAAACAAAAATCACCTGCGGCGTTTCAATGTGTTTCGCGTTTGTATTGCTCATATAGTATATGGTATATTTGTATTTTTGTTTTTGGCATGTGTTTCATCTTCATCAGTAAAAGCGGAAATTTAGTTTTCGCTAATGGGCACTAATGAAGCAGCTCGTGTCCGAGTCGCTGTTGGTTGTCTTAAGAGCTTGCAAATTGGTAGCAGGCTTTTAGTTGCCAGCTAATTAGCAAGTGCTCGGTGTTGGCCCATTGTGTGTTGACCCAAAGCTCCTCCACTGCCTGGTTATCATAATTAACAAGCTCGCGCATTGACCAAACTCACAGCACACACTATTGGATAGCGACTACCGCCCCCAAGCCCCAAGCCCCAACCCCCAAATCTTAGTTAGCCCACCCATTGAGCTGCTTCCGCTGTTGCCTTTTGGGGCCACACTGCAGGCACAATGAGGCTCGGCCACTTGAACTGCGCCACGAGAGAGCGGACCACACACACACAAACACAAACACACACACATATATATATATATATATATATATATAGAAAAACCTCAACGTCGACGCCTGACAGTTGAGTTGGACAGGAACGAAGAAGCCACATTGTCGAGTGGCTAAAAAAAAGAAAACGAAAAAAGGAAAAATGTTGCCTTTCATACAAATTGAATTTACTGTAATAATTCTAGGTATTCCCTAACAAATTTTAAAATATTGCGGACTAGTGACAATTGTGGTTGCTTTTTAACAAAAAAGCTTTGATAACACAATGCAACAGTTTAAAAAAAGTTACATTTTGATGCGGAATTCCTAGTTTCGTCTTACATATCGTTAAAGCAAATAAAGCTATTGAAAACTGGCAAATGACTTGTTTATAGGCTATTGAATACTGTTTTCAAAAAGCTTAATGTTTATACAAACATCATACTAAATTCGTAGATATTAACATTTTACTAAGGGTACCATTTTTAAATATTGAAAATCTAGCTTTTTTTCGTTTAGCGCAAAAACGAACCCGGAAAAGATTTTTTCGAACTCAGCGGCCGATTTCACAGAAGAAAATATCATCAGATGCTCGGGATAATAGGTAATTGCTGATTATTATATTATATTATATATGCTGCTAACCAAATTAGTTGATTTATGTACAAACTGCTTAAATAACTAAAGTTCTATGGCTTAAACCTAACAGATCTTTCATATTTGTAGCATTTTGAAGACCTTTGAGCATTTTGAAGACCTTTGAGCATTTTGAAGACCTTGAAAAACTGCGGAATTGATGGATGAGCTGCAAGCCAAACGGCGGCCTCCTATAAATCATATATATCGCAGCACTGGATTCATGTCTTTTACAAAGGTATTCCATCTTCGTTGCGAGAATAAAACGAATAAAACACTGTGTTGGATTTATTTTTTTGCTGCCATTGCCTTTGGGCGCGACATTTTTGTCACATTTCATGAGAAAAAGTGCAGTCGGAGTTTGGAAGTTGGCGTCGGGATGAGATGGGATGGGTATTCGGGGTAGGGGTACTCAAGTGGTGACAGCTACGATTGTGTTAGGGCCTGTGGCTGATTATGGCCGGCACTACTTGGGCCTGGGCTACTGTTTGTTTAGACTCCTGCGTCCAGTCGAAGAAAAAACGCGAACACTCGACGATGATTTACAAATCTGTGTAGTATAAGAAGTTTTTGAAAAACTCGAACTCATTGCGGTGCTGTGGTGCGTATCTGGTGTCACATTGTTTACACAGACAACTGTGTGCGGTTTTGTTGTTGTTGTTGCTGTTGTTGCTGTTGCTGTTGTTGCTGGCTGCACTTCAGGGGGATTTGTGAGATTAACGTGTTAAAAAATAAATATTTGGTCTAGTTAGTTTTCTCTGGCAATTTGTTATTCAACTCTCGACAACAGCAAAAACAAACAGACAGAGAGAGAGAGAGAAAGAGACTCGCAGACTCAGAGCCTCACAGCATGCACTGTTTTCCATTTCTGCACTGTGTTTCATCTTTGCAGTTTTTTCAGCATCAGCAGCAGCAGTAGAAGCAGCATCAGCAGCAGCAGCAGCATCAGCAGCAGCAGCAACCCATCAACATCATCATCTGCAGCACATCCGCAACGTCGTCATCCTGGTCTTGGTCATAGTAGTATCTCGGCTCTCGGCTTGTTGTTTGTTTGCTCTTTTTGAAATGTGCATAAATTCATTTCGGTAATGGGGTTTTCCTTGGCTTCAACTGTGTGTCGTTTTTACTTTTTCTACTGTTTTTTTTCTATATTTTCTGTTGTGGGTGTTGCTTTGCGGTTTAAGAGATTTGTAGCTGCTTGTTGGTGGACAACAAATGTGTTTTTGCTGGTTAGTTGAGCTCTGCGTTTAATAAGCAACAGCTGCCAGCTGAATGATGAGGTCCAGCATAGAGCTGAAATTAATCGGAATTATAAATTGTATACAATTGTGCAAATTTGCAATTATAATTTATTAATGGTCTATTTAAACACAGGCGTAATTTACAATGGTGCAGAGGGCAAAAATTCATTTAAATTTAATACGCTTTTGCTTTTTACTCGATTTTGGCATTTTAATATTCAATTTGCAGCTTACTAATTGGCTTTTTTATTTATTTATATGTCAGAGACATTTGAATAAAGTTGCATAATAAATGTGAAACAATTGTTTTGAAATATATTCGACAAATTAATTGATTATGAATACTATTGAATAAAATGCAATATTTATTAAAATATGATATATACTTTATTTAAATTCTGTTTATTTGCTGCCAATTTGTGAGCTGTTTTCACACCTTTCTTTTATTAGCAATTAAACCCAACAGTTTTGAGTTCAAAGAGCATGCGAAAAAACATTTTGTGCAAATTTAATGCCTCGAGGCCATAACAAATTGAAAACGGCTGAGGCTTTTCATCATAGTTTTGTGGTTGTGGTTGGTCAATGCATTTCCCATAAGCCAAATCATGTTTCCCAGGGCCATTTGATATAAAGCAAAACAGCAACAACAACAACATCCTGCGAATACTTTTCAATAGACGACTAATTACGTCATGCTCAATTAGCTGCATTTGGGTCACGAATGCGCCCAGTAGGAGGTTTCAGGGGTGTGCCCAAAAGGTGTGTGTGTGTGCGAGTGTGTGTGTGTGCTCCGATTCGGGTCTGTCTGGTCAGTTGCTGCTGATCGATATGGAAATTAATATGCGCAAACAAAAATGTAAATTAAACAGAGAGGACTACGAGCTGCCTACGCATTGTGAAGGGTTAAGATGGGCCCCAGGGCGTTGTTACGAGCAACCCTCGTTGCTGTTGTTGCTGTTGTCGTAATCGTAGTTGTTGACACTTCGTAGCGTAAATTGGTATTTACATATGTCCCGTTACCCGTTGCCCGTCGTTGCCGTTACGGCACCGATCAATGTGCCCCGCCTGCATTACCAATTGGGACATTTTGTACATGTCCTTTGAGCTTTTTCCGCAGGCAGGAGAAGTTGTGTGTGTGTGCATGTTTATTCGGTGATTGTCCTTTCGTCCTCGTCGCAATGCAGCTGTTTCATGCCCATTTAACACCTTCAATCCGCCTCGCCTTGCCCTTGCCAATGCCAATAGATACATACACACATGTAGATACAATATATTCCAACTGTTTGTCAGCCTGGTTGGCATGTTTGTGAGCTTCCCACGTCCTGCCTGTTGTATCTGTTGTACAGTTGTATCTGTATCTCTATCTATCAGATGCACAAGGCAATTGGTTTATTTTCCAATACGGTAGCCGTTCAAATATGCCAGAGAAGGGGCAGCACTGAGGTAGATCAGGGCAACGTAATTTGTGTAAACATTTGCTCAGTTTTCTCACTGATTTTTTGGCTCTATGCTCCGTTCGGCTCCTTCTCGAATCGCTTCGTTTTTTGTGTTTTTTGTTTTGTTTTTATGATAAACAGTGTGAGAAATCGTTGCATGGCTGCCTCATAAATTTCCTATTTTGAATTTTCACTTTGCATTTCGATTTTCGTCGACGTCTCTTGTGTAAACACATCACAGATTCTGTTTCTATTGCTGTTTTTTCTCTGATTCGAATTCAGTTTCGAGTTCACATGTCTGCAAAATTGTTGGCCAACAAAATGTTGTACATATGTATCTATATATTTTTTTGGCGCATTATGCGTTTAGTTTATGAGCATATATTTATTGATATTTGGTTCAACAATGTCTTATTACGAGGCAAATGTACAAATATTTCTCCCAATTATGAGCTTGATTGTCTACTAAAGTGCAGAATACTAAAAACACTAATGTTGGTAGAAAGGAAATCCTTGGGGACTCGACTGCCAGTGTTGGTCACAGTTCACTGATAAAGATCTCAGCGTAGCATTGTTTCTCATGGAGTCAGTAGACAGTAGACAGTAGTTCAGCTTAGTTGCATTCTCACCCAACTAAATGATCCCAGAAGATCCTACAGCAAACGCTTGAGTGCCGCAGTGACACAACAAATTGTTGGTCTTTGGACACCCAAGACCCTTGAAAAGTAGCAAGTAATGCGCAGGATATTACCACCCACAGATCACAGACTGGTAGTTTGGCAGAGGGACCTACGCATAGCTTATGGTCGCAACAATTTTCCCATGGCCAAAATTTACACATATTTTTCACAATTCCACAGTGCCACAGAGGACATAGATCATTTCTAATAGGGGTTGCTCCTGGGATGCTGCTAGTCGAGGAGCGTGTGGTATGTATGTCCTGTATGTCCTTTCTCCCCTTGCCGTTGCCCTTTCGCTTTCATATTGTTTTTCATGTTTATGTGCATTTAGTTAATCAGTTACGGCTCTTTGATAGCTGGTTTCGGGGGCGGTTTGGATTACGTAAAATTATAAAACACGTCACGCTTAATGAAACTTTATGGCGCCTACTTAGAGTGAGCGAGAGAGAGAGAGAGAGAGGGGAGAGGCGCCTCGCTTACCTGTTTCGCAATTAAGCGGCAGGTGTAGCAGCTTGCACGTGCACATTTACGAGCCCACATATCATTCCCGCTCATAGTTGTTATTGTTATTTCAAGCGTTCCTTGCTATCCCCCCCTCTCAGAGTGGAAATCCGTTTGGTTTAACAACAGCTCCGGGCTCGCAGTTGGCTGTTCGGTGTTCGGGAGGCCACACAGAGCCACAGTTACACATCCTCTATGCGCTGCTCTCTATGTGAATGTGTGTGTGGTGACGCCCCCTTCCCGACCCAGGCACATACATCAAAATTAACTGAAATGTCAGCTGCAGCTACAACAACAACAATAGCCACAACTTTTTCACTGGCCAGCGTCGAGTTGTTCGCATTGTTGTTGTTTTTTATGTTTATAATTCATGCTCATTCATCTTACACATATTGCAACTGCCACTGCCACTGCCACTGCCACTGGATCCTAGCCATGGTCTCTGGCTCTGTCATATTGGTATTAAATGTTGAGAGCAGCCAACGTCAACCTGACTACGAAGATAATTACAATTGTGTCATATTTTTCTCATTAGCGCCCGCTGCAGACTTCAGACTTCGGACTTTCTATATATGTATGTCGCTCCCTATTCACCACTTGCATTTTCCATTTTCCATTTCCCGTTTTCCCATCGCTGAGGGCGCATCGTTAGCTGCCTGGCCACGCCCCCCATTTGAAGTGCGTACCTTTTGCGATACTCGACTCGACTCGACTCGACTCTACTCGACTGCTGTTGTTAATTAGCTTTGCTTGATTACTTTCGAAAATTACAAACTGTCAACGTATTATTTATGACTGAAAATGCATTTCAATTGCAGTCTCGAGTTTTTAACGATTTGCTGCTTCTTTTCAATATACTCTGCGCCCAAAAGGGAAAGTTAGCATGTGCATATGTCTAGTGTTTTTTAAATTAAGTCTGCATCTTCAAAAATAACTGCTATACATAAATTTCACATGTTTAAATCTAAAATTTTACTGAAATTGTTTTTTTTAAATATATTCCTTGCAATAAATCTTACTACAAACACAAAACACCAAACCTGAGTTATACTTGCAGAATAGTTAAAGAAAACAGCAACATAAAAAATTAAAAAAAAGCGAAAGTAGTTGAAAGTTCTCACACTTGTTTCATTACCAAACTTTTATCTCATATGGCAGACAGCAGGAGAATATATCTTTTGGCAGAACGTACAGAGAATAGCTTATGAAAAGAGCTCCACAGAGGTAGCAAGTTTCTCATTCCATTAGCCAATTTGAAACTCTCTGTCTTAAAGAACAAACGAATATTATAGTTGGCAACAGCAACTGGGGAAACTCCAACTTGAGTGTAGTTTATGCAAACAACTCGAGAGAAACACCGCAAGTTTTTTATTGCTTTAGCCAAATTGAATCTCATACGCCATTCTTTTTATACTTGCTCCCCCAATCCTGTCAACTTCAACTCAACTTGAGAATTGTTTTGAGCAGGATCTGAAATTGCTGGCAAGCTGCTCATGTGATAACTCAACTTGAATTCCAATCTGAAGTTAATCCTTTTCTCAACACAATTTATTGCGGCAGTCCGCCCAAATAAAATAAAAATATGTTGCTATCAATTAGTGGAATCACATATCGAACACGCCTCAGAGCATGTCGACTGGGAATTCCAGTTAACCTTAACATGACATCTCTTAAATATACTATAGATATGTGTATATGTATTTGTAAATACCTGCGCATAAAGCTGACACACATGATCAAATTATCGGCCCTGACATGTTCCACGGAAAGTATCTGCTAAATGCGATCGAGCGTTGATCAAATGAAGTGCCGCCAGATACATATATATCTATATCTATAGTTTGTGGTTTGCCCCACTTGGGCCAGCCAGCCAGCTGTGTTGTGGTGGTGTTGTGGTGGTGTGGTGTGAATGCAATCACTTCCGTTTCACTGGTTCTGTTTGCCTCCTTTGAAGTGATCGTGCGTGCTGATAAAAGCCAAACGGAGTGCGTATCTTGTATCTACTGCTGAGTATCTTGTATCTGACAGATAGGCATCACTGTGCCGTTCGCCGTTCGCCGTTTACTTGCCTTCCAGCATTTTGTTTGATGTGCTCTGTTGATATTTCTATGGCAATTAATTGATTGTGACAGATTGCTATGAAGAGTGCTCCCCTTTCGCCTCACTGACACTTTTGTGTTGTGTCATGCGTTTAAATTGAGTGAAAAAACTCAACGTTCCGTCAACTATAGCTGCTGTCTGTCTGTCTGTCTGGCTGTCTGCCTCGCTTCTGCATTATGCTGCTAGACAATGTCTTCCCAACAGAAAGTAATACATTCTGTTTACATGCCGCAAATCTAGCTGCAATTGCCATGAAAGACGCAAAAAAGCTGCTGCTGCTGCTGCTGCTGATATGCAAAACAGATGTCGCAACATGTCGTTGCATGTTGCATGTTGCATGCTTGATGCTGATGTTTCGCAGCTCGGACTGTCATCAAAACTGTTGTCCCAACATGCATATTAATTTTATTGCTAACAATAACAAATCCATCGACAACTATTGTGAAATGCATTTAATAGTAGCACTAAAAACCCAGCAACAATGCAAGCGACAACAAAAGAGCGCATTGACTAAAGGCTGACTGCAGAGAGTAGTCGACTAGCAGATAAACTCTCTTTTATGCTTCTTAAGGTATTTTAAGCTTTTATTATTATGATTTCCTTGGTATTAAGAGTTAAGTTGTATTTCAAAATTTTATTCATATAATTCTCCAGAATTAAATATATTTTATAGATTCATGGTTTAAAAAAATACATGAGATCTGTCTCTTAAACACTAAATAAAGAAATGTAAAAATATTAAATTAATCAGATAAATATTTATTGATGAGTTTTCTTTTAATTCTTTAACAACTTACTTAAAAAGAGTATTTTTTAATAAAATTATATTTGGTCTTTATTTAATTTATTCGTTAATTTTATGTCAATTACTGACAATCAAAACAGTAAATTCTAAATAATAGATTTCAAGGTTTTGTGGAGTAAAAAAACACATGTGAAATGACACTTAAACACTAAATAAAGAAAAAAGAGAAGAGATGCATTATTTTATAAAAAATAACCCTTTAATTTAATTTATCTCCATATATTCACTAAAAAGATTTTTTTATGTATGTTATTTATTTAATTTAACTATTTATTGTACGCCAACTCGTAACAGTCGAAACAGAAAATTGGAATTAAAATGAAGACCTACTGATACAAACCTCAAACTCAGATAACTTATAGTCCGCAACATCCTTAGCTTCCAAGCCTTGTCAAGCATTCCACATGCACCTCTAGAGCACTTACAGCAAAAAGCAGTGTATGGCAAGCAATGGAGCAAAGGAGCAGAGCATCACAGCTGACAACAAGTGGGGGACACCTCGGACGCGCTCTCTTCGCTGTCAACTGACAGCCTGTCACTGACAGGGCACAGTCTGTAGTCTCCAGTCTGTAGTCAGTGTCGTCATTGTTGTCGTTGTCACCGTTGCACGTTGTTGTTGCTGTTATGCCACATGTGCAGCAGCAGCAGCAGCAGCAGCAGCGAACAAAAACAAACTATAAGATTTTATTGCTTTCTCGCATGTGAAGAACTACGCGAAGCTGATGCTGCAGGTTGCTGCGGGTAGCTGCTGCTGTCACTGCTACTGCTGCTGCTGCAACAACTACTGCTGCCAGTGGCAGGAAGCAACAAGCCGATGCCTGGCAAAAGCCCTAAAAGAAGAAGCAACTGCAAACAAGGGCGTTGCACGAGCTGTCAAAATGAGCAATTACTTTGCAAAAATGTTGCAGAACCTCACGTGTTCTATGCACTGCAGCCCCCCCTTACAGATTCTGATCCATCCGTCCCGCCCACCTGTCCCCACCGCCACCCCCACCTGCTCCAGTGTTGCACAAGTCGTTTGTCTTGTCGGGCTGCTGTTTGGCAAAGTTTGTGCTGCTCTACCTCCCCCCGAACCAAAAACTGAACTGGCATGTATGGAATATATGGAAATTGATAGCGTAACCTACTTATTGTTAAGTTTATGCAGTAAACGGCTGTCTGCAGCTGCCTGATAATTAATTGTGGAGGCTAATTATCTGACAAACAGGTGCTCAAATTGCACAGCTTGTACAGGTTAACATGTTGGCAGGGGAGCAGTTAGCAGTCTACTATTAGATTATTACACTTTGAATTTAGCTGCGCTCATGTGAAATTGAATATCAAACAACAATAGCAATGGACTTTGCTTACAGCAAATTTAAAGTAGCTGCTTTTATCAGTTTGACGCTTGAACTGTTTGAGAATTACAAAAGAAATCGTATATTCGTACTGTAAAGATTGCCAAATTTAAGGTAGCTGCTTTTATCAGTTTGACGCTTGAACTGTTTGAGAATTACAAAAGAAATCGTATATTCGTAATGCAAAGAATACCAGTAGTAGTAGTTGCATTTAAGCCATTGAATTGCTTTGACTTGGGGTAATATTATTAAAATATTCAATATTTACTAAACAATTTTCTTTAAGGTTCTTTGCCTATTCATAATTTCCACATTTGAGAATAATTAGCACATCTACATAGTTGCTCGGCATATCTGCGATTGCAGTCCTCTCTGTTTAGCACAGCCTGCTCCCATGTAGTAGTTAGTTACTCATGAGCATTCTATTAGCACCACACCCATTAGCAGCCAGCTGTGACCGCACCTATTTTAAAGCACTGCTGCCTGCACTTAATGCCCTGACCACACTATGCAGTAGCCCATTAAAATTTCGACTTAACCTCAAACCCGCTGTTGGCTTTTCGTGCTCACTATTCCTAGACCAATTCTATTCCATTATTTTTTTGTTTTCCACGCAGAGCCCCCCTTCATCAATGTCGAGGGGGGCGGGGCGAACATTCAAGCCGCACACACGTGAAAGATGTTGACGTTTACGACGCAGACGAGACTCCGTCTCCGACTCCGTCTCCGTCTCCGTCTCTGATGATGATGATGATGCGGACGACGATGACGTTTGAACCAGTCAAAGAGTGTTGTCCCCCGTTTTTTTGTGCCGCCCAGCCAAACTGGCAACTGGCAACTGGCAACGCTTCTGCGGGTGTTAAATGTGTTGCCACAGGCACTGGCTGCAGTCGCCTCCTTTTGCTCCTCTTTCTTTGCTTTAGTTCTTTTTCTTGTTCGTTTTCTTTTTTGGGCAACTTTTGCCGTTCATTTAATGGCTTCATTTCTGCTTTGACATTTTTCCATGTAGCTCGTAGCTCTCAGCTCTCGTTTTTCCTGCTGGCATGTTTGTTGTGCTGTCAGCCTGTCAAGCTTCACCCGCCTCCCATTTCTTTTCTCGCCGTTCTCCTTTTGGCCTTTTAAACTAATTGCATTGCCGTGTGTGTGTGTGTGTGTGTGTGTGTGTGTGTGTGCGGCAAGAAAAGTGCAATAACTATTTAAATGATTGCACAGCGCACATGTGGCTGCCACAACCGCAGACTCAGTTCTGCCCCTCCGCATCACAGCAACTATTTTCCCAGCCTCTATATAATTTTGCTGAGGGGTCCTTTAGTTTACAATCGAAGTTTTACCAGGCATGTTTTCCATAATATCGAAGTTTTAATAACTCTTTAATATGTTTGCAATGCTTGTTTAGTTTTTAAGTGTGTTCGCACATAGGCCATTCGAATTCGGATCAGTTTTTGGGGGCTTTAGAGAGAAAATTCCAAATTCTAAAATGCTTGAAACAAAGAATTATTATAGATACCGAACCATGATTACAACTGCCACGGAATCCATAATCGGCTCAGTTTTGACAAAGTGTCGAAGTTTTGGGTATTTAAAAGGTATTTCTATGGATTATGTTTAATAAAATATCGAAAATTCGAAATTGCTTAAATCTTATATGTAGAATTCTTATAAATGCCAAACCATTATCAAAACTGACTCGGAATCGGATGAGTTTTCACAAAGTTATGCGAGTTTTAAGTATTTGAAAAGCATTCCTAGGGAGTTGGAAACTTTATATTGGCTTGGCTTGCATACAACGTCTGAAATTCGAAAATGCGTCATATTTAAATGCAGAATTATTGTAGATGCTCAACCATTATCATTCACATATGTTTGTTCTTTATTTTCTGCACTTAAAGTGTCAATTAAATGTTAAAATATATAATAGGGAAATAAAATATTGCTGTACCATAAAATAACTATATTTCTTAATGGAACAGAGATTAACTATTTATTTCTTAATATTAATGCATGAGTACAATTTTAAAATTTTTAATAAATTGTTTTAGTATGTTGATCAAAAGTTGGTTTTTTTTTATTTTTATTTACAATATTTTTGCTTTTTTATTTATTAAATTTTATTAATGGTTTTAATTGATTGAAGTGTATTCAGAACTCGCATAATTTGTGCTCATTTATTGTTTGGCTTTCAAGTGTCAATTAAACGTTGCTTATGTTTGATTATTGCTGTCAATTCAGTTGCGCATTTGCTGTTGGCAGTTGGCAGTTGGATGTTGAATGTTGGCTGTTGGCTGTTGCCTGTTGTTGATGCCACGCCAGCATCCTCCAGCTGTTTGTCATCAATGGAGTCGGAGGCGGAGGAGAAGCCAAGTGGGAGAATTCTTTTAAATGGCTTTCAGTGGAAATGCTCGCACACATTATGCGAGTGTGAGTGGGTGGTGGGGTGGTGGAGTGATGGGGTGATGGGGTGGAGATGTGTGCAGTGCGTTGACCGCAACTAGTGAACCGCCCCAAATTGCAGGGGCGTGACCTCCGCTTGGCCCGCCCCGCCCGATAGCTGCTGAAATGCTTGGCAATCAATTAATCATAATTCTGATAGCACAAAACATGTTGCAACACAACCGCATCAGCAACTGAAATTCGAAAAAGGCAAAATCGATAGCACGTATAAGCAAAACCCCCCAAATCGCCCCCATTTAGCAATTGTGAGTGTGAAAAACCATAACATGTGCTTATCACATCGCAAACACAAAAACACAAAGCACAAAACACTCTACAAACACATGTGTGGCTGAAAACCATGACAAATTAAAGACAACTCCCCCAGCTCTGAATACCAATAGCAATACCCATTCCAATTCCAAGCCCGAATCCAATCCGAATATCAAATCCAAAACCATATTCGAAACGTGCCACGTTGCGGCATAAACGATAATTACGCTTTGGCATTTACCTACACGACTCGGCGACATATATTCGTATTATCCTTATTGATCCTTATGGCTGCGGCTTATATGCAATTGCGGCACATTGATAAATTGTAACAAACTGCAGCTTAAGCGCAAAATCTTTGAATCTCAAGAAACGCTCTCGACATGTGCATTATAATCGGTTTTTCTTCTTTCTGCTTGCTGCACAATGGAAAATGATGCAGTGCCTTTTTGCTCGGCAGTTTTCTTCGGGAAATTTATCGCATATGTCGCAAGTCTCACATGATATGCCAGATTCTCGACTGTCTCTGTTGCCATTGTAATTTTTAATGGTCTGCCGGCATTGCTTCCTGCAGGTCATGCCTCCAGGCCAACCAGAAGTCGGATGGGGAGCAGGGGAACTCGGTCTGTTGGTTTGTAATAGAATTTTTGCATTGCATTTGGTCTGTGAGCTGTGAGCTGAGAGCTGAGCTGCCTGCAGCGATAAATGTGATAAATGAAGCTTTAGCTGGTCTTGTTTTTGGTCTGCGTAGAAATGCATTATGCAGATGGCCGCACCAAAGGATTTATAACCCTGATGTTTGTCTTGGTAATAGCCCAAGTCGACACATAGGATAGAAATATTAGCAAGCATCATTGCTACAGTATTCACAACTGTCTGCAAGACGCACAAAGAAACTAAAACACTTTTGATTTATTTTTATTTAGACTTTTTGTATATTTCGCTAGTTAACAACATGAGGGTAAGCACAGTGTATCTTGCATAAAACAGCGACAGCAGACTCCACAGATCAATATTAGTCCATGCCCCCAAAAAACCATGTTCCTAGTTGCGTTTGTAAGCATTTTGTTGGTTGTATACTGAACTACTATATGGAAAACCTTTGCCTTTTATAAGAAAATGTGGTCAATAGCTATGCAATATATTAATCTAAAATGTAATGCTAATTAAAAATTAATGAAATGTGTGTCGAAACTATTTAGTTATTGTTATACAAAAGATCCATGTTCTGCAACTTTCAAGCTATAATTGTTATAATTGTAGGCGAAAATATAATGAAATATATAAAAAATGAATTAGGTAAGGTTCGTTGATATTTTTTAAAATATAGCTAGACTTATATGTGTATACAAGTATATAGATGTTAAACTGCTGGCAGCAACTTAACTCACTTTTTAATGATGCAACATTTTATGCTCTTCCCGATTGCCTTTTTATTGCTGACGGCCAAAATGCCAACTGTGGCAGTTTATGACAAATAAACATTTTTAAAATGCATTTCCTGCAATTTATTGCATTGCAGTTTGCAGTTTGCAGTTCGCTCTGCTTATCAATAGCATTGCGGTGGACAGGGTGTATATATTCGTATTTGCCTGTACTTGCAAGCGTATTTATTTTGAAAGCTTCGTTGTATATGATAATCGTTATATTTTGTATTTATTTGCATATGAATAAAAACAAACAAACAAACCAGCCAACAGGCGACAGACCAAGTATCGCCATATATATAGAAAATATAATGCAACGCGCGTGCACAGAATTTAAAATCGAAATATAAACATATGGAATGCAGACAGACGGGGGCTTTGGGGTAGGTGAAGGGAGCGTAGGAGATCGGCACACTTAAAAGATTAACCATAAGCGTACGGCACACGAAACACGGTTCGGTTTCAGGCCACAGTGCTTCATATAAGTATATATACACGTACCTATCTGTAAACATACGTATGTGTACATTAATGTTGAAAATTGGAGTGTTCTCTTTGTTGTTACGGCTTTATTTTTGTTAAATATTAAACATTGCTTAAGCTGCTGAAAACAATAACAAAAGGCGCTTACCTCTTTGTAATGAAAAACAGTTTGCATCGCCTACTTTTCTTTTAAATTTATGTGGTTTTTGTTCTTTAAACGATTTTTTTACAACGTTGATAAGTTATGACGACTCTTTAATGCTCTTGTGGTGAGAGAAACACAAAGAAACTGGAAAGTAGAATTTCTAGATGAGCAGAGAAAGAAATATATTATATATATACATATATAGCTTACTGATTAGTTATTAGTCGCTTAATTTTAGTTTTAGACATGATTGTGTTGATAAACGATAAGCAACACTATACCAGAAAAATACCTAAAATTAATGATCTGTAATGTTTTAGATAGGATCATATTGTAAATATACTGATAGGTGTAAAAACTGACACATTTTAGTAACGAATTCGAACTGAAAACTTAGTACTTACTATTTAGTGATTAATATACTAAAATAAAACTAATAAACAATAAATTCGATTTAAGGATTTCTCTATTTGTAGTCTAGAATTAACCTTGCATATATCTGAAGAAAAAAAACCTCTAAGCAAGGTGTACGTTTGCACAAAAGCTGTAGTTTATACACACATCTGAATTATTTCTTTACTTTTAATTGGTGCAAAGAAGTGTATTTTATCTTCGAACTTTAAATGCTATTTTTTCTTGAAGTTGGTTTCTTGTCTTTTATTTACATACGCGACTGCACACCGACAATTTGTTTGCTTTTGTTTTCTGTCAATATCGCAGGAGCAGTGCGCACTTGTCCTCATCGTCATCGTCATCGTCATCATCATCATCAACTACGGTCTGCGTCTGTGCCTACGGTAAACAGAAATCCCACGCACGTGGGCTTACGTAATAAAATGAGTGAGAGAGAGAGACAGAGGTAGAGAGTAGAGCGAAAGGGATAGAGAGAGAGAGAGTGACGACTCTTGAGCGTCTCAGGCAATGCAACTTTTGCCGCCAAAATCCACTTGACTTTTTGTCAGATACTTGAGCAAGTCGAACTGTCGGATGGTCTCTGAGCTCTACAACGGCTTCTTCTTCTTCTGCTTCTTCTTCTTGCCTTACGCCTTACGGTTTCTAATTATAAACTGCTCTGTCAGCAGTCAGTGGAGCGACGCGTAAACCCTTTGCAAGTTCCAAGTTCATGAACTTGTGCATTGAACTTCGGCCAGCCAGCGAAGCCGAAAAACCAACTTGAAAATGGCTTCAGCTTCAGTTTAGACACGAGTTTTCTTTTTTATTTAGTTTTTCCTCCAGTTGTTGTTGTTGCTGTTGCTGTTGTTGCTGTGAAAGTGTTTGTTTTCATTAGGTTGCAGTAGCCATCTGTTCTTGCTTGCAACTGCCGCAGACTTTTAATTTGTGTGGATTTCCAGTTCCGTTCTACAACATTCCACTCACAAGTCTTGGGTGAGGTCGAGGTCGATGGTGTTGCAGTTCTAGTTGTTGTTGAGGTTGAGTTTGGGTTGAGTTTGAGGTTGGGGTTCCGCTGTCATGCCATGTAATGTAAAGTGGAAGTTGTAATTTAGTTAGCTCCAAATGACTTTTCGGCACAACATTATCATTATGTGCATTTAATTGGTGTTTGTCTTGCACTTATTCTCCGGTTCGCTTCTCTCTGATGCTTCTGCTTTTCATGAACCCAACACTAATTTGTGTGAACTTCCAGTGATTGTAGCAAAAGACTTTTCATCGGAAGTGTAGTGCGTTTGTTTTTGTGTCTACAGGTGAATTTAAGAATACGAGAGTTTTATTTTATATATAAATATAAAATACCTGATTTGGTAGTCGTTCTAAAAGTATATAATCCCGATAGAATAATTTTTTTAATTGATTATATACTTGCTATCCTTAGATAAGCCAAAAACTCCTTATATCTTATATATATATATATGTTTTTGCTTTGTGAAGCACCCCTCTTTTTGTATATATAGCAAAATTTGTGTTAGATTTCACACAGCCATATTTCATATGTGTATATCCCTTAGCCTTCTACTACTACTACTACCTCTACAATTTGCAATTTCATTTAATGTTAAGCAAAATAGTTGTTCAACATATCCGCTGGCCGTACTTACATACATATCATTAAATGTGAATAGTTTTGTCTGCACACTCATTTGCGAGGCTCGTGGCCCAGGACATTGCCGCAGAGAGAGACCGACAACTGTCCACAACCGCAAAACACATCAACGGCAGCAGAAAAACGTTGAAATTAATGAGAAAATTCTCAGCTTGATATAAAAAACCACTAGATAACACACAACGGGGCAGCAGGAGCTAGGACGACTACACCAGTGCTGGCTGAACTGAATGTTCAGGATATGCAAGTCCAGCTTCAAATGCAAAGCGCCAACATCACGTAGTCGAGCGGGAAAAACTTCAGAGCAGATAAAAATTGCATTGCATTTAACAGCATTAAAGAACCCAACAACAACAACAAACAAAGTGATAAATAAAATTTGAAAAAACAAGTAGAAGTGGAGGAGAAACTTGCAAATGATATTAACAGCGCAGAGAACAACTAATGAAAGCACAAACTCCGGACTCTAGACTGGATCTGGCAGGGTATAATGACAAAAGCCCGCCCGTTAGTTGGCTTAGTTATATACGCTATCTTTTAATGACACCCACTGGTGGCCATAAAAGCAATCATATAGCTGTTGCAGCAGTAACTGTGCCACTTGCCACTTGCCACTTGCAGCTTGCAGTGGCACTCCAATCCAGTCGACATATGCTGACAAGTGCTCCAACGAACGACACGTGGCAGTTGCAACTGCTGCCGGGTATTGGGCTTGGGATTGGGATTGGTATTGGGTCTGCGTTTGCGTTCTGGGAGTGGAACGTTTGTCGGTCACGTGCTGCAACTTCACGTTACAACGCCCAGAGAGCCATACTATGTGTGTACATATCTGGTGTGGGCGTTACTTGCAGTTGAACGCTTTGCCAACTTAATTTTCATTTGGCTGTTCAGTTTACCTGACTGCGATATTCCTTACCCAACCGCATCATCATCGTCATCGTCATCGTCGACATCCCCACCAGCGTTGACTGATGCGCCCATTCAATTGGAATGGCAAATAAGTAAGGCAAGTATAACGACATTTAAATGTTCTTGATGTGATCAGAGGTACTCTCTAAGTTGGTTAAGGGAATGGCATAAAAGACTCAAAATGCATGTACGATTTACAAATAATTGCTAAAAACATTTGTCAATTATTAAAAGAAATAATCGAAAAATTTGCAAGAGCTGGAATATTTTAAAAGTACAGTAAAAAATACTAAAACTATATTTGCTAAATCTCATGAAAAACAACGCATTTGATTTGTAGCTTAAACAAAATTAAGAACAGCCCTGCTTTGTAAAAAGCTTTTAAATATAATTATATATACATATATATAGTATAATTATATATAATTTTAAAACTAAAACCAAAGCACAGATATTTTGTAATATATTGCAAAGTTTGCCATATAGCTCAAATACCCAATGAAATGATTCGGAAAAGTATGTGGGATGTGCGCCAACTGGCTGCCATTTCAATTTTTGCCAATTGATTGCAATTTTTATGATTAATCATGGCGGTGAGCAGGAGAGAGAGAGAGAGATGGAAGGAGAGTGGGAGCGAGAATGCAATCGTTTGGGCACTAATACAGAAACGCAGGCAATTTAATTAAAGTGCCGCCTGTGCGCCGATAATTATGCAGCAGCTTTTCTCTTTGATGCGTTTATCGATTTATTGAAGTGTTAACCAACACTGCGGCAGGTTGTTGATATTCCGCGATGTATGTTATCCAATATCACCCACACAGACACACAGCCACTGACTGGCTCACACACTTGTACTGATTGACGTCATGTGTTTATTTTGTTGCTGCCACGCCCCTCGCCCAAAAACGCCCACATACACTAATGACACGCTTCAACGCGTTGAACATTGATTTCGCCTCGTTGACGCGTTATTTCATATTATTTTGCTACATGTCTCCCATTTTTATTTGTTTCGCGTTGTTTCCTATTTAATATTCGCCCGTAAAGGGCCCTTTCAATGGAAGCGCGAAATTAATTTGCTGTAAATTTAAAAGTGCTTTTTATGCATACACTCTTCACACATTTATGAATATATGCATAGTAATTAAAAGGTAAATCGACTTTCGTTGCGCTCAATTAAGAATATAATTTAATCAATAGATTGGCGCGCGCAAAAAATAACCAGAGCCATAACCATATAATTGCAGTTAGTAGCTGATGAGTGATTATGCCTTTGAGTTCTTATCCAACACTGGCGTCGCGTAGGTACCATTCAATTAGTGCTATGACGCACTTAAAACCTCTTTCGAAAATTAACAGAACAAAGAATATTAATCTAGCCCAAAAGTGTAACTCCCTTGATATTAATTTACCCAACAGCGAACGCACCAAGCCCACTTCCTGCGCCTCCTGCTCTCGTCCTGTCGCTGGCCTCAAAAACTCCATTAAGTTAGCGGCATTCTAAGCACTTGCCAAGCAATTAAAATAATTTGCCACACTCTCTCTCTTCGTCCCTCGACGCAGTGCACTATATACAATAAGGACAACAACAACTGCAAAGTTTTTACCAAAGGCTAAAATTGCTAGCACTTAACTCTGACAGTGTCCAACTGTACTTTCAGGCCAGCACATTTCCCACAACATGCCGTAGATGCCTAACCAAACCAAGACTAGAGAGCGAAGGTTGACGTCAACAGCTGAGAAAATTGCCAAGTTATAGGAGTGAGCTGTATACCCTAGGTTTTAGTGGTTTACTAGTGAGTATGTGGGGACAAGAAAAACAATCTATGAATATAAGCCATGTCTATATTAAACCTTCTTAGCTCACATACCTTTATCGAAACTGATGCGATTCTCGTTCCCAAAGCAGTTTGGATCATGGTTTGGCATCTGTAATAATTCTGCTTTTAAGATTCAAGCATTTTCGAATTTTAGATATTTTGTGAAACCAAAAGCCAATATTACTCATATATAGTCCTTAGAAATGTTGAAAATTACCGAAAAGTCCCATAACTTTGTCAAAACTTATCCGTTTTTCGTTCCCTAGGCAGTTTTGATCATGGTTCGTGCTTACTTTTTTTTAGATCTGCATTTAGGTTTCAAGCTATTTATAATTTGCCATTTTTTGTGAATCACAAGCCAATATAATGCATATATAGTAATTAGAAATGGTTTTCGAGCTCTTAAAACTCCCATAACTTTGATAAAACTGATCCGACTTTCTTTCTAGGGCACTTTTACTCATGATTTGACCAATATTCTATGACCTTGAAGTTTCAGCCACTAAGGCTTTGAATATTTTGTTAAATTGCTTTAAAATATCTTTAAAATTATAGATAATAGTTGTAAATATAAAGCCAATTTATGTAGGTGCAAGTGTAAGTTTTTGATAACAAAGCGCTGTAGTGAATTGTATTCTTATCCGATAACTGGCAAGTCGGACTAGAGCGGAGCTATAGTTAGTGTATATATGCAGACTTAATGTAGTTGTTTTCGCCTGCTGTTGTTACTGGGGGGCTATGTGTGAAATATACCACTTTAATGAGCCAACGTGGCGGCAACTGAGTGCCGCCCCACTTTGTGTGCCGCCCATCCCCACCCCCGCCCCTTGTACTGCCACGCCCACTCTCGTCAGTTGTTGTAGGTGCAACGACGTGGACTAAACTGAGACCGGCCCGCGGCGCATGTTGTGAATGTTTGGCGTTCACAATTCGCATCAGGACATCAGCAGAAGGGGCTCTAGGTATAGTAGGGGTTGGAGTAGGGGTAGCGATGTTGGCGTTGGCGTTGGCGTTAGGGTGTTCCCTGGGCTGCTGTGGCACTCAAGTGCTGTTGGACTGCCACATGGCCGCATGCCTCAATTGACATTTTGAATTGTGCAGCAGCAGAGTGCAAAAAAGCGTTGCATAACGCATGCATGTATGTGTGTGTGTGTGTGTGTGTGTGTGTGTGTGTGTGTGTGTGTGTGAGGGTGTGTGTTAGTTTGTTGTGTGCAGTGTGCTAGGCAAGGATAATGCCGGGCAAAAACACGTGTTTAATGCATAAGTGCGAACGTGACGCTAAACTCATTTAAAGGATTACGTACTAAAGAGTGTACGTTGTGCCTGTGTGTGTGTGTGTGTGTGTGTATGCGTGTGTGTGCGTGTGTGTGTTGGTGTGTAAATGAGATTAAATTTTGTTGAAAGCAACGCGAGCGGCGACAAAGTGCGGTCCACACTTTTTTTTCCACAGATATTCAAAGCGCAGGGGAAGCGGTTTAAGTTTATTTATGCATATGTATGTACAGACATGAGTGTGTCTCTGTGTGGGTGTGTGTGTGTGTGTGTGTTTGAGTTTGTTTACACGAAACTAGGTTAAAAGCACTTTTGGGCCAAAGCCACGCCTCCGCCTACAGCCAAACATGTTTGTTGTTTCTGCTTCTGCTTCTGCTTCTATTTTTGTTTGCATTTTGTCTTCGGTTTTGGGAACAGTTTAAGCGTCAAATTGTTTTGCCCATTGTTTTTTGGTATTTGTTAATCCTTTTACACTCGCGCAGCGCCTGCAGGAGTTGACTTTAAATTTAATTAATTACAATTTTATGCGCTGGCTGTTTAATTCATGCAACCCACCCAACGCTCACCACCCACTCTCCCAACTCCCCACTCTACCCACTGTTTATCGTGAGTTTCCCTTCTGTTTTGCTTACTCATTTCATAAGATTAAATATCAAATATTTGTCTGGCTGTCTGTTTGCTTGGCTTAGAACAAGGCTGTGCACTTGTAAGCCAACTGGTTGTTATGTCTCTTCGGTTTGGCTGTGTTTGGGTGTGTGTGTGTGTGTGTGCTAATCGCTTGAATTTGCATGGCAGGGTTGCCAGGTGTGTTTGTGAAGCACTCTAAAAGCAGTCGCAGCGGGATGGTGCATTGTTAATTTGTGTGCTCTATATCTATATATCTGCAATGCAGAATACAAAGATATTCATGTTGCTAATAAAATAGGTACATACTAAATAAATACAAATAATTCTTTATGTATTTAAAGTTAAGTCAAATTACAAGCTTTACTGGAGTCTATTTTTATATTCATTTGGAAATTGAGAACACTCTATTAAAGAATTATTATTTTGTGTAGACAATTGCAGACTTTAAACATATTGTATTAGTTTGTTATTTAATCTTTTTGGCCCTTTACTCGGCACTTTATTATATTATTATATTCCTCATATATATTCCACATTTTACTCATATAATTTAAATCAGTATATTTATATATTTTATATAGTATTATTTATTTCTTTCTATTATGGTCTAAAAAACATAATTTTGGCGGATTATTTGGGCTCATATAATATTATTTCATTCTTCCAATATATTTCTATATTTTACTGATATAATTCTTAGCTTAAAACCAACATTTCTGTATTTAAAATAATTTTTCTAAATATTACACATTTTATGTATATATTTCTTAGCTTCAAACCAGTATTTTTACATTTTATATATTTTTAAATTGTGAAAATTTGATTAATTAGTTTGCGCTTTTCAAAGCCGCTTGGCAACTCTGGTTAATCAATTCGATGCGGTGCTTTTGATATGCCAGCCACTAAAAGGGTTCCCAAATTTTAAAACGTTTATTGACATTTTGGCAATTACGGCAACACTTGCACTGGCAGCCACCCTGTTGACAGTAGACGGCTGCCATTTACCAGTTGCCAGTTGCCAGTCGCCAGTCGCTAGTCGCCAGTTTCTGGGCTTATCAAATGTTAAATTAATGAAGTTAAAACATGAGCATTGAGTGAATGAGACAAGCTGCCACTGCGTGTGGGTTTCCCACTCGGGGGACAACAACAGCTAATGATATCAGAGCAAACTGCACGGGCAAAGAGCTTATCGATGCTTAATTCAATTATGTTAATTTTGCTTAACGCGATGAAGTCGACGACAATGTCCAGCTCTTGGTATTTATATTTATATTCCGCTGTCTTTTCTTTACCGTAACAAGAAAAGTCTATCAAAGTTCTCAGGTGGTCAACTGAGCGTGAATAATTGTGGGACAAAGAAAGAGGGAGAGAGGGAGAGAGAGTTAGACAGATAGAGAGAGAGAGGGGGAGGGCTTGACCATTTGCATACCTAGCTGGACATGTTGGAGTGGAGCCCAACGGGTGTCTAATTATGCAGCTCAACTGCTCCTCCTCCTCCTCCTGCTCCTCCGTTTGTGTTTCGTCTCGTCTCGTCAGCGCCTTTGTCTTTGTTCATCAAACTGTTTAGAGGGAAATCAAGATAAACTTTTAATTTCTGGTCAGGTCGTAAAAGGTGGGACGTGGGAAGCCGAGGAGCAACAACAACAAACTAGCAGTTTTGTACACTTTATTCAAATTTCCACTGCAGCAGTCAGCGGACGAGCATAAAACTGGCATTTTATGAGCGCACTTTTAATTGTCCAACGACCTAAAGTATAAAATGAAAAAAAAGGGTTAATTTGCGAGAGGAGCTGCCAACTGTGCCGGTGCCTGTGCCCCTATTCCTGCTGCTGAGTGAGTCCTTAGACCCTTTTTTTATTCACTTAGCAGCCCAGTGTGCTCGGCCATCTGATAATTAGAAATTTATTAAGCTTAATTATGTGTTCGCTGAAAGTACGCACTTTGAATATTTTCAGTTGGTTCCAGCTGCCTGATTAAAGGACGACCAAGGACTAAGCTTGGCTGTTGCGGGGCTGTTGGCAAAAACTTTGCCCATTGCGGTGGCGTCATCATGAAAATAAAATTAGTTTCATGCGTACGTACATATAAAACAGGCGGAAGAAACAAAAGAATTTACATGCGGATGTAACTCTTTTTAGGGTTTGCGTAATAAAAATAAAACAATACTCGTAAAATCGCTGTAAGGATAATAAAGCTTAACTTTATGATCTTGATGTGCATTCAGTTGAGTTTTCGCGTTTTAAATATAAGTTTAAAAGTAATTTGTATATACGTTTTTAGCGCGCTCTTTTTTATCGCTTTGATAGCTCTTTTATCCATCGGTTTGATGCGTTTATAAATATTTTAAATATCTATGCGGCGCATATTTAAATATTTTTCAACATTTAACATGCCATAAATCTTTCGAGCTTTGCCAGCAACCAGCAACCAGCAATTTTAGTCATGTTTTGTTGATTAGATTTGTTTTTCACAATCGTATCGTAAACATTTCCTAAATCATGCACACATAAACGCCCAATCTAAATGCTATAAAGACAGCGCAAACATTTTGAGCAACTTTCCCAAAACAGAGAAACAGAAACTAAACTTTCTTCAAGAAAATAGCTTTAAACTGCCCTGATCGATGATCGCATTCAACTTTTAACCCGTTTAGAATCGAATCCCAAAATAGAAATCAAAACACGCCACATTTTCGGCGTGGGCTGAAAAATGAGGCGACCGGAAAAACGCCTCGAAACAACAAAATTATTTAAAAACCCATAAAATTTGCATATTTATGCGTTGAGTTGTGAGTTGATGTGTTTATAGGTACATACTCAGAGCCCGAATGCTGTGGGCAGCCAAAACTGTCATATATACATGAGGTGATAAAAAAAAAAAAAAACTTTTTAATTGGGTGTTGCACATATCAGAGCATTCGAAATATTTCAAATTCATATATGCCAAGGCATACAATTTGTGGCTGAGAGCAGAGCCTCTTAGTTTCAGTTCCTTAGTTCCCAGTTCTCGGTGCTGAGATGCAGACATGGCAGATGGCAGATGGCGGCACTACGTGACCAATGTGAAATCCGTTGACTTATGTCAATATGACGTAGCGTTTCGGTCGCGTTTTTGCCAGCAAATCGACTCAACTCAGCTCAACTCAAATGAAGATAGACAGTGCAGACGATAGACGATAGACGATAGACGACAGACTGTAGACTGTAGACAGAGGTCAGAGGTTAGAGGCGGCTCCATATTGTGTATGAACTTTTTGGCAGTGGTGAGAAAATCAAATAAGGACGACAGACTGCCAGGATGCAGGCAGTGGCAGGCAGTGGCTGAAAGGCTGTCAGGCAAACAGTCTGACAGTCTGAATTTTTGAACTTGAAATTATTTGCACGACAGCACAAATTGTGCTCCATGCCATATGAAAAGTGGTTGGATTACTTTTAAGGGTAACTATGAATAATAACCATTAAAGTTATGGGTTTTTTTTGTTTTATATACACATATAAGTAGATTATATGCATATGCTGCAAAAGCTTACCAAAAGTAATTGGAAATATATGTTATATAGGACATGTTAATGAAACTGAGAAGATCTAGATTGGACCACAATGTTGTTAGCTGCTATTAGACTTTTGAAGAATTGACTGTGGAAATATACAGATATAGCTACATCTACAGGATATTTAGAAGTCAACCTTAGACTAGAATCAAATTTGTCATTTAATTTATTTTCACGCCACGTTGTCAGGCGCCACATTGGAAAGTAGTTTTCACATAGGACTAAAGCGCTTAAAACTGTACGTAAAGCGGAGCCCAGTCATGCACCACATGCCCCCAGGCTGCTCCCCTTTCCCTGCCCCTTGCCCCCAGACAGCTGTCAACAATTCGCGAAAAGTCGCTGAGTTGCCAGCAAAAAAAAATAAAAATAGGCAGACTATTCGCCTGTTTTAATAAACGCTTTTTACAATAAACTGAATATACATTTTTTATAAAGCGTGCGTAAAACGCTGCAATTGTATTTACTTTGGCATAATGCAATTTGATGCCAGGCGACGGCAATTGATAGCCAGCAGGACTCTTGCTCATTGCGGTTTTGTTGTTTTTCGCGCATTCACGCCTCTGAACAGGACACACACACACACACACATGTTCAATCAGAGCAGGTCTGCAGGACTGGGGCCAGGAAGTGCCAGGATGGCATGCGTCGGCAGCTGTCGGATCTGTCGGAGCTCTCGGTGCTCTCGGAGCTGTCTGTCCACTCGGTGCGTGCAGCCACAAAATGTCATGCACCTGTCAACTGGCCATAATAAGATGCCAAAACAGTTGTGCGGTTTTGGGCTGACCAACAGCTAGGCCGACCCCGCAGGATAACAACAGGCTCTCGACACACAATTGCCAAACAGGATGCAGCAGCAGGAGCAGCAGCCAAAAGAGTGTGAGCTGAGCTTTTGGTAAGGCTTTGCATGTGGTCAGGACAGAAGTGCTGTTTCAGGACATTGTTTCGACAGGCTACTTAAATTTGCAGATCTTAAAGGTTAGACAGATGGGCAGAAGGTTTAATTTACCTTTTACTTTACGCTCATAAGAAGTATTCATTTTATAAAAATATTTACTAAATTTAATATACTTTTTAATGTAATAAAATATACTATTAGACTGATGGGCAGAAGATTTAATTTACCTTTTTCTTTATGCTCATAAGAAATATAGATACTTTATAAAAATATTTACTAAATTTAAAATACTATTAGACAGATGGGCAGAAGATTAAATTTACCTTTTAATTTAAGCTCATAAGAAGTATTCATTTTATAAAAATATTTACTAAATTTAATATACTTTTTAATATAATATATTATTAGACAGATGGGCATGCTCATAAGAAGTATTTACTAAATTTAAAAAACTATTAAACAGATGGGCAGAAGATTTAATTTTAATTTTAATCTATGTTCATAAGAAGTATGCCTTTTATAAAAATATTTACTAAATTCAATATACTTTTTAATGTAATAAATATACTATTAGACAGATGGGCTGAAGGTTTAATTTACCTTTAACTTTATGCTCATAAGAAATATAGATATTTTATAAAAATATTTACTAAATTTAAAATACTATTAGACAGATGGGCAGAAGATTATATTTAACTTTTAATTTAAGCTCATAAGAAGTATTCATTTTATAAAAATATTTACTAAATTTAATATACTTTTTAATATAATATATTATTAGACAGATGGGCATGCTCATAAGAAATATTCATTTTATAAAAATATTTACTAAATTTAAAAAACTATTAGACTTTATGCTCATAAGAAGTATTCACTTTATAAAAATATTTACTAAATTTAATATACTTTTTAATGTAATATAATATAATATTAGACAGATGAGCAGAAGGTTCATTTTAGATTTTAATTTATGCTCATAAGAAGTATACGTATTATAAAAATATTTACTAAATATAATATACTATTAGACTGATGGGCAGAAGATTTATTTTACCTTATAATTTATGCTCATAAGAAATATGGATATTTTAGAAAAATATTTATTTAATTTAAAATACTATTAGACTTTCTTAATGCTCATAAGAAGTATTCATTTTACAAAAATATTTACTAAATTGAATATACTTTTTAAAACAATTTAATATATATAATATTCGACAGATGGGCAGAAGGTTTAATTTACCTTTTAATTGATGCTCACAAGAAGTATACGCATTATAAAAATGTTTACTAAATGTAATATGCTATTAGCTAGATTGTTTAATTAGCTCTGCTCGCACTTGTTTACATGACTGCGTTTTCAAAACTTTTATAAGTGCCTTAAACTACTCAACACCATTTCTGTAAGTTAATAACTTGCGCAGTTCTTAGTAAATGAGTTTTAATACTGCGTAAATAAAAAGCGTATGGTATGACAAGCAACTTAGACAATTTTGTCACCCTAAAAACTTTACTCAAGCTTTAACAAATATTTTAAATAAATATTATGAAATTGATTTAGCTTTGCGCTTGCCAAAGAAAAGCATTCAATTTTTATTTATTTAAACTAAGTTCAGATATTTGTCTTTCATTTATTCTAGAGTATATTTTAGGCACTTATCTATATACACTGTCAACTGTAGCTTATTTGTCGTGTTCATTTAGTAAATGCGAAAGAGTGAGAGAGAGAGAGATAGCGAGGGAGAGAGAGAGAGAGAGAAAGGCAGCTGTAGTAATTTTTCGCACTTTGCCGCTTCTGCTCATCGCTTTTTGTCCACTCGAAGGAAACTTTGCCATTGCCATTGCCATTGCCCTGCTCTTGTCGCTTGTGTTTCGTCCTTGCGACGCTTCCATCATCATCGTCAGGCACTTTTGTCGCGCACACTTCAAAAAATATGGCAAGCTCATAATTTTAATCCAGCTTTCAGGCTCCGGCCACGCCCCCTTTGGCTGCCGCCTGCTGTTCACGCACAATGTGGCAAATTAGCAACAATATTTAAAACTAACTGCCAGGACGCTCGCTGCCTGGCATCCTTGGCTCGCCAATTATTTAAAGCGCAAACTTTTGCCATTTGCGACAGTGCGCGACAAGAAACAAAACGTAGCAAATAGCAAAGAGGTGTGGGGCAGAGAGTAGAGTGGGGCGTTTGGGGGGAAGGGTGGGGCTAGGCAGCCACAGCAAAGCAAAGTTTATGCTAAAAGCTTTGCATTATGGCCAAAACACTTCAAGCCATGAGGACGACACCCGAGCCAAGAAGCCGCCGCCGCCGCAGTTATAACACCGAAATATGATCGCAAACTTTGCCATTTTTTGGGTCAGCTGCGGCGCTGCAGCAAGGAATTTAATTTTCAATTTGCTAGCGTCACAGTTTTTAATTAAAAGCAAAAGCGCGAAATAAACATTAATTTTTATTAAGCTGAGCACACACAACAACACTACTCCTCCTCGAACTCGATCTGCCCGTCTGTGGCTTATAATGTGTATTTCTATGTTAATAACATCATTATCGGCCGTCTCTCTCCTGGGCATCCTGGCAAAGTCCTTGCTGTGTTGTGACTGTTGGCTTTTAACGCCTTTGCTTTTAGCAATTTCGCTGTCGTCCTTTGGCTTTTCTTAGCTGGCCGCATGCCTAATGCAGCCGCAGCCGCAGCCAGCAGCCATTTACCATCTACCATGGACATAAGTAGCTGGCGTCTTATCCTTTGCCTTATCCTTATTGCCATCGCATCTCCATTTTTGCTCGCTCAGCTTTATTAGAGAGACGCGCGAGCTTTCCTGCCGCCTGCCTGTCCACGCAAATCCTGCCATCAAATTTACACAAATTTCAGCTCAAGTCCGGCCCCCGCCCAAGGACCTGCTTTTTGTTATCGCTCAACGTGGCAGAGAGCTTTGTTTTTTGGGCTTGCTGTTGTAGTTGTTTTTGCTGTTGTTATGCTTGTTGTGGCTTTTTCATATTGCCGGAAATTGTGGCTACAGGATGTGGGATTATGTTTTCAAGTTTGTACCGGAACTTTGGCGCTTCACGACTGCTTCACTGTACTAAATATCATGAATTCATGTCTGGGCTACGGCTCAGTTGCGTTTTGCTGTTTGTATTGCGACAGGTCAGGTTTCACAGGGTGTTTCATCTTTGATGTAGGTTGACCTAGCATAATTGATGTTCTATTGCTGGAATTAGCAGTTGCTGAAAGGTATTAAAAGTACTGGGTTTTAGATGGTTATACTGTTTTTACTTTTAAAGTCATTGCCTAAGAATGACTCTTTTAGAGCGGTTTTTCCATCAGCTTTCAGCTGGATTTTAATCGCAGTTTAATAAAGTTGGTTACTTACTAATCTAAGGTTTTTAGCGTATTAGTTATATTTCAGCGCTCTTTCGTACTCTTTTCTCAACACTCAATTATCTAGAATTATCTGTACAATTTACATATTAATAATTTTCACATATTACTTTTATAGACATTAAAAACTACTATTTGTCTAAACAGTCTACTACTGTCTACTACTGTTTCCTATTGTCTACTACCGTCTACTGCTGTCTACTACAGTCGACTACAGTCCACTTCTATTTACTACAGTATACTAATATATACTACTATTTACTACTAGTACTATAATAATATACCGTCTACTGCTGTCAACTACAGTCTACTACTGTTTACTACTATCTGCCTACTATCATCCTACTACCGTCTACTACTGTATACTTCTATCTGTTTACTACATTCTACAACTGTCTACTTCTGTATGCTACTATTTACTACTGTAAACTACTACTATCTGTCTGCTACCGTCTGCTACTGTCTACTATTGTCTACTACAGTCTACTACAGTCTGCTATTATTTGCTACTGTCTACTACTATATACTACTACCGTCTACTACTATCTACTACTCCCTATAAATGCCTCCTACTATCCACTACTGTCTAATATATCTGTATACTACTACTACTATCTGTCTCTATAATATTCCCTGCTTTTTACAAATACTTTTCATACCATCCCACAACTTATCCACATGCTTTTAAGCCTCTACCTTAATATATTTTGTTAAAAATCGTAGGCCTACTACTTCGACTCTTAACTACATAAAGTATAGAGCAGACTTTATCGCCATGGTTACTCACTTTATTACCTCAATGCCTTTAAGCCTGCTAGCACCAATTAATTTCACACTGCCTCCAGAATTGTTGGTCCTACGCATTATTCACGTCAAAGTCAGCACTTGAGAGCAAATTTTGCGATTTAGTTGGCACAACTTTTATTGGCTTGTGGCGCCTTTTGTGTTGTCACCCAAGCAATAGTAGAAGCAGCATCAGCAGCTGGCAGAAGGCTCTACTCGACTGGTAACTGAGTCAGAGTCACTTGGCTGTCGTCGCCATTTGCGCACTTAAAGTAATTAAGCGAATTACTTCAGAAGTCGCCAAGTTTTCTAATTATATCGAATAAATTTGTTTAATACTCGTATATTGCCAGCGTAGCTCGCTCTCTTTCTCGCTACCCCACAAATGGTTATCGCTATCACTTACCTTCCTTTCCCCTCTTCAGGTTCCCAATTTGCAAAGCTTTTACTTTTTTCTGCTCCACTTTGGGGTTTTTGTTTTCGTTGAGCTTGGCGCCGTTTGCTGATTGTTTACTCTGTTGGAAATGTTAATTTCTGGACTTTTGACTGCCGTTGCGCTGATTTCCACTGATTCCAAACTCCATTGATTTGAATGATTTTGTTTTGAATGGCAGGCGTCAGTTTTTCCATTCGCCCATTTCTCGCTTTTGGCTTTTATTTAATGTTTTCCTTTATACGCTTTTGTTGCTTTTGATTATTTGCTTCAGTTGTTTATTCAATTTCCGCCTCTGTTTTTTTTCTCTTCTGTGCGCAGCGATTCCTCTCGATTGGCTTTTTCATTTTTAAATTAAACAGCATTGAGTTGGGAAAGCTCGTTTATTGGCATTTAAAAAAACCTCGAAATTAGCTACGTTGGCCATTGAAAGCCAATTTGCTCTAAAACGTACAGACTTAAAGATCTGATCTTAATAGAGTATACTTGATGAGGGTCTTATGAATGTGTAATGACAAGACTTTGCTGCCCAAAAACATGCCAATAATTAGAAAAATGGTAACTTCTAAGTGCTAAGTGCTCTAGAAATGCCCTTTGAATACTTTGCCAAAACTCAAACAAATTACAAGCTCTAGACCATTTTGTTCTCGGGCTTTTCTTTAAATTTACTATTTTTCATTTTGTTATAAAAGCAATAGGAAATCGATTCAGAAGCGCTTAACAGACGCTACATAAGTTGAAGTGTCTAAAAGTTGTTCGCTATGTCGCTCACATTGTTATTTGTTTCCCACAATGTGTGAATTTCTCATTGAGTGCACAAACTAAGTGGAACAGCTCATAACTTTAGCCGCACATAATCTCCTTGCACACTTATTAAACAATTCCATCTATATCAAAAGCGAATAAACACGCGCCTCTTGAAAGCAACCCTATACTATACCATACTATATACGATATACTCCCTTCACTTGAGCAAAAGCAAAAGCAACAACAACAACAACAACAACTGCAACATTCATTTGGTCCGACTGCCTGACCCAATTTACGTCTGTAACTGTAGTCGAGTAACCCTCGCGGCAAAAGTGACGCCCCTGAGGCGTCGCACCCAGTTGCGTTCTTCCTCTTCCCCGTCTCTCCGTCCGTCCGTCCGTCCGTCCGTCTGTCCGTCCGTCCGTCCGCCCGTCAGTTCTTAATGAAGCAACGCACGTAAACAATAAGCAAACTTTGAAGCGAAAATTTTGCGCAAATAATGTTGGCTTTCTACAGTTCTTTTTGCTGTTGTTTGTTTTGCAGCTGCAAAAAGAGATACGGCTGCGGATACGTGCGGCGTGATGCGCCGGCAGGAACTGCCACGAAGGTCGTCCTGCCTCAGGTCCTTGCTTGCGAAACTTTTGCGCGCCTGTAACAAGTTGCTGCGAATTAGTTGCGAAAAGTGTGGCAACTCTGGCTGCCCTGCTCTCCCCTTTCCGGCTCCCTTTCCCTGTCCCTGTCCCTGTCCTGTCAGCTCATTAATTTTAAGGCACAAAACGGAAGCGTGCAGCCAGTTTCCGGTTAGCAAAAGGAGCCCTTCCCCCCGCCCAACACCGGAGACAGCTACGGCCATGTCACGGCTTTGGATATTTCCATTCGTATCCGTATTTGTATTTGTATTTGTATTTGTGAGCCGCACTTGAATTATGGCTGAAAATTCTTTTAGCCTTTCAGTTTGCCGGTTTGTTTTCTTCTCTCTCTGGCTCTTAATAAGCACAGCAACTTTTCAAGTGCGCAAAATATGCGCGAATGGCACGCGATAGGCCAGAGTGGGACAGCAGATGGATAAGGTGGGGGGTGGGGGGTGGGGGGTGGGTGGAGCCTGAAAGTGGGGCTGCACAACAGCTGATGCTGCAAGCCAGCAATGAATACAAAATTAATGTAGGTCGAAATGGCAAAAGCATGCGACTGAAACTGAAATAGATTAATTACGACTAGTTCCACTTCGGATTCGAAGAAATGTTTAAGGGCCCCCCGCAGGACACCCAGGACCCCGCAGGACCTCCGCAGGACAAATGCCTGCTACCCAGCTGAGAGCTATTTATTTTGCATATGAACTTTTGGCTTGATATATTATCAAAATGTATAGCAGCATAAGCTGCTGACAATTAAGTTCACTGATGAGAATAAGTTGGAATTCCTTTGGACTTGGAAACTTTCAACAATTTCAATGGTATTGAAATGTATTAAATTGATTATCATATGTTTTTTTTAAATATTTCTTATTGTGATATAGTACTTACTATAATGTCTTTACCTTGTATTTCTTGCATTCTTTCGCATCCATATACTGAAATCGAATAAATGGAATAATGGAAAAGGTGTGAGTCGGGAATATTACTAATTACAAGCTGTGAAGATCACAAATTTCAGCAATGATTGTAAAATATAAATAATAATTCACAAAAACAATTGACTATACGTGTAAGTACCTTCAAACTGTAAGAATATATGATATTTATTATTTAAAGTTATGAAATACTCTGCAATTCGGAATTCTGAATATTATGATAACTAAAAACAAAACCAATTATAAAATCACACTCCCAGTTATAAAATCACAGGGTATTTGCCCAGTTTTATTGCAATTGTCTTAAGCTTGTCGAAAATGCATGAAATTAAACAACTTCCGCTCAAGTCTGAGTTCATTTCATAATGCCAGCTCATAGTTGTCCATTTGTTTAGTTGACCTCACCTTCCTTTTGGCTGGCAAATTGTTCTTTTCACTGGCGTCCTTTCTATTTGCATAATCTGTATTAGTATTTGTGTTTGTAGCTAAGTATCTTAAGCAAATGTGCTGCACACATATTTCAGGCAGCAAATCCTTTTAAACTGCTCTGATGCAGTTTGGCTTTTGTTTTGCCCTGATGCAACATGCCACAAGCAGCAGCAGCAACAGCAACAGCAACAGCAACAAGGACAAACAGGACCTCGGCCATATTTGTTGTGCCAGTCTCTCCCAAAAGAAAATATGCAGCTCGGCATCAAAAGAAAACAAAAGGGGGAAAAGCGAGACGAACCAAAAAAAGACCAGTGGGAAACGATTATCTTCGGCGAGCCGAAGATTTTATACTCTTTTCGAACCTTTAGACAATTTTCACTCTGCTAACTGCAGCACTTTCATCTGTAAAAATTGATATCATATGATATAAATTTGAATTGAAATATTAAATTTATTTCCAGTTGTATGGCAGCTATAAGATATAGTGGTCCGATCCGGCCGGTTCCGACCAATGTGCTGTCCCTTTGAATAATAAGTCTCTGTGCAAAGTTTTATAACGATAGCTCAAAAACTGAGGGACTAGTTTGCATACATACAGACAGACAGACTGACAGACAGACGGAGATGGCTACATCAATTTGTTTTGTCATTCTAAGCATACTGGCAGTAACTTTTGGGGGTCTCCGACGCTTCCTTCTATGCGTTACAAACTTCAGCACAAACTTAATATACTATTTTCTTCGAAAAGAGTATAAAGAAATGAGCACTTGTTTGTTTGTCAACAGTTTGTCCTGGGCAGTCCTTTTGTGGCCGCCTGGCTAGTTTCCTGCCTAGTTGCCAGCCTGCATATGTTGTCAGCGCTAATCAAGCGCACATATGATAAACACACATCTCAATATTTATGTGCATGCATGTGTATGAGTGTAAGTATGCAGCAGACAAAGGCAACTGGCAGGATTGCCAGGACTTATGCAATTGTATTTGTTTAGCCAGGCTGGGTCGCCTTAGGCTGCGTTCCTCGCATCCTTGCATCCTCGCATCCTTGCATCCTTGGCATTCTATGCATTTCTTTCAGCCCTTGCCTTTCTGCACAATTTCACAGGCATTTCGCTCGCAGCACTTTCTTTCTCTCTCTCTCTCTCTCTCCGTATCTGAATGTGAAAAGGTGCTGAGGTTCGTTTGGTTTCCTTTTGATTGATTTATGCTAATCCTTAAGCCTGGGGCAATTATGCAAATGCACACAAAAGTTAAAGGCATGCCAATTGCATATTTCATTAATACGATTATCAATGCGGCTCTGTGTCTGCCCAAAAGCATAATTGCAATTTTTGGCTAAGAACTAACTCGGCTTTGCTTGCATATTTCATGCGCTGCCAAAACTCGACTAAAGCTAACATTTTATTATGTCACTATGTCAAGCTGACAGAGAGCGAGGAGAGAGGGAGAGGCAGAGACATGTTAAAGAGCATGTAAGTGAAGTGTGATGGAAGCTCGCTGCTACAAGAGCCTAGAGCCGTTACACAGAAAGCGTGCGCTAGACATAGTTAGAAGCTGGTCTGTCTCTTGTCTCCTTGTCTCGCCTCCCACTCTCTTTCGTCTTTGACTTGTCGGCTTTTATGGTTTACTTTTTAGTTAGTTAGCAAAAAATATGTATATACACACAACTTTTGCCTCCTCTCTCTCTCTCTCCCGCCTCTCGCCTCTTTCAGTGTGTGGTTGAGCCCAGCTACTGTCTAGGTATTCTTTATGATGGAATTTTTAATGAATTTACTTTTAGTTCGGTGTCACACAGCATCTGCATACATGGCCTGCCTGGGATCTCTCATAAGCACTGACAGCTTACATATTTTCTTAGAAAATATATATTAAAAACGTGCACAAAATGAAAGGTGTAAATTTGTTTATAAAGTTAACTTCGTATGCTGCTTCGTCTTGTTCTGCTGCTTCTTCTTCTTCTTCTGCCTCACTAGCCACGTCTCGTCTTTGTGCGAGTATTCATTCCCCATTCACTTCACTCTCTCTCTCTCTGTCTCTCTCTCTCTCTCTGTCTCTCTGTGCAAACTGACAAAGATGCACAAGATAGGACATGACGCAGCATCTATTGTCATATGTGTGTGCAAAAGTGCCAGTCATGGTGGGCGCTGCACTGAGTGTATGACGGTGGGGGTGTAGGGAGTGGGGGTGGGGGTGGGGGTGGTGCGGTGTCAGGTGGGCAAACAGGCAAACAGGCAGGCAGGCAGGCAGCAAATTTGCAAATTGAATGCGACAAGTCAAGTGCTGTGAATTTAATTTCCATTCGCATGGAATTAGATTAAAATGAATTGAATGAAAGAAATATAACGGCAAAGTGTTGAAAGCCAAATCCAATTCAAATGCTTTTCTTTTTCGATCAGAGAAATATATTTAATTGCTGATAACGTATGTAGATGGTTGGGCGAAGTGAACCAGGCTAGAGTATGGATATTTTGTAATAATTTGAAGTGTTTATAAAATATTTAACATATTTATATTGTTTATTATATTTACTATGTTTTCTCTGTGTACTGCACAACACAAAGTTCAGTTTAAGTTAGTCTCTTACAAATTATAAACCATATGAAATTTTCATCAGCTTATTCAATTAATATTCGTTCGTCAATGGGATTTAACAGTTATTGAGGAATTAAAATACATTTATAATCATATCAAAGCAATGTGATTATTTAGTTTTTCATTGAAAAGATATTTTAAAACACTTTTTTAAGGCATATTCATTTATCGTCATACAGATTGCGAGTTGCAATTTGGGTCTATAGCTTATTTGCTCATCTGTTTATAACTTGCTTAAATGAAACAATAGTTGAACATCATCTGTATATTGTTTATGTTACCGCTTGCTAACATAACCTGAAATATAACAGCTACCTTCACATTTGGGCCCTTTGACCCAAAACTAATGCTTGCCTCTAACTAAACCATAAGTTAAGTCCGCTCTTCCAATTTCGCTTATCGCATGGAGACATAAATCGGAGCCGGAATCTGCGTTAAGCCGGTTGCTGCTCAACTTATGTTTAAGTTGAAAATTAGTCGAAAGCTAATTAACGATAAGCGTTTGTCTGTTGCCTAAAGCCGCTGCTGCTGCTGCTGCTGATGCTGCTGCCGTAACTGCCCAAGTTTCGCAGCAGTCGAAAAGTTTTAATGCATTTATCGAATGACTTTGCCAGCAGCAGCTAAGTGCATATTATCGGGCATCTATTTCAATTTCCTGCAGCAATTACAACCATGTACTACCAGCTCCTGCCCCCGCTACGCTATTCACCTTGCCCAAAAATTGCCGAAAAACCAGTTGCTGCTTTTACGTACTTCGCTCCAGCGTGAACGTAAACGTAAACGGCAAAGCAGCGCCCACGCGACCTGACCTTTAGCCGGGCGCAGTTCAAAGGCGAATGCTGGCAAATTGGCTTTGTGACGTTCGTGTGAGAGTCGAGGGAAATTGTGCTCAATTCGTGCGCATCGAGTGCGCATGCGCGCTCTCTCCGCCAAACCGGTTTCCCACTGAGTGAAACGGTTGAGCGTGAGTCGCTTTTAGTTATGCTTGAGTGGGAGAGTGGTAGAGTGGTAGAGTGTGAAGAGGACTGAGCGGAGAGCGGAGAGCGGGGCTGCCTAGCAGCTGAGCAATGCATTTGTTCCACTTTCTGAGCACGTTTTTTCGGCCAACATATCACGAAGAACCTTTGTGCATTGAGTCTTGCTGTCCGGCTTTTGGTCAGCAGTTGGGCTTTGGGCTTGAGTTGAAATGAGGCGTGCCCAGGACATACACGTTCTCGTCCTGTCCAGTCCAGTCCTGTCCTGTCCTGATTGTGCAGCCAGCAGGCAACGGCTTTGGGGCAGCAAGCACTGCGGCAAGGGACACATAATGGCCGAGATTTGAACTCCAGCTCTTAATTTTCATTTCACTCATTTTTTTTTGGGGACATTTAAAGTTTTGCTGGCGCTTGCTTGAATCTTAAATAAAATTGTGCTTAAGTTGTTAAATATTTGAGGGTAATTAATAGCATTTGCTTTCAGTTACATGTGCAATTTGGGCAAGTTTTGTTTAAGCAACTTTACAACTTTAAAATAATATTTATAAAAGTCATCCAAATGAGATTAGAATGGGAACTCTTGATTTTATAGATTCTTAGGGAATTGACTTTATATACAAATTTATTTTTGTGTTCAAATCTGTTTCTGAAGTATTTTTTTTAAAGGAATTGACTTTACTTAAGAAAATTTTTCCTTTTCAAGTTTGTTTTTTAAGTATTTTTTATAGTAATTAACTTTAATTATTAATTTATTTTCCTCTTCAAGATTGTTTTGTGCAGGTTTAAGTCTTAAGGAAAACTATGACTAGTTATTTTTATACTTAACAAAATTCAAATACGTATTGTAAGACATAAAATAAATATGTTGATTTTTTTTAAATAATATTAAAATTATATAAATAGCTTATATTTCAAAAAGTCAGCGTCATAAGTCACTTTTAGTCTATATTTATAGCCAACTGAACTTAATATACCATTATTTGGAAAGCAATCAAATAAAGTAAGATTATTTTAGTAATTTTACTTTTGCTCCCTTCTCTTAACGCCTTTACCAAAAAACATGGTCGAAAATCTGCAGATTTATGTTAGATCAACATTGAGCTGCTTAAATTTGTGTGCATTTTGCGTGTTTCAGCAAAGACCTTAAGAACTGATGAAGAGCTCCAAAGTTTCTAAACTAAATCCATGTTTTGCCCTCGATTTGGCTTGCCTTCGCCATAAATCCCAGACCAAGCTCAAGCTTATCAAATGCCCTAGCCCCCAACCCCGCCCACATCCTCAGCCCCTGCAGTCAGAGTCGGGTCTCATTATAAGCGCTAGAGAAGTTTTCGTTTTTCGGCTTTTGCTTGAAAAACTTGCTAACTTTAAACGGGCCCGAAATGCGTCACGAACGTGACCGTAGCGAAGTTTTCTTTAACCAGCAAAACAGTCGACGTCTTTGTCTTTGGCTTTGGCGCTTTGGTGAAAAACGTCGAGCGTTTCAAACTGGGTCAGCACTGGGGACGTTCAACATTTTATAACATACAACAGCAACAAAAACAAAACATGCGGCAAGCGCTGCTTAAAGGCAAGGACTTCAAATTGCGCTCAACTGGCTGAGTGAGTTGCGAGCCGGTGTTGAGCGCGTGAGTGAATATATCTATTTATGGCGAGTGCTAAAATATCCCCGAAAGAGCGAGAGAGAGAGCGGGTGAGCGTTCGCGCTGGCAGTGCATGCAGTGAGTGCATTTCGCGTCGCGTTTACGTTAACTTACGCTCGCCGCACGAGAGACCAATTCAGTCAACTACGAGCCGCTCCAGCGAACGGACGCAGTGCGCGCAAGCAACGTGTGTGTTTTACGTGTTACACCAAATCGAACTCGCATATTCGACCAATGATTATTTATAGACTGCGTTTTGTTTACGTGTCGTGACGCGTGTGCCAGCAACAACAACTAAACAACAGCAAGAGCAAGCAAACAAAGCCAAAATCAGTGATAAACGCTAAAGAGTCCTGCAAACATGTCGACCAGCACAACAACAACAACAACAATGGAATATCCACTGCCGGAGACAACAACAACAGCGAGTGCGGAACTGTATGCGGAATTCATTGCGGCACCGGCGAGCAGCATGAGTCCCGCTGCCATCGCGGAGCATCTGCAGCAGAATCAAATCACCTTCGAGATACCCACGGCGCACGATCTGCGCCACATCGATGCGCTGCACTCGTTCAACACGCTGCTGCAGCGGATCGGCAGTGCGGCGGTGTCGTACGATTCAGCGCCACCCGCCAGCATCAGCACGGAGCAGCTGTCCAATTCGGTGGTGCTCGACCTGGCCGATCTGCGCGATCATGCGGCTGCCGAGGATGGCAGCAGCAGCGCGGCTGGCTGGTGGCTGCAAATCTTCGGCGATGCGGACATGCATGCGATTGTCAACTATCTGTGGATCGGTGTTGTCACCTCGCTGGTGCTGCTCTCCCTCGTCTTCATCCTCTTCAGCTGCTACTTCTATCGCAAGTTTCGTACATGGAAAAAGTGCAGTAAGTACTCAAACTCAAACTCAAACTCCAGCTCCCTTTTTATTATGTGCTTTGACTTTGTGGCTTTAATCAAAATGTTTTGTCGTGGCGACCTTATCAACGGCCATTTATCCAGCTGTTTGCCCCCTCGGCCAGGCCAGGCCAAACAATATATAAAATGCAGAATACACACAAGCCACCTCCGCCACCCATCCCCATCTGTTATGGGCGACAGTCTCATAAATTTTGGCGCTCTTTGCATTCCCATGGTTTTTGGCTTTTTGGCAATTTTAGATACACAAGTTTATGATGCCACAAAATATATGTGCCGCATATTTATAATATTAAATTGACCCAGGCAGCCCCACTTGCCCCCAATCCGCCCCCCCCACACACACACACGCCCCCATTTATGAGCCTGATAATGTGGAAGCTGTGCGAAATTTGTTGCTTTTTTTACAATTTGTTGTTTTGTGAGCTCTTTTTGTTTGTTGCGGAGAAAGGCGTGAAATTGTTTGGACGGCACATGAGTGATATATGAGCATTATAATAATGGGGTAATTTAGTTTTATCTGGCTGGCAGACAACAGTTAGCCAAAGCATGGGGCAACAATAAAAAGCTGGCAGTTGGAAAAAAGTAGCAGCCAAGTTTCAATTGAAACTTCTTGTAGAAAAAGTAAAAGAGAAAAATCTTTAATTGCATAATTTAGTTAGCCAAGCTGTTAATATTGGAATGAATACTTAATTGTTCTAAAGATTCTGTTGTTATTGTGATTATCATATTTAACAAAGCCTTTTGTTTTATGGACACATGTTAAACGACATTTTTAGGTTCTGAAAATAGATTTGAAAAATTGGCATAAATACAAAACTTTACATAAGGTAAAATCGTTGTAAATTCAGCCATAAAAGCAACAATAACTAATTCCAGTTCAGCAAAAACCTGTTGCTTTTGCGGCTAGCACGCTTAAGAGCTGTAAACAAATACCGAAAAGTAAATCATATGCTTAGGCACTTTACACATAATTAGAAGTAAACGAGCTGTGCACACACACACACACTCGCACACACACACACACACACACGCACACACAAGCTGTAACAACCTGGGCCAACTATGAAAGTACGTAACTAAACAAGTCTCAACTCGAGTGTCAAACTTTTTGCAGACCAATTTAGCCAAATGATTTATTTAGGCCAGAGCCAGCAAACCAGATGAGACTTTTGCGAGCACACTAAAGTACAAGCTGAGGGGGGTAGAAGGGGGGGGTGGGGGTGGGGTTGGGGCAAAGGCCGTGGCATTAAAGTATGGCCAACTCAACTGTCAAACTGTCAATTTCGTGCTAACGAGCCTTAAAAACTTTGCGCCTCACAATAGCGTAGGGACAAGAGGGGCAGGTGGGGCAGGTGGGGCAAGGGAGCAGCCCCACTACGTAAAATATCAATTTGAGCTTTGAGCGATATGTGTGTGTGTGTGTGTGTGTGTGTGTTGGTGTATTTGCACCGCTTTTTGGGGGCGCCTGTGCGTCTAATTAGTTTCGTTAGTGTCGTGTTGGGTTTACTTTTCGCCTTTAGTTTTGTTGGTGCTCTTCTGTTTTTTTGTTGTTGTGTGTTACATGTTAGACTGGCCTACATAGATAGAGCGCGCCTAGATATAGATACTTAGTTATATGGATGGCATAGTCGATGTGGTTGCTGCAGCGTTTTTGGCCTGCCAAACACGTGTGTCATTTATAATTAAGCAACTTTGGCTTAAGTTTGCTCGATTTTCGTAGCACGCTTTTCTGCGTTTAATGCTCGCTACGTGTCCTGCTACGTTGCCTCATCCGTCTCTGGCTACTGCTTTGTTGTCGCTACTCACATACACACACACACACACACACACACAGTGTGCTGCTTACCTTATAAATACTTAACGAGCCTGAGATGCCAAACAGCCTCTGCCTGGTCTTGCAGTTTATTTATTAAGCAAGGATACACACAGACACACACACACACGCACACACACACACTCAGACAGGAGGCAAGTTTTGGCTTGTTATCAATTAGAGCGACACACACAGCTGAATTTATTAACAGGACAACAGCCAGCGGCGCTCTGGCACTTGTAAATTAAAGCAAAGGACGAAACAGGACCAGCAGGACCAACAGGACACTGCCACTGTTTATTATGTTGTATAGGTTGTGCATAATTTACTTGCGTTAAAAATGTAATTAAGCGTAGCACAATTCCTCCTTCCCCCCCACCAAAAACTAACAGCCAAAACTTGCCGCTCAGCTCGGAGTCCTTTCAATTTTTAATGGCTTTCGTGGCTGGACCAAAAACCAGCAGCTCGCTTCTCTGCAGAGCATTATATGCACATATACAAGTCTATTTGGACTAGTTTTCTTTCTTTTTATACCCTGAACCCATTAAAAATGGGTAAAAAGGGTATTATGGGTTTGTGCAAATGTATGTAACAGGCATAAGGAAGCATCTCCGACCATATAAAGTATATATATTATTGATCAGTATCAATAGCCGAGTCGATCTGGCCATGTCCGTCTGTCTGTCCGTCTGTCCGTCTGTCCGTCTGTCTGTCTGTATGAACACACAGATATCAGAGACTACAAGAGCTAGAGACTTCATATTTGGAACATAAGTTCTCCTAATCCCGGGACAGATCAAGTTTATTAAAATTTATCGATAGCTCGTCCCGTTCAAAAGTTATCGATAAATTTCGATTTTAGACCAGCGTTTTTTGGATATAACTTACAAGTTATAAGAGCTAGAGGCCCCTAATTTGACATGTATAATCTCGAATAGCATACACATGAACAAATTTTTCACTTTTTGGATACCACCCCCAAACCCCCAAAAGTTAAAAAAACGCATTTTTGAAGGTACGACCTTGCAATTTGGTTTGGTCACACATATTATTGACAATTGTTTGCCCCAAAAATTTCAATAAGATCGGACGATAAACACAGAAGTTATTTAAGATTTAACTTTCCATTATGTGGGGCTCAGCGAAAAGCAAGCTAACTGCTTAGACCGCTTGCACTGCTTGTACTGCTTGTACTGCAGCATGTGTGTGTTTAGATTAATATGAATGATTGTAAGGACTGGGTTCAGGGTATCTCGTAGTCGGGCACTCCCGACTAGAGCACTCTTACTTGTTTCTTCTTGTGTGCTCACAGCAATGTTTGTTTGCTCTTTGGTTTTCAGTTAGCCAACGCAAATTGAGAGTTGTAATTAACCAAATTGTTTTGTTGCAGGGCAGCGTTTAGTGACTGGCTGCAAAATTGTTTTCTCTTGTTAATAGTAGAGTAGTTGTAGTAGTACAGTTGGGTAGCAGCAAGTTCGGAGAGAGAAGTTCGGATGATTCGGATAATTCCGTATAAATTGTGTATAATTTCACATAAATTGCGAACAGAGCGTTATGGCCGCAATATTTAATTTGAGCTGTGCTCAACACTCCGCTTACATTGATATCACCTGCGAAACCGATTAAATGTAATAAAAATTCAGACCCAACCTCAAAAGGACGCTTCAATTGCGACCCTCTTGCCCCAACCGCCGAGCGTGTTAAAAAATTAACAGACATTTATGAAAAACAATATATATACCCACACACACACACAAACAGCAGCATAAAATAAACAAAAAGCCGCGGCAGGCAGTTGAGCTCAATTGCTGGGGTCCTTCAGCGTTCGTCAGCTCATTGCAATGAATTTAAATTGTTGCATACATTTGGGCGCATCAGCAAAAAAAAACGGACGAAAAAAACGCCGCTGCAAACTGCCAACAGTAACAAAAGCCAAAAACAAATGGCGTGCTAATTTTTTTGCCAGCCACTGCAGCCTGCCAGCTGCGTAGCTGCCCCTACCAAGAGGGGCACTCACTTCGTTTTTCACGTGGTTCTTTTTCTTCTTTCGCATGCTGCCCCAACACTTGCATAAAATATGAATCCCGCAGCGGTGTATTTGAGTGTGTGTGTGTGTGTGTGTGTGTGCCACGCCCACTGCGGCCCCATTGTTGGCGCAGTTGGTCGTGTTTGCCGTCTGTCTATCAAAAAATGAAACAAAAGTCAAATGGGTCTGTGAAAGAAGTGCTCGGCCCAGCAGCACCCAAAAAATATATACGAGCTTCAGCTACAGTTATAACAATAAATCAACAACTGCTGCCAGAGCAGAGCACAGTGACTGCTGCCCGTATGTGTTCTGTACAAGTTCTGTACTCCGGCTGTTCTGTTTTAATATTGTAATGCGCACATTTTTTGTTCGGCAACATGCCACGCCTCCAACAAACACACACACATATATGCAGACGCCCCCCTGCGAAGAGAAAAGCCCATTCGCTTTAATGGAAAACCATTTGGCCAAAATATTTACACATGCGAATTTCTATCACAACAGAACAAATAATTGAAAAAACAAATATCACAAATAAGTTTTACAAAAAAAAATTAAAATATATATATATATATTTGCGCTGACAATTAAAAAATGTTCGTGGTTTTAAAAATCACAGTATTCCCACAAAGCACATGGAGGATTGCATTTAATAAATGCGGCTTAAATCGCATTTAATAACTGCTACAAATTGTGGCCATAATAGTTAGCAGACAGGTGATTAAACCTTTGATTGTAGTATCACATAAAATATTACTAACAATCAATTTGAAATAAAAAGAAAGCAAATCTATTTTCGAATTGTAAGCTTCATGTTCAATTTCCCTAAAACTTAAGCACACATTTGCTATTGATACAAATTAAACATTTACTGCTGCATACTTTTCGGGGCATTGCTGCAGCTTCTTCAATGTTTATTTCTGCTTCTGTCTCTTTTTGTCGTATTTCGTTTCGCATGTGCCACGCGCGTACTTCCGGCATGTTATTGCCTACTTGTTGTTGTTGTTGTTGTTGCCAGTCAGTCAGTCAGCCAGACAGTTGGGGAAACTTTGCCTGTCCGGCCAAACTCGCAGGCAGGCAGGCATTTCCGGTCGGCCCAAAAGTTTTTTTCCTCTCTTTTTTGTTTTCACATTTTTGGTGTCTTTTCAATAAAAGATGCTGAGGTTCCCGTTCATGTTCTGCCATTCACAAAGTTCAAGCGTTTGCGCCTTTACGCTAAATTGAATTTAATGCCTCTGCCTCGTCCTGCTGCCCAACAAGTGTCCCATCCTGTGGGTGTATCGAACAAACAAACTAATGAGACGTCTGTCAAAGTCAAAGTCGAAGTCGAAGTCAAACTTGGAGCGCTGACCAACAATAAAAAACAAACTTTATTAACGCAACTTTCGAACGTTTCTCTTTTGCAGACAAGGACATACGCGCCCAGATACATGCGGCCAATGACTCCTACTCGTCGCACGGTGCCAGTCATCACCTGATCAGCTGTGATGCCAGCAGATTATTGCAGCAACTGCCGTCTGGCAATGGCACTGGCGCCGCAGGAGATGGGGCGGGCACTGAGGCGGGCTTCTATCAAATTGAATCGCCACCCTGTTACACAATCGCCACCGGGCTGCCCAGCTACGATGAGGCGCTGCATCATCAGCCGCGTCATTTTGCCTACGGCATGAAGTTTGTATATCCCAGCCTGGCGGCTGTGCATCACCATCATCATCATCATCAGCAGCAGCAGCAGCAGCAGCAGCAGCAGCGTGCGTGCATTACAAACTGGGAGAAGGACGCAGTGCAGCAGCAGCAGCAGCAGCGTTCGAATAAGCTGCAAAAGTGCAAACTGTCAGCAACAGCAGACGAGCAGACGGCATTGCAGACACAGATGCAAGCCGAGGACAAAGCCTCGCCAGCCATTTGCATTAACATGCCGGATGAGCAGGAGCTGCAGCAGGAGCAGCAGGAGCGGCGGCAACGTGGCAATGTGGCGTCCACTGTCGCGTCGACAGATGCGGCACAAACTTTGCTGCCGGCGGCGGCTGCCGACGACGATTGCGCCTCATTGGTTGTTGTTGTTGCCGCGTGATTGCCCACCAACTAAAGTGGGAACGGGGGGTTTGGGGCATTGGGGCATTGGGGGTAGAGATCATGGTTGCATGCTTAGTCACTTGTAAATAGCCGCATCGCATCGTCTGCCTGCATCCTAGTTGGGGTGTCTGTCTAGCAAGTGCGGAGTCCTACACTCTCCTGCACACAGATCCTGTGTAAATGATTTGATTTCGTTTTAGTTATATATATATATTTGTTATATCGTGTATTATGCAAGACTGAGTATTATTTATTGTATCTATAAAGTAATTTAAACGAATTGCCTATCGATTAAGCCTAAATGTTAACAACTAATATCGACGAAAATATTATTAAAAAATTATGCTAGAAACACCATTCAAGCAAATCAACATTTTAAAACACTTTTTTATTTTATTTACTCCTTCCACCTACTTCAGTTTGTTCAAGTTATTATGAAGCTGTCGAGTCCTATCCTAATAACTGAAATATTTGCGTTCTGTTTGTTTGTTTGTTCTTCTTCAAAATTGCATACGTGCTGTTGGCCCAAATGGCAAAGATTGGCCTAAAGCAACAATACGTGTGTGGCCCAAAGCATTTGCGGCCAGCTAATCTACCAAGATAAACAACAACTGCTCAAGATAATCAAGATGTGAGCATTGGATAAACATATTTGCCTAGTTTAAGGCCATCGAATCAACAACAAGAACGCAAACAAGCAACTTTATGTTTTATATGCTTATAATTCCCAAATAGTTCTGACACAAACATATACATATTTTATTAAATTTTGTTTTATTTTGCTAAAGCAATAAAATTGTTGAAAATTTGGTTTCAAGTACAGTGGCACCTCTTGATCAAGCACAGTTAGCTATTAAAATGTTGCAGTTACTACAACTACATAAGTAGTGAAGAAACAAATACACAAATTAACTACATAGAGAAACTATAAAACTAAAATCTAAAAAACACCAAAAACAAAAAACAAAAACTTCATGAATTAACTACACAAATAAATATTGTCAACTATGGTAAACTGGTAAAATGCGAGCAAATTAAATATGTATGCAAATATAACAAGTATGAAAACAAAAGAAATTGTCTTAACTGCGTCTGGGGAATGTGCAGCAAGCACAAATGGAATAAATAACCAGGTAGGTAGGTAAAGTTCGCTTTTGGCCGTGTGAGCATAAATAATTTCATGTCAAATTTGACACTTTTGTTAAAGCTTCTGCGCCGCAGGTCTCTCTCATAATGCTGCAATTTGTATTCAAATGTACGATTTGTTGATGAGTCGACGAGGGACAGACCGACGGAGCGACTGAGCGACTGAACGACTATCCGACTGCCTGATGGACTGACAGACGGACGGACGGACGGACTGACAGACGGACGGAGGCAGTAACACGCCACATCAAACATACCATAACGCAGCAGCGGAGGCAACAAACACCAAAACAGGGCCATAAATTATATTATCGTGCATCGTGTATCTGGTTCAGGTCACAGTCATGAGTGACTGCCAGCTAAACTGGCTAGTGGGGCGTACTGCGGGGGTACTAGGGGGCACTGGGGTCTACGAGGGTCTGGGCTCTGGAACCTGGCACTGACATCAACACCAGCAGCAGTTGCAGTCATCGTTGGGTTTGTGTCGCGGTCGTGTTTAGCGTTCTTGCCATGATTCGCTTTAATGCACAACAAAAAATATAAGAAGCGAAGGCAAACGAATCGTTACAAGTCGATAAGTGTATGCCCTTTAATCGAATTGAGTCGAACTGTGGAACTCTTTCAGCAGTTGGAATTCTGGATACAAGTCAGCTTAAATCAATGCAAAGAAACTCAAATATGCTTTTTCAATTCAATGATTTCGGGGCATGCTTGTACTTAATATTATAATATTTCCTTCAAGAACGAATTTTCTATATATTTTTAGTATGTTAGCATTTTTTAATTATTATTTTCTAGAGCCCAACCTCTGAACTAGCTATTTTTATAAATATTCGATTGACAAAAGCATCACATTTAATTTATTATATTATCATACATTCATGCCACTTAAATAAGGTATTAAGGGTATTAAAGCTTCAACAGTTGATATATCAGTGTGCCCAAAGATAAGCAATATGCAATGGAATAAGTACGCTCAAGTATGTGTTGACCGTAATATACACATATATATGTATGCGAGTGTATGTGTGTGTGTGTGTGTGTCTACACATCTGTGTCGTACTCGTATGAGTACGTTTTTATGGGGTCTGCACGTGTGCTGGCCGTAATTGGACGAACGGTTTTCTTTTGTTTTGTTTTCGTTCAGGTGGAGTTCATTGAACAGGTTGCTGTGATTTGAGTTTTGAGCGATAAATCTTTGGGAGCACACATTTGTTGGTCACCTGTTAGTTAAATGACATCCAAATTGCTAGCGTGAGTGCTATTAACTGATAATGTTGACACATAAAAGCCGATCAGCACAAATATCTGTTTATTCGCTACAAATATCAGTTAAATCTGTTTGAGTTTACGATTTAGCTTATTGTCTTGATATCGAACAACTCACTCAAATATTTTCTCAGTTTTGAGATCTTTAATGGTTCATTCACTTTCTTCAGCTCCTCATCCCATAGTCAAGCTACCGGGGCCTTCGGTTGTCACTTCACTATCATCTCCAGCTGATTCCTCTACTCCACCCAAGAAATCTACGCCTACATTAAAAATACCCTCAGCACTTAAGACACCATTAGTGCGTCTACCTGCATGTCCATATGCAGGTCTACCGTGGGCTCCTCCTCTGTGTATATCCGTGTATATTCCAGAGTTAATAGCGGCTTCTCTAACGGTTGTTTCAATGGCTCCTTCCAAGTTTGCTGATACTGCTGCTGCACTAGTGCTGCGAGATGCGCTTTGTATTCCGATGTCACTACCAAGGTCTACTCCTAGCTCTTTCTTGGCCTCTACTTTGGCTCCTCCATCAACGCCCAAATCTGATACAGCTGTTTCATGTACACTTTCACCTACAACGTCATCTTTGGCAGCACTGGCGACTGAATTAAATAGTGCATGGCCGCTTCTATCAAGGCCACCACCAGGATCTCTACTACCGCCTCTACCAAAGTCCCTCGAGGCGCCTCTTGCAACGTCAGATCCTGAGTTATCACCCGTGTCTGTTCTGCGATCTCCACCTGCATTGTCTCTATCACCATTCCTCCAACTATCGTCTCTGCTAGGGTTTCTGCCACGGCCTCTATCAGTGTCCCAAGTCCTCCATCTTACTGTGGTTCTTCTATCGCCCACATCAGTATCATCTCGTCCATGTGCACCGCTATCAGTGTAGTCTGAAGCATCCTCACCAGCATCTCCATCATCGTCCCCATATGTTGGGGTCCTGTGTCTGCCACCTTCTCCCATATCCGTGGTTCGCCCTCGTCCCCTGCCTCTGCCTTGAACTCTTTCATCGTCTCTTCCGCCGGGAATTCCTGCGTCTCCCTTTATGCCTACGAAAGCGCCAGGATCTCTTCCATTCTTGGCTTCACCGTCATCGTCTTCTTCGTTCAAAGACTTAGTTGTTAAGAAGTATTCCGGATCATTTTCCAAAGACGACAAAAGTATCCACAGATCTGGGGTAATAGGTCGCACTAAGTATTGCCAATAGAAAGTCAGCCAATAGAGGATGAGAAAGTCGTGGAAGAGAATCAGCGATCCCAGCAAACAATCGTTGAGACGCATCTCCGCGAATCGACTGCCGATGATGGTTTGTGCATGGTACATGACAAACTGGGGGAAATTCATGGATCAAACAAACAGGTCCTTAGCATTCAGTGACTCAGTGGATACTTACGAATAGTATGATGATGCTGACGGCAACCTCGAAGACAATATACGCATACATCTGAATGCCGACGACAACGAATGTAATCATGATAAAAAATGTAGCAATAATCAGGAAAAGGAAGCCAACAATAAACAGAACGGCGACATCCAAGGTGAGGTCAATCTGAAGGTCACTTACAATTGAAAAACTATGAAAATGGAAAATAAACATCGCTTACCTTGCGTGGAAGAAACGATCCAATTAGAATAAAAAACCAGAGTAGCACAAAGCACATTCCATAGAACGCAAGTAGTTCCATCCAAAAGCAGCGAGCGACCACAGTGAACAAGGATATAATTTGCAGCTCAACCTTTGGAAAAAACGAGATCAGCTATCAATATAGAATTTTGAAGCATTCGTAACTCACAATTATAAAGCTAATGATGAAGTTCAGACCCATGATGAAGCGCAGCCTCTCAAAGAATATGAAGATGCCAAAAAGCAGAATTGCTAAAACGAAAGTCGCCAAGCTGATATAATAGTACTTAACGAATATCTTCCTGGCGTCATTGCTGCAAGTGGGAAGAAGTCTTTGAATGGAGAACTTTCTCAGTATTTTAGTGCTTTCATTACATGAGGCTAATGATGCACCACTGTCCAAGTGCCAGCATCAGCCAGACCCACAATATTACGTAGGTCTTGACGGCAAATATCCGACGGGCCTTCTTGTATTGACGATAGTTATCGAACGTGGCGTCCATGCTGCTCCATTCATCGGACAGGCACGAAGTGAGGAACTGCCTCGGGAACGATCACCATTTACGGCGAACTTTGAGCGATAACAAGCCAAAACAAACAACAGAAGCTACAAGTTTAGTATCAACAGAGAATTTCACAAATAGTACAACATTCACAAAATACTTTTGACATTTATCTGAAAGCGAACGAAACTGGGAATAATAACAAAACGCAAATGTAGCTTTCTTTTATCTTTCTTGGACAACAACTTTTATGGACATACACAGGACAGGATTTTGGCATTATTTGTATATATTTTCTTTATAAAGCAAAGTATCTCAATCATCGTAATTGTAATCATTGCCGGACCGACTGACAGCTGTGGAGGTCTGATCAGCTGTACTTGGACCCTTCCTTTGATTGCTTCGCCTTCGGCTAGGCTTTTTGCTATATACCTTGTGTCTATCCTCGTTTCTATCTAGGAATTCATTTCGATTTTCGTCAGCTAATATATTTTGCAAGATGTTATTCGGCTTTGAGTGTTTCCCGACCGTATCATCCTGCATAAAATCGAGAGTTATGCTTAGCTCAGTTGTCGTGCAACTAGACCTTGTATTTAATTGTTGCATATAATTGACATTGCTATCTGTGAAATACGCAAAGCCGCATTTGAGAGAATCTTCATATATATTTGATTAGTCGAATGGCTTACTCTCGTTATAGACACCCACATCATCGTCTCCAAAATCAAGAGATCTAGCACTTTTCGTTGATACATCTAATGGTGTGTCTATCGTAAAGTTCATTGGCCAATAATCATTAGGCGTTACTAGTCTGGCTGTTATTTGCCAGTAGAATGTCAGCCAATAGATGAGCAGGAAATCATGGAAAATGATCAGAGAGCCAAGGAAAAAATCATGCAGACGCATCTCGGCAAAACGTCCGCCGTGAATCGTTTGTGCATGGTACATGACAAACTGAAGGATATCGGAACACAGCTAATGATAATACAATGCTTATGCCATAAAGCTAGGTACTTACAAACAGCATAGTCATTGAAATGGGTATCTGGACGAGTATATAGGCATATGGCAGGATCTCGTGGACGTGCAGATGGAACATTAGGAAGAAGATAGCGACAAGTAGAAAGAGAAAGGCCAGAATGAACAGCAATGCCACGTGCAGTGTGAGGTCCAGCTAAAGGATTAAGGCTCTTCAGCTGTTCGATCTGCTAAGCAATACCTACCTTTCTTGGCAAGGCGATGCCTAATCCCACAAACATAAATATAGGCACGACACAGATAAAGAAGTACATTAGAACTTCCAAATAGTAGCTGCGAGCGACTAGCGCGAATAGCGAAATGATTTGCAGCTCGACCTAGACGAAAGACATTTGGAAACATCAAAGGGGCAGTCAATTAATGATATACTCACAATGACAAGAGTCATAACAGCGGCCACTGGCTTCTTGAAACGCAGCTTCTCAAAGAACAGAAACATTGCAAAGAGAAAAATCGCGATCAGAAAAGTCGCAATGCTGATATAATAGTGCACTCGGAATGCGCTCCAAATGGGTTTGCTGTAATAGGACAGGATACGAGTCAGCTGTATAGTGCCCAGTAGCAAGCGCACTTACACAAAACAGACCATCATCCACTGTGCCAGTGCCAGGATTAGCCAAAGGATCAGCAATCCATATGTTATCACTGAAAACTTTCTACGCGCCTTCCTATACGCAGCGTAGATATCATGCGTGGAATGCATTGTGTCCTTTATCCTTGATCCCAACTGAGTGACTGTGTGTGGCGCCTACATTCACTTCAATTTTGATGCCATCCGGTGTGTGTGCGTGTGTGTGTGTGTGTGTGCAGTCAGAAGATATGAATTTCAATATTCACGTATTGTGTAATGAGTGTGGAAAACATTTTTTTGGCTTTTTTTTAGAGTTGAGTGCTCAATTTTAAGTCATAGCAAACTTGATTTGACAGCTCATTTTGTAAATTTGATGTGCTATAAGTTGCTATTGCTAAAAGTCGCAAAACATGAAAGCAAATTGAGCAGAACTCATTAAAAATGCTAAAAATTATGTCATTAGGCCTATTTACGAATTAATTAACTATTAATAGCTATTTGGAATTACGAAATTAAAAATAATTGCTACCTAAAGAATATTAAAACGCTTATTAAATAATAATAATAAATAAATAGGCAGTTTCCTAAAAGTGCACAACAATTTTAGAAACGATTTATGTTTATTACTCATTTGATTTAAGTAAAATATTATTTATGTACTTGAATTGCATATTTATATATTAAATTTAAATGTTTTGACCGGTGAGTCAATGTCTTTTTAAATACTGAGCTTATTTTAAGACCTTATTGAATGCTTAACAATATTTTGTCTAAGATGCTATAATTAATCTAATATATATCTCAAAGGTAAATGACTTATGTATATTATTATTTTTAAAGAATACTTGAGTCTCTCATAGCTCATCTGTTTCCATGAAATTGCATTAGCTCCAACCTAGGCAAGCTGCTGATTTGAGTTTCTCGTTTGCCCTGCGTCAACTCTCAAAAACACAGCTGCGGAACTTAGCCAGAAAATTTCTGCAAATATTGCAACTGAAGCATTGACAAACAAACGAACTGGGAGACAGGCAGACGACAGACAGGCAGCTAACACGTAAAGTCAACAAAAATTAACAGCAGATGCACAACAACAGCAACAGCAACAACAAAAGCTAAAAGCACATCAAACAGCAACAGCAACAACAACAACACGAACAACTGTTGGCTCAATGCAGCAAACTGATTTACGCTTGTTGGCAAATTTGAGTACATAATGTGACTAACGTAAAGGCACAAAACATGGCAAAACTGTCAACGCCAAGTGTTAAAAATGTCAAATAAATAATGCTAGAGCAGCAACAACAGCAACAGCAACAGCAACAACAAACAAGCACACTAATGAGCTGCCTGGCAAATGCAATGCAAACTCAAAACTTGAACCTTGTTCGCAGCTCTCGATCTGTGAGAGCAAAAGTTTGCCACGAGGCGTATGCAAACAGACAAAGCAGCCAAAGCAGTCGCCCCATCATCAGCAACACCAATACCTCCAACGCCCCCCGCCCCCCCTTGCCCCCATCGAAACCCAATTTGCATACAAAAACCGAATTGAAGCCAAGTCGAAAGCTAATGCCAGTCACAAGCTGCGTTGTCACACGGGACGTATGCGCAACGCACGCAGCACAGATAGACAGTCAGTCGGGGTGGCAGGGTGTGGCAAGGGGGCAGGTCGGTTAGACAGTCGACACACACACACAACAAAAAGAACATTTAGCGACACATTTGGCATATCAAAATTGGATGGTCGGGTCCATCATTAAACGTCATGCGGCATTCAAAATCAGCTGCCGTGTGCGTCATTTATTAACTCCCAAAACTGACAGCAGACGACTGACAGCCGACAACTGACTACGCACTATATATACGTATATATATATACCTGCTGCTACTATATAGTCGCTGCGGTTGGTTCAGTCTCACATCTCGCTGTCTCTATCTGACTTGCATGCAAAATTAATTACGAGCAAAATTTATTTACGATGCTGACGCTGTCGCTGTTGCTGTTGCTGCTGCCTTTGCTGCCTGAGCTTCTACCACGCGCGGCCATAAAACTTTTACGTTTTAGCCCTAACCGAATTTAGCGGCAGAATGACAGACAGAGCCAGGCCCAGGCCGAGTCCCAGACCGAGAGACCGAGAGTCAGGCCTCTGTTTTAGATACCATTTGCGGCACAGCGCCATAAAACTTGAGGCAACGCTGACATTTTTGGTGCTGCATTGCAGTAGTACAGTATTGCGCTTCTTGCTGCACTTTTTATGAGCCCCACACTTTGCGGCAGCTGCACTACAGGGCCATAACAAAAGGGTGCTGTCCACTGCCCCACAACACCAAAAATACACAATCACAGCGACCCAGTCGAAAGTGCGAAATGAAATTTTAATCAGCCTCGCTCGGTTCGTGTTTATGATTTGGCCGTAAACTGAAAGCAGCTGCTGCTGCTGCTGCAGCCTTTTGATAAGTAAACCTCTAATGCAATCTAGTTTATGTGACCAAGGTAATGGCACAGTCAGTAAAGAGAGAGAGAGAGAGAGAGAACAGCAAATAGCTGTGAGCTAAAAAGTAAACAACACGCTTGATTTGTCCTTGTAGTGAATCCATGTAGGTATTTAATATGTACAGAGCTATATTAAAAACTTGAAATATCTGTAAAGTAAGACAAACATATCTCAAGCGAATTATTAATAAAAGCTATATTAAATATTTGAAATATTTGTAAATTAAGACAAACATATCTCAAGCGAATTATTAATATAATAAATTACGAAATAGAGCGTTTGTTACTTAAGAGGTTTATTTTGTTGGGTAAAGCATTCAAGATTTTGTATAAATTTAGTTGTGATACAAAGTATTTTAGTTATATTATTTGCCAATTAATTTAATATTTCACTATTTAGATTTGAATGACTGTAAGCAAAATATTTGTAGAATTCATTACGACAATAACTACGCAAGATAAGTGTGATCTACATTTGATTCCGCTAAGATATCGCATATCTAAGCTATATAAACAGAAAAATGTGCCTTAGGTCAGGGTCGGGTTGCTCTTAGATAAACGAAGCTGTTGCCTTGTTTACACTTCCAAACAATTGAAGCTGAAGCAACTCATGCCAACTAGTTGTTTGGCTAAGTCGCATGCAAATATGAGTAGGGCCCACCCCGATGCAGAGGAGAGGAGCGGGCAGTCGGTGACAGCAGCACATGCCCAGATAAGGACCACACCGGGAAGGCCTGGGCCACGTGATAAGGCAGCCAGACAATGCCAGTGGAGTGGAGTCGAGAAGAGTCGAGAAGAGTCGCGTCGAGTCGAGGAGAGAGATAAAATGCTGCTGGCCAAGTTCAAAGAGCCGACGATGACAGCGTCGTCACATCATCTAACAAAGTGAGCAACAAATTAGAGGCAGCAACTACCAAGAAATTCCCTGGGATTAGGCAAGATGAGACATGGATGCCGTCGTCGCTTGCGTCATCAAATTTGTTGCTGCTTATCATCAACAACAGCGGCAGGCATTGGCGGCATTCTCTGCCAGCTGATAAGCACGGAGAGCTGAGACCTGAGAGCTGTGTGAGTCATCTGCCTTAGACACGACTGGAACGTGACCCGGCACTTCACTGTGCTTAGTTTTTCCTGCAGCGCATTCCCAGTCTTTGTCCTTATCAATTTTACGACTTCCTTTTGGCTTGCACTCCGGCACTCCGACTAGACCACCGGCCAACTGCAATTAGCCTGCTTCACCATTTTCCATTTCCATTTTCGAATCATAGCCCGTGGCTCTCTTCGCTATCTTTATCGTAGTTAATTGATATTTATTGCTGCAACACGTTTTGAGAACTTTTCTTTCGAATTTTCGGAAACTAAAAATTCCGATTTCCGATCTCGTTTTTTTATTGGCAATTGGAGCTATTTATGACTGCTTTAGCATTAGAGGGTTCTCAGAAATTCAGTGATTCAGCCCAAATTATTATTAAGCAAACAACTTGAGAAATCATAACAACCAATGCCCAGTGGACAGGATCTATTGAAAACTGCTCTTACCTACAAATACCTAACTACAATTAAATTCCCAATGTTTCTTAAGATTAAGGGCCATAAAAAATGCAACTGCAGGAAGCGCTAGAAGTTCCTAATTCTCGTCAGCTGTCCATAGGCTCGAAGTTATAGGCTATCATATTTCCAAACTGAAATAACCATGAGGAAGCAGTTTTACAGCTAGCGAACACTTAAGAGGTTTCCCTTAAAAAAACGTAAGAGAAGGAGAAAAAAAACATGGCATCGGATGTATCGAAAATTAACAATCGCTGTAGCCTTGATTTATGAATGAGTTTGTTGTCAGGATATTTTCTACAGCATGATGCGCCACTTTTTCAAGGAGCAAGGCAGTCCGGGTTGTATGTATTATGAATGTTTGTGTGTCGAGCTATCGACTACTTAAAAGTAAATAAATATTGAAGGAAAGTACAATCTTGTTTGCGAAGGAAATGCGTTGGCATGAGTTGTGGAAACCTGGAGATATGATATGTCATTGACAGGCTACTGTTGGGTAAATAATAAGAAATAAGGTGGGACAACTTCCAGCCGACGATGAGTTATGAAACTAAAATGGTAACATTGGAATATCATGTATCCCGAATAAAATGAAAGTGAGGTAAGTTATAGGGCGAAGGTTATACCATTGATAACAACCTGCGCCGGACACTCACTCAAGGACTCCACAGGAGCAGCAGCTATAACGACTTCAGTTCAAATTTATGGCATCTAGAATGTTGAATGCTATCGAGCAGCAGGCAAATTTCCCAGTAACATCGAATAAAACTCAATATTTCTGCACAGTGTGAGGCAATTGCGTTGGAGTTCGAGTTCGAGTTGAAGTTGCTCAAAAATTCCGGGAATAGATTGCAGACCATAATTATGCTCACGCTTGCAATTCACTGTCAATTGCAAAGGCAAACACAAACCTTGACAGACAGACAGACAGACACACGCAAAAAGAGCAAGACAAAGGACTAGAGCTGGGATGAGGCAATTGCGAATAGAAGGTATAGGTATAGGGTAGGAAGCGAGTTACCGCTACCTGAGCGATTCACAGCACCGTTGTCCTTCGGCAGTTATTCAGTTGCCAGTCTAAGAAGTCTCTGCTAAGGACAATGTCAATGTCAAATGCTGCCTCGTCCTGGTGCTGACAAATCAGCAGGCGCAGCAAGGCCAGAATTTATGAATAGGCGTAGGATGAGCTCTTTGGCTCAGGATGTGGCCTGTGTCTGTGTCTGTATCTGTATCTGAGTATCTGTGTGTGTGCCTGCCACTGATCGCTTCATTATGGAGTATGGAGTAGGACATGTCAATTTCGTTTGTGCTGTGCCAAAATGTTGCAACTGCTCACTTCCTGCGGCGACACAGGCCCAATTCACAATTCACAATGCACAGTTCTATCAAAAGGAACTTCCAGCAGATAAATCAATTTGTCGTCTTAATGTCGAGGCATAAAAATATTTTTACTATTGCCGCAAAGTCAAAGCTAAAAGCGGCTTACCAAATTTTTGGATGCCGTCACAAATTTAATGCCTAGCACTGTAATTTAGATTGATGGCCCTTCAGATAAGGACAAGGGCAAGCGAAAGTGTCTGGCAAAGTAAGCGACACATTTGCACACAGTCCTTCAAGTGAGTCAACCTTTCTGCTCAGTTTATGACTAGTTCGTGACTGGGACTGTGACTGCAACTACAGCTGTGCAGCCTAGCAGGACTAGGACTAGGAGAGAGTCCATGTGCCAACCTGTTACGCCCACCGCATGTGGCCACTAAATCGACTTTCCACGGCTCTAAACTCGCGACTCGCGTCTACTTCCAAATTCGGCAGCAGGTAAATAAAATTTTTACGTGCCCACGCGTCCCGTCAACTGTTTTTTTTTCCTCCCAATTGTGAGTGTTTTTTTCCAGAAAATTAGTTTAAAAGCATCATAAAATAATTTTCATGCGCACGTTGAAAATATTTCGCGCTCACATTTTCCGTTTTATTGCGGGGCCAAGTTGAATGGCTTTTAACTTTCGGCTGATACCCTGCAGCTGTTAGAGATCCTTGAAGTGTCCATCTGTGTTAGTCTCGATATGCACCTCTCCATTCGAATAATTCTCTAGTATGCTTAGAATGACAAAACAAACTGATCTAGCCATGTCCGTCTGTCTGTCTGTCTGCATGTATGGAAACTAGTCCCTCAGTTTTTGAGCTATCACGATGAAACTTTGCACAGAGACTTATTAATTAAAGGGACAGCACATTAGTCGGAACCAGCCAGATCGGACCTCTATATCTTATAGCTGCGTTACAACTGCAATCTGGTTTTTGCCGCATATCCCATATTTTTAAAGCTATCGCCTTCATTTGCCTTGTACGCTTGAACATCCTTATAAGTCATCAATGTTTCATGTCAAAGATAAGCTAGTGAAAGACTCGAAAAGAGTAGAACATGTGCGGCACACCGAAGAGAATCTTTCAATTGTTTCTATAGGGTATTTTAGAGTAGAGCATTGTTAAGTTCGTCCTTTCTTGCTTGTTATTTCACGCACAGGTGTGTAAATGGATTTGGAGTACTACGTTTTGGGCGCTTAGATAGCCCATCGTCATCGTCATAATCATCGCCATCATCATCATCGTTATCGTTATCATCAACAGCATTTGGCAATTCTGTTTTTCAAATGATCCGCTGCATGGGCCCCATAAAATACCCAGAGCCAAATTAGATTTATGCGTTTTTAGGAGATTTTACAATTTTATGGCGTTCGGCGGCTTGGGTAAACATCAAATGGTGGCCGGGGTCAGTAAATGGTAATTAGAGATACAATTTATGTTCGGTATCCTAGGAATATTTAAAGCAATTACAAAGCTCAGTCAGCGAATTGAATTTACAGATTATTCAAATTACTATAATGACTTTTATTTAGATATATATATGTGCGTCGCTTATTTGTTTTCATTTATCATGCATATTTTGACTGGTTTACATATTTGCGAATGTATTTCAACAGTTGGCAGCAAAATACGTTAGTTTTCCCTTTCCGTATACTATTAGTCATTGACTATTTACGTCTGCAGATGATATGCATTTCCTAATCCTTATCTGAGTTCCATTTAGACAACATGAATCATGTCAACTGGTATTTCACCCAATTACTTAATCTCAAACAACTTTGAGGTGTGAATCACAACCAGATAAAGTTATCTTAGTCTGGGTTGTTTTGCCAACAAGTAAAACGCCTATGGCACAATTTTTAAGATATATTTAATAATTTAAATAATAAAAATGTCCAATTTCGTTTCTCGTGCTAAAAACAAATTGTTTTGTAGTGTTTCAGAATGTCTTCCTTAAATAGAAATTCCTGCTTGAAAATGGTTGGGCTTTACTTGTGTTTGCTGTATGCTATTGTTGTTTGGCTCAGGCGTAATCCATACCATAATGCACTTAAACAGCACTCTTCCTTCCACAAACTACATGTGTAAAGAGAGAGAGAGACAGAGAGAACTTCTTGTAATTTGAGCAATTTGTTTTCATAAATTGCGCTGCTGGCTGGGCAACCTGCCTTATACAATATGAGACCAGCGGCCAGTGAATAGTATCTTGTATCTTGTATCTTCTATCTCATACTCATCCTCAGTCTGCCAAAAGGAAACTGTTTGCCCATGCTGAGTGTGTGTGTATTTTCGTAGGAATTACGCTAAAAAATTTGTTAAGCATCTCTCGAGCTAAACATGTGTGGATGTGGATTTATGTGGCCGCATGTTATTCCTGCTTTTAGCAGCACATCCTCTAAAAACAATCACAGATCCTTAACAAAACCACTTGCCGGCCAAGAATACTTGCCAGCGGTTGAGGCGTCAACGTTTTAAGTGCTGTGCCCGCGGACCACGCCTCCCGCCCCCGCCCCCGCCCCGCGCCCTGAGGCCTCTGTGCGACTGTTAGTTTCTCTGTAATGGTTTTAATAACAATTTGCCGCAAATGTGACCAGGTTTCTTACACTTATGTTGTGTTTGTGTAAATATAATTTCTTTAATTGGATTTTGTCGTCATAGCTGCAAGCACGAGCATTAAAAGCGCCGCAAAAAACCATTCGCCAGTTGGCGGCGTCGGTGTGAAGTTAAGAAGCAGTCGCCAGCAAAAGCAAACCAGACAGTCAGACGATCAGACAGACAGCCGGACAGACGGATAGCGGACAGACAACCAGGCAGCTGGTAAAACCCGTTAAAATAGCACCCAAAAAAATGCGCAACTTGTAGTTAGATCGGCCTCATGAGCTGCAAGATACGCTGCTGTTAATTTTATAATATATAATAAATGCTGGCATAAGTTAGGAATAAGACAAATTATACAAATATTTTATTTAGAAAAATATAAAAATAAACAAAGTATTTTTTAAAATATGCTCAAAATTATTACTTTAAATTTTGCCAACTCTGTTTTACAGACATTTTAATTTTTAATCAAAATAACGATATATTTACTCTAAGCTTTAATTTTTTTTAAATGGTCTACGAAAAAGGCATTAAGATCTCCATTTCTAGAAAGAAATAAAAGTTTTAAAGTTATAATGTATTATTTTTATTCAAGTTTAGTTTAGTTTACTGTAATTTTTGAGAATATTATTATTCTTTGCTGTAAGTTTTAATAATATTATTCACTACTTGTATATTCTAGCATGCTGTTCAACTGCTTTAAGTCTCTCATCTGAGCAGCATAGAATTTAATGAATGGGGCCCTCGAGGCAATTCACTCAGGGTCCAGAGCAGAGTATACGTATACGTGATATGTTGAAGAAATGCCAGTGACAGGCAACAGCGCGACACGCTGTCTAACAATTTTAATTTTCAATTTTAACTGCGACGGACTACAACGACGACGACGTCACATGGTTCGCCTCTTAGTCAGTTCCAGCAAGAGGCAGAGACAGAGTCGGAGCCAGAGACGAAGACAGAGACGGAGCCCAAGCCGCGTCCAGTTTTATCCGGCCCGTTTAACTGGGTCAGTGGTGTCAATCGTTAGCTGCTCGTTGTTGTTGTTGTTGTTGTAGTTGTTGCTGCTGCTGCTGTTGTTGTCAACTTAATTATGTCGCAATTGCTTTGAAGTCGACTTTTCCAAATGTAAACCAACAGCAGGTGGCATTGCTCCATGGTCCGCAGCCCGCCGTTAGCAGTCCGCGGTCCATGTTCCGTGCTCCACACTGCCATTTGAAATTGCGCTTTATTCAATTTTTATGCACAGCACCCGAATGCCCCTCCTCCGCCGCCTCCGCCACCCAGTGCCCTTTTTTAGTGGCTGCAACATCGTTGTCACCAGTTTAATTGGATTTGCCCCACTGACGCGTGGCTTTTGTCTTTGTCTTTGGCATTAGCTTTGCCATTGCCGCTGTCTACTCCCTCTGGCTGGCACTTGCTTTCCCTAGTCGTCCAAGAGTTTGTAGCCATCGTCATCATCGTCATCGCCATCGTCATCGCCATCGTCATCGCCATCGTCATCGCCATCGTCATCGCCATTTGCCATTTTCTCTGTGGCAGTAGCTAAAAAGCTGCAGCGCATTACAAATTGGTTTTGTTATTGGCTTAATTGAATTGTTGCAGATTGGACTTTAAATACGCGACTGCCTCATTTCCACGACACCAACAACTGGCTGTTGTTGTTGTTGTTGTTGTTGCTGCCTGGGGCAATCTCTGCGTATACTAATTTTCATAAGGTAGCGTCAACAACTTGGCATGCAATTAATTGTAGCTTGTCATGCTTCCCAGCTCCAGCTCCTGCTCCAGTTCCAGCAACTGTAATGGACGGATGGATGGGTGGATGGATGGTTGGATGAATAGCGAGATGTATGACTGACTGGAATGGTGTCGAAGACACATGAGTTGTGTGTAATTAGAGCAGTGCAGTGGGCGAGTGCCGAGTGCCAGGAGGCCAGGAGTAGCTGCAGACAGCTAACCTTATTAGAAATGCAAATTATGTAGGCTTTCAAAAGTTGAGATGAAGTTGGCACTGCAATTTAAAAGCATTCATTAATTGTATTAGAGAATTAGTATATATAAAAACCAAACCCCAGCTAAAGTTTAATTATTTCTTTAGAAACTCTATGCTCATTACACTTAGGGCTCATCGAATTACTTTTGTACTTGTACTTTCATTAGGAAACCAAAGCAGACATTTTTAAGTCTGTGTATGCCCCATTTACCCCATTCCAATATCGTTTGGCCATATCACTTACAGCGCAAAACAAAGCGCCCCAGTGACACTTCCCAAGAATTGCTAACCCAAAAGCCGAAAGCAAACGCTGTGTAATGCTACTGTCGCCAGTCTGATGATGTTGTCCCCCCGTTCCCCCGGCTGCCCGATCCCTGCCCTCCACCTGGTGTTCCACATACAAGAAAGAAAAAACAACAACTAAAACCGATTTCATTGTTTGCATGCAACGTTGACGAGGCAGAAAGAAATGTCAACAAAGAGGGGAAGAAAAAAACCTGAGACTGGGACTCGAATTGGAACTGATTGACACCAAGATGCACAGCAAACGGGGCAAAGTTATTGTACAAGGTAACACTCGAAAATTAATGCGCTTATCAGTGAAAATCGATCGGGACAGCGTCTGCTACAATGAATGCAGGTGATTGTTGCTTGTATGTGGAAATAATTAACATGTACTTTCGATTTCGTGACTTGAGTAAGAAAGAAAACGCAGCCCGTGGAAAAGTGAAACGAAATGGAAATGGAAATGGAGGCACAACTACTCCATCCAAGCACCCGCTATCAATAACATTTGTAATGTCAATAATGACAAGAGCGACAAGGCGTCGGGCAGTTTTTCGAAATTGAAAGTTAACGCCTGATGGATTTTGATGAATTACCCAACCAGCAAGCCAAGTCCAAGCACCTTGCATATCATTTTACGGTACCGCAGCGATAAGAACGCTGCGATAAGCCAGCCAGTCTGGCAGTCTGCCAGTCTGCTCGATTTCCCAATGCTGGTATCAATCATAAAATGCATTTATTGATGGCACACAGTCACAATGTTTCTTTCTACGGGGGGACATCCAAAGATGTCAATTGAGGTCGTCAGTCAGTGGGTCTGTCGTTGGGGCTAGGCGCCAAGTGCGAAAGCGAAATTAGGGTTAATTGAGACAGTTTCCACAGCGATATGACCAGAAACTAGTTAAACTTTGATTGCACAATAAGATTTAAACGGGCCACACGAGTTGATCTCAGTTCGAAACTCGTTTCGCTCGCTAAAGTTCAATGACTAGCAAAATACACACGTGGTCTTAACTCATAATTAGCCGACAAGCTGGGGGAAAAATTGCTGAAAATAGAGAGATAAGGTGAGATCAGTTAATGATGCGAAAAACCAGTTGCATTTCTTCGCTGTAAACAAAAGTCTAATCGATGCATAGTTAATAGGATAATGTCTAAATAATCCGCTTATCGCCAGATTTATAGCACGACTGCTGTTAACATTTGTAATTAATCGTGTAGCCATTTGCATAGCTCTGAGCCAGGCTTATAATATGAAAATGAATTGTTATTCCAGCATTTCCTCATTTCTTAGGCGTGCTTGTCAGTTATTAATGATCAGTTTCTAATCAATTCAAATGGCTACCGCCTATGTATGTAAATGTCAACGATTCTTCCATAATTGATATATGTATAGATCTCCTGCTCAGTTCTTTCTATAGAACTTTTTGCATATTCAATTAAAGCGTCGTCGATATATTGAATTAATCTCTGATCTCCAATTGAACTTATTGTTATTAACAAACAAATGATTGCGTATTTAGTACTCGCTATTGTCGGATTTATCTTTTGCTTCTAGTATTGAATAGTTAAGTAATATAGCATAGTTAATAAGTTTAAGCTAAAGATAACTATATAGATTAGCATTTGTTTCCAGTAACAGTAATGTGTTAACTGCTTTAGTTGAGATTAAGTTCAATATCAGTTAATTATATTGTACAATAGATAAGTAGCTGATAAGTCTCAGGCCAAACTTGATCTACGCAGTGCTCAATGTAGCATTGCGACATTTTCACCTATGCCACAAAACGATTACACAAATTACCCAAGCAATCAAAGTCTCAACTCTTTTATTTCAAGAACTCCGCCCCCAACAATAAGCTTAGCTGCACCTATAAAACAACAACAACGACAGTGAAATCCAAGAACAGCCATATAAGGCCACTTAGCTGACTAGAATGTCGAAAAACTGTATGCTTGAGTGCTAATAATGTTCAATGAATTCTTGTATTGAGGAACCTTTGAAGCGATAAACCAACAAAATTGTTCAAAACTATGACAGACGTAGACGACAATAAAATGAAATAACATCATAAGTACTATAGACAGATACAGATATATAGATACAGACTGACTATATGGGCCCTAGGAGTAAGCTGGCCAAGCGCAACGAACTTGAAGCTAACGCTACCCAAGATTACCTGAGACGACGGGCAAAACCATAAACAAATAAGGAAAAAAAAACATTCAATCCGACCGACGACGTTCTTGCATGTGTGTGTGTGTGTGTGTGTGTGTGTGTATCTGTGTGTGTTTGTATCTGGGTTTGTATACATACAATATGACATTACTGCTGCGGTTCATTGACATTGAATGGGTTGTCTGTTGGGGGAGTTGCTTAGCTTAGAAGTTGGGGTTTCTGTTACTGTTTCTGTGCCTCTGTCTCTGTTGTTATTTTGCGCAACTGCGTTTTTAATTGTGCATGCAATGAAAGCGGCACTCGAAATGCACTTGTTAGATAGCAGCAGAGACACACAGTGGGCATCTGCATGAGGCAGCAAAACATAATGGGAACCTAGGACTGTAGTCGCAGGACCAAGACGAGGCTACTTGCTGTTTGCCAGTGCCTCGAGTGCGGCATGCTCACGCGTAATTCCAACGAATCCAAAGGGCAAAGACAATGCAGAGAGACTGACAGAGAGAGGCAACCAGAGGGGGCATGCGGCATGCGGCATGCGGCATGCGGCATGGTCCTACGCGGAACCTTGAGGGTTGCATGACCTATATCACAGATTAGAGGCAGCAGCACGACTTCGAAGACGCTGACGACAACTTTTTCCCAGGGCATCTCACGGCACGTCTCGGTCCATATGACAAATGTTTCACATCAGTGCGTTCCGACTGCTGCAATTACCTGCCTATGCAGTTTGCTGCTATTATTGTTGTTCCTTAGATGCCTCCCGGCGTCACAGCTCAGTTGGTCGTCCGTTGCGTCTAACTGAGCTTCAAAAAAAGAACACAAGAGGAAGACGAAGACGAAGAACTGCGCCCCTGGGCTGAGCTCGGAGCTGTGCTTCGATTGCCTGACTGGCCGGGGTCAGGGAACAAGTGCTTCCAGTTGCCCGTTGCCTGGCAGGACGTCGCTAGGGCAATCGGCCTCTCTGGCTGTGACTCTGGCGCACCGTCCGCCACAGGAGTCATTGCGATGCTGTGCCAAGTGTTCCCAAGATCCAGTTTTTCCCAGATTTACTCTCCTTTTCTTCAGACTGATGCAGCTGATTACTCAATTAGAGTGTGAGAAATGCATTGGGTGCATGTAATTATGCGGAAATTGAAAATAGATTTTCACATGTGCGAAAGTGTTCAAATGACGACTCAATACTGATCGAGCGGAAGTATCCGTTATCCATTATAAAGAAATCACATATGCTAAGTGAAGAGGAAGTCCTGCTGAGCTCCTAAGTACTGTGCAGCTGTGAAACTGTAATGGAACTTAATGTATGTAAAGGTCTTTCAATAAAAAACACAAGAAATAAAATCAAGAAGTAGTCAAGAAAAACGATAATAAAGTTAAATGCTAATCGAGTCTTGTGTCTGAGATATCGGTTTTCTACGAATAATATAATATTCTTAGGCTAATTTGAAGCATACACAACAAATACTCACCAAGATCAGCAGAACTTATGCTTAATTTGTTGTATTCAAAGCAATTAATTGATCTCAACCGTTTAAGGAAAGAAAACTCGTAATACATAAATAAATAAATTAAATACATATTTAGTCTGGGTACTGTGGGAATATCAATTGAGCAAAATATAATAACAGTCTTTAAAAAAAAGGTATGTTACTACGATTTCCCGATTATTTTAAATATGCACAAATTGTCAATGTAGTTATATTGTAATCAAGACTTTGCTTAATGTTTGCATATTAGCACAAAGCGAAACGAAACGATCGATTAATTGCCAGTTTCCAAACAACTCGTCAGCTTTACAATCTACATAAATGTATATATAATTGCAGCTGCATTCTTGAGATAACTGGAAAGGTAGCTTTCAAGGGAAAACTGAATTAGAGTAGAATGCAAGTAGAATGGATCCACAATGTGTCTTTATAGGGTCAATTCAATTCACACAATCAATTGAGCAGAGAGCTTAGGAATGAAATACGTTGTTCAAGATCAAATTTAAGCCGATTTATGAATGTCGGAAGCGTTTGACAAGCCTGCAGCCAATACAAATCACTACACAGGGGGAAAAACAAAAAAAAATATCTAAAAAATTAATAAACTATGTTAAATCTTGGATCGTTTGCTGCATTATGCAAAGCAGCGCATCGACTTGGAATTGGAATTGGACTTGGACCCCATAGTCAGTGAAAAATTAAGCGGCTTTATCAGTGCCATCACCCGCATGGCAAAGGCAAAGGCAAAGGCATCGTATTCAGTTTCGAACTGGCCGTGGACTCATTAATTTTTGTGGGGCTCAGCACAGTAGTCGGCATTGAATACAAAGCCAGAATGCAGAATGCCTAAATGGCTCATTAGGGTCTTAAATTAAAGCTACTTGGGACCGCGCGCAAACGCAACTCGGTCAACTAGGCCCCAAAGGGTCAGCGCGAAGCCAAAAGAAAGCGGCAGAAGACAGCGCCACAAAGACACGTCTTACCACCAGCTTCTGGGCAGGGCAGAGGGAACGGGAACCAGAACCAGAACGAGAACTTGCCTCACCTAATTAGATGGCCATTGTCTTACTGTGTGTGACAGTTGAGCAGAAATTATTGCAAAAGGTCTAGGAACAAACAGCAATCGCAGTACCTGGCAAAGGTCTGGGCCCATATGGTTAACCGCAAATGCCAGCATTAAATGAGCTGAACGAGGAAAAAACGTCATCAACTGTGACAGAAGATGCAACCCAACAAGATTTGCTAATCTGCCCCTCGTAATAGACAATCGTCTGGGCCCAGAGCCGGGCCAAAGTGCCTCATCATCATCCTCGTTGCTTGGGCTGATTCATTTCGCAAGATTAGCTGATCATGATAAGAATGTTCTTTTGTAAAGTCGATGAGCTCATCATTATCAACAGACGCTAGCAACCCTTTATAAATTGCAGAGGAATTTATCATAGACGAACCTCGTTGAAAAGCAATTTCGATACTCCTTGTCTGTCTATGAGAAACAGATCTTATCCGGCTTTGTTGTGAGTGTGTTTCCAATGTGATTTCTTATCGGGGCAACCTAATGAAAAATGGCAACTGGATGTCTCTTAATAGCCAATGATCACTGTTGATTTATGGTCATATTTATTATGGAAATATCTTCGTTTAAAGATGGTTATGTGATTATCTTTGGATGCAAGATCTCTCGCATTCACTTGTCCCCTTTTCCACACATTAAAGCCTTATAATTACCAAATCCATCAAAGCCAAACTGAGCAACTCTTGCATTCTGTGTGCAAGATCTGTACCCATTCTCCATGTCTCCTTCTACCTGACGCCAACAGCAAACTCATCTTCCACCAGGTGAATGCATAAAGATTCCGCTGTGCGCCCACAAATTGCTGCTCGGTCCCGAAATAAGATATCTGCACGTAGCTGTAATTTAAAACCCCACCAAAAAAAGAACAGAAAAATTACAAAAAACAAAACGAGAAATGGTCTCAGGCCCCGAAAGAGCGACACAAACCTACAAACACACACACACACACAGAGAGATAAACACACGCGCATTATCCTACAAGCAATAATTTCTTTTCTCAGCCAAACGGGCCAGACAATACAAATGTAGAGATATGTCATTTGCCAGGCAAAACGAAACGAAACGAAACGAAATCGAAGAACCACCGAACAGCGCAGACCTGAAATGAAGATCGATGCTCCATAACAGTACGACTGGGACAAGAAGAACTGGAACTGGAACTGGGCAGGCAGTCGGAGCAACATGTGCGCCGCTTTGTAACGCCAATTATGGGCCCATAATTTGAAGGCATTGTCTGGCGCACAAAAGACGAACTGAGCGAGCATTACACGAAACACGAAGATCGCACACACACACATGCGCACAGTGATGCGTAGTCAAGCGACAAATAAGCAAAAGCCGCTCGCTGAGCGCGCTGAGCACATTTGAGCGCATCTTGCGCCAGGTCATGGTGTAATTACTAAAGGTGGAGTAAACTATTTTACGAGCTGCCACGCCAATTTCACGAAGCTGTCGTTGCTTCGTTTTTTTTTACGAGCGAGCTGCCAGCAGTTGCCAGCTGTTTGGTATGCTTGTGTATGTGTGTATATGTGCTTATGAATGCGTGCATTAACGCTTGTAGAACACATACAAGCACAAATACATTCACGCATACAATCAAACATTTCTGAAAACAAAAAAAATTCATCCGCATGTCGACCTGCTTCAACGACGTTCAGGAAACGACTGGCAAGCTAGGCAGCTGAATAGATTCACCACACAGTAGTTTACTCCACCTTTAGTAATTACACCATGCGCCAGGTAGCGCGCGCACTCTCCCACCCTCGCTCACACGACCTCTCTCTCTTTCGTTCGTTCGCTTACGCTCTTGAGTGGAGTTTGCAGCGCGCTTGCGACGATCGAGCCGAGCTGCCTTCGGCGGCGCTGCTAATCAGTTTGTTTGCAGACGTAGCCACCGCCGGACGTGTGTGCAGTGCCGAGAGCATAACATAAAGTAACCAATATATATAAAGAGCGAAACGCTGTTGTTATACAGTGAAAGTGTGCCGCAGCAAAAGATACTCGGACTCGTGTAATTGCAGAACGAACTACTAAGGCATATATAAAGCGAAAATGGAGGGCCTGCCACGCGCATTAAACTACGAACTGTCGCATGATTTGCATTTCGATCAATTCGGCGGCGCAGCTCAGCAAATCTTGGAGAACGAGAACAAGAACATTGGCCACATTGGCGCAGCGGAAGCCTCAACGCCCACGATCAGCACTCTGGACGCACTGGCCAACAGTGACTTTCTGCAGAAGATTGGCGCAACGATCTTCAACTCGATACAACTGAAGCATCACAAGCTAAACGAGGCGACTGCCCAGAATTCCAGTGAAGTGAGCATGGATTTCGATTTCAGCGCCAATCGTGTGGTGCTGGACAGCAGCAGTGTGGATCAGCTGCAGCAGCAGCTGGAGTACGACAAGTTCATGAACGAGGTGTGGATCGGCATTGTGTTCACCCTAATCCTCATCTCGATGGTATTCTGCATATGCTCGTGCTTCCTCTACCATCAGTTTCGCACCTGGAAACGCAACTGTAAGTAAACTTAATGATCGCAAGCTATATATATATATATACTATATATTAGTCTCGATTGGGTCTTATCACATAGTTCAGCTGAGGCTTTTTTTCTATGCTTTTCGTTGGCATTTCTGATTAGCGTTTCGGGGTCTACGTGCTAAAATGTGAAGCAATACTTCTGCCAGAGCTGCCCCTCAGGTGGCACTATGAATGAATCAGAGAATCTGAGAAATGGCATTAATATGCCGAACTAATCATGAATGGGAATTATCTCCAAGCTTATCGAGGCTAAAACATTTCCAGTGATTAGCTGCACAATCTAATTGCTGGTAAACTAGTTGAAGCAATTACAGCACTGATTCTAATGACAATTGAACTTAGTCCTTACTTAATGGCTGCAAAAAGCAGTGGAATGTCAAAAGCTCTGAGTAAACAGTAAATCCAAATAGACTTTGATTGTGTTTATAGCCATCATAATAGTCAGTTTCTTAAGCCATTCGGAGTGCTCTTCAAAAACGTTTACGTGTTCTAGTTTTTTTGTGTTCGTTTCGACCTTCAAAAGAATTAGCACAGAACCATTGCCTTGGTTTCTTTTTTCCTGCTATTTCGCTGGTGTAAGCAGAAAGTGAATAAAAATAAACGAATTAAAAGCATTTTGTTAGCGGCAATTAGCAACAACAAATAAAATGCACACAAATTTACAGCTAAACAATTAAATGCGAGCATTAAAGAAACTTTCCAGTAAATAAACAAATAGGTATGCAAATATATTTAGGTCATTCCTTAAAGCGATTGCATTCAGTTAACTAATCAACAAGTTTTCTCTCTTTTTTGCAGATCATAACAATGCCAATAGCTCATCGCAGTGCACTATTGTTGATATTGAGGCACTGAAACTGCATCCGAATTCGGAGGATCCGGTGCCGGAATACACATTGGTCTCCGGCCTGCCCAGCTATGAGGCTGCCTTGGAGTTGTTGCACAAAACACCGCAATCGTCGTGCTTGATTGTCTATCCCAGCGTGTTTAATGTATTCAATAAGCACGAAACAGCAACAGCAGCAGCAGCAGCAGCAGCAGCAGCATTACCAACAGCAACATCTACAGCCATATCCACAAGCACATCCACATCCACAGCAATAGCAGATGCAGTAGAAGCGGCGACACAAACGTTGTCGTTGTGTGAGGCAACAACTCCCCTGTTGCCAGCAACAACAACTATAACTACAACAGCAACAACAGCAACAACAGCAGCAATATCCACACCCACATGCGAAATGATTAAGTCCAATTTAGTGCCCAGCTATGCGGAGGTATTTGGCTTTAAGACCATCGACGAGAAGAAGAAATCTTCGAGATGCCAGAGCCAAAGCCAAAATCAGACGAAAGGCCAAGGCAATAAATGCTGAAATAGTAGTAGTAGTAGTAGTAGTAGATGTAATAGTAGTAGCTCTCAAGGGACTGAGATGTGAACTAACCAAATGTGCTCTGTGATAATTGCTGCTGTTGGGCTGCATAGTTCCATTAACGAAACGATATGATGATGATATGATATGATATGATATGTACTTAGCTTGAACTAAGCGCTGTGATTATATATATGTACTATATATATATATACATACATAAAAGACAACTCGCAAGAAATGATATATACCTACCTGTACTTATAAATACTTAAACGCTCGATTAAGTTTTGATTCGTTCAGCTTATTGCTTTATTGTTATTAGCTTCTAAGTAGACAACAATGTAATAAATTAAAAACAAAACACAAAACCTATTATGCCTGCATAGTTTCTGTATACTTTAGCCATGAACTAGCTGCTGCTATCAGTGCGGTGTTTTTTTTTATTATTTTGCTATCAATCAGTGAGGCATTCAGCTTGACTCGGTGTCGTTGCAACTGATTTGATTGACACGAACAGCAGCAGCTGACGCCTCAATCGAATCCCTGTTCCCTGTTCCAGTCGCTGTCTCTGTCTCAGTCTCAGTCTCCTTATCACTCCTATTGTATGGCCTCAAGGGCTTTCCCAGCATTCTTCTTTGTCAAAGCTTTATAAATAGCGACAGCCTGAGCTCAACCGATGCCAGACTATATTGAGAGACCAGTTGCAGCAGCTAGACAAATAGACAGACAGACAGACGGACAGACAGACAGACAGCTGGAGACAGTCTGACTTTGACATTGAGCTAAAGTACGTGCCACGTGATAAGCTGCATTTAAAAGCGAGCTAGTTTACCGAACAGTTACAATATAGTACTACTATTGCAATAGTATGCAATTTTTCTAGTCATTTGTATTGATAAGCTCAGTGAGCTCAGCTCAGTCCAGCTATGCAAATCTGTTTGTGCTCCGCTTAACTTAACTTAACTTAACTTATCCTAACTTGACATAAATAATGATGCTCAAGTTTTCGAGTAAATACAAATGGCAAAAGGCAGTCACAGGGCGTACAACGTGTAGTAAAGTGCAAAACAATGTTTGCATATCCATTAAATGTATTTTATTTACTTTAAAGTGGTGTGAATATCTATATATACAACGAATTAGTTGTTGTTAAATGTATGATTTGGTTTTTTGTGACTAATAGAGTGTTATTAGCGCATTTAAAGTGTATTCTTCAGTAATAATATCACTACTAGTGGCATATCTTTATAAAGAATCGCATTGCCAATGTCAGCATTAGTAAGCAAAGTGCATTCGATTGCAGTTTGAATTTATCTATTTGTCTGTCTGTTTGTCTGTCTGTTGTTATTTTTAGATGCCCAATTGCAATTTGCACGCTTATCTTTGCAATCCGTTTCGCAATTATTATTTGTGCAATAACAAATCGCTAACAAACTCGCAAGCCATTTGTTTTTCAAAAGCGTCGCCATCGAAACTTATGGGGCAGGTCAGGTGAGTGCGCTAAAGGCAAATACAATTCCATAACTATATATACACACACTGCATGTGCATAATAAATATTATTTATTTTACAATCCCAACATTCATCATATAGTGCTATAGTGCTACGAAACCTGGCTCTGGAAACGAGTGCACCATCAGTATCCAGAATGGGAGGGGATTCACTTGATATGCATGCGCGAAAAAAGGTGCCAAGTGCAATTTGCATATAGTTGTGCGCTGTCCAGTCGTGCAAATGAAATATTTTAATTGTAATTGCAATTTATGACAGCCGCAAGTTGATTTGACACTTTATGATATTTTCAATGCATTCTAAGTGGCCGCCCCTAAGTTCATAAATCATAGCTGCCTCACAAATGACGCATCGCATTAGCGCACTGCTTTCAAATAGCAATTTGGAGAACTATTTTCTGCTATTGCCAAAAGCAAAGAAAACTTGTTGTGTGTGCAAATTGTTTCATTACCCGCGACATCCAAAAGCAAACAAACAACGCAAAAGCATTCCAAAAAGCGTTGCGCATGCGCGTGCCAATCAAAGCGTGCTCGGATTGAGTTGGATTGGATTGGATTGGATTGGATTGACCATCCCACCTCCAGCCATAGTTAATCCACTCACGTAGCTTCAATTGACGTCCCAAATACAAATACTGATGTTGTTTCCCGTACTAACATCAACAACAACATTCTCTGCTAACTTGCAGTACTTGCCTATATAGTAATTGAGCCGATGAACTTGTAATGTTAGGTGCTCCCATTTTTGTTATTACAATAATATTATTATTCAAACTCAATCGGTTAAAGATATAATATATATAAAAATATATAAATACCAAGTAATCCTTCACTACGCATTACATTTGATCAAAGTTTTAGTTTTTCAACAATTTATGTATTTATTTACCAACTACTAATCACATTTGATGCATTAAGAAATATATTTTATAATTTTGCATTATATTTTATATATATTATATGTCTGTATTTAAATTATTAATGTATAGAGCATTTATATATGTATATAGTATATGCATATGTTAAGTTATCTACTATTCGATTTTATTATTAATAAGAATCTTGCTAAAGCGACTCTAAATAAAAGCCGGCCATCTAATTTGTAAGTATTTCTCTTGAGGCTCTTGAGGCCATTAATCAATAGAAGAATATGTGAAGTGCGTACTTGAATTTGTTGCTAATGAGTTTATTGTTTATGCAAACTAATTGCTCAGCTAATGGCTCGAAACGTAATAGTTTATATAAGAGTTGCCATGGTTACACACAAACATACATATATTAACACCTTAGTCACGCTTTGAGGCTGACTGTGAAATCGATGCGTATATCATAATATCATCTCCTCTTAAGGGTTCTCATTTGCATTTGATATGATACGCAGCCACACACCTCAGAGTTTATTGCAAAACGCAACAAAACATGTGTTTTGTCCGGGCATCATATCAAAATATTATGCAACATAAACAACATAATTAGCTTACAATTCAAATAAAATGAACAAATCCGTATCCAAATGCAGATGCAGATGCAGATGCAGAGCTGATGAGAAGGCGAAAGAAAGCGCAACCAAAGGGCAAACAATTTATTAAAAAGCCATACACGAGATGCAGATGCAGATGCAGATGGGGAGAAAGTTGTTGCCCTGTGGAGTCTTAATGAAACGAACAATTTATTAATAAAATGCACATTAGCCCACGGTTTAGGCCAACAACTCAAAGCTGGGCCCAAGACCTACCTACGGCAGCGGAATTTAGTTGAATGAATTTTCAATTAAGCGCCAAATTCGTGTATCCAAAGCTCTCCGGAATAGCTGCTCTCTGGAGTAGTAGCTTCAGACGCCCCGCCGCCGACATTTGAAAGTGAAAACCGGTTGGACGACGAATCTGAGTCCGAGTTCGAATCCGACGACGTCATACGCAACATTTGACCCACTTTTTTGTAGGTGGCGCAAAAAAATTGGCAAGCCAGTTTTTCAAACTGTTCGCATTAGTTGCCAGAAACGGACACATAAATAAAAATACTACATACATACAGCATATGCACATATATATATATATACATTTTTTTATTGGGTCAATATGGTCAGTAAAGAAATATATATACGGCGAGTAAATACAATTGTAAATATATTTAATAAATATTTAATAAAATGAGGCAACTCGTTGCAAAAGTGGCGCAATAAATATAAGTATTATTCTTTGACAAGGCCCAAGCCTCAATGAAATATTAAACACAACTTTATGGAATAATTAAATAACTTAAAGGCTATATTAATAATAATATAGTTAAAGGCTTGCAAGTCTGTGTAAAAGTATAAATATGTCGAAAGAAAAATTGTGCAAAATTTATAGCTGTTTTCTCAGACAAGGGCCGCGGCTTAATAAAGAAATCAAACATAATTATATTATTTTAATCTTAAATGAAATATTTTCACATTCCAGAGAATTTACACATTTTATTTGAGTCTATATTCAGAAGTCTTTGTCGTGTGTCAAGTAACTAAGCTATTTAAACATTTCTATTTGCATTCGCATTAAAAGTCACACTGCCTCAAAATGTGTGCGGCTCGTGTCAGGTTTTGTTTTCGTTTTTGTCTTTTATGAGCCGACTTGCGTTAATTGCGATTAAATATTCAGCTTTGAAATATTAATCTCTTCCCATTCGACTTGAGCAAACATTTTCAGAACACACGCGTCTGCTGATTTTACATGGCTTCTATTTAACTAGCTCGCTATTTATGGCCTCAAAAAAGCGAATGAAAGGTTTTTGGCCAAAAGCAGATACAGAAATAGAAACACCAACACAAGCATGAAATAAAAGCCATCCGCTATAAAGATTTTTGTTTGCCATTGGATTTGTTTGCCTCTGTAATATTTCAAGGCGGATACGGCGCTCGAATAAATATTTGAAATGAATATTTATGGTAGTAAAAGCTTTAGAGCATTTCTAAGAACTAAGAAAATGCAATTGGGTATAAGCAAAAGCTGCTCAATGCATAAGTAACTAATAAAACCATCAGAGTGCTCACGTCTTTTTAAACAAATGATGTTTTTATTGAGTAACAAATTACCATAAATAACAATTGCCATCAATTTTGAATTAGTGCTTTTATTTCTCTGACAATATTATTTTCTTAGTAATTTACTATTGAAAAAAAACTTTTACAAAACCGCAAGTGCATAAAAAATGCACATAACAAATTATAAATATTTTATGGGCTTTTTAGTACCAAAAGCTTTCAGCTCGAGAACTTTGGCATAATCTTGAGTTCGTGTTCATTGCAGCTGGCAAAAGCTCAGAAGATCACAAAGCCAAGAAAATGCAAAATATCTTTGCATATTGGGTCAAGTTTGACATGTTAATAATTGCAAAACAAAATACGCTCAACTATTGAATCGCACATCGAATACTTACAAATGTGCGAAAAGCAACTTAGTATGGCAAACTTAGGCAAATAAAAATAGTGTCACTTGGGCAGTTTTAGAAAACTGATTTGTTTTAGTCAGCAAATCAAATGAGATACAGCCTGCAGCAAAATAAAAGTTCTGAGAAACCAAGCAACAACAAAAAAAGGAATAAAAATGTAAATAAAAGTTAAAGTTATGGGCATGCAGCAAAGATGTAAAAGTGAACCCAACTCATAAAAAATAGAGCTATTGAGAGATGGAGTTGGAGTCGGAGAGGGAGAGGGAGGATTACTGCTACACTAACAGTCGCTATCTGGGCGCTTGCATCAGCAGACATCAAAGCGCAGCAGTTGGATAAGAGACGAAAGGGTTTTCGGCTGCTGGGAGCAGTTACAGCAGCAACAGATTCAGATACAGATGCAGCTACAGCTTCAGCTTCAGCTACAGTTACAGATAGAGATACATTCACATATAAAGTAGGTTGCTTGCAGGTTTGTTTTGCTGATAAGCTTCGCGTCACAAGATTAACGTGTTGCTCGCTCCCTCTCACACACACACACTCCATCTCCCTCTCTCTCTCTGTTGCTGTTGGGTTTTTCTCTTCTGCGTATTTTGCTGTGTTTTAATTTTATGGCCCAAAGATTTTATTTTGTAACTTAATGTTTGTTTAGCTTGGCTTGAATTGGATTGGCTTGGCTTGCATTGGATTGGATTAGTTTGGTTCGCAGCAGCAGGTTGTTGCCTTTGTTCGTAGACAGTTTTCAAGAGAAATACCCTAAAGATGCTGCGAGTAGTTGGAGTCTGGGCAGGGATTTGCATTTTATGGCCACAATCTGGTAAGTCTTTAATTGTGGCTATTTGTAGTGCTTAAGCGGTTTGTGTGTGTTTGTTGCCACAATATTGGCTTAAAGTAATCAAAAATGAAAATAAACATGATGTGAACATAAACGTAAGGATTATCTAAAAAAACTACTATATACTTTCAGTTTTATTCAAAGCTCATGAATCAAATTCACTCAATTGAATTAACACTTGAGCAAATCTTTTGATTGACTTTTACAAGGCCATAGAAGTTGTGAAATAAAATACCTAGCTGGGAAATTCAAAAGCAAACCCCTAACAAGATAAAAACAATATTTACTCAGAGTTATTATGGGCTATCATAAAAAAGACGTACACATGACAAAGTTCAATGCACCTTGAGCAAAATACAACAATTGTATTAACATATAAAAACTAGAATTAAGGAAACAGCTCAGCCATAAAGGGAAGCCGGTTTGTCAACTTCCGTAAGAATCAACTGCACGCTCCACTGAGAACTGAGAGCATTACCTAACCTACCAACTGGGAACTGGAAACTGGGAACTGGGAAAAGAAACGAACTCATCGACTGATAGCTCGCATTGAAACATCTATCTGAATGTGTCAGACTTGTGCTATGTAAAGTCTGATTAATTTCTTATCGTAAACTCTGCTGCGCTGTGATGGCTGCCATAAATCAGAGCGCCCATTTAGTATAGTTGGCAGCAATGAGTCCGCATAGACGTCGCTTCCATGTGCTCTACCTGTGCGTAATACTCCTGCTTGTGGTCCAGCTCTATTGGAGCACCCAGGCGAAAGTGAAGACCCCGCCAGTGGGGAGGATGGGCAAGAGTGGAGCCAGAGCAACAGCTGGCCTGGTCACAGATCCACTGTTCGATAGTGTACGAGTCCTGTGCCTCGTGACCTACAAATACTGGTACACCGATGCGGCCAGGTATGTGAAGCGCACCTGGGGCCGGCATTGCAATGTCCTGCTGCTGGTTAGCGGCCAGTCGGATCCGGAGCTGGAGCCCTATGTGCCGAGGATCAATGCGTCGGACAATTGGGCGCTGGTGCGCCAGGGGCTTATCTATGCGTACGACTACTATCAGAACGAGGTCGATTGGTTTCTGCGCATCGAGGACTGGAGGTAGGAGTAGCTCGTTAAAGTCCATAACTTAATTTGAATTGTGGCCTCCATAAATTGCCGGCTCACTCTTTGTCATCGTTTTTATCGCATGCATATTGTTATGACACTCAAAACATTCGTTTTACTTCTTTATGTATGCTGCTGTACTGTGACTCCGCTTCCCCTTCCCCCTCCACTTCCCCTTCCACTTGCATTTGACTTTCCATTGATAAAGCTATCAGCCTCTGGCAATGGGTTTATGTGACACTACGCTTCGGTTCCGTTCCGTTCAGTTCAGTTCAGTTCGGTTCGGTTCTGCTCTGTTCCGTTCAGTATCATTCTTTTCATTCTTCTCTTGTTTTCTTTTGCTTCCTTTCCTGCTTTGTGGTTTGGCTCACACAACGTTTCCTTTATCAACTGCACCACGGCAGCTAGGAAGTATCTTTACGGAGCACTTTTATCTGACTCTGCCTTTTGTCGTCATCGTCAAACAACAACAACAACAACTACAACTATAACAACAACAACTACAACTATGCGCTTAGCTGATTGCACTCCGGGGAGTTTTTCATTCATAATTGGTACAAATTTTGTTGGCTCTTTGAAATGCAAACAGCATTTTCTCAGGGCCAAGTCGAAGATAGTCAAATGAAATTTGTGGCATAGTCTCGAGTTTATGTTGATTAACGCACTTTGAAAATAGCCCAGCAATTGCTTTAAATTTAATTCCTCTCATATTTCAGTCTTGCTTGCAATGTAAATATTAACAACTACATATGTATGCACAATATTTAATCATTCGCAAACGACCATTCAATAATTAAATAATGAGCAGCTGAAAAAGTGCAAAATTAAATTCGATTAAAAGCAATTTTAATATATATATTGAAGCCATTTTGGCAGAGTGAACTCAATGGTGACCCAAATACCAGAGATTATTTATTAAATTCACAAACGGGCTTATCAAAATTTGATTGTGTATTGCGCATTTCATGATTAACCATTTAATTTTCCTATAATAAATATGTTTATTTTGCAAAAATTAATAGAACAATATTAGGATTTGTGTTTATGTCTAATCTATTTAAAAACTATTTCTTCTATATAATAAAATAAAAGTCAAAAGTTTAATTTTAATGTACTACATCACACTTTGCGCTTATCTCTGACATTTTTATGATGATTATTTTCTTTTTTTTTGCTGTCGGGAGAAAAGTTAGTGTTAAGGGGTCAATTAAATCTTAGTGCGCTGTCGATGGAAGTTTCATTTAATTTATGCCGACATACATAATTGGAAATTTATTACAAGTGATGTCAACACCAGCGACTGAGAGGAGAAGAGACAGAAATGAATATGAAATATCGGAGCATTTAAGTCGGATTTAATGGGCCTTCAAATGAGGCAACTTGTCTGCCATCGACTAGTAATTAAAACGTTTGCATTTTTTATAAACGAAGAGCTTATTTTTAAGATTTAAGCGGGCCCTCGGTTTGGGTTTGGGGCAAGGCTCTGAAAAACGCTTTGCGAATTTCATTGGAGAAGAGCAAATACTCCAAACACAAAAATCAGCCACGAACCTGTTTTTTTTTTTAGATGACGGCAGAAGAAAAAAACACCATCTAGCTTATAGCACCTCACCTTATCGGCATTATCTACAATTATTTTGGCCGTTTGTTTGGCAAATAAATCAACAAACTCACACACACACACACTTTAAACTGACCTGTGTGTATAGAATTTGTTTATGTATAAGAGTGTGGTTTGCTTTTTGTTTTGTTTTTCTTTTTCATATTATTATATGTAGTTTTTTGTTGTTTAGTTTGTTTACTGCGCACATTTGCGGCTTGAACTTGGCATTGTTTGCATTGGGTCGCCATTCATTGAGAAACGGATATTCGGATCTTCACTTGCCGAATGCTGTTGACACGCTTTTCAAATAGCAATTGTTTGCCTATCGTTCCTTCTATGATTATTTAAATTTTTGTATATATGTACGTGGTTTGCCTATGGTTTTCTTGTATACACAACAGATCAGCGTTTCTTCTGATTGGCAGAATCCAGAATTTTGCTGTTAGTTCTAGTGAAACAAATTGAAATATATTAAGTAAAATTTGAATGATCTAATGACTTTGACTACATTACTATAAATTGTTAATAACCATTACTTATGTCTTAACAAATGATAGCCTCTGGACATATTTCTTTCCATTTGCATCTACAGTTTTGTTGCCGTGGAAAATCTACGCTACATGTTACAGAATCGCTCGACTACTGAACCCATTTATCTTGGCTATGAGCTCAAATATCCAGGCACAAACAAAGTAAGTCATATGAGCATAAAACTTAACTACAGTATTGATCAATCTCAAGTTGATAGTCCTTCAACTATTGGAAAAGCGGCTATGTGCTGAGCAGAGAGGCCCTGAGACGCTTTTCCGAAGAGGCCAGAAAACCAAATACACCACTTTGTGCAAAAACACTGGACTACAAGGAGGATACGGAAATGGGCCGCTGCCTGATGAATGTGGGCGTGACTACGGTCGATACTCGGGATGAGTTCGGACACGAGACTTTTATACCCATCGTAATGTGTGAACTGTTTGTGAAGGGCTACGAGTATCTGCCCTGGCTAAGGAACATGAGCTGGCATCAAACGGATCTGGTAAATATAGTTGATAATCCAATGGAATACTGGATATAGATGTTAATAGATACTTCTCATAGCATACGGTGCCCATCTCAAGACGTGCTATAACACTTAACCTTGCCTATCCGCCCAAAATCTATGATCTATATTATTTTATGTACCATGTACGTGTTTTTGGCCAACCTGTGCGTAATTCCATGTTTCTGCTGCCTTAATAAACGAGAGCAAAAACAAAACTGTCGCAGCTGCCAAAGTATTTCCGTGTTTCAGATGTATCAATTACGTGTAGAGGGCAGGCAGGCGGGCAGCATCCATCTTTGTGCTTACTTCCGTGTAACCCACATATCATCTATCATCTAACTACTTAGGCCAACAGTTTCTCACATAACTCATGCCACATACGGGTCCACAAATCTCAGCCAACTTCAACCCACATCTGCACCCGGATTGAGATACGTGTTCATCAATGAAAAGTATGTCTCCCTGTCCCGTTGTCTGTTTCTCTCTCTCTGTGTCTCCTCGCCAGGTCTCAGTCTCAGTCTCAGTTTTGCTCAGCCTTTTGTCGCAAAATTACTTCCGTTTTCACTGCAGCAACTGCAAAGTGTCATTGTTGCATCATGTCTGACAGTCGCCTCCGGCTCAGCATTCGACTTGGTATTGGAATCCCTTGGCAAAAGGGCGCAAGGCAAATTGTATGCAATATTGCGCTTTTTCTGCTGCTGCTGCTGCTTCCTGCTCCTCACTTTACTTGTGTGTAGGCCTTTTGTTTACCATTCGGTTGGCACTGCCAACCTGTTAGCCAACAATGACAATAGCAACTCATCTGGTAATTTGAGCACGTAAACTGAGACATTAATGCCCCATATGAAGAAATATCGTTTACCTTACTTGTATTTATCTGTTCTCTGTTTCTATTTTTTGTTTTTGACAATTTCATGTGAACTCACATGATGTGTTATATAAGTGTTTGCAGCGAGTGTTTTTGTTATTGCAAAACACCTTTAAATCAAACAATAGCTGACATGTGTTATCTTATATGACAGTTATTATTTGCTGTTGGTTTTTTGTTTTTATATATTTTTGAGGATTTTCTATACATACGTATGCAAATCTGGCAATGTGTTGTTTGCCTGGCATAGAATTGCAGGAATTGAGTGATTGCAAAATAACATATGCGAAGAGCACACAAAAATACAAAACAGCTGAATATTTATGCAGAAAAGCAGATTATATTGCTTTTGATAAAGCACTTTAAGCTTTAAATTTAACTAAAGCGCTTTTCGATGCTGAGAGTTAGAATAAAGTAGTTGCTTTAAATGAGAGAAAATATATTCCAATTCTATGTTTACCTTGTGTATCTACAATGTAACACTATCTTAACCCTTTTACAATCATCACTCACTTACTTGTCTATCCTTTCAACACCTTCACTAGCTGTTTGCTCCTCAGACCATTAACCACATTACCAATTCCGAATTTGAGTTCTCCTCCCCAACTGCATATAGTACTCTCACCTATAGTTTCCATACTGGTCACACCCTTGCAATTCGCCATTCGCTACTGTTTCGCCTTTGTTCGCTTCCGAGCTCCAACTTCCACCTCGCCTTCAAACTGCACTTGTCAATTCTCAATTTCCAATGGCAAACGAAGCGTAACCAAAGTTTTGCATCAGCTTCAGCTTCAGCTACAACTTGAAGTTGTGCGGCACGCAAAGGCATTTTGCCGAAGACATGAAGGCATAGCCAGGTGAGTTAATATTTCTAATTGAAAAAGGCAATTTGTATGCGGCGAGACCGAAAGAGACCTCGACAGACAAAAGCACTCAATATAATTAAATTGTAGCCGGGCAGAGACTACAGAGACTACAGAGACCACAGAACCCATCATCAATGGTACTGATTTCAGTGTCAGTTTTAAAATGCGACGGTTGTTTAGCACGCGACGCTTCTTCCTCAGTGGCAAGAATAAAATTAGCATTTTGAATCCATGCAGCAGCTGCTCGGCCATAATCTGCTCCGGTCTGTACAAGCTGCTGCTGCTCGGACTGCTCTGCCTGCTGGCCACGCTGCTGCTGCGCAAGGATGCAGAGCTGAAGGTGGAGGCGCCTCCAGCTGCGGCACGCATCTTCTGCATCATCTCCACCCAAGACTATCGGCAGGGCACCACAGCTGTACACCTGAAACGCACCTGGTGCAGGCAGTGTGATCGCTTTCTGTTCGTCAGCAACGATGCCCACGAGGAGCTGGAGCCAGCCGTCTTCCTCCATCTGAATGATAAGTGGCAGCAAATGCGAGCGCAATTGGAGTACGTGTACAACTATCACTTTGACGACGGCGATTGGTTTCTCTATGCCAATGATGACAAGTAAGATGAGAGCTCTTCGCCTTTCTACTCTATTTAAATTCAATTTACTCAACAGCTATGTGGTTGTGGAGAATCTGCGCTACATGCTGCAATCCCATAGCCCCGAGCAGCTCATCTACTTTGGCTGCAAACTAAGATCTGTCGATAACCAGGTGCCTATTCAACCCAAAGCTCTATACAGTCACCAGCTAATCACTCCACCTTTAGACTTACATGTACGATCGCTCGGGCATTGTCTTCAGCAGCGCCACTCTGCGGCAATTCGTCCTGGCGGCCATGCCCAATGAGACCATCTGCAGCTCCAGCCCACAGGGCGAGGCAGCAACTGAGCAATTGGGTCGCTGCCTGACCAATGTCAATGTGCTGCCGGGCGATAGTCGAGATCACTCGGGTTATCATACGTTTTTGCCATTCGAAGTTAAGGATCACTTGGGTCGACCTCTCAATAAATCGCTGGAGCAGCACAAGTACTTCCTGGATCGATCCTACTACGATGTGCTGAATGTGAGCTCCTCTGATAAGAGTATAAATATCATATTTACAAATCAAATTCAATTGCAGTTCAATGTGCCCGCCTCAAAGCGCTTCATTTGCGCAAAGATCGAATATATGCCATATGTATACAACTTTTATTATCTGATCTATCAGGTAAGGCAATTTGGAGTGTCCCAAGTGAACGGGGTAACGGGCAACGAAAAGCTACCGAAAGACTCCTACGATGAATTATCGAAAAATGTCATAAGAAATGACTATCAATTTTAAAATTGATCTTTGAGCTGGACCGAAAACTTTGTATTTCTTTTAAGAAGATTTTTATTTAAATGATATATGTATATGCCCATAAAGCAAGCTTAATGGATTAACATAGAACTATTTTTATATTTTACGAGTATCTTCACATTCTTAAGTTATGTTAAAGCCATGTAAAAAGTGTTTGTACTCAGTGCACTCTGTATATGTCACTTCCAGTACAATTACTCTGGTATATTCTTCCAAAAGTTTTCCAGCAGCTTCTCATTTACATATCCAAAGTGCCATTGCTGCTGTAGATTCTTAGCATCACAGGGATTGGCGACCACTTTGTGCTCCTTCAGTAGAGCTTCCAGGCAACGCTGCTCAGCTTTGTGCTGTCCATTGATAATGTGCTTGGAGCTCGCATCATAGGACCAGAACTGATTGCCAGCATGATGATGGCACTGCCAGAGCCAAATCTCTGCATTTTCTTGCCGCTGTTGCAGCTCCAAGCAATGGAAATTTGAGTGCAGATCGCGAAAGTGGCTCAAGGACCACTTTTGCTCCAGCTTGGGATACATGAGATCGCCATCGCAGGGCAACAGCTGTGGATGCTGTGCACTTGCTGCTCTCTCCAAGCAGAGCGTGGGTGCAGCCAAGCTCTGGATAGCGCCAAAGGCGTAATCCTGTGGCTCCTCAATGGGATACAGCTGGAGGAAATCGCTGGCCAGGTGATCCAGAAACCATTTGAAGGGCTTGCAGTGGAGACGCTGGCGGAGTTCCTTCTGCTTCTTCAACGAACCCACCTTGATGTGGGTCAAGTGGGGCAGATTCGCATACAGCTTGTCCTTGTACTCATCCAGCCAGACCTCAGCCACACGCCTGTAGTTCTGCAGAGAAGAAACATTAGCTGACTGCCTTGTTAAAAGTTGTATTTAAACATATCTTACCCTAGCCAAAGCCTTGCTGTCTGTTTTTGTGTATGGCATATGGAAGCTGCCGTTCCTGTACAGATGTCCCACTCGGGCGCAAGGCACCTCCAGCAGTCGCCCACCGCACAGCCAAATCTTGAGGCTCAGCTCGAACTGCTCGGCGCCCCAAAGGCGCAGTCCCTCATCATAGCCACCCAGCTCGAAGAACCACTGGCGATAAATGGCAAAGAGACCGCCGTTCATGATGGGATTCTCGTGTGGCGCCGGCAGTGCCAGCTGCTCCTCCTTGCGCAGTGGCAGCTGCACATAGTTGAAGTTCCAGTCGAAGAAGCCACGCGTGGGTTTGCCCCGCCTGTAGGCGAAGTTCTCATAGTCTATGGTGTCCACCACGGGCGTGGTGCAGGTCCTGTTGTTCTCCAGCAGCGGTGCCAGCAATGGCGGCAGCCAGCCACGTGTCACCTCCACATGGGCGTCCAGGAAGACCAGCACCTCAGTCTGTGCCCGCTTAGCTGCTGCGAGTCGTGCCTGCATCAGTCCCAGCTGCTTTGGCAGACGCTGTTGCTGCACCAAGCCGCCAAACTTCTGCGCCACCAAGCTGGTGAAGTTGCCCAGCAGCAGCGGATCGCTGCCATCGTCCACCAGAATAATCTCTTGGAGCAATCTCGTTGGGGTTCTGCTGCGCAGACTGCTCAGCGTTCGCAGCAGCACACTCGACTGTTCATTGTAGTAGGTGATAACCACACTGATTGCCGGCAGCTTTTCCAGTGGGTACTTGAGCTTTTTGCACCTGTTAACAGTTATCGCAGAGTTATCTCACAAGCCTCAGCTCTTATACGTCTCTCGCTCACCTGCGATGCCGCATATCGAAGAGCGTTCGCTCTTGAGATATGCGCTCGGAGAGCCAAGCGTTATAACCCGTTTCGCGCTGGCTGCGCTCCATGGCTAAGAGCTGGCCAGCTGTCCAGTTGCTCTTCGCCGGTCGACCCAGTGCGCCCAGACCGACGGCCAGCAGCTGCGTCTTCCCACTAGTCACTTTTGTTGTCGTTGTTTTTATCAGTTCGCCAACTGTTATTGTCGCATTGGTTTGCGTTTCCATAACGTAGAGGTAAATGATAACATTGCAGATAGCAGCGAGCAACAGCAGCAGTAAAATTGTTTTCTTATGCCTCAATAAAATCTCACGGCCCAACATCATAAAGCACACAACGCCAACTTTGCGGCTTAAACCGCGCACGTTTTGGCCAAGACTGAGCAGCTTGCTAACTGTATCTAAGAGCAGCGCTTTAGGTCTTATACGCCTTATACGCTCATCTTATACGTTGTGAAAGTTTTCAAGCTTATCGACTTGTTGTAGTGCGGCTTAAAGGCAAACGATTAAAACAATCGAAGCTTTGAGAACGAATGACAGATTTTCAGAAATCACTTTCAGCCAATTTCCAATACAATTCCAATCTATATGGTATTTTGACTATATATTTTCGTAAATATACTCTTAAATGAATTTTTAGAAGTAAACCTTGTGCTTTGAATAAATTCATAATTGTGTGTAGTCTGCTGGCTTACAAATTGTGTAATACGGTATGAATGAAGGGATTTATATCCTCTGAACTCTCACTTTCGTTCTATATTTCACCAAATATATCCGACTCACTGATGCCAAAGCCCTTCAAACAATCACTGGTCCATTTATCCAGTTTTTCCTTATTCGCGGCACTAAGTTCATCTTTATAAGCACCAATAATGCCGCGTCGCATAAATCTAAAAAAATAAAAGAAGGCTTTAGTATAACATCATTGATGATAGACTCAAAAACGAACTCAAAATCATCCGTAGTAGTTCGAACTTGCTTTATTCTGCCCGTCAAGTTGGTATATTCGCTATCTGAAATATATAAATTATATGTTATTTGCTGTATTTCTTTAGGTATTTGATTAATCAATAACTTTTCATGCTCTCAAACGACAAATGCTGCAGCAGTTCATTCATTTCCTTCTCCTGTATAGCTTGCAGATCCAAAAATTTGCACAGTCTCTCAATTACATCCTTCAGATCTCGTTTCATTTCCTCGTAGGTCACGAAGAAAATGTTGGCTTCATTGCGCATTCGCCAAAAGTCAATGATATGCGACCAGTAGGAGGTGTATATAATCTTATCAGTCACAAACTCATCCACAAACGCATCCAATTCGCCCTGCCACAGCTTAATAGCAGTCGCAAAATGATAGGTAGATACAACAACATCCTTGGGATTGCGGGCCACATAGATTATCTTGCGACCCTGCTGCCAAATCTGTCGAGGCAGCAGCTGAGCTGGCAGATGGGATTTGATCAGGCGCGGACTGACCATCTTCTCGCAGGCTGTTATTGTGTCCAGAAACGGGTGGATTGCCAAATAGCTAAGAGGTAAAGATAGAGTACCAGCGTAAATGAATACGGCATATATCGTTTATACGTATATTGTTGGCTCACTCAATAAATTTACTGCGTTCCCCTACAGAGCTGCTCCTGGCAGCCGCAAAGTCCAGTCCATTGACTAGCAGCCAGGCCAGCTCCTGCATCCAAGTGGTGCCACACTTCATGAACGTCACCACAAACACATCGTTGTCACGCGTCTCGAACTCATGGATGCGTTCAGCGCACAGATCCCTATAGCATTCCGGCAGCGTACACCAGCGAGTGCTCCAATCCTGCTGCAGTGGCAACCACGAAGCATCCAATTCATTCGTGCAGCGAATCCGCATCATTGGGATTGTGGCCAACGTTTCAAGACTTTCGCACTCGTACATGACTTTGTGGCTTGCTGTTTTAGATTCGACTAAAGTGACTGACTGCCTCTCTTTGCTAGGGGTCGTAATAGCTGATAAGGATTATTCAAAGCATAGCTGTCTAAGGAGATAAGAAATGCAAGTAAATAATATTATTAGGCTATATTTTGATAAGAGGTTTTGAGTTTGGTGTTATCTAGAAACTTTACATTTATTACATTTGCTTACTACTTTTCGCTTCTATTATATTTGCCGTTAAAGTTTTGCTGCTTCAATATCAGTTATTCTGAAAGAAAACAAAAGCTTAGACCTGTAACCCTGAAAATAGCTTTACACTCACTGTAAACTCGATAATTATATATATTTTGCTAAAAGCATTTGAGTTTGTTATTATCTAGAAACTTTACACTTATTACTTTTAGCTACTATGATAATTGTCATTATAGTTTGTCTGCTTTAATATCAGTTACTAAGAAAGAAAACATTAGCTTAGACCTGTAACCCTGAAAATAGCTTTACACTCACTGTAAATTCGATAAATATCTACCTATATGTTGATAAGAGGATTTGAGTTTGGTATTATCTAGAAACCTTGCATTTATTACTTTTTCTTACTACTTTTAGCTACTATCATAATTGTTTTTATAGTTTGTCTGCTTTAATATCAGTTATTATAACCCGTAACCCTTAAAATAGCTTAACACCCACTGTAAATTCGATAATTATCTATCTATATGTTGATAAGAGGGTTTGACCTTAGTTTCATCTAGAAACTTTACACTTATTACATTTAGATACTATTATATTTGTCAAACGATAGCTTAGACCTGTAACCCTGAAAATAGCTTTACACTCACTATAAATTCGATAAATATCTATACCTCCCTGAGTCGCATGCCACAACTTGCCAGACTCCAACCCGCAGCTGCAACACAATTTGCATTTGCCAGAACACTTAAATAATCAGTTGCAACCCCTGAGGGCTGAAAAGGAGTGGACTCATTAATTTACGTAAAATCCACTTAACTTTTTGTGGAAGCTCAGGCCGAGGCAATAAATTCCACAACTTTGCGCCTCATCAAACGAAATGAACGTTGAAATCTACCACGACTAAAAGTCAGACAATAGAATAGATAGAAATCTACATGAAGTACACGAGATGGCGACGTGGCGACGCCAACAGCAATTTCGGAACATGTGGTGTTATGATGAGGCTGGAGACCCATCAGCAAAGCCAGCCAGCCAGCCAGCCAGCAGCCAAGCAACCACCCCACCACCCACCACCGGGCGCATTGAAGCCACCCCAAATCCTTAAGCTTGGCCTTCAATAGACAAAGGGTAGCTATTCAGCCAGTAGCAAAGCAATTTTTTCTGCCTGCTTTATAGGAAATTCCCTTAAAGCAAGGCCCGCTACGGTACGGCTCGGTATAGCCGGATACGTGCCGGCAGAGACGGCCTCATACCAATGCACTGCATAATTTTAGGCAATTGTCAAACAAAACGAAGGGTGGCAGGCGGATAAATTAGATTTTTACTTGCGCGCAATTGCATAAAGCCGAATAATCCTCCGAGGACCCAACGACATCCGCTCGTAAATATTCATTGCATACGCACGGGCGTTTGAGCTTTAAGTTCTATCACTCACCTCACGCTTCACTCCCCATTCGCTATATATATACCATTTTTTTTTCAAGGTCTATGCCAAATTTTGGGGCGGCAGCAGCAATTACATTTTGCCACCCAGCCAATGTCCTTGGGACCGGGAAAGGGGCTAGATGTGTACGTGTGCGACCTCCCCAAATCGCCCCCTTGATGAGCTGGCTTACACTCCAAGGGTGTCGAACTATAAATTGTACCTTTTGTTGCACTTTCTGCCCGAAAGAACCCCCACCAGAAGGGTCTGTCATGTCTTTAATAAATGTTTGAATGTTTCGTTGCGAGATTAAGTGGATTTCCTTTATAGCATGAGTAATGATCGATGCATAATGGGCACGTATATGTCAGGTGCATGGGGCGGGGTCGTAGCATCACAAAAGAGGATTTACTGGCCTGCCCATTTACTAGTAGTAACTAGTAGAATGATTTGGAAATTGCTTGAAAAGAATAGAGGTAATTGTGTATCTATATTATCTGATCAATTCTTAATTCTGTATGTTATTGAGTATACGACATACACCAGCTTCAAATATCATACGGAATGCTGAAATATCGAAGCCAATAGATCCTCCAGCCAGTAACTTCTGAAAGTTGCAATAAGTGCCAGGTCTGAGATATTTGCCAGGCAACAACAAAACCGCGATTGCTTTTGAAAACTGCACTATGGGTGCCATAAAACATTAAGAGGACAAGGCAAATGGGCACTGGAGAGCCGAGAGGACATCGGAGCCATCAGTTGAGCATTTTGCTGTTCAGTGTCCACGCAGAGTAGACAACTCAAAGCGGCCACAATAAATTTCACTTATCAAAGTTTTCGCTAGCACAGACCAAAAATCGGCGAAGAAAAAAGTATATAAAAGCAGAATAGGGAGTGGAGTGGCGAAGCAGAGGACAAACTTTATGGCAGAGATACTCGAAGCGGGCCAAAGCAAACTAAGGGAAAATTAAATGTCTTTTGTCAACAGCCGTGCCACTAAAGATGCTGATGGGAACAGCGCAAAAAATAAGAGAAACTGAGATGGGACAACGTCCAGTTCTACAACAATGACGCACTTTTTGGGGGGCCAGAACTTTGCCCACTTTGATATGCATTAAAAAAGAATTGGCAACCAGACGAAACAACTGACGAACTGAAGAGCTGGCAAACTAACGAACTGACGGACTGCCGAACTGACGGACTGACGGACTGAAGAACTCCAATGGAGCACAGCGCAATCTCGCTGTGCAAACTGGCATCATAATGGGCCACTTATCATGGCAATCACTCAGCAGCCAGCGCCCTCTGGCGACTACTTGGTGCAGGCTGCAGGCAGCTCTCGTTATGGACCCCTGGAATGGACACTATCACCTCCATCCCCGCATCCCCCATGCGGCTATCTGGGTGCGACTCGGTTTGCTTTACTACTTTTCGATACTCAATCGTCGTTGCCTTTTAATACTTTGCGCAAACACATTAAATGGAAATTTCGTGCAAGGCGACCAGCAGCAAGCTTCGCAGAGGGGCTTGACAAACCCCCCCAGCCCCAGCCCCAAACCCTGCCTCTGCCTCTGCCCCAACCCCAGCCCCTAGTCCATTGTAAGGGAGACTCATGCAAAGTGCCGGCATTTGCACAGCGAACGCATTTTTCATGTGACATTTGCAAAAGCAAAACAAACTTTCACTCAAGCGACTCAAACCCAGAAAGCCTCAAAGGACTTGGGCAGCAGGACCGCCTGCCTCGTGGCTCTACTGTTTGATCTCTGCTCAGTGCTCATTGCACATTTGCCACTGTTTGTGTGTGTGTTTTCTTTTTTTGCCGGGGCGAAATCCTTGCGTCAATATGCTGCCAAAAAAACGGAACTTGTGCGTCCTGTTCTGCTGCTTTTCAAGTGTTTTATAAATAAAAATCCTGGCGCTTTTTGCTTGATAGTCCCACACACACAAATAGAGAGAGAGAGAGAGAGAGAGAGGGGGAGCAAAATGTTTACTTTGAAAATTGCTGTGATTCGGTCAGTTCTTATAGCATTTTTGGGATGTGTTCTATGGTAAGCCGAAGCGCACAAAAACCGAATTTGAGTGCCATATCTAAAGTGGGAATTTGAAATTGAATGATTGTTGAATTAGCATATTAAAATTACGACTAGGGCTAGTGCAGCATTGGCAAATGGATTCGAAATTTCAATGTGAAGAAAGTAGATTTTATAATATGGCATGTCTAAGAATGTCTTTTTGAATGTTGAATAATTAAAAGAATGTAAATATTGGCATTATTTTAAACTGCAAAAATAAGATTTAAGCCTGAAGTAAGTGGAACGTGACTACATTTAAATATAGCTTATAGTAGAAACTTCATAGAAAGTATCCGAAGGAACTGCTCAAGTGCTCACAAACTATGTGTATTACTCAATCATCTGACAAGTTATTGCAGTGCATTGAAGTTATGGCAGTAATAAATAAGCTCAGGATACCATCTAAATGTGAGCAGCTAAACATAGCCGAAGGTAATGAGTGATTTCTGGGGAATCTCAGTGTGTGTGTAAGCTGCAGACATCGTCTGGCATATCTGTGCCTAATTAATTGTCAAACATTGCGCGCCATGTGACGTTTATAAATGTCAACTAAATGAGCTGCATGTACGCAAGCGAAGCGCAACGAACTCCCTGATGCAGATGCAGATGTAGATGCAGCAGCAGCAGCATAAGTAGAGGCCGCAGCAGAAACAGTCGCAGATGCTGATGCAGACAGGCTACTTAGTGGCAGTGGCAGAGTGGCAGTGCCAATGCCAATGCCACATGTTGCAGCCACCAACTAAGTACAAGCGAAAACAAATGAAAACTATTTTGAGCCAATGGCAATGACAGCAAGGATCGGTAGTCTGGTTGGTGTGCCAGTCAGGCAGGCAGGTGTGACGATGAGTAGCTGCCTGTTTACCAAATTAGATGCATCTGAATTGATGTGCGTGCATAAATTATGTCCTACGTTGCCGAATCTCAGCGCTGCGTGTGTGTGTGTGTGTGTGTGTGTGTGTGGGGGTGTGTATGGTGTATGGTGCATGGTGATGCAAGTTTAAATTAAATGTTTAACATTCAATCACAGGCGCCGCCTTTTGTGGCCTGTGGCTGTGTCCTGTCGCCTGTTAGTGTTACAGTGTGCTTCGGGCTAACCGTTGACAGTTGAGCAAATGAAATGCATTGTAAAGTTTTCTATTTGTCAGTTATGCTACCCATATACACTTTAGCCTTACACAGTTGGATTCACACACACACACACACACACACACACTTTGTCTGTCATTCTCACTCTTGTAATCAAGTCAGCTTCCTGCCGGTTTTCACACTTTAATTTCCGGTCTTTATTGTTATAGTTTCAGGAGTCTGAGCTCATGTTGAGTTGACAGTGGCTACGGTTGAAGTGGTTTTCCGATCTGTCAACTAAAGGGTGGAAATAACTCGCCTCGGTTAGCCAACTAGCCTTTGGGGTAGATTCTCAACCAATATCTAATGAAATATGCAACTTTGGCTAGGGTTAGACAATCGTGAATCAACTAAGAGTTAGAGGTTTCTATTTATGGCTAGAGGAAATACTTAAAACCCCAATAAAGTCCTATGATATATGCCCTTAAAACGAAGGGCTTGAAGATTAATGTGTGTTTTCATTGACAAGAGGGTTGCGGGAATAAATAAACGGAGAGAGAGAACATACTTGAATTTACGCTCCTTTCTCTAATAAGTACATATCAAATTAATGAAAGAGCAGCCTATTTATAGCTCAATTGATAGACACTGATCTTTGCGCTATGAAATTAGCAGTTTGAATTGCACTCAGCTGCTCCTGATGCCAAAAACTGTGTAGCATCCAGCATTGACATATCATTCCGAATCTGCCCCAAGGCCAACAACCTTCAACAAAAAGCAACTCCTGTAAAGTTACTCCTGTTGCTGCCTCCCCCCAAAATGGATAGCAATAGCAAATCTCTCTTTTTACCTCAGGTCATTTTCAGCATGACAGTTAGGGGTACGCCCACACACACACACACACACACACTTACCCACACACACACGCACACTGCTCACATGTGTATTTGTTTTACGTAAGCTTTTTGCCGGAGCCAAAGGAGTGGCAGAAACGTGCTATAAATATGCGCTTGGGGCTAAATTCTATTTGAACTTTCTACTTTCCTCGTTCTGCAGCTGAAGCACAAAAAAAGAGATGAGACTTTCATTCACACTTTCATTACATGTAGCTCAACGCTCATACACATATATATTGCACCCTGGAGGCGTTTGTCACACAGTGGGAGTCAAAGTCCAGGCAGAGAGTTGTGCGACATGTATTTGCATTGAAAGGCGCTTTAAAACTTTCCAGATGAGCCGGCATTTGGTGAGCAGGAAGTGCAGCTTGAACTGCATTCCAAAGCATAACTGCGATAAGTATCTAAACAATGCCGCGCAATTAGTTAATAGCACGCCCATAGCAAGCTAGCGACTCTGGCAACTCAGGCAACTCTGGCAACTCATTTCCCGGTCTGGAGGAAAAGACGCCCAGTCACGCGGCAAGTTGAGGCGTACATTAATCAGCATTGGCCACACTGCAAGTTGCACTTGTAGGTGCAAAGCAACAGGCAACAAGGCAACAAGGCAACACCAGGCTGAAAAGTAAAGATTAATTAAGGTCAGCCCTGGGTTCGCGCTCAAAGGAATGCCGCCTTTGGGAGCTGGCCTAGTCATGCCAACTAAGGCTGCCTTCTTCCGCAACGAGGGGAGACTCAGCTGGCGTCTTCGTCTTGATGCATGTCCAATGCATCGTAATGAGCGGGGGTTGGCGGCACATGTGCGCCATATGTGGTCCGCTCCTGCTACTTGACCACACGCCAAAAGAAATCCAAGGCGAAATCAGCTGCAGAAGTCATCAAACATCATCAATTTAATCAAGAGTCCAGCCCCAGCTGGGTGGGGTCCCTGGGTGCTTGGGTGCTTGGCATCGATGATGGAATCTGTGGATTCGTCACCCAATGCACTGCCAAATTGCAAAGTCAAACGGCCTGAACCTGATGCCGAAGTCGATTCTTAGTCACGGGGGGTTGCCAGCTTACAAGTAATTAAGGGTGGCAATTTTAAGACAAATCCTCTGAGCCACATATGACTGAGGTGTGGCTTCTGAAGGAAGTCGCAGTAGGAACAGCAGCAGGGGCTGGGGCTGGCTGGCTTTTGTCGCATTGAAATACGTGATAAGGGCATTAATGATGGCTCAGCCGCCACCTTTTGTCGTACAACCCAATAAAGCTTGATGAGTTTCAATTATTTTTTGGGGGGGGCGGTGGAAAGTTTATTGATGAGGCGATGAGCTGTTGCCAGAGGAATTCAAGTGTAGTTCAAGTTTTATTTGTGCAGCTCGTTTAGCGATACGAATCACTCGAAATGAAGTTAACTATTCAGTTGTGAAATTGCCTTTTAGGGATATCGCAGAAAACTAAGTAAATGGATATCGAGAAGGTTAGATTATTGAAAAAGTAAATGACTAAGGCGGTATGTTGTTTAAAAATTAATAGTTAAATAGTTACCAAATGATTTTAATGTTATTATTCCTCTTCGTTCTTAAGATATTTTCTTAGTGCTGTTGATGAAACCAATGCTAATTTCTAAATATTTTTAGAAAGAACTTAATCGATTGCTTAACTTTCGCATGCTGATGAATAAAATCAATTAAACCAAAAGAGTTTATACTTCTCCTTTAGCTAAAGTCCGGCTTGTTCTTCCCACCAAATTTCCAGTCTGCTTTTCAGCTAACTTCGCAGTTTTCAGAGCTGGTTCTTATTTCAAAATTGCACCTGCTGAATTAATGAATGCTGCCAAGGATCTTCATTGAAAGGCATAACGAAACCAAAGAACTGCTTCGAACTCAAGCTGAAACGTAGTATGTGTCCTTTGCCACATTCGAGTATGTGTTACACATAGCCACAAAAACCTCATTAATTTAGCACATAATTACGGGAGATAGGAAGAAAACACCTAAACGATACTGCAAGGAGAGCTGCAAAACGCCACAAACTGTAAATCAGTGCAATTAAAAGCGACTTTTCAACAACAAAATTTGCCGAAAATTTATGACAACAAACGAGACTAATTGCCCAAACAAGCAAAAACAAGTGCAGCTGACGATGGAAGCCAGACGAGGGCGGAGAGGCGACGAGTCGAGGGAGTTGGCTTAAATAGAACGCAAGATACTCTCGTACTGCCAAAATGGCGAGCAATGAAATATTTCTTTCTTTTGGCCAAGAGGCGCGACAATAAACCCTAAATGAGCGTTAGCCACATTAATCAAGGCTTTAATGAGCGCAAACCGACTAGGAAAACTGACTCCAAACTAGTTGTGTGTCAAGATTTTGAGGCGTTTCGGGCCATTATCGCAAGCTGGTCATCAAATTTTTGGCCAACAATACATCAAGTTAAAGACGCAGACTTGAGGCACAGCCCACTTAACAAAACTGACAGTTCAGCTGCTGCAATTTAGTCGATTAACGTCAGACAGCAGACTTCGGGTTGTTTTGGGTTTTATTTTCTGGGTTTTTGTGTACTCGGATCAGGCAGCGATCCACTTGCAACCTGTCGTCATCAATTTTGTTTGCAGGCAACAACCCGAAAGAAAAAACGTAGCAGCTGTTGGTCAAGAAATCACTAAATGAGGCTGCCTCAGGTAGCCCAATGATCAATGATCCTCGAAGGGGCAACTGCAACTGTAGCATTGTGGCACAGTTGAATTTCTTTCTTTCTTTCTTTCGCTTTTTGGTGGCAGGTGACTTTAAACTGACTGTATTGAATTATGAAATTATATGCGCGAGTTGAACAAAAGATATGATATAATACACAGATTTATTGGTGGCTAGCTAGGTTACATGATATGTGGACTGATCTTAATCAGTATGAAAGAAGGCAAAGAAGACCTTCTGCCGTATAATTAAAACTCATTCATTTGCCATATCAGATGTTTCAAATCTATTGATTGTCTTTCCAGGAACAGCATTTGGCTTGTTAGTTTAACAAGCTCGACAAGGCAGAAGTAGCTGACCGCCATTTAGATGAAAAATTAATGGTCAACAGGCTTTGGCTTCGCCATCGACTACGACTCCGACTCCGAGTCCGACTCCAGCTTGCAACTAACGCCTGCCTCCATCTGTGTTGCCACAGACGTTGCACAATGGTTCGATTTAGGTGGCCAGCTTGCGGTGCGCGTGTCCGCATTTAATTTAATAATATGGTGTCATGTAGCAGTTGTTAGGATGCGCTAAATGCCCCTACCCCCAAGCCCCGTTCCCAGATCCTGTCCAAAGCAGTGCCCCGGCATCTGTTTGAGCTGTGTAACCTAATGCCCAGGCCCAGGCCAACTGTTCCCTTTGGTCCGAATGGAAATTATAGCTAGGTGCTGTTCATTTGAGACGATTGTTAGGTGCGTTCCCTTTTATGCTAACAAGGCGCGTGTTGAATGGTTTTTAAAGTAGCTGCCTTCTTAAATGCTCACAATTCTCGATAAGTGCCCAAAAGAAGTGGAACTGAAGAATGCGCCTAGGTAGGCATCACTTAGGTACAGCTTAGTGAGAGTGAGCTAAATACTCAAAATGACCACACAGCCTTGGAATTCGTTGAAGGACTTGAGATATGATCTCAAGTTGCTAGAGATATGATCAAAAGACTAAGCATGACCACACACCAAATACCAAATTTGGTTTTTCCCACCAGAATGTCCAGGCGGAGCATATAACAAAATATTATTCAACAATGCCTCGAATGAAAACAGAGCCATTATGATAACTGCCCAAGCCAATTGCCCATAATATCTTCAAATGTAACTCGTCTTCACTCGAGGCCAATTGAAATCATTCCATCAATCAGTTACATACCATATATTTATTATTATTTGAGGCAGTGGCCCTATCGCTTTGTGATTGTGATAAGCGCCTGATTATCATATCCATCAGATTGTCCAGACATTTGAATGAGTCCTTCTGCTTATTACATATGCAAATGGCAAACAGATTTCAATCCCAACTGCTAACTGACAGGCAACCCATCAACTTTTATTTGACAACTTTCTATATGCATGTGTGTGTAGCTGAACTATATTCAAATGCAAATCCCCAAACTAATTTTGTTTCGAAAACATTTACGCCCGGTTGCACTTTGTGAGAGGCATTTGGGAAACCCTTTCGAGGGTTTGTTCTGCCCTTGTGTACCAGCTGGTCCATGGCGAATGCCAGTCACAATTTGGCCACAAAAGCCACTTGGTAATATTAAAAACCGAGCGACACAGAATGACAAGAGACGACTGACAATAAATCGCATCAGAAAATTTTTCATTTCATTTCGAAATGTTGCGTGCAATAAAATCTAATAATTTTCCACGGCTGGCGGTTGGAAAAGCAACAGCAAGAGGAAGAGGAAGAAGAAGAAGGAGATGTAGTTTGCTGACTTTGGGGTAGCTTGGCGTTCGTTGTTCGCTGTGCTGACAAAACAGTTACAAACAATTGGCAACACTTGTGACTCAGATGGGAGGAAAAACCGAAACCGAAACCAAAGCCAAAAGCAAGCAACAACCCCCAAGTGCACTTGCCACAGCGCCCCCGTTTCTGCCAAGGGGGGTTGGCATGGGTGGGTGGTACTGGGGGATTGTAATTGCAATCAAAACGAAATTATTTTTATGCTTACCCCCCAACCAGCTGGAAAGCAAACTGATATATGAGACATAATTAAAGCGCAGACCGCAGTCCAAATATTCGCAAATCAGTTTGGGCTATAGTTTAGCCAGAGTCGTGGGTTGAGGGGAGAGCGGGGGATTGGATCGTTAGAAGGGGATGGAGGTGGAGTGGCTGCAAATTGGTCATAGCCTGTTGGTGACGTGTCTTTGATTACGCCGCAAGTCGTTGGCGCCTGTCATCGTACGGGATTCCAGCCTCCGCCTCAGCCTCAGACGTAGTTGTTGCTGCTGCTGCTTGCCCGGTTTGTTGTTTGTTTTTAATATAAATGCAAATTTGGCCAACGGCATTCGCCCCTGACTGTACTGTACTATGTATGGCAATGTGTAGGGCTACTCACACACAGAGTTCTGTCATAATTAATATTTTGCAGCTTTGTCTACGATTTCCTACACGTCCTGCATAGTTGCATGCCGCATATTAAACAGCCAGAGTCCAGCCCGTTCCCGCTCCCGTTCCCGCTCCCAGTTCCTCTAGCATAGTAGTTGCGCCTACCGACTCGCAGTTTAATGCAATCTAAAGTTTTCTGACAAGCCCACCCAATTGCTACCCAGACCCAGACTTATCTATGCTTCGGGCCCAGACATCGCCGCTTGGCCCTAATTTATGGCCTGCAATTAGCAACTGGCAAATGTGTCATTTGATTGGTCCCAAAGTTGGGCAAACACAATAAGTGGATATGCTTGAAAAGATATTACGCTAGTTGCTTTTGAATTGCTTACATATTACAGATTATGAAAAGCACCCTCAAGCAATATATGAGACAGCTGTTGAAAGAACGTAGAAGCTAAAGTGTTACTTGGCAAAAATTTACTAATAGTTATAGGTATTTGAGAGAAATAAGTATAACGAGTGTATAGTTAAGACGCTTTGAGTGTGTTCAAGTCTATACCATTCAATAATAATTATAAATTACAAATATATAAAGATCATTATATTAGAAGTTATATATTTATTGCAGAAGCACTATGATCTATAACTAACTATAACTATGTTTTACTTGACACATAATTATACACATATGCTTTATCTATTGCATATGCCATATATCTCACAGCTCATTTAAGGACTTGGCCCCTAGCATTGTGCATCCATCACGAAAGTGCATCGGACTGTTTCATGAAATTGTTTGCTCCGCCGACTAAAGTCTGAAGCTCAACACAGACATCGCTGTGACCATGCTCATATCTGTCTCTATCAGGGATTGTATCCAAAACAAAACCATTAAATCGCCGGCTAGACAGATAAATTGACTCGAAAATCGGTGCTTCAGCTACGTGTGCTGTTGACATGCCACGAACTTGAAAACAATTAACGTACCATTTTGATATGTGAGCTAATCGAAAACCCAGAGACACAAACAGAGACAGCGACAGAGACACAAACACAAAAGAGGTATATAGTGCAGGTAACCCTGTAATATTTGCCAAATGGCTGAACAGCAACAAACACAGATAGAGACAGACATAGACAGAGAGAGAGAGATGGGTTAAGAGAGTTGCCGCTGGCATCCTTACCTGGCCAGAGGGAAAACAAGTGCTTTGAATGATAACAAAAGGTGTTGCACAAACCTGGAAGGCTGACGGCATGCAGCTCCTGCTGGCAACACGATTTATGCGATTACGTAAACCAGATACAAGCTACACATACTAATGCACACACACACACACACATACATGCAGAGGACCTGTGTGTAGCTGGTTGGCATTCTCGGGCTCATTAAATGTCAATTTTTGGCTTGGACAGGAGACTGTCGGGATCGCGTCGCCACACATCAAACGCTGTCCTGCTGCGCGCGTGTCGCATCGTTAGCGAGTCCGAGTCCTTTGTGCAGGACAAGTGCAATGCGGGAGAGAGAGAGACTAATGCTTCACAAAAACTGTGCCCATAATGCGGTCAGCTTTGGTTCATCTGGCGCGCCTGAATTATTATTATATGGTCAGGTCCATTGTTTGTGTCCTGAATTATTATCCCTTTCGCATATGTTGTTGTCCTTTTATTCCATATCCTTGGCTCTCAACCGTCTGCTGCCTGCCGGCCTGCCTTCGCGACCAACTGACTGCCACGCCTTCATCTCTTCTTCTTTTTTGTTCTTTCTTATTTCACATACCACTTCTTTGCTTTGCTGGGTTTCTAAAGTCTTTTTCGGGGCGTGTTCTACGATAAATTGCTTTGCTTTCTTTGGAATTCTCGGGGTTCGTTTATTGGGTCTTTTTTTGCTACACTTTACGTTTCAAATTTCATAATTATCGGGGCGTGTATTGCAACATTCTGCATACATTTGCTGTCTTCGCTCGCTCTACTCCTTTTGGTATCCTACTGCAGCTAGTCGTATATCCTGTTCACTTGTTCGCAAAGATACAAAATCAATTTATTGTTTTTGTGCTGCGGTCAATGTTCTGTCTATTGTCGTTGTTGTTGTTGTTGTCGTTGTTGTGGTCAGCCAAGTGTTGGACAGCATTATAAATATTTCAGCTTGCTTTTGCAGCTTATGGAGAACAAATGCTTGGCTGGCGGGCTGTGGTTTTCGAGAGGGGGGCTAGTGGGGCTAGGGGGGACTGTGGCCAGGCAACTGCAGTCCATTGAATTGTTTAAGTATCCGAAAAGCTCAACTTTTGTTTGTTTTTCCATTGGGGCAAATGTTTTGTTTTCGGTTTTGTTTAAGTCCCTGTAATGAAAAACTTTAGTGTTAGAGGATGCTTACTTGATGATTGTAACACATATAAGAATCATAGTGTTTCATTGTTGTAAAGAAAATGCCATTTTCAAGCAGTTGCAAAGCTCAAAAGAGAACATTTATGTGACAATAATAACAGACGAAACTTTAAGTAGTAAAATATAAATAAAACAAGTCTGTGAATAGATTTCAATAGCTTGTATTTTTTTTGCCCTTTGAAAACTTTAAGCTGTCACAACTTTGCCAAAACTGATCAGATTTTCGTTATGTATTTATTTTGGAGCACTTTCGAAATTTTTGATTTTTTGTGAAACACAAGCCAATAAAAGTCATAGATAGTCCTTCGAAATGTGTTGAAAAACACATATAACTCCCATAACTTGGTCAAAACTTATCCGATTTTCGTTTCCGAGGCAGTTTTATTCATGGTTCGTGCTCCTTTTTGAATTTGCATCTAAGTTTCAAGCAACTTTCAAATAGGGCCTACCCAAAGTTATGGTATTGCTTCAAAGGCATTTCTAGAAAATCTAGCATTCGAAAGTGCTACAAAAATCCGCTTACATTGATATTTCGAACTTTAGCCGGACTGTGCCAGTCTAAGTCAACAAAGCAAACAGTCCTTACTTTTAAAGTCCCACAAATAGTTGAATAAATCTGAAAAGATTTGATTTCAAGAACAAATCGCTTAACATTTGCACTTGGTGGCCCTCTGTAAAAATATTAAAAACCCAAGCACATGATTCAGCAAACACATTTGCAGTGTTTGCCCCGTAGTCCTCCCTCTCATATGATGGGTAGACAAGTCCTTTAACATCGACCACATTGCGGCCAAATGCCGGTCACATTCTGGGCACCAGCTGTTGTGCAACCACCCCCCTAGCAGCCCCCACCAACCCCCACTCCAGTGGCACATCAAGCGCAACAACAACCAACTGAACTCTAATAATTTTTAAACAAAAACAAACTTCCTGCCCATGCTGCAAATTCTGGAACATTACAAAAATTACAATGAGACACATTTGCCACGGGTTTCGTGTGTTTTGTTGCTGTTTGTTGTTGCTGCTGCTTGTTGTTGTTGTTTAGAGAATTCGTTACGAATTTCACGCCAACGTCTGTGACGAAATTTGGCCGACGTGGTCGGTGGCAGAGAACAAGTGCAGCAGCCACAGATGACAACCCCCATGGACGACCCTTCGCGTACCGCAAATGGAAAGGTTGCAACACGAGACGCAAAAGGAACTCAACCCCATGTTGCCACAGACCGTTGCCACTTTTAATCAGCGCCCAGCGCAGCTATTTAAGGGACCAGACCAGACCGGATTCCCCTGGCACTTTGCAGCACTTTCTGCAGCGGCATTAAAATTCAGTGAAATACAAAATGAAAATTTCTATACTGCGGGATTGGCGTTAGTTCCTGTTTTTTAGCGAGGGAATGAACGAATAACTGAATGCATGAATTCCAAAGCAATTTTGATGTTGACATTGAGTAATGTTGGCATTGAGCCCACCCCGCCTTCTAAGTGTGGGTTCAGTTTTCGTTTGGGTGGTTGTTTGGTTTGGCATTTTCATATCATTTTCGAATATTACATGCGGATTAGCATTTCCTCATTGGGATTGCAGCAAAACGTGCCATCATTATGGCTGCTGGCTGCTGGGGCGGACTTGTGGGTGGCACCCCAAGAGGGTGGCTTCCATGTGGGCCTGTGGGTGGAGCAATGGGTGGGTTTGTGGCAGACAGCAGAAAAGTGTTTCTATTGTGTCTTGTCTGAAAGCTTATAACTCATTGAAGGGTTAGGTTGAATGAGAAATTGTAGTTATTCAGAGTATGCTTAAAAAGGCGATTACAATGTTATATAGATTGAACATTAACATAATTAAATTGTATCTTTCAAGTCTTCTAATCGATTATGCTTATTTGAAAAAATAAATTTATCATTTATTTGCCAAAAAAAACATTTAAAGCTTTAAATACACAAATATTCAAACTAATACTTCTATAGGAAATATAAGTCATTCCTTTCATTCGAAAAATAAGATACTAGATAACGATTCTAAGACTTAACATGCTATTTCGGCACTTATCGATTAAATTCAATAATATTCTAAATAAATATCTATCTGCTTCATCTACTCCTGACATATCTTATCTGCTTAGATTTTTGACAACCGCCCAACTACTTTTCGATCAATTATTTAAGTTATGTTGTTTTCTTTTCTTTAAGCTCAAATTGTTGTTTCTTTTTTAGCTGCTATTAGCCCAACACCCTGCTCCTTATAGCTTAACAAGTTGAGCCCACCAAAAGTTCGCCTAGTCAGACCCTATTCCTTAACAAGTTGGTTCAACTTTTTAAGAATTCTCAAATCAACAGCCTTTCAAAACTCAGCCACGAGCAACTTTTCAATTTGCTTTTCACGCTCACATTTTACAAGCTGCTACATGATTGGGGTCGTCCGGTCCTGGTCCCTACAACTGCTGCCCCCCACCGCCTCCTCCTCCTCCTGCTCTTTGCCTGCTCGTTTGTAGCTGCCAAATTTCACACTTGACTATGCTGCGGGAAAATTCAATAGCCGACCGAGCACCTAACTAAAACTTTCAGCGCTTGGCGCTTGAAATGTGTCAGCGATATGGAGAATTTTTCAACTACAATTGAACTATTCGGAGCCCTAACCATAATCCAACCAGACAGACAGCTACCCTTTTGTCAGGCATAATCTAATTTACTGAAAATTGTATTATTAACAGACAGTTTATTAAAAACTCATTTGATCTGGGCCTGATTTGGATTCGGGGTTTGGGATTTGGGTTTGCAGTTCGGCCTGGGGGTTGCCTCCTTATCAAGATCCACGACACATGTCAGCGCTGTGTTTGCTGATTACCGACGCTAGATAAACATTAAGCAACTATATAACAACTTCCCCTTTGTCCTTTGTCCTTTGCCCTGATCCCCGCCCCCCTTTCCAGCCTGTCTCCGTCGAACGACGTCATCGCCCGTTTTGTTTGTGGAGCGCCAAAGCAGCTTCCTTTCTGTAATTGACTCACCGCCAAGGGGCAGACCCCCACTTCATTCCAACCCAGATCCCCATCCCCTGCAGCCTAGTAATGAAATATTTTTTTGTTGGCTTCAAGTGCTATAAATGTATGCAGGGCAAACTTGAACATTGCTACTGTTGTTGTTTGGCACGTGGCACGTGGTAGTTGCTACGTGTAGATGTGGATGTGGATGTGGATGGGGCAGTTGTGGAGGAAACGACATCAAATTGATTTAGATTTTAGTTATGTTGTTGTTATTCAAGTTGCCGCCCCGCGGCATGCTTGTAATTATTTTTGAGCAGCGAATTGTGCAATAATTAAAAATGATTAGCTCATAAACATTTCCGACTGTCGTCTGATTCATGGCAGGACCTAAGGCGTACTTATTGTAGCCAGGGTTGGAGTCCAGCAAGGGATACATATTAAAAGTGACAACTCCAGGCGGCTCTAGTTTTTATAAGATTAAAGCTGAAAGTTAAAAAAAGAATAACTGAAATTAAAAGCCCCATTTAAATATTTCCCTAATTATAATAATATATAAAATATCTCCTTAACTTTCTTAAAGCTAGCTTTTCTCCTTCCCAAACTACCAGCTCTTTCTCAGCGCCACTTTAAAGTGATAAATTCCCATTTCTTGTATAGTGTCAAGAAAAATCAAAACAGTTTCGTGTGAAAAATTATGTTTTTTTTTTGTTGGAAACTTATCACAGGGCAAACACAAACACAGCTAAAAACTTGGGGCTAGCGCATGTCTAAAATTTGGAGGAACTGTCTGATGGAGGCTGAGAGGATGCATCAAGTGGACGACAAGCATGACGATAATGTGGCCAAGTTGATGAGGATGCTCATACTGATGCTGATGCTGATGTTGATGGTGTGCGTGCTGGCTGACTATGACGATGACGATGACGAAGCTGCTGTTGTGTCTGTATCTAAGTCTGCTGGAGCGTCTGGGTTTTATGGTAATGCCAAGTACGTGAAAGATGCACCAAACTGGGCTGCTGATTCCTGGAATAGCTGGCAGCAGCACTAGCAGCAGCAGCAGCAGCAAACATCATCGGGTAGCTGGGGAAATTTTGTACGCCAGACAAGATTTATCGAAATAAGGCGAAGACACTTGTTTACTGCCCCGCACAATGCGCTTTTATACTTATATGTTATATTTGCCAAGCCACCAAATGAATCTCTTTCACTGCTCCACAATGCAACCGAATAGAGTCGCACATAAAAGTCACTACAAGATTATGGTCATTCAAAAATTACTACAATTGCAGTTGAGACATAGATTTAGGGACATAGCTTGCCATTTATAATAGATACTAGATCGTTTGATTGATATTACTGTGGATCAACAGCTCAATGCTAAGAAATAAATTATAGGGAACAAGTGGCTTAATATACATTTTATGGTTTATTTTTAATAACTTTAAGGTATGCATAGAAAGTTATAATATCCAGAATGGGTATTATACACAATATAACTAGCAAAAGCATGTATTTATACTCTTTTCGAAGAAAATAGTATATTAAGTGTGTGCTGAAGTTTGTAACACATAGAAGGAATCGTCGGAGACCCCCAAAAGCTACTGCCAGTATGCTTAGGATGACAATACAAATTGATCTAGCCATGTCCGTCTGTCTGTCTGTCTGTCTGTATGTATGGGATCTAGTCCCTGAGATTTTGAGCTATCGCGATGTAACTTTGCACAGATACTTATTATTCAAATATACAGCACATTGGTCGGAACCAGCCGGATCGGACCACTATATCTTATAGCTGCCGTACAACTCGAAGTCGGTTTTGGCCATATATCCCATGTTTTTAATGCTATCGCGAAGAAACTTTTCACAGATACTTATTATTAATCGTAATTATAAAAATTATAGTAAAATAAAAAACTATGTTCTAATCCTTTATTATTTTTCTCTTGCAGCTCACAGCAGGACGCCATCAATGCTGACAATAACTCCAGGAATTATGTTATTTACTGTAGTAAGTATAGCTGAGCTATATTTTACCGTAGTTTGCTTAATTATTTCTTTCTCTTTCAGCTCAATGCTCACAACTTTAGCTAAGCGCACATTTATTTATGTATATTGTGGAGTCCACTTATTTTGCAAAATCTTCATCAGCCCAAAACCATTCTGCTGAACGTTAAGTAAGTACTATAAAATCTATATATACCTATATAATTAGTTAATTTTTGTTTTCCAATAGGTCGCCAGCGCAGCAGAGGACATCAGAACAGACAAAAACAACAACAAACACAACAACATCATCATCATCATCATCATCATTATCATCATCATCATCATTATCATCATCATCATCATCATCATCATCATCATCATCATTATCATCATCATCATCATCATCATCATCATCATCATCATCATCATCATTATCATCATCATCATCATCATCATCATCATCATCATCATCATCAACAACAACAACAACAACAATAACAACAAACACAAAACAACAATCAACTGACAAGAAAGCAGCAACATCTTAGCTTAATAAGTAAACTTAAAACATTGCTTTTTATATAAATATTGTAAATATTGTATTAAATGTATTCTTAGGATAATACAAAATATACTATATTTATAGTTAAGAGAAATATAAATATTTATACACATTTGTAGAATAAAAGAAGATAATAAACGATTTATCAAAAATAAACGTTTTTTATTTGAATGTATTAGTTTAGAGCTGAGAGCCATGCTCAGAAGTTCTACTCAGGGTTATTTGCTCTTTTCCCTCAAGGTCAAGCAAAAATTAAAAACGAAAAATTCGTCGACTTTCTGCTGATTTCTGTGCGCCTGGTACTTCGACCAGAGAAACATACGAAATTTGCCTATGCTCGAGACAAAAACGAGCACTGACAACTGCACGCAGCTCCGATCTGTGCTCTGGGATATTCTCTGTGAAAGGGAAATTCTCCCTCAAGGTCATGCAAAAATTAAAAACGAAAAATTCGTCGTCTATCTGCTGATTTCTGTGCGCCTGGTACTTCGACCAGAGAAACATATGAAATCGGTCTTTGCTCGAGACAAAAACGAACACTGACAACTGCACACAGAAAACCTAAGCAAGCCCAGCTCTGAGTGTAGGGAAATTTTCGCTCAAAGGGAAATTCTCCCCCAAGGTCATGCTAAAATTAAAAACAGAAAAATCATCGTTCATCTGCTGAATTATGTGCGCCTGGTACTTTCTGACGAAAAATAGCATTTGGCACAGCAGATCTGCTGCTTCAGACACCCTGAAAATATGCAACAATGAAATTTACTTCTCATTCAAGGTCGCGCTAAAATTTAAAACAGAAAAATCATCATCCATCTGCCTGATTCTGTGCGCCTGGTACTTTGTAAAGAAAAACAAACTTTCTTGGTTTGTATTTTCATTTATTTAAAATGCACTATATAAGGTATATTTGTACAAAAAACAGAATTTGTCAAAAAATAATTGTAATTATAAATGAAATGTAATATCTTATTTTTAGATACATTTTTATAATAAATTTTAATAAACGGAAATAAAACAAATACTTTTAAATTAACAAAGTTAATTATATATTTGCTAGATGACATTAAAAATGGTGACGTTGTTGCGTCTGGGGAACTTCAAATTTTCCAGTATTTTTTGGTGGGTTCTATTTTGGTGATTATCCGTATAACATCATCTTGGTAGCCAGGCAATGGATCCGTTTCTAGAGATGTCCTTGAAGATCAAAATGTATACCTGCAAAGAAAAATGGCAATTATTAAATAATTTAAAATTTAGTCTCATATTATTATAACTAATTATGGTCTTCCAAGGAATTTTGTAAATATATCACTATATCTTATAGCTGCCATACAACTCGAAGTCGGTTTTGGCCATATATCCGATCTTTTCAAAGCTATCGCCTTAATTTCCTTGTACAATTGAACATCCTTATAACTCATCAATGTTTAATATTTCAAATCGATTCAGTTATAATTAGCAAATATATGTGTCGTTAAATATTTCGGTGGTGCAGTTGGCAGTGTGAAAATTGCCTAAAGGTTCGAAAAGAGTATAAGATCTTCGGCACGCCGAAGATAAACCGTCTCCACTTGTTTTTTTCTGAGTTTAATTACGTTCTTTTTTTAATTTAATAGCAATTTGAGAAGCTTATTCAAAACTCAAATTCATCTCAAATAGTTTGCATTCCAATTATACATTTTATTTAAAACCCTGCTAGACATTATAAATTATGTTTCACCTAACAAGCGATTTATCGATAAAGTTCCTTATCTCCTTTAACTTATATCAAACACACTTCAAGCCATAACACTTTAAACTCTTACTAATTTCCAAAGTGGCTCTCTCAGGGTTTAATCTCAGATTTTGTAGTACACATTAAATATGCGAATTTAAGAAGCTTTGATTAAATGACTTACAAACCGGACTGGGTGCTAAACCAAGCCCCAAATCTAGTTTACAAATTGCCAACCACAAAGCCAACAACAAAACAAGCCACAGCAGCAACAACTACAACTACAACTGCAACAACAACCACAACAAGAATAACAACAGCCCCTAGAAAATCAGTTTTCGCCTCTGCCAAGCCACAAAAACCCCACCCGAAAGAAAGAGGAGAAAAAAAACAAACGCCCACTGCTAAAATGACAGGCATAGGGATGGTGATGAGGTGGGGGTAGTGGGCGAAGTGGGGGCTCTAGCCTTTTGTCTAGTGTTGAGCTGCGAGATTTGGTTGTGGACGTGGAAATTGGAGTGTGTTGCACTTTTGAATTTCAACTTTGTCTGCGTGTAAAATTTACTTGCTCCAAATTCAATTCAAAAGCGATTATCACCACTTAGCTGTCAACGACACGACGCCAACTACAAGAGATCCCAACTGCCCAAGTCCGAACAGCCCGAGAGCAGTGCCAATAACCAGCAAAGCCACTTGAACACTCAACACTACACAGAGGGCATGGCCAGCTGTATGTATTTGTGTGTGTATGTATCTACATCTATAACACTTTGGTTGGCTCAAATAAAATTTACACTTACAAGTGGCGCTAAAGTCAAGTGCAATGCTCCACTCCCTCCCACCCCCCTATTATGACCCACCCATCGCTCACCCATCTCCCCATCCTTCTCAGCAGCCGTCAGCTGGTCAGACATGGCCAAAAGTGCTGGACGGAGGCTGCGGCAAGTGTGGTCAAGAGTTTTATAAAGTTCATCATCCATGGCCTGGACCTAAGCATTTTTCAAGTGCAGCGCCAAAAGATTTTCAATTTCAAATACGAGCATGTATTATATAAGCAGTTGGCAGCCTGTGAAAACCATTTTCACACCCCCCACCGCAACGGCTGTAAACCATTTCATTATGCTCTATATATTTGAGTCCATAATAACTACGTCAGCGAGTTGGCAATGCTCCAAAAACTTGCATACGATTACAAATGCCAAATGGGCACATCATATTTATACATAATACAAATCAAAGCTTTAGCATTGGTTGGGTTTTGACTGCTTGAACAGTTTTCAAATATATTATTTAACTACTTTAAATAAGACTGATATTGGAACTGAAAACTAAAGGCCATTTTACTTTACTATAGTAGATTTAAGAAAACATTTGAAAACTCTAAAAACACTTTAATAAAATTCAAGTATATTCGAATACATTCAAAAATATTCAAATTCACTCATTAGATTCCAATTAATTTCGAGTTTAATAGGGTAAAATACATTTTAATCATATTTGCAAGAGCATCAAAAAAATATGTATCGCATTACAGATATTTCTCTTTCTTCCACTTATACCGCTGCACATTCATAAAGTACATAATCATGTTCATGACGTGAGCTGAAGTGGGCTTGGGTTTGGGTTTGGGTTTGGGTTCGGGCTTGGGCTTGGGGTTTAGAGTTTAGGGTTTGGGTTGAACTGTTGGCCAGTTGGGTGTCTGTTGTAAAAGCTTAAACCGTTACAAGTATTTAAAAAGCACTTCACATAAATGTATTAAAAGCATATTGAAATGTATTGCATTGTTTATTTGGATTGAAACAACAGCACTTGGAATGGTTTTCAGTGTCTCGTTACATAATTCTCTTCAGCCTGAAGTTCGGAAATAGAGTAGCATAATCAAACACGTGGTCTGACCAGAGGTCTGGGCCTCATTTTAGTCAGCCTGGCAATGTTGTCACAGCTCAGTCTCTGGGCAGGATCTACACAGCAATAACAGAGTATGAGATTCAGTAGTAGTGCTGAGTAGCTTTTAAGATGACTTACTTAGGCAGGCAATGCGCTGTATATCACACTGTGATTGATTTCTCCAAATCCAGCGAGCTTTAGTCCTGGCCCGGCATACATCATTTATATCAACTGATTTGGCATTCTTTTTCGGACAGGCCAAACAGCTTCTATAGATCCTGTTGCAATCGGGCTTCTGGGCGCTGATGTATACGCAGCAGACAACCAGGAAGAGGACGAGTATGCTCTGGATATGCATTTTGCGATCTACAGTCGATTACTGATAGCCAATTCAATTGCCAACTTAGCTTATATAGCCAGATAATACTATCAACATGAGTCAGCCAGAAACAGCTGTCCTTTAGAACTTCCTCAGATAATGGGCATTATGCGTTTGTTCAATTAAAGCCTTACATTTAAATATGTTGTGAGCCCATTGTGAATATTAAGTCAAACTGCATCTGGCCCACAGCTGCTAGCACACAATAACCACGAAACACTTCCTTGACTTGAGGTTGGACTATAAATACTTGGCATTTTAGCCAAATTTAGCTAGAGTGCCACTAGAGTTACATCGAAGCCAAGCAAATATGTCGAAATTCGTGCTGTTATTTGGTAAGTTCTCTACCATTCCATAATAATCGATTAGTGAAATATTTCCGCAAATAGCTCTAGCCATTTGCTGTTTGTGCCTGCTGCAAGTTGAGGCCAAACACAAGACCTGTGCGCTCCTGTCCAAGCAGTGTTTGGCCAATCAGCGCAAGGCAGGAGCCACAGACGATGTGACCAACTTCTTCAATGCCAGCTGCCGCAAGGAAAACCGCAATTGGAAGAGTATTACACGTTGCCAGCTGGAACGCGCTGCCTGTGAACGTAAGTGCCGAATATTACCTTAAAATTACCTAAATATATATATTTTTTCCAACTATTTGCAGTTACTTTGATCAGGTGCAATGTATTGAGCTGTGCTAATGTGGCCAAAATACGTCGGGCATAATTTGACACAAGACAACACAAGATATAAATGCATACTGAAATATATTTTTTAATAAATTTAAAAAAATAAACCCATAATCTTTAGTCGTTAAAATCTTAAGTGTTAAACGTGTTTCAGCTGGAATTTGACCACTTATCAATGGTGTTAAAGTTGTTTATTTTTAGATGCAAGCGCGTTTTAAGAGTACCACGTTGTTTACACAACTTATTATAGCTAAATTGTGGAATTTTACTCTATTCTATGCATTGGCACAACATCAACAACTGATGCTTGCTTATCAAAGAGCGCTCGCGAAATCCACCACACTCTTCTCACATTATATTTGCATATATACAAACGATCCCAGAGTGCTGCTTATCAGCTAAGCCCCTCCAGTGGAAAGCTCTCCCGCTGCCGCTCCCTGTCACTCTCTCTGTTGGCTCTTTTGAAACTCACCACAATCACGCAGCTCAGCTTAGCACAGCTGTTAGCTGCGCTCTCTTCACCACAGTGCAAACACTGCTCTCGCATGTAAACAAAACTTAATGCGAACCCGAGCAGATCAGACATATGTACACACATAGCTATTGCTGTCTGTCTGTCTGTCTATTTGCCCGCTTGTCAGTCGATCTATCTGCTTAAATACACATGATGATAATAAAGATTGCGAGCCGAAAACAAAATTTTGTGCGGCGTTAGTCGCTGTCATCATGTGTTGTTGTCGTTGTTGTTATTGTTGTTAATTTTTCACACACACACACACACACACACACACACACACACACACACACACAGTCAAGCAATGTAGGAGCCAGCGGTTTAGACTCTAGATAATAAGCCAGTTGCACGTCGAGTCGCAGTCGCCCAGTTGACAGTTGTCGTGCGTGTCGCGTGAGCAACACCCAAAAAAGCCAACAACAAAAAAACAGAGAAAGAAAGAAACCAGTCAGATTTCAACACAGTGCTTATTGTGCAAATTGCACTATTGATTGACAGATTGATTAAGTGTTTCGCTCGGTGTGTGAATAAGTGAGAGAAAAGCGCAGCTGTTGCCAATGCTGCCAACATGTCAAACATCACATTTATGAGTCTGACCAAATTGCAACCGCTTTTCCATATGGTGGGCAGCAGCTATGCGGCGCTGGCGAATGTCGACGCCGTTTATTCACCAGACCTGCAAAGCATGCACACCAACAACAACAACGAGAGCATTGCCAACAACAGCAACAACAACAACAGCGACCACCTTTTGGTTCTCTACGAGGATGGGAATTATAGCTACCGCTCCACATCGACCATTGTGCTAATGGTCGCCGCCTGGATACTGCTGATATTGGGCTTTGTCTTCTGCTGCTGTGCCGAGTGCTTTGGCGTCAGCGTCTGGCGGGGCAAGAAGCGGGCCAGCATCTCGCTGAGAGGCGCCGAGAGCGGTGCTGCAGTCGCCGCCAGTGCCAACGAGCGGAGCGACCTCCATGCAGGTGAGTTGCGATTCCCTTTCTCCAGCTTTTGAGCTTTCGAGCTTTCGTGCGGCCAAAGCAGCGGCATACTTTTGGGCGCTGCTGAGAAATGGCGACAGCAACGGTGACAAAGCAACTTTAGCTTATTGGCTGCTTCGCATGGGCAAAAGCCAGGCCAGCCCGCCCACCTCCTTTGGGACATAGTTCAAAAATACAAAATGGCAACAATAACCGAAAAACACCAGCACAGAATTGAGACAAAGAATTTGAAATACCCTTGTGGAAGGTTTTATTTGTTAGATAGTTTAAAGTATGTATTGAAATTGGATTCCGATTGGTACTTCTATGTTTTTACAAAATAAGTTCAAATACTTAACCCTTTTTGCATAATATATACAAACAATTTGGAATTGTATAAGAGCTTTAAATAAAGCTTATGCGCTAAATTATAAACGTATGTATTTAAATTGGATTCCGATTTGTACTTAAAAACATAATTAGAAATACTAAAACCCATTTAAATAATACATACAAATAATTTGAATGTTAAAAGAACTTTAATCACACTCCTGCGCTAAAATAAATATTATTAATTAATATAAATGTGATTTGGAATGCTTTAAGAACTTATAATCACACATCTGCGCTAAATTCAATATTTTTACTATTAAAATATTTCAAATATTCAAAATAACTTAGAGAACTGAGAGATAATGCAAGTGTCAAGAATAACCCTTGCTAAAGTTCATAATTCTACAGAGTTCTAGTTTAACTGTTTGAAACCGCTTTCATCCGAATATGCCCCACACCCTGTAAAGATTTTATGCAAATAGTTGCTATTGTAACTAAGGCACCTATCGTTTCATTATTTATATAGCATAGTTTGTGAAAAGTTTTGGCCTAAGAGTCATCAGTTTGCATTGAACGAGTCGAACTTTATGCCCCTTTGGGGACTCCGCTCATATGCGAATGCGAGTGCCAAACAAAGTGAATTTCTCTCGGGGTTAGGGTATAAAAACGCATTTGTATTGGCTGTCAATGCGCTCAACTGCCACTGCTGAACTACTTTTGGGCTACAGAGCTCCTGTAGAGCGCTGGAGAGCCATGCAAATGTGTTTTGCGCTTTGCGTTTTGAGCTCTGAGCATTGTGCATTGTGCAATGCAGGCAGTTTTTGTTTTTCGGGTGGGGCGTGGGATGCTCTAAGGCATCAGCCTCATCGATATCATAAAATATTTAGCTATTTTTCGTATCTCGTTTCGTTTTGTTATTGGCAAATTTGGCATGCGTTTTGGCTGAAATTGGCTTTTGGCCAAGTGAACGAGCGGGGAGATGCACACGTAGTCTGACTACAGACACGAATTGCCCATATTTCTGGCATCATTTTGAGTTTATGTGCCTGTGCCTAGACAACACACACACACAGCACACACACACCCCATACACGCCCCCTGCTGTGATCGGTTGCAACTTGTGCATTGTGCAATGCCCACTAAATTCTCAAAGATATTGGGTTTCATTAGGCCAATACTCGTATACATGTATGCATGTATCTATGTGTGTGTGTGTGTTGGGAGCCAAACCGACCAGCAGCATCAGCAGTCAATGGGTCATTAGACGTTCGTATCGATAACACAAAATTTGTTTGCAAATTTATTTGGCCTATAACTGGTATGAGTATTGGCTGCTCGGATTTTGGATTTCTGGATTGTGGCTTTAAGTGGCTTTCAGTTGCTGCATTCTTCCGTTCAATAACAGTTTGCATTTCGTTCAAATAAATCGATAAATATCTCTATGAATGCAAATTTGTAACAAGTTATGCAAACAAAAACTTATGAAGCCCATAAGCTTAAGCTTGTGTTTTGTTTTTGGGCTGACAAAAACCAAACGAAGAGCAGATATGCAAAAATTTCTATAACAGTTTTGTTTTGTCGATTAATTTTGAGTGGAAGCTTGAACACAAGTGGATGCTTGTGATGTAACAAATCAAAAGAAATGAACAAAGGCCTGAAAACAGATAATAGTAACTTATTTACTTATCGATATCATTGTTATCGATAATACTTAACATCGATATTACTTATCGATAACATTAATCGATGCCCTCATTGATGACAACGGCCACACTTATAGCAAATCTGAAAGCATACGTTACCAAATGACAAAAATCACGGAATGTTACTTTGATGCGGCCATTCCGTTAGCGATATAAACCGTAAAACGTAAGTACTAAGCTGAAAGGAGCAAAACACTGCGCTCGTAAGTAATCGATTTGATGGTCCCCATTCAATATATATATACTTGAGCGCATTGGCCCATTTCAATAACTACATAAGACCCGCCTTAGTGTGTCATGCGATAAATTCTTGCACTCACCAAAGCCCCGTCCATAAACGTGGACCAAGTTAATACCTACAAAGTAAAAGAGAAAGAGAGAGGAGAGCGAGAGCGAGAGCGAGAGAGATGACGGAACTTTAAGTTGAAACCATAAAAAAATTGCGAAAGTCACAAATGTTTTATGAAAGTTTCTCATTTTATTTAGCCTTTTATATTATATCAGCGCGCTGTGCATCGACTCGACACAACTCTGGTGCTGCACAAGTTTTTAATAAAAGTTCCATGCAGCAATTGCAGTATCCCCGTCCTGCCGCTCCTTGAGTGTCAGCTACTCGTACTCCTTTCCGCTGTTCAGAAATTCATAACCGCATTTCTCTCAGCTCTCCTGGCAAGCCGAACAGCAGGCGCAGTTGTACATACCAATTACTTACATATCGACAATATGGCTGAGACAATAACTGAGAGCAGACCCCTCTCCAGAATGGAGCTGGAGCTGGAGCTCTACTGAGCGCAGCTGATGCCACTTTGGCGCATAATAAGTTTTCTTTTTGTCTCTTATAGAGAATTGTGCGACTGGGAGTTGCTTCAGTTTAATCTATAATTCAGTTGTTCTACTGTCTTTTCCAATCGCAGACACTTTAAAATTTGGTTTTCTGTTATTTATGAGCTGATGTAGAAATTGTCAGCGCTTTATATGCTGTTTACGCGCTCCATTGGACTTTGGCCCCCATCCACCTGCTGTTTATTCGTGTACATCATTTTTTACAGCCACTCATCAGCGGGATTGGAGGAGTTTGGAGGACTCGAACAGGCACAGGCGGCACAGGCGCTGCTGCTTAGTTAGTCCTTCATGGCACTTTGATTGCTCATTTGGCATTTATTTGATGAGGCGCCAGGACGGCCTCGCATCTTCTCCGGCTGCTGCTGCTGCTCTTAAATTATTCATTGGGCGTGCCTCCCACTGCCCCCACTGCCGCCTGCCTGCCTGCAGCATCTTCAATCTTCTGCGCCAGCTCCAGCTCCTGCTGCTGCTGCTACCCACGTACAGCACTGCGTTGAGAGCATTGCGAATTTTTAAAATATTCATGTCCTGCCGCTGGCATCGTTGGCCAAGAAACTCGCTGAAAACATCATCGGACCGAGGCACTAACTAAATGTGCGTAATTTTTACCGACAGCGCATTGAAAATATCGCTCACAGCTATCAGACAGCAGCTCTACGTGAGTTTGCAACTTGTCCTGGAGCAGGACGAAGACGGAGACGCAGGCGGAGTCGGAGGCGGCGACTGTAGTCACAGAATATTGGATTTGCTTGGCTCTTTAGCTCTGTCGTTGTATTCGGAAACCTAATATTCTGCTTTTGGGTTGAACCAATTGGCTGCAAATGGTCGCAATAAACCAAACGAATCAACAAGTTTAATCTACACATTCGCATATTTCAGCAGATGTCTTTAATATTTATTTATTTATTCATCTTTTTGAATCAGTATTAGAAGTGGAGATTATTTGTTGGCGAACAGACTGTCAGTTTGGCTTATTTTCGCTGATTATTCTTTTCTTTTATTTTTATAAAAAGAACTATGTTATATACTATTAAGCAATTATTTTCTAGCCGAAAGAAGTATAGTTTTCTTCTTAAATGAAAAGAAAATGATGTAAAAACTAAACTTAAACTTAAAACTATAAGTTCATAAAGCCTTCTTACACTTATTTCTAATTAATACTTAGTATGTATAACTGCCATAGTAGTTAAAACTAAATTTGCATTTTCTTGTTCATATTTCTCTGATTATTTCTATTTGCTGCACTGTCAATTTGGGTCCACTCTAATCTTCCCTATGTATGCCGCAACCCAGTGAGCTTTTGCTTTGACATTTCGTCTAATTTGTATTTATTGTGCAACATTTTTTCTCAAATTGTGCATAAAATTTACATTTTTTATTAGCGCCGTCCACTCTGCAGAAGAGATTCGATGGCAATATCCAATATTCCATCCCACTCTCTAATATTTCACACGTTCGCCTGCTGATTGTGGGTAATTTTTATTGATTGTTCGCATCTACGAGCATGGCAGATACAGCAGATACGAGCAGCTATCTGTAGTTAGTTGTAGTTGCATTTGTATTGAGGTCAATTGGATCTATGTGGAAATGTGGAAATGTGGCTGCTGGGAATGGTTAAAAACTGGGCAGCTGGCTGGCTGGCTGGTTAGTTGGTCAGCTGCATTTGTAGTTGACATTATGCAATTTGATTAAGTTGCATTTAATTGCTTTTGTTGTACAATTATAAATAAATGCAAATTGCTTTGGTTTTGTAGTGTCATTTATATTAATTAATAATGTTAAATGTGCGTACTGATGGGTTTGCCTTGCTGTTGAGTGAATTGTATCATTTAACATGAACAATAATTTAATATTGCCCGCAAATATCGAATTTCAAATGCTGCCTGCAGCAATTTCAGTTCAATGCTATAATTAGAGTAGTTGCTTTAGTGAAATCACACATATTAAAGTGGCAATTAAATTAAGAGCTATAATATAGAAAGAAATACCTGCGAGATGCAATATATTTTAGTATTTTACGAGATGATCAAAGTAGATCACTTAAAACAATTTCAAAGTTATATGTTATCAGACATCAAGCTAGTTATTTTTATAACCCAAATACGCTCTGAAGCAGCTATGCAGTTTTTTACTTTAGTTTGATATTTTACGAGTGCTAGTGGCCTAAAATTATTTGTATAACAAGCCAACGCACGCAAGTACTAAAGTTGCCCATAATATTTGCCATACTTTTGGAGCTGTATCCCTGAATGACCCATAAACACTTTTAAAATAATATGAGCTCAGCTGGTAGTGTATAATAAATGTATATAAGTCATATAGTATATGTTATGCGCATTTTCTGGCTTTTATTTAATAAATTTATTACGCAAACATCAAATTTTCATATAATAACTACAAGTTTTAACTCTGAACAAGTTTGGACTGTTTCATTGGCTATATATAAAATTATCAGCAAGTACAAATTGTATACACTAAAGTGCTTTTACTCACACTACTCGGGTATTTACATGCTGCCCCTCGGCGACGCTCACTTGGCAGCCTTTCAACGTAAATTACCATAATTCGCGCTTTCAAAAGGCGCACACTTAACCTTTAATTAAGATACTCGAAACCTTTCAATATTCAGCGCCGCTGTGTGCAATGGCGCCACATTGGCGCCCATTTTCTTTAACCACCACCACCAACCAGCGTCTGCCTCTTTGACATGCACACATACACACACACACACACATACACACGCACACACACTGGCACACACACGTCAAGTCGTTGCATTTTGCCATAACGAAATTAACGCCACGCCAGCAGCGCTGCAAAGTATGCAACATAAATTTTTGCGCCGTGCCAATAAAAATAATTGAAGCAAAATGCGCCACACATGAGCGCAGGGAGGGCGAAAGGGGAGTGGGGTAGGGTGGTGGGGGGCGTGGCACGTGGCAGGGCAGCAGTGGTAGTTCGACTCCAATGAGGCTCCAATAAGACTCCAATGGCAATTTCACTTTTATTGCCTGACGCTTGACGTTGGCTGCCGCCTTTTAAGTGCTGACTCTTTGTTGTGGGCGCCTCTATTGTTGTTGCTTGTAGTGATGTTGTTGTTGTTGTTGTTGATGTGGTTATTGTTGTTGTTGTTGCTGTTGTCTGTTGTCATACCCATCCATCCAACGTCAACGCTCACTTGTGCTTGTTTTCATTTCCGCTGCGCTTATCACATTATTGCAAGCTCATTGCCGGCTTCTCTTTTGATTCCGTTCCTTTTTTCCCTGCTTTTTTTTGCTGTTGCTATCAGTCAAGTTGACTTTGGCTTTTCCTTTGTGACGTCACGGAAGAGCGTCTCTGATGCAATTGTAATATGTACTGTACTGTGGCATTTTATATCATTCATAGCTCCTGGAATTACTTTACTTTTGCCAGATCTGATAGAAAAGAAAGCTAAAGTAGTTTTTGTTTTTCAAATGTTTGTACAACACTATATAAAGGAACTTTACGTCTATGTGAATATTGAAAAACCTTTACTTTTCCCACAGAACAGATAAATAACATATGTAACTATTGTTCACCTGAAAAAAATATCATTGTTAATGATTCAGCTTAAATCTTAGATCATCAAAAATAAATATGTTAATTTGAAGTTATTGCTCACTTTTTAAGCTGCTGCGATATACATAATTTAGCATTAAATATTTCTTTGATATTATAAATAGAATATTACTGATTAATTCTTGTAATTCCTTTTTAAGAGGCTTTTCCCAAAAGCCGTTTAAAGCAGTCAAGCAAACAAATTCGCAATCGATTTCCCAGCTCAATGCTCGCTCAACTTTTCAGAGTTAATTCGAAAGCCAAAACCCTACAAACAACAACAACAACAACCAGAGAAAAAACTGTCAAAGTGTCGAGTGCTTAAGAGTTTCGAGCTTTCCAGCTTAGCGGAACATTTTGCATAGAACATTAATAAATAATTTGGTCTGTGTGAATGATTTTCATATAAATCCCCGTCCAGGAGTCGTTACTGTGTCCCACTGTGTGTCTTCTGTGTGTGCGTGTGTGTGTGTGTGTGTGTGTGTGTGTGTGTGTGTAACGTTTGTCTACTTTGCAGCTCATGTAATATTCATGATTATTTGAAATTTGCGCTTCGTTATCCTTTATCCTTTTTATGTGTGCAGCACACAGACGAGACACACGACAATCATATGTTAACGCGTCCGGACGCCTTCTGTGTTTGCACAGATATACAGAATATAAACACACACACACACACACTCACACACACAGAGTAGGGGGGTGTATGTGGGTGGCAGGTCCTTGCATATCATCAGCCTTTAGTCGCCAGCTAACGTAATCGGTTTTCAGTGGCAGTGAAGAACTCGCCTGGGGAATTCCAGCAGCAGCATTGATAGCGACTCAGACCCCTCCACAACACTGTCCATCAATATGCCACCCAACAAACTGTTGCGTTGGCTTCAACAACCCCGACTGCCTGCCTGCCTGCCTGTCACTTGGCTGCGTTTTTATTTGTCACACGTTTGATGCCGCCATATTGTCAATACACAGACACAGGTTTCTATGTATGCGCGTGTGTGTGTTTGTGTGTGTGTGTTTGCTACTTCCGTTTCAGCGCTTATCAGTTGTCGCTGCGCGTTCGTTGTTCGTTGTTCGTTGCGGCTCCCTTGGCGCGCTTTTTGTGCAAGTTTATGCAATGTCAAACGAGCAACGAACAACTAGCAACGAGCAACGACAAACGCGCTATGTACCACTTCTAACGGTGGCAAAGTCAACGGCTTTTGTTAGGACTTAGGGCGCCTGCTGGGCGTAGCTGCAACCAAGGGGCACGAGGCATGTGGCATGTGGATGTGGGCGTGGCGCGTCGCCCTCCTGTCTGGTTGCATTGCGATAAAATTGCTGTATGGCAACTTCAACAAGTGAAGCCGCTTCACGCGCGCAAAGTTTGTTGACAAACTGAAAAACAATTATGATTGATTGCTCAACACTGGCGAAAAGATTGCCGGCACGAAAGGTGTCTCTAAGTCTCGACCATACTTGCATACAAAACTTGTCTGCAGCTACTTCAAGATCGACAATTGAGATACGTTTGTGAAGCTAGTCTTCCATATCGGAATATGAACTAGTTCGGGAAGTAAGCTAAGGAAGAACAGTTGAAGGATAGCTTGATACGTTAGAGTCCTTCTTAAAAGTATTAAAAATATAGTCTTCACAAAGAAATAGTAAATGAAACAAGATAGTTGTTATTGATTAAATATATTTTCATGGGATATGAAACTAGTTGGAATAGTTAACTACGCAAACTTGTCAAATGGAACCTAGAAACGGCTGAAATACATATAGCATTCAGCTTTTTTGATTTCATAAGATTATTCATAAATATTGCTGATAGAATCAAAGCCTTAGCAGCTGTCTCAGCTCATCGAATTGCTCACACTAAAGACAATGCAAGGATGTTGGCTTTGTCTTCTAGGACATGCAGCTCCCTTAAGCCCAGCGCTATTACAATTGCTACAATCTTATCAAACCCAATGCGCCGCATCTCCAGCATATCCTTTAACCAAGCACATGTCGTGCTGCCCAAAAAAAATAAACAAAGCAAAGGGATACAGCAGAATACCGTCAGTTGTTGCCTTTGCCGATGCCGATGTCGATGCCGATGCCGCTGCCGGAGATAGCTGTTTAAGCCAATTTGTAAACCATCAAATCGCGTTAAATGCGCTTTTCCGGTCTATGTCGATGTGGATGTGGATGTGTACACGGCCCCAGCCAGTATCAGCTGGAAAATCTCTCATTGTTATTGTTTTCTTTGCTAAACGGAAACGGTTAGGCACCCCTCGCAAAAGGCACTCAATGCCAATGCTCGGTACGGCTCGACTCGATACGCGCATCCTTTTTGCCGCAACTGCGACTCTGTTGTGTTTCATTTTCTTTTTTTTTGTGGTGACTGCCGTTTGCACCTCAGGCTGTGTGTACCTGTACAGGTATGCGAGGACGCGAATATGTATTTCATATATAGTGCTACAGACTGCAATCGTTTGCGCTTCTTTTTCATCTTTCGCCTGGGCTATTCATATTGATTTGTTTGCCTTTTGGCTATACTTTGTGTGAGAACAGGAAATTGAAAAGGGGGCCTGAGCAGAGGGCAGACAACTTCAATGGCTCATGAGAGTTTGAGTTAGAGTTAGAGTTCGAGTTATGCAAACGCTATTCAATTATCGATTGTACCCATTGAGCAGAGTGTCACCGAGTTCCAGCTCCCAAGTCTCTGACCTCATTCAACTGCAGCCAGCGACTTCCGTTGCGGCGCATTCAAGCAAATCATGAATTTGACCAGAGCAGACCAAACTGAACCGTGAAGAGAAACCCTCCCTCCACCTCTAATACTCTCATTAAATGCCTAAAAAATGAGCGAGTAATTTACGAGCTGTTTGTCAACAATGTCCACAACAGAGCTCGGGCAACTACTTTATATTTGTATTTTTATTAATAAAGGAAATTGGAACTGAAACAGAAACTGAAACGGACGCGTAATGAGGCGTTTGATCATTTCCGTTCAATAACGAATAAATTTCAATGTGCCGAAGGATTTTAGCATACAAATCGTATTAGTGCCATTGTCAGTGACAGCGGCTCATTTATTTACTTGATTATGACCAAAGCTGTAAACAACAGAACTCATGAGGTTTCTGTTCTGGTTCAGGAAGCGCACGTTGGGAAGAGGTTTTATATAGAGGGATTATATAAAAACAAATCAAATTTTCTTATATTATACCAGAATATCTTAGCTATCTAGACAAAACTCTCTTCAATTATAACTCATTTCACTAGAATTTCTGTCTGATTAATAAAATGTTTAAATAGTTTCCGCTTAGTTGCTATTTACAATTTCAGAGCCACAGATATGCAAAAGTCCAAAGAACTTATTCATAATCTATAATTAAATGCGTTGAGGAAATAAGAATACGTAACTCAAATATACGACTATGTTATGCCCTAACCCAAGTAAATGCCAAAATGGAATATGCAATTATTATCCAAACGAACTTAGAGCGCAAAATCAAACTAGAAGTATGGTATACGTATACTCCCTGGAGTCTAGTAAAGATCACAATTTAAATGCAACTCTCTTATATCATAATTAATTTTAAGTCTGTTGCCAACCTTGCTGATAAGTTATAGACCTTTACGTGCACCTATAAATAGACGCTGGTGTTTACTTCCAGTCGGTGAGGCTTGGCCAGAGTGCAAATAACGATGACGTTGTATTAAGGCGTATTCAACTGCATGAATCGCAGTTAAAGTTGACTTAAGAGCTGTCCAAAAGGTTAATAACACAACCGGGGCTAATCAGCATGACTCGGATGTGAATAAACTTGTAATCTATGTTGATTTTGTGAAAATTCCACAGATAGGCAATTTACACAACATAGCGCATAGTTAACTGATAGATTTACAGGGCATTCTATAAGATATAGTCTTATCGTTTGGCCAGACTTGCTGGCGCTGCTTTGAGTCTTTACTGTACGTTGGAATGCGAGTGCCAGACATCATGTGAGCTGTGTGAATCCCATGACTAAGTTCACTGAGTGTTGCGTTGTACCAGTTTCGTTTTTGAGGCAGATTATTTCACGCATGCGCGACCAGTTACCAGTTTGCACCTGTTGATTATTATTACCTGGCAGCGGCGCAGCGTATAACGAAAATAAAAATAACAATAACTAAAACGACCGCTTTTAAAAACGTATTTAATATACATATTTGGCCCCCTTTTATGTTATGGCACAACAACAGACTCTACCGGTTGTTGTTGCTATTCTTCTCAAACTGAAGCTGATTCACGATTCTAATTGGAAGTAGTATGTACCTGCAGTCTAGACACAATCCATATAACTCTCTGTGGTGAAATTGTGTCATATAGGACATCAGTTCTTGATCTTCGTTTAGTGTGGACACAAACCAAGTGTTGAACAACAGAAATTTGTTGAATGACTAAATAAAGGAAGTTCGTAGCTGAAAAATATTTACATTTGAAATTAGAACAATTAATAACTTTATAAGCAATTTTATTGTTTAGCTAATAAGTTTAGCTAAAACTGGATGTTACTGATATTTACAGCCGGGTTTGCGGCTTAGTTGAAACGTTTAATTCTCACATTCGCACATTTTCGCTGTCATATTTACACAATTGCAAAAGTCAAATAGTAGTAAACAAAATGCAATCAATGCCCGGAGCTATGCGCAATAAATAATACATATTTTACGAGTGCTACTTAGCACATATTTATAATGCTTTGCCCCATTTGATATACGCCAAATGACAGTCCGGCATTTAAGTTGTCAAGATAATAAACGGCACTTCAGATAAGCATCCATCGCCATAGAATGCAGACCACTCATAAATCATGGGAATTTCGCACAGAATCAGTTTCAGTTTGAGTTCTTATCTGAGCACTCAAGACTTGGCACAAAAAGTGGGTTAAGAACCCATCATACTACATAAATGCTAAGCAATAATTGCATAGATGAGAAAAGCAAACTTCATGTGAAGGGAGCTAATCTTTAAATGTAAATAAGGTTATATTATTTAGAATAATTGGCAATTTTATTTTACACACATTTTGCAAAGCATTTATTATTAAATGCCAGTTAAATACATTTGATTTATAGCACATTAGTATTGTGTTTATTAATTATTTATGAATAGGCTCTCAATACGAGTGCTCTGAAGTTTCTATGTAAGCTAATTTGCATGCAATAGAAATAAAATATAATAGAGCTAAGCGCACATTCGTTTATGTGTGTAATTGAGTATTAAATTATATTTATTTTTAATTGTGCGAAATAGTTATACGTATGTGTATATTAAATGCATTATTATACTCTTTTCGAAGAAAATAGTATATTAAGTTTGTCCTGAAGTTTGTAACGCATAGAAGGAAGCGTCGGAGACCCCCAAAAGTTACTGCCAGTATGCTTAGAATGACAATACAAATTGATCTAGCCATGTCCGTCTGTCTGTCTGTCTGTCTGTCTGTCTGTCTGTCTGTCTGTCTGTCTGTCTGTCTGTCTGTCTGTCTGTCTGTCTGTCTGTCTGTCTGTATGTATGCAAACTAGTCCCTCAGTTTTGAGCTATCGCGATAAAACTTTGCACAGACACTTATTATTCCAGGGGACAGCACATTGGTCGGAGCCGGCCGGATCGGACCACTATATCTTATAGCTGCCATACAACTCGAAGTCGGTTTTGGCCATATATCCCATGTTTTTTAATCCATCGCGATGAAACTTTGCACTGATACTTATTATTCAAAGAGACATCACATTGGTTGGAGCCGGCTGGATCGGATCACTATATCTTATAGCTGCCATACAACTCGAAGTCGGTTTTGGCCATATATCCCATGTTTTTAATCCATCGCGATGAAATTTTGCACAGATACTTATTATTCAAAGAGACATCACATTGGTTTGAGCCGGCCGGATCGGATCACTATATCTTATAGCTGCTATACAACTGGCAAGGAATTAAATATTCTTAGAAAGAAAGAAAAAAAATTTTACGCGACAAAACGATTTTGTACAGCTTATGAAATTTCAGTGGTGCAGTTAGCAGAGTGAATATTACCTATAGGTTCGAAAAGAGTATAAAATCTTCGGCACGCCAAAGATAATTCTTCCCCACTTGTTTTATTTTATTTATGCAACAAAATTGCAGCATTTATAAAGATAACTAAGTACTAAGTAATGATGGTCATAAGAACTCAAGTAATTAAAATCCAATACTTGATTAGATTTTTTATAATAAAAAGGTAATATAAAAATGTTCAGCTATTTATAGCTTCTATCAATAATTTTATTATTTTAAAACCAGTTAAGGAAAATGACTAAATTCCACTCAGCGTAGACGTCACACGGGGTTTGTGGATCAATCGATTACATGTGTATTTATACCACGTGTAAATGTTGTTAAGTTTTAAGTACTATAATCAATCGAGCCACTAACTGATAAAACAAATCATGTGTTACTAAGCTGTGTAGAATGTTAATTGATTTGAGCGCAAATCACAAAGCACAAACAAAATGATTGAGCATTTTTCTGTGAAGAATACTCGTCTAGGTGATTCCCTGTACACAGGTCTAAAAACACGGGTATTAATTCACATTCGTCTGCAATTCAAACATTATCATAGAAAATGTATGTTTATCTGACACCCCTTTTACACACATCATGATTACAGGGTATCATAAAAACGGAATTTATAGCCAACTTAGTGAGTCGAGTCAATTGCGGATTTATGCCGGCAATGATTAAAATTATAAGCAGTTAACTCACTGGCAAAAAGTTAAATATAATTTACAAAGAATTATGCAAACAATGCGAATACAATAAAAATGGCTATGTTGAATATGCAATGAGTGTAATTACGAGTATCGAGCATGAATGTTATGATTGTGATTGTGTGTATTTGATTATCGTTATGGCTACGCCCTTTGCTGCCATTATGCAGTTGCATTAAAGCGATGCCACAATTTGCATGCAACAACTTTTGCGAAACTATGCAACGTGCCGCATTGCTCGCATTATCAATGTTGCAGCCACAAATGCAGCGCAAATAGTCAAATGGAATTTCGGTTATAAATTTGCAAAATAATTAAATGCAAATTTTAATAAACACGGCACATGGCGAGTATGCTTGACTAAGAGATACCTACACTATTAAAATCGAACGAAAAGCTCTTTTTGTGAATTCAAATACTAAGATTAATTAATAAATCAAAAAAGGTTTAAATTTATTGCAGTGAAAGGTATTTTATATTATTTAAAAACCATAATACAAGTAAGAGTGCTCTAGTCGGGAGTGCCCGACTACGAGATACCCTGAACCCAGTCCTTACAATCATTCATATTAATCTAAACACACACATGCTGCAGTACAAGCAGTACAAGCAGTGCAAGCGGTCTAAGCAGTTAGATTGCTTTTCGCTGAGCCCCACATAATGGAAAGTTAAATCTTAAATAACTTCTGTGTTTATCGTCCGATCTTATTGAAATTTTTGGGGCAAACAATTGTCAATAATATGTGTGACCAAACCAAATTGCAAGGTCGTACCTTCAAAAATGCGTTTTTTAACTTTTGGGGGTTTGGGGGTGGTATCCAAAAAGTGAAAAATTTGTTCATGTGTATGCTATTCGAGATTATACATGTCAAATTAGGGGCCTCTAGCTCTTATAACTTGTAAGTTATATCCAAAAAACGCTGGTCTAAAATCGAAATTTATCGATAACTTTTGAACGGGACGAGCTATCGATAAATTTTAATAAACTTGATCTGTCCCGGGATTAGGAGAACTTATGTTCCAAATATGAAGTCTCTAGCTCTTGTAGTCTCTGATATCTGTGTGTTCATACAGACAGACAGACGGACAGACGGACAGACGGACAGACAGACGGACATGGCCAGATCGACTCGGCTATTGATACTGATCAATAATATATATACTTTATATGGTCGGAGATGCTTCCTTATGCCTGTTACATACATTTGCACAAACCCATAATACCCTTTTTACCCATTTTTAATGGGTTCAGGGTATAAAAAACAAACGAAGAATATTCAAAACAAGTTACAGTATTTTAAGTTTTTACTGATAAATGCTATGAGAATAGACTCCTTATATTACCATTACAGGGTATTAACACAATCGTTTCTTTATGCTCTGTTGAGTGTTCAATAAAATTGCCCCGTAGAAAATTGTGCGTGAAATTTGCAACTTAATGTAAATGCATGCAATTAATTGTAAATGATATGCATAATTTCCGATTATGCCTGAGGCGGCGAATGCTCTAAAACAAGTTGATATATGAACATAATTATTACTTTTAGGTCTTTACATATTGTGCAGGCAGTAATTACAAATGCAGTCGAAAGAAACGCCTCAGTAAATAGTAAATGGAATTTGAAGAGAAGGCAAGAAGCAAAAAACGACTTATTTGGTCGTTGCAATCAGCACAATTTGCACGACTTTGTTATGTTTTTGTGCGCGTATAAAACTTTGTTTATCAAATATGCGAAATATATGCTAAGAAATATTATTGAAATCAGAATCTCTGTTGAAGTCAAGTTATATGACAATATCGCTCATTCGCCCCGTAAACAATTGAAATGGCTTGTAAACAAGTGTATTTGATCTTCGGCAGGCCAACGATAGCAAATTCTTTTGTAGTTGTTGCTCTTTCTAATTCATTTCCGATAGTGAAAACATTGACGTTGTGCCTGATTCCCACTCACTGTGGCTCCCTCGCGTTGTTTCAGTTTATTTAATTTTATTTTTTTGCGGCGTCTTCACATCAGATACAAACACAAACATACCAGCACACACACATACACATGGAACGTTGAGATACAGATACAGTCAGAGTCGGCAGCTCAGTCAGTAGTCGGTAGTCAGCTGTGTTCGGGCTCTTTGCTTGGCGCTGCTTGTTTGCGTTTTGTGCCTGTGCCTGTCCCCGTCCAGATACAGATACAGATACTCGTACTCGTACTCGTACTTCTACTTGTACTTGTACACTTGCACTTAGGCCACAGCCGTAGAAGCAGCCGTCGCAGCAGCTGCGTCGCCGGCAGCGCAGTCGGCGGCCAGTTTACGTTGACTTTAACGTTAACAGACACAGTTAACTTGGCTGTAATTGCCGGGCGCTACGGAACAGTTTTTAATTGTTGTAAACAAGCGCGCGCGTTCAGTTCAAACTGTGCAATAATACAAAAATTAACAAAATAATAATAATATACGACATATAACAAATCAGCCGCGAGTTGTGCACATGTGAAAGATAAATTTGTTGATAGAGGTCATGATATTTTGTTTTGCCGCCGTATTCAAATCATTTATGCAAATTAATTGAGCAGTGGGATTGGCGCCAAAAGTATTGGCAGTCTACAGCATTTGTGTATGAAAATAAAACGAAATGTAAGCCAAGTGGTCATCAATTCATTAATAATTAAAAACCACGTGGAAATATATAAAAACAAATCCATTATCGCTTCCTGCTTTTCCATTTCGCGTGACGTGCTGTGTCTTTGCTCTGTTTTGCCATTCATTTGTTATGTTTTATTTATTTCTTTCTAAATAATGCCATATGATATTGTTGTTGTGCTTTTATAATGCTGAGAATACGCTCTTCAATTAAATGAAGAGCGCCTGATTGAAATTGAATTGCCCATTAAGCAGTTCAATTAGATTGAAGCGCATGCCAAGCAAATTACAAAAATAATCACAAGTGTAGGAAATGTTCCTTGTAATTTAACAGAACATTCGAGTTTTAACACAAATTGTTTGAAACAAGCTACAAATTCAATAACTTCGATTGCTTTTATCAGACGGAAACCGAAATGATAAAAAATCACCAAGTGAAAAGTAAATATTTCTGTTCAATCGGTGAGAAACTAGAACTACAGACAATTTAAATAAAACTGACAGTCAATTTGCATAAAACAATCTGATATATATTTTACAAGCGAATGAATTAATTTGCATTCATATTTGGTTCATCTCAATTCTTTTCATCAAAACATGCTGTTAAACACGTGCTCTGTTTTATGTGTAACGTATTGTGAATTATGACTATATATGGGGCCTTTAGGGGGCAATATCTGGGGCCTGTCAATTTCAATGGTGCCCCCATCTGTATTCTGATTCAGTTGTTTTGTATGCAATCGGAATAGCAAGCGTTGAAAACTTGAAATTTTCCACTTGATTTATTCATTAATTACGCCCTTTATGATTGGTATTATATGAATAAATGTAAACATTGTAAATACATTTAGGACTGTGGACTGAGGCCTACAATAACTATAATTACTAGTCGCTTAATGAGTGCCAGTTCATTCATTTTTTTATGAGCTGCAATCATGTTTTAACCTGAATACAATTGAAACTAATTGGTTGTTGATGTTTTCCTTACTTAATGCCAGATAACAAAAGATCACTTAGATGCGATGACGATACGTTAGTTGGCTCTAGAAACAAATGTATACTAAATACGCTAATTGCTAATCAGAGGAATAAACGAGCAAATCTTAAAATAACCTTTTGGATAAGAAAACTAGGAAGATAAGTTTTAGTTGCAGTTTATCAATGGTTATAAATATTCTGCGAGCACTTAAAATATGTAAAACCAAAAAGAAAGGTTAGCTTTTAACATATAAAGGAATATTTTGCATAGGTTTAGCAAAATATTTTAAGTTTTGTTCTGCAAATAACATTTAAAAAGTTCACTTGAATATTCTCGTACAGAGTTAAATTTTCTCTAATAAATCATTTTATATATATAGTTATTTTCTATATCCAAAATATTTGGCTTTTTTGCTTGTCGTTCAGCATTTTAACTTTTCCAACTACTTCGAAAGTCTTACATATTATTTTATTAAGCCGATTACTATCTAATTTCGTATCGCTGCACCTTGAATGAGCACGTGTGTCCTTAGTGGATCTTGGCATGTAGCTGGCAATTGTTAAATCAAACAGGAGAACGTTTTTCTGGCATCAGAGTAGGAAGCCGTGAACGAAACAGAGCAAAGCGCAAGCACGATCCAAACTAAGTAACACTTCCCCACGTTTTTTTATAGCGTTGAAAAATCAACTTTGCAAATCAATAAAATCATATACTTGTGTACAAATGTTTGCATGTAGATTGTGAGCTGCGAGAGTGGCAGATACAGATACAGCTAGAGCGTCAGAGATACAAGCTACAGAGATACGAGTACCCGAGTCCAATACCTAATTTAGAAACGTTTATTGCTAAGATAAATTCAGCAAGGAGTTTAATAGCCACTATCAATATTTGTACAACAAATAAGCAACGAGAGCGAATGGGCCACAATGCGAGTCGGAGTATATTGTATCTACAAGATACAGCCGCAATCGCAGCCACAGCCAAAGCAGCAGCCGCAGATGCGTATGGCGAATTAGCACAAGCGCGTTAACACAATTAGTTGAAAAGTGAAAAATCTCATACATATAAAACATATACAAAACGAAACAGCAGGAAAAAAATAAAATACAAAAAAAGAAACAACACTGTTAACTAAATAATAAAATACAACAACAGCAAAATACGCAGCGAGGCTGTCGACAAAAAGCGCCACAACAAATTTGCAACTTTACACTCGTCGGCGGTTTTCAGTCGCGAAATGAAGCCGCAGCCTCAAAGCTGAGCCACAGAACACGCGTGTGCCACCACATAGAGCCATACTATTACTATAAGTAACAACAACTGGAAAAACAGACAGACAGCAAAGCCAGTGAGTTTAAACGTTTCGAGTGCCTACGAACATGGTCGAGTTACTCAAGGCGCTCAATTTGACGGGCAATTTGCTGGCGGGCCTTGAAGACAGCAGCCTCGAGAATGCCTCGAATCCCATTGCAATGATCGCCGCCGTGGAGCCGGGCCTCAATGCCACGGCCATGAACGTGACGACAACATCAACGACAACAACAACAATGCTGGCCAATGCCACCAGCAGCAGTGCCGAGAAGATCCAATTGGATGGCTTCGATCTGCCCGGCAACTATTCCATACTGATCAATAAGCTGGAGCAGCTGGCTCTGGGCCTGGACTCGGCGCTGGGCAACTTCACCATCGATCGCCAGGAGGTCGAGATCAATTTGAGTGGCGCCACCGCCAACGATGTCACCGACGATCTGTTCAGCGATGTCTTGCCGGCGGTAAGTGCTCCTTCACGGCATATACCGCACGGCTCGCGTATTTACACCGGCGAGGATGAGGAGTTTCATGTGGTCAGCGATATTTGGATTGGCGTCATCCTGACGCTGCTCATCGTCTTTGTGATATTCTTCATATGCGCCTGCTTCCTGTATCACAAGTTTCAACAGTGGAAGAATTCATGTGAGTGCCAAAGCGTATACTTGATAAGCTGTGCAGCTACATTGCGTATACACAATCTGCTTTAATGCCGGTTGTTTCTTTCGTTTTTGCTAAAGGGAGTGCTTGGCTTATTTATGAAACTGCTTAAATGCCCACATCGAATATTCGAATATTCCATATTTTATTGATACTAATCTAGCAACTTTTGAAGTATGAAATCTGTAAAATTGCTCAAGTTATTTGAGATCACTTTACTGATATACGCTTGTTAAAATATATGAATTTACCTTCTATTTATACTGAATACTGAATACTGTTTGCACGCAGCTTATTTTCAGTTGAGTATAGTCAATTAGTCAGCTAATCAAAGCTGTAGTTATTGAAAATGATCTATAAGCATTTCATCATATTGTTAGCATGTAATTTTATTGATGGCCGAACGCAGTTGTTCAATTATTTCACTTTGCAGCTGCAGCAAACCCAAACTGAATCATCAACCGCTTTCACATTTAAAAGTACCTTTGTATTGTCTTAAAATAAGCATTAAACGAAAATAGCAGTTTAATTTAACAATAGCTCCGAAATTACGCAGCTTACAAGCTAAGCCCGCTTTTAAATGCACTGGGACAAGAAGTGCAGGGCATTTGGGCAACACACAGGCAAATAAACAAAATACCTGAGCAAAGTCTGCGGGTAAAGAAGTTACGCAGCAGGCAGAACAAAAACAGAAAGCAAAACTCAAAGTGACTGAGGCAAGTCGATGATGATGATGATTATAAAGGTAGAATGAGTCACAATTAGACACGGCAGCAAAACTAATGTAAATAAATTGAAATTTTAGCGCTGTTTGTTTGCATTGCGAGCAGCCAGTAGTGAGAAGCGAGAAGCGAGTCTTGTGACTTGAATACATTTTAAAGCTTAAACAAAAACATTTCACAAATAATTCGCAGCTTGATAAATAAACAAATTCCTCGCTGTCTAACTGGCTGCTAGCTGTTTATTTGTCTTGCCAATTGCCAAATAGTTGTGGGCCAGAAAACAGAAGCTGAAGCTGTTGCCATGTGCTCCTATCATAATTTGTCTCTGCCTCTGTTCTAATTATAAATTATAAGCCAATTAGCTAATAAATTCCAAACTGCAATGATTAAACCCACACACACACACACACACAGATACAGGCGTCTGCATTTGAATCTTATCTGTATTGTTGGCAGCCGCTTCGGGTCGCCTTTGTTTGCCAGCCAAAAACAAACATAACATTTCCAGTTAATTAAAGTTGCAGTCAAGTGGCCCATTTGAAGCTCAAAGACTCCAAGACTCCAAGACTACCAGTCTTAAGTGCTGTTTGCCCAGTTCGAGGCTCGATTACACTGCAAATTTGTGTTAATTAATTAAAATTGTTTTGTACGACTCGACACCAAACAAAAGAATCGTCTTCCACCAACAGCTCAATTGTTTGTTTGCTTATGGGCCAGATACCGAGTCACTGGGCCACTTTCATGTTGATTAGCCAGCATTCGATTTCGGAGATGCATTGAATGACAAGCAAGGGCATCAAATGCAGGCAATGCTCACTAGCTCAAGTGCCCCAGAAGGGGGCTATCAAGTGTGCTGTGGTGAATGAACGATATCCATTTCAATGACCAAGATAACGCCACTAGGCAACCATCATGTCAGTTTGTAATCAAGTCCATAGGCAGCACAATGCAGTCCATGGCACATTATGCGCTTAATCAACTTGCTCGCAATATACGAAATAGGTAGCTTTATCACTACAAAACACGCTCTAAGAATCATCAATCAAACTTTCTGTAGCCATGCTGCAATCCAGCTAAAAATGTAAAAACAAGAGAGACACAAATAATTAAATCTTAAATTTTGGGCGTTGGCAGTGTCAAAATTCACAGACTGGCGTATAACGCAAACCTCCACTTAGCACTTCTCCGCTTTTGGCCACCCTTGTTTCTTATATTTGTTTCAAGCTATATTTATACACATTTCTAGGCCACGGCATGAACATACATACATGTTAAATCAAGTCTTTGAACCATCTATATAGAATTTAACCTTTGCTTACTGTTTATTGGCATTGTTATACAAATATTTAATGTTTATTGCTTATTAAGTGTGCTCGACGTCTGAAAATTATTATAAAAGACGTTATGACAACGATAAAATACCCTTTTATATATATGCATACGTATATGCAATATAGTAATACTTAAAGTAACAAATTCGACAAAGATAATTAGTAAAAATAATCAACTCCACCAAATTTTACTTTAACATATCTTTAAAGCTGAGAAAGTACATACGCTTTTGTATAAGCCTGTATGCTGTACAAGCACATATATAAGTACATGTAAATGCGCACATATCTTTATCACTCATACGCAACGCTGTACGCATTGTCTCCAGCGCTACGGTGCGTATGAGTGACATTTTTCGCTTCACGGCTATTTAATTTCCTTTTAATGAGTTGTTTATCTTTGTGGTAGCTATTGTTGTTGTTCTCGTTCTCGTTGTTCCTGTTATTTTCAGCTGTCATTGTTGCGGGCGTCGTTATTATAACTGATTTGGCTGTGTCTTTATCGTCGCTGCTTTTTTGGTAGTTTTATTTATTGTTTTTAAGCTTAAGCCTTTTGTGCATTCATTTAAATTGCAATGGCTTGTAGGGCTTTAAATGTGATATGGAAATTAAACCCTAGCGCAGTGGGAAAAGTGAAACGTAATAAAGATTAAGCAATTATAAGAAATCAATAAGCTTTAATTTTAATTTCACATCTGAAAGGTGTTTTTTCGAGCACACTCTGTGTCACATTTGGCATAAAGTCGTTAAACTTTTGCGTTTATCCTCCCCTCACTTCAATTCAATCTGAGTGGTTGGCAAATAAAACAGCGGTGTTAATTAAATTTGGCATTGATTAAATTTGCAAGTATTTTATAAAGCGTAAAGCGCAATAGCAATGCAACAACATCATCATCATAAGCTACGTCATTAACATCATCATTATCATTGTCATAAGGGAATTAAATGTGACTTTCAGCTGCATCCCCCTCAACCCAACGGCAGCTCTAAGCTGCTTTGACGTCAATACATTTGCCACTTGTATATAAAATGCTTTTCACAGCATGCAACAATTTTAAGCGGCTTATATGTACATAAATGTGTATATGTTGTTATATACATATACATATACATATATACAAATCTATATTCAGCTATACATATATTACTTGCTATTTTCGCCATTTGTTGCTTTATTGAATTAAACGCGAAATTCGCAAAAATATGCTAAATGAATAAAAACCCAAACCAAAAAGCAACAACAACAACAGCAAAAAGCAAGGGGTGTTGGGCGGTAGGGGGAAAACACAGCATAAAAGCGCTCAGTAAATGCCAAATTAGCAGCAGTAACTAAAATTGAGTTTGCCTTTGGTATTGCTAATACGCGTAACAGGCCAATAACTAAACAGCGAAGCAGCACACAAAACAGTCAGCGTGGGGAGTTTGGCTAACCGAAAGTCGACATGATGCTTCAGTTTATAAGCCACAAAACGTGTTGGATTTGTTTCAATGGCGCTAATTGCTTAATTGAAACTGTTTTTGCATTGCATTTACTGTTGGCTAAACCCCCCAGCCTCCAGCATCTACCCCAACTGCTGTTGCCACAAAGGTTTTTGGCCCACTCCCCTGCCCGTTGTGCCGTTCATAGCAAAATGTCAATTAGTATTTGCCTGCTAAAAGCCAAAAAATCGACAATACCCCAAATTAGCTGCTCGCATGACACACACACACACACACACACACACACACACACAGTCGCATACACACCCACCACACCACACCGCAGCACACCCCTAACGCATTCCAGCACATGTCACGCTGTCGTATACGTAATATACATTTTGATTAGCATTGCGAATACGCCACGTTGAGCATTTGGTATTTAAAATGCATTGCGAAAAACTGTTCAATTTTAATTGCAAATTTGTAAATTTGCCGTTGCCCAGCACATCATCATAATTGACCAAGGGGCAGTTGTAGTTGCTCCCTCTGCTGCTGCTGCTGCTGCTGCTGCTGCTGCAGCATATTTCAATAATTGAAGCGCGCTATATTTTTAATTAGTTAAATGCGCGTTTAATTAGCTTTATAAATTATGCACATGCAGCGGTTAGTTGCAAACTCTGCATTTTTTATCCAATATTATTTACTGGCTTTTACACTTGCTGTCTCTTTTTTATGTTCGCTCTCCGTTGACTTTGGAGTTTATTTTTTCATAATTTATGAATGTTTGTTAAACAGCGAGTCGGTCTGAAATGATGGTCTTTCAGTTATGATTTATTTATGTATTTTGGGGCATCTCTTTTTTTACCATTCCGTTTATTTGCTTATTCGCCTGTTTATTTGTTCATTTGTTTGTCTTTTCACTGTCAACGGAAATGAACTGCGATTTTTATTTATTAATCGCTGAATGATTTATGGTTAAATAATTGTAATGCGTTTTTTACTACGTGGATGAGCTGTCAGCGGCGGTTTTCAATTCCGTGACGTGGGAGGCAAGAAAGAAAGCAAAAGAGTGAATTTAACCGAAACTATGTTAAGCTGCAGCATGTAAAATCAATTAATTATCAGCTAAAAATGGGAATTTTTTTTTAAGTTCTTGGTAAACATGATATTGATTATTGAATTTGCAAGCTTTTATTTCATTCATTCATAGTTATGAATTTTTACAACATTAAGCTTAAACATCTCTGGTAAGTTGGGTAATATTTCCGGAACACTTTCCACGACTGATCGCTTCAACATAACGCATACGCAGCGTTACCAATTCAAATACTCAAACAGCGCGCGCAGAATAGTGTTGTACAACGACACACAGCTGACGCTCGCTCATACAGCTGCCCAAGCGGCTCACATCGAAAACGAAGCGAGAGAGCGCAACAACAACAACAAAACAAAACAAAATGCGACGCGCAAATAACGCGCACACGCGCACGCACACAGAACTAATACCAGACGCTACAACATAACAACAACAACAATGAGCAAACACGTTCCACAGTTTGACGGCGCCGCATGTTAACGACCGCACAAAGAATGCAGCAAGCAGCAAGCAGAACGTCGAGCAGAGCGCGCACAAGAGCAAAGCGACTTGGCAGCAAACAAACAAGCAGACAACGCGATTCAGAGAGCGCCAAAGACGCAAGAGAGCCAAAGTGCGAGAGAGCGGGAGAGAGAGAGAGAGAGAGCGAAAGAACTTGCTGGCTGGTAAATTGTATAGGCGACAAAAGCCAAGCGTCGTCGCTGTTGTCGCTGCGTGTGGCTTTTATAGCTAGTTTTAAAATTAACCACAGCTGCAAAAGCAAAAAAAATATATAAAAAAAGAAATCAAAAGCAGAGGCAGAGCAAGTTGCAGACTGAAACGAAATTCAATTAAAAGGCAACAGCATAAAAGTGTGAAAATGCTGACACAGCCCAAAAAAAAAGGGCTGCGGCTGCTGGCTGAGGTTGTGGCTGAGACTGCGGCTTTGGCCAGCGATCAGCACAGACACACACACATACATACACACACACACACACACACTCAAACACACAAGCGTCGCTGCTGGCGTTGCCTTTGTTGACTGTACAACGGGGCGTATACTCGTTTTTTTCGGCTTGCGTGCTTTCTACGGCCGTCAGCCAAAATAATGTGTATACGTTGGTACACTTTTTTTTAATCATATTTGTTGTTATTGTGTTGCTTCTTTTTTCTTTTTTTGTGTGCGCTTTTTACGCTTTCTACACCAACAACAAAAACAGCAGCAGCAGCAGCAGCAAAACTCGCCACACTTAATTTGCATATTTTGGCACAACAATAATCGCTGTATGTTTGCCTCGGTGTGTGTGTGTGTGTGTGTTTGGTCTTGTCTGCATGTTGGCTGTCACGTTTACTATCTTTTTGGCTATTGTGCTTCACACATACTGAGATATACATATATGTACATATGCAGCGACAGCACCACGTCGTATGCGTAATATTGCATTGAAATTTTAGTTGTTCTGTTGTTTGCCCTATTTTTTTCTAGCTGTTTCTGCTTAGCTAGGTTTTTTTTTGGGTTGTTCGCTGATTTTTGATACAATAAGAGTGAATTTTATGCTTTTGTCTCTCGTTCGCTTTTGTTTACAAACGATATGCGGTTCCGCCAGTGTCCAAAAAATATATATATGCATGCTTGTACAAATACATACAAATATAATAAAATATATATATTTTTGTATGTGTGTTGCAAAATGAATGGTCATTGTGACGCTTTGATAATTGATAAGCGTTGAATAATAAAGAAAGAAACAAACAATAAAACTACACAGCACAGTAAATAAATATTCGCATTGAATGAAAGAAAACTATTTGAAACTGCACAAATACTCAACAGCAAAATATGTAGATTATTTATTAAGTGAAGCAATCAACAATTAAGTGCTGTGCGGCCACAAATGGTTTCCATTGATTTTTATATTAAAACTATTTTTAAGTCAATAAATGTTGTTTACGTGTCTATGTTATAGACTCTATAAACGTAATACTGTAGATGATATTATTTTGGAAATATTAAATTTGCAAAGAAAACTTTGAATGAAAGAATTCAAGTCATAAAATTTTGCAACCAGGCAAACCACTTTTTCTGCTTTATAGGTCACATTTTTAACAGCCCGAACAGAGTTGAAATCTGATTCCAATAGCTTTACTGATTCCGAACCAGATCCTTTTTCTCTCTCTCACACACTTTACCACCCCTTACAAACACCACTGCAGAGACTACCCCATTTATGAAATGACAAATTATCTTGAGTTTTGCTCTCTCACAACATGTACACCCACCCCCTTTGCTGATCCCAAAATCGAAGCGAGCAGTAGACAAAAGGGGCAGCTGCTGCTGCTGCTGCTTTGGTCGGCCATAAACATAAAACTAAGGCCATCGAAAAGCACATTAAAGGTGCAGGATAGCAGGAGTGCACCCACCCCAAATAGCCCAGTGACAGACATTGAGGTAGTTGCAGCAGTAAGAGGGTTGATTGGTTGGAGGCGCAACAATTGCATATGTAGAAATAATCGTAAATAATAGTAGTATGTATTTTCATTGGACTGTTTTTGTATATGTTAAGTAATGTTTTTATATGATATATATAAATGCTCGTAGTCTTAAATTACAAAATGATACTTTTGTTCGGCATTTCGTTTGCATAGTTTGTGCGTTGTCTTTTCGCTTAGCTTAAGATTCGAGAAAATAAGATTGAGAATAAATCTCGGTTTTAAATGAGTTGTTTTCAACTTAAGCTAGTAACTAAATACATTGTTCTCTTGAGTTTGGGTATGCTTCAAGTTTTTCTTTCGATTATAATTATAGGCATATATATATATGTGTGTACGTGTATACGTATAACTAGATTTAATTTGGAATTTGAGTATGAGTAATGTTAAAGAGCTTACACATAGCATAAATTGCATAATTCATGACTGGCAATTCATTTGCTTCATGTTATTTGATCAAATTACAAAAAAATATTCTTTGCATATATCAAATTTTATTCTGCGCAACAGAACTGTAAATTGACATTTTATTTATTTAGCTGCCCTCATATACTGTTGTTGTTGTTGTTGTTGTTGTTGTTTTTAAATTGTATAATCATTCAAGTCAAATTGTCATGAATTCATAAAAGAATATTTAGAAAAATTCACAATAATTCAAGTCGAATAAAGTTTTCAGCATTTCAAGCATTTGCAATTCATATCGAACTTAAAATTATTCACAATATAATTTATCGTTTGACTGTGTTCATAAAAAAAAATTTTATGTGTCTATATAAACTCTTTCCAGTCTCTTGTTTTTTTGTTTGTTTTTCTCATTTTGTTTTTTTTGTTGTTTTTCATATAGTTAATGCTTTTAAAACGTAGTCTTTTCTGTTCGTTAATGTTAGTTAAATGCGAAAAAAGTATATCCTTGATTGGTTCTTCTTCAAAAAGTTCTTCATAATATTAAGTTTGTATATATAGAGAATACTTAATCCCTGCAAAATGGAAAATCTTATAAAGAAAGTGAAATCGTCTCCAAGTCTGCGAGGTGTACACTAAGCTACAGAGTTTCAAGTACAGTTGCGTCCTTAAGCTAATGAGTAAGAGTTGTGTGGATTGGATTGGATTGGAGTCTGATAAGTCTTTAGATTTCCGCCTGCTGGCCAACAACCGTAAAATAGCTGGTTATCTTGCGATTGGCCTTTGTCTTGCCATTGCCGGCATCCGCTGTGGAGCCGCTAGATAGCGCGTTCTCCTTCTCCGGCGTGATCTCCTCATCGTCATCTGTAGCTTTGGCCGGCTCCACCTGCATCGAAACGGTAACAGACACCCGTGTGCCTGTGCCTGTTCCTGCGCCCGCATCCGCTGCGGCCATGTTGTGTTTGTCCGCAGTTGCAGCAGCTGGCGACTCCTCGGCAATGTCGCCGAGCGAGCTGAGGCTGCGCTTCAGCTCAAGCAGCAGCTTCTCCTTTGCGTCGATCTTCTCATTCAGCTTAACGCGACGCGGACGACGCGCCACGGGCTTTGCCGGCGATGAATCCGGTGACTGCTTTAACTGCGATGGCTTCTCCGCCGTCGACTCGCTTTTGGTGTTTTCGCCGTGCTCGCGCTGCTGATGACGCTGCAGATTGACGCGCGACGAGTAGCCACGTTGGCAGTCACTGCAGCTAAAGGGTTTTTCACCTAAAAAAGAGAAGCAAATATAAGCATAAGTCGAGACTGTGACAATTGTTGCTAGCGATTCACTCACCCGTGTGCCGGCGCATGTGGACACGCATATCGATCTTGCGTGAGAAACGCTTGTCGCACATCTCGCATTTGATGGGCTTGTCGCCGAGATGCGTGCGCCGATGCACGATTAGATTCTGGCGGGCACGGAACGCCTTGCCGCACAGGTCACAGCTGAAGGGCTTCTCGCCAGTGTGGACGCGCACGTGTATGGCCAGATCGGAGCTGCGCACGAATCCCTTGCCGCAGCGGTCGCACTTGTAGCGTCGATCGTTCTGGTGGTGTCGCATGTGCAGCGACAGGTCCTGTTTGGTGGCCAGCGGCATGCCGCACTGCTCGCACTTGAATGCCTTCTCGGAGCGATGGCGCAACTGATGCTCGGTGAGGCGCATCTTCAGACGGAACGCGCGACCACACTGACCGCAAACGTGCGGCTTCTCGCCGGTGTGAATGCGCAGATGATCCTGCAGCCGTGAGAAGCGCTGATAGGATTTACCGCAAAAGTTGCACGTGTGCTGTCGTCCATTGCGCTGCGATTCTGTGGAGGATTCCCGCTTGATGGAGGCAGCGGCACGACCACTCGAATCGGTGGAGCTATTAAGCGGTGTGCCGCTCTCGCCGTCGGTTTCCTTGTCAGCATCAAAGTCCTCGTCGTTTTGGTCGTCATCGACGTCGTCGTCGTCCTCCTCATCTTTTACATCGACTACGTAATCCACATAGCTGCGAGCTTTGCGCACTCGACGTGGCGCTATTTCCGCCTTGATCTCTGGCTGCTCCGGCTCTTTCACTGCCGTTGCCTTCGGCTCCTTTGATACCTGCTGCTCTGGCTCTTTCACGGCCTTTGCCTGCTGCTCCTTTGATTCCTTTTTGTCCGACTCTTTCACTGCCGTTGCCTGCAGCTCCTTTTCCAACTGCTTCTTTTCCAGCTGTTTCTTTTCTCGCTTTTCTAGTTGCTCTTTTTCTGTCTTTGCCTGCTGCTCTTTTTCTCTCTTCTTCTTTTCCTCGTTTTCTAGCTGGTTTTTTTCCTGCTCCTCCTGCTGCTCCTCCTGCTGCTCCTCTTGCTGTTCCTCCGCTGGCTTTTGTGCCGAGTGGGCTCGCTTGCGCTTGGCATTGGCTTGACTCTGTTCCTTTGTCTGCTCTTGGTCCTGCACCTGATCTTGCTTTGGTTTCGTCTCCTTGTTGCGCTTGCGTTTCGCACTCCTGCCCACTGGCAGCTTTATGATCATCTTGCAGACCTTGGGACTGCTCTCCGTTGCTATTTCCGCCACCATGGCATTTATCATGGCGAGATCATCTTTGTCCGCCGCTTCCCTCTCCGGCGGCGGCGTCTCCGGCAGCTCCAGTGCTGTCACCGGCAACGGATTCGTTATCACCATCGGCTCCGGCTCTGGATCCGGAGCTATGTTCTGCTGTGGTATTCTGACCATGGGCTCGGCGGGCTCTGCCTTGGGCTCTGCCTTGGGCACCACCATTTTTAAGATGCCATGCTCCTCAATGAGATGTGCCTTCAGCTCTTTGGTCTGCTCGTAACCAGAATTGCAGGCGAAGCACAGCAACTGCTGCTCCCGCCAGGATTTGGAGGACTCACTGCGCACCAATAGCAGCTGTGCACAGCATTTAAAGTTGTTTATATTCTGACCAGCGCTCAGCTGAATGGGCGCCTCCAACTTAACTAAATCCTCAGCGCTGGCATTTCTGCGTTTGCTCTCCCGCTCCCGCTCAGGCTGCTGCTCGGCCAGCGGACGGTGCTCCTCGTGCCAGTGGCGGGAGAGACCCGCGACATCGGCATAGAGCAGAGGGCAACTGAGGCAGCAGAAGATCAAACGATACGCCTTCTCGTCCGCATGGATTTTGCCAGCCAGAACGGTTGTGGGCAAGGGGAGTGGTAAGGGCGCTGGATCGGGATCGGCAGCGGGTACATCAATATGTTTGCGTTTGTTTTTGTTTCGCTGGTTCTTGTTGTTGTTTTTATTTGTGCTGCCCGGCGGACGCCCACGCGGCTTGCGCTGCTGCGTCGCAGTCGACGTTGCCGTTGACGCTGACGTCGATGTCGTAGCCAGTTTACCGTTACTGACCTGCGACTCTGCTGCGGCCGCTGCCTTCATGTCGTCCAGGCGTATGCGCTGCGCCTCCAGCTCGGCTTCATCCTCGCTGTCGATTTGCAGCACCACATCGTCATCGGGTATGTCTTCCTCTTCGATATCCAGATCGGATTCGGAGTCCTCATCGGATTCGTCCGTGTCGACGGCTGCGCAGCGCAGCGACGCAGCTGCGACGCCAGCTACTCCATTATGCTGTGTCTTTTTTGTTGTTGCGTTGTTTTTGCCGCGGCTGCTGCTTAATTTCGGCATTGTTGGTAGCGGCACATTTGTCATTTTTAGCATGCCAAATAATGTTGACGTTTTATATTTATCAATGCAAACTGAAGTTTTGTTCGTTTTATATTAATTATAATTATTGCTGCTTTGTGAGCAGAGCAAAACGCGCACCACTACAGCGAGTACAACAAAACTAAATCCACTGACGCCGCTGGCAGATTTTTTTAATGCTCTGGCTTTGTTGCGCTCTTTTGCGCACGCACACTCTCTGCGTCTCTTTTGTTCTTTGAGCGCGCAGTATTGCCAAGTGACGTTTGAGCGAACTTGGTTCACTGAATTGTGCTGCCAGACAATAACAACTGTGATCATTATTGCCAGACTTGCTTAGATCATGCTGTTTTCCGGCAATGTGGCAACATTGACACTGTTATTTCGAAATGTGCTAACATATGCATGTTGTTGCTCTGTTAATATTTTAATGGCGTATGAGGTTGATCGACTAGCTGTCTCTTATAAAGTAACGCTGCAAAATGCTTACGATCTGAGTAGTTTGTGATAATCTAAAGGCAATGCAAACACATTTAAAGGCGCTGCAGATGCTGCTAATGCCGTTTTGATAGATATTTGACGCCTGCCCAAGCATATTTGGCAGCCAAGCCAAAACATTTTGCTTATGCGACTCACGCGCTCGATTGGCACGTTTTAAGTGTTTGCCGCCAGTGCATCTTTAGCTGCTATTTTTCTTCGTTTTATGCTGCTTTGTGGTTAACCGTTATGCCCCACACAGTCACACACACTCACACACACACATAAATAGCAGCCCCCGGCCTATTGTGTAAACTTTTGTATTTTTTTTTTTATCAAACACTCACCGTGTATACATTGTTTGGCCGCATTTCGTTACGCCGGGCAGCATGTGCAAAAGTCAATTTGAAAATTGCGGCACTGCCAGCCGCAGCAGTGTCACGCCCCCTGTTAACCCGCCCCCCACAACTTAACAGTCAGCCTGCCTGGCCCCATTGCCAACTGGTACTTTGTGGTCCACTTTTCAGTGCGCTGCCGCAGCCGCCGCACGCACATAAACAACATGGAACGCCCCCGATCCCTTCCTGCCTGCTGCTGCCTGCCTGCTGCCTCCTCTCCAGCATTGGCAAGTTGTTTATATTGTTTTTAATAACATTTAACGCTGTGGCAACATGTGCGCCATACATTGCATAAATTACTCTAACTGCCTATGCGGCATTATAAGTCAAATACTTTTAAATGAACAACTCCAAACAGCCAACAAACAATATCCTAATAGTTTCCAGTCTGTGTGTTTATCAGACATCAATAGCAATTTTTCAATTGCACAAATTTATGAACATAAACATTGCCTAATAGTGTTTCGATAAGGTTCCGAAATAAATATGCAAACAAATATGCAGCAATTTAAATATAACATTTCATTTTGAGTATCAAAAGTAATTATAAATTATTAAAATGAAGCTTAAATTTGTGATTTAACATTTTTCTTAATTAAATACTAAAAAAATGTTAATAAAAAAACTACTGACGCAAAATTATTGTCGGACATTTTTAAATCATGATATTAATACAAGGAATTAATATTTTTAATGAAAGCATTAAAATATCTTCCGTAAGGTAAATACTTATATTAAACAAATACTTTAAGTGTGTGGAAATAATAAATTCGATAATTGTCTTACAACAAAAGCCGGGGATAAGCCCTTAAGCTTTTAACGTACAAATAAATGAAATCATGTGAATTAAATATATAAATAATTAATTAGCTGAGATACTACAATCAGCATCAACAATCAACACTGTCAACCTACATTTCTCACAAAGTTACCTTTGCAAAAGTCATCAGATAGAAAACAGCCAGGACACCGAGTAGCTAAATATTTGGTCATTGTTATCGTAAAGTTGAATTAAGTTTTTGGTTACGTTCTCGTGATTTGCTCATTTTTCCTAGTGAGTATAAAGTATAAACGCATTGTGCGGGCGTCCTAACGGCGGCATGTTTGGCCCAAAAGTGAAATAAAGGCACGGGAAATGAAATATTTGCGAACAAATAGACACACTTATTACATTTTCGTCCTGGCGGCTCCTGATGCTGCTGCCGCTGCTCCTCCTGTTGTTAATGTTGTTGTTGAATGCTTTTGGCGCGTGTTCGCCGCTCCAGCAATGTCTTCATGCTGTCTGTTTTGTCCTTTTTATTGTTGTTGTGCCTTTAACTGACATCCCGCCATTTCTCTTCATTTTTTTGCCCCGTGCGCCATGTCGACGGCAGGCTGCAAGGTCCCTGAGATGGATGGGTTACTTTCCTAATAATTTAGCAGTTAGTTTTAATGCGCTACGCCAACTAAATAACGGGAATGTCGCCACACAACTAGCGAGTCAAATTAGCGAGTAAAATCAGTGAGTAAAACTAACGAGTCAATAAAAGAGTAGAATAAATCTACAATATATTTTACGCTTTGAAACTAGAACTTAATGTTTATAAGCATACGAAACCCTTTGGAAATACCTTTATATTAATCAGTAAATTTAATTTATTGATTGTCATAAATAGTCGTTTTTAATTTATTGATTATATTTGTTCGCAATTGATAAGTTCGAATTCCTGGGTAGCTCATACAAAAGTCAGAGCAATCGAACTAAAACAGCAGGCAGGCAGCGATGTCTTGTTGGCCATGCCAACATGTTCATAATCATTTTTCTTGTTCCCACAATGCCGCAGCAGAAGAAAAACATTGCAATTTGCTCACAACATGCGTTTACGGGTAGACGCTCAAATAGATGTTTGTTTGGAGAGCTTGGCAAAAAATATTTGCATGTACATACCTTGAACAAGTTTAATTAGTTAAGAGAAGTGCCCCGCCCCGCCCCTCATCTGGAAACCCGTTATAAAGGAAGCCCTGGCAGACGCATAAACCTTCGGGGGGGGGGGGCTTCAAAGCGTTTGACATGGTTCAGACTCCACTGGGTGGTATAGGTTGCAGCTAACGCCTACCGGATAATCCTCCAGACATTGTCTGACAGCCACAACTTCAAATATAAAGTTGGCAGCACTGGGGCTGGTAAACTGTGGGGGTCAAGGTATTTTGGGAGCAGAGCAGAACTAACGGTAGTCACAATAATGTTTCAAGGCCGCCTTGGCCCCAGTCGGGCGCACTCACATTGGGGAGGAATTTAAACGGCAATTTGGTGCCGTGTTTACCAACCCCAAGGACAAAGGACACAGAACGAGCCAAGCGAACGGCAGCAGCAGCAGAAGCAGCATCCCAAAACTGTGTGGCTTCTGGAGTTTTCTTTTTTGCCTAAAGACGAGCAGCTGGGAGCGGGGAATGGGGAATGGGTGGCCATCAACTGCTTACGTGCCTGGCGAGAGCTCCACCATATATCCCCTCAATGTGGCTGTTGTTATTCTTGCTTACTCGCCTGCCAGGCATCGGCATCGGCATATATAGCCATGTTGTCCTGGGCACGTCATTTTCGTTGTTGTTGCTGCTGCTGCTGAGCTGCGTCGTTTGTTTTCTTTTTTCCCTTCGGCTTTGCGGTGGTTTTGGCGCCCAAATCCGCAAAAAGAAGAGGAGCAGCAACAAACAACAAAAAAAAAATAACACTAACGCAGCCCCCAACATAAAGTGTGTTTAACTTTTTCGTGAACGCTCAAATATCTTTGGCCTGCCTTAGGTTATGCTTTTTGCTTCTTGTTGTAAGCTCCCGCTGCTAGTTTTTTTCGTTTGTTTTATTTTTTGGCATCTCCATGACCCTTAGCATATTGACTAGTGAGGTTTTTTGGTGTCCATTTTGCTTTTGGCTTATAACTTGCGGCGCATACTTTATGCACAACGCACTTACACTTTGTGCCTTTTGCTCTTATTTTATATCGCGTTTCGTTCCGTTCTGTTTCTTTTTACTGCTGCACTTCATTTTATTGTGGTGCTAAGCTGCGCTTGGGGAATTGAAATCCGTATAGCCTTGGGGCTTATGGCGACAGACAGTTCATCAAATGAAGCTTTTAAGTGGCGCTCGGCCCCCCAGGCTCATAATTTAATATTCGATATGGCTTTAACATGGGCAGCATTTAACGTTTTAAGCCTGCAGCCTCCAAGTGCTGCCAATCTATATGAAATGCGGCATCACAAGCATCGATAGTTTTTATAGAGCATCGATAGTTATTTACTACTTGAATTCAGCATCGAACAACTGTAATTATCTGTTTCCTTTTCTTTTTTTCGATATTATTTATTCTTAAGATATGCAAAATCGACCGAAACACACATTCACATTCACAAAATCAAGCTGCAAGTCCCTTCACCGCAATTAACAAAAGTCAATTGAAAATTACAAAAAAGGCTTAAGCTTTGCTGAGCTGTTTTCACAACAAAGCAGCTTAACAGAGTCCGGATGGGCTCTCCATATGGTTAAACAACCCTCCTGCTCTTTATCCCAACCCACAATGACAATGAGTTGCCATTTTGTCTGCTGCCTCTGTGTCCTGGGTGGATCATCAATTTAATTTCGTAAGCTTACAAAGCGTTGCATAAAAAATGAGCGTCCGCTCCATGTGGGTGTGAAAACGCTGCCGGTGGCGCACCGAGCGCCAGCTTTTAAATTTCCACACACAAAAGGGTGTGAAACGAAGCGTGCGCCATTTTCGTGTGTTTTTTAAAGCCACGCAGCATGTGGCTAATCTTCAAAATCATGTAGCACGTCTCTAAACGCTTGCCGCATCAACAGTTTTTCTCTATTTCACTATTTGGGGGTGCTGCTGACTCACCTCAAGCCAAAAGGCGGGGCAGGACATTCGCTATTTCCCCCCAAAAAAACGAAACCGGGCAATTGCAATAAAAAATGTTGTTGCCTACTTTTAAGGGTTGGACGCAGCTTGCACATTTCCGCCAGCAGGAGTTTTAGTAGCTTTTAACAAAACGTTGCGACATTTAAACATAAAAATTTCATTAATGCACATAGCACAACCCTCACAACAACAGCCAAAAAAAAACTAAAGCTTACAAATGGCTGTGTAAAATGGGAGGGTTTTGGGTCGTCCCAAAGGTAAAACAGAATTGATTTGGTAATTTCGATTGCTTTTATACACTTGCAATAGGGTATTATAAAAGTATACTTCTGTCTGTGGATGAATAAGCTTTTGGATGATATTCCACGATGATTGGACTAAGCCCATGCTTCTATATTCTTGGCAAACAAAAAGCAATATCAATATCGAATATCGTTATATCTTTTATATAGAAAATATGTTGGAAATCGAGCTTAAGCATGAATACATTTTTAGTGAAAACTTCTCAGACTTCTATATCATTTAGCTCTCATAGGAACAATCAGTAGAAAATCGAACGTTTCTTGTTGTCCTCCTGGCATTTGATCTAAAAATGAATACATTTTATATCAGCAAGGGTATTTAACCTTTCGACTCCCCAACAATAACTGTTCTCTCTTGTTTTCAATCCTCTTTTTTTGTTGCTGAGCGGATGTTGTACAAGTTCCGGCAGCGCTGACCGTTGCAATCAGGGAATAGCTGCTGGGTCCATGTGCAATTGCTAACATGCGATTAATTCAATTACGATTCTTATCTGCTTTCAGATCGCGCCAATCATAGCGATGCCAGCATCGAAGTGTGCCGCCATTGCCCGCCCGAGTACGAGGTCGAATCACTGCCATCCTATACGATTGTCTCCGGCCTGCCCACCTACGATGATGCACTCGAGGAGTTCCGCAAGGCGGGCATTATACTAACGCCCGCCATAGTGCCGGTCATCAAGATATTTGAGAGCGCCCATAACGAGGCTGGCGGTGCCAAGGAGGCGACTGTCGCCTACAGCCTGGTGGAGACGTCCTCCAGTGCTGCCAGCGATTCCAATGCGGATAGCATTTCTATGACGTCCATCACTTGCAATTGTGGTGCTGGTGTCAGTGGTGGCTCCTCCCCCACCGCTACACTGCCCAGCTACACCGCCGCCACAGCAGCGGCGATGGTGGCAGCGAGTACATCTGGGTCACCGCACAACTCGCAGGTCATCGAGCTGTCGCCGGAGCATCTCGCCTCGCTCTCCCAGAAGCGCCTCTCGCTGCAGATCTCATTCAACAACTCGCTGCGCCGCCGCACCCGCTCCACGCTGCGCAACCACTTGCTGCGATCGCGCGCTGTGGGGAACACCGCCGGACTGGGACCCATTGAGGCAGCCATTGCTGTTGCCACACCTGCGAGTGCCCCGTGCAGCGTTGGCCATGTCCTGCCGCCCATACATCGATCCTCGTCGACAGTGTCGCTGTCCAATGAGCGCCAGCTGCTGGATCAGCGCTTGAGGCATTTGCATCATCGCGGCTCCTTGTATTGAGGAGCGTTTGCAAAGGCGTGTTCCTCAAATTCCAATTACTTAACTCTTAGTGATAAGCGACAGCAACAAAACAATCCAACAAACTGATCTATCTGTAAAAATAAAATGTTTATGTAAATGTTGAAGTTTAAAATTTGGCAATTTCTTGTGGAATATTAGTTGCAGTTTATTTTATTGCATTGGCTTACAAAATTGAACACTCTGTTTCTTCAGATTGTTATGGGAGCTGTATGAGTAAGAAGTAAGTACGATGTTTATATATTCTTATCGAAATGTGTAAGGCTTAAAAAAGCAGCAATATATTTCCAGTTTGATCAAATTGTTTAAGAACTGCAAACAAAATTCTGAGACTTACCTTTTTTCGGAAAATGGCTTTAAATGTGCGTTTAACTTAATCTAAAATCAACCTAAACTAATTTCAGTTACAGCCAATAATTTGCATTTTGTTGAACAAGATTTTCGGTTTGAATATTTTGATTTTAATCAAAACAGAGCCTTTTTTAATCAACTCAACCGATTGTTTATGATATAGTCAAAATGTTTACAATGTTATAAACATGAATTTAGTCTCACAAAGGATCTCTTCGGAAAATGGGCTAAAGGAGTGCTTGAGAGGCAATTTCTGGTTAGTTTAACATCTGATTGAATTTTTTTGAGTTTTGCAAAGCTTAAGCCAATTTGGTATCCAAAGCATATTCGTCCAAATAAGGTGAATCGTGAAAGCGCCGCGCTGTCAGATAACAAAGTTAAACTTTTGTTTGCCGCTTTGTCATGGCAACGAGTTGCTTTGTTTATTATTTTTTGTTGGACGCCGACGGGTTTGCCGACTTTTCGCAAGAGTTTCTTGTCGACGATGAGCGGCACAACACGGAGCGGTCTGGTGCCCACACCGAAGCGGCACATTAAATATGTGAAAAAGGTAAAGGATAACCCATTCGATGGGGCATAAGTTCAGCTAATCCGAGTGGGATTCCTTCTGCAGCGGAAGAACTATCATGCATATGATTCGCGTATGCCGTTGAGATTTGAGGCGCTGCCAATGCCTCTATCGCTGCGTCCCTTTGGTGGGCTATTCAATCCGTTTGCCAAGGGCTGCTCGGTGCTGTGCAATCATCCGGCGCCGTCGGCCGTGAAGGATGTGATCAATCAGCTGAAAACATCGCTGGCCATTGAGGGCAGAAGTCCAGTGCAGGCAGCCAAGGACAAGTCACTGGAGGAGCAACTGCAGCCGCATGAGGCGGACAACATACCAGAGGATCTGTTCCGACGCTATGCGGAAACCGATTCGCGGCCCATGACGCCCACACCGACGGTGACTAGCATTCATACGCGAACCAGTGCGGGCTCCTTCTATCGGCGCTGCATTACGCCGGAGTGGGGCAAGCATGAGAACATACAGCGCAAGAAGATCATATTGGATCTGCGGCGCTCGCACTCGCAGGAGACGCTCTACTGGAAGCCCAGCTCGGAGCTAACCCAAAGTGGCATTGAGGAGGGCAAGAAACCAAAGAGCGCCGGTGCCAACGAAGAGAAGAAGCCCCGACGACAGCAGTCCAGTGAGCAGCGACCCAAATCCTCGCTGGCCACAGCTAGTATGGCGCCAAACGGCGATCCACATACTGAGCTGGAGCCGAAGCCGCTCAAGACTTGCATCAATGAGCATGAGATGAGCGACGAGGATGCGCGAAGGGGCAAAAAGCGCAAGAAACTAAAACCAACACAGGGTGCGTAAAAAACTGTATATGTTCTTAAGACTTAAGACTACCTCGGGAACGAAAATCGAAGGGATTTAGGCAAAGTTAAAGTTTGAAACTAATTGTCAGAATTAACGAGGTTAAACTGCACTTCAATTCTTCTAGCAACCACCACATTTCATTTGAGCGAGGACCCGGAGACGCAGGTTGCTACCTTGGGACCCGATTCTCTGAATGCCAGCACCAGACCCAGCCTGATACCCAACACTGCCGGTCTGCTAACCAAGGATAAACGGGAGATAGAGCGGGAGCCCATATTACTCAAAGGCAGTTTCCTAACCGACGAAGCCTTTCAGGCACTCAAAACGGATCTAACGGTGGACTTAATAGAGAACACATTTGGCAGATATGTGGGTATCACTACACTCCAAAAAAAATATAGAGAATATTGAACTTTAATGGAGTAAAAGATCGGAAGTCCTAGATCAATAAGGTTTTTTTGTATTATCGGAAAGTCTAATATTGTACTTTATTTATTTTACTCTCAGCTAAATCGGGCACTGCGTGAGGCTATTAAGTATATGCCCATGCAGGTGCACAAGCCGGTGGAGGAAGTGGAGAAGGCAGCGGTTAGTTCGAGCAACAAGATGCCACGCAAGTTTTCTAAATCTGCGACTCGGTTCGATGTGCCCATGGATCTGTCCATGCTAAAGAGTTTGTATTGGTTTCGATACAAGTATTGCAACAACTTTAGTGTCTACTCGCAGCAATGACGCCTTGGGAGTACCTAAGCAAATATGTATGGGTCTCGCAGCAGCGCAAACAGCTCTACAAACGAGTGTTTCTCAAGTATTTGAGTCGCTGCGAGGAGCCCGAAACGGAACTGGCATTGGGCAACGATGAGACGCCGCTTATTGAATACAAGGAGCGCACGATGCTGTGGCGCAGTTTGCCGCAGGCACTGGAGGATGTCTTGGAGTTTCATGGCACTGAGACGAATGTGAAAAATACACTTACCAGTTTGGGCTATAAGCCAGATGGCAGTGGCAATTTGGATTTTCGCGCCTGGTGCGGCATCGTCTCGTTTGCCGAGCGCTTGGCATTGTCGAATCCTGCGTGCAGCGATGATGACTCCTGCGATGAGCTGGAGAAGGCAGACTTCAACAGCATGGAGCAGATAATTGAACAGTTTGAGGTGCCCGAGAATGTACGCGAAATTTTCAAAATTATACGCATCACTCACAAATTAAAATATTAAATATTAACCGCACATAAAAAATGCAAAATTACTTGAAAACGAACTGTTGTTATTTACTAACTGACATTCACAATATACAAAATGCAATTGTGAATTCAAACGGTAAAATTACTTGAAAACGAACGATAACTAACGATAACTGTGTGCCATTCACAGGTCACGCCTAACAAACAGCTGTTGCATTAACATATCGATACTTTTTGTATACCACACAGCGAGCTTGTTTGCTTTTTTCCTAAATTTTCTATAATTAAATTAAGAGTTGTAATAAATTAACAAAATGGCCACGCTAGAAGATAAATTAATGGGCGAAAAACTGGAGTACTACTGCAGCAGCAGTGAGGGCGAGGACAATGCAGACGATGGCGACGCTGAAGAAGGCGCTCGCGGCTCCCGCAAAGGAGCAGCTGCCAAATCCGGGCTGACAATCAACACGGATCCCAATGCAGCGCCACCGGGTGGCTTTCGCCAGCAGGGCTCCACCAATACGGGACCCAAGGGCGTGGTGCAGGACTGGCAGCGTTTCAAGCAACTCGAGGCGGAGCGTCGCGAGGAGTCGGAACGTCAGCGCATGGCTCTGGCCAAAAAACTGAGCATGACTACGGCAACTTCTGCAGAGGATGAGGAGCGCAAGCGTCAGGAGGAGCTGGATGCTGAATTCGCCGAACTAATGAGCGAAGACTTTCTGCAGCAGTACCAGAAACAGCGCATGGCCGAAATGCTGCGCCAATCTGGGGGACACCATCAGCAGTTCGGCAAGGTGCTGCAGCTGAGCTCGCATGAGGAGTTTCTCGGCTGTGTGGAGCAGGAGAACAAACATACCACCATTATTATACACATCTACGAGCGCAACCAAACCGCCTGCGGTACGCTCAACAAATGTTTGGAGACGCTGGCCAGCGAGTATCCGTCCATTAAGTTTGCGAAGATCTGCAGCTCCGTGGCGGGCATGAGTCGGGATTTTCGCAACAAGGGATTGCCGGCTCTGTTGGTGTACAAAGCGCAGGCGCTGATTGGCAACTTTGTGCGTCTAACAGACGATTTGAGCGATGATTTCTTCGCCTCCGATGTCGAAAGTTTTCTCATAGAGCATGGCATTATAGTGGATAAGGCCCTGTACAATTAAGATTACCATTACCATATACATATGTATGTATTAAGCTAAAAGGAACTGACCAAATGATGTGTTCGCAAGTCTCGCATTTAAGCAGATCGCACTTAATCCTTCAGTTCAAGTATTGTGGGTCTCAATTGTTTTGAATTTAGTTATTTATTTTCCCATTCAATAATTAGTTACATTATATGTATGATTCTTGAAATCTTGTATACAGTTTATGTGCAACTTTTATGTAATGAGGAAAAAAACAGAATGTAATTTTATTTGTTTATATATACTATATACAAAAGAAGCCAATTTATAAAATATAATATTTGAAAAATGTATTCGAAATGCATTCGCAGCAGATTTAAAAAAATGTGGATGAATTACAATCTAAATGGAACAGACCCTGCACACTTAATACGGTAATTCCGCTTTTGTTTTTCATCATTAATCATATACAATAAACATACGATTTATATCATATTTAGGGGCTAATGAATGTACTTCACTCGAAATCGTACTATGTAAGATTTAGACATATACAATTAATATATTTATATAGCTTATAGCCTAACATAAACGGGCAATATAAAAATTATGTTGATAATAAAAGTTTTGCTAATCAACAAATTGGTGTTGCTTGGTTTCTCTCTTCACTTTTTAGTTGGTTTTCTTGTTTTTAAGAGCTTTAGATTGGCCTTCATACTATGTATGAAGTCTCCAATTTAAACTTTGTTTTTTTTTATATATTAACTAAGTCTAATTACATATATGTATGCATAAATTCAAGTTGGTTTTTTTTTGCTTTGTTTTTGTTCGAACAACAAACACACAAAATTGTAGCACAGCGAGTGAATTTTAACTTCGATGGATTTTTCGCACAATAACGCGAAAAATCAGCAAGTTACTAGATGGTTAAGGCTAGGAAATGGTACAGACTCGGCATTGTGGAGATAGTGAGCGGGGCAGTGAAAAAGTTGGGATTTGACATTATGCAAGTGATAATGACATACTGTTCAATTGGGGTGTTCATTTGATTAAGTAAATTGGCTCAAACTGGGCAAGTTCGTAAGTCTGTGTATTGTTCTTAATTAGTTTAAATGTAGTCGTTAAACTTATGAAAATGTTTTCACTTCTGCACCTTTACTGTGGGTTGTGTTTTCTTTTTGCCTAGCCTCGATCGTATTGCTCGAGCTGTGCTAGCACTAATTCAAGTTATCATATATATATATATAACATATATCTTTTGGACACACAGACATTAGCTATAAATATATTACAACTTCGTATTGAATTTCTCGAAACTAGAAACTATTAATTAAATGCTATATAAATGTATGTATGTATATACATGGGTTTTAATAAGTATGTGTGAGTTTATAGTATGTATGTATATTCCTTCTTTTTTTCACTTTTCGACATTGTTTTGTACTATTACGTATATAATAATAATATTGAGTTTGAGTTACGGTTCTATCAATGCTGAACTCTTCATTTTGATTGCAGGGCGAGTCTTTGCTTTTTATAAAAGATCTTGAAAACATGGAAATCGTTTATGTACAATAATGCAACTGCTTAGTTTGAAATGTGTCGTTGTTTTTGTGTTTTGTTTTTCAGTTTATACTCAGGTCAAAAAGTTTCAAAAAGAAATGCAGCTAGCCTAAGATTTATACTTGACAATGTTTACGAGTGCTTTGAATTCTGTTCTTGTAATTTTAGTTGTTGTTTTTTTTTAACAATATATAGAGATTCTTGGCGACAAAATAGAAACAAATATTCGAATATGTTTACAACAAAGTAATGCAATGAATTTCATTTCGTAAAGTTTTTCGTGTTTTCTTTAGTTTTTTTTCAAATAAAATTTGGCAATTTGTTGCAATATCCGTAAATGGGTATCGTTATTAACTAAAGAAAATCAGCCTTTTCTTGCTATACACATAAATACAAATAGATGTGTGTGTGTGTGTGTGTGTGTTTGTTTGTGTTGGGGTGTTTAAGACCGCTTGTAAATTTCATTTAAAAATTTAAATAAACGCTAGTCAATTAATTAATTAAATCGCTTTTTGAATTGTTGCTTGAGCCTGCGTCGCTGCTTGCCTCCAGCTGCTGCTGCTGCTGATGCTGATGCTACTGTTACAGCCGCGGCGCCTTGAAGCTCAACGTTGTGCTGCACTCCACGCTCAGCTGATGCTCCATGGTGTCCATTTTGTCATATTCCAAACTGCCACAGTCCGCTATCGAATTGCGCACCGACGGCGGCTGCTCCGCACCCGGCAACAGACCCACCAGCAACAGCGGCTTGTTCAGCGGTGCGCCAGCGGCAACAGTTGCTGCTGCTGCTATTGTCGCACTGCCGGTCAACTGTTCGTTGCTGATGCTGTTGCTGCTGTTGCTCTGGCTGCCGCCGATCTGCTTCTCCTTGTGGCGTCGCAGCGATGAGCGCAACGGATACTGGCGCGGCACATTGATGAGCAGGCGGCGTGTGTTGTTGCTGTTGCTGTTGGGATTGCTGCTGCTGGTGTTGGGATTGCTGGCGATGTTGGGACGACGCGTTGCGTATTGTATGGACTCGGCGCTGTTACTCAAACGGATGTTGCCAACTGGATTATATATATACACAGGTTACGTATATGTACACACGTCGGGTGGGAGAGAAGAGAAATGAAAAATAAAAACATTGTTCTTGTGTTAAAAAGGGCTGCATATAAAGATCAGGACATTTCATTAATGGTTTTAATTGGATGGTTGTTTGGTTGTTGGTACTGATAACTGTTGCTGTTGTTGTTGCTGCTGCTGCTGCTTCTTGGCGTGTTTGCAGACAAAAACAACACAAAAATGTATAAAAAAAATCACATAGTTACGCATAAAACACAAAGTTTCTTTTGGGATTAGTTAGTAGACATAAAAACAACAATTACAAAAGATATAACAAAATGTGTCTGCATGTGTGCAAGTGTGTGTGTGTGTGTGTGTGTTTACATAAATGTTCTAAATGTCATATTCAACAAATAATAAACAAAACATAAGCTCTTAATATTTCTTTAAACACAAATTTAATAAATAAATGCAAATATTTATTGAATACAAAGAAAATTCAAATTGTTTACACATAGAAAAGCAATTAAATAAATACGCAATAAATGTTGGAATATTTTGTTTGCTTGGTTTTAGCGCACGCTTTCTATATACACATATATAAAACATTATAACGATTAAATAAGCATAAGTAAATATAACTATAAATAAATATTAAATGTAAACAACAAAATGTATTTTTCATAAATTAAAGTAAACTTCGATAAATTCTTTAACATGCAAATTAAACATGTCGAGCAAAACTTATTTCTTGATTACTTATTTATGATTAAATATCGTATTTAATTCTAAATTGGAAGTAAACTGTTGAAGATTTCGTTTATGTAATTGATCTGCAAATAACTCATGAAATTTTGATGAATATTTGAATATTTGTACTTTAAATTTTGAGAATCTCTTAATCTTATATTAGATGAAAATTAAATTTGTTGAAATATTCTGCTGTCATTATATATATTCTTCTTGTTACAAGAAATAAAAAAAATCTCGAAAATCTGCTGTTTTCTATTCGAGTACTCTGTGAGTGTTATTTTCATTCGCAAAACTATTAAACGGATAATTATAAAAAATATGCATTCATAGAATAATCGATACACGATTAATACACAATTAAATGATAAACAAAAATTGATAATTAAGAAAAAACCAATTAAACAATAACCGACATTCATAATGATGATTGGACGAAATTTCACATGGAGAACAAACAGTGGAAACGAGCTCAAAGCTCACTGAACTTGCTATTCATATTTCAGTATTAGTAATATCAATTGTAACAGGGATGCATATGGAAATAACGGTATGTAGCTACAATACAGGACATGCCAAACTGTTATGCCGTTGGTTTTTTGGGTTAGCTGATTTGACAAATGGAAAACATGAGAACAAAAAAAAACATTGAATGGTTTTAAAACAAAAAATCCAAAACATTAAAAATGACTGTGACAAGGTTGTTGTTGTTGCTGCTGCTGCTGTTGGCATGACTGTTGTGGTTGTTGTTGCTGCTAATGTTGATGCTACTGATGTTGTTGTTATTGTTATTGTTGTTGTTGCTGCGCTGTGTTTCAAACGACTGATATAGTGATAAAGCGGATGCATTGCTGCCCAGACGCTGACGCCGCTGCTGCTGCTGCAACTGTCGATGCAGCATTAGTGGCGTGGAATGCCGCAACAGCAGCGACGCCGGCTGCACATGCTGCTGCAGTTCGTGTGCCTGCAGCGTGTGCAAGACGCGACCATCTAGCGAATCGCAATCGCTATCCGAGTTGTCAGTGTTGTTGCCGGCAACACGCGCAACAATAACACCAACACCAACACCGACACCAACAGCAGCAGCTGCTGCAGTTGCTGGCAGATTTTGTGTGGAATAGTAGCATGAATTGTTGAGCGTTTCGTGTAGATAAAAGCTTTGAGCATGCGGCTGCAACATAGTGTTGCTGCCGCCTCGATTCTTGCGTCTGTTGTTGTGGCTGTCAGCTGCGTGTGCGGTGAGTTGTTGGTGATGTTGCTTGGTTAGTGTTGCTGCCGCTTTATAACTACCCGAATTGGCGTCCAACAGCAATCGACGCTGTTGCTGCTGCTGTGGCGGCCTCAGCAGACCCTTGGAATGTATGTGTTGATGTTGTTGCTGACGACTGTAGCTGTAGCTGTCCTCCGTGTCCATCATGTCGTCCAGCTGCGTCTGCTGCTGCTGCTGCTGCTGTTCCCGTTCCAGTTCGCGTTCCTGCTGCTGCCGCCGATAAAAGTGATAGAGCAACGCCGCCTGGCTGCGCTCCGCATCGATGTCAGCAGCTGCACCGACGCCGCCGCCGGCAACAGTCTGCCGCATGTCGCGCGTGCTGCCGCCACCCAGATAGCCAGCGGCGGCGGCGGCTGCCGCTGCCAGGCAACAGTTGCTGCAAGTGTCCGCCGGCAGCTGCAGCGAGACGACCGCATCCCGCGGCCCCAGGAACCACTCGGAGCGGGTGCGCATGCGTGCGGTTTGGCGTTCATGGACCTAACGCATTTTGTGTGATTTATATTTGTTGTTGTTGGATATTTGCATTGATTTTTGTATTGTTGTGATTGTTGTTGTTGTTGTTGTTGTTGTTGTTGTTGTTGTTGTTGTTGTTGTTGTTGTCATGTGTCGTCGTTGTTGTGATGTGTAGTTTTGTTGTTTGTTTTTTTTTTTTGGGGAAGACGGGGATTCAAAAATTTCGCATTAGAGTTTTGGCATTTTCAAGTTTTGATATTTGGTTTTTTTTTTGTCATATAAAAAAAGTTGTTTTTTTTTGCTAAATTTTCTTAAGCTCAATTTTAAATTTCTTGTCCTTAATTTTAAAATTTTTCAAGACATTTGCAGATTTTATAAAGAAAATAATCAGTTGAAAAATTATAAATTACAAAAGAAAATTGAAAAATTAAAAACTTGTTAACAATATAAATGATGAACATAATTATTTACATATATATTTAAAGGCACAGCGCAGCGAAAAAAGTGCAATGTACAGAATATAATTTTAGAATTAAACAAAAGCTAAGGGTATTCACTGTGGCAATTTTTAAAATATTGGGCACTTCATAGCGTTTGAAATGAATTAACTAATTGATAACAATTAGTAATTAAAACATTAACATTTATTTTTGGAATGCATTTTGTGAATACCCCTATTGTCTTAAATTAAATTTAAGCACACAAATTGCCAAGCGAAATTGCAGCTAATTACAATTTGGCATTAAAAAAAAGTGAATCGCAAACAAGCGTTTGATAATTCTTTAGCATAAGTATTTTATGAAACATAAACAAAAACAAAATTGTGATAAAATGAGGAAATTTTATATGCAGTTGTGGCGCTTCCGCGAGTGTGTGTGTGTGTGTGTGTGTGTGTACGTGTGTGTGGCTTAAACATTAAGTTTAGTGTTGTCGTGTTATTTGTACTGCAAACTACAAATTAAAAAGATATAAGACAAGACACAGAGATACAATATACGAGCACAAACTACAAAATAAGAGTTGGGTTAATTAAGGCAACGACAAGACGACAACAAACAAAACTACAAATTAACAATAAAAACAATTAACAATACGAATACGAGTACAGCAAATGCGTGGCTTAAACATAACTTAAGCTATTAACTAAATAACTAAAACAAATTCAATTGTGCAGTTTTTGTGTGTTTGTATTTTGGTTTGTTTTAGATTTAAATGATAAACAATAATCGTAATATAAGAGATAAGATATTAACTATATAGGTGCGAACGCTTTTGCAATTGTTTGCTTTATTTAACTTTTAATGCTTCGGACATAATGAATGATTGGTTCGACATATAATGATATATACAACATTGCCTAGTTTTCATAAACATTGAAACTGTGCTTAAGATGACTTAAAAATAAATATATACATGCCCTTTCACAACATTTGAATCGTTTCATAAACTGAAACAATAAATTATAGTCGCAATATGTTAATCTTAAGAATACTCGTTCTTCTTTTATTAAATTGAAAACAAAATTGTGTAGAATTCTGTTTTATTTTGTAAATGGAATGCATTTTGCTTGAAAGTATTGCTAAATGTTAAGATTACATATTTAAAGTTAATATACAAAAACAAAAGTAAATTATAAATGATAAGATTAATACAAAAATAAATAAACAAAACGCATATGTTGTTGTTGTTGTTGTTGCGTGTTTTTCCATTTGTGTGTAGATTTTTGGGGGTTTTGGTTTTATTCTGGGATTGTAGTGCCAGATTTGCTTATAGATTATGCTTAAACATATGTATATATATATAGATCGTGTTGTTGTTTTATGCGTGTATATGTGTGTGAGTAGTAATAGTAATAGTAGTAGTAGTAGTTGTTGTTGTTCTTGTTGCAGGCGCAGTTTTAGTTAGATATTTATAAATAGTTATAGCATAGAATAAATTTAAAAAAAACTAGAGAGAGGCGCAAACGTTTAAACATTTGGTAAATCATAAAGAAAAAACATTATATAATAATCCATAAATATTCAGTCAGTGAAAGTTGAGTAAGAAAGTGAGATATATGGGGGTATATTATATAGCGTGGCAGGGGGCGGGCTGTCCAAAGAGATTATTATATAAAATTCAAAAACATAAACGAAAAAGTGTAAATGGAACAAAATGATAATCAATCAAGAGAGAGAGAGAGAGAAAAAAGTAAACAAATACACAGCGTAAAGTAGTTATAGAAATAAAATAATAATAATAATAATAGTAATACAAATCAAAAAGTATAAAATTCATCAAATCAAGAAAAATCTTAAGAGCTATGAACTAATTGGCAATACTCTTTTGCAGTTTGCTTGCTCAAACCTGCAAAAAGAATACAGAACTTAAAATTCGAGCAAGTTGGCTAAATGCTGGGTGTGGAAGGGGTTAAAAGAGGATATTTGGGAGTGAGGTTTGGGTGGGTGGGGGTTTCGATTGTTGCCTTTTTCTAAACGGATATTCTAGAGCCAGGCCAGAACTTATGCCTCACCTGTGGCAAATACGAGAGACTCTTGGTGCTCTCCGCATAGCGATTGACGGCCCGCAGCTCCTCCATGGTCATGCCGCCAGAGTTGGCGCCATTGTTGCCAGTGCTGCCGTTGCCACCGCCACCGCCGCCGCCACCATTGGAGCCAGCGGCTCCACCCGAATTCGAGCTGCACGAGCTGCTGTGGCGTATGCCGCGATTGCAGCGACTGCAGGTGCGATGCTGCTGCTTCAGCTTGCTGCCATTGCTGCCGGCCTGCGCTGCAGTTGTTGCTGTTGCGGTTGCTGTTGCGGTTGCTGTTGTCGCCGCTGTGGCCGCAGCAACTGTTGCTGTTGGCACGTTGGCATTGCTGCCGCGTCGCTCGGCGGTGCCGTCGAGACTTTTGGTGCCGGCACGCAAGCGTCGCTGATGATGTCCACTGGACAGCGGCTTCTTCTTGTTCTGACGATAGCGACGCTTCACTGTGGTCAGCTCATCGTCCTCATCATCCTCCTCGTCCTCGTCATCCTCCTGCGAGTTGTGCTGCTGTTGCTGCTGCTGCTGCTGCCGCTGCTTGTAGCGCTGCAGGCCGCGCAGCTGTTGCAGCTGGTGCTGCTGTTGCTGATGTGCTGGCGTCGCTGGCGCAATGCTGCTCAGCTCCAGGTCGGCGGCAAAGTCATGGGCCAGCTCATCGTTATCCTCATCATCGTCCGCATAGTCATCATAGTCATAGTCGGTGCCATTGCCATTGCCATTGCCATTGCCGTTGCCACTCCCATTGCGCTTGGCGGGCAGCGGCGAGCTGGTCATGGCAAAGATGCCGGGTCCCTCCAGCGAGACAGAGAGTCGGGCACAGCTCTCAATGAACGAATGCTCCGGCGACACGCCCAGCGAGAGCACACTGTTCTCCAGTGCCGAGCTCGAGCTGGTCAGCAAAGCGGGCGTCGAGCGAGATTCCTCCTGGGCGACTGCATTCAGAATACGTTTCGGTTTTAAAGAGTAGTTGTCGTCGAACGTAGTTCGTTGTTTGTACGTTTTTGTATGAGCAATGAAATAGACATAAAGATGTAGACATAGAAATTTTGTTTTGATGTAAGTCAAAGCGCGAAAGTGGCTAAAGCATAGGTACGTAAGGTTAGAGAGTGAGACAGGAAGCAGCGATAGCTGTGTAGAGTGTGTGGAGTTCGTATTAAGCCCAAAGCATAGAAACCCAAACATACTGTGAACTTAAGAGCTAAGCACATGACATACCCCAAATACATATATATATAGAATAGTGTATAGCTTATTGATAGATAGATAGATTGGTAGGATAGTTTGGATAGTTCTAAAAGGCATATGGAGATAGTTTTGGTACTCACGTAAGCCCCAACGCTCGCATTGGCATTGCAACCAAGTCTTCTCGGCCTCCAAAGAATGTTGCACTGTGTCATGAAAAAAGAGAGAAATAAAATGAGTTATTATTTGATTATTATAGCGAATATAATGACAAATTAACTATAATTCTAGGGAAGCTTATTACAATGATTCCTCGCTAGCTTCAGTTCCAGATGTGATTCTAATACAACAGAGGACAAATTTAGGATTATAAGTTACTATGTTTACAATTTAATGATTCCTATGGGGTTTTTAATAAGGCTAAATTAAAGGCAAGAGTCTCGCAAATACACAATTTTTAAATTCAAAAAACAAAGACAATAATTTCTGGAGACTTCAAATGCGGAAAGTTAAGTTAAATTGTAACCACCATTATATTTAAAAGGTCTTTTCATTATTTTTCAGATTCATTTGAAGTGAAATAGCATTAAATAGTTTTGAGCAAATCAGTCTTAGATAAATCATTTAGAATTAGAATTGCAAAACAGACTTCTTTAGATCGTTAGATAGATTGTTTGTAAATAATAAAATAATCTGATCAATATACTACGTAAACTACAAGTTCACCAACATATTTGAATATAATTACTATCTATTCGTCAAACATCTAAATTTCAGAGCAATATGCAAAATGTAGTCCTAGTAATTTGTAAAACAAATTCTTGCACTCTTTTTACTCACATGCATATTTCTGTTGCGCCAATTTTCCGCGTGGCGGCGGCGGATATTGAAAACTGCAAATCCATTCGTCCTGCACCTTCAGGATGCGTCCCGTGACGCGGGCATAGTATTCATAATTGTCGCGCCCAAAAATATCGTGTGTGGCAAACTTATCGATTATGTGTTGCATGATCTTAGTGGCCACCTGCAAAAGAGAGCGAGAGAGAACGCTTAGCTGAGTGTCCATTAAGAGGAATTAGTAAACAGGACTTACCTTAAACTTGAGCACATCCTCCATGCGAGCGGTTTTGCCATCGCTGACGCAAGATTGGAAGAAACTGGGCGCTACTGAGACGCCCAAAGCCTCGCTGGTCATGCCCGTTGAAGCGTGGGCCGCATTGCTGGCGATAACGCGGAATGTGCCAAAGAGTAAAACTAATAGATGTTGCGTATACTTGGGCAGTGATGCAAACAATCTGCAGAGGGGAAGAGAAAGAGACAGAGAGAAAGAAGTGTAAACAAGACACATTAGTCAAGTCAGAGTCAGAAGCCCGTGTAAAGAGATCGCTCTTATCTATATGGAGTTAAGGTGGGTAACAATTGTTAGTCATGTATTTTTTTTTAATACCTATTACAAAGTGCACTGACTCATTGTCTAGCCAGGGCCATCAAAGAAAGTCAAAGAAGAGAGAGAGAGAGATAGATGTACAGAGAGCAGCTGCTTGAATTGTTCACACTTTCATTTTGGCATGCGCTGCTTGGAAAAACTGGCAAACACAAACCAACTCCGAAACTGGTCGCTCTTTCAGTCTATCTATCGCTCTCTCTCTGTCGCTCTTTGTCTTTCTATCTTGCTCGTTACACAACTGCGAGCCGAGCGTCGAGACTAGAGATCAGCGAAGCGAACTAAGCAACTATCACAGCTATCCAATCAATTAATGCTCTTTGCTCTTCGCATCTGCAGCTCCCATAAAATGAAAAAGTGAAAACTTCAACATACAACAACAACAACAGACAGTGGCTTTAAACGTCGCTTGACAATGAATTATACTATAATACATGTATATATATATATATACATATATATATATATGAGTAGTATAGAGTCTGGCTCCTCTATTAAGCCGCTGGTGTGAATTGGCTTACAATGCACAAAGAGACACAAAAGCAAAGACGATTATATATACATATATAGCTATAAAGCAAAATCAACACCTGTAATGGTGTTAAATGCATTGATAAGATTCAATAATAATCGTCTGCCCCCTTCAAATGCAGCTCCAAACTGATAAATTAAGTCGCTTTGTAATTAACACAAAAAAAAGAAAAGAAATTGTATAGCTGCAGAAATCATGACATAGCTAAAAAAAAAAAAGACGAACTGTTAAAGCATAGAAGTAGAATAAATATAAAAAGTTTATTTACAGTGTCAGATGACTATTTCATAGGATCATCAGAAAAAGCAAACCAACAATAAAACACTTCATATTTCTATGGTATTTATATACAAATTGCCGCAACCTAAGCAAAATTCCATATAAAGCTAGCTATAAATTCCATAGTGATACAATTCTATATCGAATTTCAAGCGAATAAACTTCAGCAAAATATCTAGCATAAATATTCTTAATGTTTTTTTTTCAACTTTTAATCAACAGTTAGCGCAAAACACCGCATATAGTTCATATCATGGGTCAAGGCTTTATTAAGTTACTTCATCTTTTAACTATCAGCGCGTTCACCTGTTTCCTCATATATACATATATATATATATGTATATAAAACAGAGCAAATAAAGAGATACAAACATGGGTTGAACTTTTTCAGTTCTGGCCCCCATCGATATCAACGACCCCAAAACACAAAAAAAGAAATGAAGACGTGCCGCCGCCGCTGTAATACTATTTTCTATATGGTCTAATCTTATCAAAGTGTACAAGTCTTACGAAAGTTGACTTTTTGATGTTGGAGGACATTGATAATGAGGATAATGCCTCGAACTCGATCTCGAACTCGAACTCGATGTCGAACCCATAACAATATAAACTAAATATTGCTGATAGCGACTAGATTATCAATATCACTTTTGCTCGGCTTTTGTTGACTACTATTATTTTTGTTTTTTTTCTTCTCAGCGACAGCCGTAAATGGAATGCGTACAAATCGTTTACTAATTGCATTAATTACGAGGAATGCCGTTAGACAAAAAAAAAAAGAAAATGAGGCCTATAAAAACAATTGAACGATTGCGACATCAAAACAAGTGTTTACCCTGTCGTCTGATATCGTTAGTTGATAAGCCGCACGACACTTTTGGGTTTCCTATAGAACCTTAATGGATGATTAATGCGGTTTTTGTTTTGATTGCTTTGAAAGGTAACATAACTATGCTATTCAAAATGATTCGACTACGTTAATACGTATTAGCATTTCCAGTTATATGCAATAAACAAAGTGTAGTAAACATTCAGCTCAAAGCTTTTAAATGCACAGCAACAAAAACTGCAATTAAATAGTTGCGCTAAAAATTTATTGCCAAGCGAAATAAAAACAAAGTGTTTTATTTCGCCTTAGCTGTTTGAGTTTTGAGTGTAATTTAATTAAAGCTTATGGCTTATTTTATATGATAGTTTTTTCTGCTAAAATAATAAGTTTTCGTTTTAATAGGTTTTGTTTTTCGTCTACAGAGCATTTGAAGTTCGTCTTTGGTTACGTTGCTCATGCACACATGATTTTTATGCCGAATATTAATGGGATACATTAGAGGCCCCCATTTTTGGGCGCATACAGCTGCCTCCTTATATAATCGTCCATTGAGACGCGTTACGCATGCGCCCTGTTGCCAGACGGCGCTTCATATTTACATAATACTTAAGAAACCGGCTATATTAAAAGGCATTTGTTGTTTTTTTTTCTTTCTGTGAATTGGATGCTAAATAGATTTTCGTATGTTTAACGCGTATCTGCATATTTGTTGTGTGTATATATTTCCGAGTGCTACTGTTAAGGCCGACGCTGCGTCACATTATAGATGATTCATTTATTATTATTATTGTGTTTTTTCATTCATAAAAAAGAAATATGTCAGCCGTAGCAGACGACTACAATGTTTTTTTTTATTTATTTTTTTTTGCTTCTCTCTCCTCTGCTTCTTTTCAAGTGCCGCATTTGATTTGCCTTTTTTGATTGTTGTTGTAACTGTTTTTTTCTCTCTTTCCTTTCATATTTTTATACTCTTTTCGAAGAAAATAGTATGTTAAGTTTGTCCTGAAGTTTGTAACGCATAGAAGGAAGCGTCTGAGACCCCCAAAAGTTACTGCCAATATGCTTATAAAAAAAAAACAAATTGATCTAGCCATGTCCGTCTGTCTGTCTGTCTGTCTGTCTGTCTGTCTGTCTGTCTGTCTGTCTGTATGTATGCAAACTAGTCCCTCAGTTTTTGAGCTATCGCGATGCAACTTTGCACAGACACTTATTATTCAAGGGGACAGCACATTGGTCGGAGCCGGCCGGATCGGACCACTATATCTTATAGCTGCCATACACCTCAAAGTCGGTTTTGGCCATAAATCCGATGTTTTCAAAGCAATTGCCTTAAATTTCCTTGTACACTTGAACATCCATATAACTCATCGATGGGTAAAATCGTCAAATCGATTGAGTCATAAACAGCGAAGATATGCGTCATTAAATATTTTGAAAAAACAGGTGCATATGAGCAAACGAAAGTCAAGCGCAAGAAAGCTTTTGATAGTCTGAGCAAACAAAGTCAAGCGCAAGAAAGCTTTTGATAGTCTGCTCTTCAAGGTATTTTGCCACCGATCATCAAAACGGTTTGTGGCGTATGGGGTAAAGAGCCGCGCTAACGAACGCATGTTTCGCAAGTTCAAGTTCGAGCCTCGGCGGCGACTGATTGTTAATTTAATACTTTTTTCTTTTTCTTCCTTCAAATATATAACTGTAATGGAGTTGTTTGCTTCCAATAGCTTAGAACAAAAACAATGCCACGCGAAAAAACAAATGCTGACAAACGCGAGTTGCAGGTTGCAGGAAAACAAAAAGAAGGAAATTTGTAACAGTCGGCTCTTCAAGCAATTTTGTCAGCGATCATCGAAACGGCTTGTGGCGTAGTGGGTAAAGTTGCGAACTGGTGAGCGAGAGGACCAGGTTCGAAACCAGCGGCGACTGGTCATTTATTTTCATTTTTCTTATTCTTCTTTTCTTCTTTTCAAATATATAATAACTGTAATCAAATTCATTTGCTTTCAATGGCTTAGAACAAAAACAATGCCACGCGAAAAAACAAAAGCTCAGTATAAATCGAGTTTGTTAGCGATTCTTAAAACTGCTTGGTGTAAGCAGTACAAAGCAAAACAAGAAAGCTTTTGACAGTCTGCTCTTCAAGGGATTTTGTCAGCGATCATCAAAACGGCTTGTGGCGTAGTGGGTAAAGTTGCGAACTGGTGAGCGAGAGGACCAGGGTTCGAAACCAGCGGCGACTGGTCATTTATTTTCATTTTTTCTTATTCTTCTTTTCAAATATATAATAGCTGTAGTCAAATTCATTTATTTTCAATTTCCTAAATTGTTTCTAATTTTTTTTTTCATACATAAAGTAGCTTTAATAGAATAATTCAAAAGAAAAATTTAAATTCATTGGCAAAACCAATGACACGCGAAAAAAAATATGGATCTCAAATTCTGAATATAAGCTCTCGTATGTTCAGATTAAGTTTTATGACAATTCAATTTCCGACAGCGGCCTTGAAAGGATAGGTATAAGAGCAACAGGCACAAGATTTAGGTATGTATATTGTAGTATACATATGTAATGTGAGTTTTGACTTTTTGGAAAAACTGAAACTTGTATATTGTTCAATTCGGTAGCACTTATGAATGCTAAGGGACGCGTCCACGAGCTGCGGATAGTGAAACGTCCCTGTTTACATGAATACCTTTATATATTTTATTTTATATGTAGGGGTATATGTATGCGACATTAATATCTGCGAATTAAATAAGCAGTCACGGAAAAATAGTAAAAATTGCTTTAAGGTTCGAAAAGAGTATTTAATCTTCGGCACGCCGAAGATAATCCTTCTCCACTTGTTTGTGTTAATTTTGTATTGTATTTATCAGAGATGTATATATGTGTATTATATATGCATTGTTACGTATTTGTGCCCTACAGAGAAACCAGTTTTGATATTCCCACAACTCTTGTGCCACTTGAAAGATTTCAGATGCCAACATTGCCGGCTGATAAGAGAAAGAGTTGAAAAAGTATATTAAAAATCCCAGATTGCTGAAGTCGGAAGCAAAGTCGTTAATATTATTATATGCACAACATACATTATCAAACAACATTGAGCGGTGCAAGATAAAGTTATAGTATATATTAGAGCGACCTCAACTTACATAATGCAAAAAAATAGTGAGTCAAAAGCTGATCATCCTGTTTTGTAATTGTTTATAGCGAAATTACTTGAATCACATTCGATAGAACAAAGAAAAGTGAAACCATGGCTTTGATATTGACGTCAATTGGTTAAAATTATAGAAACTTTGCTGGTTTTCTTATCGTGCGACACAGTTTCTGCCTACTAAGCAGCGGTCACTATAAATATCTCTGTATGGCCATATCTTTCAAGTATATCTTTAGACTCTGCATCAGCAACAGCAACAGCAACAGCTGCAGCTGCATCAATATTCATCGTTGCGGCTTCGATTGCGTCTTGCGGCTCCACGCCCCAAAAGCCTGTCTTTGTGTTAATTTAGCAAAAATGAGAGATTCAAACAGATGCGAAACGCGAATCGCATCAGCAACATCATCAGCAGCAGCAGCAAACAACAGCAAAAGCAACAACAGCAGCAGCCGAAGTTGCTTTTTTTTTATTGGTGTTTGTTGGCGATACAACAAAACCAACAACAACAACAATAACCAAAAGACAATACGTCATAATAATGAGCCAAGTGAAACAGCAAACGCAACGCACGATAATAAAAAGCAGTTTCAACATAAAAAATATACTTATTATATACATACATATGTATGTACATTCATATATACATACATACATGCATATATATGGACATCACGATACTAACATGATGACCCAGCCATAAGAAGCAACTAAGCGTACTTGACTTAAAGATGCCCTATACTCCGGCTTTTAATTAAGCTAATATATGCTTTAGCACTCCATAACAGAAGCGTACACTTGGCAAAAAAAATATGCGCTCTACGATTAAAAGCAGAAATAAAATTTATTATGCAAACATATTTTTCCTTAATCGGCAATCCCAAAAAAATTCATATTTAAGTCTACTTTTCAGTTATAAATTTAAAATTTTAAACATTTGCAGTAAGTTAAAACTCAATGCAAAGCGATTTTATATTTCTGCTGTTTTTGAATTTTAGCTAATTTTATACTTTTTTTTTTTCGAGTGTTGCAGAATCAGGAAGACCCAATTTCAAAGAAATTATATATAATTAAATTTACACAAGTGTATCATTTATAAATGCTTATGGTTACAGGGCTACAGAATACAGATAATGCAAAGCTGACACCAAGCTACAAGTTACAATAATAACTTGCTTATATTTCTATTGAAATATAATTTAAGTTGATAGCTTGGTAATTGCATAAATAGTAGTTAATATATTGCTCAACTATCAAGATGTTATATGAACTCTGTTATAGAGTGAAAAAGGTTTATATCTTTGTTGCATAGTGCTTATCCGGCATATGGTTTAGTTATGAGTGCGACACTACGCCACAAGTTCAGCGTTCAGGGCAATCACTGAAAGAAAAACAAGTGGAAAGGATTATCTTCGGCGTGCCGAAGATTTAATACTCTTTTCGAACCTTTAGACAATTTTCACTCTGCCAACTGCAGCACTTTCATTAGCTGTAAAAACTGTAAAATTTTCTATTGAAATATTAAATTTATTTCCAGTTGTATGGCAGCTATAAGATATAGTGGTCCGATCCGGCCGGCTTCGAATAATGTGATGTGTGTGTAAGTAATAAGTATCTGTGCAAAGTTTCATCACGATAGCTCAAAAACTGAGGGACTAGTTTGCATACATACAGACAGACAGACAGACGGACATGGCTAGACCAATTTGTTTTGTCATTCTAAGCATACTGGCAGTAACTTTTGGGGGTCTCCGACGCTTCTTTCTATGCGTTACAAACTTCAGCACAAACTTAATATACTATTTTCTCGAAAAGAGTATAAAAAATCGTCCCAGCCACAGTGCAAGTGAGACAGAGATGGGGAAATGGAAATGGAGACAGTGTATATGAATAAGTATAGGCATAAGAATGAGAAAAAGAAGCAGAGGGAGAGGGCAAGGGCGAGAGAGAGACAGAGAGAAGAAGCAGCAGGGCCGAGAGACTCAGTCGATGAGGCTCTACTGACGCACATTTTGTACTGTGTTTATATGCGTTATATATGAATGTATATTTATATTGTGCACTCGCTTATTTTACTTTTATTGGTTTTGTTTGGGCATCGGGGCATTGTATGTTGTTTATATTGTGTGTGTGACTGACTGACTGACTGACTGACTGACTATGGCGGCAGTTTAAGTTTATTTATGCAGCGCGTTGGGGCCAGTGGAAACTCTGAGGTAGCAGTTTGTATTTTTTGTTATTATTCTAGTAATTTGCTGTTGCGATTTGCGAAGCCCTTTAAGAAAACAACCATGACGACTTTAGCACACACACACAGAACGAACAGAAAAGAAAAGACAACAAAATCGAACAAAACCGAAGCAAAACAAAGCAAAAAAAAAAGAAAAAAACAATTCTGTGCAGTCCGTGACTGACTACATAATGTAATAATCAGGAAGTGAACATCAGTCGATATTGCAATAGACCCAAACAGACGTTCCAGACATCGTCGATGTCGTCTCTTGTTAATGCATTGGACAATGCGGCTTTTGTTATACACAGTTTCCCTATCTGCCTGCCCCTTTCTTACTTACTTATGTACTTCTGCCAGTTTGCTTGTTTCGCCTGTCTAGACCAACAAAAGCCGGGCAATTTTTGCATTATTTGTGCACTTATTGATATTCGCCTCGATTTCGGTCGCTTTCGGCCTAAACTATTGTCCCAGGCAGTCAGTCAGGCAATTGTGTAAATGTCCTATTAGCTTAAGAAATAACACGGGGGAGCAGCTGGCATCCGAAAAGGTCTAAACGCAAAAATAAATCGGTTTGTTTTTAGTGACACAAGTCTGAACACCCTGAAGTCTAGACAATATATTGAAATTAGCCTTGCTCTACAAATAGCTAATTTGAAACGCCTTTAAAGGTGAAATAAATTGAACTTTACCCACTACAAAGAGCACACATACTAAAACTTAAATACGCTGCATTTCATATTAAAAACGACAAAATATTCAAATTAAGTTAACTAAGACATTTAAAGTTTGTTGGAACTAAAGTCAATTTGATTCCAAACTACTTCAATAAATACTTTTTAAAATATTTATTAAATTTTAGCTACATATTATGAAATTTCATCAAAGCTTTTCTCCTTTGCATTGCCAATCGATAAATTTAAATACGCTGCATTTTATATTTATAACGAGAAATATTCAAATTAAGTTAACTAAGATTTTTAAAGTTTGTTTGAACTAAAGTCAATATGACTCCAAACTACTTCAAAAAATACTTTTAAATATATTTTAAAAAAATTTAGCAACCTATTATGAAAAATACTTTTTAAAATATTTATAAAATGGTAGCTACGTATTATGAAATTTCATCAATTTAATTGAGCTCTACAAAGCTTTCTTCCTTTGCATTGCCAATCGCTTGATAAAGTTATTAAGCTCTGCCCTGCAAAAGTTTATAAGCCTAACAAATCACTCATAAAAAGCAACAGGCGTCTGCTAAGAAGAAGCAAAAGCTTAGAAAGGCAGCGCCAAAAAGCTTTTAGCCAGGCAACAAGTTGGAGCCGCAGGAACAAAAGCAATTGTGAGAGGCACAGCCAAAGCCAAAGAGCGAGAGGAATAGAGAGTAAGCTTACGCGCACACAGAGAGACATATGTATATATGTATATGTATGTATGTATGTATGTACAAGCACCTGCATTGAAACTTTCTCAGGCGAACAACGACGTCATTTGCGCGTGTGTTGTTGTTGTTGTTGTTGTTGTTTTGCTAGCATGTAATTTGAACAACAGCAAATAACACATGTCTAATGTATATAGCATTTTGATAATTTGGTCTATTGCAAAAACGTGCAACAATGACGTCGCCCGTCTGCCGCAATACTAATAATAATAATAACGCTTAGTGGCAGGCAGCAGCAGCAGCAGCGGCAGCGGCAGCAACAACAACAAACGATGTGCCAACTGATTGAATTGAGTGCCAATAGTGTTTGGGGGACCTGTTGGGTGTTGGTGTTGGTGTTGCTCTTACGTTTTACGTTTACGTTAATTGATACAAAGTTTCAAACGTGCGTCTCTGCAGTCTATTTATAAATAGTTTCAGCAGCAGAGTCGCTATTTTCGCGCATTTGTTTGATTCCGATTGCGATTGCTTAATGTGTGTGCGTGTTGTTGTTGCTGTTGCTGTTGTTAGTTTGGCGGCCTGCGCCTGCCCTAAAATGTAAATAAACAAAAGAAAGGTAACTGCGGCAGCAGCAACAGCAGCAGCAGCAGCACATAAACAATTACAACAATAAATGTGTATATAATTGTATGCTGGCCACGGGCGCAAAGTTTACAGTAACTAAATTGAAATTTACGTTTCGACTGGACTGCTGCTTCTCTCTGATATGGTTGGAAATTATTTGGCGGTCGATTTGTACGCATGTATCGCTATCCAATTTTAAATTTATGTTTTATTGCTGACGTTATTTGTTTACACGCACATTAGCATTAATGTAACAGCGTTGATGCTGCTGACGCAGTTTGCCGCAATTATACCATTCATCCTCATCGATCAAAGTGGCAGGCAGTAGTGTATTAACGAAAAAACAAAAATAGAAATCCAAAAACTTTGTAGTAGTTACACTCACTGAATATAGACAAGTATAAAGCGTTTGCAATCAAACAGCTGTCAAATGCCAATTCAACAAGGCCGCTGCAGCGTCGATAAAAACAAAAGCTAGATAAATATCGATTGCGATTGTTAATGCTTAATTGCAAGCGCCGCTCACTTCACTTCACTCCACTTCACTTCACGCACAACCAACTTTACCTTCTCTCAACCACATTGCTGTTGTTAATATACCCTGTAGTCGTTATACATGGGGTAAAGAGGGCATCATCAAATTATTCAAATCTAAAGTGCATATATGAGCTATTATCGATATTCATTTTATGATATGACCTTGCCATTTGGTATATTTACTCATGATACTTTCATCTTTAATCCTCACAAATAATAATGTTTGGACAATCAGCACACAAGTTGCTTAAAAACTACTATCTAAAATGCGCAGATTACCGATTGTGTGTTTGTGTGTGCATTGTGTGTGTGTGTGCGTTTTTGTTTATACAGATAAGCGACTATGAATAAAGATAAGGCATGGCCACAGGGTACCCCCTAGTCGTGCACTCTTGACCTGAACGCTCTTGCTTGTGGCTATTGCAATTGCAAATAGTAAAAATAAAAACAATTGTAAATTATAAAACTGCAACATTATTCGTTTTATTTTAATTGAGCATGCGTGGGCCTGTCTGTCCGTCCGTCTATTTGCCCGTCTCTCAGTCTGTTGGCCCACGCTTTATGCTCTAATTCAGTTCGGTTAGAAATCGATTGCAGTAACAAAGCAACGCAACAACAACAAAAAGGAAGGCGAATCAACGCAAAGCAAACGAGCAAGCAAAACATTCAATTCACAGCTGCTAACTAAGTACTTACAGTCCCAGAGGGATTAGAGGCCGCTGCAATTTTTGCCGCCTGCGCAGCTAGCTAGCGTTCAAGTGAAAATTGGTGAAAATCTGGCAAAATGTGTCAACAAGTGCCAAGTCAAACGGGCGTGAAACGCAGCTAAAACAACAAAATCGTCAACAACAACTACAGTCGTAGCATAGTCGAACGCTTTTCACTTAATTTCAACTAAATTCGCAGACCTCCCCATACTCCACACACACGCACACACACACACACCCACCCAACCACAGCCAGCATGTACATACATACATATGTGTGCGAGTGAGCAGCGAAGATTCTTGAGCTGCAACCAAATCTAGATCCGGTTCAGCAAGTTTACCGCAAGCTAGTTACAATATACACATTCACACACACACACACACACACACATATATGAGATGAGTACAACGACGATTCTAGAGATGGGCGCGTGCTAGCACGACTTAAAATACTATTTTAAGCTGGGCAGCAGAAACAGTGCTTCCAGATTTTTGAGAGGCAAACACAAGCAAAAGAATATGGATTGAAACATCAACTATCATGAGTAGTTAATTTGACAAAAACATAAAACACATTCAGAAATAAGTACCACCCCTTAAATCAACAGGTACAAATATCCGAGCGTTTACTGTACTATTTTTTTGGTTTGCCGATATTGTAATTTGATATTGTAAATCATATAAGCAAATTGTACCTCCAATTTAAAATTGACACCAAAAGTATCTTAAATCGTAGATAGACTATATTAAGAACAAGAAGAAGACTGTCAATGTTTTTTATGAACATTTTTCCAGCATGAAAAAGGCGAAACTTAGCTTTTTTAATGCCAAATAGTAGCGTCTTTTCTATTCCCAATATCAAAATTAATGCTAAATATCATTAAACAATCGTGTCACGCCGCAAAGCACAACTCTAATCAATACATAAGTTTGCATATATATATGCATGTGTATGGGTGTGTATATATGTACATATGTACAGTGGCGTAGGCAGGATTTTGTAAGGCGGGGCTGTTTACAGTAAAAATGAGTTCTTCAAATCAAAAGGCTAATGATTTCGACTACTTTCAAAAATAGAGGAGAGTTGTAATCCCCTCCTGCCTAAGCCTCTGCTGGGCGTACATACATAATTGACAAGTTGGTCGACTCACCTGTGTAAACGGTCCGTCTGCTCGGCTTCGTTCTGCAGCTCGTTAATGGCAAACAGCTCCATCTCGCCGCTGCGCCCGAAGATGCCGTTGGGTATCTTGCGCAGGAACTTCTTCAGCACACTGGCAATGGTGAACACAGAATAGTTATCTACGTTGACCAGTCGCCCCGCCTGCAGGAAATGGATGAGCTTCTTCATAGCGCCCTGATGTCCGGGCGCACGGAAAACATCACGTCGATTGGGCGACTCCTTGTTCAGCTTCAGTATGAGCACTAGCAGCGGGCCGGGAATGTTGTTGTTGTACTTGCATACCTCATCTAACGGCACACCGAATTTGACCTTCTCCAGGCGATAGGGATAGGCGGGAGCTGTCGCTGGATGGCCGCAGGAGGTGACAACGTTGCCCAAATCCGCAGCGCGTCGATGGACGCGTTCAGCCCAGCTGGACATTATGTGTGTTTGTCCGTGTGTGTGTGTGTGAGCGTGCGTTTGCGAGTGTGCGTTTATTTGCCTGTATGCGTGTATGTGTGGGCAACACTTTTCTTTCGGGGCGGCGTTCGTTCGGTTTTTCACAGAAAAATGTGCTCGCTCACAATTTGATGCTGTTTTATGCTGGCTAAAAACATGTTCCGCTTTTCTTGCTGCCCTCCGTTTTACTTTCCACTGGAATGTAACTGCGTTGTTCAAGTTGTTGTTGCTGCCAATTTTGTCTCTGTATGCATTTATCTTTCGTTGTTGTTGTTACTGCTCCTCTGTTAATATTTGTGGTGTGTTTAGGGCGTTGTTTAAATTCTCTTTTCGTTTGTAGTAATTATTTGTGTTCGTTAAGTTTGCTCAAATGTTAATTGAATTTGACAAGATCTTTATTTTATGTGTTGTATGTGAGTTTGTTTGCTTGCTGCGATTTTGTAATTTCAATTTTTCTTTTTGTGCTCACAGCAGCCACTCCTGTATGCACTTTTTTGTTGCTTTTGCTTTGCTGCTTCTTCTCTCTTTTTCACTGTTGCCGTCTTTTCACAGTCGAAACGTAGATAGCGCGTCGCGTTGTAGCATATTGAGCGTAGGATATTATCGTTCACAAGCGCGTTAGGTGAAACAAAGCGGCTGGTTGTTTTTGTTGCGTTTCTTTTTTTATTAAATTAATTGGTTAGTTTTCGTGGCTGTTAAAAATAATTTTCGCATCTCTGCACGCACGACTTGCAGCTCCAGCACTTGTGTATACACTAGCGATGTGCGATTTTTTCTACAAGCGATGTGCACTATACATCGAATGTGCACAGTATCGATATGGTTGCGCGTCGCGTTGAGTCTCGATATAAAAATAAACTATCGGTCGCATTAGCGTTGCCTCGGACGATGTATCGATACCGATGCACAAAATGTCACCCTGCGTGCACTGAGTAGTATCGAATCTCTAATTATGGCGAATATGTGTAAAGTGAAATTGTTGCAATCGAAATAACAATAATACAAATCAAATAGTAAACCGCATATTAATTACAAGTCGTTTTTTTTGCCAACACAAGTACGTATCACACAGTAGGCTACTGACGCCGCTAACAGACACACATATATTACTCATTTATCTCGTGTTTTGTCTTAATCATTTTGTTGTCTGCTTCAAAACAACAACAATATAAATAATACTTATCGTTTTCTTCTGTTTGTGAGCCAAATAAAAGTAAGTTAATAAAACAAAGAAGCCAACAAAAAGCAAGCAAACGCAACGCAACGCATTTTGGCCTACAATCGCTTATCCAAAATTTTCAAGTTCCAATTGCAAAAACAATTTTTAATGTGTGAGTGCCGCTGCTCACCTTGAATCCGTTGTTGTTTCTCCCCGTTCTCCGTAAGCGCCGAACTATAAGATATTGACCCTGTACGCCTGATACATATTTAAATCACATACACACACTTATATACATACAAACGTTGCTGCATAGAAACACTTTTTCATTTGTTAGGTGAACAAATGACCACCGCTGCCTCCACATCGCAAAATGCGTCATCATCGCTGATGGGCGCTGGTGGAGCCGGCTCTGGCTCCTCGACGACAACAACGCTGACGACGACAACGCCGAGCAGCTCAGCGGTGCGTGCTCTGGCCATGGAATACAAATCGCTGCAGGAGGAGCCAGTCGAGGGATTTCGCGTCAAGCTTATGAACGATGATAATCTATTTGAATGGGAGGTGGCCATCTTTGGGCCGCCGGAAACACTGTATCAGGGTGGCTATTTCAAGGCGCACATGAAATTCCCACACGATTATCCGTACTCGCCGCCATCCATACGCTTCCTCACCAAGGTGTGGCATCCGAATGTGTATGAGAACGGTGATCTTTGCATATCCATACTGCATCCGCCTGTCGATGATCCACAGAGCGGTGAGCTGCCTTGCGAGCGCTGGAATCCCACACAGAATGTGCGCACCATTCTGCTCTCGGTTATATCACTGCTCAACGAGCCCAACACTTACTCCCCGGCCAATGTGGATGCCTCGGTGATGTATCGCCGATGGCGAGACTCACAGGTAAGCAAGTATCGAGTTTCTTAACTAAATCAAAATAATTGATGCATAACACACAGGATGCATAACACAAGGACAACGAATATCCAAACATCATACGGAAGCAGGCACTGGCCGCCAATGCGGACGCCAAGCGCGAGGGCATTGTGGTGCCAATGACGCTGGAGGACTATTGCCTGAAGCCGAAGGTTAAGCCCAGCACAGAGTCCGGTCTGGATGCCAATTTCTATGATGACGATTTCGATTTGGAGACCGAAGATCTGCCCACAGACTCGGATGAGGACGATGATGAGGATGACGACGAGGACGACGACGAAGATGAGGATGACGATGAAGATGATGTGGCTGAGGAGGGTGCCGGGGATAGTGCAGCGATTAGCAAAACCAATGTCAATACAAAGTGCACGAACAACAATGGTCTGGCGTCGTCGAAATCAGCAGCGGCATCAGCTTCTGCTACCGATGATGCCGAGTCCGCCGATGACAGCGGCAAAGGCGAAACAACATAATGCAGATAAGCCCGCTCCAACAACTCCCACATTGCTCCTGCCCTAGGCGTCTGCGTAGCATTTAATTGATGTACTACCTACTGTGTGTGAAATGAAACGAATCAAGCTGCTAGGATACCCCTGAGCACCCCAATGGCCAACCGCTGGCCTATTATTTCTCTCAACACGTTTATTATTTTTTACGTTTAATTATGTACAATTGTAAAACTGAAACGCGAATCGCTTCCCAGCTGGCCCTCCGCTTTTAAAACCCTCAGCTAGCCTCTGGCTAGTCACGATTTGAAACCAATTCAGGAGCTTGCGATTCCTTTTTAAAGCAACTAAACAACACTCAAAACTGATTATGATTATACAAGATATATACAATATACATATGTATTAGCTATAAATTATTATTTAAAAATATATATACAATTACACGCATGCATATGTACTTGTATGTACAGTTAATTAAAGGGGGACGCCGCGACAGATGCATATTTTAATTGAAAAATAACCTCCTAACAAGCGAGAGACATCCTAACAAAAGCTAAACTGAAAAACAAAACATTGATAACAAAAACAAGATACAATCAACGGATTTCAACAATATATAAAAACCAAGTATGAAAGATAGCAATTAAGCGATTTTTAAGTGCAAGAAACACCAACCGCAATATTGAAACGGAAAACTGCATTGTATAATAATAAATTGCAAAGATAAATAAGCCAAATAAAATGATAAAAAAAAAACCCCTTCGATGTCCAGTTGAAACCACAGTCGAACTTCTCTAACCCGAACCACCATAAGTCGAATTTAGTGAGTAAAAACTCGAAACAATTTGTTCGGTATTACTCAAATTTTTTGTCTACTTAAGAAATTTTGGAAAACTATTGTATAGATCCAATTTCTAACTGAAAATTTTTAGATTCGAGTTAGGTAAGTTAGACTGTATTCTACATTCATTTTCACAACATATTGCTCTTGCAGATTACTAATTTTATCTATTTAGTGTCATCGTATCGGTAATCCTGATAATACATTTATTAAAATCATTGCACGCCGAGAATTTTTTGCTAAAGGATTATTTCCACAATTGTTTTCGATTTTTTTTAGATTTGGGTAATTTGCTTGGCACGTTTGCGCCATGCGAGAAGCGCTGGTGTGAGGTCCTTGTCCGTAATGGCAGGCATGCGTATCAGGGAGCTGTAGACACCAATATCCGCCACGGACATTTGATTGCCGCCAAAATACTGCTGCTGCTGCAATCGCTTGTCCAGCAGCCGCACCATCGCCACCTGGCTCTTGTGTGTGCTACACCGCAGCAGCTGATAACAGATGTCCAGCACAGCATCGATTTCGTTACAGAGCGGCGAACTCTCATAGCGATATTCTGTGGGACCCACACGGCCCAAATACCGGATGATATTCACCTCGCCATAAATGGGCACATACATTGTGGGCGAGCTGATCATTTCCGTGTGCTCACCTAAAACAAGTAGCATTAGTATGTGCTAAAATGGATATTGAGCCTTGCTTACAGTTCTTCCATATCAGTGTCACATTGATCTTGGGCAGCGCCGCATTAACCGGCACTTTAGCCAAATTTGCCTCAAATTCACGCGCTGCTGGCCCAATGTCCGCCATTGTCGAGTGCGTGAAGGTCTTCACATCGATGGTGTAGAGATCGCGCCAGGCGTTCTTCAATGCCAGCAGCGCATAGGGTATAAAATTGGGATGGCCATTGACTACGACATCCTGCAGTGGCACCTGTTGCAGCAACACATTTAATTAGTATTTAGGTTTGCAGTTTTTCTGCACAGTGAACTCACCTCTTTGAGTCCACCATTTTGAAAAGCTGTCGTATGTTGCACGGTCTTACCGCACACACGCACACCCAAACTTTCTCGAATTTGCCCTAATTGGGACTTGAGCTCCTCCAGCTGTTTCAGCACCTTTTTCTGCCGCTCGACCACCGCAGTTGTGTCTTCATGCTGTAAAAAAAAAAAGGGGCACTCTTAAATATATGACGACAGTCAACAGCCGATAGCAAGCTAGAGATGGGCGTGTGAAATAACGATAATTAGCTTACGCAAAACTTCTCAAGTTTAGATAAGTCCAACAAAAATCAAATTGCATAAGATCATAGTGTTAAGAATCTAAACCCTACTTGTATAAATTTTCCATAAAAAGAACGTAACTATGATTAACAGAATGTTTACCACATTTTAATTTTATTTTACCGGTGTTTACTCATGGTATATCCGCAGCCGTTTTTAAAATCGTTTTCGAATCGATATACACGGAATATCATACGCCCATATCTAATGCGAACACAGAAACAACACAAACTTGAAAAGCACCGTGCGTATTATACGTTTTTGTTAGTCAGTTGTGTTTATAAATAGATTGATAATTTTGTGTTTAGTATAGAAAATGTTTTAACCTTTAGCAAATGTTGTATTTGTCGGCCTAAAATGTCCAAATCAAGTGCACAAGTGACTGTTTTTGTAATGTTGCTCTCACTCTCCGTTGCACGACTGCATTGAATTCGATGCACATTTTTCTTGATGTATAGTGAATGAAAATGCAACGAACGTGATATGAATTTTTGGTTTTCTCACATAATCTAGCTAACATATTATTGAGCAAAGACAACCGATATTTAGAACAATGTCACTTCAGTCACTGTGACTTTCCGATCACAGTTACGGTCATCTCTAGTATAGGCCGCGGCAGCTGGGAAACAATACACTTACTGCGGGGCCTGCCGCAGCGCCGGCTGGGAGGCTGACATTCCTTAATTCGTACATACAGGTGGGCAGTTTGATGTCGAATTGTGGCAACAAAGTTTTCAGTTCGTACATTTCACGTTTCGAATTTTGAGAGAAGTTAAAGTTGCTATGCCACAGAAAAATGTGCTTGGCGGTAGTGATGAGTCAAGCTTATCGAATTGTTTTATTGATGATGCACTACCGTAGAAATCCAATCGATATCGATAATTAGCCGATTGACACTTTTGACTGCCCTGCGTATGTTGTCAATTTTTAAACAGTTATTAGCAATAATAAACGAAGAAAATAGTTTAATTTTGATGGATTTCAACTAACAATTATAGTTAAGCACATTTAACAAAAATCTTCATATACAATTGAAATGAAACTACTTAGCATACCGTAGCTGATAACAGACAATTGAAAAATAACAGCTTCATAAGATTTATCGATATATCGAGTGAAAATTGTAGCATTCTGTAGGAAAAATGATTTAAGCAAGTTGACAGCACTCATATTAGCGTCTATGATTTAAACTGGAGGAAAGAAAATTTGTTTACAAGCAAATAAAATGAATAATAGGAAGTCACGAAGTTCAGTAAGTAAATAAATCGTGTACCATAAACATAATCAACATTATTCCATTCTCATAGCTTAAAAAAGTGTCAACGGAGGAAGAGGTTGATCCTGCGAAGTCTCTTAAGCGTCGCATCAGTTTCAGTGGCAAGAAATTTATAAGGTACAGATTCTTCTTATTTGTTATGAGCAGTGTTTGCATTGCAGCAGTCAGAGCTGCAGAAGTTAAAATATTATTGCTTTTCTCTGCAATGAGTGCTCTTAGTGTTTTTTCGATTTTCGTGTTTTAATTATACTTGCTCGCTTTGTTTATGCATGTGTGCATACACAAAAAAAGGGGCTTAAGAAATATCCCCGATCTTGCTTACTTAAATTCAAGCACCTTTCTTTTAATATAGAGAGTTCGATGCTACAGACAAACCGAGAGACTATGACCACTCATATGAAATATCGGAACACACCAACGGCAACGACAGCTCCGGCCAATCCAGTGGCAACGCACAAGCGTCTCACATCTCATTGGTCAATGAGATGGACAAAGAAAATGCACCGATTGCGATCAGGGTAGAAGACGGGGCTTCACTGTACGATAAGTCTCTGGGCGATTTCACGCTCAAAATGCAGACGAGCATTAATGTGACGCTGCTGCCGGATGAACTGGCCCGTATGCGTCGGCGAATGGAATCGCCGGCTCCTATGGAATTAACGTCAAGCGACAGTTTGTCTCTATATGACTGTGAACGTGATAAACTGCGTGATAATAGTCTATATAATATTCCAGTTTCTGAAAAAACCATGGACCTTGTGTCACAAAGAATGCGCTATGCTGGGGTAAGTGGAAAAACAGGGGCTAACAATACCAACAATTAAAATGTTTTAATAATTGCAGCAACTGGGAATAGAAAATGTTCAAAAAGACACTGTGTTTGAAAAGGAAAATGAGGTTGACATAACGTGCGACTTCAGTGATATTGGTAATAATATAATAACTTAAATAAACATAGTGCACTCAATTAATTCCGTTTATTTTCAGAGCCAACAGAAATTGTTGCTGCTGCGGATGTGACTCCAAAAGCCACGCTAGCTAATGCATCGCTTGATATGGTTGACAGAGATTATATGAATTATTCGCAAGATGATTCGACGCTGTCCTCGCCGCTAATACCATTGGATGTCATGTCCGAGAACGGTATTAGCAAGAAACTCAACTTTCGCCAGCTGAACGAGGCGTTAAACGCTGGCCGCATTCAGCTGTTTCCCAATGGTCCCAGAACGCCGATCACAGATCGCACAGCAAAGCAGCCGCGCCCCTGGTATGGCCGCGAGGTACCGTCCATGGATCAGGATGTTCCCCTGAGAGAGGTCATAAAGCCGCGTGTCACGCTCAACTTTAATGATAGCATGATTGTGTCGCCCGCTCCGCAAAAGTCAGTGCCGCCGCTTAAGGAACAACCAGTTCTGGTTAAGAGCTCAGCTGATAATAAACACTATTATCGCTTCTCGGAGGCGGACGACCTGATGCTGGAGAACACTAATTTCCCTGGCACAATGGCCGATGGAACGCATTTGCGAAGTAGATCCAAAAGCTCATCGCGACGTGAGACAACGTACGATAACACTGCCATGGAATTGGATGATCAGGAAAAGCATGAAGCACTGGAAACAGCCAAGCTTAAGAAAACATTGGTCCATATGGAAGCTATGGAGGTGGAAAATGTTCAGTCGCTGACAGCTCCGCAACGCAGCAAGCCAAGGCAAACATTGAACCAGGTGGAACACATTGATGAAGTCACCATTAGCTACTCCAGGCCGGCTGCTGTTCCAACCGAATCTCAACAGCAAAGGAAAACAATGCACATGGCTGAACCCATTGAAGCGGATATTTTAGTGCCACAAGTTGAATTAAAACAGAAAACTGTACTATCGGTGGCAGCCTTAGCTCCTGCCGTGGAGAAGCAGTCCCGCAGACGTAGACAAACATTGCTCACTGTTGAATCCATGGATGAAGACTCCTTCTGCGCTGAAAAAGAGGTTTCATCAATACCACCAACTGCTTCAATCAAATCCAATCACAACAAACAAGGCCATGCGTTGCATATGCCAATCGATGCATCAATTGTAGAAGATTTGCCAAAGCAGTCGGCAGCTGCTACAGTGGATCAACAGTATACGAGACGTCGACAAACTCTTCACATGGCAGATCCTATTCAAGAAGATTCCTTATGCGAACAAACAGAGTTAAAGCAAAAACCAACAGCTATGGGCAAGCACACACAAATTCAGCAAATGGATGAATCAATTGTAGAAGATATGCCAAAGCAGTCGGCAGCTGCTACAGTAGATCAACAGTATACGAGACGTCGACAAACTCTTCACATGGCAGATCCTATTCAAGAAGATTCCTTTTGCGCACAAAAAGAGTTAAAGCAAATGCCAACAGCTTTGGGCAAACACACAAAAATATGGCAAATGGATGAATCAATTGTAGAAGATATACCAAAGCAATCAGCAACTGCTACAGTAGCTCAACAGTATCCTAGACGTCGACAAACTCTTCACATGGCGGATCCTATTCAAGAAGATTCCTTCTGCGCACAAAAAGAGTTAAAGCAAATGCCAACAGCTTTGGGCAAGCACACACAAATATGGCAAATGGATGATTCTATTGAGGAGGATATACCGAAGCAACAACCAGAATTAAAGTCACAGTCAGCAAGCTCGGCACATCCGTACACTAAGCGAAGGCAAACACTACTCTTGACTGAGGCTATTGAAGAGGATATTGTTAAGCCACAAAAAGATTTAAGATCACAGCCAGCAGCTGTTACAGCAAAACAAAACAACACCAGAGGTCGACAAACGCTGCACCTGGCTGATGAGCCCATTGAAGAAGACTCCTGCGCACAAACTAAGTTCAAGCCAATGCCAAAGAAGTCAGCAGCTACTACAGTTGAACCACAGTATACCAAACGACGACAAACTCTGCACCTCGCTGATGAACCCATTGAAGAAGACTCCTTCTGCGCACAAAAACAGTCAAATCAAATGCCGAAAGCTGCCACAAAGCATCAGCAAAGTTGGCAAATGGATGATTCAGTTGTAGAGGAAGTGTCAAAACAGTCGGCAACTGCTACAGTAGAGCAACAGTATACTAAACGTCGACAAACTCAGCACATGGCAGATCCTATTCAAGAAGAGTTAAATCCAGTGCCAACAGCTGCCAGTAAGCAACAGCAGATGTGGCAAAAGGATGCATCCATCGAAGTGAATGTCCAAAAGGCAAAGCACGAATTGAAGTCGCAGCTGGCAGCTACCAAAGTTGAACAACCATATAAATTACGTCGACCAACTCTGCACGTATCTGAACCCATTGAGGAAGACTCGTTCCGATTTAAGCAAATCTTAACAGCTGCCGGCAAGCACACAAAAATATGGCAAATGAATAAATCCATTGAAGAGGAATTGTCAAAGCAGTCTGCATGTACTGCAGTGGAGCAACAGTATGGCAGACGTCGACAAACTCTGCACCTGGCTGATCCCATTCAAGAAGACTCCATCTGCGCGCAAAAAGATGCAATCTCAGCTGCACCACTCGTTGCCCATGCACAATTGCAGTCGCAAACAGCAGCAAAGCCAAGTACCAAACATAGACAAACTCTGCTCATGTCCGAGCCCATGCAGGAAGAAATGATTGTTAGCCATAAAGACAGCAGGGCCAAACCGAAAGGTGCGCCAGCAGCAAATCACCAATTGAAGCCGAGGCAAACATTAAATCAAGCGGTGCCCATTGAGGAAGTTATTTGTAGTGCGACTAAAGCATTGAAGCTGCAGCCAGCGCCGACCAATGATCAACATGACAAAAAGGCACGACGCACAGTGCTAATGACGGAAGCCATTGAGGAAGATATGAGCTGCAGTCTACCAAAGCCAACATCTACCGTAAACCCATATAATTCCCGCCACCAAGCAGAGGCTGTTGTGAAGGAATTGCCAACAGCTCCTCCGCCAGCTGTGCAGCGTTTAAGCGATCCAAAGGCCAAGCTAGTGCTGTCGGAATCCATGGACATGGAGTTGCTAAGCCAAAGCGTCAATGAAGAATGCGATAAGGCTGCGGATGAATGTCCATCGGACTCAGCCGAATGGTTGGCTCGGATGCGCACCAAAGTGCGTCAAACAATGACCAAATCGATGCCAATCAAGCTGGATTTTGCAAGTCCAGCAGCGCAGACAACTAACAACGAACCGCCGATCACAAAAACAGGCATGGAAACGCCTAAGATGAATCGAAAGCTACTGTCGATGCGTTTTGCCATCACACCCGGCCGCTCAATGATCGAGTATGAGGATCTGGAGAACGAGTGTGAATCGGAAAGTCCCGCTGCGCCAGCTGCCCCCTCTTTATATCAACCTATCGACATGGACACATCCAACTATGGCAGCCCCATTGCCGCACCCAAGCCGACGACTTCGTTGAATGTTAAACGCTTGCCCACACACTTGACTCCAAATTTGCCGGAATCCAAAAAACGGCACACGCAATTTGTGCAACTAGCAGATGAAAATACGTAAGTTAAATAATTGTATATATTGCATAATTGCAAAACGAATCATTCTTACTTATTCTCACTTGCTTTAGCTCACAATTTGATATGGACACATCAGCTGAACAAAATGTGGCGCAATTAACGCCCGCCCGATCACGCATTCCTGTGCTATCCAAAAGCTTGAAGTCACCATGGCGCGAACCGGAGCAACTGGACGGCACCGTGCAGTTGGTAAGGGCGCAAATAATGAGGCACAGTCATTTCGAAACGGGCGTCACTTACATGACGGACGACAAGCTGAAACCAGCAGCTGGGTCTGAGGATAACCCCATTACCATATCGGATGTCTCGAGGCATTTTGTGGCGCAGCGACAACAGGCCAAGCAATCGCTAGCCAAGGATTCGTCTGGCGAAAGTCGCAGCTCAAACGAACACCACAATCGAAGCTATGAAACAGCGCACAAAAAGTATATAAATCTAAGTGGCGATACTGTCATCTTTGGCGCTGCTGACTTACTCGATGATGAGGCGGAATATAATGGGATTGATAAGACGCGACTTAGTCTGGTGTCGACCTTGCTGGACGAGGAGGACGACGATGAAAATATAGCTGGCAATAGCAGCAATATCGAGGCTGTGTCTTGCCTGGAGCAGCTCAATCCGCCAGCTGTCGCCGGCGCTGTGGATGCCTGCAAGAAATGTAAACATTGCAGGCGTTCCGTCGATGGACGCCGCAGTAACGGTTCGAACAGTTCGATTGAGTTGCCCGATTGGCGTGAGCTGGATGTGGGTATCGATCGCTTGTCGCAAATGCGGCAACGTGCCCGCCTTGACGATGTGCACAAGTATTGGGAGCTAAAGAAACTGGAACGTTACTCAAGCGCCGGCGATCAGACGGCGAATCCAGCAAATGAAATGGGCTACAGAGACCGCTTAAGTTTGCCACAAATGCTGGAGATGTTTAACAACAATTTGATACAGTGAGTCTGACAATATTTTCAGTTTCGCAAGCAAACCTCATACAAATTCTCTATATAGGTACAAGAAAGAGTGCCCCAAGCCAAAGCCAGTGGAAACGTTTGTCAAGCGCTTGGACGCCTCGTTGCGTGATCAGCTGCCCAATTGGATATTTGATCATCAGCTACAGTGCCATCATAGTTATATATTCTCCCATCGTAAAATTACCACGTTTCGCATCGTAGTTAACTATGAACCGATTGATTTTCTAGAAACTGAGATACGCGTGGTCAACATTAAATTGGATACTCCCACCATTATTCCCAGAGGTAAGTGTGAAACAGCCAAGTCACAAACACGATCTTAAATTGGACTTCTTTCACCTGAAGCGCAATGGAACGTGTATGAACATCTACTGGACTTCCAGCTGAAACTTAATCTCCCACTGAACTTGGACAACTTGTTAAATGGGAATTGTGTAGAAGCCTTTCTCAAATTTCTACAGCATATAGACAGAACTTGTATAGAGATAGTAGGCATATGCAATAATATGCACTTGGTTTTGATCACGGCACAAGCGCGACTCTTGAGGTAAAGTCTAACATGATTTATTATTATTAACTTGCCTAATTATTCTTGTATTATATTTCTTAGAGAAACGAATCGCACCGTTGTGAGAAAAACTGTACACAGATTCAACAAGCTGGAGGATGAGGCATATAAACGGGTTGAGAAAATTCATTTTCGTATTGAAATCGGCAATGTTCAGGAGATCTCGTTTAAGGACATTGTGGAGCCGCCATTGTATCAGTTCAATGAGAACATTCAGTTTTTACCAAAGGGTATCGCTTTTCTCAAAACCTTCTTGCAGAGCCCCGAACAATATCTTAAGCGCAGCGAGACAACATAATCGAGCAGCCAGGACCGCCAAAAACATCATTTATGCCAACACGATTATTTTTCTTACTTTTAATTATGTACAATTTGTAAAATGCAGAATTTTTTATGATAACTAACCTAGAAAGCGACAAAAGCTAAACTTAAGAAAAAAATAAGATACAATCAACGGATTTTAACAATATACATTCATATACAAGTGTGAACATAGCAATTAAGCTTATTTTAAGTGCAAGAAAAACCAACTGCAATGTTGGATCGAAAAATCGCAATGTGGAAATAATAAATTGCAAAGCCAAAAAAAAAATTACAAATAAAACACTACGTTATATAGTTGAAAACATTCTACATCACTTTTTCGGATAATATTGCTTGGTAGTTCTAAATTATAATTGTTATAGATATAAGTATGATATTGTTAACAATGATTAAATGTACAGAGAATTTAATGTACAAGTATTTCTAAATATTTAACTTACAAATATATTTTTTTCCTATTTTATTATCTTAATAAACTTCTCAATTTTTAATTGTGTTTATCCAGAACGAAAACTACAAATATAAAATTAAATATAATTTTTGATTGCTTGTTTGCATTAAAAAAAAAGAATTCGGATATTGGTATTTTAATAGTATTTTTTTCATCTAACAAATATTTTTGGAGTATTTCAAGCCGTCTTAAGAATGGTCACATTCCTGTGAGGTTGTGGTTGAGGCTATCAAAACAAAAACGCAAATATAATTGCGAAAACACAATAAGACCAAATATCTTTGAGCATACGGTTAAAGCGTCGACTGACATGTGGTTTGATCCATCCGGCTACTATGTGGTGGCGTTGTCCACGCTGCTGCTATGCATTTTAATAGCGCTCTATTTCGCCAACTTTCTGAAGGACGATGCAGTGAGTAGCCGTTTGTTGTAATAGTTTCACCCCCTGAATGCACCCAAATGCATCTACGCATTACAGGAGCTAGAAGACGAAGGCCTCGGTGCTGACGAGGTGCGCATGGAAGATGATCCCGCTCTGAAGGCTCGGATGCAAGCGCGCCTGCAAAGCGAAATCGACGACGATGAGGCCTACGAGGAAGAGCAGGAACCGTTTAGCGAGAGCGATACGGAACAAGGACCAGCAAAGACAGCCAATTATAGCAACTTGGTGGGCAAATTCAAGGCCAAGCGCTATCAGCACAAGCTAGAAAAGAACTTGTCACCCGACCAGATTGAAGCAGAGCGACGCATCGAGCGCGAACAGTTGACGGCCATATTTGAGTTGTTGCGGCGACAAGAGGATGAACTGAATCTGAAGGAGCGCATCAGCGATAGCGAGCTTAAGCAGCAAGTGAAATTGTATCGTTAGACTATATGTGAGCGGCGGGTATGCACATCTTATGCACTGCTCCAAATCTAACTACTACTTGTGATTATCTAGCCGGGGTCCTTTCTAACTGGTTAAAGGATAAATGCGGCTGAACTAACCCGGCCCACGACAGCCGGGTCAAAGACATTTGTATTATATTATTCTGAATTCGTAATGTATTTAATGTGTCTTTAATGTATATGATCTGTATATATGATATATGAAAGCATGTACAATTTGAAGTAGTAGATAATCCAATAATTATAGTAGAAGTCAGCTGTTATATTCATTTTCGGCTCCTTTATTGTACTTTAAATACAGTCTGAATGTACAAAATGTAAATCAATTGCAATGATCGATAGCTCATTATGCCTGTTTACGTATATAAACTATTTAATTAAATACAGGTCTGTTGCAAATACTGAATACGAATTTTATTTAACGTTTGCGCTTCCCAATCAGTAATAGATTTATTTATTAATTAATGTTTTTTCCTAGTTTGTAGCACTTAAGCTTCTTCCCAAAAAGGTAGACTAGTTTATGGTTAATTCGATGTTTGTTGTCTGTTATATTCTAGCTTAGCTAATATTTGTAAACGAAATAAAAGAAACGAAAACAACATTATCAACAAGCACAGCAATCCTAACATAATAAATGATATTTCCAAACAGGAACATAGCAACCAATCCCAACATATATTATGTTTCCAAACAGGAACATAGCAACCCACAGATTTCCATGGCAACTAAAAACATTATTTCAAACTCATTCCTCACTCGCAAGCGGAAGTATCTAGTAATTTACACCGAATTATTTTTAAAAATTTGTATCGACTAAAACTCAGGAATAAAATGGTAAACTTCGTCTTTCCCGAGGAGCTGTATCTGTTCGTGGAGAGCATTCGGTGCTTCCAGGTGCGCGAAGTGGGCAACAGCAAATGGCTCGAGGTGCACGAGATGGTCATCAAGCTGAGCCAGCAGGCGGCTCTGGAGGTCGCCGAGCAGCGTGAGGAGGAGGTTAAGGAGTTTATCATTTCGCGCGATAAGCTCTCGGTGCTCATCAGCGAGGCGTACTGTGTGCATCTGTGGAAATCGCGTGTGCTGCCGCATCTGCTCGAGATCGATCCGAATCCGCAGGCCACGTTCCTTATTTACACGGTGTTGTACCATGAGGCCGCTGTGGTGGCTCTGATGGATCTATGCCTCTACCATCCCAGCGGCTGTGAGTCGCTGCAGGATTCGGTAATGGATCTGATTGACTACTGTGCCCAGAGCGTGGCCCAGGTCATCGGGTTGGTCAACATGGGCTATCACGAGAACGAGACCAAACTGGATGTGGATGAGGCCGTGCTCACCGAACTGGAACGCCTGAAGCGCAATCTCATCTACAAGATCGGACTGCGCTGCGTCTCGCTGCTCAGCTACCTGGCCGACAATGTGTCGCTGTTCAACTTGGGTGCAGCTCGTCGCATGCTGGTCACCCACGACATACCCTGGCTGATGGTCGATGTGCTGTGCTGCCGGCCGTGGCAGCGCAACACTAGCAAGGGCCTGCAGAAGTTCATCGATGAGAACTGGTGTGCCGTGGCGGATGCCGCCAAGATTATAAAGTCAGAGGCGCAGGCCTGGTTCTGTGTGCGTCAGTTGCTCCTCAATCCGCAGACAATGGCCAATTATCCTTTGAATGAAGCGCGCTGCAAGCAGTTGTCCAAGGTAAGGAATTTGTCTATATTTGAGTCCGGCCTAATGCACTTTCCGCACAGCTGCTGGGCATGATGCATGAGACGCTGCTGGACCAGTTGCCCGTGCTGATCGAGCTGAAGCAGTTCGTCAGTCGACTGACACTCAGCGGAAATTCGGGTAACAAGGCTCAGAATTTAGTACTGGAGGATATGCCACACATACAGGATGATCTCATCAAAGAGGTGGAACGCGAAGGAGGCTTCTATCAGGTGGCTCAGAACCAGGACGCTGTGTTTCTCAACAATAACAGGGAGGAGATTCGCGCACTGGCCACCAGACTAAGCAGTGCCTATGGAACGGAGCTCTTGTGTAAATTGGAGCAACAATTGGAGGATTTTGAGCTGAAGGAAAAAAAACCGGAGGATGCAAGTGCTGGCTCCGACGAGGCCAAAGAGGAAAAGGCAAACAAGTGCGGCTTCTGCCAGGAGCCGGCCAAAAAGAAATGCGCCAGCTGCAAGCAGGTTCATTATTGTTCACGGTAGGTTATAAATTTTGGCGGTAAAGCATGGAAATGTAATTAATTTTCGATTATAGTGAGTGTCAACTAAAAGATTGGCCACAGCACAAGGACGCCTGCAAGTGAATTATTTGTTAACAATTAATTAATTATGAGTTACATTAAAAAGAACATTCCAAAAATGTAATTTTCGTATTATTATTTTTATTTAGCAATAAAAAATGTGCCAAGTAGTCTCTCATTCAGCAGACGGGGATTTGGAAACAGCAACGGCAATGTGTTTAACTGTTTTGTCTGAGATGGTCCTTAACTACATCCAATGCGGGCGTCTCCTCGCCGTAGTCCTTGATGACGACCACAGAGCAACCGCACACCTTGCGGGGCTTGCCCTCCTTGTCGATCTTGCACAGACCGGACCATTCGCCCAGTTTCTTGTGCGAATCGACGCGGATCAGCGGAATCTGGTGCTCATTGCACAGGGCAGTGATCAGCTTCTTGTAGTTGGGCTCATCAAAGGATTCGGCCAGAATGCAGAGGACAGCTTGACGCCTATAGAAAGAGAGAAACTCATTAGCATCCGTATTTACTTTGGCGCAGGCTAGCATTTCAAATGTATGCTCAGTAATTGGAAGGTCTCTAATCAACGTAAATTCATAAACACGGACCAATTAATCTCATCAGCGTGACAAAAAATAAAAATAACATGATTTATGGTTGTTGCTTACTTGTCCAAAGCCTTGCAGGCCTGGTGGATGCCATGGACGAGTCCATCGGCGATCAGTGACTTCTTCAGCACTTCCTGCAGTGCGGTGTTTATGTCCATGGCGCCGCCAAGAACGGGCGCTGCGGAGGGCACATCTCTGCAGGGGGGAAAAATTCAACAAATATTAGTATTATGTCAGACTACCAGTAGAAATCAGTATTTAATAGTCATTACTCAGTAATTGGAAGCTTTCTAATCAACATAAATTCATAAACACGGACCAATTAATCTCATCAGCGGTAAACTTGTTTTTAATGAAAATTTCATGTATTTCATGAATGCTGACGAGGTGCGCATGGAAGATGATCCAGCTCTGAAGGCTCAGATGCAAGCGCGCCTGCAAAGCGAAATCGAAGACGATGAGGCCTACGAGGAAGAGCAGGAACCGTTTAGCGAGAGCGATACGGAACAAGGACCAGCAAAGACAGCCAATTATAGCAACTTGGTGGGCAAATTCAAGGCCAAGCGCTATCAGCACAAGCTAGAAAAGAACTTGTCACCCGACCAGATTGAAGCAGAGCGACGCATCGAGCGCGAACAGTTGACGGCCATATTTGAGTTGTTGCGGCGACAAGAGGATGAACTGAATCTGAAGGAGCGCATCAGCGATAGCGAGCTTAAGCAGCAAGTGAAATTGTATCGTTAGACTATATGTGAGCGGCGGGTATGCACATTTTATGCACTGCTCCAAATCTAACTACTACTTGTGATTATCTGGCCGGGGTCCTTTCTAACTGGTTAAAGGATAAATGCGGCTGAACTAACCCGGCCCACGACAGCCAGCGATGAGTCATTAATTTACAATTTATGGTCAAAGACATTTGTATTATATTATTCTGAATTCGTAGTGTATTTAATGTGTCTTTTATGTATATGATCTGTATATATGATATATGAAAGCATGTACAATTTGAAGTAGTAGATAATCCAATAATTATAGTAGAAGTCAGCTGTTATATTTATTTTCGGCTCCTTTATTGTACTTTAAATACAGTCTGAATGTACAAAATGTAAATCAATTGCAATGATCGATAGCTCATTATGCCTGTTTACGTATATAAACTATTTAATTAAATACAGGTCTGTTGCAAATACTGAATACGACTTTTATTTAACGTTTGCGCTTCCCAATCAGTAATAGATTTATTTATTAATTAATGTTTTTTCCTAGTTTGTAGCACTTAAGCTTCTTCCCAAAAAGGTAGACTAGTTTATGGTTAATTCGATGTTTGTTGTCTGTTATATTCTAGCTTAGCTAATATTTGTAAACGAAATAAAAGAAACGAAAACGACATTCTCAACAAGCACAGCAATCCTAACATAATAAATTATATTTCCAAACAGGAACATAGCAACCAGTCCCAACATATATTATATTTCCAAACAGGAACATAGCAACCCATAGATTTCCATGGCAACTAAAAACATTATTTCAAACTCATTCTTCACTCGCAAGCGGAAGTATCTAGTAATTTACACCGAATTATTTTTAAAAATTTGTATCGACTAAAACTCAGGAATAAAATGGTAAATTTCGTCTTTCCCGAGGAGCTGTATCTGTTCGTGGAGAGCATTCGGTGCTTCCAGGTGCGCGAAGTGGGCAACAGCAAATGGCTCGAGGTGCACGAGATGGTCATCAAGCTGAGCCAGCAGGCGGCTCTGGAGGTCGCCGAGCAGCGTGAGGAGGAGGTTAAGGAGTTTATCATTTCGCGCGATAAGCTCTCGGTGCTCATCAGCGAGGCGTACTGTGTGCATCTGTGGAAATCGCGTGTGCTGCCGCATCTGCTCGAGATCGATCCGAATCCGCAGGCCACGTTCCTTATTTACACGGTGTTGTACCATGAGGCCGCTGTGGTGGCTCTGATGGATCTATGCCTCTACCATCCCAGCGGCTGTGAGTCGCTGCAGGATTCGGTAATGGATCTGATTGACTACTGTGCCCAGAGCGTGGCCCAGGTCATCGGGTTGGTCAACATGGGCTATCACGAGAACGAGACCAAACTGGATGTGGATGAGGCCGTGCTCACCGAACTGGAACGCCTGAAGCGCAATCTCATCTACAAGATCGGACTGCGCTGCGTCTCGCTGCTCAGCTACCTGGCCGACAATGTGTCGCTGTTCAACTTGGGTGCAGCTCGTCGCATGCTGGTCACCCACGACATACCCTGGCTGATGGTCGATGTGCTGTGCTGCCGGCCGTGGCAGCGCAACACTAGCAAGGGCCTGCAGAAGTTCATCGATGAGAACTGGTGTGCCGTGGCGGATGCCGCCAAGATTATAAAGTCAGAGGCGCAGGCCTGGTTCTGTGTGCGTCAGTTGCTCCTCAATCCGCAGACAATGGCCAATTATCCTTTGAATGAAGCGCGCTGCAAGCAGTTGTCCAAGGTAAGGAATTTGTCTATATTTGAGTCCGGCCTAATGCACTTTCCGCACAGCTGCTGGGCATGATGCATGAGACGCTGCTGGACCAGTTGCCCGTGCTGATCGAGCTGAAGCAGTTCGTCAGTCGACTGACACTCAGCGGAAATTCGGGTAACAAGGCTCAGAATTTAGTACTGGAGGATATGCCACACATACAGGATGATCTCATCAAAGAGGTGGAACGCGAAGGAGGCTTCTATCAGGTGGCTCAGAACCAGGACGCTGTGTTTCTCAACAATAACAGGGAGGAGATTCGCGCACTGGCCACCAGACTAAGCAGTGCCTATGGAACGGAGCTCTTGTGTGAATTGGAGCAACAATTGGAGGATTTTGAGCTGAAGGAAAAAAAACCGGAGGATGCAAGTGCTGGCTCCGACGAGGCCAAAGAGGAAAAGGCAAACAAGTGCGGCTTCTGCCAGGAGCCGGCCAAAAAGAAATGCGCCAGCTGCAAGCAGGTTCATTATTGTTCACGGTAGGTTATAAATTTTGGCGGTAAAACATGGAAATTTAATTAACTTTCGATTATAGCGAGTGTCAACTAAAAGATTGGCCACAGCACAAGGACGCCTGCAAGTGAATTATTTGTTAACAATTAATTAATTATGAATTGCATTAAAAAGAACATTCCAAAAATGTAATTTTCGTATTATTTTTATTTAGCAATAAAAAATGTGCCAAGTAGTCTCTCATTCAGCAGACGGGGATTTGGAAACAGCAACGGCAATGTGTTTAACTGTTTTGTCTGAGATGGTCCTTAACTACATCCAATGCGGGCGTCTCCTCGCCGTAGTCCTTGATGACGACCACAGAGCAACCGCACACCTTGCGGGGCTTGCCCTCCTTGTCGATCTTGCACAGACCGGACCATTCGCCCAGTTTCTTGTGCGAATCGACGCGGATCAGCGGAATCTGGTGCTCATTGCACAGGGCAGTGATCAGCTTCTTGTAGTTGGGCTCATCAAAGGATTCGGCCAGAATGCAGAGGACAGCTTGACGCCTATAGAAAGAGAGAAACTCATTAGCATCCGTATTTACTTTGGCGCAGGCTAGCATTTCAAATGTATGCTCAGTAATTGGAAGGTCTCTAATCAACGTAAATTCATAAACACGGACCAATTAATCTCATCAGCGTGACAAAAAATAAAAATAACATGATTTATGGTTGTTGCTTACTTGTCCAAAGCCTTGCAGGCCTGGTGGATGCCATGGACGAGTCCATCGGCGATCAGTGACTTCTTCAGCACTTCCTGCAGTGCGGTGTTTATGTCCATGGCGCCGCCAAGAACGGGCGCTGCGGAGGGCACATCTCTGCAGGGGGGAAAAATTCAACAAATATTAGTATTATGTCAGACTACCAGTAGAAATCAGTATTTAATAGTCATTACTCAGTAATTGGAAGCTTTCTAATCAACATAAATTCATAAACACGGACCAATTAATCTCATCAGCGGTAAACTTGTTTTTAATGAAAATTTCATGTATTTCATGAATGCTGACGAGGTGCGCATGGAAGATGATCCAGCTCTGAAGGCTCAGATGCAAGCGCGCCTGCAAAGCGAAATCGAAGATGATGAGGCCTACGAGGAAGAGCAGGAACCGTTTAGCGAGAGCGATACGGAACAAGGACCAGCAAAGACAGCCAATTATAGCAACTTGGTGGGCAAATTCAAGGCCAAGCGCTATCAGCACAAGCTAGAAAAGAACTTGTCACCCGACCAGATTGAAGCAGAGCGACGCATCGAGCGCGAACAGTTGACGGCCATATTTGAGTTGTTGCGGCGACAGGAGGATGAACTGAATCTGAAGGAGCGCATCAGCGATAGCGAGCTTAAGCAGCAAGTGAAATTGTATCGTTAGACTATATGTGAGCGGCGGGTATGCACATCTTATGCACTGCTCCAAATCTAACTACTGCTTGTGATTATCTGGCCGGGGTCCTTTCTAACTGGTTAAAGGATAAATGCGGCTGAACTAACCCGGCCCACGACAGCCAGCGATGAGTCATTAATTTACAATTTATGGTCAAAGACATTTGTATTATATTATTCTGAATTCGTAGTGTATTTAATGTGTCTTTAATGTATATGATCTGTATATATGATATATGAAAGCATGTACAATTTGAAGTAGTAGATAATCCAATAATTATAGTAGAAGTCAGCTGTTATATTCATTTTCGGCTCCTTTATTGTACTTTAAATACAGTCTGAATGTACAAAATGTAAATCAATTGCAATGATCGATAGCTCATTATGCCTGTTTACGTATATAAACTATTTAATTAAATACAGGTCTGTTGCAAATACTGAATACGAATTTTATTTAACGTTTGCGCTTCCCAATCAGTAATAGATTTATTTATTAATTAATGTTTTTTCCTAGTTTGTAGCACTTAAGCTTCTTCCCAAAAAGGTAGACTAGTTTATGGTTAATTCGATGTTTGTTGTCTGTTATATTCTAGCTTAGCTAATATTTGTAAACGAAATAAAAGAAACGAAAACGACATTCTCAACAAGCACAGCAATCCTAACATAATAAATTATATTTCCAAACAGGAACATAGCAACCAATCCCAACATATATTATGTTTCCAAACAGGAACATAGCAACCCACAGATTTCCATGGCAACTAAAAACATTATTTCAAACTCATTCCTCACTCGCAAGCGGAAGTATCTAGTAATTTACACCGAATTATTTTTAAAAATTTGTATCGACTAAAACTCAGGAATAAAATGGTAAACTTCGTCTTTCCCGAGGAGCTGTATCTGTTCGTGGAGAGCATTCGGTGCTTCCAGGTGCGCGAAGTGGGCAACAGCAAATGGCTCGAGGTGCACGAGATGGTCATCAAGCTGAGCCAGCAGGCGGCTCTGGAGGTCGCCGAGCAGCGTGAGGAGGAGGTTAAGGAGTTTATCATTTCGCGCGATAAGCTCTCGGTGCTCATCAGCGAGGCGTACTGTGTGCATCTGTGGAAATCGCGTGTGCTGCCGCATCTGCTCGAGATCGATCCGAATCCGCAGGCCACGTTCCTTATTTACACGGTGTTGTACCATGAGGCCGCTGTGGTGGCTCTGATGGATCTATGCCTCTACCATCCCAGCGGCTGTGAGTCGCTGCAGGATTCGGTAATGGATCTGATTGACTACTGTGCCCAGAGCGTGGCCCAGGTCATCGGGTTGGTCAACATGGGCTATCACGAGAACGAGACCAAACTGGATGTGGATGAGGCCGTGCTCACCGAACTGGAACGCCTGAAGCGCCATCTCATCTACAAGATCGGACTGCGCTGCGTCTCGCTGCTCAGCTACCTGGCCGACAATGTGTCGCTGTTCAACTTGGGTGCAGCTCGTCGCATGCTGGTCACCCACGACATACCCTGGCTGATGGTCGATGTGCTGTGCTGCCGGCCGTGGCAGCGCAACACTAGCAAGGGCCTGCAGAAGTTCATCGATGAGAACTGGTGTGCCGTGGCGGATGCCGCCAAGATTATAAAGTCAGAGGCGCAGGCCTGGTTCTGTGTGCGTCAGTTGCTCCTCAATCCGCAGACAATGGCCAATTATCCTTTGAATGAAGCGCGCTGCAAGCAGTTGTCCAAGGTAAGGAATTTGTCTATATTTGAGTCCGGCCTAATGCACTTTCCGCACAGCTGCTGGGCATGATGCATGAGACGCTGCTGGATCAGTTGCCCGTGCTGATCGAGCTGAAGCAGTTCGTCAGTCGACTGACACTCAGCGGAAATTCGGGTAACAAGGCTCAGAATTTAGTACTGGAGGATATGCCACACATACAGGATGATCTCATCAAAGAGGTGGAACGCGAAGGAGGCTTCTATCAGGTGGCTCAGAACCAGGACGCTGTGTTTCTCAACAATAACAGGGAGGAGATTTGCGCACTGGCCACCAGACTAAGCAGTGCCTATGGAACGGAGCTCTTGTGTAAATTGGAGCAACAATTGGAGGATTTTGAGCTGAAGGAAAAAAAACCGGAGGATGCAAGTGCTGGCTCCGACGAGGCCAAAGAGGAAAAGGCAAACAAGTGCGGCTTCTGCCAGGAGCCGGCCAAAAAGAAATGCGCCAGCTGCAAGCAGGTTCATTATTGTTCACGGTAGGTTATAAATTTTGGCGGTAAAGCATGGAAATGTAATTAATTTTCGATTATAGTGAGTGTCAACTAAAAGATTGGCCACAGCACAAGGACGCCTGCAAGTGAATTATTTGTTAACAATTAATTAATTATGAGTTACATTAAAAAGAACATTCCAAAAATGTAATTTTCGTATTATTATTTTTATTTAGCAATAAAAAATGTGCCAAGTAGTCTCTCATTCAGCAGACGGGGATTTGGAAACAGCAACGGCAATGTGTTTAACTGTTTTGTCTGAGATGGTCCTTAACTACATCCAATGCGGGCGTCTCCTCGCCGTAGTCCTTGATGACGACCACAGAGCAACCGCACACCTTGCGGGGCTTGCCCTCCTTGTCGATCTTGCACAGACCGGACCATTCGCCCAGTTTCTTGTGCGAATCGACGCGGATCAGCGGAATCTGGTGCTCATTGCACAGGGCAGTGATCAGCTTCTTGTAGTTGGGCTCATCAAAGGATTCGGCCAGAATGCAGAGGACAGCTTGACGCCTATAGAAAGAGAGAAACTCATTAGCATCCGTATTTACTTTGGCGCAGGCTAGCATTTCAAATGTATGCTCAGTAATTGGAAGGTCTCTAATCAACGTAAATTCATAAACACGGACCAATTAATCTCATCAGCGTGACAAAAAATAAAAATAACATGATTTATGGTTGTTGCTTACTTGTCCAAAGCCTTGCAGGCCTGGTGGATGCCATGGACGAGTCCATCGGCGATCAGTGACTTCTTCAGCACTTCCTGCAGTGCGGTGTTTATGTCCATGGCGCCGCCAAGAACGGGCGCTGCGGAGGGCACATCTCTGCAGGGGGGAAAAATTCAACAAATATTAGTATTATGTCAGACTACCAGTAGAAATCAGTATTTAATAGTCATTACTCAGTAATTGGAAGCTTTCTAATCAACATAAATTCATAAACACGGACCAATTAATCTCATCAGCGGTAAACTTGTTTTTAATGAAAATTTCATGTATTTTATACTTACACATCAACGTCGGCCATATCTGAAAGGTTGAGGCTGCACTGCACTGCAAACGATAAAATGAAAACATTTATTAGTTCTGATGCCGCACATAATTGTGAATTTAATTCGTCGAAGCGGCTTCAGCTCAAAATGAATATGCTCGTACCGTTTTGACAACCGGAAAGAAAGAGAGCCAATTCGCGTTGCTGCCAACTTCATGTCTATGTTTTTAGTGATGCTTTGGCACATCGATATCAGCTGTATATCGACATTGCCCGTACAAAAGCTATTTGTTACAGCACGCGTGCAAATAGTTGATAGAACCGATGAAAGTGAAAACTATAAGGTATTTTTTAGCGCATTTTTAGCGGCCGATTTCTCGGTCATTTTGCGCCCAAAATCTTTGGAGCCAAGCAGGTCCCGCAACACAGGAAAGACGCTAAAAATAGCCCGTAATAAGTGTCACTAAACGAAGTCATCGGTTATAGAGTGCGGCAGTGTCAATTGTCAGCATTAGCTTCACTGTGTGCAATAACGTGTTGTATGTTTACATAAGCAAGCAGCGACATCTAAGACAACAGCAACAACAACAATGACGGAAAAGCTACAGTAAGTTTAGTGCCCCCTCCCGACAAACACCTCGTAGTTTATTAATGACTACAAATAGCACCACGTGCTCATGTGTATGTCTGCGTGCAACTAATTGCCGAAATTTACAGCAACATGTGAAAATCGTGTGCCAGTTGCAGCCACTCAGGCTATCAGTATAGTGAAGTTGTATATAGTGTGTGTGTGTTTGTGTTATCTATGTTACTGGACCTTTGATCCAATTGGCATCGGGTGGGCGAATCAATGAACTTCCCAAATTGTCGGTACTTAGGTATGTGACGCGCTGATAAGAACATTCTTGTCAACAACAACAACAAAACGCAGCGTAAACAACCCGCGTTGACAGTGGCCTCCAAAAAACCATGACAAGGCTTACGATGCTATCGATAGTTCTTATTAGAGATGCGAACGCTGTAAGGAGTCAATGCTGATTCCCCGCCAATCGAAGAATGTTAATACAGTGATTCACAGCTTATTTCGTGCAGTTATAATATGAGTATACAATTTGAAAAGCAAAAGGTCGCTAAACTATTGAGACTTTGAAACAAATGTAAATGCAGTTTTTTAATAAATATTTATAAGCAAACTTCATTAAAATTTTACACCTGTACGAAATAAGCTGAGTAGCTTGTGGCTTACATTTTAAAATGAAAAAAAGGTGAAAACTTTAAGACTGCACAATATAGCCAAGTTAATCCTTGTCGGCCATGGTATATAAGCAAATTAGTCACAGTATATAACAATAATTATAACCGGTGTCTATTCAACATCTCTAGGCAGGGTGCACAACATTTTTACCAGCACTGTAGCGTTCTTTTTGGGGGCTATCGCTGCGGTTCATCGACAAATGATACTGATACTGCTGCTTATTATTTGCCGCGGCAGTCGTTGATGTTGGACGCGGTCTCAATTGCTAATTAGGCGACAAGCCCTCGACCGGACAACATGTGCGACAACAAGAGCAGCTCAAGCAACACGAGGTTGCGTATCGGGAACTCGTTAAAACGATCAAACATCGTGTCTAATTCTCTCGATTATCCCTTGTCGTTTGCAGAGAAGGCATCCTGGTCGGCTGCGGCAATCCGCTGCTGGACATTTCAGCGCCCGTTCCTATGCATTTTCTGCAAAAATACGACATGAAAGAGGACGATGCGATCTTGGCCGAGGAGCGACACATGCCCATCTATCGGGAGCTCGTTGAGGGGCACCAGGCGGAGTATCTAGCGGGCGGCTCGGTGCAGAATTCATTGCGCATCGCACAATGGATATTGAAACAGCCCAATGTCGCCGTCTTCTTTGGCTGTGTGGGCCAGGACGAGTATGCGGACATACTGAGGCAGAAGGCGCGCGAGGCCGGCGTCGATGCGCACTATCAAGTCAGCCAGGATACGCCGACGGGCACCTGTGCGGTACTCATCACCGGCACGCATCGTTCGCTGTGCGCCAATCTGGCAGCAGCCAACAAATTCACCATCGATCATCTGGAACAGCCGGCCAATAAGTCGATGGTTGAGAATGCGCTATACTACTACATATCGGTGAGTGGCAATAAATATAATCTCGACACGAATGCACAGGGGGTACGGCCTACAGTGGTCACTCGCAAATGGATGTTGGACAAATTCGTATTATCCGAAATGGAAGCATACCTGACTATATTCTAAATTTAAAGATGCTTTAAAATAGGAATCTGACATTCCAGACGTTGCAAATACTTGCTGAACTAATTCTAATTCTCGCGCGATCACTGATAATGTGAAAATGTGTGAAAATAACAGAAGTGCGATAAGCGTCAACTGTGTATTCGTGTGAGCTGTTTATATACAAACAAACATATATCACAAGCGAGCTGTTTAATCTATCATATGATCTTTACATGCAGGGCTTCTTTTTGACCGTTAATCCGCCCAGCATAATGCGCGTGGCCGCCACCGCCCTTGCCAAGCAGCGACCGTTCCTAATGAACCTCAGCGCACCATTCATATCGCAATTCTTCATGCAACCGCTGCTGGACGTTATGCCCTATGTCGATATCATCTTTGGCAACGAGGCGGAGGCGCATGCCTTTGCCACCGCCCAGGGTTGGCCAGCCGATGGGGATCTGCGTGAGATTGGCAAGCGTTTGGTCGGACTCGACAAACTGAATGCGGCGCGACCACGCATTGCCATACTCACGCAGGGCTGTGATCCGGTGTTGCTCATCCAGCATGATTCGGTCCAGGAGTTCCCGGTCACACGCTTGGCGGTGCATGAAATTGTTGATACCAATGGCGCTGGGGATGCATTCGTTGGCGGTTTCCTGTCGCAGTTTGTGCAGGGCAAGTCGCTGGACGTGTGCATACGCTGTGGCAACTATGCAGCGGGTCACATCATCAAGAATCCCGGCTGCACCTATGCCGGTGCGCCGCAGTTTGTTGAATAGTCATCGAGAGGAGCAGAAGTACACAGTGACACACACACACACACCCGCACACACACACACACAACAAGCAACACACACTCGCAGAGTACATCGACGGAACCTGTAAGAGGCATAAGCATTGCGCAAATAGTTTTGCAACTACTGCAAATAAGTTCAAAGAGTGACTAAGACAATTTTGTTAACAGTAATAATTATTTGTACATATAATCTACACACCTTTATACATACATACACACACACACACACACATACATACATACATACACACACACACATACACGCAGTTAATGCACGGCCTTGTGGTTTATATACAAAGTTAGAGCAATATTCGAATTTAAATTGATAATAATAAAACTAAATCCACAAACATACGTATTGGATCAAGTTGGCTCTCTTTTCGTCCAACGATGCTTGTTTTTGTGACCTAGAAACGACCCCATCGCAACTTAATTGATAGCAACTCACACATTGGCAACTGTTTATTTTTATAGGCATGTGGCAGGTTCCGGTTGTACTATTGCACAAGATTAGGCATACCTTTCCTGCCATATAGATATATGCATTATTGCGTGCTTCACTTGGTTTGCTCCTCAAGCTTGCGTTGCAACCAAATCTATTAAAAGCAGTAGCATCCAACAGATTAGATTAGCAGCATTACTACTTGAAGTACTTTGATTACAGGCAAATATAATACTTTTATTTTCACTGTAATATATCACATCATAGGATTTATGTTCTTTGAGCAAACTGATGATGCATTTGTGTCTTATCTCTGTTGTATTCAAATAATGAATCAGTTGGCAAATCATAATAGCCTAGATTATTATCAGTTTTTATAATTTCTTATCTCTTTGGTTGCTAATCATTTACAGCCAAACTTGGCAACTTTTTAATATTTTTTTTTAAAAAATGTGTCAGTTTACATTTGTTGATTTCCTTTTTAAGCAATAGTTACAGCTCAATTTGTTTCGTTGTTGCAGAATACTTAAAAAATACGTAAAATCTTATTATAATGTGACTCTTTGGAAAGAACAACAGAAATAGCGTAGAAAATACATTTTGTGTGCAAATATGTAAATTGACCATAAAAAAAAAGTCTAAAAGACTATGGAAAACCTAAAGCTAAATTTGTTAGCTTTGCTCCCATTTGCATTTGTGTGGCTGACATTGTTGAACCCGATCCGTACGCTACTCAATCAGATAGCCTTTGATGAAGGGCAGCCCCGTTGGCACTCGCTTCTGATAGCGCACATAGTCGGACTGAAAGAAATTCAGCAGCGAAAACTCCTCAACGTATATGCGATCGTGAAAGAATAGCCAGCTGACTAGCGTATAAATGCATATGCAAATTGGATTCATCATGATTATCTGCGTGCCAATGGACCAGTAGAACCAGCCCACATAGGACGGATGACGACTGTAGGCGTATATGCCATTGGTAATAAGCTTGTGTTCCGAGTGTCTTTCATCCTGCACCTGTGAAAATTAACAATATTCATGTACAACTATGCATAGATTTGTAAAGTGATGTACGCACCAAATGCGTAAAGCTGCGACCTGCCGTAATGATGGCCACCTTGCGCACCACCTCGCCGCATGTGCACAGCACCACGCCCAGCAGCCAAATGTGGCCGTAGCGCTTGAAATCGGGCAGGAAGTACAACTCCAGGATAAACTCTGTCCAGCTGGCTGCTGCCGCCAGGCCGTAGTGCACCGAGTGATTTAGCATGAAGGAGTCCAGGGACAAGCTGCGTGGATTCGCCCACGCAATGACAAGAAACTCCGAGTAGTGAAAGAAGGACATAAAGCAGCCATAAACGCCAAACTGCTGCCAAGGTGTGGGCGCAAAACAAATGACTAGTATGCTCACCGCCTCGGTGAAGCCGAGAAACGAGGCGCGTATGGCAACCTTGTAGATAAAAAGCAATTGAATATATGTAGGCACTTGTAGAGTGAGTCATTCCTCACCTGATAGTCGCTGTTCCTGAGCACAAAACGTATTATCATGTTGATTAGCGCATAGTACAGCACTGGGCCCCACAGGATGGCGCCCCAAACATTTGGCACAATCCCATAATAGATCTGAGGAACTGAGGGCAGCAGCACGAGACCCGCCGTGGCCAGGAAACAATACACACTCACGCGTCCTTCAGAGCAGAGTTGAGCGTGGGAGCCGGGCGCTGCTGTTGGGGGCCGTGGATTGTTTGCGCACATTATAACTAAATCACAAGGCTATTTGTGCGTTATTTCACATAGAACACATTTAAATTAACGTTTTTCAAAGCATTTGCAGAAACGTAAATAAATCGTTTACGACCGGCAGTTGGCTGTGTATATCAATTCCAAGAGTTTGTAAATGTACAAGATCACGTTTTAAAACTGTATGACGTAGCGTTGTAGCAATACATAATTTCTTTCCGTAAATACAAATTTGTTTCTTTAAAATGGCATTAAGCGGGATATATTTATTGCTATATTTTTTGTAAGTGTGCTTGACATAGACCTCATTCAATTTTAATATTGTCTTAATAGGAAATCTAGTTACCTTGACGTCACGCACTATTGTCGATTGCTGTGCATGGCGTAACCTTCACAGGCGTTACCGTCCCATACACATCGGTATTTGTACGTATTATCGATAGTCAGCTGCGCGTGCATAACAATAGTTTCAATTCGTGCAGGTTATGTAAATTATTAAATTGTTAATAAAAATTGAAAGATTGGTGGTTTATATTATTGAATAAAGCTTGTCATGGTGTTTATGAACATACCCCTGTTAGTCCGCGCACGCGGCCCAGACGAATTCTGGCGCAAGAGGCGCATTTTCAAACTCGCCGCGGTAAGTAGCAAAACTTAAAATGCCATTCATACTTTAACCGGCAATTCATTTCTTTTAGCATTATCGCAGTCGCACACGCAATGTTTACTCCTTTGCCATACGCAGCGTCCATCGTGCACTCGCATACGCCACCAAGGGCCGCAAGCTTAAGAAGCTGGACATGACTCAGCTGTGGACGACGCGCGTTGAAGCCGGCTGCCAACAATATGGAGTGGCTTTGGATACATTCAAGGAGGGCCTCGCGCGCTCAGATATATTGCTGAACAAGTTAGTTGACGGTTGATAAACTCCCTGCCAGTGTAATAGCTTAAATCCATTTTGCTTTTTAGAAAAATGCTGTCAGATTTGGCCATTTGGGAACCGCGCTCTTTTGAGGCCTTGGTGAATATTTCTCGGGAACGTGCTGCGGTTGAGGGCTTGCCTGATATTAAGCAGAGATCCGCCTTCAATCAGGTCTACGGACTCAGTAATCTAAAGCTGGATTAGTTTAAGCGTTGTTTATAAATTTTACATTCATATATAGTTTTATATATTTACTGAACATGCCAAGTTTTATTTTTGGGTGATGCAAACAACAACATTGCATTGAAATTTTATTGTAAGGCGTTACGTACTAATAGAAAACATAGAATTCATAGAATTGTTCGGTAGCCAATTATTCCAATTTGGCCAAGATGTCCGACTCGCGGAACAGAAACATCTCCAGCTTATCATTATTGTTGTCCAATTGGACCTTGGTGCCACCGAATTCGGGCAGCAGAACGCGATCGCCCTCCTTCACGCCAATTGGAATATGATTGCCAGTGGTCTAATAAAATATATTCAATATATATAATTATGTTGTAAATATCGCTCAAAATTATTAAATACTTACGACATTGCGTGTGCCGGGTCCAACAGCGACAACAGTGCCTTCCAGCACTTTGCCCAAAGCCTTTTCTGGCAAGACGATGCCGCCTTTCGTTTTGGTCACAGCTTCGGCGCGTTGCACCAGAATGCGATCCAGCATGGGGATGATCCTCTTAATAGCGGCAGACTACAAATAATGAATTCACATATGTTCATAAGCAATCAACGGTAAATGTTGACCCCGCCTCGAAGCTGGGGGCAGAGTTACACAACAGCCCGGCAAGGCGAGCTATCTGTATACGCAGAAAGTTCGAGATGCCCGTGCTAAATATTTTACACAGCGTATGATTTTCTTTTTAAGCATATGCCTTGCCTTTATCGTGCACTTACCATTTCGATGTTGTTAAATGCAAACTGGAGAGCTTTGATGAGCTAAAACTTAATTGGTAATTGAAAGTGAAGATTCACTACACGTGCGGGCCGGTCGCAGTTGTTCGTAATAGTGAAGCAAGAGACTCTAATTGCGCGTATCGATACGTTTGCTATCGATGTATTCTACTATCGGTAAAACCATTTACTCGCTCAATTTCGAATAGCCGTTGAGAATGTGAAACAATTCGAAAACAAAATTCTATGTATTATAGTTGTATTTTTGTTTTATTTGATTTATCCCAATCTTTTATAAGCAACATTATTCGCGAAATAGAAGGTCACAAATGTTTTTCTTAAAGTTTTAACTGTAATTATGCCCTGGACCCATTAAAAATGGGTAAAAAGGGTATAATGAAGCTGTGCAAAAGTATGTAATATGCATAAGGAAGCATCTTCGATCATATAAAGTATATATTTAATTGATCAGTATCAACAGCAGAGTCGCATTTTTGTAGTTATGACCTTGCAATTTGGTTTGGTCACACATTTTATTGCCAAGCTTATGCCCAATATTTTAAAAAGATCGGATAATAAATCCATAAGTTGTTTAAGATTTAACTTTCCAAAGTGTGGAGCTCAGTGTACACTGACAGGTTACTATGAATGAATGTATGGACTGGGTTCAGTGTATCTCTTAGTTGGGCATTCCCGACTAGAGCACTCTTACTTGTTTTCTGCTATTGTGGTATAAATACTGAACAAGTCAGTCAGCATGCACAAACTGTTTCAGTGTAGACGTAATGAATGTGTCTGGCACGCGCGCCTATGATTAATTTGAATATTATTGTGGCGAAATTGTGTCTATCTTGTAATATGGATCTATGCAGTCGAAGCCACTGTTGCTACCAGGGCGCATATTCAGAGCGACTTCGTCGGATTTCCTTTCCTTTATGAACTCGCAGCTGAATTTCCCTGACATTTGTTGCAAATCGGTACAAATATTACCATAAATAAGCGTGTCGTGTAATTTATGCTGCAATATGGCAATCTTGGCCAGGTACTGTAGCTGACCTCTGGTCAGCGGTCGTGCGCTGAAGTTCCGCAGCGATTCGCTGGCCTGAAATTATAGTTAGATATAATAATAGAAGTATTAACGCAATATGACTCTTACACTATTTAGCTCATCGCAGGTTAGCTCGGCTGGATTTAGATCAAAGCATTGCGATATGGCGTCCTGCAGCGTGCAATTGCCTCGATCCTGTCGAACCACACACCAAGCCACAAACGTATCGCAAATGCCATTGATTCGCAGCTTGTGCTGATGGAACAGCAGATCGCATATCCGATGGCTGTAGTGCATTATTTTCCTGGGGCACCTCGCCTCCAGCAGCATGGCAAGCTCGCGAAAAATCACACCCAGCGCTTTCAGGTCGAACACATAGGTGTTATTTGCGGTGGCAATAACAATGACAGATGTGCGGCAATGTCGTCCGTAGAAGCTGGGCTCGACCAGCACGGAAATGATGGTCTGGTCCCGTATGTCGCTAAGAGCCATGTGGTACGATTGATCCGTTTGCTGAATAACTATTATGCGCTTCAATTTCTGCTCAAGTGACAACCGTTCGTGTGGCAGTAGGGGAGAACTTCTTATTGTTTTCGCTGCCCAATCAGTTGCTGAAGCGAAGGACTCCACGCTGTCAGTGTCGCTACTGTCGTCGGCCACAAAATGTCCATTTGAGAAAGCTTTTTTACTATTCATTGATTGCATATTTAAAAAATCTGCGTATATAAAACAAAATATGAAGTTAATAATCCGCAAATTCATTGAATGATGGGCAACTTTACGCTATTGAAATTTCGAGGTACAAAAACAATCGATTAGTGCTATCGAGAAAAGGGCTTCAGGGAGAACACGTTGAATATCAGTATTTTGTAATTTGAGTACCACTAAATCACGAGCCAACTTAAAAACTGTAATAATAAAAATAGATTTAGTGAGATCTGTTAAAAACATAATATAAATACGCAGTTGCTTACTCAGCTATCATTCATATTGGCCTGAATTATAAAATCACAAAATAAACTGCAAAGAGATGAGGCAATTTATATACTAACAATGTGGCAACACTGTAGCGGCAAAAAAGCGGCTCAAATGTAAACAAACATTTCCAGAGCAGAGTAAAATGTGATTTTTTTCTTATTTCATTTACTCAGTTCGCTGAGCTGATTCCGTTATTATTGGTAATTGGCGCCTGCAGCTTGTAAGCTTGTGGGTCGATGACGAGAAAACAAAAACAACACAAGAAATGTGCGCAGATGCTTCGCTGTAAGTCGCGATTGCGAAGCTTTAAAACAATAGTTGTGTGCATTTACACTGATAGAAAACAAATTGAATTAAATTAATTTGTGTACGCACCACATCGCTCAAAAATATAACTTAACTTGAGATCTAGCAAAGTACAACTGTTGATACATATGCCGGTAAATGCATACATACATATTTGTACAGTGGCTCACATCTTATATGGTGCAAACGAAAAAAAATAAATTATTAATTTAATAACAATTTTTTATTCAGTTTTTTAGTCTGAGTATATATTCACAAATTAGCGACTGTGCTCATTAACATTTTTTTTTTTACTTTTGTACAATATATAAATTGTGAGCCACTGTACATACATATGTACCAACACACGTACAATTAGCGGTAAAAGACAAAAGCAAAACAGATTGAAAGCACTTAGCGAAGCAAATGAGTAGGAGGATAACACAAAAATTTCGTTGCCACGGTGGCCTGTGATTGTGACTTACGATATGTAGGCAAAGCTACGGATATTACAATACATTTGTAACACTGAGTATTTTAAATTTTATATGGGAGCTTAAATGTTGGAAAGGCATTTGATGGGACTTGGGAACCTCATCTGATCTCGCGCTTCACACAAACTCTAAAATTCGAAATTGCTTCCAATACATGATCAAAACTGCCTTGGGAACGAAAATCGGTTAAATTTTGGGTAAACCATGAACAAATTGCCCTCCAGTTTAAAAATTTGGTTCAGTTTGGCAAATACGGAAAAATCTTAAATGTATAATGAATTTAGAGCAACAGCCATTTACAAATTGCTCTTCAGCTTCAAAATCGGTTCAGTTTTGGCAAAGTTATGTGAGTTTAAAGTTTCCAAAGGGTATTTCTGGATAACCAAAAATCACTTTACAAGCTAAAATTTTTGTTATTTTTGGCCTGATTTTTGAAAAAAAAAAACATCCCCAAAATCGGGTTTTCTTTTGGATTTCTATACTAATTACGACACCCACAATCGATTGAAAATAAAATTTCGCAATTCTATTTTTTGAAAAAAAAACATTTCCGAAAAACAGTAAGGGGGGAGTACATGCTTGTTTTTGGAAAAAAGTAAAAAAAATTGAATTTGGAAAATTACAGAAAACTTAAATGTAGAATAAAAGTAGAGGAAAACCCATGAATAAATTGCCCTCCAGCTTAAAAATCGGTTCAGTTTTGGCAAAGTTATGTGAGTTAAAAGTCTTCACAGGTTATTTCTAGGGTACCAAATAACACTTTACAAGCTAATTTTTTTGTTATTTTTGGCTTTATTTTCCAAATACGGAAAAATCTTAAATGTATAACGAATTTAGACCAACAGCCATTTACAAATTGCTCTTCAGCTTCAAAATCGGTTCAGTTTGGGCAAAGTTATGTGAGTTTAAAGTTTCCAAAGGGTATTTCTGGATAACCAAAAATCACTTTACAAGCTAAAATTTTTGTTATTTTTGGCCTGATTTTTGAAAAAAAAAAACATCCCCAAAATCGGGTTTCTTTTGGATTTCTATACTAATTACGACACCCACAATCGATTGAAAATAAAAATTTCGCAATTCTATTTTTTGAAAAAAAAAATTTTCCGAAAAACAGTAAGGGGGAGTACATGTTTTTTTTGGAAAAGAAAGTAAAAAAATTTAATTTGGAAAATTACAGAAAATTTAAATGTAGAATAAAAGTAGAGGAAAAACCATGAACAAATTGCCCTCCAGCTTAAAAATCGGTTCAGTTTTGGCAAAGTTCTGTGAGTTTAAAGTTTCCAAAAAGTATTTCTTTAGTACTAAAAATCACTTTACAAGCTAAAAATTATGTAGCCTTTTTCTTTTCGAAGAAAATATTATATTAATTTTGGGCTGAAGTGTGTAATGCATAGAAGGAAGCGTAGCAGACCCCCAAAAGTTACATCCAGTATTCTTAGGATCACAAAAGAAATTCATATGGCCATGTCCGTCTGCCTGTGTCTGTCTGTATGTATGGAAACTAGTCCCACAGTTTTTGAGCTATAGTTATAAAACTCTGCCCAGAGACTTAATATTCAATGGTACAGCACATTGGTCGGACTCGGCTTGATCGGACCACCATATCGTATAGCTGCCATACAACTAGAAGTCGGGATTGGTAAAAAAAGTACCCTCCTCGAAAATCTTTTTAGCTTAACACAACAATAACATATTTTTGCTGATTTATTTAGCACAAATCTAGGATCTATATGGGCAGCTGTCCACCCTACCCTACTATGGTGGACGCCCATGATATACATAAAATACTAAACTACAAACAGATGATATAGATACAAACAAAAATATACAGACAGGTGGGCTGAAAGCTTGCTATTATTTCAAAGTGACAAACTTTTGAATAAAGCATAAGTTTTGATATGTGTGTCATGCTGTTCTCTCATTTGCATGTGTGCTTTTGTAGATGCAGCTCAGGATTCCAATTGCTGTGACAAAATGTTGGCCAATTTGTTAAATGGCCTCTCGGTGCTAAGGTAAAATAACTTTCTCAATCAGGCCAAGGGCTTCTGGCACTGCAATATGCCCAATTTGCTGATCTCCTTGAGTGGCGCGCAGCACTAATAAACGTACAATGATTTTGCAAAATGTTTTAGTTTCCTATTGTTCTAATTGCAATTGACTTTGTGCTTTAACAGCCAGCCAATACCTGGTCCCCCAATCCGTCTATCAAGGTATCATCTGGGATAATACTCAGAACTTTACTACCATGGCAGCCAGACGGCAATCGGAGGACAATCGCCAGACAAGTGAACCCAAAATGAATTGCAACTAAATGTGCCAGCTGTGTTGCTAGGTTTCTGATGCGGATTTCATTTAGCTACGAATATTGGCAAATGTAACATTTGCAGCAGATTTGTTGATGTTATTGTCGCAAATGGTTTTGTAATCATGTTTTTGACCTTGCAAATGGTTTTACAATTTCGACACAAAACTCATGCTGTGGCAGCATTGTGATTTTGAAAGCATGACTGGTGAAAATGATTTTTAAACGTCGGTTGTTGCATGAAAATTGTTTTGTTGCTCAAACTTGAATATGAACTAAGGGTATTTGCTCTTTGGCTAGTAAGGAATTAATTTAATTTGCTTTATTGAGCTTAAGTAGTTCAATGTTGTCAAAGTACTAGTTATATGATGTTTTCAGATTAAGCCATTTTGTTATATATTAAAGCTTTGAATAAAGTCTGCAACAATAGCTGTATCGTATAAAATCATAGTGCAATCTATTTTAATTTCTGTTTAGTTTTCGCCCCCCAGCCGTTTTATGTTCAATTCCGTTCCACACCTGAAATACACACTAATTAAGAGATTTACAAACGCTAAGCGGCTGCGAGGCGAAAAGGTTAATTGCGTTGTAAGACGGCCTGATGAAAAAATGTGGAGCTAACCACGCGGCAGCCCTAGCGCTGACGCTGAGTCAACTTAATTGGCGCACGAGGCGCATACTTAATGCGCTTAGATGCGGGCCAGGCTCATCGCAACGCCTCATTGCCGTTTGCCATTGCCATTGCCATTGCCATTGCAGAAGCCGCTTTTGTGCTTCTAATTAGATCCAACGGATGCCACTGAGGGCTGCAGTTTGTCCGCTACTCCATCGAAAATTGAGCCGTTGAAAAGACGAATTTCGTTTAAATGCGTTTGTTAAGTAAATTAAGTGTGAGAATGAGCGAAATTCGTTGCCAATTTGCCTGAGTGTGCATTGAGTATGCAATGATTTCAATTCAAATAGCAATGCTGGAAGTGGAAATGCATCTGTCCATTTTCTTTCTTTAGTTTTCGTCTAGCCTGTTAATTGGCTTAAGCATTTGGACTTAAGGTCCTAAGAGTTTTGCTTACCCTACGGATGCAGTATTTGTTTTTTAGTGCTCAAAATCGATTTATGCCGCACAAAAACTGAAGTGACTGTCTATTAAACGTTAATCATATGTACATAATAAATTTGTTGGTGTAAAAAAGATAAACTGATGAGCGATGTGAGCAAAATGTCCCATGGGTTAATGCAAATCAACTGTCTGGCAATCTGAACACAAATGAACTAATTAAATATTCCGATTGGGCGGGCGACAAGCAACATATTTGATTTTTGCAAATTTAATGCATAACTTAACCCGAACCCTTAGCTGGGGAGAAGCTTTCGTGGTATTCGGCAGTGATTCGATGTCACAAGTTAAATCAACAATAACAAGCGACAACGGCAGCAACAACAACCGAACAACCAGAGTAACAATAACAACAACATTGATGATGAAAACACGCGACGACAAGAAAAATAAATAAGGCACGAGTGTTCTAGCTGAGCGTGCTCGACATGCAGATACTCTGTACGCCAGAATACATTATTTAGTATGTCTATTAGTAGCGTTCTTTAAAACAAACTTAAGATGCTTAAAATAGAGTTGCTCAGTTTAGAAAGAAATTGAATATGTATAATCTATTTAAGATCAAAGCAGCCTACTTCTAATTGTTGGACAAGTTTTATTCTACTCTACATTAGCAATTTCATTGGTATAGGGTATAATAAAATAAATGAACGGCTGATTGCGTTGGCGGTTGAATACTCGCGCATGTGAAACATGAAAATGGCTTTGCATGTTATGTGTGTGCCGAGAGCAACAACTGCAGTCGTAGCAGCAACAACAACAACAACAACAACAACAACAGCAGCAGCAGCAACAACGTTACACTAATTACACTAATTGTGCACGGGAGGTGTGGAAACACTTGGAGCAACGATGACGACAAAACTCCAATTTGGACTTTGACTTTTGTCTGCCCAAAAACTTTTGCCCATATCTCTAATCGAGATGGTCGCGTGACAGCGAAATAGTTGCCAAACAAATCATCTAAGGCGCATATTGAGGAATCTTTGACAATTAGGCTGGCTGAGAAGTAAAAGCAATATGAATAGTTAGCTGTGCTTTCAGCGCTCTTAAATCTAGCAATCATATAATGTGTTGATCATCGCATTTTATAAAGGGTTTTCTTACGATTTAGTTGGCGGTTTTAGAATCTTTAATGCATACTGCAGTGCATGGGATAACAGCTAGTGTATCACGATCCGAATCACGTGCTCAGCTCTGTTCGCAAAAAGTTGTTGGTGTTGGCGTTGCCGTTAACGTCATCGGGTTAGAAGGCCGCAGCACGTTGCCATCGCGTGCTCGACGTGTGCCGACTGTTATTACGTATACGCCAGCGCGGCCAACTGTGTAGAAATAAAACATTAAATTACGTAGGTCGCCAGTTGGCCATTGTTTCACTACTCCGTCTCCGTCTCCGACTCTGACTCTGACTGTGACTCTGACTGTGTGAGTGCGACTGCGAGCAGCGACCTGGGGCAGGTGTGGCGCACACGTAGACCGCGCACGTATCTGAAATTTTAAGCAATCAGCCAGGTAGTGGAGCAGGCAGGCAGCCAGCCACACAGACACACAGAAAGACAGTCAGGAGGACAGACAGATGGACGGACAGACAGGGGGTTGGACCGCCTGCGGTTTTGCTCTGAAGTGGCCTTTAATAGTTTGCTGTCTGCAACTGCAGCAAAATGTGGCATATATGTGTGTGGCATGCGGCAAGTGGAGTTGTATTACGTATGTACATGTGTGTGTATGTGAGCGGCAAACCAAAGAGCAGTTTAATGAAATAGCAAAGAAAATTGTGGCTGTTGCCACAGCTACAGCTACAGCTACAGATACATAAATGGCGCTGCTGCAACGCGAACTGAAATTGCAATTATGCAGCAATTGCAATGACTGCTAAGCACATAGCCGCATTTCGGATGACCACAAGCGGATTTATAATGGCCGCGCTATCATAAAGCTATGAGCCAGCTGGGCATAAGCATAGCATTATGCTTGTAATGAGTTTTTAGTGCCCCGATGTAATTCATATGTGATCTACATTGATAGCTAATTGCGTACCCCAGTTTGCTTGTCTGATGTTTAACTGAGCTGAAAATTATTAATAGCAGAGTAGTTGCATTTCATTTAGAGATATTTTTGATTTCTGCTTATTTTAACGTTCAATGTATCTTTTCAATGTTTTCTATCACATCTGTGAAAAGATTAAATGACGTATGCATATATACTTTTACTTACGTAAATATTTCAAATGTTATTATTTCAATTGATATTAAATTTTCTAAATTTGATTATGATGAGTTAGTGTTTGCGCTTCCACGAAATTGTTATTATTAAAACATCAGAAGTACGCTTGTCGTTGGTCTACAATAAAAACAAGCAGGAGTGCTTTCTTTGAGACTGCTTGACTTGTAGATACCTTGTAAGCCGATGCTAGCACACGTAAGGAAACCTAATCTGTGTTTAGCACCAGCGACAGACAGTTGAGCAGTTGAGAAATAATACTGATTCCTTTTCCACCCATTTTTATGAGTATGCAATAATGTTTGCCCAATAACCTGTAGGCGTCTTTCTTATTAAACTTGGCTCTACTTCAAAATATTTCCAGGAAGCACAAATATACAAAAAAGCATGCGCACAAACAAACACGTCAATGATTTGTATTTCAAAAAGTCAGTACAGAATTGTATTCCCTACCTTTTTCGATTGGAACTCAAATAGGCGGCGATTGGCCGTATTTCAATTGTAGTAAAGACTTTTCATTGCCTTAGGCAAATGCCGGGGTCTTAAACAAAATCCGAATCTGAAAAGCTGCTACACAAGTAGACTCATATCGGGCCTTAAGACTATTGGGCAACCCACTTTAATGCCACAATCCGCAAACCCGTCTCAATAAAACTAAATGGGTGTGTGAGACAGGGGGCAGAGCACAATGTTTGCCTTGTACATGTCTTGTGTGTGTACGTGTGTGTGTGTATATGTGTGTGTGTGCGTGTAATAACAGGACTCACGAACAATGCCAAGAAAACAAATATTAACAATGCCAATAAACATAAGTAAAGCACATACCGAGGAAAGTACCAAGAAATAATCCTCAAAATAATCATTATGGCCATAAGGAGGCGACGCCTTCTGCAGAGCTGGCCACAAAGCTATGTAAAAACTGCAGTGGCTATCAAAATAACAACAAAAACAACAGCACTAAAATGGACAAAACTGATATATGTTCATATATCCTTGGCCAAGCACTTTGGGTGTATTAGTGCGAGTCCCCGAGCCCTAGTATTTATCTAAACATCTGTGTACTCGCATTAGAGCGCCACCATACAGGATATTTTAGCATACACAGCAGAGTCACAAATGCACACACACAAAACCTAAAGGGATAATCGCCCAGGATTTAATGGTATTTTTATGCTAGCAGAAGGATTTTTAATTGCTTACGTGAATATTCCCGCATCCCGCACCACTTAAGGCAAAGGGGTTATTTATATGTGGGCAGGTGTATCGCAAATTAGACAAGAATTAGCAGAGCCACAGGCGCCAAAGGATATGTTGTAGTCGCTGCAGCAATTGATGATAGCTATGGGCATTCATACGCTGTGTTAATTAGTTTCGTGTCCTCAAGGCTGGGGCTTATATATATTTAACAACAGATTGTATGTTGATTGATAGGACTAACCGTAATAAGATTGATTAGATGGTAAGCAGAAGTTCAACCTCAGCCTATTTTTGGAAATGTAAGAATAGCAATGAAAATATAATAGTAAAACTAGAGCTAAAGTTTAGTCAATAGTTTCTGATACTTAAATGATATTTCATAGTTATTAAAATAAGTTTTTAAGCTTTTTAAAATCATTTCAATGAAAATATAATAGCAAAATTAGAGCTAAACTTTTTTCAATTGTTTCTTATGCTTAAATGAAATTTCATAGTCATTAAAAGAAGTTTTTAAGCTATATAAAATCATTTCAATCTTAAGATTCGAAATCGGAACGAAATTTTAAGCCACAACTTGCCTTTTGGAATTCCCAAATGGTTTTTAACACTGCCAATTAAAGCACTTCAGTTTTCCGGCCTCACATACGCAGGCATTTATATATTGTACATGCAGTTTTGATTAATGTAGTGCCAGTTTCATTAATGGATTTCAAAAAAGTCGAAGTAAAAAACAAAGCAAATGAAAGTGGCAAATCTGTAGAGCGGCAGGCAGAATTCATAAATCAAGAAGATACTCATTAATTCACATCTTGACAATTGGTCAATGTTCACGATTTAAAATGCATTAAAAAGCAACAGAGAAAAGTGGGGAAAAAAAAAGTAATGGAAAGAATTATGTCAAACAGCGAATAAAAGAAAAAACGCTCACGGCGTTTGGGAGTTCAGTGTCCTGGCCGCGAAAATGATTAATGATAAATTATTTAAGGAACGTTGACAGCAAATAAAATAACAGCGCAGCACGGAAAGGCAGGTGGAATATTTACGAGCATTAAATGTATTTAAAATGTTATTACAGTCCGTTGCGGATGGGTCCGAGCTGCGAGCACTCGATGACCTCAAACCGTATTAAAGCATAAAAGCAAATAAATTATGAATATTAAGTTGCCAGACAAAGAACAAAAGTCAATTGCTCAAGTTCATTGATGGCCACACTGAGCGCCAGCACCGAAGTGACTATTGCGATGGCACTTGGGAGCTTAACGGCTTAGAAAATGCCAACTGCCAACAGCCAACAGACAACAACCAACAGAAAATAGCATAAGTTTCCATTGCCATCCATTTGATTAGATGACCAGTCCAGCTACGATTCGAAATACACTCGAGGGGAGAGCAAATGCTTATGCAATTGGATTCAATTTTTGTATCTCATGATTTGAGCATTTCAGGCATTCTACACTATAGGAGAAGTTAGCCACATGGGAGAGTGCGGGGGCTAAAGGTTTGTCTATTTGTGCTGCTCTTTTAGTATGCAGTCTACTTTGCCGGCATTTATGGTTTTCGTTTATTAAATTCCGGCCTTAGACGAGCTGGGCAAGATTTTTGAGTTTTACTCAAATTCCTGTCGGGCGCCCACAAAATGTGTGTGTTTGCCTTTGTTTATGTGTGTGTGTGTGTGCAAGATGTGAAGCACATATGATATATGTGTTGGGCTATGCATTTTTGAAGCTTCCATTAACAGAACCTTTGCACTTTGCCCCCAAAGTGGTGAACTAATGCTATGCATTACAGTGTCAAATGTGAAACAATGAGTATAGTTTCCTGAAAAGTGTTTCATTGAGATTTTGCAACTTTAATTAAATCATACTCAAATCAATGTATATAATGATACGGTATAATTTACGAGTGGCTCTTACTTATAATATCAAATGCTGGAACCCATGAAATTCGTTGCATAAATTTACGCATAACTTTTAGCATTTTTATTATTTCAAATCCTTTTATTGTTTTTAATTTCTGACTACATTGTTCTTTACCGAAACGAATCCATAGTAATCCGTTGTATTGGTAAATTGAATTGCGAAATTCCCAATGGTTGGTTTGGTTATAAAATCGGGATTTAATTGGACTTACCTGTCGACACATATAAATGCCACGCGATCTTATATTAAACACAAAAAGTACCATTGCGCACAACCCCTATTGAAAGACATTCAAGCAACATAAATGTCAGACAGACAAACAGGCGAAGCAGCAGCGAAGCTAATTTCGTCTAAGTGGGTAAAAGAAAGAAAGAAGCTGAGACTTCGTGCTGCAATGTCAGCCCAATTCCTGAAGTAATCCCCCAGCAACCAGTACGCAATGCTCAGCTTTTCTTTTTCATATTTGTGTGCTGAATTTTACTGCTAGCTGGGGAGCCGCCGAAGCTGTAACTTGTAACTTCAAAACAAACAAGCGAACATGCGAACGAAAAAAAGCGAGCAGAAAAACCAAAACCAAAACAAATGACAAACAATAAAAATCGAGTATACGCATTGGTTGCTTAAAGGATCAGCGCGTGTGTCGCGCGTGTGGGCTGACAGTTGTGGGCGTGGCGGCGTTTTCAATGTATCTTAAGTGCCGTGGCTGCCTGTTAAAGTTACTGCTACTTAATTTTCACCGCTAAACATTTCCACTGCACATAATTGCGCACATAACGAGGCCGCACGTAAAAACTCAAGTGAATATAAAACTGAGCCTAGTAAATAACCAGCGCAAATTCCATATACACATACATATATATAAATTGCAGGCAGCGCATGTTGCGATGCGATAAACAGTGTGTGTTAATGTTTATGCATGCTGCGGCCAGGGCCCAGGACAATTGTAGCGCCAGTGCTGGGGGCTTACGGCCAGACCATTATGGACAACTGCAATGGCGACAATAACGTGCCGTTGATGTTTCACACCTGAGACACATTTTCGAGAATGTGCCCGTTCCCAAACTGAATGCCTGAACAGGTGGTTGGCGCAGCGCCCGAAAGTGTGCCATTAAAATCGACTCGACTGCGCTATAGACACACAGACACACAGATATACATATATACATATATAAATATGTATGTATGCAAAGGTACTACGTATGCTTGCCGACATTAAGCTGAGAGCTTGAAATGTTGCCAAACTGGCAAATGCAACACAAATTTTGCGGTTTTGTGGTTATCCATTTAAGGTGCCAAAAACAACAAGGCAAAACAGCAGCTACAGCTACAGCTGTTAAGCTTGTCAGCCGTGAAATATGTGTATTTGGCAGATTTTTATTGCATTGGGTATTTAATAAATAAAATTTACAAGGGATTCAGCGCTTTGCCTATTGAAGCGACTGGCAAATTGACGGCTTTGAATTAATAGGATTTTTTTATTAAATTTGAATTACATGTGTGCGGCAGAGCAATTGCTAACAAAAGGTCTCAGCACTTTGGATTTGATATATAATATGGGCTTATACATATATTGGTTAGAGCTTGATTTTCTTTATTACATAGAAAAAAGCATATGTATCAAGTTTAATCAATATGCAAATAATGTGAGTCGAACAGATACAATTATATTAGTCTATACAGGAGGATGCTGCGATTTAGTTATATTGTTGTATACATCTACATTTATTTATTTTTTAAGTATATAACAACAAAAGCATTTTCAAAACTAAATCTTCGACTTTCGGGCAAAAGTAAACTGTAAGCTGAATCTGAGCAGCTGCATTAATTTATGCCAGCCTCAAGTATAATCCGAAATAAGTTCTGCGATTATTTGCTTAGACCTGAGAGCCACATTTTCCTTTTAGCTCTAAGCGTAAGTGTTGAGACCTTTAAAGCGGTTTTCGAGGCACGCCTTAATTAACCCAAGCACACAAAATGATTTCGTGTATGCCGCTGGCATTTTGCCAATCAAATTGAGCATAAATCTAAGCAAAATTCTAGGCTCGCTGGCAGTTAGCGTTGCTTGGCCGCGAGCTGAGTTTAATTAAACCTGAGCAGCGCGCAAAATTTAAACGTTTAATTGAAAAACTTTAAACGGGAGTTGTCCCGAGAGAATATAAACGACACTTTTTAGTTGGTTTGGCCGGGGTGAATGGGGGCAAGTCTGGCATTTACTGGCAGCAGCATCCAACAATGCCACAGGCGGCAACTTTGACGCAGAGAGTCAAACGAGAATTTTTGAGCGACAGTTTTTGGTCGCTGGCGGGGAAATAAATTCGAAAGGCAGCGCAAAGTTATCAAGAGCCAACAATTTCGCTGTGGCAGGAAGGCAGCGAAAAATTATGACAGTTGATAGTTGGCAGAGACAGTGTGGTGGAGCAACAGCAGCAACAGCAGCAGCAGCAGCGGCAGCAGAGGCAGCATTAAAATCACTCATACGCACCGCGAGCTGGGCAAAAGCGACTAACGTCAGTTCTTGTTGCCAGTTGCCCTGGGAGCAGCATTAATTGACACGTGATAATTTAATTAACGTGGCTACCAAACGTGGCGTCCCAGCTAGTGCTAAGCATCATCATCATCACCATCACCAACACCATCGATGGCAGCAGCAGCAGCAGCGATGCCAAAGCGAAAGCTAAAGAAACAACGCAGGCTTTTTTCGCAGCGAGTCTGCTAATTGGGTCAGCTTTGAGGGCGAGCCGGGTTTGCCCATCATTGTTTGCGCATTGCCATTGGCCACAGGCGCCGGGCCAACTGGAGTGGGCACAGCCATGGAACGCAGTCCTGTTGAGTGTCTTTTAATTACAGTGTGCGGCGCTTGTTGGCAAAAGGGATTTTCTTGTTGTTTGCCGATGACGCACCGTCACAGTTTTCCACTTCGCTACGTTTCAGCAGAGCAGAGCAATGTATGCACAGATAATTGACATCAGCTCAACGCAGAACATCACGGTTGGGACCTTCAGCCTCCCATTCCCATTCCCATTCCCCATCCTTCGCCATTGCCCCCTTCTCTACGCATTTATCATAAACTACATGTGCCTTAAATAAACTAAAGTTTCTAAGTATTGTTTCAATCTATTTAGCAGCTGCAACCAATCTTCAGCTGTGTCCTTGCTAGAGTAATTGGAATGATTATGCGCATTTATTATAAGAGAGTAGGCAATGTAAATAAATTTACGAAATTCTTTTGAATAAGATTTCAAATAAAATCTTTTTTTTTATAATACATATAAATAAATATATTTGTGGAAGCTCATCCATTAGTCTTGCAAACTAACTAACATCGAGCTTAAATTGTATTAAAGGCACATAGCTATGACTTTTCTATGCCAAAGCTACAAATTGCAAGTCCACAATGTTAATTAACATCCACTAGGACCTATAATATGCGTATATGAAAATATAAAGTGCAACCATTTAATAACAGGCAGGCAGGGATTTTATATAGAATAATGAAAAGCCTTGATTAGAATGTGTTAGCTTTTCAGACGCACTCGCTCCACGTATTTAATAACCATAAGCTATATTTATACGATTAAGCGTATAAACTTTGTCAGCCAATAACCACGCACAAAAGTATGCTACGAATATGTGACCTACTTTAACCGTGGGCGAATTTCATTTTAAACTTGTGTTTTACTGAGCTCACTGGAATTTAGTTTCTTAAATTACATAATATTGTGGCAACTAAAATACGCTATATATATAATTATATATGTTTTGTTTGTGTACCAATTTCAATTTGTAATCATTTGATTTTATCTTATAATGTTAAGTAACAATTATCAATATTAAAAATAATGCAAGTTCTTTAATTGTTTTCACCCACAGTGCTGTAATGTGCCAAATGGGCTGCGCTAAAGTTAAGTGCCGTTTGAGCCTTTTTAAATATAGATACTCACTGGCGCTTACATTAAAATTCTCGTACGCATCATTGCCAACCAACCCGACTCGGATCCTCTCTCCTCGTTCCTCGTTCCTCGCTGCTCCGCCCACCACTCGTTGCCATTGTCAACTGACAATGCCGAAGGCGAATGTGTTGAAATTTCCAAGTGCTGCCGGGGGAAAAAGGGGCAGTGGGGCAGAGGGGCAGAGGGATGGGGTTAGTGGCGCTACTCTGCCAGTTGAATGCAAATATTAATAGCGCAAATTTTCTGTTGCATAACAAGAATAATGCGGATACATTCCACATCAGACTGTCTATGTGTGTGTGCGTGTGTGTGTGTGTCTGTGTGTGTATTCATACTATATATGTAAATAGTTGTGTGCGCCATTTGTTGGCGGTTGCTAGAGATGCGAACAGTTAGGCACGATTGAAAAAAACTGTAATATTAAATATATATAATATATTTTTACAAATTGTATCTCTATACTGCTTTCATATTAAATGTTATATGTAATATTAACACATCAAATGTTCAGAAAAACATGACACGTGCTCATTTCTATCGCTTTGCTGTACAATTCAAATACATCAGCATATATGTAAGTGAAATTTTACTTTTATTTTTTGCATGCGAATCAAATTAATGTAGTTGTATAGTTGTTTACACTTGCTGTTTGTATTCTTAATTTGAGTGCAGCAATATTTTATTTCTCTATCTGTTGTTGTATGCACTTTAAGCGCATATAAAATGCGTTGGCCACTAAATTATGATTGCATTTAATTAAGCGAAAAAAATACACTTTGATGAATTAATAAAAATGCAACTATTTGATACTTTAATTCTAAAAATATTTTTGCATGCAAGTCACTTTATATTTCATTTTACATCAAATAAAATGGAAAACGGTATTTTTGTAATTGAAATAATATTCCGATTTACGTTTTGCAATTAGTTTAAGTTTTAGTGTCAAAACAATCTCACCAGCTGTGTCATCTGGCTTTTATTAAGTTAATTTGTCGCTGCAACTGGAAAACATACTACAGTTGGCAGAACAAGGCTAGAATCTGACTAACACTCAAAACCAACCAGTTGGCCAAAAGTAGAGGAGTGAGAGAAGTGCTTCATAATGCGGCCAACAAATGTTGGCAAATTTCATAAAGTTTAATTAATGACGGCATATGGTAATGAAATGCAGCAGTCCAAAAAAAAATGACTAGCACCATTAAAATTATATTAAAATTGTTGAAAAAGGGGCAATGGGGGCGTGGCAATATGTGGCAGTTAGATGGCGCAACTAAAGAGCTGAATAAATTTGAAAATCTATGGTAAAACTAAAAGGCCAATTTATATAAATCACTTACAAGTGAATTTAGCTTGGTCCTTTAACATAGCAACAATTTAAGTAATCAACTGCCAATGCTAGTGCGAATGCTATGATAATGCGGCTAAGTGCAGCCTAGTGGAAAATCCCCATTAATTACAAAGCCCAGCTGAGTTTGACTTGTCCAGCGTGTAACGTTGCGGTTACTTGATTAAATTTGAGCTGCATGTGGTAATTATGACACCTCAGCACACTTGCACACACTCTACACACCCACACACGCACACACGTACACACACAGAGGGCGATAAGCCAATGCAATCGGATGAGTTGTCATTAAGAGCAGAGGAGCGAAGGATACGTTTGAAATATTGCACAATCAGCGCATTAAATAATTAAGTGCTTAATTAAATGGCGACCAGGAAAATAGCAGACAACAGAAGCAGCCACAAAGCAGCTTGCAGACGGCAATATTATATCCGGATTGTATGCCAGTCTCCTTTACCCTCTTTCCCTGCCCCCTTTCTGTGCTGTCAGGGCTTGAACTAATTTTTGTATTGTATTTCGTGTGCTAATGGCGCATACAAATGCGAGGCGGTGGTGAAGGGGCTGCCATGGCATTATCTGTGTCTCATCTACGCGAATGGAAATGAAATGAAAATGAAAATGGTATGGCATGCACATCACGTGCGGCCTCAAATTTGTAATGAAAATTAAATAAGAGTCAAATAAATGACCGAAACGGCGGCATTAGTTGCTATATAGCTAGTTGGCTGTTGGCTGGGTGCTCTGAAGCCTGTTGCATGTCTCGTGGATTCGCTCATTAACTTGTATAACGATTAGCTCGCAGGCATTACATATGCGATTATCGATGTCCGTTGGGGAATAGGTGATAATTCAGCAAAGTCAGCTAATGGCTGTAATTCATTATGAGCAGTAAATTGAAATGCTGTTACAACTGAACAGATGAGCACAAAGATATACTTGAAATTTATTTTATTTTATATGCTTATCATACGACAAACTTTTAGCATATATACAGTTTTTGGATTAACTTAATTTACGACTTGATTTAGTTAGGGAACATGGATCGATCACTGGTCACAGATATCGCCGATGAGCTGGTTGCTCTGGGACGTTTTACCCATAGCATCGCGTCTTAGAGCACCCTTAATACTTGGCATGCTGTTCGTAATGTATTGCTCCTGTAACTGTTGCTGTGCCTGCTGCAGCTCCTTCTGGCTGCTGTGCTGCACAGGCAGCTCCGTGGGCTTCTCATAGACGATCACCTCTATAGGTATGCCCTGGCGGAAGCGTTTCGCCTCCGGTTTGGCGCCCAGCATAAACTCACTGATCTCCGAGTCGCGCAGCAGCAGATAGTTGTCCTCAAGGGGCAGAAAATCGCTGGGATTCTGGCAGCTAGCGTAATCGCGCACCTCACGGATAACGCTGCGTGAGTTGAGATAGTAGCGATCGTAAACAGTCAGGGAATAGTATAGTTTGCGTGTTGTTTGCGGCGCAACAAGCCAGAAGACAAAGATGCCAGCCTTGCGTGCATTCATCGAGACAAGTTGGCGCTCCAGCTGCTTATCCTTGAGCTGGGCATACCAGGTGCTGCGGCAGACCAGCATCATGATGGGCAGATAGTTCTCGTACTTGTGATTGTCGTTGATTAGCGCCGAGTTGTGATAGCTCAGATAGCTGAGGCCCGGCTGCGTTTTTGGTTTGCCCTTGACGCCACCAAAGAAAAAGCTGGCCATGCAGCTATTGACGCCATATTCGTAGCCCATCGGATCGAAGCATATTACCTGCGGCTGATGCTCATACATCTCGGAGTTTGTAGTGCCCGTTGCATGTGTGTGCTTGTGCAGCATGTGCATCATCATGTTGGTCGGGAAAACAATCTCCTTGCATTTGCCAACTGGACAGTTTCCGGGCACACGCGTCAATTGTCGTTGGGCATCTTGGAGTTCGAGTTTCTTCCGTTCGTTATCTTTGGCTTCCTGCAGCTTCTTTTCCATTTTCCTTTCCAATTCCTCTTGCTGCTGCTTATATTTTGATTTAGCTCCAGGCATTTTGAGTTTAATTAATGTGTCCTTTGAATTAAAAAAATGAAATGCTTTATTTAATTGCAGTCAGAAATGTGGCCTACTATTAATATTTAGATATAAATTTCAAACTGAAATTATAAAATGAAAATAAGATTTACAAGTCTTTTTTTTTATATAATATAATATATGAACAACTACTCTCTTAAATACTGGGAAAACTATCTGCATTTTACCGTATCAATTTCTTTTCGTCCAATCTAAACGCAAAGTATTTCACTAAAGCATTGCCAGAGAGAAAGCTTGAGTAAATCTGTTGCCAACAGTCCGTAAAATAAGCCAACAAGTGACCAGCTAGCTAGTGAAGAGCTAGCTCTGTTCTAGTGGTTCGGATTTCGTTTGCTTTGTTATTTGTTGTTGTGCATCGTTTCATTTTTATCCGACGGAGTTGGCTTTTGAGCCAAGTTTGGCAAGACCCAAATGAAAATTGGATTCGACTGCAAGTACAAAAAAGCAAAAATGGTCGACATTCAAAACCATTTAGAGAGGTGCGCGGGTAATTCGAAAAGTTTGCGCATAGACAGCATGCCGAGCACTTCAATTTAAACTTTTTGGCCACCCGCAACTTCTTTGGCCCAGATACTATGGAGATTGTGCGTAAAAATTAGGCGAGTATGACAGCAAATTATTTTGTTCTTGGTGTTGCTGTTGTTGTAGCCAGTTTAGGCCTTGGCTTAGAGACTAAAGTTTTCATTTCGCTTGTTCTGTGTTGGAGCTGGCTTCCCATCAAAAGGGTCGCCGTCGTAAAGTAAATTAATTGCTTTACTAATCACATTTGATTAGCCAGCCAAAACCTAAATTGTATATACCTATTTTTATGTATTTACAATATATACACATAAAACTATATATATATATATATTGGTTTTGCTACCGAAAATGGCATTATGTTGTCTGTATCCCACTTGGCCAACACATGTCCTATTTTGATATGGGTCTGTGCCACCTATATCTCAATTTGACCACAAAAGCCAGCACTCTAATGCCATGAGCTGCAAAAAGGTCTTGGTCTCCCTTTTTCGCATATAGCTTCAAGTCGCTTTGCTCCAAACTTTGCAACTGAATTTAATTCAAAAAAATATTCTTTCGCACACACAAATTACACAGTTGTCAATAGTTCTTGCATTTTTTTTGTGGTATGCGCTGCCTTCCACTTTATCGATACTTTGAATAGAGTGCAAAAGGTGCGTGTCTAGTTGGGGACTAGGTCTCTCTATCTTTGACAGCTCCAACGCGTCGTCCGTAAAATTGTGAGTTGCCCACTTTTGGGAGGCGTAGTTCAAAATTTGAAATGGGAGCGGAAACGGATACGGATACGGATACGAGTATATGAAAAAATGCCTGAGCTGAAAAGGCAATTTAAGGCAGCAAGTCAAGTATGCACAAATAGCAGGTAAGGCATTTTAAGCATTTTTCAGATGACAATTTGCATATCGATGCTAAATGCTTGACAAGGCAAAAAAGAAGTGAGAAAAAGAAATGCTGCAATATAAATAATTATTAAATAAATTTATTTTGTAGATTTTATGAAAAATAAACAAAATTTTCCTAAACATTTAATTAAAATCAGAACTATTTTCATGAATATAAATACGTTCTACATATATTTTTATTTATGTGTAAAATGGAAATTGTTCAAAAATGCACTTAAATATTATGCCAACAGCCACTTTAGTTAGAACCAAACTTGAAATAAAGTATTAAGAAAATGTAGAAGAGTTGGCTTTAAAATCAAATGCACAACTGATAATATTAGTTCATCTATAAATGTGAATGGTTTCTAATTAATATTCGACTTCATTTGTCATTCGAACTTAATTCGGACTCAATTTCGCTTTTGATCAGATAAGTTAGTTACTGCCACAGTAGTCACAGCTTTTGATCAGATAAGTTAGTTACTGCCACAGTAGTTTACACGTATATCCATTAATCAAATGTTGCCAATGGCAGTGAAGCTTTTACATTTGACACACTGACAATGGGTTCAATCAGCAAAAATATTGATTGACATATCAATTTTGAGCAACAACTAATAACGCTGAGGGCTGACAAACAGATGAGTCCGATTTGGAAATGCGCATTTCGTGCATTTTATGCGCATACAGCGTGAAAAGCTGACGGACAATTAGCCAACAAATCATAGAATTTTGCGGCAATTTGCCGGCATTATGGTACGAACAGTGTAGCGCAGTGAAGTTTTCACATTTGCATGTGAACACCAACATAAACACACAAACTCCAGCACAAACACAAATACGACTGCACAAACACTGCACATACCAACACAAATACAAATACACAAACACACGCATACACTGAGAGTCCACTTAATTTGTAAATAGATGCGGCTATGCGAAGTGAAGTTGTTGGCATACAAACACATTCGCATGTCGGTTGCCAATTTGAAGTTGATTTCGAAAACCCACTTAGAAGCACAACATCGAGCAATGGTTTGTAAAATTCGTTGAATGGATGCAAATGAGCTGCAATCGAGCTCCTATATAAAGCGACTCATAAAATGTAACAAAACTCAAACGTACGCTTTAATAATGCTGCAGAATAGAACCTAACTTGACTACAAATCATAGTGATAATCTAAATATAAAGGGTCCTACTGCAGTGCCTATTTGTACTCAAGTTAAGTCAGATAATTTTCAATTAAACCAATAATTTATTCAATTGGAGTTATGTGCCTTTAATTGCCATGAAAGAAAACGAAATTGATTCACGCCCCAAGTGCCTATCATTAAATTATGGACTCCATCGTTAAGCACAGACACGTATCTGTATCTCGCATCTGGTATCTGGTATATGGTATCTGGCCCGAATCCACTTGAAGGCCAACATATGCAAGCCAACGATGATAAATGATGACAGAGATGCCGTTAATGCAAAAGAGAATACAAAAATGCGCAAAAATCAGCTGACCCATAAATATGCTTACGCGTTAATATGTATGTCTATATGTCTATATGTCAATATCTACGTCGCGTCGTCGCCTGGGCGTGATGACCTCAAGCAAAGGACTCGGAAGAGGCGCATTAAATTCCACGCAGGCGTGAGCTTGAACATCATTAATTTTCTTATATGCATTATGGCATTTATTATTGATTTTACGCCGGAAAATGTTGCCGGCCTTAGATTTGACTTCCGTTGATAAAAATGACGTGGCGCTTTAAAGCCATCGTGCACGAGGCGTATGCGTAATATGCACAAAATTGGTTTGCAAACGTTGTTAATATTTGCACATACATATATATATATATAAATGCGCTTAATTGGCTAAATTATGTGCAAGCAAAAAAAAATGTGCACACAGCACAAAGTCAGCCAAAAGTGTCTGTAAAGTGGAAAATAAACGTCACGACTTGTAGATGCTCTGTGCAAACGGATTCGAAATATAAGAAAAATCAAATGAGTCGCTTTTAAAAAAATTAGGTAACAAAACTATTTAATTTAAACAAACTATATAAAAACTAGGCAAAACGTATAATTGAATACATTAAACATTAAACACATTAAATAAAATATAATATTAAGTGAATTGTAAATGTATGAAACCTAAATCTTACAAAAAACGAAATCCAACAGTAAATTATAAAGCTTTTAAGTTTATTAAAAATATTCTAGCTAGACTGCAAAAAAGTTGTGTAGTCCTTATGCGAAAGGATATTATCGGGCACCCTTTTGCAAAAACTGAGTTCAACTCGTGGCTAAAAGTGCTGCCAATTGCAGTCGAGCTGTGGTGCTGGTGGTGCTGTGGCAATGCGGCTTTTTTTGGCCGATTTGCGGGAGTAGAACGACGTTTAATTTAAAATGAAATACATCATGCTGGCCAATTATTTGAGCAATTTTGCAAATTAGTGGCCCCGGACTACTTCTGTTGCCCAAAAAGCGCCAATTATTCAAAAAGGGTATGTGCCTCTCTCTCTCTCTCTCGCTCTCGCTCTGCCTCTCTCTTTCTCTGTCTTACATGTATATATGTGTGCATTTTCGTAGGATACTTTTGTGCAGTTGGCGCTAATTACGGGTGGAAAAGCAATTGGAAAAGTTAAAAACTGGCAAAGAAGAAGTGGGGGGGACATAAGACAAGGCTAACAAGTGGCTATTGTCTATGTCTCGAGGGTAGAGGCAAACAATATGACAAGGACCAAACGCATTAACACAAAAACAATTGCTAAACTGACGAAGGGTTAAATCAGGATGCGAATGCAAAAAGAAATAAAAGGTGAACCACATACAATGAAATTTTAATTAAGTCGGAGCCGGTACGCTTTTGTGCTGATGCAGCCAAATGAAAATGCCACTGATTATGTGTATGTGTATGTGTGTGTATGTGTGTGTGTATGTGTGTGTGTGTATGTATGTGTGTGCTCGGCCGAGTGTATCTAAAATGTTGGCATACATACATATTTTGTTTACACTCTGCTTTATGTACTTTTACTTTTGCATGTGTATGTGTATGTGTTTGTGTGTTTTTGTTTTGTTCTGTTTTGTTCTGTTCTGAATGGCTGCACAAATACAAAACGTCTGCAACTTTGTGCATGTGTGTGTGTGTGTGTGTGTGTGTGTGTATGCGTGAATGTGTTTCGGTCTCTGTGCAACATAAATGCATTTGTGTAATTACACAACAAACACAAACACAATTGTATCTATATCATGTACTTTGTAGCATTTTAGCCTTGTTGCCACCGCTCTGGCAGCATTTTAAAGCCATTTCTCTAATTGAAGTGAATGTGCTAAATGTTGCTAAACTTATGGCAATAAGAAAATAGCTTAAGCACTGTTTGTAAATGCGGCTCATTAGCCAATTCTCTACAGCGCACTGAACAGATTTTAATGACTTGACTTTTCAACTGACGCATTTAGCCAACTGTTTTAAATATTTCGCAAATTTGCGGCAATTTGAAATGCTGCAAACATATTCAAAAGCCACAAAGCCAGAAACATTGCAGCTTGGAGTGTTGGCTAAAGCCGAAATAATTGTGGAGCGGAAAAGAGGCTTATTTTAAATGAAATTCTTATTTGAAAACCGAAATACAATGTCTAATTCTAAAAATTATAATAATATTCAAAATATTTATGTTTTAAGACTTTCCTAAAGGAATATAAAGTCAATGGTCACTATTATGAAATGCGTAAATTCGTGAATTTAAAAAAATATATATACCTGCAAATTTGTGTATAAATAAAATCAGCAAAATGAAAATTGCCCTTAAAACGCTTTAACCTCAATTCAAAATGCCGTTGGCCTTCAAAAGGGCAGCTAGTGGCCGAGTGCGTCTGCTATATTTCAATTAATTAAAAATGCAACTCAATGCATGTTGTATGTGCTGAGAATTACCAAGCACAGAGCAACGATGACCCTGGCTGACGAAAAAAAAAACTGTGTCGAGGGATGCAGAAAGTAAAATGCGTTATTAATTTGACCTTTTGGCAAGAGGGGATGAGGGCAGGGCCATTGGGAAATTGTAAGCCAAGCCGACGGATGTGGTTGCTGCTGTTGTTGTTGTTGTTATTTTCGTTGTGAAGTGAATAAAGCCTCTTAGCCGATGGCCCTTGAGTGTAAAGCCACGGCGTTAAGAGGCGGCAATTAATCAGCACTGAGATTGCCACAGCAGAAGATAAAGTTGCAGCTCAAAGACAGTTACACCGGCTGCCGACGAACCTGCTCTTATGCGTTATGGTCAAGAAGCAGGCAGACAGCAATAAAAAGAAAAACAAAATGTAAAAAGTCAAGCAGCAAAAGCTAAAGGCAACAACTTGAGGAACAAGTAGCGGAGTGACAACTTCTGAGCTGATTGATTACTTTGAGTGACAAGTTGGTAAGATAAGGAATGGGTTTATTGTGAATCAATTAACTTTGTTTTTATTTTATAATTTGCATGGCATTTTGATATTGTTTTTATTGCAGTCAGCTTCGGATAGTCTCTTCAAAGTATGTATATATATATATACTTGGTAAGCTTACAGCATAATGCTGATTAGATAGTTGCTTAAATGTTGAGTATTATGTACATATTAGGTCTGCATAGGATTGACTTACTTTCTTTCCGTTTTCCATGCACAATTGTGCAGCGATAATAGCACTATAGCATTTGTGCAATAAATGCACCCAACAGCCGATTGTCTCGCCTGCAAAAAAGTAGCAAAATTTCATAAATAAATAAAAAGCAGGTCGTGCCAAATGTGACCGAATAAGACACCCGCACACGTACACACAAACATAAACACAAGCACAACCGTAAGCACAATCACTCACACGCAAACAAGCAGAGAGAGACGATTTATTTCAATCAGGCTGGAAAATTGCGCATACGCCCCGTCAAACGGGCAACAACATCTGACAACTGAAATCATTATAGTACGGCAGCAAACTAGACGCTAAAGAATATATCGACATGCAGTTTGACAGTTTGACTATTTGACTTGAGCGAGCTCGAATACCGGCAGACACCAGCTACCAGTACGAGTAGTATCAGAAGGAGCTTGATATTTCTGCAGTTCCGTTCGACTGCCGTACAAAATGACGTTGCAAACGGGGCTGGCAAGCGAACAGTAAGAGCTGAGCCAGAGGGCAGGCACTAAATAAACTCGTACAAGATGAAAATCGCAAACATTCTGCCCCTTTTCCCTCGTTTGCCCTCAAACGGCAACCATAGCCGCTGGCAATGGGAAAACTTTTCCTCAATGTGTGAGCAAATAAAATATGTTTAGTGCACAGGCGCAAAACTGCAACTGCCAGCCGTGTTGACGTGTTGCATTGTCGTTTGTTTACACAGCCACACAACGACAAGAGCAGGCAGCAAACTTTTCGACATGCTCTAAAAGGGCTGCACTCGAATTTAAATGCTCGCCTTAAAGCAAGCATTTCAGTAAAACAAATGTCAGCTATAGCAGAAGTAATGCCAAGACATTAAGCCAAGCGAATCGTCTTCAGGCAAACTAAAAAACAAAGGGAATTGCTCAATAAACTAATCCACGTATTCTAGGCTTTATTATTCTATGACTGACTCATCAATCTACTTCATGGTGGCTTCATGCATACTGTGCATAATAAACACAAAAACAAAAGAAGAGAAAACCGACCGTTTCTTGCGACTCACGCGTTTCGAATAAAATGCTGCCAATAAAATGTCATAAAGCGGAAACGTGTGTGAGTACGTTTGTTAGCCACTGTGCGTGTGTGAGTGTGTGTGTGTGTGTGTGTGTGTGTGTGTGTGTGTGAGTGTGTGCTTGTTATTGTTTATAGTCGCTGCGATCACGTGCTACAAAGTTTGTCGGGCCGACAGGAGGCAATCCCTTCCAACGACTTCAACTGCACAAATGTCTAAGCAGAGTAAATAGAATCAGAGCAAAGCAACAGCATACGCCAATAAATGTGCAACTCATGGACTTACATGCATATGTATGTTCAAAACAGCAATAAAAATAGCAATGATTGCTGAAAGTGGAAAGGACCTTACTACAAAATAGCCCTGCATTGACTTATATGCATGAGAAGGACGTTTTTTTCTCCTTCTGCAGAGCATGTTTGTTATGAGTTTATTGGTGTACGGATAAGACAATAATTCAGTTTCGTAATTTTTCCTGCTTATTTTATGCCCGACTTTATTATTAAATCGTGTTCGACAAACTTTTTAACCAGGTGTTATACAACCGATTATGTTTACCTTGTTGGTATTTAGCTAACTTTTGTAAATTTGTTATCTGTAAATGCTTATGAAATATTTGCTTTTAGAACAATAGAGCATTGTGTATATGTGTATATGTTTAATTAAATGCTTCGAAAATGCTGCAAATTATTTCATTTATGCAACTCAAACAATTCTGTTGAGTTTATCTAATTGCATTAAAATAACTGCAAATATGAAAATTGATTGCATAACATTTAAATTATACCTTTTTTCCAAATGAATCACAATTAAAAGTAGCCCAACAATTTACAAAACTCGAGTGCCAGGCTGGCGGCTGGAATTGGCCAGAAAATGTGCAAAACGTCGCTGCCAAAAATAATTAAGCCACCACCGCGTACGCAAACAATGGCAATAGACAAACCGTCGGTTGGGGTTGAGTGTTGTGTAAATGCTGTAGGTGGACATTGCGTATACGGCGTGTATTGCGTCAGAAAATAAAGCAGCGCTTGCAAATTGCAATGTTAAGTGCGTCAACATGGGGCATGAACATTATCCGTCCGCCCCACCACCACCACCACCAGCACACCATACCATGTCCTGGCATAATGACGCCAGCAAATCGACGACAAATGTGCCGCCAGTTACACCACCCCCACATTCTCACCCCGGCGTGCGGACTGCAATAACAAATATTGGTCGCTGGCAAAGTGCTGGCGCATTTTCAATTGCGTGGCGATATGGGGTTTTTGTTGATATCTATCAGATACTTGCAGCAGTCCTTGTATTATTTGCCGTCGAGCTATTTGTCATGTGACTTTCGTGCTGTTTATTTTGCCAGTGAAATGCATTCCAAAGTGCTTCAGCATTACTTAACAATGTAATTGAAAATGATGTGTCTGCTCCAATCAAGCAGCATATGATCGATTAACTGCATTTTATATTCCATATATATGTGCTAGTAAGCCTTAATATTACTTAGCAGCTGCTGCACTTTACCTTACTCCTGTCCTTTGCTCAAGGCATTTGGCACTTAAATTTGGTGTCAATCAATTGGCGAAAGGATTGCCAGCAAACTCGTTAGGCTGCAAAATAATGGCCATGTGGTTGGCATCAGGCAAATCCAATGATTACAATCAACATGTCCATGGGCGAAATGCAATTGCTATTAATGCCAGAAGCCCCCCCAAATGCAACGGAGTCATCGTCCCAAATGGATGACACGGCATTCGATTTGTGCTTTGATTGACTAGCCAAATGCTAGCGATTTGATGTGTGTGTGTGTGTGTGCGTGTGTGTGCGTGCGGGTGTGCGTGTGGGTGTGGCAACAAAATGGCGGCTCTGACAAACACATGCCTCGGACCATAACGCAGCGAAATTAACAAAAGTCAACGCATAGTCAATTACTGGCAGGCGATGTTGTTGACCATGTCGAGGACATGGCGTCTCATCAGCCAAATGGCTGTCTGTGCCCGCGCGCTGGGCCTCCGTTGGTCAGCACACTTATCGTAAAGTACGTACCCACACACACACACACACACGCATACACACACATAGCTACGCACACACGCAGACTTGTGCAATCGTAACCAATTTGCGGCAGGATTTTCCGGCTGTCCTCGACGGAGTTCTGGCTCGTAGTTGCTGGCTTGCATGCTCAATGCTCATTGATCGCTGCACAAAAGTTTAGAAATAATTAGTAAACTTTTAATTGGAAACTAGTACGCAATGGCAAATCGATTGGTTTGCTGTTGCTGCTGCTGCTCTCCTAGTTTTCAGTCCCCCCTCCATTCCTCATCCCTCATCCCTCATCCATGCTTCAGTCTATTGAGTGCCCGTTCGGTTTTTGGTTTTTGCCGATGATTTTTCGAGTGCTTTTTACTTCGATTGCATTTTCGGTATTCTTTTGACGTTGTTTTCTTGTTGTTCCTCAAGTTGTTTATTTTTTGTGTTTTTGTTGCTCCTGCTGTTGTTGTTATTTTGCTGTTGCTGTTTGTGTTTGTGTGTGCGTGTGCAAGTTTATTTCGTTGCAATTTTATTCCCATGAAATTTGTGGCTCCGCACAAATTTTCAAGTCTTTGTGGCTTACAAGGATTTCCTAACGAAATATGGACTGCATGCTGGTGGGTTCGCAGTTGCTACAAAACTTTATGGGCCATACTTTTAAGAGGGATTGGCCCCGAAATGGCGGATATGGGCGCGGGAGCGTCCTCGAACGCCTGCACTACTAAATTAGCTGCAAAAATAGCAATAGCTGTACGACACTGTGCGTATACGTAATTTCACTGAAAGCCAGCAATGGTTTATTTTGTTTTCCCCTTTATGTTTGGCATGCATGGCAATGTGGGTCAGTGTACGGCTATAAATGGTTTTGGTCAAAAATTAATGCCAGAGTCTAGTTTTATGGTCGAAAATAAATTGGGGAATATTTCTAGCTATTGGGCAACTTTGGCTATTTTATTTCGTTCAAAGTTCCAGTCTGAATAAATCATTAATTACGTAAGCTATATGAATGGAAAATTTTAAAATATCTAACATATAGAACGAAACTGCAGTTTAATTTCCACAATTTCATTTGCGGAAGTCACTTCCTTGGCACAGTTTCTTCTTCGTGGCAACAAATTTGATTATTATCCATTAAATTTAGTAGCGCACGGCAAATGGAAATTTGTGCAGTGCACTTTAAATCTTAAACGTAATTTAATTTCCAATGCAAAGCAACATCCGGGCGGGATAAAAAATATGAAACGCACCTGTGCAGTCGCCTCAGTGGACGAGCCAAGTGGGGGACACAAGTCTCACTGGACTGGCGACAGGAAAGAGGAATAGGGTAAGGGTAAGAGCAGAGAAGGCAGACGCAGACACAGGGGTGCATATTAGCAGCAGGGACAGCTCCTTTCTATCCATTGCGATGCGCAACACTTGCTTACAGTTATTTATATGTATGCGTATGTACAAAACAAGCAGGACTGCTCTCAAAAAGCGCTGATAGACCACAAAATACTATGAAAAAATTTAATATATTAATTTTAAAAAATTAAATAAATTGTAAAATATTATTTATTTTTATTATTTTAAAAATATAATAACAATACATGTGTATGTTCCTAATACTCATAAATAATTTAGCATACTTTGCCATAGTAAATACTTAAATACTGCAATTTCAACAACTATGAAAACTGTGGAAAGCGAGCTAAGTATACCCATTTGCATTAAGCAGGTTTAGGGTATATGAAATGCTCGAGCATTCAGAACGCATTAGCGTGAATGTTCATAACTGTCGTTCTTTGCAAGAATGTTTGCGTGTGTGTGTGTGTGTGTGTGTGTGTGTGCTCGGTTGTGTGTAGGTGAGTTCAGCTGGCAGCCACAACGATAGCAACGGCGACTGCGGCTCCGACTCCGACTCTGACTCCGGTTTTGACTCCGGCTCTAACTGTGCCTGAGTCTAATGCGTGCCTCAAGGCTTCTTTTCCAGCGCTCGCTAACGGTAACGGCCGCCATTTTAAACTCGTTTCGCATGCAGCAGTTTTTGCATTCTTATTTCATGCCCAACGTGAAAATGCCGCATACTATAATGAAATGAAATGTAATTTGCATTTAAACACACACCCGCACACACACACACATAGTACAAAAGGCAGGCAGCAAAAAAATGAAAAAGAAACCCCTTAAAGGCATGCAGGACTGCTCGGGTTGCGGGGGGGACTTGGGACTTGGGACTGCTGGACGTGCGTGTCTGGCGGCGCATTTACATTTACACCACTGGGCCTGAGCCCACATGCATTTCATTTCATTAAAATTGCAAAAATACATTTAAAGTGAAGCTTGTTACATTATTGTTGCTTTCCTTATACTCTGCAACCATTTCATATGGGTGAAAAGGGTATATTCAAGTTGCTTAAGTGTATGTAGCTAGCAGAATTGGCTTTAAATGCAACAACACATATATACCTTATCAGTATCAATTGGTTCCATCTAGCAATTTACAAATAATGCCTTGATTTGTGTTTTTTTCATAACTTTAAAAAATCAATAACGGATACAGGGTATAAGCTAGTCGAAGCTTCTTCGACAGATCATATTAGTTCTGTTTTATTTGTTTGGCAGTTGGTGCAATGATTTTTGCGCTTTTCCATATTGGCAGTAACGACCTTTTCTTTTTAAATAACAAATTATTTTTCGTTTAATTAATTTTTTTCCGCAGAGTAATATTTGTGTGGACATTTGGTTATGCGCTAAATAAAAAGACATATATGTACACATGTACGTATGTTGATAAAATATGGAAATATGCAGCTAAGAAATTTATCCTTATTTCATGCCATGCGTAATTATATTTAAAAGCTGTTATAAGCATTTTGACGAATTTATTTTAATAGCTGGTTTTCTTTCGTTTATTTAAATAAACATATGTACAATAAATAATTGTTTGTTTTTGCAATAGCGTAGCTCTATCATTGGAGCTTGTGCAGATGCTGAAATTACTTCCAATAAACTTGTTATATTCTGTGCCTAAGCTTCTATTGGATTGCTCAACACAATTGGCAAATGAGTTTATCATTAATTACTGCCAACTCTTGTGAAGAGTATTTCAACATTTTGTTTAGAGCAAAGTCTCGAAATATACGGAAATGTAAGTTTCATATTTGGACAAACTTTTAGATGAGTAGCTGCTGGTCGAGCACTTTCTAACACTTGCTTTTATTTGCATATCATATGTAGCAGCTATCAAAAGCTATTTTTAGCGTACGTTTTATTATTGCAAAATTGTTTTTTTGTTTCTTTTTGAAGTATAGTTGTTAGCTATTGGAATATGTATTGATTTGCACAATATAGCTATATTTATTTTACAGAAGACCTATTACATATTCTATAGTTTTAAATTTGTCAAATTGGGCACAACGCAGGTGTTCTTGTCACTTTTCCGATGGTCCATATTTATTTGTGACAGTTATTTATAAAGGTTTGCAAATGTGTTAGTCCTTGTGATTTTTGTTTTGGTTGTGGATAAAATATTACTTATCCTATTCAGCTTATGATACTTTTCAATTGAGTTAAAGTATATGCAAATCATGTTGATGGTCTGTGGTACAGGTGCTGTTTAGTCAAGCATTTGAATGCAACATTTTGACTTGTTTTCGTATGCTATTGAACTGAAAACTATTATTTTTTAACGAACTAACCAATTTGGTTGATTGAACACCAGCAGAGCGTGAAACTGGCCAGTGACAAACGCAACAAGTAAACAAGTGGGGAAGGATTATCTTCGGCGTGCCGAAGATTTTATACTCTTTTCGAACCAATAGGCAATTTTCACTCTGCCAACTGCACCACGGAAATTTCATAAGCTGTACAAAATCGTTTTGTCGCGTAACATTTATTTTTTTGTTCTAAGAATATTTAATTCATTGCCAGTTGTATAGCAGCTATAAGATATAGTGATCCGATCCGGCCGGCTCCAACTAATGTGATGTCTCTTTGAATAAGAAGAATCTGTGCAAAGTTTCATCGCGATAGATTAAAAGACATGGGATATATGGCCAAAACCGACTTCGAGTTGTATGGCAGCTATAAGATATAGTGGTCCGATCCGGCCGGCTCCGACCAATGTGCTGTCCCCTGGAATAATAAGTGTCTGTGCAAAGTTTTATTGCGATAGCTCAAAAACTGAGGGACTAGTTTGCATACATACAGACAGACAGACAGACAGACAGACAGACAGACAGACGGACATGGCTAGATCAATTTGTATTGTCATTCTAAGCATACTGGCAGTAACTTTTGGGGGTCTCCGACGCTTCCTTCTATGCGTTACAAACTTCAGGACAAACTTAATATACTATTTTCTTCGAAAAGAGTATAAAAATATTTTTATTTGCTACATAAATGGATTACAAGACCATCAAAACGGTACTACGTGGATATTGCGGATGACTCCAAATATTTGGTTTTCATCTAAAAAAACAGACAATAATTTGATTTTGTGCATAACAGAAAAACATATACATAGTTCGCTCCGAACTGCACAAAGTTTTGTTAGCGCCATGATGGTTCATAAATTGGTCAGTGTAAATAGTTGATAAGTTTAAATATTGGCGTTCGACTGATTGAGTTTATCTAGCAGGTATATTCAAAAATTAAAAAATTAAACGTAGTATTTGTTGCAGTATGCAAAGCATATGTACAATTAAATTTCATGCTATAATTTGCAATTTGTATGTATTTCTGTACATACAGTAATTTAATCATTTCGGTCGAATTTTCATTTGCACAAAATCGTAGGTGTTGTCATAGTCACTCCAGGTATGCCAGAAGATGCCTTTCTTACACCGCATATTGTATTTGCCATTAAGATTGCTGAAAAAGTTGATATTTACATTATATATATACGCAAATATTAAGTATACGAGCATCTTAAGAAGAAAACATGTGGGGAAGAATTATAGACTCTTTTCATGTCTGTGGTTAGACTTCACTAGCTTCAATCTTATGTATATGCTATATAATAGTTTGCGACTAATTTGCAGATCTCCCTCTGACAATGCTTCGTTCAAAATAGAATATAAACAATTCAAAAAAATTGAAAATAAAGTTGTTGAAGACGTTAGCTTTGAAAACATGGAAAACATATGGCCAAAAATGACTTCCACTTGTATGGCAGCTTAAGATATAGTGGTCCGATCCGGCCAGCTTTGACCAATGTGCTGAATAATAAGTACCTGTGCAATTTTTCATCACGATAGCTCAAAAACTGAGGGACATACAGACAGACAGACAAATCAATTTGTTTTGTCATCTTAAACATACTGAAGGTAACTTTTGGTTTATAGAAAACTATAAATTATTTCTCACCTGTATCCACAATGGGTGCTATACCACCAGCCACCAGCACGGCGATGGGCACAATTATGCCAATCGTTATCGTAAGTAGAAAATGAATGACCTTCATTTCTGCGCATTGAATCTCCAGCATTACCGGTGTATGTACCCAAAGACAACAAGCTGTAGTCTTCACTGTCTCCTTCGATTTCGAAATTGTCATATTGAGCATACCGAATGTTTTCGTCTAAATCTTTTAGGGTTATATAGAGCACATGCGGTCGTTCTTTTGTTAGCATGTGCAGGTTTTCTAGCCCTATGAAAAACTCCCCTTTTAAGTCGCCAAAGCCGCGCTTGTAGGTTCTACGACTACGATAGAAATCCTCGCTGCCATCAAAGCGTTGTTGTATTACTATCCATTCTTTGCTACATAGCACTTGGATTCGATTTGAGTGTACTTGAATTGTTTTTACATCAGAATCTGTCGATTCACATGAGTTGGACAGTCTTTTTGCCATTGCAATGTGTTCTATTAATTGAAATCAGATAGAAGGTATATTAAAGTGTAAAATATAGGCTAATTACCCTTTTTGACTTTGTCAAATTCAACTTGTAATATCTGCAGTTCAATATTTTTGTCTCCGAAGCCTTTCTCCAAATGAAAATTTTTATCTTCTAGAAGTTTTCCTTTGGATTCTGCACTCAAAAGCTGCGTTTCCTTGTTTTTTATGATGATCTATTCGGAATTCAATTCAGTTTATTGTAGCTTCAAAATTTCAAATTCGGATTACTTACTTCTTTTGATGCAATTTCAGATTTTAAAGCTGATATTTGTTGTCCGTTATTACTGATTGTTACCTCAAGCTCTCGAATATTATTTCTCAACATATTCACCAGGTTATCCTTCTCTTTAATAGATTGATCTTTGCTTCTTACTGCGACTTCATGAGCTCCAATTGTCACCATTAAGGCCTCCAATTTTGACAGAATCAATTTAATTTGTGTATCCTTCTCTTTAATAGATTGCTCTTTGTTGCCAATTACGACTTCTTGGGCTCCAATTGTCGCCTTTAGTGCCTCCAATTTTAACAGAATCGATTTCATTTTAATAAACGTATATGCACCACATTTGTCATGCATTTCCAGTGTCGTGCACTGTAAACCAAATGTGATTTTAGTATAATATTAAAGTAGTCGAGTAATAATCACTCTTACCGATTGACTGGTAGTTGTAGCAACGGCTCGTCGAAAGCCTATTGCAAATAAGAGGAATGCAAACCAAATTCGATAAACAATCATCTTCTTTAATTTGCTCGCTCACAAGAGATGTTTTGCAGTGAGCAGCTAAACAAACACTGAATAAAACAATATATACTATATTATTATTCTTATAAGATCTGAGCTTTCCAAATATGCTTGTAGACAGCTGTTCTTATCTGCGCTTAAGAGAAGGTATTTCTATGAGAGAAACGTTTGAGTCAAATTGACCTGTTAACGCAGTACATACATATGTATGCGTTATTTACTTATACAGTGTAATCTTCAATAACTTATCGGATGGGTTCGCTAATCTCAATTGTGCTTGATGTGAACTTTTAGTCAAACTTTTCAATGGCTTTGTTCAAGTCTTGAGTGACAGCTATCAACATTTTAAATGCCGCACGGAAGTAAAATTTTATTCTTATTCAAGTTCGCTCAACCTGTGAAACCTTAAAAAGAACTTTGACTGATCACAAGTTAATAGTAGAAAGAACTTTATAAAAAATATTTTGGATATGTGAATTATGCAAATTGAGATAACTTTAAAAGATAATTAAAGTTTTTTCTTAAGAAAAAATTTAGATCTTATGAGTTAACCTTAACAGCTGTTGCTTGCTATTTTCTTTTCTTACTGGTTTTCCATTCGTGCAATTTAGCTTTTAGCCCGACCAGAAGCAGTTGGCAGTGTGTTCTGCATAGTTTACCTTTAGGAGATCTGCCCAAGCAGTTGGGCACGCCCACATCGGATGCCTGTAGCTTTTTATTTGCACATTTTCAAGCGCCTCGTTTCTGGGGTTATTTATGCAGCAACCCTTCGGCCAGGCCCCGACCACACTTTTAATGCTATTTGCTTGCCATTTGGGCCAATAAATCATTTTGGGCGCAGATAAGTAATTTTTTACAGCGTAACGTCTACTTTTTCTTACCGGCGCTGCTTGTGCACTCTGCTTTCCATCCTCTTTCCCGTCCGCCCCTGCCATTCAGTGCCTTTCCGTTGCCTTTTGCTTTCAACTCTCACAATGTTTTTCTTAGCAGCAATGTGATTTCGGGTCTGTTGTGCCTTTCGTCTTCAAATGCCCCTCGCCGCCGCTGCGGGAAGCAAGGCTCTTGATTCATGACGTTGCTGTTTGGCCCAAAACATTGCTGGAAATCTGAATGGCATACCAAAGGCAAGGCTGGTGGTGCTGGTGCTGGTGGAGTAGACTGAGTGGTGCGCTCTTGTGCGTAAAATTATTTTAACTGGCAACGAGTGCATACCGAGATGGTTGGTTGCTAGCGCCAGCACATTTTGCTTTTAAATGACCTTTATCGAAACCTTGCAGTTATTTCTAATTTATCATAAAATTGCAATAAGTTCTCTGTTTGCTCGGTTTTCTATTCATAAATTGTTTTGGTCAGCAAGAAAAGGGAAGCTGCAACCAAGGACCCACATTTTGGTATAGCTCTGTTTAAAATTACTTTTAAAGGGGGCACATTTTTTGGTTATAAGTTCTAGTTACTTTTGTATTGGACGCAATTTGTATTAACTATGTAAAAGCATTATGTATTTGTACTTCAAATGATTAATTCTACAAGTTGGCAGGCAATTTAGCTATCTATTCATAGTAAGTTATCCCTGGCACCTGGAAACATGAAACTTCTTGCGCCTGCACTCGTTTTTCACCCCTAAACTGTCTATTTAGTTATCTCCTTAAAATTAAACGAAAGGTGGTTAACCACTTTACAAACTTCTCCGTCTAGTTGAGTAATATTTGATTAGCTCTGGGAACTAGTTTATTGATGTCACTTTGCTGCCGCTGGCAAGATATTAATATTTATGTAATTTTAGCATCTGCGCTTAGGAACGCCTAAATATGCCCAATCAAGCATCGTGTAGTTGCCAACACCTGCGGATATATACACAGTCGCAGTTTGGGTGGCTTGAGTGTTTTTTATTGTGTGTGTGTGTGTGTGTGTGTGTGTGTGGGTGTATCTCAAGGCATTTCACAGGCAATTTGTTTGTGGGCGTTGTACCGGTAAAGTGGCACGCATTAAGCGGTCTGATTGAAATTTACGCCTGTAAGTTTTTGGGATTCTGTGGTCGTGTCTTTCAAAAGGGGTGAGTCGATGACGGCCAAAGATTGCGTGTGTGCACATTAAAGCATCTTATAAATAACTTTGAACCGTTGAAACCTTAGACAAAAGTTAGTTTACCCAAATGAGGATTATTAAAGGCTTTATTTAAGCTCGTTACGAAATTGATCCATAGATTTCATAAATTGTTCGACACAAACGAGGCAAACTTATATTATGAATCAGATCTAAGATCTTCAGAGCTATGCAATATGCAAAGCGTTAGAAATGTTGCGTTGCTTTTCAGTTGCATCGTATTAGAATTTCTAACTCGTTTGGCACTTAATCAAAGTGAATGTACTAATTTTTGGGAAATAGTGCAGTATGTGAAAACTTGTCTAGAACTTTTCCAATTTCATATATTTCTCATATCAAGTTTGTCTTTTGTCTCAGCATGGCTGCAAATATTCGCTTGTTATTCTCACCTGTCAGAAACGTTCTGTGTTCACTTTGCGACAAACCACATCTTCTGCTTTGACTTTAAAAAGAACTTAACGTCAACTTGACATCAACCCCAACTATTTGGTGACAGCAGCAGCTGCTGGAACAGCCAACCAAAGAAAATACAAAAACTTTTATATATGAATACAAAAAAGCTTATTGGGTGTTGGGCTTGCACAAAACAAAAATTTATTTGCTGAATGCAAACATTTTTTCTGAACTCTCGTTTACGCACCCTTTTTGTTTGTTTGTTTCTTTAATGTGTGACTAGGCTCAGCAAATTCGTATGCTTAGCATGGAAATATATAATATTTTTAAACGATTAAAAGTGCATATTAAACTGATGTTCAACACAAAAGCATTTGTCAAAGAAGGCATCACAGTAATTTTAAATAACTTTAAAGCTATTTTGGAATTGTTTAGCAGAGCTGAAACATGACCCAAGTCAGATATATTGCATTTATTACATGCTGTTTACCTTTACTCTTGTAACATTTATTTGCATATTTCCAAAAAAGTTGTTCGTACAACTTTGGCTCAAAAATTTGATATGTAATGTAAGTCATTTGCTTTGTGAATTTATTTAACGCTTAATTGTTGGTCATTTATTATGTGGCTTCCAGCTAAAAGTTGTGCCTTATTGCTGAGGCCTATTATATTGCATTGCATCTGTATTGTTGTACATATTAAAGCTCTGATATGGTGCTTGTCGAAATGCCTTACATAAGATTTCATAATAATTAGCAAATTGGAGCGAAACTGACCGCAACTCGTAAGTATGACCCACAAAGATGTTGCTAATTTCTACAACATATTAAACGTGATTAATATTTTCTTGGCTGCCTCATCGTTTCGGTTTTTTTTTTCACTCTTGCTCCAGTTGTGGTTGTTGTGGTTGTGGTACTCGTATCCTGCTGTGCCACAATTTTCGTTAGGGCTCTTTATTAATGAGTGCCGTTGTGTCTGGACGGGACTTGGCGATTTGTTGTTGTTATTTATTATACGAGCATTTGCCGCTTTGCCATGTTGATTGCGTTGAGGTTAAATGCGTTTACTTTTTGTTTCACCCCCTCTCTCAACTGACTTGCTCTTAGTCTAGTCGAGCCTTCCCAATTGCGGCCCCATAAAGGCCGACAGCCCCAAGCGTTAAGTGTGGTCTCATTTGCTTCGGGTGGAGCAGGGGCCTTAATTAATATGAATTAATTTTAGTGTTAATTGCAAGTGGATGGGGCTTCCATACGCTAGTACACTACAAATGAAAGTGCTTACACTGTACGAAAAAATTGCAATATGAGATTCCATTTTATTATTCACTCTGTTAGTTTTTACATTACATAATTTATAAAGTAGCAACACAATAATATAATATAATATAATATATTATTAAAGAGTTCTCTATAATATTCAAAAAAATTATTAGTGTAGTAAAAGTATTATAAGAAAAAGCTTGTGTAGCTTTAAGAGTTCCCTTTCATGTGTAGCCAAGACGTTAACCATCAATCACCAAAACTTCACCTCGTTTCCTCATATTGTTGTATATGGTATGTATGCAAAAGGCGATTAGAACATTACTCAAGCGAGTCCGCTTAAAGTAATTTAGCTAATGACTTAATAATATAATTAAGTCGACCAATTACAGTTAGCCAATTGGCATCAGTACAGAAAATGTTTTCAGTGCAACAGGGCAACTCTGAAGATGCTTATCACTTATGAATAGAAGCCAGACCCTTCAGACACTTTGTTCTCGAAAGTTTGGCTGGATTTTGTGTGATGTTACGGGTGACAGAAAAAGATTAGTAACTGAAATTACGGGCTGCGTTTGCATTGCTCTGCTTTCGTGTTGTCTATGTAATTAATATTAAGTATACGCCGTGTTTGACAGCTTTGCGTTGTGTACCTAGAAAAACCAGCACGTAGCATAAGTGAGCCCGTAAGATCCGCTCCTGCTGCCGGCAATGTCAAGTCAATTTTTTCTATGTTTTTTTTGGACAACAAGGTGAGCAATAGGTCGACCAGTAGAAGTAAATAATAAATAAATATTTACGGAAACGTTTCGGTAGCAAGGACACGTACTGGGGATTAGCCAGAGCAACAGCAGCACCCAAAACACAGTTGGCAAGACGTGCGGGCTGGAACTGGACGAAATCTCTGACCAAAACTCAGCACCAAAAACTTGGCCAGCTATTAAAGTTTAAAGATGAAAGTGACAGCTGCTGCCGCTAGCTGCTGGTTGCTGTCTGCTAAACCGCAAGCGCTGACCCCCAGCGGCAATAACCGCTGGCAGAGAAAGAAAGAAAGTGTAGGGATGGGGCTACCCGCATAGATTTACAATCAGCTGCTGCTTGGCTGGCTGGCATTATGCCACAAATCATAAAAACGCATCTAGTATAAACGCCAGTTACGTGTGTTCTTCTGTCTGTGTGTGTGTGTTGTGCGTTGCCTTCTGTGCTGCGTATACGTGATATTTTATGGGTCACTCGTTTCGCAAACGTCTCATAATTTTTCGACCACGCCCCAAGCGTCCACATTTCGATTCTCCAGGCAACCATGGAGGCCGTAAAACTCTGCTTGTAACTGTTACTGTATCTCATTACATTTGATTTACAGATAAGCAAAGCGTAAATCTAGCGAAATATGATAAACACCTTCTTCAACGCATTTTACATTCAGCGTTACTTAATGGCACTTAAGCGACGGAGATGGTAGCCTTTTATGGGCTTTTCACAGCGGACTCCTGAGATTTGCGAGTGCTAAGTCAGAAATTAATTATGACAAGTTAGCTAGATAAGCTGGACAAATTTTACATTCCTCAAAACGTTTTTACATGGCAAATGTCTATCAAATGGTATGTTTAATTTTTATGCTCAATTAATATTTCATTGTTCTTTTATTGACTTAGAAACTTGCATATATTTTATTTATTTTGTAAATACTTTATTGTAACCAATAAACCATAAGAAACAAAGATACACGTACTAGTTTTGAAAAATAATAATAAAACAATTGTACACACATTCCAAATGAAATTGTAAACTGCAGCATTTCAATTAGTAAAATGAATTCATTTTCACAGATTGTTAAATGCCCAAAAGCACAAGACTGCTCCACTTTGTCCCAACATATTGAAGCAATCGATTTTTACAGAATGCAATCAAAATATGTTTCTGGCTCGACTTTAATATACCCAGCAAAAGTTTTTTGAAATATTTGGGAATACGAAAAAAGTTTGCAGCATGCGTTACCAGAATTTTTAATGAACTGTTTGCACTGCTCAAATCTCATTTTTCGTTTCAATCAAATTTTGTTTCTCTTGCATGTTAACCTTTCTGCTCATCTATGGAAACATGATTTAACAAATATGTTAAGCTCATTCCCAGCCGGTGCAATTTGGACTATTTTGCACATGATGCACAAAAACTTGCATATGAACAGTAAATACCTAAAAAATATTTCACGAAAAATTCATGCGAGCCGAAAAACGTACAAATAAAGGGCACTAGCAATATAAATAAAATAAACCAATGCGAATTCCGCGAAAATATGAAATATCAGGTATTTTTCATTGTGAAATATGTACATGTGCATTTTTTCCCAAAAAAAAGAGTTATTATATGTGTATCCATACTTTTACATCTTTGCGAGACAGGAATTTTATTAATTGATCACATTTTGAGAGCTAGATTGCTGAATGTATGGGTTGTAGAATAATAATGCAACAATAATCTAAAAATGTGTAGTAGGTGGACTCTTGTTAAAAATTAGATTAAATAGTAGAATACATATAAATATCTATATTAAATTGAAGGCGAGTACACAGAGAAAATCATTTCGTTGCTCGGTAAATATTTTTGCTGTTCGAAAGGGCTTTATTTGAGAAGTAAAATTGAAAAGACGACCACATCAAGCACACATTCCAAAATATTGCACAGAAATTGTGTGCGAAATTAAAAAGAGCGTGATGTTGAAATAAATTGAGCAAAATAGTGGCAGCTACTTAAGTGAAAATATTTTTTGGCGCTTGTAATAACTTGACTGGTGGTGCTGCTGCTGCTACTGCTGCTCCTTCTTTATGTCCGCCCCCAGTAGACGAACAAGAAAAGAGCAAGAGCAATATGAAAAGGGCTTAAGTGCAGTGAGTGTTGCGGCTTTGGCTGCAGCTGCCTGCCTGCCTGCCTGCCTGCTTGCCTGCCTGCCTTCCTGCGAAAAGTCTGCTGGTTTGGGTAAGGTCCTCGTCCTGTGCTACATTCATACGTTTTCGATTAAGCGGCTGCAGCGGCCTTAGCACGGACTCGTTCGACTCTGGCAGCCGGCAAACACTTTCCAAAGGAAGCGGAAATTTACACAAAGACAGGATGTAGCAGAGAGAACTTGCAGTTGTAAGTGGCCAAGCTGTGCAGCCGAAATGAGGCGAAATTGCAGCAGGCCAACACTGGCGCCGAAAGGCCAAACACGTGGCTGTTGGCTGTTTGCTGCGCCGTGGTTGCTATGACTGACAGGCCATTAATTTTGGATTACCCCAAGCACTACAAGCACTACCAGATCCACCACCGACTCTGGAGGCCGCCGAAAAATTCACAAGCTTGCTGGCTTGCCACTTAGCCAGGCTGTTAAGCATTTCATAATGCCTTCAACATAGCCAGTTCTGCGCTCTTGCTTTTTTCGGCCAGGTCGTTAACGTTAATGACAACTTAAGTGGTCATATATAATTTCTGCAAATTATTCCTACCTGTGCAACAAAGTGGCACAATGCAGCAAAAGTGCCTTATTATTATATGGATAATAGGCTACGACCTGCAGTTGCCTGGATATGCCTTATCAAAATGAACACATTGTGCAGCATTAGCTTTGGACACGATAAATAAGTGACATGGAAATGGAATTCAAGTAACTTTATTCCAATTGTTCGGGAATCCTTTGCAATTCAAATGATGCTAAAGAATGAATTCAATAAATAAATTATTTGACTATAGCATAATACTACTCAAATGCAAGAAAACCTTTTGGACACATCCACAAAAGTCAACAAGAAACTCGAGTCAAGGTGGAATGAATCACTTCAAATAAAATTAAATTGCACCGGAAGCCGTTTTCAATGCGTAAGCAAACACTCGGACAGAGTCAAAAAGTTATGGTCAGAATAGTTGGCAAAAAGCATTTTGGCAGCATTTACTTATAAATATGAAACTTTGACTATGTACATAGTTAAAAGTCAAATATGAATTGAAGCTCATCAAATATTGATCTTAAAAACCAATTTTGCTAAATATTTTCCATTATAAATAGTTAGTTTAGATATAATAGGATAAAATTTGTATGGGTTGGACATTTACTCTATGTTTATCGATAGAGAAATGTTCAACTCAATAAATCTTTTGAATTAACCATGTAACATTTAAACAAAATGATAACATGACGAAAAATATATGACAGCCAAACTTACAACTAGGCTAAGCCAAACTCTTGTATTCTGACACTGTTATATTGTCGTCTCAGAGAGATTGCCACGTAACGCATCCGCCCAGTTGTCCAACCTGCTTTTGCCTAATTTATCTTGTTGTCAGCCTGCCTGGCAGCAACAAATGCAGCCGTAATAGTTGAATTACTTCACATACACGGAGACACCCGTAGCCGCACCCACACCCGCACCCACTCACACATAGACACACTCATGGCCAGGTGGCGTAAAGTGCTAGAAAGTGTAACTGGGTCGTTGGTAAGTGACTAAGTAGGCGAACTAAAAGCAAAAGCAAAAGCAGCTGAGAAAAGTTTTTCACTCGATGTTACAGTTTTTGGGGGCAACAAGATAAAATGGACACACCTTATGTGTTTTCCGTTTGGGGCCAAGTGTGAAATAAACTGAAGAAAATTGCAGCCAGCTAGGTGCCTACCGCCGACTGCCTACCGCCGGCTGCCTACTTTTAGGCAACCAGCTCAGATACTCGGCCAACACAGCAAAATGCCATAGCAATTTGTTAGCGGGTCGGAAGAGCGTCGTGCAAATGTAATTTACTGGTTGCTCTTGCCTCACGCCGCCAAAGAATGTAGCCGGAATTTATTTGCGGCTATTTGGTAAAGTGAAAGCAAATTAAAGTCGCCACATACCAAGCGAATGCCTTGCTATACTTTAAGATGTCTTGCCAAAAAAGACTTTAGTGACGCGCAAAGTAGCCAATTCGGCATTTGATTTAAAACATTTGCCACACACTACAAACTAACTGCGATTCCGATTGTTACATATGTACTACTTATTCATATAACCAAGCACATATGAATATATATGTATATATGTATGTAAGAGCCGGGCTCGGCGCATTATTAAACTCCTCAGCTGCGGTCGCCTATACAAATGTATCTTATGTCGCGAGTGCCAAAAATTGTTGTTGGCTTCTTCAAAATGTCATGACGGCTCTTGTCCTGTTAGCAACAAGCAAGAAATTGTTGAGCCATGACTTAGAGCTTTACACTGTACGAAATTTGTTGCGCCACTAAGTAAGGCAAGTCTAACTGATTTCAATTCATAATCAGCTCTAATTTAAATTAGCTTGATAGTTTGTCATCACTTTAAGTAATGCTCATAAGTTCACCAGTTATCACTGTCTTTATAAGCATGGTATTATCGTCGTGTATAATATATATTAGTAAAGTTACTAACGTTCTTAAAAATGTATATAAATTATGTTGCATAATAATTTGCATTATAGAAAGTTTATTATATTGTTAACCATTAATAAAGTTTTGGGTGAAATTTTGAGTTTGTGGCAGTGTTTGAGGCTTTACATTATTTGGCCTCGTTGCCACACTCGTATTCGTGCCCCGGCCCATTGGAATCCAAGGTCCCTGGTGGTTAGGGACTAAAAGCTCCGGCGCTTTCGCTTCATCATCAACTTTAGAAGTGCCGCAAATCTTTGCGGTTTCGTCTTAATGGCTAAGAAATTGTGATTTATGCCTCAACTCGTGTATATACATTTTCCGTGCAGTGACGTGTGTGTATCTGTGTGTGTATGTGTATTTGCCAGTGTGCTGGTGCGTGATTTACATGCTCGTTAGATTTGAGCAAAAGGGTATATATGTATATACATATATAGGCTACGCGTTGAACATTCCTTTTGATCTGCATTAAAATGTATTTGCGATGACGAGCAAATTTTGAGCACAGGCAGCTTGAAGGCGTTGGAGGTGCCATCAGTTGCGTACTTTCATTACCTAATTAGCCTCAAATACATTACCATCCAAAGGTGCGCAAATTAGTTTAGTCAACCCTTATTCCCCTTACCAAGACTACAATTTTGGCTTTGGCTTTGGCTTTTGCTTTTGCCAGCGCCAATTGTTTTTTTTTGGCTGTTTTTATCCGTTGAATTAGTTTAATTGAATTCATTTCACAGCAATCTGCGGGAGTCTGGGGGCTCCTTTGAGTTGAAAAAGAGATCCTTTGTGTGAAGAGATAAAGTGTTGTTGGCGACAGTTCCATTGTTGCACAAAGAAACTTTACGAATGTTAAAAGGCTTATTATGTAATTACATTCTGTTAAGCTTTTATATCTCTGTCAGCATATCTCTCACTTAGCCCTCTTCCAAATACTAAACGTATAGCAATCAAAAGAAGATTTAATAAAATATAATGTTAAATCAATGAAAATATAAACATATATAATAAACAACTTAAAAGTACAAATATAACATTTAAATATATTTTCCATATATAAAGTAATATTACTATGAATCTTTCTTGAATCTGGATATAGTCAAATACTTTTCATCAGCAATATCGATTCAAAGTATAATAGAAACAGTAGAATTATATATAGGTATAATATTTTATTTCTTTTAGTAAAGCCGCTGCCACTCGAGCATAACCTTGCGGATTTCTCAATGTGCTGACGTTTAAGGATTGCGAAGACGAACGTTATTGAATGGCATTCAAGGATTATGGAGCCATCTCGAAATCATTGACTTGGAAAGTTTTCGCCGGAATGAAAAACGCATCCACCGCTGTAACTTGGAAAAATTGCCGTCTATCACGTTTGCTTGAACGATTTTTGTTCTGCGTACTTCAATTCGCGAGCAACAGAAGCATTTGTTGGAAAATTAGGGTAGTCTTTAGCATGATCGAGTGACAGGTAATTTATTAATATGCTTTATACTTTATATTGTAAACCTATAAAACAGTAATTCCGTATTGCAAAATGGCAGATCAAAACATTATGACTTATGGCATGTTAAGAGCAGCTGACCAAACAGTTGCCCTAATGCAAATCACTCCTATCAAAACAAATAAATTCTGCTGCATAATGGGTGAATTAATCTTAATAACACATTTTTTTTCAAGAGTCAGCAAGAACTATTTTTCACACTCCCTTCGAAGATGCAGTTCGTAATAGTGCCCAAGTTGGATGTAAAAGCAGCTGTGCTACTCGAAAACTGTTAAAACGTTTAATTTTCATTGGCGATGCACATAAATTTCCCAGCCGACTACTTTCATTGGCGAGTGGGAGAAGCAGTGAAAATATATATTGTGGCAAGAGGATGAGGGACGAAAGGGACTGGTCGATGGAGCAATCTTGTAAACAACGCGAACAAAAGTTGCCGCTGGAAATTTAGTTTGGATTGAATTTATAGCTGCTGACCAAGGTCTGGGACGGTTCATACGTTTACGGGCAGGGCAGGGCAAGTCCGGCCCGACCTAACCCAATCCTAAGTATTTTTTTTTGGCAATTTATTTATGCTGCGGCCAAAAACAAGCACGTTAATTCTGGAAATTTTCTGTAAATTAGCAGCATGTGTTGGCCATGGGTGTGCTTGAGTGTTGAGCCAAGCCTAATTAGTTTAAAAGGGCCGGATCGATAAATCCAACAGTCGGACGCACTTCTTTACAGTTGTCAGTGGCCCCAAGATGGATGCCAGTGCCTCTTGGCTACCAGCTACCAGCTGCCAAGTATTCAAAGTGAATACGAGCGTAGTGCCACTTGGCCGAACGGCGTCCATAAATTTCAGGCGGACGCCTTCTAGCGCTGCCAGCCAAAACTATTACTCACACTCCCGCTGCCTTCAATCGCCATTATGCCGACTGCTCCTTTACTTGGTTATAATTTAGATTGTCTATTTCGCGCAGCTGCCGCTCGATTTGAGTTGGAGTTGAGTCCTGGCAATTGGCCTCCGTGTACGTGCCGCATTCAACATCTATCTATGGGGCAGGGCAAGTCTATTTGGCCAGGACAACATTGTTGCCGTTGCCAAGTTTTCTGCACTTTGTTTATCTTGGACTGGAGACTTGGGCATGCATACGCTGAGCACAATTTGTTGGCCAAATGCCGTTCAAAGTAGCTGAAAGCATCGTTTCATTTTCGCATAATGCAAAAATTGCAGCTGCCCCAATAAATCTATCCATATAAAATTCTTTAATAAAGTTATAGACCCGAAAATATGACAATTAAATACAATTTTCCGAAGTAATTATTCAATTATTTGAAATGGTCCCTTAAAATATCAGACTACTACAGAAAGTGAATTTATATTTACAGTCTTGCCATAGATTGTTAGCTCAATTAGCAGTTTGAATGGCATAAATAATTGCTTTCAATTGAAATATGCCAACTGAATTTCCAGTGAAATTGTCTATCAAGCAAAACTCGTTACAAGGAAGTATTCTGGTGGTGGTAAAGTAAAATCTGCCAATCAATAAAAACAATTTGAAAGCAATCAAAGTTTAATTACGACAACAAACGACTGACGAAAGGTGACGCGAAAAAAAAAACAAAACAAAAACAATAAACGCTAACGAATTCACAAGGATAAAGAAGCACAATAACCGAACGAATCATAAAGAAAAAGAAAAAGGACCAAGAAGCGCTGAGAAGCGCTCATAGACATATGTACATAGGACTTACCATATGAGGCGCGACCATACAAACCACATAAATATAAAAGCGACAATCAGAAAGCTGTGGGCGGGTCGAAGAAGCTGAAAGAAGGCGACCATAAAAACAAGAATGGCCATAAACAAAGAAATAAACAAGGCATCAAGCGGTAAGTACGATACATACACGAGTACGCGACGAAGCAGTCTGTTTGCCACAAAGCTTCCGGCGGAAATGGAGTGCACACACTCACACACACACACACACACACACACACACACACACACACACACACACACACACACACACATACAGTGGTGCAGAGAAATAGACATACAATGATGCCAGACAGCGCTGCTGGCAAACAGCTAAATATAAAAGACTGATAGCCGGCTTAAAGGCATCACATTATGAGGTTGACACAAATATAAAAGAAATAAACAAACGACTGTCTTCGTTATTTGCTTGTCACAAGGCTTCACAGTGCACTCAGTACCTGAAAGAAAACATACAAACGCACAACACCACATTTTCAAATACACACCTGATCACTTGAATAGAAACAGTCAACAATTTGCCTGCCATATTTCTAGCTTGCATATGCTTAAAGATACGAGTAGAATCTGTTTATCATTGCAGTCTCTACAGCTAATTTAAAAGTGCTTAAGAGTTACAGCTTTTTTTTAAATGTTTCTCCTCAGCTAAGTATATTCCTGATTTTAAATAGGTTAAAGCCCAGTTCAGCACTTGTTTAGTGGTTAATCCTGCACAAGTGCCCGCCCACTTTGGGTAACCACAATATGTACACACTCGAAGGACACCTCTTTTTTTGGTTCATGCCTTTTTCGTGCTAGCCAAAATGATGACGGCCAGTTACATTCCTATTATGCCAAATACCTGACTTAAGCTACCGCAAAAAGCAACAACGGTGATAAATCTGCGCTGAGCTCTCAGAACTTTTGCAATTTTTCACGAGAGACGAAACTTGAACACTTACCAAAGAGCAAATAGAAATATTAAATATTTAAAAGTACTTCGGTTTCGGCTTTTTATATTAATATTTAAAGTGTTTGCAGCCTTGACTAAAAGTTCACGAAAATAGGACAAGTTGCGAAAAACTAAAAGGATATTCAATGAGAGCCGTTCAAGCCGGACGGCCGCTGTGGGTGCATTTAGCCAATGGATTAACTTTAATAATAATGGCTTGGAATTGCAAACCCAATTGATCAGATGCCCATTCCCAGGCGCCCATTAACTATTGTCCTTTACATAACATGGGAACTCGAGCAAGTTGCACAATACGATTGGCAAAGGAAAATTGCTTATCGAGCGCCCTTTGATTAGTCGCAAGTGCCGCCGCCGTTTTTGAGATAGTATAAAAGGCAGCCATACGTGGACATCAATATCATTGTAATTGAAACTGGTGCAACATGCAGCTGTGGAGCTTCATGTACTATCCGGACATTGGCTGTCGCCTGACTATGATGAGGCGCTACGAGTGGACTGGCAGCGGGCTGTCTCATGGCCAAGAGACGCTGCTGCAGCGCCTGTGGTTTATATTTGGTGCACTGAATCTGATCTATCAAAATATGGGCTTGGTCATTCATCTGTGCATCGTGGAGTCGTCGAACGAGAAGCTGGACGCCTTAGTAGGACGGATCTCGGAAACGTGCAGCGTGATGGGCCTTACTCTGGTTGGTGCCTGTAATATGTGGATCCTGGTGCGACATCGCTGCGATATTGAGGCGATGCTGGCGGAGCTGCAGCAGCTGTATCCGTACGAGCAGCGACTCTATCGCATTGACCACTACTATGAGAAGTCAACGCGCCTGATGAGATACACGGCGATTTTCTTCATCTTTGCCTTCGCCTATTACAATGCACTGCCCATTGTTGAGCTGCTGTACGAGCTGCTAGCGGAATCGCAGCACGTCAGATACAAGTACCAGAGCAATACCTGGTATCCCTGGCAATTGCTGACCGCACCGAATTCATGGGTCAGCTTTGTGGCTGCGTATTTGTGCCAGGTACTGTCCTCACTGGTGGGCGTCGCCTTCATCATGTCCAGCCAGTTTTTGCTCTGCTTTTTCATTACACAAATGCAGCTGCACTTTGATGGACTGGCCAATGGACTCACTGCTCTAGATGCTGGTCAGCCGGGCGCCAATAAGCGGCTCAAGGCGCTGATTTCTTATCACGGCCGCTTGCTGCTCATTGCCGACAAAATCAATTGCACATATAACTTTTTGTTCCTGATCAACTTCACGACATCGACTATTGCCATCTGCCTGATGGCATTTGCCATGGTCATGATCAGTCTAGCTGCGGCCTTTAAGTACTCCGTGGGACTATTATGTTTTTTGGTCTTTACGCTCTTCATCTGCTACAACGGGACCGAGTTCACCACAGCGGTAAGTTGCTATTAGCTTAAAATTGAATAACTTTCCACTGTTCGATTGCAGAGCGACAAACTTCTGCCGGCTGCCTTCTATAATAATTGGCACGACGGCGATTTGGTATATAGAAAGATGTTGCTATTCTTTATTATGCGCTCCTGCAAATCTGAAGTGCTGCTCGCTTACAAATTCACGCCCGTTTCGATGGAAACCTATATGGCTGTACGTATACGTAATATTGGCAAATTGGCGTGCATATCGCATTATTGATCTATTTTTTGACAGATCTTAAAGTTTTCATATCAGATGTTTACTTTCGTACGCGCCATGATATTCTAAATACTATCGAATATCAATTTAACCAATTATAATGGGATTATATAAAATATTTTGCTGATGCGAAAATGCACTTAAAAGACACCTAGATTTGCTGATTTTTTCGCACAGAGCACACTTATACTACTCAAAGAACATATTATCTTTAATCAATTATAAATGAATTATAATATGCAAAAATATTAAAGCATAGCACATTTAAATTTGAAATTGCTCGTTTGTCTTGTAGTGCGCCAGTTTCTACAGACTTCTGTTGACCTCAATGTGTGCTGATAAGCCGCCAGTAGTCCGGTAATAATCTTCACTTATCCACTGAATGGTCACTCAAATTGCCTTTACGTTATTCTACATCTGAGCCGCACACACAATCGCAATCGATCAATGGTGTTCTCAAATTGAATGTTTGCGTATTAAATTCCGAATTGTGTACTTTAAGGTATTCACTTTAATGCTCTGAGTGGCTGCCAAGCAGCAAGCAAACTTATTAAAATTGGATCAGCTCCAAAAGGTTCTTTGGGTGGCTTTCATTTAAGCAGGTACATTTCTCAAATTCCATTTGCGTCTGTTGCATGGTTTGCCCCTGCGACCCTTGTTTATTCACGTTAACATCGAATGCAAAAGCGTAAAATTAAGTTCTTCACAAAGGACGAGAAAAGAAAAAAAAAAATGTAGAATTATGTACAAGTCACCTGCCTGTTATTATGTCTGTCTGTCCGTCAGTCATATAGTAGCTGCCTGTGCTGGGTGTGATTATCGCATCGTTATCCAGGATCAGTGGCTGGACCCAACGCCAACCACTTGGCACCCCAGCAGAAACCCCTCTTGCTGCTCCGTGGCAGCTCTTGTCCCGGCCCTCACTTGTATTTTATATAATAACATTTTAATTCCCTTAATACACGCTACGCTGCCTGTAAAGCCAAACAAGCTGAAAGCCGCAGCCCCATAGCCCTTGGCTGTTGATGTTGGACTTTGCCTGCTTTTAGGCGCACAAGCTGCTCGCACAGTTTTAGGTATTTTTCTTCGTCGCATTTTTTTTCCCTACTTGTTTGCGTAAATCATTAATCATAAGCAGCGCATATTTATTGTATTTTGCCCCTGTTGACAGCTTTTAGTTGAGCCTGGGCATAACCATGGCTAGTCCTGTGTATGCCATTTACTATGCGCACTTACACAACCAAGTTAGAATTTATGACTCTGCTCAAGCTCCTGCGGCTATAATTTAATATTTAATAAAAGTGTTTTTTCGTTAATATTGTAAGCAGATGCATTTGACTAACATTTTACAAGATGTTCATCAAAATTATGTCTTATCAAATAATTATAAATGAGAAAATAATAACCAACTTTTGTGTGCACAGCTGAACAATTATAAAATCCGTTTCCAAATTGATGGCGAACCGTTTATTGCTGCCTTAAAAATACATTTCAGAATTCTACAAAAAAAAACCAATATATATGGGTGTATAATTTAAGAATTTTCTTTTCAGCTCCATTGAAAGCAACACTTGTAAAACCACAGATTGTAAGAAACTCTAACGTCCTTTCGAATAGACATACAAAATGCCTAATGGTGCATTGCTGGTAGCCATTGGCTACCTTTCAAATCGTGTTTTTCAGCTTCACTTTTCTGATTTCTTATGGGTATTCTGGGACGACACATAGCAAAAGCAGCACACAAAATGCGATGTGTGCCAGTTAATTTAGCCATCAGCTTGTGGGTGCTTAGACAATGCCCAGTTGCAAATTGCCCAATCAAGTGAAATGACCAGCAAACCCCCATCCTAAGAGAGTACACACACACACACACACGCACACACACACACATACGCAGAGAGTGCATTTGGCTCTTGACTGTGTACAGAGAACACACAAAATCGACAGTTGCTATAAAAGTTGACTATATACACTGAGATGAGCCAGATCAATGCAGCCTGAAGCGCTTTGCTGCCTGCTTGCTGGGCTTCGCTACCCGTGATTGCCCCAACCGCTTGTACTGGCCTTGATAAGTTTTAAGCAAACAAAGTCGACTCGTTGCACTACATGAATTTTAGGACTTGGCCAAGACAGCATCGTGTAACACAGTACAGCAGTACAACCCCCAAAAACTGTGCCGTTTGTGTAGACCGCAAAATGTAGTCAAGGAACATGTCTCAATTTCATAGCCAAACTCTGACCCAAACCACTGCTGCAGTTTGCACTAAAGATGGGCATTAATTTCTGGCTGGAATAGTTGTTTTTAAATGCAGTTGCTGCAGTTATTACTAAACGCTTTAAAAAGGTATGTATATACATATAGAGAAGCCTGTGCATTGTGCTATCTTTATTTAATGTTCCCCAGCATGCCAAGCTAATGCATGTACATATGTCATTTATTTATGTACTTGTAATATAGAAAACCATTTTGGTTTTTGCATTTGACTCTCATAGTGTCCATCAATTACTTAGCCTTATCTGCAGGGGCCATATGGTGCCAGCAGCGCACAAAGACAAAACAAAACAAATAACGAGCAGCCACAATTTTTACACACAATTTAGAGACATTTCCGCACGTAGTCAACTACGGACTCTCTCTAAGCACCAAGTGCGCCACAACATCGCGTTAGAAAAAACCCCCCCAAAAAAATATATATATATCCCCAGTGCGACGAACGTCATGAAATGCGACCTAAAAAAAATATGTGCAAAAATATTAAAGCTGTTATAAGACCGAATTTAATGTACCCTAGAAAAAAGTGGTGGAAATCTAGCTCATTTTTTAGCAAATGAGTTCTTAATTATATACATTTTGGTCATCGACTTTTACTTGAAGTTTTGTCAATATTGAAATAGATATACAAATGTTTTTTAGTTGTTTCTTTGGCTCGGTAACACATTTTTAGGCTTAATAGCTGATTTAACTGTCGTGAAAGAAAAATAATGAAATTTGTTTATTCTGAAACAAGTACAAGACTTCATTTGATTTACAGCATAAGTTTCTAGTGAAAAAGGATATTATAATGACATTATTTGGTAATATCAGTGTTAGTGTAAAAAAGACGTTGCTTTTACCCACACATTTGCCCTATTCACGGAAGTACCTATTTGGGCGCCTGCTGCTGCTGCTGCTTGAGCTTGGTGTTGTGGTGCAGGGTAGTTGCTTGTTCTGGAACGATGGATTCAGAACAATGGGGTCCTCGCAACGGGCTGGCATCGGCACCCCGGCATTTATGTCTATTAAACAAGTAATAAACTTCATAAATTTAGCAAATTAGAATTATTAAATTTCATGTTTGTGACATTTTCAGCGACAGCCGCGCTTGCATTAACGGTAATGGAAGTTTTCAATGGCCCACTCAGCCGAGGCAAATAATTTATGGGCCATAATTTGCTTAAGCTGTGACTGCTGTGAATTGCTGTGAAATCGGCCCATGTCACAGGTTATCTCTGGCAACAGGTAATCCTAAAAGCATTTATTAAAGTTAAACAAAATGTAAATAGCCAAATTGCAATTGAAAAGTTGCACACACTCTGATTGTATGCCATATACGCATATTGCATGACCAGTGATTGTCATCTATGGGCTGCCAAACAGTTATTGTCCATTTATTGAATGCTCATTATTCGAATACTACGCATACGCCGCGTGGTGCGTGGCGCGCTAATAAAGTCATCAACATGAATGAGAGCTCCACGCAGCAGCATGACATGCGAAACTTTTTGAGCTGCAACCACACGGTAGCGGTGGTGGTGGCACAAGCTGCCGCCTGACCACGCAATCACAACGCCACCTATTTCCAATTACCGCTGACGATGCATCAGCGCATGGATTGGATTGCTGTTCGGTTGGCTCGTTGTATGAGCCTGCAACTGAAACTGGCCGCGGCCATGATTGATTGCAACAAAACCAGCTTTTGGTCGCTGTCATTTAAGCGTCGGCTAACTTTCGACATTGCCCCAATACATTATTGACAAGGATGGCCTCTCGTTGTCTCTATAATGCGTATCGATCACAATTTAAATTGCGCCCCTGCTGCATTTTTAATTAAACGCATATTCAAAATTGATTGGTTTTTATCGCGATAACTCGTAGGCGATAATGCGGACCGAGCTGCCAGCAGATTCAATATTTGTGACATACTTTTAAACGCGCGCATATCAACATCAACATCAACATCGACATCGACTTTCTTCTTTTCGTGTTTTTTGTTTTTTTGTGGAACATAACAGATTTTAAACAAAATAAAACGAAAGTTGTACACGAAATTTGCATATGCGTGTCACATGCGATGGCAGAAGTTTGAAAATTTGTTGCTTGCCGATTTCTTTTGCTTGTTGCATACATTTTAACTGCACTGCAAAGCGGAAGTCAAAGGTTTTAAGCGGAAGTGCGCACAGCTGTAAGGACACATGTGTGCGTGTGTGTGTGTGTAGCTTATTGTGTACATATATGCCCATAAACATATATACTTATAACGTATACGTGTGTGTATAGGTAATTACATTGCTCGACTGCTAAATGTTGGCGTTACATGCAATCTCGCAAACGGTTTGTTTTCTGAACACCAAAAACAGTGCTGGAATTTAAAATTCTTTTTATACTCGTTAGTGCAGAAAAACTCGTCAAATAACTGTATGTTTGAAATTTAGATTAAATACTCTTATGAATTAGGTAATTGTAAATGCTTACATAGCGCATATAGATAACATTATATTATGTAATTGCAGATAAAATGTGCTTCAGTGTTCTAGTAAATATTGTGACAGAGACAATACTACGAGCTAGCCTATTTTATGCGATTTTGTTTTACCAATTAACGACTACATCGTGTGCTATTTTGATATCTCTATGCATAACTCCAACCCTGCTGCTAAATGAATTGTATTCATTTTAATTAAATAAATAACTATGAAAATCACATAAACTGTATTCTTTTATATTAATAAACTTTTTTTAAATTTCTCTTAATCGATCTTAATTGTCTTTATTGTCTCGAGCCAAGTTCATAATGGCACAATCAATTATTTACATTTAAATGTGCATTCATTTCACCATTTTGGCATTTAATTAACGCAAATTTTGTTATGGAAAATAATTATTTCGAATTTAACCGGGCGGATGTATTTTAATTTAGTGTGGGGCAAACATATAAATGGCGACAATGTCAATATGTCGACTGAACGCACTTGATTAATTAAAAAAAAATGAATGAATGACCTGCCAATAAATATACATATTTATCTATAGAAAACTGCAGCATTAACGGAATATGTAATCAGCATATTCAAATTAAATCACCAACAAGTAGCAAATTAATTAAGTTTCAATTGTAAGTGTAAGCTGTAAGCTTTTTAAAATTTTAGATGACTGATGCCAATGGATATAAATGCTATATAAAAAAGACATTACATTTTCTTCATTACATTAAATTCAATAGAGTTGCAAAAAAGGAAATGTTTTTATTCAGTTACTGAAAATTCCTTTCCTCTCGGGTGTCATTTTTTCTTCTGTTGTATGCATTTAATGTAACACAGTTTGGAAGTATTTAAATACTTCTCGCTGAAATTCAATTCCCCTCAACAAAATTTGGTGTGACTTTCGACCCTCGATCTCGTTTCGTCCTGTCTAGTGAGTGCACTTGGCACTTGTCTGCCGCTGCATGCCGAGTAGAAGAGCTCGACTGCCATGCAAAGGCGGAAGCACTTAAATTGGGCGTAACAAAATGTCTGACACGCCAATTATTTTGCTTTTTATATAACAGGCAGACAGAAGGACCAGCAGACAGACAGTCGTGTTTGTTGCTGCTCCTGTTCCTGCTGCTGCTGCTGCTGCTTCTGCTGCTGCTACTGCTGTTTTGCTCTACTGCGTGTTAGTTTTTATACTTACAACTATGTGGGTGCTCAGAGTTTGTCTTGCATGCTGCTTGCTTTTTAAGTGGTTTTATCGTTCACTTGTTTGTACTTTTTGTTACATCAACGTTCATTTTAGCTCATATAAACTGTTGCCTATTATTGGCTTGTAGCCTTTGTTGCCACACAATTAAGCAAGGATAAGAAAAACTGCATTTTCTTTTAAAGCAATCATATTTATTTGTTTTAGTAATAACTCTGCAATATATGATCGTTATACGTATTTTTAAGCATAAGTTCATGGCTAATGATTTCTATTGCAAACTGTTTGAAAACTTCTCTCTATATTAAAACTTCTGTCTATATTTAAAGCAGTATTTAGTATACCTATCTGTTTCTATTTAAGGCTAAGTTCGTGGCGAATGATTTCAATTTTAAACTTTTTTTTAAAACTTCTGTCTTTATTTAAAGCAATATTTCTATACCTATCTGTTTCAATATAAATTTAATGCTATGATTTTGAATTGTAATTTAAAATAAATAATTCAAATATGTTTTAATTTGAATATTTTATGACCTCAATATTAGAAGTCTTCATATTAGCACAATTACTAATATATATTAAATATAGGTTTTTTTATTTTCGATAATTTCTTCTGAAATCCTAACAAATTAAATTTTACAACTAATGCACTTTTAAAATTTCTCTGGTTTTCCCCCCATTTTGTTTGTCGTTGCTTGTGTTTAGAAAAGTTTTGCAACCCTTCTGTTTTTGTTAGTTAACAAAACCAAACCAAAACTGGTGAACAACAACTGTACTATATTGTTGTTTCCGCCTTTGGTATATGACGTTTTATAAGCATTGTGCGAGAGTTTTTATTTGTATTTGTATTTAGTTTGGTTTTTGTTTGCAGCTATAATTACACGGCTATTTTTTTTTTCGAAGCATTTATTGTTTATTTAACATAGTCATTCTGTTAATTGGTTATACAAAAAAGTTCATTAGTGTTTTGCACAAATCTATTTTAGTTAGCGCTTTTAGCTCGGAGATACACTGTGCCCAGGATGCAAGCCCCCAAAGAACACTAAAAGCTATGCACATTCTATGTTAATAAAAGGGGAGGCACATATCGTAACCAACCACTTATTTGATGTATGTCAGCGCATTTGAAGCTTGTTTTATGATTATGACAGTGCACTGCAGAGATATTCATGAAGTCTGTAGAAGAATAGCCTTTTTAGTACGCCTTCTGGCATATTAATTTGTGATTGCCTTGCTGAGCGAGCAGGCAGACACCTGCAGAACTTTTACACCCGAATGCTTGCATAATAAATACTGCACGGAGTACCGACATCATGCGAGTTTGCTGTTCAGGACACTCGCATGTACGGCACAGTCTGTTTACCTTCATTGAGACTTGCCTCGTTGATTAAATGAGTGTGAGTGCTTTGCTGCTATGCTCCGACGATGTGCCTGAATATTTGCTTACACTTACTGTCAGCTCCTGAGCATCTGTTCGAGTTTCGAACTTGTCTGTCAATCGAAGCAGAGCTTGTTTAGACACTTCATTGGATTTCATGCTGGATATAATTTGATTTCCATGCATGTTGTGCAGGCAATTAGAAAATGGGCAGATTAAATGCCAGCCAGGGCGCTGACAAGCACATAAGTTTTAATATTGAAATTGTTTGCCAAACTTTTGTGGATGTGTAGTTGTCTCTCTTAAATTGCACTCTATATGCATTTCGAGCTCGTTAAAGCGTTGCTTCTGTTAACTTGCCCGAGGCTCTATACCTCAACGGGAACTGCAACAAATTAGCGCACTGCTGTTTAGAATTAAAAGCTAAAACCCCAAATGGGCAACGGCGATGCAGTTAATCACAGCGCCAATCGTCGTATTGTTGTCGTCATTGTCCTCATCTACGCTGTGGCTCTTAGCGTTTGGGAAATCGCAATGTGGATTGTGGAAGTGGGAATAGCTATACCAATGTCAATGTGCATGTGGATGTGGATGTCAGCCATGCGGCGTTTTCATTGTGCCAAGTTAGAGCAGCGAATGCAGCTGGAATTTCTGGCCGCCATCGGTCGCTTGCGGTTGCATTGGCCTCGGGCCTATGAATGAGAAATTCGCAGAGCATTTGTGTACGTACGCACGACATAATTGCTGCTGCGATGGCAATGTTGTGCTGGCCAGCCAGGCACAGATTAAATCGATGGTCAAAAGTGGACAAAGCGGAAACGCACAAGCGGTACTAAGCTGCCAAATGAACCCTGGCGTACAGCCCCCAAGACCCAGTGTCCCGCATCAATGATTGCAAAAATGTGAATGCAACTTTGCGTAAATTTACAATTTGCTTAAATCTACGCATGCATTTGCAATGCATTATTACGGTACGTACTTTATTGTTGAAATTTTCACATTTGTTTGCAAGTTCTGATAGTGCGGGCTATTTATTACCATACTTTTCACCACATTTTCACAGTTTTTCCAGCATATACTATTGTAAGATTCTTATCAGTTTAATTTGACATTTTCATAAATAAACAAGCCTTACAGTTCAAATGCAGATATTTTATAAATTTGGGACTAATTCAATTAAATATAAAACTAATTATTACCAATATATATTTTGAATATATTAAACGTCATTTAGCTTCAAAATATTAAATTATTACATTCTTAGCTGTACTAAGTATATTATTAAAAATTGAATTGAATTCTGTAACAAGTATATTATAAAACAAGTGAGAACGTTGCAGTCGGGCGGAGCCGACTGCGTAATACTCTGATACCATTTTAAGAACAGCTGAAAGCAAGTGAACAGAAAATTTTTGCTGGTGTTTGGGTGACCCGAAATCGGCATTCCAAGTTTTTGGGAACGGGAGGGGCATGGTCGATCTTTGGGGCGGGAGGGGCGTGGCCCCAAAAATTTTGGCCGATCTTTAGAGGCACTCCCAAGAAGTTTATCTTACAAATTTCTTGACTCTAGCTCTAAAACTGTGGAAGATATACATTTTCGCGATTTTTGGGGGAGGGAGGGGGCGTGGCCCCAAATTTTTTTTTACCGATATTTAGAGAGGCTGACCAGAAGTCTATCTTCCAAGTTTAATGTCTCTAGCTCTGAAACTGTGGAAGATATAAATGTTTGCGATTTTTGGGGGCGGGAGGGGGCGGGGCCCCAAAATTTTTTGCCGATCTTTAGGGGGGCTGACAATAAGTCTATCCTCCAATTTTGGTGACTCTAGCTCTAAAACTGTGGAAGATATACATTTTCGCGATTTTTGGGGCGGGCGGGGGCGTGGCCCCAAAAATTTTTGTCCGATCTTTAGAGGACTTGGCCAGAAGTCTACCCTCAAAGTTTGGTGGCCCTAGCTCTTAAACTGTGCGAGATATAGGCTTCCATGTTTCGTGGGGGCGGGGTGGCTGGGGGGCGTTCTAGTGGGCGTGGCCGGAAAATCCAGGACGCAATCTTTTGGGCTGGTCAGCCCTAGTCTAAATTCCAAATTTGGGGACTCTAGCTTCAAAATTGCGGGTAATATACACGTGTTATCGAATTGTGCATTCATGTATATCGATTTTCGCGATTACGGGGGCGGGAGTGGGCGTGGTCGAAATTTTGTTTCTGTAATCTGTAGAGGACGTCACCAGTAATATATATTCCAAATATGGTGGCTTTAGCTCTAAAACTGCGGGAGATATAAGCATTTCAAATTAATTTTGGAGGGGGGCTGGTGGGCGTAATAATGGGCGTGGCCGATTAACCTAGGATCCAATTTTTTCGGGAGGTCACCAGCAATATACCTACCAAATTTGATTACTCTAGCTTCAAAATTGTGGGAGTTATTCGCGTTTAATCGATTTGTGATTTGAGGTGTATCGACATGTTATCGATTTGCCAGCCTCCCAGTGGGCGTGGCATATATTTGGAATAAACTTGATCTGAAGCAGATAGCTATAATCATAACGCAAAAGATTTCAAGAGTCTATCTAATATCGTTTCGGAAATACGTGCGTTCATCCAGACAGACAGACGGACAGACGGACAGACGGACAGACGGCCAGACGGACAGACGGACAGACGGACGGCCTGACGGACATTCGACAAAACCAATATACTATGAGTACCTTCGGTATCAGAGTATAACAAGTGGGAAAGGATTATCTTCTATACTCTTTTCGAACCTTTAGGCAATTTTCACTCTGCCAACTGCACCACTGAAATTTCAAAAGTAGTAAAAAATCGTTTTATCGCTTGGCATTTATTTTTTATACCCAGAACCCATTATAAATGGGTAAAAAGGGTATTATGGTTTTGTGCAAAAGTATGTAACAGGCATAAGGAAGCATCTCCGACCATATAAAGTATATATATTCTTGATCAGTATCAACAGCCGAGTCGATCTAGCCATGTCCGTCTGTCCGTCCGTCTATATGTTTGTCTGTCCGTCTGTATGAACACGCAGATATCAGAGACTATAAGAGCTAGAGACTTCATATTTGGAATATAGTTCTCGTAGTCCCGGGACATTACAAGTTTATTTCATTTTATCGATAACTCGTCGCGTGCAAAAGTTATCGATAAATTTTGATTTTAGACTATCGTTTTTGGGACATAGCTAGATATAAAAGATATAAGAGCTAGATACCCCAAATTTGGCATGTATAATCTCGAATAGCATGCATACGAAAATTATGCTTGCATCTCTATTTCTATAACATTTCCGGTAATGTAAAAATAACACATATTTAACATTGCCCTTCTATGCGATTCTCAAGAATTTAAGTGAGGTCTGTCGATATTGATGGGCTGACCTGTAGTCTGTGAGTGTTGGTGAAATAATAATATTGTTTTCTGCTCTCTCTTTCAATGTCAGAAGTAAATTCAGTCTTTCGCTCATTACTGTCTCTCTCTCTCTCGCTACTCTCTCATTGCTCTCTCACTCTCTCTCTCTCTCTCTGGCTATCTCTCTCTCCCTCTCCCTATTCTCTCGTCCTCTCTTTCTTACTACTCTCTCTCTCCCTCTCTTTCTTACTACTCTCTCTCCCTCTCTCTTACTTACTACTCTCACTCGCACTCACTACTCTGTCACTATCTTTCATCTCTCTCTCACACTTCTCTCTCCATTTCCAACTTCTCTCTCTCTCTCTCTCTCTCTGATTAATCTCTCTCACTTCTGTCTAACTTCTCTCTCTCTCTCCGACTACTCTCTCTCTCTCACTCTCTTGCTACTCTCTCTCTCTCTCTCTCTCTCACTCTCTCTCTCTCTCTTACTCTCTCTCTCACTCTCTCACTTTCTCTCTCTCCCTCTCTCTTTCTTACTACTCTCACTCTCACTCACTACTCAGTTACTATCTTACATTTCTCTCTCACACTTCTCTCTCCCTCTCAAACTTCTCTCTCTCTCTCTCTCTCTCTCTCTCTCTCTGATTAATCTCTCTCACTTCTGTCTAACTTCTCTCTCTCTCCGACTACTCTCTCGCTCTCCCTCCTCACTTCTCTCTCTCTCTCTCTCTCACTCTCTCTTTTTCTTTCTCTCTCTCTTTCGCTCTCACTACTCTATAATCTTTATAAAAAAAACAGGTTATATCAGATTGGATGGATACTAAAGTCATCTTAATCTCAGCAGGAATCTATCTGTATCCTGTATAATTTATAAAAATATATACATATAATATGTATGAACACGCGGATATCAGAGACTACGACAGCTAGAGACTTCATATTTGGAATATAAGTTATCCTAATCCCGGGACAGATCAAGTTTATTTCATTTTATCGGTAAGTCGTCCCGTTTAAAATTTATCGGTAATTTTTTTTAAGGTATGACATTGCAACTTGGTTTGGTTACCCATTTTGTTGCCAATTTGATGCCCAAAAAATGTCAGCGCCACTTTACCAAAACCGACTTCAAGTTGTATGGCAGCTATAAGATATAGTGGTCCGATCTGTGCAAAGTTGCATCGCGATAGCTCAAAAACTGAGGGACTAGTTTGCATACATACAGACAGACAGACAGACGGACATGGCTAGATCAATTTGTTTTGTTTTTCTAAGCATACTGGCAGTAACTTTTGGCTGTCTCAGTCGCTTCCTTCTATGCGTTACAAACTTCAGCACAAACTTAATATACTATTTTCTTCGAAAAGAGTATAATTAATATCATAGGGTTTTGAACTGAGACTATAATTGTGAACTGTCTTTGAGTTAAAAGAAAAACTTAAAGTGTCTTTTTTAAAAACCTTAGCATTTAGAAGTAAAACAGAAGATAGCTTTACTTTTCCCCCGTGTTTGTCGTTTAAGCTGCGCCTCTGACTTAGTCCTTAGCTTCTAAGAACTGGCTCAGTAGCAAGAGGCTCTTGAAAGTGCAGACAGGCATACACTGTACTCACTACGCTAAATAAATTGCGAATATTCAAATAGTATTCATGGCAGTCAAAGCTGTGCACCATTTCCGCTGATATAACAATAATCCTCCATAATGAACACATGCATATTCATAACACACAACTACGCTACAGATGTGGGTAGCTACACACATTCAGGTATACAGGTGGCTGTGTGCTGCTTTGCCTGCATGTGACATAAATCTTGAGCAAATAAATCCAGCGTGTAAAAGAAATAGGCAAAAAAAGAACTCCAGCATACGCGAAAGACAGGCAAATGAAAACTCACGTGCAGCTGTAAATAACCCAAGGGGGCGTGGCATCTGCTTGGCATAGCAATCATGAACACCTAGCCGCTTATAAACGCAACTGTCGACGGTTTTTGCATTTAAATGTGCGCAATTTGCTCGGAGCGTGCGTATGGAAAAAATAAACTGTTGCCTACTTTGCCGGGCAAGCGAAGAAAATAGCGTTAACGGAAGTGAAACATGTGCGATCCCAAGAGGAAGCTTGCGCAGCAACATGCTCACGAACAAAAAAAATTTGAGTGTGTGGCAGTGGAAGCACAAAATGAAAATGATAATAGCAATGCTCTGGCTGAGGTTTTGGCTTCAATTATTCGATATGCGCGATTTGCATGGTAAGCATTTCGTTTGACAGCGGAAGTTCATTAGCGCTAACTGCGGAACGACAAAGAGGGAGGCGTGACGTAACGGGACAGTCAACAAGAGCTCAACAATGTGTGAGAGTCGATAAAAACGCGAAACACTTAATTTGAAACCACAAAAGGCGAGTAAAGCAAAATGCAAAATGTAACAATTGAGGTTTTCTTTTTTCATACCCTCTGCATGCAAGCGTATTACGCGATAGGGCTCCAGTATGGAAGTCAAAGCTGTTTGGCATTTGCTAATTTTCCTAACTTTTAGCTATTACGGGTAAAGAGACTATATCAATGAGTTTGCAATGTATATAGTAAGATGTGCCCCTCCAAAGGTCAGCTCTAGAAAAATGTTAGCTGATAACATATATATAGTATAATTTCTCCTTAAAAGTATATGTCCATATGGTTTTGGGATTCTGTGCAAATGTCAATATATATCTGACACTTTAGCTACACTTGCAGCGTAACAAATAATAATAACGTAATAAAAAAGAGCATTTTATCGGTGAACAATTTTAATTTTTCAGACTACTTTTTTTTACCACACACACGAATTTTGACTAGACTCTCGGTTGGCCCTTTGCAATTGCTTTCGCTGCTGATAAAAGGATTCAGCGCAACTTTATTCAACATTAATTACGCTCGTGGTTGGGATTCGATTGAATTTTTTCCGCCTGCGGTTGATTTCTTTTTGTACGGTGCACACATTTAAATCACTGCCAAAGCTCTTGGACGGGTGAGTGGGGTTTGATGTGCGTCCATCATAGACGTCACTATCGGGTTGGCAGACCACAGCAGCAGCAGCTGCAGAAAAAGCTGCACCAGCTTCAGTGGATGGTAATCCACTCGGCTGCCAAATGCAGCGGTTGCACCAATTGAATTGAATAATTTGTTGTGTGTGCATTTTATATGCTCTCAACTTTTGATTATTTTTTCAGTTATTGTTTTGTCTCTTTCCCATTTTAAATACAATTTGAATTTCTTTTTTAACATTTGAACAATATTACTATCTACGTTTTATTTTGTGGCACTTGGGAATTGTGTTTTTTGCCATTTATCAAAGCTGCGAGCTATTTTTGACACCTAAACCTTTTGTTTTGGCATTATTCTGCAATAAACTAAAAGCAAATTCAGGTGTTTCAACTGCTGCGAATTGAATAAATATTATAGCATGAAATATTTAGGTTAAGGTGCTAAGTGAGTAAAGGCTGGAATGTATAGAAACTTTATATGCATGACATACTGTTTTTTTTTGGCAAAATACTAAATTGTTAATAGTCAATGAACTTGAACAGCATATGCCGCTTGATTTAGAAAAAAAGTTGCTTTTCTAGAGGCGTAGCAGAAATTCAATATTATTAAGTCGGCTCCACACTAATTTTACACGTTTTTTACTGTCAGTATATTTCCTTTTGTACAAATTATATAAATATTATATTTCGCACGACTAACACAATACGATGGCGGATACAAAAACAAACAAGTCAAAAGTGGATATCCTGTGCGGAATATGGGAGCAGAAGCAGCTCAACTATGAATTGGATATTAGTGCGCTACTGGAGAAGGCCAAAACTCTGGCCATGCAGATGCGCCAGGCGGCTCCGAATCTGACCAGAGAGACACGGGATGAGCAATTCAAGCTGGAGCAGCTAATGATTCATCTAACAGGTGAGAAGGAGCGCATACGCGAAGAGGCAAGTGCGAAGAAGCGACTGGAAGAATGGCAGAAGTCGATGGAGAAGATGCGCGTTAGGATCACCCACATTTCGCAGAGTCTATCGAAAGTGGGGCTCGTGAATCTGGTGGCTATGAACAAAGTCTGCGAACTGCAGGACGATTCGCAGCATAACTACGAGCAGCTTCGGCAGACATTGCAGCAATGCGAGGCGTTGCGTTCGTCAAACTACTCCAAACTCGTCGAACACTTGTGCTCAGAGATCGATAAGTGGCGCAATCTGACGCTGCAGCATCTAATAGTGCATGCATACAAACGAGAGGAGTACAAGGAGGAGCTGTTGGTGATGCTGGAAGAGAAACTGGCCGACGTTAAGGACTACTACAATACCAACAAAGCCATCATCGAGCACTACAATACGCGCTCTAAGCTTTGGTCGCGACAGGCAGCGCTCGAGGAGGAGGCTAAGGAAGCCAAACGCTATCGCAATCGTGGTGGCACTTTGCTGCAGGAGGAGCGTGAGCGCAATAGCATCAGCATTAAGCTGCCCCAGATCGAGAAGGAACTTGAAGACCTGGTACAGGCCTTCACCAAGCGCACGGGCCAGCAGTTTCTGGTGAAAGGAGTGAACATAATCGCTCGCATTGAGAACGATTGGAAGAAGTATAACTTGGCCAGGGAGCAGCAAAACATGGCACGCAAAAATGCAGCGTGGGTCAATCCAAGACCACTTCGCAAGTCCAACACGACGCCGCATCTCTATACCAGAACGCTTTCAAATTAGTTAGAATGTGTTATTTGACCAATTCTGCTGCTGTTTCATCAAATTGGGCTATCAAATTGGCTGTATACACTTACTTATTGCAATTACATTTTTGGGGGCGTAGAAATCGATTAACTAGGCAGTTTTTGACTTTATTTTTATGACTTTTAAATCGCTGACAAAATATTAAATAAATTTTCGGATTTACGAATCAACACTAAGATTGTTTGTCAAAGGTATATTTAAATCTCGTGCGCAAGTTATATATCGCATACACATTATTACTATGGAATGGGCTTACAATTATAATTGCCTAAAACTGCATTCAGTCTTCATACTCCTTTTTCTTTTGTACATCGTTGCAGCTCAATTAAATTTCCACAAGCATAAGCAACAATAAGTGCTGCTCAGCAGTAATTGGTTGTGTTGCCTTCTACCTTATAAGTAGCTTGGCCTGGTACTCAGCAAACTGATGAAAACAATGCACTTCGGTCTATCGAAAATAGAAATATATTTGAAAGCAATAGACTGAACTGCAATCAGGTGCAAGCTTTGCCACTCTGAACATTTCATATTGTCTTTTCGGCTGGAAAGGGCAGCAGAGCTGTTTGTGTTTTAGAGAAGTTATTAAAGCTAGTATTTGAGACACTTCTTCATTGCTTAAGACCTTCGAACTTCACACAGCAGCGCAGCTGTCACTCACTGCCGCTTTGACGGGTATTTGGCAATTTCAGTGTTCGCCACTAATCCAGACAAACTCGGCTTAATTACTTACAAGCAAATTGAAGCCATAAATAAATAAAATGCGCTAAAACGATAACTTCAACGCGCTATTGGGGCGTAAGTGGGACGGACAGAAGTCGAAATTAATGCCCATATTGATAACATAAGCTGCATAATACATAGATGGGGCGGACTCAATCAGCAGTTGAATTGTGGCTGCGTCTTGAGTTCTGCTAAGTCTTATCGATTTGACTTTTGATTGATACGCAGCGAGTTGTTATTTGGTTTTGGGCCAAAAGCGCAAACGCGTTGTTAGGTTGGTTATTTGATTAGGCCACAGCATAAATCCCCGTAAATGAAGTCAGAAAGCTGGCGCGACCTGGCTCAGCGTATCAATTTTAATAAATTTGCACATGGCCCGCCATTAATTTCAGTTAATTTGCCATTCTTCATGTCTGCCGCATGACATTTAGCATAGGAACACGCCTCCGCCCCCGCCCCCGCCCCCTGCCCTCTTCACTAACCAGTAGTCCTTTCAGGCCGACTGTTACCTTTTGCATACGCCAGCCGTACATCAATGACACACAGAGCCGTAAATATCCATGAAGGCAGCCAATATGCTTACACGCACACGATTTCAGCGCCTGAGCGGTTTCCAGGCTTCCGCCCTACCGCTAAGGTCCTGTGGACTTCCTGCCGCCTCTGCCGCCCGTTCGATGGATCATAAATTCTCCAATGTGTCGTAATTCTTCACCCGAGTCCTCTAAGCGGAGCGGAAACAGCGGCAACTGCAGCTACAAGTTATTCGGCTTATTGGCGCTTTGCTGAAGCGATTTAGCTAATAGTTGGCAAAACTTTTGCAGTCTGCAGTAAAAGATAGCCAAGTTTCATTGAGCTAAATATTGCAATTGTCAAAACTTTGGAAGCAGCTTCAATATGCAAGTGCTTCGCCTACACGCAAATATTATGAAAACTTAAAAGCTTCTGGCTTATCCACAGAGATATTGTTCTGGTTCTGAAAAAACAAGAAAAGTGTCGCTTTTTTTTTGTTTAACAAGAAGATATTATATTATTTTTTGTGATAACAATCGAAGTATTATTTTTCAATCACAAGATTGTGGACTGAGTTGGAAAATGAAAGAGTGGCAAGAATTATAATAACAATAATTAGGATTGTTAAAGGCTGCAGACCAAAGCCACAACTTATCCGTTCTTTCTCTCTAGTGACATATATATAGTTCTTTTATATACCATATTTCATTCGATTGTATGTATGTATGTGCGCCAAGAAAAACCAAACTTCACACAGATATGGCCCAATTTATGCGTATAGTTTTTAGTTGGCTGCGTGTTGCCAAGTTAAATATGTGGCAGCGTGTTAATGAATTTGCCTAAAAGCGAGCCCATAACCGAAAGCAGCTCGCGAATAGTTGAAATTTGCGTAGAAGGTGCTTAACTCATTTGAAATTAATTAAAAAGCTGTCAAAAGCAGATGGGAACGATGAGTGCTAAGGCAGAGCCAAGCAGAGCTGAGATGGAGTTGGAGATGCAGATGGAAGTTGAAGCCATGGCAAATTACACGCGTTACGTATACGCGTTACGTATACGCATTGTGCGGCATTGACGGCAAAAGAAAGGCAGGCGCCGGAAATTACCAGGTGAGTCAACAGTTTCTTTTTTCTGCTCCCATATTTTGCAGCGCTCCTTTATCATGAAAACCTTTTAAAACGCATAACAATAACGAAAATTTGAAAGAGATAAAAGACGTACGTACGTGGGCCGGCAACGGAAATGATTATATCTTCTTGCCAGGTGAAGGTGGCTGGATGGCTGCCATTGTTGGCAGCAACGTTGTTGTCATTGCGGGCCATTGTTCCATTGCCATGCCACTGCAATTTTCATTTGGCCGTCGTGTCTGGCCGTCGTCCCATACTTGCGCCGTTATCAGTGACAAACGGCCAGGTCGTAAACCGAGAGAACGAACCGGAGAAATCAAGTAACACGAGCGCAATTTACACATTTAAAATTCAAATAAAGTCATTTGCATGCAGACACAATGAGCTGAGCAGTGTGGACCAGTGGACCAGTGGACCACTGGCCACTGGTCGCAACATATGCGACTATTTTGACCGTCTGACCTTTGAACTCGACGCTGGCCACCAACAAAATGGCCGTCTGCTATTTTGGCTTATAATACATTTGTCATCATTAGTCCCCCGGCCAAACAAAAACTGTCTAAAAAGGTAGGCACAATAATGAAATGGCAGCTGGCTGGCTTGTGACTTGACCAGAATCTGTTTTGAGAATTCCTTGTTTCAGCCGTGTGCTCCACAAGGGTAGCAAAGTGTGTCCAACATACGAATAAATGCCATTAAAAGTAAACAAATTCCCTAAAAATTGCAGCAAAGTCTCTGAACTATAAATCACTAAAAACTTTGACCTTTAACTCAAAAAGGCAACGATATTGGCATAGATACAAATAAAGCAGTTATTTATAAAATAGCTAAGAATTGAGAAATAAATTCAATGTTGTTCGTGACATTCGGTACAATTATATGCAAAATCCAAAAAGAAACGCAATAGTGATATGAGAATTTACAAGGAAAGCAGGCTGCATCTTCTACAGGTTATATATACAGAGCATAAGAACATACATTAATATAATTACTAATAATACAGAAATATAAAATTAATTTAAAAGATTTCTTTCGATGCAATTGAATTGAATAAATAACAATATTTTTTTTGGTTTCTGAGGACTTTGCTGACACATTACTGTCCGTAAAGGCCATTTCCAATGATTTATTTACTGAGTCCATTGAGATTTTCAACCATTTGGGCCATTTTTCATTTCTTTTGGCTCCCAGCCCGCATGACATGACCGAAGCAAAGGCTTTCCGACAATTTTGGTTAGCATGTAAATATTATTTTTCTACTTCTCCCCATGTGGCACGCACAAAATGTGCCACATTCTGACTGGCCCTGTCTCTGATGCCATGTCAAAAAAGTTTTCACTGCACAGGAACAGCCACACACACACACACACACACACACACACACACATAAACGAGAACAAACAAAGAGCAACACTCACACACACATACTGCTTCAGAGCTTGGGCCTGTTTATTCAATCAACAGCGGCAACTTGATAAGAGTGGAACAGGAACATAGTCGGCACAGCAATGTCACAATGCAAAAGCACATGACAAACGCAAGATGACAGTTGCCATGTTGAAACAGACCACAACTACACACATGAGTGTGTGTGTGTGTGTATGTGTGTGTGACTGAGTTTTTACATTTGCAGCAGGTGGCTTGTCAGAGTTCCAAAAGTTTTTCTGCTATTTAAATCATGTCAGTTTATCTAAGCAACACCTCTCACAAGCCACCCTCGGCAACAGTTGCCACACCTACTCTTACTGTTACATTTACTGTTACGCCCCTCGTAGGCACCATTTAGTTGTGGCCACAACATTGCTCGCTGTTTTTGGCATCTTGTCAAGTTTTGCCCTCAGTGGGCAGCATTTTTGTGCTTTTCTCGTTCGCTTTGCCTGACTTGCAATTTTCATTGCGTGTGGAACGGGCATAAAACATTTTTCCATCAACTTTGCTTTCCATACAAAAAGTATACGTAGTACTTGAGTATTTTGCTTTTTATTTATTTTACTGCAGTTGGTCATTTTCTTCTATTTGTTGGGCTACTCAAATATTCAAAAGAGTATATTTATGAGGCATTGTATACAATTTTGTTCATAATAGTTACTTAAGCTTACGATATGTTGGGTTGAGACATTAGGCCACCATAACAAAGCACAGGATAAGGTCTTAAGTACCTCAAGTTTATTACAGTACATTAAAAAGTCTGATATGCATTTTTTTTTATGAATAATATACAAATGTTGTACGCTGATAAACTGTGTACGTTCAAAGGCTGAAATAAATATAGGGCAATTATTTTAATGCAAAAAGATAGTAAATAATTTTGCAAGCGATAAACGCCATGCATTGACCAACAATTGCTAATTAAACATATGCAGTTAATTACTCAGCTTAAAGTATGTACTTATTTACGGTGCAGCTGCAGCTGTTTGTTAAATTAATTTCAAAGTTGTCACCGTAATTAAACAATAAATATGCCCATGTTAAATGTTGTACAACAAAAAAAACAAAACTTACACAACTGTCAGCGAAGGACAGAAATTACTAAAGCTGAAACAAGACACAGGACGCAGAACAACAACCAACTGCATGTGTGACAAATGTGTGTGTGTGTGTGTGTGTGTGTGGAACGTCACATGCTCATTCGCGTTTAAAATTAATTATACGCCGAGTGTTGCAGCAACAGCTTTGCGTCATTCGCTTAAGCGCCTCATTTACTGACCCAGTGCACAGACAGAAAGAGATGCAGCCAGTGGGAAAAATGTATGACCACTCTTTGGATTCACTTTACTATCTAATTAATTAGATCTGAGACTTCATTTGGCTCGTTTTATGCGCACTTGTAGTCTTACTGTATTGCTTGTGGCCCTTCCTTCGAGTTATTTGCTTTTAAGCTGCGCATAATTTTTATCTGCTGCTCTTTATTTAATATTAATTAAGTGGATTTTGTACATTGGAAAATTTGCTTTGAATGCTTGCTTGTTTTCCATTAATTGGTTTATTTGTGTTTATTTGAACATTTCAAACTTGACTGTCAATCAGAATTAAAAGCATAAAGCGATTTGACGGGTCCTCAGCCAGCCGTGCATGATAATTAAATATAAAATGCAAACACAAACAGTTGCAAACTGTCAACAGAAAGTTATAAACATAAATTAATCTGCACTTGGTCACAGCAGCTGATTTTTTCTCTTCTGGAGTGAGACAAATGTGATTACTTCTCTAGGCATATTTGTTTCGTGTCGAACTGGTCAAACTTCAAATGTCTCGATAACTCTTTTGATTGTACTAAGTTTGTAACCCTTAACCTTAACCCTTAACACTTTAACTGCTAGCTGCATCACTGCTTATTGGCTCAACTAACGAACTTATGTATGAAATAAACCGAGTTAGCTTTGAGATACGACAATATCCTGCTCTTCAATGCAATGTTCTGAACGGCATAAATGTTCAATATGTGAGCCCCACACACAACAAATCCGTTTGATACATATACATATATATATATATGTATTTTTTGGTTTTGGTTTCGGTTATGGCTTTTGTGAAGTGACCCCGCAAGGAAATTGAAAGCGTATCGAGGACTCAGCTACGCGGTCAATGTGGCAAACAGCGCAAACAAAAGTTTTTTTTTTCGATTTTCTATTTTTTTTTTTGTGGATTTGTGTGTACATGGCCATAAAATAGAAATTAGTTGCAATTGGAGTTTGCGTTTTGCTTTTGGTTTTTTGGCTTTGTTGCGGTCGATTTTGCTCTGACCATCGTCATGTAGTTGCAGCTGCTTCCCAAACGGAGCGTGCCACAGCCACGCCCCCTGCCACTCGCACTCCCAATCCCAGTTACTATCCAGCTGTCCGACCAGCTTTCGTTTCCGGTTTGGTTTGCCAGAGGGCAAACTATTTGGCTGCGCTGAAACTGAAATTGCACATACTAATTTACAATTTTGCTATGCTATGGCAGCAGACAACAGAGCCGAGCATCAATTGTTGTCCAAAAAGTTGAGCCGGGCAATATGCATTTTAGTTGATTTCTGGTTAGATGGTTCTGTTCTTTTATAGCTGAAATATGTTGGCCGGAAATGCGTGTTAATCGAACGGAAGAGGAAATGCCATCTAATGTTTACTGGCAATTCTATTTGAAATGGAACCTATTGATTTTATTTTAATTAAAGATGGAACTGACGTTGCATGCTTTTTGTTTGGCTATTATGGGGCAAACATTTGTAATTTGATTCCATAATTGATAAAGCTCTAAGTGGAAATGCAATTTCAATTTCAATCGATGTTGTTACGGATAATTGATTGGTATTTATTGAAGCAAACATTTTCCATTCAAACTAATTATCCCAATTAACAGCATTTTAAAATGCTTCGCAGAAAGTCCATTTAAGCAAATTGTTTGCGCATTTAAATAACGTATCTAGTTAAATTACTTATTTGAGTTAAATAAACCCATTGTTGTTTATAACATTTGTTGTAGTAAAAATGCTGTCGACTCAAAGTTGGCCAATTGTCTTTTTGACTTTATTAAATTCTTGAAACTTTTTTAATTTAGTTGCTCGATTCTATTGCTGCTTTTTTCTGCTCGTTGTCCGAACATATCTTACAATCAATCAATAAAAATCCATTGCTTGTTTTGATGACTTTTGCGCGCCCAAAAAAGTTCGGTTGACCGCAGTATAAATACGTCTGCACATGGCAATCAATAAAATCAAACAAATATTTTTTACGCCATTCCAAATTGACACAATCAACAAATCAAAAAGGCGCGTCCATCAATATAACGTTAGCTCCACACATATATACATTCCTATAAACGTACATATATATATATATATATATATATATATTATATATTTTACCCAAAAGCCAAATACAAGTGCCACATGAGACACTTGACTGCTCCCAAAAATATGCAATGATTTCTCATTGTTTTTTTGGCATTTCTGCCTGCCACCAGTCGTCGTCCTGAATTGTAGGACACCATTTTTTTGTTAGCACAAATAACGAACAAAAAATCTCTTTGGGCATATGCACAACATATAATATTGTTGGTATTTTCGTTATAAGTTTTTGTGCGATTATTTTCATTGGTAATATGCACCTGTGATATAATTTTTTTGTGCTCTATGACCTGACAACTGGCAGGTGAATGGCCCGCTTCCTTATATCAATTAGCCTTATCATTTTTCACGGTATTATATTGTACCTCGTATGCTAAAAAAAATTGGGTATTTTAAACTGGTGAGATATTCAGTTTTTATAGCTACAGATGTTTTATTTGTTGCGATAATCTTTTAGACTATAGATGCTTGTATATTTACTACTATATTTGCTGATGCCAGACTACAGGGTGTCTCCTAGTCAATCACTGTGTACTGTTAAATCCTACTTGTTTTTCTAGTAGGAGTAGCGTGGTATTTTAATAATTTTCAAACGCGACAAATTGATTTATGTATGCATTAATTGCCCCAATTTATTTATGGGTTCAGGGAATCCATTTTTTGGTGTAATGATTCTCTTTGAAATATGGAACACTTATAATTTCAAATGATTGAAATGGATGTTAATTTTACATTTCTTTTGCAACATTTATTTAATAAATCTCTGTAGTATATTATATTAAAGTCCCAAGCAATCAATTTGGCGCCACTTTGTGGCCAACGCATAAATCCCACAAATGCTATTGTAACATTTATTAAATATATTAACTATTTTCCTAGTTCGTTTGACATTCAGAAAGAAAAAAGTAGAAAACATGAATGCGCTTATCTTGTTGTGATATCATTCATTTCCACGCGGAAATCAGCTTAAAATATTTGCAAAAGTACGTGAATTTATGTATTTGTATAAGCGGTTGCATGGTTAGACTTAAATATGTTTTTCCATTGCAAGCACAATAAATAAAATATCAAAAAATAAAATACAAAATACAATATATAAATAAAAAAGCGCTTAAGAGCTTAGCGAAAACCCAACCAAGCCAACGTGTTTCATAACATTTTTCAGTTTGCCAGCATATTGAGGACATGAATTCAAATGATAAAAGTAAACCATGCTGAGTTTTTCATTTTTATTTATTTTTAAGTGAGCTTAAGAGCATTTAATATCTCGATTTCTATAGTTCCCACCATCGCCATACAAAAACACAGCTCAACGATATGTATATATGTATATGAATAGTCAGTACACTTTAGCTAACAGTTTTACTGATGTTCAATTAAACGACCATATTCTGTGTGTTTTTAGCATTTAAACTAGAGTCAGCTGAGAGTTTAATGATTTGATATTTGATAGAATGAAGATTCATTGAAGCATTTACAGCAGTTTATATTTAATAAACTGTTATTAAATAAGATATTATGAATGGAAAATTGCTGACATGAACATCTGAAGTTCTAAATTGCGCATGTAATTGAATTCAAATGTTGGAATATTGCGTTCGCCTATTAATTCGTTAAATAAACAGTTTCAATTGCAAAATGTTTATTCAATTTTCCACAACCGCCTCAAGCAAGTGGAAATTATGTGCTGTTATTGTTAGTCAAACAAAAGGCACAGTGAAGCGTACAATGCGTGACTCAAGTACATGCTACGCATAAATAAGATATAAAAAAACATTTAAGATAGCTACAGCCATAATTATATATTTTCCAATATGCAGCCAATAATTAAATATATTTATAAATATTTAAACATATAATCCGACCATTTGGTGTGCAATTTAAAGCCACAGCATCGTTTTGGTCTACTAATTTAATTTTGCTGTCATCTCCCCAACCACATACACACACACACACACACACACACACACAAGTTCGTTTCGCTTATGCTGTTTATTTAACTCATTTTCCATGTTGACTTTCATGCGCGTAATTTTTATGTCAACAAGCCGTACGATGGGGGCGTCCTCCCCTTGGCTCTCATCGTTTTTTTTAGTGCGCCAACTAAGCAGTTTTTAATGAATAAGCCACAAAATTACCTAGGTGTGGTGAGCAGCAAAAAGACTCTTATGGCCAGTGCGAAAGGTCAAGTGCTGTGCTGTGCTGTCAACATGTTGGGATTTGAGCAAATTTAATGCTGCATAGGTCACTAAATGGTCTGAGTTGACATAATATTGTAATTTTAACCATGATCTAAGCACTAGGCTCACGGCAGTCTTCCTTGTGAGATTCACGAACTTGTCAGTTGATAATTGTGTGTGTGTGTGTGTGTGAGAGCAGGTGTTGCTTTTGTATTTTATATGTGTACTTCCTTATGCACATATGCGACGCATAATAATTAGAAATTTAATTGGATTTGAAAGAAAATGAAATTTTAATGTGTTAGCTACGCAATTACATTAAAAAACAAGCACACACACACACACACACGCACACAAAGTACACATCGCATAGAAAGTACATGAATAATAGAGTAGATGCCGGTCGCAGGTGCGGAAGAAAGACAAAAAATAAAAAACGGAGAGCAGGAAATGGGAATTTCAACCAAGTTGAACTTACATTAATTACCTGCAAACTAATTTTAAAATATTGTGCATGACATGGGTCTCAGCAGCATATCACAAAGTTCACTCGTCCTCTGTGTCTAGAAGTGTGGACTTTGCAAACTGCTCTGCTGGGAAAGTTGTGCTTCGAATACATGGACAGATTTGCCTATGTGGTTATTGAAATACTTTTGGGAGTTAACAATATATCAGCTTGCTTAAAGCACATATAATTAATGTGGTCAACAAGTTGTGCAAAGTTTTTAGCTGCACTTGATATGTACATATGTACAAACATAGATAGATATATATCGGTAGGAGGTTGTCAGAAAATAAATATATAAAATAAATGCTTAAATGAGGTTAATATTCATATTTGCTGGGAGCTAAAAGGGCTTGTTAGCAGCTTGATATACGGTAAATATATTCCTTTTAAAAGCCAGTAATTAAACACAGCCCAATCAACATTCCCCTTGGCAAAGTGTTGCTCTGGGTGATAATACTCTGTGGCGGTTGCTCAAATTAGTGTGGACATATTTTAATGTGGCACAACAACAACAACAATAACAACAACAACAACAACAAGAAAAACAGCACCAACAACAATTAAGCACTGCGCCATTTTGTGCTTACAGGAAACGCTACGGAAAATTGTCAAGAGGCGCAAAATCAAAGCACGCACAAAATTATAATTATTTCATGTGTGGAAAATGTGCGGCATACATAAACAGAAAACCACGCAAGCAAATCCGAGGTGCAAACGTAAAGTTTATGCAAATCCCGTACATTATCAAACCACCCATAATTCATATTTGATAATAAATATTTCCAAAAGTGGAATATATGAGAAACTAATATTGCAAATCAATCATACTCAGATCTGTCAATGTGGATATTCTGTTAATTTGTTTCCTAAGCACTCACAACTTAATGAGCACACCTTCAAAAGTTTGAATTTAATCCCATGAAAATTAACAGAGTGTGTCGCATTTGTGTTTTACATAATGCAGGTTAAACATGAGCAGCAGGAAAGGAAATTATGTTAGAGTAGATGTGCGAATACAGTTTACAGTTTACAGCGCACATACAAATATACATATATGGTAATCATCTATCAAACATTGTTGTACTCGTACCTACCCACCGTGTCATTTCCACTCGTATTCGTATCTATGCTTATTTTAATTGCTGTTTTTGCTTTTGATATGCAAAATTGTGCACAGTTTATTATCAACGCTACGCAGGTTCTTTTATCCTTGGTCCAGTTTTTGGTTTTTTGTATTACGCGCGGCTCGTTGACAAAATTGAAATATAATTTTCCGCAGCTTAAACAGAACATAATAGAAATGCATTTGGCCAGGCATTAGAATGGTTGTGAATTTTAATTAAAATTGCGCATACGCCCTGTGAGCTATTATCAACTGTTAGCAACAGCATTTCGCGTGAGAAGAATATTCATTATTATAAATGGTAACACGTAACAAACAGGACCCAAATGTCCCTAACAAGGTAGGCACTCCAAAAATTACCCTTATTTACAAAGGCATAATTAAAGCATTTTATTTAGAACGTCGAAAGTGACACATTAAAGTATGCCAACATCACAATTTGAAGTAACTTTAGTAGCCAAACAGAAAATGAAAAGCAAAACCAAATAGCCTTTGTATTTATTGTAGGCTCGTCGGATTACAAGACTGAAACTTATGAATGGCAACGCGATAATAAATCCTGATGCGAATTTAGCTCAACCAAATATAACCACAAACTCAAACTAAAACGCATAGACTTTTGCATACGCTGTAACAGTTTTGTGTGGATATTCCACTAATAAACATAAGTACTTAACATTTGTGCATATTTCATAATCGTTTACATCTATATTTCTGCTAATTATAAGTATTATATATAAAAAAAGTTGCTGTTCAATAAATTAAATAATCCAATTATCAAATGCTAATACAAATTTAAATTAAACAAGTGGGGAAGGATTATCTTCGGCGTGCCGAAGATTTTATACTCTTTTCGAACCCATAGGCAATTTTCACTCTGCCAACTGCACCACTGAAATTTCATAAGCTGTACAAAATCGTTTTGTCGCGTAACATTTTTTGTTCTAAGAATATTTAATTCATTGCCAGTTGTATAGCAGCTATAAGATATAGTGATCCGATCCGGCCGGCTCCAACCAATGTGATGTCTCTTTGAATAATAAGTATCTATGCAAAGTTTCATCGCGATAGATTAAAAAAACATGGGATATATGGCCAAAACCGACTTCGAGTTGTATGGCAGCTATAAGATATAGTGATCCGATCCAGCTGGCTCCAACCAAGGTGATGTCTCTTTAAATAATAAGTATCGGTGCAAAGTTTCATCGCGATAGATTAAAAAACATGGGATATATGGCCAAAACCGATTTCGAGTTGTATGGCAGCTATAAGATATAGTATTCCGATCCGGCCAGCTCCGACCAATGTGCTGTCCCCTGGAATAATAAGTGTCTGTGCAAAGTTTTATCGCGATAGCTCAAAAACTGAGGGACTAGTTTGCATACATACAGACAGACAGACAGACAGACAGACAGACAGACAGACAGACAGACGGACATGGCTAGATCAATTTGTATTGTCATTCTAAGCATACTGGCAGTAACTTTTGGGGGTCTCCGACGCTTCCTTCTATGCGTTACAAACTTCAGGACAAACTTAATATACTATTTTCTTCGAAAAGAGTATAAATATTTGTATTAATGTTCATTAAACTATAATGCAAATTGAATTATAATTAATGAAATATGCATATGTATATAAATATAATCCTTATTATAATTATAGGATATACAAATTGCGTACACACTTAACTTTTTATATTGAAATAAGCTGCAGCATTTGACATTCGCCGGGCGCCTGTTGACCACTTTTTGCTGTGACTTAGACTACTGAAAATTCAGCTAAAATTAATGACTGACAGCGGGAGACTTGGAACCACATTAACAGACTACAGAATGATGACAAAAACAAAAAACCCCAAAAAAAAAACGGGGAAGGGGAAGGGATTCCAATGATGCTGGCAGCTTGGTAGCTTTGGCTTTTATTGTTTAACTCGCGACTGCGTTGACATTTCTATACACATTTACAGCAAGCAATTCTGGTTGGAGCTGGCTATTGCCGACTGTACGGGAGTATCTGGGATTTTGCAGCTGTGCAGGACAATGAAAGCAGGCAGGCAGCATTTTCCAGGCAGGCGTGCAGCTGCATTTGTATCTGTGGCCGTGCCATATAGATGTATCTGCATCTGTGTAGCTATAGCTATATAGCTATAGCTGTCACTGAATATGCATCTAGAGTTGCTCAATTGTTTGCCTTTTGAACGGTCGACTGGGTGTTGTCTCTGCTCTTGGCCTGCTTGGTTAGCTCTCGTTTTGTGAATTTGCGCATCATGTGGCACTAGCAAAACAACAAATGGCAACTGTCTGGGCCTGGACGATATCGTCATCATCGTACTCATTATTATCAACTGCGGAATAAAGGAATAAATGGAGAGGGCTGCATAATTTTGCTTTTCACTTGGCGACGAATTTGGTTGTTGTTGCTGCTGTTGCTGTTGTTGTTGTTGGGCTGTTTTGTTCTCTTTTCGGAGCTTAATTAAAAAGTCATCATAACTCTTGTTGCAGCTGCCTTCGACTTGCGACTTTGTTGTAATTTTCTAAAGCTAATAAAATTGCTTTGTAGCTAAAAATGGAAATAAAGCATTTTAAGTGCTCGAAGCTTATCGCAGACGGCGCAGTTTTCCAAAAATTTCAACTCAATGCAACGAGCCTCCATTTTGACCCAGCCTCACTCCCATCGCTAACAAGTTAAAGTACTTGTTGAAAATTTTATGACATTTAAAACTTGGAGCAAGGCCTCCAATGGCAACGCACCAGTCAGTCAGTACGAGGCCATTAAAATGTTATAAAGCTACATTTAAGCACTTAACTTGATATCTTTCAATCTCTTTTACTTAGTCTATGTATAAAATGGCGAACAAGACTAAGCCAGGCCAAAAAAAGTTGTTATTACAATGCGGGCCACAACAGCGAAAGATAAACATCAAGCAGAAATTTGCTTGTTTGCATTTTTGGGGCATAAAAATTAACAATTAACTGACTTCAGCCTCTTCAAGCAGTAAAAGGAAAGGCAAAAAACACCAAATTGCTCAATTGGTTGCATTAAAAGGAAAATCATAAATCTTAACAGAATAATAATGTTGATTTTGTCTGCTGCGGATTCCAGAAAGAACAATATTGAGTAAGTCTGTGTCAACGCTGAAATTTGACTTTTCAGACAGGATTTACTTAAAACGTTGCAATTGATTTACATGAAAATAATTGGAAGACATTTGTATTGCTTTTTAAAATATTTATTTCTTGGTTTCAGTTATTTTAAAATTGTGGTAGCTTTTATCAACTAGTTAGTTGGTTTATTTTGTTTAATATGTTTCCTAGAGTTTGTATTACGGTTATCTAAAGTCTGCAAACTTTTAGAGAGATTGGCTAATGAGCGCACGAACTTACTAACTTTTTATCCATGTGCTATCCAAACTGCAAGCTAAATTGAATTTTAAGTGTGTGTAAAGTTTGGGCAGCGGTTTTTATTGTTACCTCTTTTTTTTGTTATATGTTATTATGAAGAATGTGTACGCAAATTTAATAGAAGTTATTGCGCCATAGTCAGCCCGCATTGTTGCATTCAAAGTTGTTTGAGTCATGTGGCGCCTGCAGGTATACAACGTGCAACGTGCAACATGCGAACACTGAGCGTCGCCTGCGCCCACATGGCGTATGCGTAATAATATTTCAAACAGAGCGCTGCAAATTTTGCATAATTTCAACTTATAAACTTTTGCGTGTGTGGGGGAAAAGCTGCACAAACAAAGGGCGAAAAGAAATACGGAGCTGAAAGAGAACACGGAGTGGCACAAACAGAAAATTACATTTTTCAACTAATTTCAATATAAAGCAACTTGGAATTGCAACAAATTAGGAGCAGAAAAGGGAGTGAACGAATGCCTTTAAGAAAGCGGCGAAACGCTCAACTTCAAGACATTTGGCACTTGAGCAGCTTTCGACGCTGCCATTGTTCACTTGGGCTTGACTTTTGCTTTGGCCGCCACTGCCACATGGTGAGTGGTGGAAAATTGTGTCAAAGCTCAGCCAGCGGGAGGGCATTCATGGTGGTGGTGGTGCTGCTGCTCCTGCTGATGGTGAGGACGCCACGCGTAGCATAAAATTTACATAAATTGAAGAGCGCAAAGTCAGCAATGGCAACCGAGAGAAATACTTATAAGCAGAAAGGCAATAACTTGTTTAATTTTGCGTAACAATTTTATAGCCTCGCTTTGTTACTTGTTGCATTCGTTTCTTTCCCTTTCTCGCCATTGATTGTTGTATTCAAATGAATGCTTAGAGTTGGATTTCAATTAAAAATTTAAATAATTGTAGTACGTTTTTTCTCAACAGCATAGTTAATAACATTCCATTCTCTATTAGCTCAAAGGTATTTTTCGTTATGGAAATACCAATAAAATTTCTCAACCAGTTGATGCCAATACAAATGTTTGTATTTCTCATTGCGCAAATGCTCGATACATAACTTATAGTGGAACATAGTTTATGTGGCCCGGTGCAAACTTTTTCATACTCAGCCCGCAAAAGCATTCACACATACTCTTTACTCACACATTCGCCAGCAGGACGAATTTTATCTGCATTTTCACTTGCGTGGCAGAAAAAAAAATGAACTGCGCAAGAACCGAAAAATAACCGCACAAAATATTTTTCTTATATTTTCGCTCGTTTTTTTTTGCACATTAAGCGTTTTTCCCCACAGCATAATATAATATTTAAAAAGCAACAGCCAAAAGCAAATGAGCATAAGAGCTTCCAAAAAAGAGCTACAGCCAGCAAAAAGTAAGCGCAGTGCATAAAAGAATTGGAGAAATAAGATTTTTGCTGAGATTTGACTGCTTCATTAAATACTCCAACATGGCAAAGAAATGAGCACGTAACTTGAGACAGCAGCTGCGAGTTAGTCAACGTTTAAAGCTGTGGTCTGAATATGTGCGTTCTTATAATAACTGGAACATGCACTGATTTCCTGCCTGAGTATCGACTAAATCAGTTCTTCCTGTAGTGAAAGCGCTACAAAATTTTAAACTAACGTTTCCCTTTTTCTTTTCTCTTAGCCAGCAACTGCTAAATAAGCCCCGGGCTACTGCCAACTGGCTCAAAGTTGTGCAACTTGCTGCTGCTCCAGCTCCTTTCGTCGGCAGCGTCCATGTCGTTGCCATGTGGCTCTGCCTGTGCCTGTGCCCAAAAGCGCTGCGAAGCGGAAATGTCAATGCAGCGGCACTTGCACTTCCGTTGCCTACTTTTGTGCGTCGGCAGCGCCGTCACCCAACTTTGCCTGCGCCTCAACTTTTTGTTCCAGCGCGCTCAGCCTGCTGACGTTAACACAAAATGGAAACAAATGGCAGCCGTCGCTGACGTCGTCGTCGTCGTTGTTGGTGCTGCTGCTGCACTCCCCTGGGGCCCACACAAAACTTCGATTATGATAAATGTGTGTGTGTGTGTGTATGCTACACACAACTAAAACAAAAAGCAAACAGGCCATCTGGGGAATGCTCGACTAGCAGCTGCTCTGCAGCAAAGCAGAATAGGATGCATCCGACTTTGCGCTATTGAATCAGTTTATTATTCATCTATGCAAGAAACTGGCTTACAGGTAAGTTTAAATTCAACTAAATATTAAAGTGAACAATTTAGTCAACAAAGCTGTGTAAAAAGATTAAAATTATTAACGTATGTTCATTTTAATTGCATTTCCTTATTAAATATTAATTATTCCTTGGTCTAACATAAAGCTCATATGCAAATGCCATCTTTAAAACTTAAATGTCCCTTACAAGTATCATTTAATAATGCAATGGTCAGCAAAAGGATTGTGTTGAAATGAAATTATAAGCACCCTGTCACTCTAGTATGTTACAGGGAATGCAAGTGACACCAGAGAATAAGTTTTTAAAATTGTCAACGCCGCTTTTTACGCGTCATCAATTTCCGTTTATTTAGTAGCCATTTGGGCGTTGTCGTGTATGCATGGCTAGTATGGAGTAGTTTTCTTAGATATTGACCGGCAGCTGTCTTTTGTTTGTAGGCCATAAATTTGCTCTCGTTGACATCAATGTGGGGACCAAAGGACCACGCTGTCAGCTGTGCAAATCGCGCATAAATTATAGGCAAGGGTGCGTGTGGGGCACTTTATTTTATCAGCATGAGCAGCAGACAGCAGAAAGCTCCTTGTGCAATTGCCGCATACTTAAGGTAATCTCGTAACGCGTCGTGCTTACTTCTAATGGCCATTCATCAGCTCTTTGAATGCAAACGGCAAATAAATGGCAGCCCAGGCAGCCCAGGCAAAAGAACACAGCACAACACGACAGACAGATAGACAGACGGACGAAGACAGGCGACAACAATGGGGCTGACCAGCCAACAACAATTGTCATTGAAAACTGTCGACTTGAGAGTCCACTTGCCAGCAGCATTCTACAGAGAAAGAGGAGCGGCGACGCAGAGGGCAGTAAGAGGAGTTTGGATCGCAAGGCCAGGGCCAGAGCGGGTCGCGGTCAGTAATTGCAATTGTAGCTGCGCACTTAGCGCTATTTTACTTTAATGCGACTTTCTTTGCAATTTTCAAATGCCATTGTGCCTTTGTGTTGGATAAATGTTTTGAAAACTATTTTCATTTGCAACAAAACGACTGTCAATAGCTGGCAACTAGTACACGAGTTTGCATTTTACGATTTGCCAGAGCAAAAGTACAACAAGTACTTGAAGTACATGTAAATGTGAAAAGCAACACAAGTAAAAGCGTGTTTATTGAACATATTTATCAGTTAAATATGGCAAATTAACTAACATTACAGTTAATTGATGTGACTATTTGCTTTTGCTTGTGAATATTTAAATACAAACGTATTGCTCTTATTAGCTTTGCTAATAACATTTATCGAACTAGCTATTACCAATTATACGCGACTTTCAGCTTCTTTTTGCCAGACTAAGCGCTAATCTGCAGCTGTAAGATATGTGCAAATGATATGGCAATTTCAGCCAGTGCAAAGCTCTACCAAACTACTCCCCATATCAGAAACGTATGTCTGCGCCAAGAAATGGCCACATGGCGCTGGCTTAGCGCCAGTAGCTCTAACAAGTTTAGCCACTTTTTGATGGCCATAATTCAAATTAGGCCGTCGTTTGGGGCAACGAAGCCGCGATGGCCATCTGACAAATAGGCCGGACAGCAGTCGCCTTAAAGCGTACTTTAAGTTGGCCAAAATTGGGTCGCAGTTCGCCTGAGACAATGGGAAGCGCGGCAGCGACTGCGACTGCGACAGCGACTGCTACTGTGGCTGTGCCGACGGAAACGGAAACGAGCAATGGCCAGCGCGGCCTAATGTTCGGTGGGCGTGCGTTTGTGGGTGGGGCTGCATAAATGGCAGGCACTGGGCGGCGGTAGCGGAAGCTTTCAATTTCAAGCTGCAATGCAAAAGGAGCCACGGACAGCCTCGGACTGCAGCTCAAAGCAGAAAAAGTAATTTATTTCGTATTGCGGTTTTTAACCACATTTTCCACTTTGTGCGACGGCAACGACAGTCGAAAAAGCAGCAGCAGCAGCAGCTCCTGCACCAGCTCCAGCTCCTGCACCAGCTCCAGCACTAGCCAAGACTCCATTCTCTCTATGGCACTGTAGTATAAATTTTGCTCAGCTCTGCACTGCCGCCCTGTCTGTATAGCTTGCTCGATAAAAAAGGCTCAAATGCGGTTCCACTTTTTTCTTTGCAGTTGCCCTCCTTTCAGCACATTTTCTTGGCATATTCTTCGTCGTTTTTATTTTTTGTTTTTTGAGCTGCACACGAAAAAATTGCATCGTTTAAATTGCATTTGACCCAAAAAGTGCAGCAAGTGCGAGGTGTTTTCTATTTCGTTTTGTTTTTCGTCTCCTTTTCACCTGCACAAAGCGCCAGCCAACTTCAAGTTGAAGTTATGAACGACAAGTGTGCGAATGCGACTTCCGCAAGAGCGGCTGCCCGGAGGAGAATTTGGTGTGTGGTTTCCGGCCGGAGTAAGATATACTTCTTGACTATGACTTGTCTATTTGGTATGCAAGGCGCCGCCGGCAAGAGTTATTCATTGTGAAACTCAAGGCGAACTGTTGCCCACCATTAATAGACACGAACGGGGGCAATGAAGAGATAACTGCATAGCCAGCCGTCAAAGGGAGAACATTGCGGAAGAGTACTGCGGCTAAAAGTTGTATAGGACGGAATTAACATTCGGGTAATCACTTTGGACCCGAGTTGGAAAGGCAGCTAATTTGAATACCGGATTAATTTGGTCATCTTAAGTGCAGTCTCTGTGCTTAATTTGACTATTCGCCAAGGATGTATGCGGCCAAGTAAATTGAATATATCAAGACTCACTTTTGATAATCAAATTTCTAAGCACATCTAACACTTTACTTTGTATTCTTTTGGTAGTCGACTCTATTTACTTGTAATTTGCAATAAACAAAGCCCATTCCAATCAATTGTTAGAGCGAGTAAAACAGGCAAAAGGGGCTATTGATATTTTCTCTTGCCCATCGAAAGAAATTGTGACCACAAAGAACCGCCAAAGAGAAAGAATGGCAGGAAAGGAGAGTACTGAAACGAAACTAAACCGAAAACCAAATGAAACGAATATAAAAGGCAACTAAAAAGAACTGATTTGGGGGCAACACCAACAGCAACAGCAACAGCATGTTAAAAGAAATTCGGTTGATTGCGGACCCTGCAATCAACTTGTTTAATGTGCAGTTAACGCCATGAGGAACCCAGCACAATAACAACAACAGCAACAACGACAACTAAGTGAAATCAAATCGCAACTCTAAGGTAACATCTCAAAGCAAATTAAATTGCCAGTCATTGTAGGTGAAAAACTGGCAAAACAGACGCCAGGAGTCAGGAAACCGGAGCATGGAGCTTGGATGCCTTGGCCAATCCACTTGCCTGATCGATTTCACATTGGCTCGAAGACAAGCAGCTGTGGTTGGTTGTTCTTGTTGCTGCTGTTACTGCTCCTCAATTGCTGTTGAGGACTTCACTTTCAGCATGGCTTAAGCTTGACCGCTGGGCAAACACGGCTGCCGATGAGCATTAGGATGCATGCAATGTGGCTATATATTGAACAGATACTTGTCTCAATCGGGTAAACGGGACGGGTGAGACAGCTTAAGTGGTAGTATTTGTATATGCGTTTGTTTGCATGCTATTGCACATACGACACGTAATTCGATTGTGAATTAGTAATAATATTTTACCAGTGATTAAGCTAGCTCACCTTTGAATATAAATAGTATCTAATTGTACGTCGACACATATTTTTTATGATTTAATATTAAATTAGATAATTGCATCAATGCAGCAGAAAGTATATGTAGCTGCCCTGCATACGGCACATATATATTACCATTGTAATAACAGTTATTTTCTGCTAATTTGAGAGCACAAAAGCTGAAGTAAACGCCCAGTTCTAAAGGTATGCACATCGTGTAGGGGGGGTCAGTTATGACCAAAATGTTTTCTCAAATATATGCATATTAATGCAATGTGTGTGCGTGTTTGTGTGATTTGTGGCCACGTGTGCGTGTTGTTTGTGCAAACTCCTGACCCTCTTTGTCATTGTTGTCGTGCAACTTTGTTGTGTCAGTCGTGCAGACAGTTCAAACATTTACACACAAAACACAATACCGAGCAGCAAAAAAAGAAATGCACAAACTGAGATAGAAGATACAAGAGTGGCAGGCAACTAAATTCACATTTCGGAACTGTGGAATACGTGATTTTACAGTCAGTAAAGCGTTGCGATTTACAACAATTTATGGCTTGACTTTATAAACGACGATGTTGCTTCGTTAACGCCATGTGCGAAAAAGAACCTAATCATAAATCATTAAATTTCTTTTCGCTGAGACTATGTTTTTTCTCGCCTGCTCTTTAAATCTCTGACTATTCAAATGTCCAAATGTTGCTCACCTCTAAAACGAAATGTATGTACATTTGTGTCCGTCCGTCTCTGTCCATGTGTGTGTGTGTGTCATTGTGTTTGTGTTTCTATTTTTTTCTTCACCTTTTTTTGGCATAACCCTTTGTAAATTGTTACATTTTCGCACGTCTGAATGTGCCTCGCACTTCTGACGTTGGGTATGTGTGTGTTGTTTGTGTGTGTGTAAGCATAAATTGAGGTGCTTTTGGGTGCGCACCTTTCCTTTTTAGGCCATTTGAAGTGCGCATGCATCTGCCCCATGTGTATAACTGTATTATGTATATACATGTGTGTGTGTGTGTGTGAAACACGTTTGCCATTTGGCCACCAACTCCAAATGTAGTATTTCCATGAGCTTTAATGGACTTTTCTGGTTAAGTCGGTAATAATTTTGTAAATTCGCATTTCTATCCGTTTAGTTGCGTTGGCCAACATTGCAAGCTGGCTGTGATAGCAAAATGTAGTTAACAACAAAAAGAATTTTGTAGCTATTGCAAACATTGATGAACAATGAAGTGTGTTTTCTGGCATGCAATAAACTGCTTAAAGTACTGAAAAGCAAATGGAAAATCAGAGTAATTTACACAAACAAGCTCTAGTGCTGCAATAAATAATAATTGATTGCCAAAAATAAAGGTACAAAATACATCTACTTTATGAATAAAAGCTTTGCAGAGGAAGAAAAAATATAATTCTTAAACGTTTTATTATTTGTATACCCTAAGCCCATTACAAATGGATAAAAATGGAATAATGACCATATAAAGTATAAATATTATGGATCTATATCAACAACCCAGTCGTTATAGCCAAACCCGTCCGTCTGTTCGTCTGACTGTCCGTCTATATGAACACGCGGATATTAGAGAATACAAGAGCTATAGACTTCATATTTGACTAACAAGCTTTCGTAGTTCCTGGTCAGACTAAGTTTTTTCCTTTTGATCGATAGCGTTCAAAAGTTATCGATTAATGTCGTTTATAGACCGGCGCTTTTGGGCCAAAACTTAAAATATATAAAAGCTATGAAACACTAGCCAATATGAGGCATATATAGTCCATATAAATGTCATGAATAACACCTTAAACTCCCATTACTTGGCCAAAATGTATCCGATTTTGGATCTCCCTCATGAATCTGCATTTAAGTCTCAAATAATTTCGAGTTTTCGATTTTTTATGAGGCACGAGTCACCTGAAACTGCCATAACTTGGTCAAAACTTATTCGATTTTCGATTCCGAGGCATTTTTGATCATGGTTTGTGTTCCTTTTTGAATCTGCATTTAGACTTTACTCATTTTTAACGAAAGACATGCCACTATCCACAGAGCTGCAGGGAAATGAATGTAAGACATGGATTTAGGGTATCTACTAGTTGGGGGCTCCCGACTAGAGCACTGTTTAATATTTTTTTTACAAGCCTAACGAATACAGTTTGTTTTTTCTGATTTACCATCGGCTGGTGGAGGGCTAAACATAGTATACGCCTGCCCCCAGCTCTTCAATATTCTGCTGTAAGCCGCTTTATTGCCGGCCTGGGGCAATATGCAAACTGTGTTGCAATCCCCAGACAGAAAACGCTTGCCTATGCAAATTTTCAAAGCATCAAAACAAGCGAACGCACAAACACACTCAAATCGAACGCGAACAATGTTTCCAACGGGTAAAACGTGGAACAGACCCTTTTTTGCTATGCATTGAAACAGGAGTTCGATGTGCAAACAATTCAAACAGCCTGAACAATTGGAGCTATAGCTGATTTTATTATGTTTTGTATTGTTTTTGTTCATCCCAGAGGTACACGTGCTTGATAAGCAAACAACAATGTGGCCTGGCTAAAGCGCCATCAGAAGAGCAAACTAATTAAAATTAAAGCCACACTTTAACACCATCTGGGCAATAACTCATCTTTAATGCAGCACGGTAAATTCACTTGCATTGGCTCTGTTAAATTTACGACCGTAATAAAAGCCATGACAATAATTCTAATTTCCGTCCAAGTGATAAAAACAATCCACTCACGGAACAATTGCACAATATTAAAGTTTAAACCCTGCACCGAATCCCTAAATTTAGCTCAACGACTGGCATCATAAATTTCAACAAAATGGCAAAATAACATAATTTTTTGGTACATGAATTGTAGGTATGTATAGCATACGTGTGTGTGTGTGTGTGTGACTCATGTGCATTTATCTGCGGGATAAATATATCATTTGACAATTTGAACCAAATGTTGTCATAAATTATAAATGATTGAAGTCGTGCAATACATTTAGATTAATAGAAGTTTTGCAGATTTACAAAACAAATTAAAATGAAAATCAATAAAATAGATATACGAAAATAAACTATACTACAGGTGCAAATTTAGACGGTTCTAAATATATATTCATATAATAAATACAAATGCTTTAATGAAAGCAACCCAAATATGACCCACAATTCAGTTACCAAGCAAAGGTACAGCTATTACAATGGACCTGTAAACAGAAACCACAATAGAGAAAATACAGGCTAACTAGCTGCAAACAAGTAACTTGGCAACCAGCGTGGTTTACAAAGCAAACTCTTCGCCATTCATAAGGGACCCTTGGAGTACACTTTACTATTATAAATGTTATAGTCTAGCTGTCGTGATTGTTGTTGGCCCACTGCTCTTACATAGCTATTGTAGTTTGCGCTTTAAGCTGCCACTCTCTGAGCCATTTATCATTAGTGGAAGAGTGCTAATGTTCATGTACGGCAAACACAAACAGAGTGCGTCTAGTTTGTTGGGTGTGTGCCGGGAAACCAATCAGAACATATACTTCTACTCATTGCATACAAGTTAGTTAAATGATAAGTCAAGTAACCTGTGACCGCAACTTGCAGTATTTTCCATCAATTAATTAGAAATATGTGCGTAAACACAATTAAAACTTACATACATATGCGATGCTGTGATAATTATGATCTTTACTTCAAATTACAAATAATAGATTTAGTAATGTATTGTAAAGCGCCCAGAGCAATTTGCAACTTTACCACACACTTACATGTTTGTATTTCTAAATAGCTGTTGGCCGACAAGTTTTGCATTAGAAAGTCAATTTAAATGCTAAAACTAATATTGGGTCATGTTCACACAGCGTCAATGTGAGAGTGAAATTAAAAATTCAAACATACAAACAACAATATGTATTTGTACACGTTACGTATACGTAACGTGCGTGTGCGAGTGTATAGCTATGCATGAAGTTACATGTTTAATGACTTTTCCGGGCTGGCAAATTGAAATTGTTATTGCTGCTGTCAAAATGGCCGCATCACTTAAGCTGCAGCATTTTCTGTGTAGTTTTTCCAGTTGCCACTAACATCATTTTGTGCCATATCTCTCGAGCATTCGGCTAATCCCCGAGCGATCCAAGTGAGCTGGTACTTCCCCCTGCCACAGACTTCGAGTGCTGCAGCTACAGCTGCCACTGCAGCCTCTTGGCAGCTTTTTCATCCTATGCTACTCACATTGTCACTGCCGGCAACCCAAAGATGACAGTTTGGATAGCAAAACGTATATCACAAAAGCACATGGACATATTCTGCGTGAAGGTTGTGGGAACAAAAACTGCAAGCAGGCAGTAAACAATATATCTACGTAAGTATAAGGGAAGGCAAACAGCCGAGAATGTGATAAAGCGCTTTGCTAGCCGGAGTAGGTGGTGCGCCGGAATGGCTCCTGGTCCTGGGCGGCTATATTTCTGTGCATTTGTCTAGCACTTGAATCGTTTTCCTGGCATTCACATTTGTTAGATGCAACCTTTTTGTACAGCTACTCGCAACTCGCATAAAACATCAGCTGCTGATGTTTCTGGAGCTGCTGGTGCAGGAATGCATAGCAATATTTAGCGCACAACCAGGTAGTCGGTGTCGACGCTTGCACCTGAATCTCACCTAGTACGCAATATATTTTTTGTTGCCCGCCAAAACTAAATCGTATTACAATCAAATTTTCTGCTAAAAATCGAGGGCTTTGTTTATATTGGGTGAGTGTAGGACACTGAGATCTCTTGAAATCACTCAAAATTAATGGCAGCTGCCTTGCTGGATCACTGCAATGACTGCTATGTTATGACAGTTCAGGGCACGGGCTTGCAGCAAAACATCCACTATTATGAACTTCATAATAGTAAATCGTATCTTTATTTCACTTGGCTTCCGATCCGCTGTCAAATTCAATGAATTTAATAATAAAGCTTATTTTATTTTTTGCTTCTTGGTGCCAGTTGTGTCAAATTTCAATATGTAGTGAATTATTTCATGTGAATTAATGCATTACTGTTCGTATTATGGGTTCGTTGAATTTAATAATAAAATTATTTGTATCCATTTATTTTTACCAATGCCAGTTTTATAATTGAAAGAAATTGTAATATGTTGTGAAATGTTACATTTGAATTAATGCATTACTGTTCGTATTATGGGTCGCACAGAGTGAGTGCTCTTTATCGTTTGAGTGAATACCTGAATGAGTGGCATGTCGAATATTCAGATGGAAGTGCAGCCCACATATGCACAATCAGTTAGTTGCCATCGCAATAGCTCAGATTTGCGGCTTGGGCAGTGCCAGCATTCTTATCCAACAACCGATAACAGTGAATAACTGAATTGAAAAGCATAATTCAAGTGGGTGCGGGACTGCTAACCACATTTACGCCACTTACCCAAGCCATTCAATGGCCAAGCTTCATCATCATCGTGGCTGCACTGCAGCACATATTTCTCATGATTAAAATTGCATGTGTGGCAAGTGGTTGGCTGCACTTGCTGGGTGGTGCGGGTGTGGGTGTCGGTGCGAATGTAGGTGCTTGGCTGCCAGCGGAGCTCGTGCAACTGAAATGCGCAACAATTGCCCAGCGCCACCACAGCCACAGCCGTATGTATGCCATGCCCCCCTTATATAATATCAGAACTAAGCGGTTTGTGATTTGCCATTACCCGCTTTTAGGCATTCAAGCAAATTGTAATACAATTAGCGTCATTTACATGGTATGCTGCTCGCTTGCTTGCATGGTTGCCTATCCGAGTGTCTTCATTTGTGCGTATATGTGCGAGTGTGTGTCTGTGTGTGTGTGTGCGCGTGTGTGTGTGTGTGTGTGCGTGCGTGTGTGCAAAAGCTGCTTAGCACCCACACGACCTGCGGCCTTGCTGGGTGGGTTCTGTTTCCGCTCTCATCTGTTGGCGATTTATGTGCACTTGGTTTTCAATCAGCTGTCGGCTTATTAAATAATTATGTGCTAAGTTCCCAAATTGAACCACGGCTGGCCACTTGCCAGCGATTTAAAAGCTGTGGCCTTTATTCTGTCCAATTCGCCATCTTGCTTTGAAGTCAATGCACGTAAGATATGTATGAACATCTTTCCCCATTTCGAAGTTACTCTTTCATAGTAATTCAACTCAAAATTGGCTTTGCCATTTTCTATAAATTAATTTAGAAACCAGAGAAATTGTATAGAAAAAGTAAAGACGTCTGCATATTGTGGATAACATGTATATTCAAGTTAAGGCAATCACACGATTAATTTTGTATCATGATGATATTGTTCTAATGATAGAATACGGCATTTCAAAGCATTCAATTAGAGAGCACGGCAGATAGAGCATTTGTCTTGGAAAGCCGCTTTCTGGTTGATGTCATCTTACCCGAAATACCGCGCTTCACAGAACCCTTGGCGCGAGGAAGTCTGTACTTGGCATACAGATCCTGTGCCTGCCTCAGTGTCGCCTGCAGCTCCCTTTTGCCACTGATTTGCACCTTTGAATTCTCTGGCGCTTCGTAGACGATCAGTTCCATTGGTATCCCAGCAGTTGACTGATTGCTCTCAGTGGTTTTGGTCGCTTTGCTGATGCTCAGCAGCTCGGTGACCTCCGAGTCGCGCAACAGCATATAGTTACCCTCGTTGGGTAGAAATTCACTGGGATTGTTGCAGCAGGTATAGTCTCGCACCAAGCGAATAACGCTGCGTGAGCTGAGATACTGGCGATCGTAGACGGTTAGTGTGTAGTACAGTTTGCTGGTTGTGACTGGTGAGGATAGCCAGAATATGTAGGCGCCCGCACTCTTGGTATTCCTGGAGACTAGGTCGCTCTCCAGCTGCTTATCCTTGAGGTGGGCATACCAGGTGCTGTGGCAGACCATCATCATGATCGGTAGATAGTTTTCGTACTTGTGATGATCGTTGATTAGGCTCGCGTTCGGCAGGCTCAGACAGCTAATTCCCGGTTGAGTTTCTGGCTTGTCCACTTCTCCGCCGTACATTAGTGAGGCGATGCAGTAATTCTCGCCAAATGCAAAGCCCGACGGGTTAAAGTTCATCCGCACTGGACAATGATCATATATCTCCTCGTTTGTGTTGTACTCGGCATTTGAGTGCCTGAGCAGCATATGCATCATCAAATTGGATGGAAACAAGATATCAGAGCAGTTCCTCACGGGACAATTGCCTGGCATTCGGGACAGTTGTTGGACGGCATCCTTGCGGTTCAGTTTATGTAGATCTTTCACTTTTGTATACTGCATTTTCTTCTTTCCTTCCATTTTGCTTGCCAGTTTTGCTAATAAATGTTCTCTGTAATTTGGTAAAATATTTATCAATAGAAATAGCTTTTTTTTGTGTGTTTTTCAAGAGTTTTAAAGAATGTGTGAGTTCACATGATTTCTACTTGACTGACAGATGAAGTGTACCAACTATTTGTGAAAAAATGTGTATTTTGTACAAAAACTGACATCACTCTGTATTTGACACACTTTGGCATTGCAGCTCAGTTTGGAGAAGCAGACCAGACTTCAAGCTATTTCTTGCCAGCTGTTACTAAAAATGCGCACTCTTTGGTCTTGTGGCACGTTAATCCTCTGCAGTATACTGGCACAGACACATGCATTGGGAGGACACAGCTGCTTTGTGGCATCTCTAAAGCGACCAAATTGCAGTTTGTTCCCAACAGCGCCTGCCGCAGGAGGCGATGCTGCATAAAAACTACCAACTGCGTATGTGTGTATGTGTGTGTGTGTAGAGATAAACAAAAACGGAATTAGTCGACAAAAGGCCAAAGCAAAGTGCCAAAATACATTTTTTGTTCACTTTTGCAAAATACCGCAAAACATGAAAAAAAGTTCAAGTGGCCAAGGCTTTGAGCCAGCTGCTGCTAACTTATCAAGTTGTTGACGTTACAAGCCTTTTTTTCTTTTGGTTGAAGTGCAATGAAAGAGTAGTGAAAGAAAGATAAGACAGCTGAACATATTATCATAGTGTTGATAATATATTCAGTTGTGTGTTCACTTCCTCAGTTAGTAATTTGTGTCAATGTTTGATATTTCGTATCTGATGTGAATCACTCAATTGAAGTTAACTCTTAAAAATGTTAGACAACCCGTTTATATTAATTCAGTTTGTTCATTATAATTTCATTGGAAATAATATAATTGCGAAGGCTTATATAGCTTTCTCTTTTTTATTGAAAATTAAATGCTTTAGTGTATCAAGTGAATCGGTTGTTAATCCAGAATGCTGAATAGCACATCATTATGTTTATTATTACGACTAGGCTGTCGAATGTTGCTAACAAAGTTAAACCACAATCGAGCGTAGATATATGTATGTATTTACATACATAGTCGGCAAAGTCTCGCCAAGCTTCCATTTTGCTTTATGCAAATCGGCATAAACTAATTTTAGGTTAGATGACAGCCGCAAATTAATTCAAATTGAGTGATCACCGCAAGGCAAACAACTGAAACAACGAGGACCAGGACCAGGAGCACGGCGCCAAAGGCTGGCGTGGATTTGGACGCCCAACGCCCAAGAGTGAGAGAAATTGCTGGCAAAGCCTCTAATATATGGTGCAATATATATGCCATAATATATGCAGCCTTATTACACACACTTACTACTGCCAGTTACTCCTCGGCACTCGAATAGAATTGCATGCACATGCACTGTATATCAGTGTCCTGGGTGCGGGCCTTCGCTTGGGTCAGCTGGTGCCAGTTCAGCAGTTCAGCAGGTCAGTTGGGGTCAAACGCCATTGTGTAGCAATCTTAAATTTCGATTGCATGTTGCTGGCGAAATTAATGGTCGCCTGAAAGAAGTGCTTAAGCTGAATTTTAACGGCGTTTCATAAATAAAATTCCGTCGTTAGGGCCAAAGATTAAATATGTGTATATTATTGTTACTATTTGTATTACATTTGTTAAAAGTCTTAATAGAAACAGCTGTTGGCTATGACAATCTCTTGCTTTTGGCCGTTATGTCAATAGCCGTTAACTGTTGCTATTGCCCAACTGTTGGCCTTGTCATCGATGGACATTGATCTGAGACATCTTACAGCCAGCCATTTGTCAATGCAGCTGCTAAGCTTGCTCAACTTTGGCATCGTGGCCTGTAGCTGGTCTGCAATTTGCGTCACGCACAGCTCAAAGCCAGTTTCCGCTCCAGCTTGGTTATGTGTCATAAGCAGCCGACCGATAATCAGTCAAACAGCTCGGTGTGTTTCACCCAAGTGACGTTCAATCTAGTCCTGGTCACGTAGCCGGAGCAACCATTTTTGTTTGATTTATTTACCTGGCACGCTGCTAACTGTTAACTGTCATCTGTGGCGACATCAGCCAGTCGCCGCCTGACCGAGATGAAGTTGTGTATGTAGGTGAGTGTGTCCGGATTTGGTTAACAGCAGCTGTACCCATGCCATGCTCCAGGCTGGCGCAACGTAACGCATGCCAAATATCTAAGCGTTACGGGTGACCAACTGCCGGACAAGCTAGGTGACTAGCTGACTGACTGCCCGACTGGTTGAGTTAGTGATTTTCTTCCTTTTTTTGCTGTTGTTGTTGCTGTTGCTGTTGCTGTTGTCCACTGTCCGCTGTCTTGGTTATCAACTGGCGTTCACGTGCGGTTTGCTTTGTCCGTGGCGCACATGGCGTATGCGTATCGTCTATTTGTTATGCTGTTTGGCTCTGTGCGCAAATTCAATTTGTACGCCGACCTCAGTGGCCGCATATGTTTGTTTATTTAGGCAACCACCATAGCAATACCAACTTTAGCTTCATACTCATCTGCTGCTTTTTAATGTCCAACGTGTATAAAGCTTTAATTCTATATTTTTTTGGGTCTAGGCTTTCATTTTTAAAGACCTTTATGAACTCCTATGCTGAGGTGTATTGTGTCTAAAAATCAGAGTAAAACAAAGGTCGACAACCGCATTTTGTGTGAACAGTTTATTAGGAGCATAAAAACAGTAGGAAATAGATGTTAAAGCTGTGTAATGGGTGACTTCTAAGCAAAGGTTACAATTTGTAGAGTAAATTACAGATATGTTTTAAATTAAGTCATTTTTCCGTCGTCCATATATTACTGATGCAGCATTTGGGGCACAAATTCCAAAGCGTCAAATAAAGAAGCAAATTGCAGTCCAAATCCAGAGAGAATATATTTGGGTGAAGATTTCGCATTGAGTTCACTGTCATCAAATAATCTTTTTGTATATATAGTAGTGATTCGATCCTACTTTGGATATTGTCGTTAGTAAACAACAATGAAGGAGAAGATTGGCTAACCAACCATATCCTTATAGTGATTTATTACTTTAATAATTACATAAGGGATATAAAAGATATTTGGCAATTAAAAAATCCATAATAAAGCTCTATAATGTTGCCCCAAATGATTTTAATGCAAATTTACGAAAAGTTTGTCCAATTTTCGTTTAAAACCAGTTTCATCGCGTGTCGCCTGCATAATTTGTATCAAAATAAAGTGTACGCCATGTGTTGCCAATGCGGAACTTGAAACCAGGCTGCCCATTTGCATGTCAGTGGAATGGCGCTGCAATTCTGGTGGCTACTGCTGTCCTTCGCTGATTGCAGAAACAAATTGCAAAGTTATTAAGTTTATTAAAAACAACAGCAGCTATGTACAAAGACATCACTGGGCAAAAGTAGAAAGCTAGCATGAATTCCATTTTGTTGTGCGCCTAACTTTTGCTGCTGCAATTCTGCATAATTTACTTGAAGCATTTTGCAAGCTATGCAAACAGCACAACCCTGTCCCTGTCCCTGTCCCTGTCCACCGGTATCCAACCGACCCGCCCCGCCCCGCCCCATCCAGTTTGCCAGTTAACAGTTCCTAGTTTCCAGTTTCCAGTTTCAACTGCAAGTCGCAAGTTTTTCGCTGATGCTCGTTAATGTTTGTCCAGTTTTTAGTTGCTGGGTCGCCCCAATGCTTGGCCTTGTTTTTCATTATCAAAACAGGAGGCCAGCATCCTTTAAGCGTCCTCAGATGCCTGCTGCATTGCGTTGTCACAGCCAGCTCTTCAAACCATTTGCCTGGCCGCCTCTTTGTGTTATTTTCATTTGTGCCATTCATTTGTTCTTGGCATTAGCTGTAGCTGTGCTTGAGCGTTTGCTTCTTTTTGTTTCTTTGTATTGTCGAAAGAATGTCTTCATTTTACACGCATTTCAAATATCTGCAACGTTTTCGTGCTGTTTGTTTTAAATTATTTTTAATGAGTTACTTAATGCAATTGACTTCAATTTTCACCGTTGCTGGCTGTTGTGTAATTACATGAAATCGTGCTGTTAACTTCATTTTTGTATTCCCATGCTAATAATTAAGTTGAATTTTTAAAGAACTGAAAATACAAGCAAGAATTTTGTAAATTTCGATGAGTTTGCAGCTAGCTGCTGCTTGTTTGTTTCATATTTGCTGATTTGTATGCCTTAGAAAGTTAGTCCAGGATTTCATTTTCAATTTGTAATACCGCCTACAGCTGCATCCTGAGCCTGTTGCAATTTACGCTAGCTTACAGTAACTTGCTCGTTTGCTCTGGCTTTGCCTTCACCTTCGCCTTTGCCTTTGGCTTAGTTGGAAAAGATGGCAAGGACCAGGTATATTTCTGCGCACATTTTCTACATTAGTCAACATTAAAAATTTATTTGCTTTGAGTAGATTACACGCATACACCGCGATATGGCTTGAGGAGGGAGAGGAGAGATGATACTACTACCTGGTATAGAAGGCAACAATAAGTAACTGCTGTCTAAAGTTTTTGCATATTCCCTTATAACCCACCCCACACAGCACAAACATACATATATATATAGCAATATTAAGAAAACAAGAAGAAGAACAGGAAGCATACTGGCCGCAAGCACAAATGAGCTGACTGCAAATTAAGTGCAGCTGCCAGCTTCACTTTGGCTTGCCAACTACTTTAACAAACTTTTACGCCGCTTTAAGTTTTGCATGAAAAGTCGCGGGCTGCATAAATCCTTGAATTGCGGCCCAGTCAGTACAGTAGCTTGCGCCCGGACCAGGACTTAATGACGCCGGCCAGGCAGGCAGGCAGGCAGTTGCTTAATCAACAACGGCTGCCGCAGCAGCTCCAGCCTCCATTTTGCACTGCAACATGGTTTCAATTCAACGCTTGGCAGCTGCCCAGGTGAGCGCAAGAGTTATTGCCTTCAGGTGAGCCTCCAAGCGCATGGGAACGTGTTAAATTTCGTGTGAAAATTGTTGCTCGGAATTGGAATGGGAATGGGAACATGTCCACACAAATGATTCAGTGCCTGGCAATGTACTCGTATTTAATATTTACACTTTCCTTTTATTTATTGCGCTCAAATAATCATCAGCACATACAAAATATTGCGTATGCATATTATTAAATATTTACTGTAAACTTAATTGCTGTTTGCAAAATTCGCATTTCTTCCCCTATGCTAAAATTTATTTATTTATTTCATTAGTCATTTTTTCAATGAGTTAAATATAAATATATTTTCAGTGTTGAACTAGTTTCAAGCAGACTTTAAGCTACAAATTTAATTTAATTTCACAAAAATATAAATATATTTTGTATATATTTTCATTTGACCACTTTCTGCAACTGTTCAGCATGTAACTAGATAAAAATGTCTTTGAATTGGAAAAGTTTGTCATTTGAAATTCGATTGGAATGTAGTTATTGGCAGATTAGTTCCATTGCACCTTAAATATTATAAATCATCCCATTTTAAATATTGTTTTCGGATATCAACAAAAGACATAAATAACAAGCACACAAAACAGAAATGAAATTTAACTGCACCTGTATACAAATAAAATACAACTTTACACTACAAATTATGTCAATTTTCTTGTAAAATGTTATTTACACTTTCGGGAATGCAAATTTGCCAACGTGCAGAAACCAAAGAAGAATATATAATAATTCCTAAGGCCACTGAAAACGCATTTATTTATTTATTTTGCATTTGCATTGCAATTTAATCAAAACCGACAGAATGTGCAGCCCCTTGTAATTCATTTGCAATGCAGCTGGGTATTGGGAAGTGGGTGGGCTTCCTAATCAAAGACAGGTGTTTATTTCCGGAAATTCAATTGAGTGGAATTTACCCGACAAGACATTTTGTCAGCTGCTCTGCGGTTTGAGTAATAATTAAATGAATTACGCATGGGAAAATTAAATGGACGCCAGACGGTTGACAAAATATTTCTGGAGCAGCTGCATTTTACTGACGATACGCTTGTTATGTTGATAGTTTGCAACATTAACCTAAACGTTTAATTAATATTTATAATGTAAATTGGCTATCAAGTTATATATTGATCAATTAATATTATTTGCATGAGTTCTGCTGCAACAAGACTTAAGCTTGAGTTTATCGTGTTATTTGCAAGTTTTCAAGTGACTCTCGCAATTGTGCCGCAATTGCAATTTTTCGTCAGCTGCAAATGGAAACTGGCATCTAATAAACAAAAGGCATCAGTTTGCTCTCTTGCTCTGCAAGTGCGTTGAGAGCAGCTCGGGGCGGATGCGTTATATGCAAATTGCGTATACGCAGCGTGACAATTGTGTGCGAAGCAAACATGGTAGATACATGTGCTTGTGCATGTGCTTTATTCACACACTGAAAACACAGACACAATACGAGATGAATTATTTAGGCACAGTGCATTAGCGTTCAGCCTACATTGGCATAATTTGTCAGCTGTCGAGACTCGGGCCTGCGTATTAAATATGCCAACGTGCAGAATAAATTGCCAAAGTGCTCGTCATTGAGTGCTAAACAAATAGCAAACGAATCACAACTAAGCTAAATCAAATGTTTTACGGCATGTCAGTCAGAATCTTTCTCTCCCAGCTGAGCCTCAACAAAATCAAATCAAACAATCAACCGTCGCAAAGAACTGGACAAGGAAATGTATTGCACTTTGTTTTGTGGTCTGGTGAATTGCAATTGCCAATCAGACAATGTCAGCACTTCTGTTGCACAATTTCTTAATGTTTGTTTGTTTAATGTTGTCTCTTGGCTTCATCGGTTTGGCTTAGTACTGTACTTTGCAAATGGTAAAGAAGTTGTTGACTCTTGTTGGCTGCTAAACGGCTCTGTTTGTAGATGAATAAAAGAAGCTGCGTATTTTTCGAATAAATAATATATATACCATAGTCGAGAGTGAATATATGCGTTGAAAGTATGGAAAATATTTGTAATATCAACGTTTACCTTTGTAACACACAATTCACCACATACATTTTTATACCCTGAACCCATTAAAAATGGGTAAAAAGGGTATAATGAAGTTGTGCAAAAGTATGTAACAGGCATAAGGAAGCATCTCCGACCATATAAAGTATATATATTATTGATCAGTATCAACAGCCGAGTCGATCTAGCCATGTCCGTCTGTCTGTCCGTCTGTCCGCTGTCTGTTTGTATGAACACACAGATATCAGAGACTACAAGAGCTAGAGACTTCATATTTGAAACATAAGTTCTCCTAATCCCGGGACAGATCAAGTTTATTTCATTTCATCGATAACTCGTACCGTTTAAAAGTTATCGATATATTTCGATTTCAGACTTGCGTTTTTGGGACATAACTTCAAAGTTATAAAAGCTAGAGGCCCCAAATTTGGCATGTATAATCTCGAATAGCATACACATGTAACAAATATTTCACTTTCACTCCCCAAAAGATCAAAAATCGCATTTTTGAAGGTACGACCTTGCAATTTGGTTTGGTCACACATATTATTGACAATTGTTTGCCCCAAAAATTTTAATAAGATCGGACAATAAACATAGAAGCTATTTAATATTTAACTTTCCATTGTGTGGGGCTCAGCGAAAAAGCAAGCTAACTGCTTAAACCGCTTGCACTGCTTGTACTGCAGCATGTGTGTGTTTAGATTAGTATGAATGATTGTAAGGACTGGGTTCAGGGTATCTCGTAGTCGGGCACTCCCGACTAGAGCACTCTTACTTGTTATTCTTATTTAATTGCATATTTTTCCCAAACTGGCTTGCTTTTTATTAACGCTGCAAGCAACTTCGATACCAAATAAATTGTAAAGTAAGTTGAGGTATTGAGCATAAAGCTTGTGTGCACATTAATAAAAAATACTTGTTGTCTGGAATTTTCCATGCAGAGTTTATTAAAATTATGAGTGGTTGGTATGCGTGACTCATACGCTCATATTCCAAAGCCCAAAGGCCATATACTAATTATGTATTAAATACCAATATTTAATTTCCCTTGAAAATCATAAATATTTATGCAGTTTGCGAGAAAATATTAACTTTTAATTGTCGGTTCGCTGGTTCATGAAACTCACAGAAAGTAACTTTATACATTTTTTCTCCCATGTTTTTTGTATATGTGTGCACACATAAATGATAATAATGTAACGAGGCGTATGATTAAGTTGGTGAAAAAATTGTTCATACTCTGAACAATCTGAAAAAAATGCAATTACTTAATTTGTTTTTTTGTTAAACAAATAGCTGATTTAAATTTACATAATATATATCATTTTTAAAAACACTAATTAGGTGAATGCTATATTAGGAGATCATTGTATGCATACATATAGACATATATGTATATGTACAGTCAGTTATGATTAATACAACTTTTCCAATATTAAATGTTAATAGTCAAAGCTATTTATCGATGCTACCCAACGCTCCGCTCCGCCTCCTATCAGCTTACTAGTGTTTAAAAGACATTAAAACCCTTTGGCGCACATTCAATTAGACTGTCTGATTGGCCGTTAGCCACATGCCAATTATGTTACCTTTCTGGAAAACCAATTAGCCGTTTTATACACCCAGCCGTGGATGGGTGCCACAAACTGAAACTTCAAACCGGGCACCAGAGGCACTCTGACTGGGTTGATGCTACCTTTACCTTTACCGTAAACCAATTAGGTCTCAAAAGGAACGGCGCGGTGTCCTTGTGCATTAATTGGATTATATATGTCTAGTTTAAGCGGAACAAAACGGTTTTGGTTTCGAATGTGCAACAAAGATTCAGCTCAGGGGAAAATACAATTTTCCAAGCAATTAATGCGTGATATATTTTATATAACCATACCAGTTCACTTGGATTCGAATTTGTATGACTTTACGTATTAAAACACATGGATAGACAACACTAGATCGATTCGGCTATATATGCTGTTTTATAATGTATAATGTAGCCTATATTTTGATTTTGGTTACTTCACACATTTACACAATTTTAATTTTGCCTTTTATATAATTTTTATTAAGCGTATTCTTTTAATTAATGTACCACAAAAATGTTTTTCAAATTTCAATTACAAATTATTGCATTAGCATAAACTAAATATATGCGGTACATTGTTTACAGAATGAAGGGAAATGGCCACGCAATATAAATAATTTATGCTAAACAAATGTGAACCATATTTAACAAAAACGGTGAAATGCATTTTGCAAATAAGAAAACATGACTAAAACATAATTATTTGCGACCAAATTTATTTCAAAGTGTATGCCAAAATGTGCTTGATTCTAATGTTGAATTTAATCAACATGCTTTCTAAGAACTGCAAGTCCTGGCAATATGATAAAACTGCTCGATAGGCAGACATACAGACTGGACGACTTCAGCACTGACATCAAATGGACATGCAAACAAGTTTTTATTGAGACGGGAATGGGTACATAGAATGTGTGTGTGTGTGTCTGTGTGTGTGCGACCGCTGGACAAGCGGCTGGCAGGACGACAGTGCCCTCTGTCCCAGTGTTCAATAAACGTCAACAAGTTTACAAGTTTTAATTGAAACACTTCAACAAGTTTGCATGAAGCGTCAAAGAAATTTGCCCAAAATACGAAATATTTTTAAATATCCTTTAGCTAGGAATGGCCGGCTCTGGTATTGTTGCCAAAGATCTGCATCAGCTGCAGCTTGTCAAGTAAGTTCAAGAGTCAACAAGCCTTACGTAAAGTTTTGCTCACGGCTTAGCTGCTGCTGCTGCTGCCCAAGTCGTAGGGCAATGTACATAAGTTAAGACTATAAACTGTCAAAAGGTCACACAGTTGGGTCTTTGTCAAACAATGCAATTACCAAGAAAATCTTAGACAACAACAGCAACAGCACCAACAATAGCAACCGCAACATGAGCAATTTGTCTTCGTGTTTCTCGGCACTACAAGTTAATTAATGAATGGCAGATGCTGACAAAGCCTTTTCTAAGAAAATACTCCAAAAATACTAGATTTTCTTATTTAATGTTTTGCTTTAACATATGAAAGTCGAAGCATAATGTGATATAGCTTATGAATTTCAATAATGCGCACAGTTTTAGTATCGTGTGTCTGCCAAGTTTTCATAAGCTATAATAACAGATATGAAAATTTGGGTCAAATATGAGCCAATAAATGCTAAACTTTTATAATAAACATAAAAGCAAGAACAAAGTTTTCAATAACAAATCACTCAGCGATGCATACATGTTGTGTATATTTGTATATATTTAAGATAGACATCTAGGACTTTTATAAAGTACTGGCAAAGTACATAAATACAATACAGAGTATCTTCTAGTAGGAAGTGTTTTCGTGCTATATGCTTTTGGATTTATTAATTGTGTTTGCTTATTAAGACTAGATCAAAAGACCAGTGTAAAAGTTTATTGTTAAGAAGATATTTTAGAAGCAGTCGCGCTTGCTTTATTTCAATGGAAAGTGTTTTATTTCACAGCTTAAAGTCGTGAGGATACTGCAGAATTCAAAGTTTGTTTGCCATAATCTTAGCTGAAAAGCTGTCCGAGAGCAGACGTTGCTCAGAATGTTAGAAAACAAGAATAGAAACAATAATTTCCGTTATTGTCAACGCTCCACTCCAGCACACAATGCATGCCTTGAGGAAGCTGTCGCCTGGCCGTTTCCTGCCCATCTTTACCCACTATCCGGCTATCCGGCTACCCGGCTACCCGGCTACCCAGCTACCGAGCTCATCTCATCTCAACACTCATCTCATCGAAGGCTTTCTGCGCTCACACTTGACGTGTTTCCGACTCCGACAGTTGCTATTTTGTTGCGTAGACATTTCATTTGTCAGTCTCTTGGGACACAATCGCATTGTTTGCACTTGAATTGCCAATACCCTGTACAATAGCTGCATAGCGTATATCAGTTGCGCACACTCAATAGTGGCGTACCTATAAAGTACAATTTTTACATTATATTTCATTTGCCTAGAGGGTCGTTCATAGTCGAGCTATGTTCCATATTTCAATGTTATATTGTCCCTTGTCGACATCATGCTCGTTTGCCAGGTAAATAATTTCATTTATTTCTGTTGCTTCATTCTTTTTTGTAATTATAAACTGTTGGCGGCTTTTAAGTGAACATTTTGCTAAATTGTTTCTGACAGATTTAATTAACAGTTCGAAGTTTAGCATAATTGAAAATGCTGTTGCTGTTATTGTGCTGTTCTTTTTTTATAACTTCAACTTTGAAGTTTTTTTCCATTGCGGTGCCCGAAGGAAATTATGAAGCTTGAGCCACGGAGCTTTTTAACGCATATTAAACGATAATTTGAAACCAATTTAAAGTAGTTTATATATATGCCTTTAATTTGTCCAGCTTTTAGTTCTTACATTCTTTATAACATTTTTAATATCTCATTTACATTCATACGGCGATATACTATAATGCTTTTCCCAATATCCGCTGCTGCTCTCGTTATTATGGAATCTCGATGGCCATAAATAAATAATTGCAAAGGTCTTCTTTTACCAAACTCCCGCAGAACTCTGCTGGACTTGTATACAAAGTCTTCGTCTATATTAGCATCCAATATGCGTAGCAATCGGAGCTGAGTGCACGCTCTGATCAAGTCCAAATATATCACAGATATGTTAGCTTGATAAATAAAGGAAATCCTCAGCTCTTCCAGAAAACTCAGTTGTCTCAAGAGCCGCACACAATCGGCGTTTGAGAAACTGCAAGTGAGTATTTTCAAGGATGTGATGCGTGCCAGTTGCTCAGCCTGATTCAGATCACATATAATGCCCTTCACATTCAACGTCTGCAAGCTTTTGGCCCTGTCTGCCAAGGCAGCAAATATATTTGCATCGCCACCGCCCTGAGGTCCTTTGCAGCTATAAGTAGTATTTGGATTGGAATTTACTTCAAAACTGAGCTCGTGCAGATGCGGGCAATGCTGAATAATATCTTTCAGGGTTGAAGTACCCACTCGATCCGTTAAGTGCAGTGCGCGCAGATAACCCATTGACTGGCACAGTTTCAGCAAATCTCTGGAGCTCATCTGCACATTCAAAGATAGCAGCTCCAGTTGCTTGAAGGGCTGCAAGACTGTTGCTCCACATTCTGTAAGTTTAGATACCTATACATAAGTATATTCTATCTGCGTGACAAATTTACTTACTTTTAGCGGAAGTAATGTGTAAGTGTGTCAAATTGCACAGACCTCTAAGTGCCACTAATATACTTGTTGCATACACTTTTTTACTATATTGCCACAACACAATGCTTTGCAGTACGTGCATGTCCTCTATGAGTGTACAGAATTTTTTAAAAAAATAATTCTTATTAGGCGAATAATTTTTGACAAGCGAACATATCAAATCATCTACATCGATGTCCAGTCTTTTTACATTTCTAGAAACAATAGACAGCAATTTGAGTTCAATTGTGGAAATCTCTGCAACAAGTATAAATTTCGAATACTGACAGCTGGCCCAGTAATTGAACACTTGGCGAAAGCACGAGCAGGTCTGTGCGAAAGTTATATGATCTTCCATCGTCAAATAGTCCAGAATAAGCCCAAAGCAATAATCGTTGAGGTACAGTATAGCAGCGCTTTTAGACTTGGAAGTCATTTTCTTAGCAGAGCGAAACGAAGACTGCAGTTTTTTTTGCTCAGCGAAATATAGTGCCATATATTACATTATCTTATCTTGGACTTATCTATAGCTGATAAGTAAATAAAAAATATATATATTTTGTGCAATTTATACAATCATTCCGGATATAACAGTAATTTAACGCTTGCTATCTAGAAGACTAAGCAAAACTGCAGTCAGTAGAGGTCATTGTGTCCATGAATGATCATGTCTTATAAATCATATCTCCAGAGTATTAAAGGGTGGCGCTGTGACGCTGAAGGACAGTAAACCGAGTTTAAGTAACAGAAACCGTTTTCACGCTTGTTCGACAATTTCAAATAAATGATACGATTTTAATTCGGCGCAGTTCCCCGTAAATGTGTCATTTTAAAATTCCATAAATATTAAAAAAATATCAACAAGCTGGAGCAAATACTGGCATTCCACATGCCATTCACACACGGGCGCATTAACTTTTATTGGCATCATACAACAGTAGTTGTACTGACCTACTTTACAAAACTGCAGCAGGCTTCTGGACGCATACAAGAGCACACACCTCACATACACCTCACACACACCGTGCTGGCACACCTGCTGGCACAGCACACAAAACTCACATGCACAAATACAGCCCGAGAAGCGATGCCCAGCACGGGTGGAGCTTTTGATCTATGGCTCGTCCCTGAAGCTGCCTCTGCCTCTGCTCTGCCTCTGCCTGCCAAGCGGGCTGAACAAACAGAAAAACTTTTGAAAAAGTAATTTTAGCCATTTGCACGTTAATTAAATTAACAGAGAAAGTGCTCGTCACCAACCGCAATGCAACTGACCAGCGCGAGGGAACTAAATAACAGTATAGAGCATATAATGAACTGAAAAGGTACATTATACATATATTTGCCCAACACTTTATTATACTCTTTTTAGCTTAGTTGGGTATAACTTAAGCTTATCTATGGAAAATAAAACACAAACCAAAAAAAACTTTTTGTGAAGAGCAAGTCCAAGCTGCTTAACAATCGACCCGTAACCCATTAAATTGGCCCCTTCACCATCTGCGAGATTAAATTCTGATAGAAATCCGACTCAAAGACGCTAAATCACAGTTTATGGCCCTTTGGCAGATGCAAAGGAGCAACCATTATTTTATTTTTATTTTATTTCCTCTTGTAGATGTGCACGCATATGAATACATAAAAACTCGATCAAAATGCATGACAGAAACAATTTAAAATAATTCAAGAGACCCTTGCGGGCAGCCACAAACTAGCAAACTGGCAGATGGCCCTGCAAACGCACTGGATACGTCAGATTATCTTGCAGATACTCGTACTTACTTATCGTACATACGACGAGCACATATCCAAGGCAAAGTGCGTGTATGAAAGGAATTATCAAGTGTTTGTCAACACACTCTCCCACACACACACACACACACACTACACACTCTCCCACACACACACACACACAGTCTGAGGAGTGTCAGGCAGTAAGCACTACAAAGAGCTTATGTAAAGTGAAAGTGTGCGCGGTCGTGTCATAAGAAAGTGTCCGTCTCGGCGCTCAGTTCATCCCTCGGTCCGAATACACATACGAGAAATGCGTAAGCCAAACGACCGGAAAGACACATATACATATATATATATGTATATGTATAAACACACATACATACTTATGCACATACATAAATAAGTTTGCGGATTAAACGTACACCTCGACCGCCATTGTCATCAAGCCAAGTTGGCGCAATAAAACCAAACGAAACTGTGCATGAAACTTTTGCTTTGCCTTGCTCCTTCCCCCTAAGTAGGTAAAGTATGTCATTCTGTCTCTCTGTGTGTGTGTGTGTGTGTGATCCTGTGTGTGAAATTGCTATCTCATGAGCATACATCAAAGGCAGAAGTCACATGCACGACAAGGTTTACTTTGGACAATCGAACCGTTGACATATCGTATATGTACTGCATCTTTCCATCTACATAATACAGTACTATAGCCTCAATATTTCAGACCTCTAATAACATCCTATGGAAGATTCACTGAATCGGACAGAGTGCTTCTGTGTTTACCTCAATAATCAGGGCTTTTAATTGTTTGCCCTATATTGACTTTATTTAAATAGAAAATTCCAAATTCAAAAACTCTGTTTTATTATTGATGCCGTGATAAAAACTGCCTCGGGATCAAAAATCAGATAAGTTTTGACTAAGTTATGTTTGTTGTAGATGTTTAAAATGCATTTCTCGGGACAGCGGCCTTGTCTTAGCTTGTGTTCATTACAAACCCTAGAAAATCAAATTCCTTCAGATTTAAATACGAATTTAATATACATAAAATTTTAAAAATAAATATTTTTTGGCCCCAGTGTTCTTATAAGATTAAGTTTTGTTTTGCGTGCTTTTTTATTAGGCTATCATGTGCAAAATTAAATTGAGGCGCAGGAATTTAATGGTGTATAACAATATGATTGTCACTTCTAAGACAACAATAAATATGCTATGTGCGAAAATATATTTTATTTTTCCACTTAAACAATTTTGAACAAAAGTTGGCATGTTTGAGGTGGCTGCACCTCAACGTCCTTTCGTCCCTGTTACTGTTTTTGCGCAAATATTTCATTTTTATTATATATTTGGTTTTTTGTGTCTTTGTGCTCGGTCCACATTCAATATTTAACAGTCTCCGCAAATTACTTTAACCCTTCTCAAAGCTATGTACCCTAAAGGCTTTAAGTCATTTGTCAAAAACTGCAAAAACGGCTTACGGAAAACTCACACTCAATCCCCTCAAAAACACACATACACACACACATACACTCAGTCATGGGAAGACTTTCACACTTTCTTATGCAAATTTCGTGCTTAGTCTCGTGTCTTTGAGGCGATTCGACTGAAACCAAACAAATATACACATATATATAACACTGGGCCACTGGGAACTGCCGATGGGAGCATTTGAAACACGTTGCTGTCAACTTCTTCGCACATTAAGCCTACTTTATTTTTGGCTCTTGTCAGATTAAATTACTTGGCCAGACGACAGGCGTTGAAATATCCTTTCCTATTGAGAGCGGCGCAAATTAACGTCAGTTCCTGAGGGAAACAACAAATCAAATGCATGTCAAACACAGCAAATCAATTTTTAGCACCTTCCACAAGTGAAAATGCTACCAAAACTGTAAAACAAAGCACAAGTCATTGTGTTTGGCAGCAGTGTTGGCGGCTTGATTGATTTCTTAATAAGCTAAACGCGAAATGCTCAGATATTAATGAATACATTTTAAAACAAGAAGGGAAGGATTATCTTCGGCGTGCCGAAGATTATATACTCTTTTCGAACCTTTAGGCAATTTTCACACTGCCAACTGCACCAACGAAATATTTAACGACGCATATATTATATGAATTGATTTTAAATTTTAAACATCGATGAGTTATAATGATGCTCAAGCGTACAAGGAAATTTATGGCGATACCTTTGAAAAGATCGGATATATGGCCAAAACCGACTTCGAGTTGTAAGGCAGCTGTAAGATTTTCTTCGAAGAGAGTATAAACAGCTTTTTAACGAAATTAAAATCAAATTCAGTCGTCAAAGCAAGACAATCATCGGAAGACCCCAATTAGTTATAATAATATGAGACAACATTTTAAATTATTTAATAATTGCCATTTTTCTTTGCAGGTATACATTTTGATCTTCAAGGACATCTCTAGAAACGGATCCATTGCCTGGCTACCAAGATGATGTTATACGGACAATCACCAAAAAAGAACCCACCAAAAAATACTGGAAAATTTGAGGTTCCCCAGACGCAACAACGTTACCATTTTTAATATCATCTAGCAAATAAAAGAATTTGTTTTATTTCCGTTTATTACAATTTATTATAAGAATGTATTTAAAAACAAAATATTACATTTCATTTATAATTACAATTATTTTTTTATAAATTCTGTTTTTTGAACAAATATATCTTATACATTGCATTTTAAATAAATGAAAATACAAACCAAGAAACTTTGTTTTTTCTTTTGAAAGTACCTGAAGAAGCAGCAGATCTGCTTTGCCAAATGCTATTTTTCGTCAGAAAGTACCAGGCGCACATAATTCAGCAGAGGAACGATGATTTTTCTGTTTTTAATTTTAGCATGACCTTGAGGGAGAATTTCCCTTTGAGAAAAAATTCCCCGTACACTCAGAGCTGGGCTTGCTTAGAATTTCTGTGTGCAGTTGTCAGTGTTCGTTTTGTCTCGAGCAAAGACCGATTTCATATGTTTCTCTGGTCGAAGTACCAGGCCCACAGAAATCAGCAGATAGACGACGAATTTTTCGTTTCTAATTTTTGCTGACCTTGAGGGAGAATTTCCCTTTCAAGAGAATATCCCAGAGCACAGATCGGAGCTGCGTGCAGTTGTCAGTGTTCGTTTTTGTCTCGAGCAAAGGCAAATTTCGTTAGTTTCTCGGTTCGAAATACCAGGCGCACGAAATCAGCAGATAGACGACGAATTTTTCGGTTTTTAATTTTTGCTTGACCTTGAGGGAAAAGAGCAAATAACCCTGAGTAGAACTTCTGAGCATGGCTCTCAGCTCTAAACTAATACATCAAATGAAAAACGTTGATTTTTGATAAATCGTTTATTTTCTTCATTTCTTCTACAATTGCATATAAATATTTATATTTCTCTTAACTATAAATATAGTATATTTTGTATTATCCTAAGAATACATTTAATATTACAATATTTATATAAAAACAATGTTTGAGTTTACTTATTAAGCTAAGATGTTGCTGCTTTCGTGCCAGTTGATTGTGGTTTTGTGTTTGTTGTTGTTGTGTTTGTTGTTGTGTTTGTTATTGTTGTGTTTCTTGTTGTTGTGTTTGTTGTTGATGTTGATAATGATGATGTTGTTGTTGTGTTTGTTGTTGTTGTTGTGTTTGTTATTGTTGTTGTTGATGATTATGGTGATGATGTTGTTTTTGTTGTGTTTGTTGTTGCTGTTGTGTTTGTTGTTGTTGCGCTTATTGTTGTTGTTATTGTAATTGTTGTGTTTGTTGTTGTTGTGGTTGTTGTTATTGTGTTTGTTGCTGATGATGATGATCATGATAATGATGATGATGATGATGATGATGATGATGATGATGATAATGATGATGATGATGATGATGATGATGATGTTGTTGTTGATGTGTTTGTTGCTGTTTTTGTCTGATCTGATGTCCTCTGCTGTGCTGGCGACCTATTGGAAAACAAAAATGAACTAATTATATAGGTATATATATAGGTTTTATAGTACTTACTTAAAGTTCAGCAGAATGGTTTAGGGCTGATGAAGATTTTGCAAAATAAGTGGACTTCACAATAGACAATAATTAAATGTGCGCTTAGATAAAGTTGTGAACACTGAGCTGAAAGAGAAAGAAATAATTAAGCAAACTACGGTAAAATATAGCTCAACTATACTTACTACAGTAAATCCCATAATTCCTGGAGTTATTGTCAGCATTGATGGCGTCCTGCTGTGAGCTGCAAGAGAAAAATAATAAAGGATTAGAATATAGTATATTAATTTTACTATAATTTTTATAATTTTACTTAAAGAATAAAAACAAGTGGGAAGGATTATCTTCGGCGTGCCGAAGACTTTATACTCTTTTGGAACCTTTAGGCAATTTTCACTCTGCCAATGAATGAATAATGAACTTTCTTGACTATATTACTGAAATGCAAATACCTTTCATAACATGCGAGTTTTAGTGCTGGAAACCTATCCACGGAATATTGCTTGATCGCTCATTCTCTGGACTTGACCAATTCGGCCTTTTCTGCCATAATGGTTGCTGCAAATGTCAATTTAAATATTTAAACCTCAGACTTTAGCTACAGCCAAAACTAAATGGACAGCTACTTACCAACACTGGTAACTTGTAGGAGATAAAGTGCATTATCTTGTTCTAGTGAAAGGGATGAAAAGGAATAGGCGACAGGTGTAACCGAACCCGTGCCATTATAAAAGCTTATAATTGAATTTTTTATAATTCGCTGAGCTGGGCAACCAACCAACGAACTGAACTGAAATAACTCTGGCCAGCCGAAAGTGGACGCCGGTTCTTTTTCCTATCAAAGGTGCTGCCCTCCATCTCCATTTACTTGAGGGAAAAACATAAAACACTGCCGGCACACGGCCAGAGACTCGGACATTTAATAGTTGGGGCTATAAATTCGCCTGCTCTTTGATACAATTAGGAAAATGCTTGGTATTGGATTCTGGTACATCGCTGATAGCCTAACGTGGTAGCTGGTTTCTGGTTTTCTTTATTGGTTGCTTCGTGGCAAACCGACGCGAATTAGGGCCATTAAATTTTTCGGCTTGAAGGCGATATTAAATGGTTGTTGTGAGTTAAGTTTATGCCAATAGGAAAGTGGCAGAAACAGAAGAAAATATATGTCTATACAAGGTATATATATATATCCATTGGCATTTGTATAAATCAGAGCTAATACCTGATTAAAACTTATTCGTTTTGTATATTTATTTAAGAATATTTAAAATTTGATTTGAAAGCAATAAATAAAATAAGTTTTTTAAACCTTTGATACTATAATCAAAACTGAAAAACATGTTGCTCTATTTACAAAATTCAAAAAATCCTTTGGATATAAGATAAATTTGAGTTTCGCCTATAAAACAAAAGCAATTATATTGAAAACAATACTGGAATAGGTCAACACCAATTGCAGCTAATAACACTTATAGCCTTCAGATTACAATCGCTGCCTCGCCTAACAACAAGTATGTGCAAACACTCTGCGACTGGAAGCCCCAACAAGTTCCACATACAGCTACTGGCGGATAAGAGTGTCGTCCTCGTGGAGACGCGGGGTCACGAATCTGAAATATTTCTGCCCGAGCTGCAGCACGGTCGCGTCACTTTGACGAATGTCGTCCTAGGCCGCCAGCCGAGCATCCGAGGGAGTGAGCTCAGCCTGCACTCCCTCCAGCCACAGCACCGATGCCAGCGGCTGGTGAACCGCAAGCCGACCACAGCAACGGCGGGCTTGGCGCCAAAGAGGATAACTGCTGGCAGCACTGGTCGAGCCGGCACCGCCTCCAAGCTGCGCTTCGAACTAAAGCTCATTTCGAACGGAAACGTGGTGCTTGCGGAATGTAATGGCTATGAATCTGAGATATTCCTGCCTCATATTTCTAGTCGTTGCGTTGCCATGAAGCGCGTCTCCGCTGGCGAGCTGGCGCAATGTGTGTGTCGGAAAGCGAAAAGGGTGTCCCCATTGGCGCCATTCAGCAGCGATGCAGCTGCTACCGTGGCCGCTTCTCTAGCCGCTCAGGCAGTCGGCTTATCCAAGCTGCTGGTGAACCCCTTACAGCTCTTTATGACCGACCAAGTTGGCAAGAAGGAGCCGAAAGAACGCAAAGAGAAAAAGAAGCAAAAAGAGCAGAAGGACAAACCTGCACAGAGAGTGGAGAAGGCGAACACACCGCAGGCTAAGCCAAAGAAGCGGCTCTTCAAGCTGCATTCAAATGCAGCCGGTGACGCCTGAGATTAGTGTCGACCCAAAGGTTCAAGCCCAATTACATGCTCGATTTGTGCTCACACTACACAGGCGCCAAGCTTCAATATATACACTGACATACATAAATATACAAATATGTATATGGATACGTAATACTGATTTTTATATAAAAGTTTGTGCACAGTAAATATTCGGCTAATCAGAAATGCATTTCAAAGCCAATCTCTTCCAATTCTCTTTGAAGCTATTGCTAGACCAAAACGCTGTGTTAGTCGAGTTTCCGGGCCGCGAACCGCAACTGTTCATGCCCGTTCTGCTCGACGGCACAATCGTTTTGCAGAACATCGTTTTTGACTATGATGCCCCGCTGCCAGGCCAAGGGAGCCAAAGTTGTCGACAACGCCGACCCAGAAGATGTCGTCGACCCAAGTAGTGACTGACAGCGTAAAGCCAAAACGGCGTCAAAAATGTCGCAATTCCGGTGGCAGCGCCATCAACAGGAGCAGTTTGCGTTCTAGTAGCACTATGAATCTAAAGTGGAGCCGTAAGCCGCCCAGCACGAAGAAGGCCTATGCTCCAGTTTTGGGTCCTGCTATTGCACCTACGGCTACTGCTGATCGGGAACCACCACCTCAGGAAAAGCGTTTAGAGCCAAGCGAATTGCAATCCAAAGTGAAATGCAAAACATCGCCGCAGTTTGATACTCTTCGCAGGATGTACTTGTTTGACACCTACAGAGGAGAGCGACGTCCACGTTCCGTCAAAAAATAGTTCTAAGGGTCTGGCAGTAACTTAGACGGAAGCATTGGTGGCCAATAAATGTAAATAAATATATCAATTGTAAATTTTCCGTTCAAAACTAAATTTTATATATATATGTTTTTAATAAAACTGTGCATAGTTGAAAAAAACCTGCTAAAGCAACAAAAATTGTTTATTTGAGGGTAAGAATTATACTTTTAATATACAAACATTCTTCATTTAAAACCGCTATATATTTTAAAAGTAATAATTTGAAAGTCGCTATTATTAAACAAATAAACTGGGAAACAAACTAAAATTCTTATTAAATGCTTTGACACGATTTAATTCGATTGAATAATGGTGATTCTTACTGACCACGTGTAACTTTACTGTTCGCCGATTCCAACTTATGAAAATATTTAAAAAGCTCGTGAAATGGCAACATTCAGATGCGCTTTGAATGAAATTGCTATGAGTAGTATGTCTAAAAGCTGGTGAAATACTTGCATACTACGTGTGCTTTTCATAATACGTCAGTTGTTAAGTTTGCGATAGGTCAGTTCCAATGCACGAAGTGTCTGCCGAAGCGTATTCAAACAACTACTAAAAACACACTCGGGTATATCGGTGTGTATCTTATCTATACGAAAATGTATACAAACTTGCTGATTAGTCATGCAGCTTATAATAATATGTATGTACGTGGCCGTCGATGGCAAACTTGGATTTATTTACTTTCAATTAGAATCAGTCTCGCATTCATAACAAAACGTGCCGGTTCGGAAAAATGAGTGCTTTAAATATATTGGATTTAAACGATGATTGCTTAGCTTATTTACTAGATTATCTAACGGAAGATGAACAGTTTAATTTTGCCCTAGCCTGCCAACGATTTCTTGAGCTATTCATTGTTTTGGGCGGAAATAAATATCGCGAATTTAAAATTGAAGATTGCAGCACAAAACGATCGATGCTCGGCTTCCACATTTGCCGCGAAAAAATCGAAACGCTGACCATCGATCTGGATCACTTTACTACTGACAAAGGCAGAGGCTGCGATTATCCAACGGCTTGTTTCAGCGTACTATGCTCATCTTTGGCTGGCATGGTCAACCTGAAGCATTTGATAGTGATGCAGCCAATATGGCTGGTCACTCCAGTTCAAAAGCCTTTTGAGCAAATTCTCTTCACAGCTAAAGATTTAAAAAGACTAAAAGTCTTAGAAGTACATGCAGCATGTGTACGTACACTTAATGCCAATACAGCTTATAATAATAAGAGCAAGCAACGGTATTTGGGTTATTCCACAAGAATATTTATTTAAGTTCAATGCTATATCGTTCAATGCTTCTATCGTGGAAACTAACTGCATTGCGCTCTCCCTCTCTCCCACCTTCATCGGCCGCTAAGCAGCGTCAACTGACGACGGCCCACTTCGTTGCGCAGCTCTATGTATGCACTGCTACTCTTCTTCTTTCAATCGTGAGAGCTCACAGCATGCGCTCTCGCCTCTTGCATTCATCTCTGATCTACTCATCTTTTTTCGACTCAATCACCGTATCTGCCTTTTTCTCTCGTGCGATTTGCAAAACTAAACATATTATCTTCTTGTCTTGTCCTGTAGATTGGACTTTTGATAATCTGTGTCTGCTGCATCACCTAGAGCAGCTACACTTGCGCATAACAAAAATGGACGCCAAAATTCTGGTTGAATGCTGCAAATCGAATGAAAATCTGCGTCTGCTGCATCTCGGTTATAACATAATCACGAGTAATCTAGGCGCTATTGTGAATCATTGCCCCAACTTGGAAACGCTTCAGTTTGGCATGATGGGAGAGGCTTCTGATTACAGGCCGCTTGGTAAGCTGCCCAAGCTGAGGCAGCTAATCTATTCTGGCGCACGAGGCAAAGACTCCTTTGTGCCAATGCTCAAAGACTTAGCTGTGCGGTCGCATTTGCAACGTATTGACATCGATGGAGGCACCCTCAGTCCAAAGGAGATGCAGCAACTCATCCGACTACAAGGACTGCAACAGTTGAAGTGCTTCTGCTCGACAGCTGAATGCGTGGAGGAGCTGGCGCATCTAACGCAGCTGCAAACGCTCAGCATTTGGATGACCAGCACATGCGACATTTCTGATGCCCTGCTAAAACTTATTAGTGAATGCAGGCAGCTGCAGCTTCTGTGTATTGCATCGGGACGCCTGAAGTCCAATTTTATTAATGCCGTCTCTGAATTGTTGTTGGAGCTGAGAACGGAAGCGACTCAAAAGTCACTACAGCTGCAACTTCCCAGTTCCAGTTATGCGAAACCCCCTGAGGTGAGCGGCTAATGTTTTGTATATGCAATGCAAATAAATATCGCATTTTCTATCCTTAGGAACTATCTCTACAAAGTAATGTTCTAAAGTGCTCGGCATTTGATAGTTTTTCTTGGAGCGCATAAGATCTTAAGTGCCGAACTAAATTATAATACTCAAAACTAGTATTGTGTATATATACGTAATAAACGATTTAAAAACGATAACTTCCCTAATAAAATCAATGATATTATCAAAATATTAAAACTTTCAATGAGAAATTCAGTTAAACTTACGATAATGAGTTCCACAGCAACACAATATTAAATCCAAACAAAAAAAAGAAAAATATTTAAATGGTACTTTCCATGTATTTAATCATATTGTATTATACACGTACTGAGCAGTGAGTAAAGAGCTTTGACTTAATTACAGTCTGATTGATTTTGGACTGGGAATCAATTTTATTTGCCACACTCTGCATCCACAGTGCAGTCAGTGATATTAAAATCAAATTAAATGAATAAATTTAACATTCCCATTGTCGTTGATGAGACCTCATGCGTGTAAGCTGATATATGTATGTGTGTATGATGCTGATGATGCTGTAACTGCCACTGTTTGCCAGTCAGCTGGAGAGGATCAATCGTTGGCAAGAAGAGCCCATCAGTCAGTTGAGAAGCCATTGCTTATTTGTTTCAATTTAACACAGTTTTTCTGTTTTTCCGCATGCTGGGCACGCTTTAACGCGTTTACATTGAATTAAACGTTGCAGCGAACACAACGGCAACATTACCGATAGCAACAATAGCACACAGCAGCAGCAGCAACAGAAGAGGCAGCAGCAACAACAACACCAGCATGGTAAAGTTAAAATCAACAGACATTGTTGCTGAAAATTTCCTTTTGTGAGAAAGCACAGTGCAGTGGGAAAGCAAAAGCCGGAAAGTGAAACGAGCGCTCTCTGTGAAGTGAAAGAACAACAGCAACAGGCAGCGAGAAACGCACAACAATGGCAACAATGCACTTGAGACAATCCTGATATCATGTATTGTATTACACATAAACTTATTATGCGAATATTGCATACGCATACTTATAATAGCAAATAAGCTAATTGAAATGCAAAAATTTCAACGGAAGCAGGTACGAATCTCTCCTTGAGAATAATCGCTTGAAGAATTACATGTGTAGTATATAGTATAATAAAGCGGGCTATTTCAAGAAGTAGAAGTTGCTCGACGCCACCATGGAATACATCTTTAGGGCTCCATATCTATAACGGGTGTATCCCGCTATCCCTACTCATGGAAAAATGCAAAGAAACAGCTGAGGGAGAAGAAAAAACGTATAACAATTTCTCTTTATTACACAAAGATGTTTCAAAACGTGTCTTGATACACAAAGTAACATTTCGTAAGGGGAGAAAACCCAAACTAGTAATAAAGACGTTCCTTTGTATTCATCCAAAAGGAGCTGCTAGTGAAGGCTCTTCGCGTTTGTTGCTTTGGATGACATTGCTCTCTCTACACTTACCTGTGCTTTAATTTTGCCAATAAAGTTCAACGACAGCCTAAAGTACCCACTGAGCCAGCATGAATATTTTATGGCAATGTGTGAAGCCGCACATTATTAATTAAAATTTGCTACATCAACAACAGAATTTGAGCAACAGCGTGCACGCAATTGAGGCAAACGAGGCGGCAGTAAAAACTTCCAATTACTCAAGCGAGTCCTCCAACAGCATCGCATAAAAATGTAAGCTTATATACGCGTATTTGCATGCGTGTATTTGCATTTAATATCCTTTTCTTTGTATAATTCATGCATTCAGGTCTGACCAGCAACAGTACACAGAAAGCGCACATGGTATGGTAGGGCTAAAGGGCTGCTGTCGCTGTTGTTGTTATTGTTGTTGTTGGTATTTTTAACGCATTCCAAAAGCAAAACTTATTAATTGCCAGTTGCGCTGTGGTAGCCCCCCAGTTCGACAGGATTCACGGTTATGCCCTGGGCTCATCCAAAGCGCGCCGTCATTCAAATTTTTGAGCAGGCATAATTTAACAACTTTTTGTCCAAGGACTGCTCAGTCCCTTCGGACATTGGACGTTGGACATTGCTGGTAATCCACTCAAATAACAAGCAATAACAACAACAGCAACAGCATCCACACGAAGCTGACAATGACAGCAACAAGATTGACGAACATGCCAGCACAATAGCAGTAACCAGACAATACCCTGCATTTATATTATTGAATAAGAGAAGTGCAGAAAATAACTTTTTTTCGTAACTATTTATACGTATTTTATCGCGGAACAAAACGATACTGGTTGGTATTAATTGCATTTGCGAGAAGCACATCAACAAATTTGCATCGACAGCATTTCCATTGCAGCTTCTCAACTTTTGGCTACTTTCGGTGTAGGGTATATTCTGGTTAACTGCATGTGTCGTTGACTGAGTGACGTTCTGGTCACAGGAGACATTCTCATATCCCCCCAGTGACTGCGCTATTGTCACGTTTTAACATTTAAATTAAAATGTTTCGCTTAAGAGAAAGAGAGCAGCAAAAATTGCTTACGCCTCGCAGAGGCACAACAGAAAGTAAAAAGCGCACAAAATCTCAGCCACAACCCCCTTTAAAAAAACCAGACAAGAAAGTAAAAAAATATAAAAAAAAAAAATTAAAAAAAATGATAATAACAGCGCTGTTTTTTTCGCTGTCCTGTTTGGCGCTGTCTTTTGCAGTTGGCGCGTTTGCCAGCTGCACTTGAAAGCCGCCTTGTTGGCCATCAGTGCCAGTGGCAGTGGCCTGTTTGCCGTTGGCCATCGCCATCGCCAACGCCAACGCCATCTACATTTATTCTTCTTCTTCTTCATTTATTCAATGCCGCAATGTTGCCATCAACAGCGTCGGCCACACGGCGTATCAGTGTTATTCAAGGGGGCTTACACGATACACAAGAGCTTTTCAGCTCACTTCCTACAAAGGGATGAGCAAAAAATGGTCTTGGTAAATTGTATAAAGCCATAAAGATTTGTATATGCATGTTTTTTTGTAGTTGTCTTAATTCCTAGCCGGGTTATTAAAGCGTGCAAAGGTATCTCACTAATTGTATTACAAACTAAAATATAATTTAAAAAAAATATACATTGATTTTTATTAATTAGCAAAGTATAACAACAATTTCTTTGGTCTTTATCAAGTGATTTGCTCTGCTTTTTAATCTAACAGGAATTTCGCACACTCTCAACTGTTCAATGCCATTTACAGCATCTGTCCCTGTCGAATTAAGCACTTTCATTAAGTAACTGCAATCAGGCAGGAAATTATCAGCCAGCATCTGGCGCCTTAACATTGTGACCTGCCGTGCGATATCTTAATGCACTTTTAATTGAGCAGCGACCTGCAAGCACTGAGCAGCCATCTGTCAAGGGCAAAGGGGGTGAAAATTGAAAAGAAGTGCAGATGAAAAATTATAATTAAGCTTGCCCATTAGCAAGAGTTAAGTCAACTGGCAGATGCTGTTTCTGTTGCTGCTTGCTACTTGCTGATTGCTACTTGCTACTTGCTGCAGTACCACTCCTCATCATCTGGCATCGATTTTAGCAGCAGTTCTAATTGCTGGCCAATGACAAGCACAATGAGCATACGCCATGTGTTACCGTTAGTTAACACAAATAATTGAAAATCAAAATTTATGCGCGAGTTGTCATGTTCATGTGCCCAACTCACACCTGGCCCAAATGCAATTGATTAATGCGAATCTGCTAAAACTGTTGTCCCCAATTGCAGGCCGCAATAATAAATAACACAAGCTTAACTATTTTGTTTAAAACAAGCTTTAATTTGGCCCAGACAGTTCGACTGTCAGATATCCAGTAAACATGGAAATTTATTGTTTTTTCAACATTTTCAGTGGAAAACTTTCTTAAATGAAAATTGCATGTTTTAGAGATATGGGTGTACCGAAATTGATTGATTTCTTTTATTTTAAAATGCCGCATTCACTTAAATTTGAATGAGTTAAATAATACGTAGCATATTTTGGGTCTGTACTTATAATAGTATTTGGGTATCCAATTTTATTAACGACATGCGTTCTAATTGAAATTAATAGATAGCACAACCTAATTGCAATCTGATATGAGCGCAATGAGTCTTCAAGTAGTTTCAGTTTAATATCAGATACTACACTTCACGTACCACTAAATTTGAGTGTCCATAGATTAGAACTTATATACTAGAGAGTAGAAAAAAACGTACTTCAAGTACCAAGCTAGTGATAAATATTTCTGTTCAAGCCAATTGACGTGCACAGAGTAGTAGTATACACTTATTTATTGCATTTTATTGACAGGACTTCTGTGTGCAGCAGCTGTCAGCAGCAAAGGCGAACAAATTGTATTTCAGCAAATCCAATTACCAAATGATTTGTTTTTGCATTCAATTTGGTTTTTCCTTATTTTATACCCTGTATCCATACAATGACCCATGTAGGGAATAATAGAGAGAGGCCAACGACGTTATAATTGATATTTGGGGTCTGCTTATACTATTCACAGTTAAAATGTTACAGATTGTATATTTGCAGGACATCCTTCGGCCGAGCACGCCTGGCTCGAGCATTCTTGTTTGTTGGCTAGTACCACACAAATTTGGCCATTCAATTGCCACAATTCACACGCACGTACAGTGCTCCAAATTAGAGAATTTTGTGTAGTGTGAATATTCACATGAATGTCTCCGTCTGTCGTTGATTTTGATGGAATTCCTTTCTATGGTTTGATATATTTCCTTTCAGTGGACATAAATGTATTGCTTTGTGACAGTTCGTGGTTTTTTTTCCTATTTTTCTGCTATAATTGAATCCGATTTCAGTTTGCCTCAAAACTAAGATCTACCCATGCATTAGTAAATAGCTTGGGATTTTTCTATAATTAATATATATGCATTTATGCAGCATTTCAAAATAGCATATCTTACTTCCAAGAATTGATTGGCAATCTGGAAACTTGCTTATATCATTGCCAAATATAAACTGTGTTAATTTTTTTGTTACCTTATAGTGCCCTAATTATGCTGTAAAAGTTGATAAGACCAATTTGATAAGCATTTAAAAGGCTAAGAATAAAACTTTAAATAGGATGTATGCTATAAGTGCTGACATGTAGGCTGAACTCACTCTTACTATTCAGTTGATAAAATATTTCTTTAATTTGTTCAATGAATTTAAATGGCAGAGCTGATTTGCTGTACTTTGCTCCTTCAGACACGATAAGCTATTGACAACATGATTTGCTGGAGACGAGATAATGGAGTGGACAGCTGTTAGCTGCTAGCAAATGACTAAATTTTTACCAGAATGTTATGGCCATGCTCGGAACATACTACTATTAAGACTTACAATGCCATAATCTACATTCAACTGCCATAAACAAGTGCGTCGAGTACTAAGCCTCGATAACGATAACATCGACAGAATCGTGCGCGATATGGTAGACATATAAGAAAGAGCCAAGCCTGCGGAGAGTTTGGCATAACGCACTCATACGCAGTGCTATGAAGTGCTACGTGACTGTGATCCTAATCCTGCAGCTGCTGGGCAGCTTCAGCTTCGCGGCTGGACGCTTGAAGCGCGTGTTGCCCTTCGCTGAGGGTGAGCAAGGTGTTCCCGTGCATGGTGACTGCGAGTTCCGTGTGAACGGTGATCTCAATGATCCGGCGCCGCTCTTCGCGCGACACAACTTCTACGAACTGATTGTGCCCGATCCCACGGACACCGTACGCCTTGTCAATGGTGAACTACTGGACATGTTCTGTCCGGGCGCCGGTTTCGCTGCACCCTTCCAGAACCGAACAATGCTAACTGTGCAGTGTCTGCAGCAAAAGTACTTCCTGCTCGATGAGCTCATCTACCCCTTTGCGAACTTCAGCTGCGCCGCATGGCCCAGCTTCACGGCGCTACGCACTGGTCGCGAGTGCAATGGTGGCACAGATCTGGTCAAGGTGGGCTTTCAGCTGGAGGACGACGGCTTCATACAGACCTTCGATGTGTGCCACGATGAGCTGGCCGAGGCCACACGCTACGTGCACCATGTGCTGTATCCCTCCAGCTACGACTATCAGCATGGCGTCGCACGTCCCAGTTTCGTAGAGCTGGACTTCTATGGCGGCCGGGACGTCAATACCAAGTATACGCAGATACAGCAAAACATCACAATCAGCGAGATTCTGGGCATGGATGCCTCACCCTACTTTAACTACAGCGACGATCGCATTTTGGCTCGCGGCCACTTGATTGCTAAAACGGATCAGATTTTTGGCGCCGCCCAAATGTCCACCTTTCTGTTCATCAATGTGGCTCCGCAGTGGCAGACCTTTAATGGCGGCAACTGGGAGAAGGTCGAGTCGAGTGTTCGCAAATTTGTGGCCGATAGAAATTTGACTGTTGACTGCTACACGGGCACCTGGGGCGTCTCCTCCTTGCCCGATGTCGATGGCATAGAGCGAGAGCTCTATCTTGACTTTGATGAGAACAACAATGGGCTGATACCAGTACCCAAATTGTATTACCGAGTCATCATCGATCGCGTGAATCGCGAAGGCATCGTTCTGGTGGGTGTTAACAATCCGTATGTCACCTTGGAACAAATCCAAAGTGATTACATTCTGTGCGAGGATATTGGCCATCAGCTCAGTTGGATTTCCTGGCTCAAGGAGGATCTGCATGAGGGATATTCATATGCCTGTACTGTCGAGGATTTCACCGAAGTGTTTAAGGACTTGCCGCTGGAGGATCTGCACACGAATGGCATCCTTGGTTTGGATGACATAACTACCACCGAATACCCCTCTACTGTCAGCACCACCGCGTTGCCATCAACTACACCGCCAATTAGCACCACTGAAGATCCTAGCACAGTTTCTACTGTCAGCACAACTGTGGTACCCTCAACTACACCACCAGTAAGCACCACTGAAGATCCTAGCACAGTTTCTACTGTCAGCACAACTGTGGTGCCTTCAACTACACCGCCAATTAGCACCACTGAAGATCCTAGCACAGTTTCTACTGTAAGCACAACTGTGGTCCCCTCAACTACACCACCAGTAAGCACTACTGAATATCCTAGCACAATTTCTACTGTCAGCACAACTGTGGTGCCTTCAACTACACCGCCAATTAGTACCACTGAAGATCCTAGCACAGTTTCTACTGTCAGCACAACTGTGGTCCCCTCAACTACACCGCCAATTAGCACCACTGAGGATCCTAGCACTGAATCTTCTAGCACAGCTTCTCCACCTGTCATCACGGAGCCACCATCCACGACATCTCCGACTAGCACCGTCGAGCCATCCACCCCACCATCCACTAGTGCACCCGTCACACCAACTCCAACTCCAACACCCATTCCAAATCAGTGTCACTTTAGCATCAATGGCGACCTTAAAGATCCTGCACCACTGCTCACTCCGCAGGGCTACCTAAGCTGGCTCCTGCCCAATGAATCAGGTGTTTTTACTGTGGACGATGGATCCAGCCTCGACTTGCACTGCACAGCTGCCTTGGCTACGCCCTTCAATCGGTATACAGCACTGACCGCCCGCTGCGTGGGCAATCAGACTTACGAGGCTGAAGGTCTACAGGTCAGCATCGGGGCACTAAGCTGCCAAGCGTGGCCAACCTATGAAGCCGTTCGCACTGGTGATCCCTGCGCGGGCGGCACCGAGCTGCTGCAAATTGGCTTCAATGTGGCCGCGGGCATGTTGCCGCAGCTGGAACTCTGCTACGATGAGCAGGCACAGATCACACGCTACGCCCGCTACGAGTTGACGCCGGCGAATGTGGCCTATCAGCGGAACGTGGCACAGCCGGGCTATCTGCGCTCCGACTTCTATGCGAACAAGGATGTCAATGTGTTCTACGGCCAGGCGCATCAGCTCGAGGTGCTCAGCGCAACGCTCGGCCTCGATGCAAGCATTTATCTGGACAGCAGTCGGGATTTGTACCTGGCACGCGGTCAGCTCGCTGCACGGCAGGACTTTGTGCACGGTTCGGCGCAGCGGGCGACCCACTTCTATGTGAATGCGGTGCCGCAGTGGCGCAGCATTGGCATTGGCAACTGGCTGGCCGTGGAGCGCAGTCTGCGCCAGTTTGTGGCCAACGAGGCGCTCAATGTCAGCGTGCATGCGGGCAGCTGGGGAGTCGCCACATTGCCAAACGCTGCTGGCGAGCAGAAGGAGATTTACCTGGATGCCAGTGAGCAGCAGCTGCCTGTGCCGCGTTTGGTGTATCGCATTGTCATTGATCAGCAGAGCCGCAGGGGCATTGCCCTGGTGGTGGCCAACAATCCACATGCTAGCCTCGCCGAGACGCTGCGGGACTATGTCGTCTGCGAGGATGTGGGCGCTCAGCTGGATTGGCTGGACTGGGAGAAGGCGCAGCTGGAGCAAGGCTATGCGTACGCCTGCGATGTTAAGGACTTTACCGCTGTTGTCAAGGATCTGCCACTGGATCAATTGGACACCACTGGACTGCTGGGCGTGCGTGAGTTCAATGAGGAGCAGCCGCAGCAGCTGTGCAACTTCCGAGTGAACGGCGATCTGAAAGATCCGGCGCCGCTATTTGTAGTGCGTGATGCTGAAGGCAAAGCCGACTATCTGCAGCCCAATCTGGAGGGTCTGGTGGAGCTGAAGCATGGTGAGACACTGGAGCTGCACTGCAGCGGCACCAGACGCTTTCAGGGACACTTTGCGGAGTATACTCGCCTCAATGCCAGCTGCTGGGAACAGCAGAGCTTCCTGGTGCTGGGCAGTGTCTATCAGCTCAACGATTTTGTGTGCAACTCCTGGCCTGGCTACACGGCCCGACGCACGAATCGCACATGCAATGGCGGCACCAATCTGCTGGAGGTCGGCTTCGCGCTGACCAACGATGCGGCGCTGGATGATTTCCTGCAGATCTACGATGTGTGCCACAATGAACTGGAGGAGGTGACGCGGTATGTGCATCATGTCCTGTTGCCAGGCAGCGCCCAATACCAGCGCTCTGTGAGCCGGCCCAGCTTCATCACTGGCGACTTCTATGGTGGCAAGGATGTGAACGGCAAGTACACGCAGGTGCAGCAGAACGTGACAATCAGTGAAATCCTGGACATGGATGCCTCGCCGTATTTCAATATCAGCGGCAATGTCTACTTGGCCCGCGGACATCTGTCCGCCAAGACGGACTTTGTATTTGGTGCCGCCCAGCAGGCTACCTTTTACTTTGTGAATGCTGCTCCGCAGTGGCAGACATTCAATGCGGGCAACTGGGAGCGCATCGAGGATAGCGTGCGGAAGTTTGTGGCCGATGAAAATATTACCGTTGATTGTTATACGGGCACATGGGGCGTGTCCACGCTGCCCGATGCGCACGGTGTGCCCCAAGAACTGTACCTGGACTTTGATGAGAACAACAATGGGCTGATTCCGGTGCCCATGCTATACTTCCGTGTGGTTATCGATCGTGAGAGCCGTCAGGGCATTGTGCTGGTGGGCGTTAACAATCCGCATGCCAGCCTGCAGCAGATCCAAGAAGAGTACATTATCTGTCCCGATATAGGCGATCAAATCAGCTGGATTAGTTGGACCAAGGAGGATCTGAAGAAGGGTTATTCGTATGCCTGCACTGTCGAAGATTTCATAGAAGTTGTCCACGACTTGCCATTGGAGGATCTGCAAACGAGCGGCGTTTTGGGTATTTCAACACAGATTTCATATCTTTAACTGAAAAATTGTTCCATAATTTAAGTTAAGGCCTTGGAAGTAATCTGAGAACCACAACCATACAATAAATAATTTATAAATAAGTAGTTTGCCACTGATAAGCTGTTTGGGTTTTTAAAACGATAACGTGCATAATGGAATTTCCAACATCGCATTATTCTCTCACGTGCCACACGTTTCCCATTAGCTGCTCAAGCGCCTTGTCGTCTATCCACTTAGTCATGACTTTGACATTGCTTATCAGCCGAACATACCGTTTATATTTTGTGCTAATCCATTATCTTATCGATAAATTGCGAGCTCGATCTTTTATATATTTTATGTTGAGCATTGATTACATATAGTACATTTAATTTAAATTCTATTAATCAAAATAATTACATAATTTGGTTAGAATGGCTGTTTAATAGCCCATAGCTATCAGAGACCTTATAATTTATCAGTTACTTTCAATTAAACTTTGTATACTTTGCTTTGCAGTCAGAGAGAGCTAGCATGAACAATTTAGACATTCAGTTAATGAGTGCCAGCCGAAATAACTAAAACATACAAAATAACTCAAGCGAATGATAAAATCTATATAAAATGGAGCTCACATTGAGAGCTGAATTCAGTTATCAGCTATACAATTTAGTGCTACATTTGAGCTGAAGTTTTTAAATATTCCAATCATGTTTATAAAGTGGCAGTTTGGCTACGTTGCCTGTATCGTGCTGGCCATGTTTATGGGTACAGGAGCTCATGTCAATGCCTATAGGAGTAAGTGACGATAATGATCTTGAGTTCAAATGCGACAGTTAGCTAACAATTGACTTTGTTAGAGTTTGGACGCGATTGCCGCGATATTGGCTGTGCGCCTACCGAACGATGTGTGCTATCCCACGTTGCCTGCGAAAAGGATCAGCAGGATGGCAAGCACTGCGGCCAGTATCCCAAGTGTGTGGAGCGTTCAATGATCGCAGGTGCGTAGAGTCCGACTGTTTTCCTTGGCACCATAGCAAGCAGCTTACTGATCCGTTTCAGATGAGCAATCGAATCGTTTCACGATCGACACCACATCCACCACAGCTAACACTCGCAGCATCAGTGCACCCATCTCTAGTCCCAGCACCAGCACGATTCAACTGAACCACCAACTGAACACTATGCCGGACACGGACAGGGACACGGACAGAGGCTTTGAGCTCTTAACTAAAGGAACAGGCGATGATTCAACTGTCAGCCATGCGGCTCAGCGCCAAGCGAATGTTCTAGTCATTGTGCAGGATAGCCCACAGCAGCCCATTCCTAACCCCAATCCCTGGCGACAGCCCTGCATTGTTAGTCCTTACTATCCTTATGCCTGCAACCAAGCACCCTCGCCCTACATGCCCCCCTCGAGGTCTGTACCGGCCTACGCCAACGCCCGTGCCCGCTCCGGGCCGCAATTGGTGCCTGAAACACCACCCTGCTATTTCAATTGCTATCCCAGGCCAGCGAGCAGCTATCCGCTGGCCAGATCCGCTAGGCCATCTTCATCAACTAGCAACTATTTGCTTTATATAACAGTTTAGTGGCTAAAGTGGTTCGTGTTTCTTCTTTCTACTCACCAGACTTGACATCTGGAAAGCGAGCTCGTCGTTCGCCTCAGGTCTTTTACCCACCACCACCACCACCCCGTTCCCACTAGGCGCTCCAGGTGGTCCAGCACTAATGCCACGCCAAGCTCCGCCTCCCATACAGCAACGACAAGCACGTCCGCAGCAAAATCCGTATCTGTCCGTCAACCTAGCCTATCCAACATACATGTACTATGGCAGTGGGTCGCAATTGGGTCGTCAGGCCCAACCCACAAACAACTTGCCTTATCGCGGCTACTATAGTCCAACGCCCAATTACTACTCCTATCATATCAATGTGAATCTGCCCTTTGCTGGCACACCTTCCAATTAATTCTTCTGACCAGTTTCTCTCTCTCTCTCTCTTTTCTCTTGGCAACCCATCTTCCCAGATTCACAACACTTTAATGACATGGAATCAGAATCATCTCACGCACTTCATAACGTAACCACACGACAAGTCCCTATGCCTGGACCTATGCCAATACCAATGCCTATGCCAATGCCAATGCCAATGCCGATCGCAAGACCCCGTCCATATCCTGTTCCCGCACCCTACCCTGGTCGTGTATATTATCCTCCAGTACAACCCAGGCCGCTGCCTATACCTATGCCAATGCCAATGCCAATGCCAATGCCACGACCTCAATATATACAGCAGCCGATTGTCATATTGCCCATTGGCATGGGCAGTTTTCCTGGCGTGGGCTACAACTCCAATCAATATTATGGGCCAGGCGGGGTTTATCAAACCTCTAATAATCAATTCACCACTCAGAGACCGAACTATGACTACTATAACAACAATAATTACGGCAGTAATAATAACGATTATGGCAACAATAATGACGATTACAACTATGGATAATCAATAGATAAATACCATTGAGCTCTACCGATCTGCACAGTAAATTTGAGAGAAAAAATGATCAAATATATATAAATTTATGGAAAGGAAAATCACCTTTTTGTTCACAATTGGAATTATCTTATTAATGGTTTCAGGTATATCATCCGAAAGACTTAAGCGATCAATTCACCGAGTCAACAGACTTCGACAGGCCCGACAAATGGATAATGGAGTAGATGGAGGGGTCGAATTGAGTGCTAACGGAATGGGTGGTAATAGAATGGGTGGTAATGGAATGGGTGGCAATGGAATGGGTGGCAATGGAATGGGTGGCAATGGAATGGGTGGAAATGGAATGAATGGTAATAGAATGGGTGCTAATGGAATGGGTGGAAATGGAATGAATGGTAATAGAATGGGTGCTAATGGAATGGGTGGAAATGGAATGAATGGTAGAGGTGGCAATGGTAATGGTAATGGAAATGGTGGAATGGGTATGCAAGGTAATGGAATGGGCCCTGGTGGAATGGGAATGGGTCCAAGGGGTAATGGAATGTGTGGAAACGGAATGGGTTATCAAATGGGTGGACGTGGAGGGAATGGAGTTGGTCCAAATGATGGTAATGGAATGAATGGAAATGGAAATAGAAATGGAATGAATGGAAATGGAATCAATAGAAATGGCATGAATGGAAACGCCAACAATATGAATCGACAGAAACGAAATGTAATGGAATTAGATAAACGTCGGCAGGCTGGACAGCAGGGCAATGGAATGGGAGGTGGGAATGGAATGGGTGGTGGCAATAGAATGGGTGGTAATGGAATGGGTGGCAATGGAATGGGTGGCAATAATGGAGGTGGAAGAGTTGGCAATGGTGGCGGTGGAATGGGTGGAAATGGAATCGGCTATGCTGGAATGTGTGGTGGAGGTGGATATGGAGGCATGGGCCCCAATGGTAACGGACGCAACGGAATGGGAGGTATGGGCATGGGTGGACGCGGAGGAATGGGCGGCAATGGACAAATGGGTGGACGCGGAGGTATGGGACCAATGGGTGGCAATCCTGGTCAATGGAACAACAACAACAATGCTGGCAATCAATTTTCAGCTCAGACATCCGGTTTTTCGACTGGTAAGCAGGGAAGGCAAACGGCTTCTTACTCGATCAACGGTCAGCCATATACAATGCAGGCTGACTGGAAACAGGGTCAAGGTTTTAACGTTTCGTCAGATTTGGGAACCGGCGGCTATATGACTCAATCATCTCTTAACCAAGGATCGAATGGTGCGTTTGTGGAAAGCAGTGTCTCTCTCAGCAGTACAAATGACTATAATGGAAGCACGCGGAGACCAAGGCAACGCATGAACAATACCGGAACAACAGAGGGGCTTTTCAATTTTTAAATTATGATGAATACAAAGAAACATGTGTGTTATTGTTAAAATAAAAAAAAGTTTATAAATTCTTAATGGCATACCAAAATTTTAAATGTTGTTATTTAACGAATCAGGTGTGAAAAATAAACAAAGGTTATAGAAAGGCAACACTAAAACAATCGGAAGTGTTTGAAAGCATTGGAAGCGCAACAATAACTTTAAGAACGCTTACGATATTCAATGAGCTCTTTAAAATGCACGTCACAACCTAAAACCGGGTGTAAGCCAGCTGAGAGGGAGAGTAAGAGCGCCAGAGAAATGTAAACAGAAAAGCAACTGTAGAAACCAAAGACTATTTAGTTAGCGGCCAGACGTCGCACTCAACACTTCGAGACCGGATCGCAGTCGACAATGAATAAGTTGTTGTTGGCTTTGTTGACGATCGTGACAGCGATTGAGATTCGCGCCCGCGAAGCAATCAGGCCAGCGGCGGAAGTGGGTCAGATCATCAAAGATATTGAGGCAGTGCATGTGGAAGAGGCAATTCAGCGAGGTAGGTGCAGGTGTATCGACTTATAAATATGCAAACGTATGCAAACTTTCTCTTAAGGAAAAATTAAAGAGCTTATATTATTATTATATTTATATTATATTAGTCGAACCTCTGAAGATTCTGCAACTCGAACCAAACTAAGTAGCAATATTGTTGAAGACCAAATTATATACAACTACAACCAAATAATCTTACTATAAGTCTCTATAAATCGTATTTTTTGTTGGTAGTAGCTTGATTAACAGGCAGTAGAAGATATGTTCCTAATTAAGTATTCACATATGTTTATTTTCGATCAGAAATCAAAAGAGCGAACTACCACAACATAGTGACATAGTTGATTGCACATTTTTCTCTACTTTTATGTATAATAAATAACTCTGTTATATTGAAGGCGCCCCTTGCTCGCTGGACATTCAAAAGGATTTGCCAAGTTCGAGTCTGCAGCCGCTCTACCTGCAGCCCCACACGGACACCTACTGGCTGCCAAATGCAAAGGGCCAACTGCAGATACCACGAGGCGCCAGCATTGAACTCTATTGCAGGCACTCCTTTGCGAATGTGAACGCTTCGCCCACCATTCATTCCATACACGCACGCTGCCTGCACGACAGGACCTTTGATTGGGCGGCAGGGAAACGCGAGCTGGGCAATTTTTTATGCGCCCACCCACTGTCATACACGGTGGAGCGTTTGGAGCAGCCGTGCGGCAATGGCGATGTCGATGCCTCAGCAGCGCGCATTTACCGTGTGGGCTACAATATAAGCGCTGGACGATTTGTGCGCACCCTGGAGCTGTGCCACGATAAGGAGCAGCTGCGCACCCACTACGCCCACCATCAGTTGGTGCCGGCGAATGAGCACTTCCAGTTGCACGTGAAGCGGGTTAAGTTCAGTGCCGCTGGCCACTTTCCTGGCTACGACATGGCCGATCTCTATTCGCAGGCACATCAGCAGCAGGTGGCGCAACTGTTGCTGCAAGCGAATGCTCAGGACGACAAGGACATCGACCGCGACAGAATATTTGATATGAAGGCGGGCCTCTTTCTGACACGCGGGCATCTGGCAGCCAAGGCGGATCTGATTTATGCCAGCCAGCAGCGCACCAGTTTCAACTACCTGAATGTGCAGCCCCAGTGGCAGAGCTTCAATGGTGGCCATTGGGCCATTGTGGAGGACGTAACGCGACGCTTTGTGGCCCACCTGGGTCTCTCGGTGAGCGTCTATACGGGCACCTTTGGCATTATGCCGTTACCCAACGCCGCCCAAAGCGGCTTCCATCTCAGCACGGATGCCAACAACAATGGCGTGCTCGCCGTGCCGCGTCTCTACTACCGCGTGCTCATCGACAATGACAAACCGCGGCGCGGCTTGGCGCTCGTTGGAGTCAACAATCCGCACGCTACGCTCCACCAGATCCTGGAGTCATACGTGATTTGTGACACGGTGGAGCCGCAAATAGTGCCCAAGCTGCGCTGGCTACAGAAAGGAAAGGATAAGGATCTCAGAAAGGGCTATCTGTATGCGTGTAGAGTTTCTGATTTGGCCAGAGCAGTGGCTCATCTACCACCTAAGTTGCTGCAAGTGGACGAGCTGCTTGACGGCTGAAATTAAGTATACGATCATTAAGTATACGAACCAAGCGAATATATTTCTTTAACTCACAGTTTAACATTTCGAGCACTTTTATTTTGTTTTGACAACCGCAAAGATATCAGATGTTTTGTTATTGTCAAAAAAGTTGTATTTGCCAATCTAAAGTCGCGGGTCTTGCAAAGAATACAGCAACTAATTAAAATAAAATAATGGTATAGCTTTGGGTTCTTAAGTCAATACAGATTACTTACGCACATATTGTTTACGGCCAACCAGCATAAAAAATATAATTTTCATTCCCCCACATCCCGCCATATCTACCTTACCGGATGGATGCAAAAGCGAGGAATTTAAACGTGCGGAAAGCAGTTGGAAGTACGTTTCAACGTTTTCAAATCAGTAAATGCAAATATAAATGTATTGAAAGCTCAAATGGGACCAAATTCAAAGCAAACGCAAGAGAAAAGGAAATTTATGGTAATGCGTGAAAAGAAAGGGGCGGAAAAAATTCAAGGACGCAAAATGCCGGAAAACGGCAACAAAAGCAACGCAAAATTTAAGGAATTGTGCCAGACGACTACGCTGCCTTTGTATGTGTGTGTGTGTGTGTGTTTGTGTGTGAAGCAGAAGAAAAGGATTAAATCAATGTTGCGGAACAAATTGCGTTATGTGGGGTGTCTGAATGGAGGTAATGCAGACCTATTTCATTTCTTCAAGCTAACAAGGCAAGACCATTACGGGTAGCCGAATGTGAGCCAACATTCAGACCACAACTGACGACCCAATTTGATGGTGTCAAACTCACACGAGCGTTAATAATGTGAAATTCAATATGGGAAGTCAAGTAATAATGATATGATTATCCATACATATACACAATTAACTGCATACATGTGTAAAACGTCACTTGAAATCGAAATACAACTGGAATTTCGAATAACATTGTATTCTACTAAGATCCATGTCAGAACTACCACCATTTTGATAGCTCTGAAAAATATCACAAGCATGACTGCAGACGCTTTGGTAACTCAACCGATTTAAGATTGTGGTTTACATTTTTGTTTTATTTGTTATTATTTGAATTTGAAACTTCTTTGCTATAATGCCAATTCGCAAGCTCGTCAAGTTGAATACAAAACAAATTTGTCTCTGTGAAACAATTTGAAACATTGAAGAAATTGTTTCCTGCTCTTGGGTTTTGTTTCACGGTCCTTTTGGGTTGCTCCTCGTCCCGACTTCGACTGGCTACTCTGGTGACTTTCATTTTTGTGCCAATAACGTTTCGCTTAAAATTCTTTGTGAAACTACAACAAAAAATTGTGGTTTTTTTCTCAACACACACTTAAAAACTTGATGAAAGTTTATCTGCGCGGGAGGAGAGTAGGAACGAAACCAAAAAAAGAAACGACGACGAACGGAATACAGGGAGAGCAACAAAAAAATAATTGAACGCACTTCACGCAGCTGTTGTCGAGGATTCGGCGGTTGTTGTTGTTGTTGTTGTCGTTGTCCTTGCTGTGTGGCGAAGAAGGATATGTTGTGTGGTCGCCAGCGGAAATTATTATTTATATTTTGTATTCGGTTCGCGGCTTTGTTAGTGCGACTTCGTCTCGATGTACTTTTTAATATTACCACTTTTCGGTGAGGTCGTTTTTTATATTTTGATTAAAATGCATATTAAATCTCGACAAACAAAAACAAAAAAACAAGCAAGCATAAAAATAATATAAATAATTTCCTGTGACCGGCTGTGTGTTGTGCTCTGTACGCCTTGTTTCCTTCCGCTCAGCCGTGCAACTACAACACACAGCACACAACACAACCACTCTGAGCCGATCCGATCCGAACCAATGGCCCATATACATTCGAGCCAAGTCAGACGCATTGCATGCAAAAGGCAGCCAAGTTGAAATATTTTGTTAACAGTGCGTAGGTTTCCCAAAAGACAAAAAATACACACCATAACCTGCATACGTATACATGCTATATGTATATATTGTATATTGTATATTGTATATAGCATATGTATATGTGTACGAAAGTTGCCTTCTTATGGGTTATTTACATGTGTAACGACAATGGGCGCTCCCAGAGGCGGACAGTAGCACAATGGAAATGGGATTGGGACTGGGATTGGGACTGGTACTGGGACTGGTACTGGGACTGGGGAGAGCGACGCAAGACAGGCAGGAAGCACGCATGTAAGCGGCATGATTTATATTGGAAAATTGAGGTATTCGTTTGCCTGCTTTTTATTCATAACTGAATTCATTTCTTAAATCGATACGCAATGTGTGCTGGCGGGGGTGTCGATTCAATGATCAAACCAGCTGCAGTTCACAACAGTTTTGTTAATTCCACATAGCTTGAATTTAATTCAATTCAAGGAATGCCAACGTAGAACACAACTGAGCAGATAACAAGAAGGATAAAAGATGAATAAAGTACGTGCATACAATGAACAATGAACACACATACGCGCAGTCAGGCAGACCCAGCAAGGACTACAATATGAAAATGGCCAAGAAATTGGCGTTTCATTTTACTTGTTTGCCGGGATAATCGAGATGGCAAAATGCATAGCAATGGAAATTGCATTGCTGAACTGCAGACTACAGACTAGAGACTATGACTATAGACTACGGACTACAGACTACAGACTGCGAGCAGGACATGACGACAGTGACATCTAATATCCTTATTGTTAGCAGAGCGAATTTATGGCTAACAAAGTCCTTAACTCGGCTCAAGTGTTTAGCTGTGTGGCTGCCTGCCATTGCCAACTAACTTCAGAATTGCCGCGTTGGCCCCGACCTGCCTGCAGTTACGACCCAGAGCCAGAGCCAGAGCCATAGCCAGAGCCAAACGCACTTCTAATGTTGCTAATGAGTCCGTGGTCGTTGTGAAACTTAACTTCTAACTGGGTTGTGGCTGTGCCAGAGCGAGAGGGAGAGCGAGAGCGAGAGAGTTCAAAGTGCGCAATCACCTCAATAGGTGTTTGGTTAATGGTCTAAAGACTGCTTATGTGTCTTGCCACCGTTAAGCACTGAAATACTTCAAGTGAGTGTGCTTGAAGTGAAGTTGCAAAAGTTTTCTTTGTTATATGATCATTCAAGCTAAATGACGCTCGCTGAAAGTGTCACTTATATAAGTCCAAAATCAATACAAAATTATAGATTCTAGCAAGTGTGCAGATAAGTGAACATGTCACAAAATGATGATGACAGTCAAAATTACTTGTCATTTTCATTTAATCCACTGCTTTCATACTCATATTTAAAATTGAACAAATTATCAAATAAATTTAATGCAACACAAGCCAGAAAATCCCGCCAGCCGACCTCTGACGTTTGCCATATTAACATGGCAGAGGTTGCTCTAATGACAGAGGTGAAAAACCCAAAAAGGACACGTTTACATACGAGAGTTTATTAACGCTGAGTGTTTTTTAAAATCAGAAGTCCAAATATATTTTTAGCCATCAGCGGCAATGGCAAGGACCCTTTGATCTCAGCTGAACTGGCAGCAGCAGCGAGACCCAATAACGATACGGTTGTCGTTGTTGTTGTTGTCGTCCTTGCTTTTATACAGCTTATGAAATATTTTATGTATATAAATATTCACACATATTAAAATTCATACCGACAGTGGCCCGCCCTTTCTGCTGGTTGCCCAGTAATGGCTTTATGCGACAGAAACCAATTTATTCACTCATCCTGTTCCTGTTTCAAATTACACCCAGGTGATGTGAAGTGCCCTTAAAAAAGGGGCATTTGCGAAGGATGGGTCGACTTTAAAACCGTTTTTTGGTGTTGACTACTTAAAGCCATGCAAAGAACTTTCTTTTGAATTGCAAAACAAAATATTCTAGATTTGGAATGACAAATAACTAAATACAGAACAATCACCAGTATAATATTTTATATAGTTTAGTCTTACCTGAAATGCCAATTTGTTTAAAGAAGTATTAGACAGTGACTCATGTTTGGCCTAATTTTGAGAGAGCATCGCCGTATAAGAAGCTAATAAGCAAATTTACAACCTATTCATAAGCCTATCAAAAGCAAACATACATTTTTGAGCAATTTTATAGCTTCAAGAGCAAAGTGCAAATTGAATTACCACTAAAACTAGAGCTGAATATGCAGTAACTACTCGAATAAAAGCAGCGTCGAATGACAAATTATGTGCCAAGGAAAATAAGACGTACATTTATATAGAAAATAAAAAGCGCTGAAATAAAATGGCAGTATAAAATATGGCAGGTAGGTAATCAAGCGAGGCGTGACTCAAAAGAATCGTAAATTGCGAGAAACTCAGCGAGGATGAGGATAAGAGTTTGAGAGTTTGACGCAGTGGCGCTAATAAAGGATGAAAACATGTCGCCGAGCAATAATAACATATTTTAAATGGGTAAACGTATTTGAAGACCCGCTAAGTGCGTTGGCTGAAAAGGTATTCATGTAGGAATGTACGTGTTTTTTTATTAGGCACTGTGCATACGAGGCTCATTTTGTTGTCGACTAAATAGACTTTTTGGGTGCAGCCAAACATTTGGCTGCCACACGCTTGATACGGCAATCTGTGCTGCGCTTTTCATGCTCGTTTCCCTTTAGCCGCAGCCAAGTCGGCAAATCCCCAACATTTGCCACAATTGGCATGTCGTTGCGGTCGTATCGTTGTGGATACGAGCTGCGGGCGCTGAGCAATGCATGTGAAACCACAAAAATGCGGTAAAACGATTACCGAAACTGTGTGCGGGAATATACAAGATACCTACTTCTACCTCTACCTCAACCATCACCACCACCACCACCACCACCACCAGGCACGAAACGTGGTGCAAAAGGTAAACGGAATTGCATAAAAATTGCAAAGAATATGCCAGGAGCCGACGAAAAATGAGAAGTGCACGTTTTTTTCCTTCTGTGATATCTGCAACTCTTGCCTTTAGTATATTTCGTACACAAACTTAATTTGAGCAATTTTTGTGTGCACTGTTTCCTTTAAAAGTAGATAAAATATATACATACATATATAAAAAAGCAACGCAAAATTTAATCAGATTCCTTGTAGTTGTCTTATTTTTATCTTAGATACAAGAAGTCAATTCTGCAAATAAGAACAGTTTGTATGGCGTAAACAAACATGGTTAAAATTTAAAATTTGTATTCCTTATGAGCACATCAAGGCTAGATGAGCAGCTTTAATATTTTTAAAAGCAAAAGATATTTACTAAAGCGACATATGGTTCATGCGTAAAATTAAATCAAATGATAAAGTTTACTTGCAGCAAATTTTTTGTGATAATTGCTCTTTCATTAAGTTTCATTGAAAGCAGTCTGAGGAGGTTGTGTTTTTTTCTTGTAAAACCACACAAATTAAATTCAATTTACACTTGAGAGAATTGAGCTCAGCAGTTAGGAGGGCAAGGAATGAGGACACAGTCTCCTAAACTGGGTCACTTGTCGCTGTAGACACTTCAAGTGTAAATTTGATGTCTTCGAGGCGTCTAAACATGTGCAATCAATGATAAAACCTCACGCACACTTATCAACAACATCCACAAAAAAAGAAGCCAAATACGCGTAGTGTGTGTCAAAGTTGCCACATGTATGTTGGATATATGTATACTATATATCAGTGTTGACCCATACTACTTTTATTGCTGTTGATACTGTCAAAGCGATTGAATTGAATTGAATTGAAAAGCTTTGAAAAGGAATTGGGGAAATGTTTCGGCGCCAATCGCTGTGGATTTGCAAAGGGCAGTTGAGCTCGTCAATGGCGTTCATTAGAACGCTTTAAGGCACTGGGTTAACCCTGACAATGACTGGCTGACAAATTGCAAACCAGCGACGACCGACTTCTTAGACCAGCCAAATCCAAATCCCAAGGGACTGCCAAGGGGCGCTGCCGAAAAAGTAATAGCAAATGCGCGAGTTGGCATAAAAAATGTATTTCACTCTATTTCCTACCAGCCAGAAACTGCTACAGTTGAAGATTTATGGGCTTTGCGGTTAAATACGCCATGCGGGCAACTAAAAAGGGTTCGATTTGGGTAAATATATTTGGGAGTTTGGGAACGCAACAGTTGTGGTGTCAAGACCTTAACAACTTATGCACATACGATTTGGGCAACATATCAATGCTAACCGGACCGTTGTAAGCTTTATGTTTGTTTGTAACATAAACAAGTGTTCAAAAGAAAATGAATACATATTTTATTTATTTTTCAAAGAGAATTAACATTATTTGAATTTAAAATTCGAAATTATATATATGTGCTTAATCGTTTAATGAATTAATGCCCAATTATGATCTGTTTTTGAAGCACTTGTAGTGAACTCATGTTTTGCATGTATGTATGTATCTCAAGTGCATATGTATACATGCCATGTATGACCCAAAACATAAATGCATATACAAGTGACGCCAACTGCGTGTCGCATGCACATGAATGTAAGTAAAGTAAGTACACTCAACGTCAGAACCTTTAAACTCTAGTTTAACGAGCTGTTGCCAAAAACCCCGCACCTTTATCCCCTTTACCCCTTAGCCCCCCTTCGTCCTTCGTGCATTATGTGTGTCTCCTGCAGTAGCAAGTGACTCTAATGTGACATTTATAAGTGCTGTGCGTCGACATGTGCGACTATGACGAGAATTACAAAGTGCATTTTTCATCATTCTGGCAGGGTGTAAGGAATAGGAGTAGGAGTTGGAACGCTGAGTAGCATTCTCATGCATTTTGCAGCATTCTATTCTATTGCTTGTTGTTTCATCTCTATGGCGATGCCCTTGTGCCAACTTGAGTGATTTAAGATATGTGCAATTTTAGGTTTATTACTACTCTCGAGACGAACTTACACTAAGCAGCAATGTAATTGAGTTCTCTTGGAAGTGTAGTCACAGTGTGTTGAAAAAGCAAAACAGGCATGATTGCCAGACCTGAGTTTACTTTTAAATGGTCAGAGATCATTTTATTTTCTGCTATGAATCATTTCCATTCGCTATGAATCAATCTCAATTATTTACAATCACCGTCTTTGGAGGAATAATATTCGATTGCAGCGACAATAAATGATCTGGCAATGGGATAGCCTTTGGAGTAGTCTTGCAGCTCTTTGAGAGCATTACATCATTTATGGCGCCAGCCACAAAATCGACATTAGTTGGACTCAAGGCGCCCAGATTGATACGTCCGGAATTGGGCACATAGACGTGTCTGTTGCGCAACTGCTTCAATTGGAGTGCCATCAGATTTGTATAAAGATGCGAACCTTTCTGCTCTTTCAGATGCTCCCAGCTGCCAGGCGTCTTAAGCACCGCCAATTTATTGCTCAGAGCTGAGCGCATTTGCTGCAAGCGATCATGCACATCCTTGAGCGACAGAGCCCTGTGCACAAAATAGTATATATAACTAGATATATAAGATCGTCTGTGTCTTTTGTCTTACCATTCATGGCGCAGCGATGCGTTGGTTAGTATCTTGGCCACAATGCGACTGGCAAATGACGAGTTGCCCTGGTCGTTGTTCTCACGCAACAGCTCCTCAAACTGCGCCCGCACTGTTTCCAACTGTACGGAATTGTTGAGGACGACCATTAGCTGACCCAAGGTCTCATCTGCATGCAAATGAGTCTAGTTAGTAGGCTGCAGCGAAGCTGGCCACAACACACATTTCACTCACTGTGAATTCCGAAATTTTTGACGAACGACTGTGCACAGAGCAAATCAAAGCCACTATCCACAAAATAACGCACTGGCCAACTATCCTGGGTCGTATCGCCGCTGGCGAGCCCATGCGATTCCAAATGAAACAGCGGCAAGAGTTTCTTGCACTTTATAATGTGGGCAATCAGCTTCCACTCATCGATGCTGGGATCCAAACCGGTGGGCCTCTGTGCACACGCATCCAGCAGCACCACGGAGCCCTCCACTGCGCTCATTAGGTCTGCGACCAGTCCATAGATATTCAGCTCACCCTTGCCCCCGCTGTAATACTGATAGGTGTGGCAGGTGAAGCCGGCACTCTTGAATACACGCTCATACAGCTCACAGCTGGGACTCGCCAACAGGCAAACGTCACATCGCATCTTCTGGCGCAGAAACTGGGCAGCCAGATGCAGTGCATCAATACTCGAACGTGTCTGCACGCCGAACACCTGAGGCGAAAGGCAAGATAATGAGAGCTGTGAGCTGTGTTGAGATCATTAAAGAGAGGTCCTACAAATATATTAGTAGAATCTTCAAATTCTATATCTTTATCAGCTGTTCGTATACCTATTTTCGTATCAATATACTTTATTGGTGAACAAGTTGTAGCCGCATATGAAATGCATTCATTTGATAACGAGTATACTTACACGATTCTGTCTTAAGGCCGGTGCTGCTTTATTCAGGACTCAGCTCACTGGCTGCCTGTAGAAACTCCGGATTGCCCAGAATTGGCTGTGGCTCAAGGCTAAGTTTGTCATCACAGGCCACTCCAATTTCAGCCTTGCGCACAGCCTGAAAAACATATGGCTTGCCATCACAGTTACGATACACTTCACCCGCCAGATTGATCTTCTGGGCATTCGAGTCCAGCTCAAAGGCCAGCTGCAGGCTATTCGATTCAGTGGGCTTGACACGTTCGACCCGAGCGAAAGGCAAAAACTTGGCCGTGCTGGAGCTGCAGCGGGTGCTGGACATGTAGACTCCCTGCTGCAGGATGCTGTGGGCCAGCGAGCAAAGTGCAGACATTGCTAGATAAGTAGGTAAATGTTTAAGGACCGAAAAGTTTGAGCTTGAATTTAGATGAATTTAGAGCGTAGATCTGTAGGGCAAAGTCTACTAACAGGCCAAATATGTAATTTTATTCAAACAATTTTTGTTTGCATAATTCTGCTTACTTTGCCGGGGCAACGTTCGTTTCTCTGCAATTACTGTTCCATTATGGCCAAGGCGACACGGCGCTATAGAACATTTCTATGCCAGTAATTTAATTTGAATTGTTTGCAAAAAAGCTATAAAAAAAGAAAGTTATCTGTGCCAGTGTATGCACGGTGCCTGGCATACGCACTTCACTTAATCAAATGGTAGCAGTGAAAATTGACGCGCTCAAAAATTTGTTCATTACACACATACGCAGTGAGAAGCTGACAGAGAGGCAGGCAGACAGACGGGCGGACAGACGGACGGACAGCAAGGCAGATAGAAAGGCAGTGGCTCAAGCTGTGCCATTCCCCCGGTTCTTTACGGCAATGGAATGATGCCGAAAAAGTATTTGCAACACAAAACTAGCAGCACAAGCAGCAAAGGCATTTTAGCCGCCCTCGCAATAGTTTCAAGTGCCCGCGTGCGGATCCTTGCCAAGCCCGACGGCGTGACGACGTCCTTGTTTGGGCGCGTCTGCCTGTCTGCTCGTCCCTGAGTTTCCTTCCCGCTGCTTGCCAGTTAGCATTGCCTGTGTCGTCGTCATCCTCGTCGTCGTCGTCGTCGTCGTCTTCGCCGCCGTTGTTGTTGTTGGCGTCTTTCCACTTTCATCAACATCATCAGCATTTGTATGTAAATAATTTCGCTAAAAAGTATGCTATACAAAAGTTGTTTCTTGCTTCTTTTGCATCTCGTTTGCCATTGTCATTGTGTGTGCGCGTGTGTGAGTGTGCGTGTGTGTGCATATGTAAGTAGGTGTGCGCATGTGTGCTTGCGTGAATAAAAGGTTTTCCTTTTCGCTCATCATATTTCTCTGGCACACTAAAAATTGCACACGCTTTTGAGTTTGAATCAGCATATATGCATAGCATATCAACCCTATAACTCATTTTGGGCTTTGCACAAATTTCGTATAGCTCAGAAGTCTGCTCATCACACTCAGGCCAACTAAATTGAGTTTATGTCCTGCTTTTATTCGGATATCAGCCAACCTTGAACTTTGGCAATTTCTAGACTCAGGCATTAATTATGTAAGAGGTTCGGTTAGTTTCACATGTGTCAAATGCTGCGATAACAATTTGGCAGCATTCACATAATTTATGAGCAAACTACAGGAGGTTCCGACTGCTTAAGAGCGTCGCAAAACTTTTAGTTAAACATGTTAGCGCATAAGCAGTTCATGTGGATCGAAATAAGTTATAAGCCCACACTTGGGTTAAGTTGATTTGGGTTAAAGGCTGCCTGCAACTCAGTTAATCAATAACTTGATAATAGTTGGTAATTGCCCAGTGACACAAGTAGAACAGTTCGGCAATAAGATTCTTATTAAAACCAACTAGACGCTTAGAGCGATATTAATTTAGCGTAAAATCGTAAAAAGTTTGTCGATCTTAATTATGGCTTTAATATGCTTTCATGGCTGAACATTTATAGCTTTATTTAGAATAGTTTTACGTTCAGCAATCGAAAATATTTAACCACGACCAAATAATAAGATTGCATCGATTGAACGAATTTTTATGATTTGCGATAAGCTGATTTAAGTCTTGTGAATTTAAAACGGCTATGAGAAGCAGTGAGTGATGAGCATTCTATTTTTTAATGTGCAGACCACAAGCAAGAGATGAGTAGAACTTACTACAAAGTGCATAGTTAAATAAAGCGAACGAAAGCAAAGGGCAAAGGAAAAGCAAAAGCAAAAGCAAAAGTCGTTCACAATACGACCGCAAAAGCATTAACTGTGATGTACCCATTAAAAGGGAATAAGTGTGTAATTATGAATCAGATTGAATGAGCGCCCAGCCAGCTGTATGCTGCATGCCTTTTTATTGAGGGGCCCAGTTTCATGCGCAACACGGCGTATGCGCAATATACGAGGCAAAAGTGTAAGAATTGCCCTAATAAGACGGCAGCAAACGCTCGTTAAATATGCGAGCCACATTTACGACACTTATGATCCGCTTTAAGTTCACTGTAGTCTGGCCTTAAATGACAGAATATATGCTTGTATGTATGTATGTCTGTGTGCACAGGCAACTAAATAACTAAACAAGCACATTTACTTCGCTCACAAGGCGAAATGTGAAAAGTTTTTTTTGGGCAAACAAAATTTAAATAACATTAAACTTGTAGCTGCTGTAGTTGTTTTGTTGGTAGCATAAACAACTTTAATACACTCACATGTATATAGTATAAAGTAAAATTATTAAACTAAATTATGTTGGGACTTGCCCAAGTGTGCACTTGACAAAAACTTTTATGTACTTTGGCGGCATAATTCAACTTATTAATTAAGCTTGTAAATGTTCAAGGGTCAAGTTCTAGTTTTGTACAGAACTTGAAAAGTTTTTGTACATTAATTAAAGGTCAGCAGCATTTCATATAAGCATCCAAATATTAGCAGGGGGGTTTCCTTGGTATTTTGCTTATATATTTAATTTAACTCGCCTAACGCACTAATTCGTTGGAATGCCAGCAGCCAAAGGTAATCTACGAAAATGTTCTTAAGCAAATTCAGCGTCGAATTACAACATTAGCTGGCAGAAAGAAGTCAGCCAATTAGATACGGATACGAATACTTTAAGCAACTTAAGCTGCTGCTTTTTGCGCTTGTCGGCTTTGGCTAGAGCAAAGGTTAATAGCAAATGTTAGTGGGAGTGGAAGGGGGAGGGGGTCTTGACTCAATTACTTAGATCGTCCTTGCTTCACAAATAACCAAAGCAACTGATCAATTATTTAGCAAGTAATCGAACTGGGTCATGTTCAATGACTCGAGCCGCTTTAGAGCTGCACACGGCACACGGCAAACACTGATTGACTTAAGTTTGCCAAGGTCATATTGATTTTCTGCTAATTTGCCCAAGTAATTTTTCTTTGCTGTAATTAAATTAGATCAGGCCTAAATGTAAGCTACTGAATTTGTAGCTTGCAAAGAGTTTCGCTGCCCACACAATAGCCAAATGTTAAGCCGCCCTTTTCATTCATTTCCCTGGGCAACTGGACCCGGACCCCAACGCGAACGTGGACTGAATAAATGGAGCGCACTGCCTCAATGGCAAATTAAATAACGCGCCTAAAGTTTGTACAACTGATGCGATTTCACGCAACGCAGCCCACCAGTTAGACAACGTCCGACCCAAAGATGAATAAAAATTAAAAAAAAGCACAGAAAATGAAAATGAAAATGAAATAACTTGGCCAACGTATTTGGAGCTGGCAGGGAATAAAAAAAAAGGAAGATATAGAATGAAAATGGAAAACGTAGAGCGCAATAAACGAAATATAAATAAAAGAAAATGTTTGCAACGTGAAAATGAAACGAGAACTGTGCTAAATGATTTCGTGGATAGGCAAACAAACGAACCGAACGTAAAAGAATAAATAAATAAATAAATAAAGAGAAAACTGGCAAAATAATGACAATTTATTTGCTGGCCTATGACAGCTAATTAAAGAAATAATGTCATAAATTGGTAATCAATATAATTATAAATTGAATATTGCTTATCGCGTCGTTAAATCATTCATTATTTATAGGCTCAGCTAGAGCAAATATTTAATTATCCATAGTAATAAATAAAATAATAAAGTTTTTGTTAGCCATATTCATTTCCATTATCGACTTTATTCCAGGCATTCTCATTATATCTTTTAATAAGCGAAGATCAACAGAAAACAATATACAAACCCTAAACGCTGGCATTTTGTAGCGCAAAACTCAACCGAAATGTTTGTAAAAATTTGTTAGCATAATTTGGAGCGACGCCCACCAAAATAAAGCTGACTTTGTGCTAAGCCAAAAAATAAATAGATGGAATTAGAAATAAAAATAGAAATAGAAATAGAAGCAAAGCAAAAAAACAAAACAGAACAGAACAGCAAGCGGCAGAGATGCGTTAAATTTAAACAAATAAACAGCAGCAGGCTCTGAAATAAAAAGCGTAGAATACTTGGGTATACGAGTTGGAGAGTATATGTATATATCCAAATTGCTGCAGGCTGAAAAACGTGTGCAAATACACAAACCGTGAGACCTGGCCCAAAAAGTTGCCAACACACACACACACACACACACACACATAGATACACATGCATACACAAATACATGCATATACATATATGTAAAGCAGCGGATAAAACGCGGCGCAGCACCGAAATGTGTGCTTCTGGGTCAAAGACATAGGCGGCAGGGCAAATAAACAGACAGACAGACATACAGACAGACAGACATACAGACAGACAGACATACAGACAGACAAACAGTCGACCAAACGGGCCAGCTGAATATGTGAGGAATAGACGGCGGGGCCTAGACAACAACTTGCATAATTTAAATGTAGATATGCGGTTGGATGGCGCCTAAAGATATGCTACACACACACACACACACACACACTCGTAAGCAAACAACACACACAAACATATACTCACAAACATCTCAAAGCGGGGCTAAAGGAAAAACCACTTGAACTGGCGGCTGTGAACGCCCATGTGGCCACATCCTCAGTCGCTGTTGTTATTCTTCGTGTTGTTTCGCTACCAGCTGCGTGGGTGTTGATAATGAGCCATTCAGTCTGCGTGTGTGTGTGTGTGGTGCACATATGTTCTATATGCATACATTTATAGTCTACTTTATGGCTTACTAATGAACTTTCAACTTTGCTTGCGCATTGAGATGCTTTGATCCAACGATTTGTGTGCGCGTATCTGTGCTTACATAATAGGGCTCAACATTACAAGTGGTTTGCATCTGATCCATTAGCATTACAACCTTAACGATGTTAATTTATTGAAATGCTTTTTCACCTCACCTGTCTACGCAAGCTTCTGTAAATATATGTCAAGCGTCATTATTGCGCTGATTTAGAAGAGCTAGGAATAGTTTAGTCTACAATCCGATAAGGGGATCGTTAAATCTATCCAGGCAGGTGCCTAAAACGATAACCAACTAAAAACCTTGATAATTCCCAAAAAAGGCAACCGGTTAAACTCATCAAAATGGCTGTAGAGTTTGTATGGCAAACAAAAACGTATAGCAACAAAATCAATTTGTTGGGATGGGCCAGGACAGTGTTTTATCAATTGATAGACATTTTTTGCGCCAGCTGGCTCCATAAATCGCTCAAAAGTGGCAAGGAAAGTAAAACAAATTGAAGTGGGGCACAACAGGAAGCAAATGCTGCATTTGTCGTGAAAAGCGGCTGGGAAAAAAGGCCAAATGGAAATGCTAGGCTCTCTCACAAATGGAGTCGTAAAGCAAACAAACTGTAGGCTGTACCCGTATCCAGGCACCGTGCCCGGCCGTTTGTCTCCGTGCCGTATGTTAGCCGCATCGTTGTTGTTGTTGTTACTGCTGTTGTTATTGTTGCTATTGCTGTTGTGTTTTTGGTATTCTGCATGCATATACAACGCATATTTACGAGTATGATGCGAAATACGCGCCCAGAAGCAAACTATGCAAGAAATTGCAGAGCGAACCGAGATGGCAAATATGGGTTTACTAGTTGCCCGATGCACCAAGGAATGCAGGAGGTGATGGCCTAGGTATGCAGGAATGCCATGCCATCTGCTTTTATCCCAGCTACCATACTTTCATAACAAGTCGTATATTAAAGCTGTTCAGCAAATAGCTAATATGAATTTCTCAATATATAACGTATACGCAGTATTTAAAGAATCAGCAAGACGAAATGAATATTATCTACAGTGAATATGTCATAATTTAGGACGTGTCATTGGGGGTCTTGTCATTTGGGAGTCTTTGGGCCAATTCATGTGCAATTTTCTGTCATATTGTGCTGTGTGCCTGTCAGTCTGTCAGTCTGTCATTTTGTCAATGTGACTGCCGTCTAATATGCGCAATTATTTTCATATAAATCAAATTAAAGTCGCTCCAAAAAGAGAAAATTGTAAACTCGAGCATTCAAAATAATTGTGAATAATTGACAATAATCTTAAAAAATCATCGCATATACTGTATACGTATATTATCAAAGACAGCGAATAAAAGTATCTATGAAACGCCATAATGATAAAGCTGTCGACTCATTAAAACGCAATTTCTCTCCATTAGCCGGAGGTCAACGGCAGGCAGAGAAGAGATTTGTAGGCGCAGCGGCAAAGGAGGACAAGGACAAGCACAAAGGCAACAAAGGCAATGGGGATCGGAAAGCACAAGGCAAAAGGCAAACAAACTGAAGATAAACACTCACGGCTTTCCCTTTTCCAGCTCTTGTGTTGTTGTGCTGTGCTGTGTTGCGTTGCATGCTATAAAATCAATAGAGGGCAACCTTTTATTTATAGTCCATCCACGCCCTTAAAACGACATGCGGCCGGCCAGCTTTTGGCCCCAAGCGCAACTCATGCCCCAAAAGCAAAAAACATTCGCCATTTTTGTTTGAGTTGCCATCGGTGCGTTTTTCATTTGACTTGACTTGCAGTTCAAAGGCACAACTCTCGCTCGATTCCGAGTCCCAGTACCAGAGCCAGTCCCAGTCCCAGTCCGAGTCTGATCCTGGGCCATTGGAGGTCAGTGGCGGCAGTGTTTGCCTTCGCCTGTCAAGTGGCGTGTGTGAGTGCGTATATCTTGCATGTCAAAGTGCCTTTCAATAAGAAACATTCTACTGTTAACTTCCTTTCCTTTCCTTTTATTTTGTTTTTTTTTCTTTTTTTGAAAAGAAAAGCCATTAAGTCGATAACTGTGCGATTAGCCAAGTTCTGATGTCGATAGGCTGGCTGGCTGGCTGGCTGGCTGGCTGGCTGGCTGACACACCGAGCAAACTGACCAGGCCACCCTGTCAATATTCATTTATTAGTTGTCATTGTTGGCCCAAAACTTTGCCAAGTTACTGACTCTCGATGGTACACACAGTTGGCCAAACTCAGGGGCAGGCCGTAAGCCAATACGCAGGTCCTGTCATCAAATAAATTGGCTTATAGACTATATTTGGAAACATATCAAAAGTCAAATATATAGTACTTGTTTTCAGGCATTTGCAATGATATACAATTTTATACAAATTATGTGATCAAATAAGACAATATATAATCTATACAGCAACATTCTTGCGAAATTACTTTAATTTATAATTAAAAATTTAAACGTTTACTAATTATTTATATGTATATCAACGACCAATATAGTTCACTCGCAGTTCTCAGAAGAGTCTCAACTTTCATCAGCATTTGAAATGAGCTCCTTTAGCACACTTCAAACTCAGCAATTGAGTGTTTCACTGAATCGATAGTTAAAAAAATGAAAATAAAATAAGTTAAAAGAAAAATGTTGAAATGCTTATCAAACTGTAAGCTATGTATAAATACATGTTAACTCCTAATGTCCAGAGGGCAATCTGAATACTTAATGCATATAAAAAAGCATGTGTGTATGAGCAAAGTGTAATTATGGGAAATGTTTGACAAGTGAGGCGTACTCGGAAAATGCATTGCTCACCTTGCTGCAGCTATATCTTGACTCCACTCTCGGCAACTTAAGCTTATCTATGTGCGCATATCTTAGTCCTGGCAGCAACTCCCTCAAATATTATTTCAAATGCTGTGCAAGAAAAAAACTCTGAACAAATTGCATCACAAGGCACTTTATGTCTTTTACAAATCGTCCGGCATTGAGCAATGAACATGATATAAAAATCGCACACTGGGTGCTGCCTGAAAGCCATTTCACATTCCCATTCGCATTTTATTTATATGTAGTTTTTTGCTCCCCATGGTACATGTATTACGCCCAATTAGGCCAATCTTGTGGCCATATTTATAGCCAGAAATAAGTTTATAAATTTTACTGGTAGCATAAAACTATGTTGCCAAAAAATGACCGCAATAAACTATGTGAACTTAAGCAACGGACGCGCCATAAAAATCGAAGTCTTATAAATGGGCCCGCATTGAGCAGCAAAATATATATAAAGCAAAAAAAAGCAAACAAATTTCTAGCGAAACAAGTTTGATTTTTTCTCACTCCTTTTTTTTCTGGTTACGCTTTGAAGTGACGACCACTTGAACAAACTGATTAATTGGCCCTTGACGAGCGGCTACCCAGACTGCCTGGCTGTGCGGCAAGCCTTTTGTGGCCCAACGCATTGTGTGCGATTTGCGCCACAAGACTAAAGAGCAAAGTGCGCTGGAACCCAGAACCCAGTTCACAGTGTTCTTCTCCTGCTTCTGCTCCTGGTGCTGGTCCTGGTGCTGGTCCTGTCACTGATTGTTGCACGAGTCCAGCTAGGCATGCCAACAATGTCCTGCCAACGCCCGCTTAGCATAGCAAATGAAAATGTTGTCCTGCGACTGTCGTCGCGTCCTTTCCGCCTGATGAATAGCTGCAAGTTAAACGAAACTTAAAACGTTTCGTGGTTGCTTTAAAGCTCATGTAAGTCGAATAAGCAGCTATAATGTCAACTAATTTCAAAGAGCAATAATTAACTATAATTTCCTTAGATTAGGCAATCTAATACTTTATGTCGTTGAATATCAGTGCTAAGTTGCTATATAAGAAGAAATCCATTCAAGACATATTATTTTAATTTTTAAAAATTATTAAAACTATTTTAGAGTCAAGTGCTAGTTTTAAAACATAAAGTTGTACTCAATAAATGTTAAACAAAATAAGCAAATATACAATCAACTTTTGTCGTCTTTCATTCTATAGTTAATAAAATATTTATAGGGGTAGCAATTGCAGTTGGAAAACTCTTCTAATTTACAGCCTTTTCAGCAAGGAAGTCGTATTAATAATGCTGATATTGTTACAAAGGACCACTAATCACTTGCTACTCAGCCACATGCTACTCAGCGGCAGCCTTCCAGCGAGGCAGTCTTCAGCTGATCCACACAATGACCCAGTGAAATGGCATTTGAGGCAACATTCAGCAACTTGCCACTCAGCACTCAACACTCAACACTCGGCGCTGGGCAGCCGCTCATTAATATGGCTTAGGCAAATGCAAATGGGCGTTGCGATGCCACTTGACAAATGACATGCAATTTTCCAACACAACAAAAATGCAATTAAAACCAACACCTCTGCCATTCAGTTGGGAGTTGGGCGAGGGAGAGGGAGAGGGAGAGCCGCAATCTACGCTCGAAGGGTTTTACAAAAAGGGACGGACCTCGGACCCGAAAAGAATGGCGCATTAAAAGGACTTACAAACTGGCGCCAAACATTCGCAGACGGTCACAAAGCTGTGTTGGCCGGCATTAGAAACCGCAATACCCAGTTTTCAGCTGTCCCCAGCTATCCCCCCCTTCCATTTAGCCTACCCCATTCCCCTTGCCCCTGTTTCACTCACCATACAATTTAGAGTTCTAGCCGACGGATGTGACTGCAATTTTTAGACGTTGGCGTCGCTTGGATTTTCATGTCAGTCGAGAGAGCCAGCGCCACAAACAAAGCGCCCGCAGTCCAAGTGCGATAAATCCTGCTGAAACCCAACACAAATACGAAACGAATAAAAACAATAAAAGCAAGAGCCAAGGCAAAAGCAAAAGCAGAAGCAAAAGCGTGTGTAAGCCACACACAAAAAACAAGGAACGAGCGTTTATCCCAGTCACATATATAAATATAAATATAAATACAAATATAATACATATGCTACAATATATTTCGCATTATTATTATATTTTTATTTTTATTAGATATATATATATATTTTTTCGACTGCACAACGAATTTGATTTCCGAGAACAGCAGCAAATTCTTTGAGCCATTTTGGCATCAAAAGCTTTTCCAAGTTTCCAATTCCAAGTTGCAAGCCACAAAACAGCCGTAAAGTATGCAATCAATTGGAATGAGACTACAAATTCAAATGTTTCGAGTCGAATGTCAAAATCGAACAGCAGCTGTAATGATTCTATTTGCTGTACCTTAAGAATGTTCCGAGAACTTTCGAAAAATAAAACATTGGATGTTTAGATCAAATTTAGAAATATTTACAATTTACAATTGCTTGGTATATTACTTTTCGAATATTAAGCTGCAATTTGACCAAACAATCAGCGAAAATCAATGACTGTGACAATAATGTCAGTTACATATACAAATGCTGACTGCACATATATTTGTATAATGTCAGCTTAGCTTGGTTTTATAGGCTGCTTAAGTTAATTGATGTGATCACTGTAATCTAACGATATATGTGCCCACTACAAAGAAATATTAAATAAACTAAAGCAGATTCGCTGTGCTACCCCAGCCATTTAATAGTTACAGCATCGTTTAGCGTCGCATTAAAGTTTGTGTGATAATTGTAGGTTTCAGACTGGCAGCTGCAACTGAGATTCGAACAGCCAACACATCGTGACAGGAGCTGCAAGCGCCTCGCTTTGGGGCACCAGTCCTCAAATTGCCATTGTAATTGTTGCTATCCGTCCGTCTGTCTGTCAGCGTTGTTTTTTATTGTGCTGTGTTTTGTGATTGTTTCCGCTTGAACGGCAAAACACGAATTGCAAATTTCAGCCACGCATCAATGATATCTCGTCATTGGAATTCAATTTGCATTGTCCATACGCCACGTTGTCCACCACATTGCCACAAGCTCGCATTCTACGCTTACAATTGGGAGCGGGCCGACTGGGAGTAGGAGTGGGAGTGGGAGTTAACACAGCGTGTTGGCCAGGACATTTGGCCTTTCGTCTTCTGGTCTGTTTGTGGTTCGACTAGTGGCTTGGCCCGCGGCTTGTGGCTATCAGTTTCATTCAGCGATTTGCGGAAATCATATACGCATATGTACATACACAATTTATGCATACATACATATATATATATACATATGTAGCCAGCACGAATTGCATTTATATGTATTTAATAGTATGCTGCGTAATTAATTTAAATCACTTTGCGCTTTACATTTGCCAGCATGATTATTATAATTATTTCAATTTCATTTTTATTATTGCTCGTTGCGCTAGCTTTTTTATGGCTTACATGGCGGCTAATTAGGTTTTCTTGTTTTGACGGCTCATGTAACACATTTGCATATTTTAAATTAAATAAAATCAAATACTCCTTTGTGATGACATACAAAATAATTAGCATAGCGCATTTGATTTTTCCATAGATTTGCATAACAAAAACTCAGTGAATACTGTCACTAAAATCTAAAAATCAATCTCTGCAATATAATAGAATAACAATAAACTTACAACAGATTAAGATTATTTTCATTTACAAATTTGCGAACCGTTTTCTTTTCAATGATTTAATTTTGATTTAATTGCTAAGCGATCCTTTCCAAATATACAAAATCAATTCTTTGGCGTGTCCCATTTATTGGCCATGTTTCTTTTGTCTTCGAAAGCAAACAGCTCTCGTAATTTGACTAAACACAGAATATTAAGATGTCATCAAATTTACATTATATCAATAGAAACTTTGCCAAAAAGCTCCTAATCTCCATTTACACAAGTAAATACATTTGTATGAATATTTGCATATATGTAAATAAATGTATATAAGTATGTTTTACATATTTTGCAAAAGGGCCACAAATTTTGAAGCTGTCGAATGGAAAATGGCGCACAAAACTCATTAGCAAATATTTGACCTTAAAAAGCAAACGACAACCACAACAAAAAATTCACTTAACACCACAAAAGTTTTGTCGGCTGGCTGATGAGAACTGGGATATGGCCGCAAAGCCCAAAGGTTGGGCTCAAGTCAAGTTTTTTTGGTAAATCGTTTATAAATCGTTTTGTCTGCACTCAGCATTCAGATGGCCCATTCAGCCTTGCTCAGGTGGCTGGCAACCGCAAAGGACATTTCGCCTGCTTTAGTGCAAAACAAAAAGCTAGAGAGCTTTACGAGGGCTGCGGCATACATCCGGCGCAGCTAGGGCTGCAAATCTAGCGGCTGGCAGCTGGCAGCGGCGTAACAAACGAAATTGTAGCAAAGGGGCTAATAATTTGCAATATCCGCTGCATGCAGCGCCACTTCCGGTTTCCGTTGTCCACGCTAGTGCCGCGCACACAACAATAGGCAGCAGAGTCACACCAATTCGCGTCCCCTGCTGCCCACCCTGTTCGTAAACAAAATCAGACAATTCTAATCTGGCTCTACTTTGCAATCACACACACACACATACATACACATACATAGACACACACACACGCATCGCGTAATTTCTAACGGCAGCGTTTTTAATTGCGGCCTATTGTCAATTCCAAATGAGCGAGTTTGCGGTAAGTCTGCAGCTCGAACATTTCCACGTCTCCATAGCAGCTAGCATTTTTCGCACTTTCACATTTTCACATTTTCCACGTTTTACCGTCGGCAGCCACATTTTTTTTTGGCTGAAGCGTGTGAAAAGCCGACAAAGTTAAGGATGACTTTTGGCATTCGAACATGTTGCGGCGAGCGAGTGCGGATAATACATGTTTGAGAGCGGGCGGATAAGACATGTGTGGGCGACAGTGTGCAACATGTTTGAGAGAGTGTGCGTGGATAACATGTTTGAGAGAGCAGCGTGTGAGATTGCTTCATGTTGCAGGCGCAGCAGAAAAGCAGGTTCAACCTAAATAGGGGTAGAGCTAGTTTGAAGTGTTGCCTTGTATAAGAACTGCATAAATATTGGGTTTCCTTTTGAAATTATCCTGTAATTATACATATTTATTGTAGTCGAGTGTTTAGCGTGTCAGCTGTGACGCACGTGCTTCATCTGTGATGCAACAAGTTCGATTTCTTGTAAGGACTTTCGTGCAGGAAGCATTCAAACTTGCGAATAATAACAATTTCAATAATTACAAACATATAAACCATAGGAAAAAAAATATATCCAAATGGCAATTATAACATCTGCTTAGTTATTCGTTTTACATTTCTAAAATCTAAAATATTCGTAAGCGAAAAGTATATCTTAAGCTAATTCAGCAACTTTTCTGGTAAATCTCAGCTTATTGATAATAAGCCTTATAACTGCTTTTAAATTGCCAATTTGATCATTTATAATGGTTAAATCGTAAATAAAAACACACGCGATTTGATAACCATTCAGATTTACATAAATTGCAACTTTATGATTGATCCAAAAGCACAGTTTCAAGCCAATTTTGTGATGTAATCCGACTCAATCAAATTTTAGACATACAAATATACGTATGTTGATTGGGTTGGTTGCCTTAGCAATGATTTTGCTTAAACAGCTGGAAAGCGCTTCAAGCGCTACAGCAGCAGTGCAGTGTTGGGCAGGGGGAAATGTTTTGGGTCTGGGTCTTTGGCAAGCACAACATCAACACGACTTGTGTTGTCCATGGACAATGTCTGAGGCTGGCACAACGGCAACGTGAACGCAACAAAAACAATGCTGCCTCTAACAACACTAACATCAACATCAACATCAACAGGAACAATAACAGCAACAGCAACAGCAACACAAGAGCGCCAGAAGAGCGAAAGCTGCGGTTGGTGTGAGATGGAGTTCAGTGTTGGGTTGCGTGGGTTACAACGGGTTGCGCGGACGGACGGACGGTTGGACGGAGGGACGGACTTGTGCTCGAAGTAGGCTTCATTCTAACACTTAACATGTTAAAATTACATTCGCTGCTGTTATTACATTCTCTTCTTTTTTGTTGACCCGTTTTTTTTTATTTTGTTGCTGTTTGTTGCCTGTTCTGCTCGTTAAATGTCAAGCAGCAAGTTGAGAGAAAGTCAATGACCGGCAACGCTAGCGAAAAAAAAAGAGAAGATGTAATAACAATGCAAAGTTTTGTTTTTGGAGTTGAATGAGCGCACTTAGTTAGTGCACGAAGGGTTAGGGCTTTTCCTGGTTTTGTTTTCGTTTTCCTGGTGTTGAGAACAAGCTGCGTTATTTCATAGGCGCGCGCGTTGACAAGTTACCAAACAATGGCAAATGCCAAATGGCAAATGCCAAATGGCAAATGCCAAATGAGAAAAGTGAGCAATGCGTAACGAGCTGAAATCCGTCGAGGAGAAAATAAGCTATGTTTAAATTAAGAATGTAAATTAAATTTGTACATAATTTATTTAATATGTATTTTGCATTTTGCATTGTACAAATAAATTTGCTATCACAGTTAATATGCGAGTTTTTCTTGCCGTCTAGCAGCATGTTAAGCCTCACTTTGCATAGTGAAACTGTGAGAAAAATTAAATTATTTATTTACTTATTGCAAATGCAAATTTTATCAACACAAAACAAAAGAACACACAAAACATAAACAAAAAAAACCCGCAACGCTTGTGAAAACATCAGTTGTTTGCGAACGCTAGAAGCGTGTAGTAAAAAAAAAAATAGAACACAATAGTAAAACGGGGCAAAATCAAGTAACTGTTACATCCTCACACACTCACACTCACACTATCACACAGACATACGCTATACGGTATACGCTGTCCGCTGTTTCCATGCCGCAGCCATTTCGCAGCGTTTCGTATCCAGGTTTATCCACCTTTGGCGGTTCGCTCGCATCGTAAAATCGCTGAGATCCAACCGCACTCAAAGAAATTATGCGAAAACAAAAATGCAGAGCTTGGGGGAAGCTGCCAGCGAGACTGAGTGCGAGATGGCGGGCGAAAAGAGTGTGGAATATGGCAAACAAAACGGAACAGGCAACAAAACGGCAATCACACAAACACACAAACACACACAGATACACACACACACACACACTTGTGCTCATACTCTTACAGGGTAAACATAAAAGCGCCGCGCGCTGCCGGCGAGCGAATAAGCAAACAGCCTTAATAAAAATTTCATTTCCTTAATCAAATGCATTATCAAATTACAAAAACAACAACAATAGCAGCAGCAGGAGCAGCAGCAGGAGCAACAGTGGCAGTGGCAGCTCCGTAGGCGTACGAGCGTGTGGGCGTGCCCAAACGATGTGCAGCCACAAGAGGCAGCATAAAAAGAATTTTGTTACCCGGCGGTTAGCTTCGCCACAGCAACGCAACTTCAATTGGAATTGAGAAACACAGCTCACCCACACACACCTCATTGTGCAGGTGCTGCCGATGCACACACACACACCCACACACACACACACACACCCACACACACACACAACCCATTTGGCAGGTAGTCCTGCCACCTGAAATCAAAGAGTCGCAGTTGTCAAGCCAAAGTTAAGATCAAACAAAACGAACAGGTAGTCAATGAAAGCCATCAGCTACAGTATACACTTTAATCCAGCTACACTTTAATATAGCTAGCGTGCAATTGATGCCTTCTGATTGCACTGACAAATTTTGGCTTTATATACGTCTTTATATCATATAGCTGCCATAGCACTAATCTGACTAAAAGCTTGAAATTTATATATGTGCAGCTCAACAAATATAATAAATAATAAACAAAATTGTAAAGACAAACATGACTAGAACTGACAATTATTATCATTTTGATTAATGCACTTCGAATATGAAGAGTACTCGGCAATCTTTGGCTCTTGGCGACATAAATAACTCCGCTAATATGCAAATGCAAAAGCAAACAGATCCATTTCTGACACGACAGTGTTTTAAGTTGTCAAGGGCCCTTGAATAATCGCACCGGCGCTGTCATATGTCGATTTGGAGTTCGCATGAAAGGGACAATTGGGGCAATGTCCTGCACCCACAACTGCACATGTTGCCTACTACGTTATAAGCTGAAAAATCAATGATTGCATTTGCATTTTGTTAGATTCTCTATGCAATTCTGGAATTATGCCAGCGTCTGGCGCGTCCTTAGCTGTTGCTGCTCCTGCTGTTTGTTGTTGTTGTTGTTGCTTATATTTTTGTTGCTGCTGCTGCTGCTGCTGCTGGGTTTATTGCTTATTGCTGTTGTTACCGGATGTATGGCAAAGGAGGCGGTGCAGGCGGCAGCAACGCCAGCTCCCGATAGCTCGCTGGCAACTGGCAAAGTCCTTTAGCGTTGTGAGGAAATTAGAAATGGAAATTATTATCGTAATTTGTAATGCTCTTGCTGCTGTATTGCTGTTGCTGCTGTTGTTGTTGTTGTCGCTATCGCTGCTGTCATGTAATTATACAGCAAACACAACAACCCGATGCCCAGAGTCGAGCGCGCTGATTGCTGTAAATGTAGTTCAGTTGTACAGTCTGTATTTATCAATAGCAATGTAACTAATTAGGACTACAAAAACACAATTTAAGCTCTTTTAAACTAATACAGTTTATTACAATTTATTTACAATTGGAAACTACAAAGCTTGCAAAACAATCCACCTAACAATTTGTTATATTTCGTGATTGTTTCAGCATAATCATCTATCTGTTTTGAAAGTAATATATGGTTATTATAGTTAAATATATATAAATGTGTAATAATATTTATGTACTTACCGTATTTGTGGATATGAATTGTACTTACGATCCATCACACTCAAAAATAACCAGGCCAAGTAACTTATATTTTTGAGTAGAGACATTCCAAAGGCGATTCTCCATATACATACGTGAGTGAATTTGTCCTCTTCTGGAGAATTTCTTGTGGACATCTATTTGGTGAACAGTATGCATTTAAGCTCTTTTACATATGAACACCTGAAGCTCTAAGTGCTATTATTCGATTTTCCAGATGTTCCATATCACGACTATGCTAATTATACAAAGTTGAAAAAAATTGGGCATATTTAATGAAAATTTCTAGGAAAACGAAAAGTGCTCTGACACAAAAAAAAGTGAAAATACTAAATACATAACATACATATTTAAGTTATCGATATATCGCTTTAGTTTTTCTAAACTTCAACTATCGGACTATCGCTTGCTTAATGCAACAGCTTTCGTATTGGATAATGACAGCCAAGTCGTCGCATAAGAAATAAATGTGAATATTGTATATATTGTACGATTTTGCTTAACATTGCTGGAGATACATAAATTATACAAAATCGATAAGCAATGGTAAGTTTTGTTTAAATGATATTGGGCTGAGGCCTTGCATTACTTTTAGGTTGTTTTTTTTTCGTGTATCGCAGTCGCATCAGCAACCTCTGAATTTAAAACTAAAACTACCAACTAGGGTACAGCCCGAGGTGATGCCAGAGCCGGACCAATGTGGCGAATACACCAACAAGATACACTACCTGAGGAAGTATCTGCTGGACGAGCTGGTCACGAAGAAGTTCGCCCAAGTCTTCATGGAGCCCGTTGATGCAGAGGTACTGCGAGTGCCCAGTTACTACGCCATCATACAGAGGCCAATGGATGTGGGCACCATCAACAAACGGGTGCAGAACCGCTACTATCGGTGTGTGAATGATTTGATCGGCGACTTTAATTTGGTTATTACCAACTGTTACACGTTCAATCACCCGGGAGATGTTGTGTACCGCAGCTGCCAGAAGCTGGAGAAGTTTTTTCATCGGGTGCTCGACAAAATGCCCAAGGGTGAGGAGAAGGCCAGCACCAAGGATCCACTATCATCGGGCAGGCAACACGGCCAGGAGCAATTGGAAATGGTACAGCGACAGGGCCAGGAGCAGCTGAAGCAGATATACGCGTCCATCGCGAATGAGGGTGACAAGAGCATTTCCAAGTATTTGCTGCCCAAGTGCGACGCTTTGGCTCAGAAAGTAGAAAGGTATCACTTTAAGACCATCGAGGACTTTCGCTTCGAAGTGATAAGCATTTTTAAGACTTTAGACAATCAGGCTAAGAAGCTGCACAAACTTTTTCACAGGACATGTGAACATGACTCTCAACAGAGCTATGAGCCTTGTGCCAAGTGCGATGAGACAAACTATGAGGACGATCCGGACGTCAAGCTGGATAAGCAGGAAATAATTGAGGTGCTAACAACACTCAAAAGTGCCAGGAGCAGCATGGAGCATTGCCAGAAGGCCTATTCCACCGAAAAGGAAATGCGCGCCAGGCATATGATCCAAATCTTCGATGCAAACGCCAACAGACTCGTGCTCAGGCTCCCGAATTGCCCCAACGTTCATGTCAGTGGACATATTGAATACGATGGCCAGATGCAGCCGCTGGTACTCGACCCGGAATCGTCCGTCACAGAGGAAGTGAACTCATCCATGTCTCAAGACAACACATATCACTACGTAAACTACAATTTTCAGGACTACGGACAAGCCACAAACAACGTCGAGCACGAAAACAACCAGCCGAATATGCAGCTACAAAATACATCGCCGGAAGTGTCCTGGCCGCAAGAGTCGGCCCAGTCTTACACCAATGATGATTGCAGCGCTTCTTCAAATCAGCAGCAAAACTCGCAACCTTTGACCTTAGCTCTAACTGAAGAGGGGCTGTCAGCCGAGTCAACGCTACTGCTTGACTTGGAGATGAGCACCACCGACGAGAGCGTTGGAGACGACTCCTCTTAATCATATTCATACATACAAAACTATTTAGTTTGGCGCTCTCTCTTTTATAAGTACGTCTGACACTTCATGTCTCAAGGTAAACATGTGCCCCAAACAAAGCCGAATAGTTTCTTCAAGTATCAAAAATAAATTCCTTTGCCTACCTGGCAAGGCTTAATATAATGATTTTGTTGTTTTCGGTTTTTTTTTGCATACAAGTATTATTTAAGTCTTCTTTACTATTTAGAAAGTCAGCGCACGTTTTTGCTTTTGATAGCACGCAAACACCCTTCACCGCACACCAAGCAGCATCAACTGATGCCCACTTCGTTGCGCAGCTCTTTATATGTATATGCTACTAGCTCTTCTTCTTTCAATTGCATTCTCGCCAAGTGCTCTCACGCCTGATCTGCTCATCTTCTCTCGTCTCAAACGCGCTCTCACTGTTGTTGGCTTGCTCGCTCATCTACACTGATTTGTTCTATCGCATGCACATTACTGTAACTGCACAAAAACACACAAGCACGTCACTATAACTGTTATATGATGGCGCTTCCACTATAGCTGTCTCGTTCACTCGCACACCGAAATCACTCGCACCTAATCGCTCAATGTCTTCGCCATTTTGTATGTTTTAACTTTGAACGTCTTTGGTTTTATCTCAGGGGGATTATATTCATAACATATTGTCAAAAAGGTATATGCAACGGATGGATATATGCGTCATCAGTCAAAATTCAAATGTACTTGCTAGCACTAAATTATTGTATCACGAAAAGCGTTTCATGGAATATGCAAGTAATCTGTTCTGTTCTAAGAATCTGAAAATTATTTTGTATACTAAGCTGAATAAGCCGCTGATGCATAGGCAAAATCGCTGAGCCTTGCCCAGGGCCAATGACACCGACAGTCAATAAATAGAACACCTCTGAAGGGGCACCCCAAAATGTAGGCAGTGTGCGAACTTTGCCAATCGATAAAAGTTACTACTCCCTATGCAACTTGCGCAGCCTTCGAGGTCGAAGTTGCCGCCTTTAGTTAGCTAGTTAGTCTGCCCGCTCGTGTGTGGACAAAGTTTGGCGGTTGTGGGGGCGCCTATCGGCCCCATCAGCTAGCTCCACTTCGGTTCCGGTCTGCGATGCAAATGAGAATATTCTCAAATTCTGTCTTTGCTGCGCTTACCAACCAAATGTAATTGCGTATTTTGTTGCCGAATATCTGCCGATTTAGCCAGATTTCTGCAGAATTTTATGCCGCTTTTGCATCTGTTGCCGCCCACGATTAAAAATTCCACACAACAACAACAACAACACAAACAAAACATTGGCAAACGTAATGGAAATGGAAATTCATCGATTTTGCTTTTGGGCAAAGCAACGAATTAAAAAACAAAACAACTAAGAACATTTACATTTCGATATCCGAATGCTTTATAGCCTTCATCTATTGTATACTGCTATATATTAAAGCATTTTCTGATTAGTTGGTTTTGGCCCGAATGTTAGAAGCAGTCATCACGAAAAAAATTGTTAATAAATTAAATTCATTACTTAAAAACATTTCTCTTCCAAAATATATACATACATACATAAATATATTATTTTCCGACGTCTGAGAAACAAAAATATATAAATTATTCAAATAATTGTGGCTTTTGCAAACATGGGCCAATTATTTGCATACCCGTTTAGTGCTGCCTGCTGTGTAGGGTATCAGAATTACCTACATAGTACTTCAATTTAAATTCGACATAAGTTGGCGCATTTCTTTTGGCATCCGCAATGACTTAGTTTCAAGGTGGATGCTGCCTAATTTATTTTGTTTGTATTCATTTGGACACTCGACAAACGGCAAATTTATTCAGGCACTTGGTGTTCGCGAAGCTTCAATAAAATTATAATAAAATCAAATTTCCAATTACTCGTAAATATCGTGTATTTAAATAAAAATCAAAAAAAGAAATCACCGAAAATAAAATACAATTGCATTTTAAGCATTTCATAATTTGATTCTTATTTTAGCCAATTTTGTAAGGAATCAAAATTGATTTATTTATGAATGCCATTATAAAGATACTAGGAACCCTAAAAACCTTTTAAAGAACATATATTTTTAAAAATGTCACATCTAGTCACTAAATAAACACTTCTATTTAGAAATGTTAAATATTCCCAGTTTGAGATAAATGCAAGAAAAAACGAGTTTGTATAAGAAGATTTATATACAAGGTGGGGGAAATTTCATTAAACAAGATACAATGAAAAATCCTCATATTAAGGCTATTTCATTCCCCTGAAACGAGGATATTTAATTCATTCACATAAATTTTTACCCTTATCTAAGTTAAGCACCAAGCGGAGCAATTTAAAACTTGTACAGAAAGTCCTGAGAAATATCCTCTTATAATGCCCGTTTTTGTAAAAAGACCAGGAACAAACTTGATCCCACCCTTTATTGAGAATTAATTTTGTGGCTGCGATGAAAGAACTGAGCCGTCAATGAGGAAAGCTTAAGATTATTTTTAGTACTTTATATCATTGACGTCTAGTGTAGATAAAACTCTTAATAAATGGCGACAGTCTATATTATATAGTCACCTGAGTTACTCTGGAAAATTTCACTACAGTAATGGGCAAATTTAAGTCTATTTCCCACTATTATATATGACCAGTAATTTTTATGGATGTAAAATATAAGATTATTATAAAAACACACTAGATGGCGACATTATATATGCCCAGTATTATTTATGGCTAAAAAAATATAAGATAATTATAAAAACACACCAGATGGCGACACAACAAACTTAATAAGCTCAAAATAAATGCAGATCATAATGCAAACCTATTTTCTTTCCATGCGATGAGTTTTTCAAATCTATGATACATATAAGGGGGTACATGCTTTTTTCGGGGGAAAAAAATGTGAAATCTTAAGAAATTAATAAAATTTAAATGTAGAATAAAAGTAGAGGAGAAACTATGAACAAATTGCCCCTATACTTTATACTATCGGTTCAGTTTCAGCCAAGTTATGACAGTTTGAAGTTTTCAAAGGACAACAAATTTATTTTACAAGCTAATATTTTTGTAAATATATTAAAAAGAAGAAAACTCAGTTAAGTATCAATTTTATTACTTCTATTCTGACAACATTTCATACAATATGTTGTTGACATACATACATATTTATTACAATTCTTAGAGATATTCGCATATAATGTAATTTTCAATCCATTTCATATTCCAAATAATCTTGCTAAAATATTTGGCTAACATAGAATGTTATTGTTTACAATTTAGCTATTTTGTAAGGAATAATGCAAATCAGAAGAAATGCGAACAAGGCCAACGGCTTTCAGATATACTTGTATGTACACGTCATAAATTATAGTTGTATATATTTGTATTTCTTATAGTTTATACTGACTAATGTTTAAGTACTTTGTTACTATATTGGAACGGAGTCTTCTATTACTAGTTTCAAAAGGAAAAGTGTTTTGTTAAGAGGTCTATTAAAGCTAAGTAATATTCGCCATCAGCGCACACACATCACTTTTAATTCGAACCCAATAATAAACTGAACTGAACAGACTTTGTAGCAAACAATCTTTGAATTGTTGAGTCTTAGAAAATGTCGTTAAAGTTCGGATCAATAATTACACTAATTACCACACAAACAATTAATCTAGCGCCTTTTATAAAAATATTCGTCTTGTGTTTAGATAAGTAACCAACAATTTGCTTACTCCAGCCTGCATTTATCCATAACTATATATCCATTACCTAATTACATATGTTGATACGCAGACACTCATAGAATTCGCTTAACTACTTTGCTTTTTCATACATAACTCGAAATTAAACGATTGAAACTTGAATATTATAGCACTTAATTGGAGTATATGTTGACATAAGTATTTGAGTTGATAAATATTTCTTGCACAAGTCTGCTGATACAAGTGACATTAGATAGTTTGCTAGAGTTTCTCAATAGGGTATATTAGTTTAGATACACAGAGAGAGATATAGAGAGAGAGAGAGAGAGAGAGAATTGTGCTATACAAGTGCATACGTGGAGAGTAGTGCAGATATTTGGCACTCTCCTCTCATTCTACATACGAGTCCACAGGTATTTATTTGGAGCTATCTGTGTTCTCCCAGTTGCTTCGAAATGTATCTTTGAGATACTTGAAAAGCTGCACAAATCTGTATCTTTAGACCTGACTGACTGCATGCTGCGATTAGATCTCCTGCAGCAGAGCATCGGGTGTTTGGGGATCGGTTGTGCTGCCTCCAAGCTCGCCACTGATATCCCCCACAGACGATGACACCGCCGACAGCATTGTGGTCACTGTCGCGTTCACCAGCTCCGCACTGCTGCTCGCCACGGTGCTGTAGAGCGCCAGAGCTGTGGTGGTGATAACAGTGGCCAGTGCCGGCACCGGCACACCAGCGCTGGTGGAGCTGCTCTCCGTGGTACTGGTCAGGCTGGCAATTGTTGTGTTGAGCAGCAGCGGCGCCAGCGTTGTGTTGACGCTCAGTGTGGAACTGGTGGGCAGCAGGGGCGGCACATGACCGTGATAGTGGTCCATTATGGAGGCGGGCACATACGGATACATGGGACAGGGATTCTCCAGCTGGGGACCCAGCATGCTCTCGAACACGTAGCCAATCAGCGAGCCGGCCGTGAGTCCAATGTTGTAGGACAGCGTCATAATGTTGCCGGTGACCTCTTTGAGGGTGCCGGGCACCTTGGCCGGTGCCAGCATCATGGGCAGACTGCCCGCCATCCCGTTGCTAACGCCCAGGGCGATGGTGAAGAGAAAGGGTGCCGTTTCGCCGGAGATGATCGGACGGTGACGTGGCGCACAGCATAGCAGAAACATCGGCACCAGCACGATGCGCAGTCCCGACAACAGGATCAGCTGACGACGCGACCAGGGATATGGACTGGCCGCCAGTATCTTGCCGACCACGTCCGATGTGTTGAAGCAGAACATCAGCAGGACGGGCATCCAGCTGCGCAGCGCACACGAGTTGACCTCCACCTCGATGCCGGGATACAGCGAGAGGGTCACACAGTAGGCCAGAGCAATGCACACCATGTAGGGATAGATGACCTGGGCGACGCGCCAGCGTGTCACGAATCCTTCGCGCACATCGCCCAGCTTGCTCGGCCGACAGCGACGCGGCGTAATCACATGTTCCACCTTGAAGGCGACTGTTGTGGGCGTGGCCGGCTCATGCGGCGTTGCTGGCAGCTCGGGCAGCTGGCCCAGACCCTCAATGATGCTCTCGCCTGCCGTCGGATTGGACAGCTCATAGACAGGATTGCTGAAGCTGAGCGTATTGGTCGCATTGCCACTGGAACGACGCGGTAATGCGGTTGTCGTTGTTGTTGTGCCGTCCATGGAGAGGACACCATATTTGGTGCTGCTGGTCGCGCCATCAATCTCTTGCTGTGTAAAATGAAAGGTTTCATTGATGTTCAGAACTTTCTTGCCCATTCCCTTCCCTTAACCAACTTACCTCGTCCGGTCTTAGGACAATCTTGGAGCACGCCTCCACATGAAAGCGCACGAACGGCGAGTTGATGGTTGCCACATGCAGCAGGTAGCTGAAGAGTATGTACAGCGTAGAGGTCAGAAAGAAGATGACCGTCGAGACGCGATCATTGTTGATGAGCAACTTGGTCACCACACGATTGGAAGACACCAGAAATCCGGCGATGCTCTCGCCGGCCATCACCGCCTGCGTATATTGCTTGGGCAGCATCGAGGCGAATCCATAGAAACTGGATTGCTGCACCGTGCAGCCGATGGCGGTCAGAGCCACCGCCGACATATTCACCACATACGCCGTGTTGGTCGCAAACATATGCCAGGCCACCTCGCAGACGGCAACGAAGATCAGTGTGGTGAAGGACACAATGTAGCCAAAGAGCACGCGCTTCTGGAATGGCGCCAGCGACAGCACAATGTTGTTAAACAGCACCGTAATGAAGGCCACGAAGATGTACGTCATGGACATGTCCAGAGCCACCGGACGACCCGGAAAGCGTCCCTGCCAATAGTCCGCTGCTATAATGAAACTGAGCACAGAATATTTATTTAGATTGAAAATTATTGCTAAAGTATCAAATTAATTAAATTTAAATCTATATAATTTCAAAAACTATAAGGTTATAATCTTTAGAAACGTTTGGTAAAAAGTTGTTGCCAAAATATACATATATATAAAACAAAAATGCACTAAATGATCAAATTGGAAATGTTTTCTTTATTTGATTCGACATTTTACACTTTTACTGTCTGCAGAAGAACAAGAAGGAATCAAAAATGAGATTTACTAATTAAATTACATTATTCTTTGTAATTAACAGCACACTCTATAACAAGTCTTTAGTTATTGTATTGCCCAATGTGCATAATAGCTCTCTGATTTTTAGTCATATTTTTAAAGTGAGTTAAACATCTTCAATGAATTGCATTCAAGCGTATTACACACAACTTCCGCTCCACTTACAGGCAATAAATTACAACTCATGCACATAATTTAAATTTTCACCTACTTTGACCCATGTTATTCATGCAACGGGCACTCGTAATCAATCATTGCCATTCTGTATACCATTCACAATGCCCATACTCATACCCATACTCATACTCATACCCATTTGCATTTTCATTCATTCGCACTCACCTATTATAGGGCAAAACAAAACCAATGCCCGCCGCAAGCAGGGCCAGGTAGACGGCGTGTCTTTGGTCCTTGGGGGCGCGTGTATCGAACTCGGGACTATCCATGCTCGTCGGATGCCTCATGCCACCCATGCCCGCACCGCCGCTGCGACCGCTGCGACCCTCCAGTGGCTCATATGTGGTTTCCTGAGCGCCCACGTCCATTTTCAATGCGGTTGTTCTTGTTTTGTTTTATTTGTTTTTTGGCTACTATTGATAGTTTGTAGTTATTAATTTAGGCAACGCGCAATGCAATTGACTTTTGCATAATTTATGCGCTGAAATCGACACGCCTGCAGCGAAGGGAATAACTAACGTTGAATGCCTCGTCATACGCACTCATACAGGGTGTTGTCTCTGGCTGCAACAAAAAGCTATTTGTGGCATACAAATCGATAAACAACAGACGCCAGTTGTTGCTCCAATATATTTGCCTCAATGTGCTGGTAATCGAATGCAATTTCAAATATTCCAAATCTTTGTGTACTCCAAGTTGCATTCCTCTTTTTAAACACATTACGCAATTCCATTACATCTTTATCATTTAAGCAGCCGCACTTTTTATTTATTTTTATTGATATTTATTTATATTGTACTCATTTATTTGAACATGCTGCAAGCATACACAGACCATGCAAAACTAAATTTCCGTCCTTTCGCCAGCGAATGTCCTTGCCGTTTTCTCACCACGCTGCTTTCTCATCGCCACTGCGCATGTGGCGTATAATGGATTTTTCTTGCACTGTCAGACTTGGATAGTTAATCATTTATTATTTAGTCTCTCAGCCGGCTGGTCGACAATACTCCTAAGGAAAGAAAACTGCAAATATGTGTATGTATAATATAATATAATATATTTTATGAATGAAAACTGTTTTAATGAAATAACTATTTTTTATATACTTTTGTATATATTTATACAATTTGTAATTTACTCCCATAATCACAATAATGTAGATACGTATAATAATGTATATTTTTATATTACTTATAAGAAATAATCAAATTATTATTAATTTTATTGCATATATTTTACACAGAACCTAAGAAGATTGGGACTTCCGCATTAAATTACATTTTTGATACTCTGCTCCGAAGAACAGGTAAGAAATTAAGTGATGGGAGCGTGGTAAAAAATGAGCAGGCAGACAACTAAACTTTTGCCAAGAAAGTATAGCTTGTATGTATTTGTACAACTATTTAAAAGTTTGTGTCTACTACTCATGCATACTTGTAATTAAACCCTATCAATTTGTTAAGCTAAAAGTGCATTTAGTGAAACGCAACTGTATATATATAGGACATGTCATTTTTTGTTTATAATGTCGGGATATCCCGCCGTTGCTGTCATTGCATTAAATACTGAAAAGAAATTCCCTCTGAGTCCAGCTCATGTTCTTTTCGTCTGCTTAAAGCAATGACCACAGCGCGATATCCTGTGAGAAATATTAGCTGTAGCAGCATTATGTGGAAGGACTAACTAAATAATCTATGGCATAGAAGCTTGCAACTTGAACGATATCCCGCACTTGTCGCTGGCTATTGTGCAAGTCATCGTTAATGTTGCGGATATCTGTGAGCCTAATCCCAATAGTCCACGAAGTGATTGTGAATTGGTATATATAGTTTTAAGAACGAAGGCAAGCTCAAATGAGTAGCTCTATGTGCGAATGGTAGGTAATATTTCGAATATCTTCGACCTAAATCAAGTCCACGAAGGGCTAGATTTAAAATGGAGCTAGGTTCGAAAGATTAGTTTAAGTTGCGCGCTTTAAAAATGCTCGTACCAACAAAAATATAAATAAATTTAGCTCAAAGGACTTTATTTAATCAATATCAATGGCTCAGAAGTCTGCAACTTCAACGATATCCCGCACTTGTCGCTGGCTATCGTGCAAGTCATCGTTAATGTTGCGGTTATTTGTGACCCTAACAACAACAGTCCATAAAGTAATAGTAAATAGTTTTAAGAATATACTGTAAATATTCTTATTAAAAAGCGGGACATCTCACCGTAGTTGCCATTGCTTTGAATATTGAAAAGAAAGACCCTCTGAGTCCAGCTTGTGCTCTTTTCCGCTGCTAAAAGCAATGACCAAGGCGTGATGTCCTGTTACGTATATATAGAAACGATTTTGTGACCCTAACAACAAAGGTCGCCTAAGTAATAGTTACTTTCGATGATATTTCTCAAATGAAGCGGCATGCAGCTCAGTCTGGAATGGTCAGATGAATTGGTCCGCAGCTAACTAAATCCCAGAAGGCCAACCAGACAACATTTTCTAAAAAAAATGCGTATTTGTTATAGATATATACATACATATATTTATATTCAATGTATTTAGAATATGTGTATTCATATTTTATTTTTATATAACAATAATAGTTTTCATTCATGCACATGTATATATATATACTTTGTAAATAGTTGATAACAATTAAAATAAAAACCAAATAATAAAACAAGTGATTTAACAGCAAGTGCAATCTTGTGACTCCATATTAGCCAAGAATAAAATAAGTTAAAAAAATACTTGTTAAAACAACAGCTATTTTGGTGTTTATATTCCATTGCTAATACTAGTTGAGACTTGAATCAATAAATTTGAATAAATTAGATAATAGTCGTTTACGATTTGTATATTGTTATCAAGTTTGCAAGATTTAAGAAATCATTTCTTTAATGGCCAAATAATAGAACAAATTTTGGAAAATTATGAATTTATAACAGATCTATAAGCATGGTGAAAGTAGAAAGCTACGAAAACTTTTGTGTGTTTATTCTACCCGGAATGAGCCGTTAATTTGGTCAAATATATAACTTTTTGTTTTTGTTTTGACAAGCTGTTTTTATGGTTGCTTCTTCGATGCATCTTGATAGCTGGGTGGTAAGTTCTGCAAGAATTAAACAATGTTAAATATTAAAATCTGCATTCAGTATAGAATCATATTTTTCGCCTACTAACATTATATGACGGCGGCATATCGCTAGATCCTGGGGCACTCGGTCCACCTTGATTATAGGGCGTATTATAAGCGCTGGCCGCAGCCTCGGCTTCTTTTGAATCTGTGTGAATAATTATAAGTTTATTATTTGGATTTTTTAATAAAATGTCACGATTTCAGAACTACAACAACAATGTCTTACAGTCCTTTTTATGGATATATAATAGGTATTGGTATAAAACACAAAGTTCTTGCAACTGGATAACAATTGGGGTAATAATAATATTGCGTGCTGCTGGTTCCTGCAAAGTTTGCATGGAAAAATGAAAGAAAGATATAAATCGTTAAACAAGTTACTAACTACAAACCAAAATTGCAAAACTATTGGCTCGGCTTTTGTTGGAATTTATAACCAATATAAATATATATGTATATATTTAAATGTATACACAGATGTTAGATAGCGTTGCGAAATCTTACTTGTTTGCTTTTGCGGTACAGAAGTTTTTCTATTAATTTGCAGTTTACACTGTGAAATAGGTAAGAAAAAACAAAATTTGTTTCAGATGCCAAATTGGTAATGATTATTTTAGTTTAGTAACTTGTTAGATTTCTACAGACAAATTAGGCACAACAAAAAGATGATTTCAAACTAAAACTACAAAAGGAATTATCTAATATCAAATCAGTATCTACTGCTTTTAAAACCATACTAAAAAATTGAAACAAACCATTATGTACATGTTTAAATGATAAGTTCTTGCTCAGATTGACATAATTTGCATTGAGGAATAGTCCAATGAGATTCGGCTACTATGCTTAATTTGTTAATAATGTTCAATGATTTATTCTGGACAACAAAGGAAATTAATGAGGAATTATTAAGAAAATGCGTCTGTGACAAATACTCACTTCCAGGGGGCAAGCTGAAGCCCATAAAGTTGACAGAAGCCGCACTGCCAGCGGCATTGGTGCCAGAAGCACCGGCTGTGGGCTGCTGTGGACCAGCAGCGCCCGGATAACCACCTGACTGCTGTGGAGGAGCAGAGCCTGGATAACCATTTGGTTGCTGTTGTGGACCAGCGCCTGGATAACCATTTGGTTGCTGTGGTGGACCAGCGCCTGGATAGCCACTCGGCTGCTGTTGCGGCATGAAGCCGGGTTGCATAAAACCACCGGGCACATTTGGATTATAGCCGCCATAAGGCACCGCGGGTGCTCCATAGCCTTGAGCCGGCGGTCCGGTATAGGGCGGTCCTGGTGGACACGCCGGCGCACAAGATGCGTATGGTGGTGGCTGTGCATAGCCGCCACCACCCCATCCTTGACCACCATAGCCAGGCTGCTGTTGCGGCTGCTGATCTGGTGGTGCTGAAAAGCCATACCAATTGGGTTCAGTGGGCTGCGCTTGAGGCTGATGTTGTGGTGCTGGTTGATTGTTTGGTGGTGCTAGGAAAGAGACATAAAAAGAGATGGGTTGTGCAACGGTGCGTTAGAGTTAGATAAAGCGTGTTGTGAATTTCCATGCACATTCTTTGACAATTTCAATTCAAACAGCTGTGTGCGCTGTACAAAAACAAAAGCCGAGTGTAGATAGGAAGCACAAAGCAGACGAAAGAGGCCAACTTACTGATGCCCGGATATGGCGGCGGATTGTCGCTTATAAACACAGTGTTTGGGGCCGGGCCACTGAAAGCATCATGCTGCGGCAGCCAGCCATAATAACCAGGTGGTGGCTGATAAGCCGGTGGTGGCGCCTCATGCCAGGCACCAGCTGGCGCATACGGTGGTGGATCATCGCCAGCAAGACCGCCGCGATGGAAGTTGCCCTGAGCGGTCTTCGCAGCGCGCAGCAATGCCTGGCCATACTCGATGGCACCGCCGGCCTTAAAGTACAGCTTGAACTTGACCTCGCCCACGTAATTGCCATTGGGCTGGGCGCGAACCTTTCCTTTTATGTAATTGGCCCCGAAGACGGGCTGCTCGATCTCCACCTGAAATACAGCGATAGTAATATCATGTAGATAAAATCATGTCTTCAAATGATGTACTCACATCTGATAGTGCCACAAAGGGTGCGCTGAAGGATTGCATTTCATCGCTGGCTTTCTTGCTGTTGAAAATCATGCGATGCGATGTCAAATAAACGCGTCCCTGCTTTGAGCCCTTGAACAGGTGTCCATCTTGTCCAGAAAAATCCATTGACACACTATCGCTGTGCAGCAGAATGCTGGGGAAAAAGATAAGAGTTTAGCTTAGCTGAGACTTATCGCACAACAACGCAATTGCTATGGCCGGCAGCTGTTAGCTTTCCCATAAATTAGCAGAGTACACGTCGAGCTTGCACATTTCCGGTTATTAGATTCGCTGAGAATTCGCGGAATTCTAAACATGCAAATTACAGCTTAATAAAAATAAACATCTCATACTGCATATTTTTGAATTGTCATTTTTATCAACTAAATGTATTAAGTCTTGGAACACCAAAACACCGGAACAGATTTGGGCAGCTTTTAATGACGTCAGATATAAATGGCAGCCACAACAAATTGTTTTGTAGATAAACTGTAATACTTACTACTCGCCCGCATGTATGAGCACACCATTATTGGCGTGTGCCGTATTGACCGACATGCCGAATAATATTTTCACTAAATTACACAAAGATTTCAACGACTTATTGTAAATTACGTTGTGCTCTCGTTTTGTTTTCAATCCAAACTTTCTCGTATTGTCGACAGCTGATGAATCATAAACAGTGTGTACACATGTGTTGCGATGCCGCATTGGAATGCCTAAAAAATACCACATTCTTGACGCTGCATTCTTTACAGCAGCCCTCGATAGCGAAAAAGAACTGCAGCAGCTCCACACGACTCGGACGGAGCAAAAATTTTGTTAAATCATTTTAATTACGTTAGAGCCTAAAATAATTGATCAAAAATAATTTAAAATGATCGGCAAAGCAAAGCGTATGCTGTTAACACACACATCAAGCGTTTAACGCAGCGTAACTAACTGTATAATTTAATACCACAATGGTATATTTTATGTAGCTCGTATGATACAATTTCCGAATGGCGTTCAATTATGCAAATTTGGCCGATAATATGTGTAAGTAATAACATAAATGTGAAATGAGTTGAACAAGTGGACATAAGAGTCTAATAATCAGTAAAGAATATGGTCTGTGGCGCACGGAGTGCCATCGAAAAGACACCACCCCGCAGCGCAAATATAGAAATGAAAAAAATACCAAACCACCTATCCGCATTACGTTTTGTGCGCTCAAATATTGCGACGTGCTCTTTGCTGTTATGTTCGTTTTGATAAACAGCTGATTTTTATTTGTTTTTTTTATGCCTGCCACCGACTTGATAACATTCTTACCACCTTCTATCTTAATGTAGTGCCCGTTTTTGGGAGCATGCCAAATGGCGTCAGCTTGCCAAATCATCCGAATTTTATTAATCAATTGGCGGCTGCCATTAGTACCGCGACGGTGGGCGTTGCCACGCCCACAGCCACAAACAGCAGCAGCGCTGCGGCACAAACAACTGCTTCAGCACCCAACAAAACACCAACCAGCAAGCTGAAGCAACTCAACGCGCAGGGCAGCGCCCCAATGGATCTGGAAAATGACAACGAACTGGACGACTTGGATGCCATGGCGCCTGTTAAGCCAGCGGATAAACTAGCCGGTACAAATCTGACGCTACCCGACGCTCAGCAACTTTATTTGAATGGTCTGATGCACACACCGCCTGGATACCTATACTTTCCAACCGCACAGAACACAGCAGTGGCAGCGGCCACGCCCACTGGTGCTACCTCTGCGTCGGCCAATGCACCAAATGCCAGCGCGCAAATGCTGCTGGATCCCACGGCAATGATGGCGGCTGCAATGCAGCAGATGCAGCATAACTATGCAGCGGCGGGTTATGCGGCTGCAGCAACAGCTGCTGGCATGCCCACCGATGCGACGGGAGTGGGCATGGAGGCCGCTCTGGCAGCGGGTAAGCATTGATTTGACAAATATCCTATGTCAAAGGTTTCAAATTTAAAATATTGATCTTGCAGACGGCAGCACAGCGGGTATGAAGGAGGTGATCAAGACGAAGAACTGCATATTGTTTCCACCCAATCCGAACGCCCCGCCGCCCACCATACGCGAACGTCCGCCCGGCTGTCGTACGGTGTTTGTTGGCGGCTTGCCCGAGAACATAACGGAAGACGTTATACGCGAGATATTTGAGTCATGCGGTGAGATAACCACACTACGTATGTCGAAGAAGAACTTTTGCCACATACGCTACCGGCATGAGACGGCCATCGATCGTGCCATTTACTTATCCGGATATCGGCTGCGCATCTCTGCTCTAAATGAGCCACCCAACTTTGGGCGCCTGCACGTGGACTATGCCCAGGCGCGCGATGATCAATACGACTACGAGTGCAAGCAGCGTCAACTGCAGCGGGAGCAGCGCCATCGCGAACGCATGTCGCTGGATCGCATGCGTTCGCAATCGCCGCCTCCGATCCCGCATTACACCGATCATGAGGCAACCGCAGTGGCCGAGCATTTGCGCAATAACGAGACGTTTGTGAAGGCCATACAAACAATCAACGCATGGCTGGAACGTGGCGACTGCACCAAGCGCAATGCGAACGTCTTCTACTCCATGATACAGAGTACGCACGCGCATGTGCGGCGCCTGCACACCGACAAGCAGCAGCTGGAGGAGGATCTGCGCAAGGCGCGTGAGTGCTATCGCAAGCAAATGGGCACCATGTCCACGCAATGTAAGTGGCACCATTTAACAATCCTCGGTTTGTAGTCTTAGATGGGTTTTAGGTGCGCTCCTTTTCAATTTTTCTGTTTTTGTTGCGCTCCGGTTAGCGTCTAGCGTCTGTACCATGAACAATCTATACAAGAACACACTCGAAGCATACTCAAACACAACACAACACACACACGCTTACACACCCACACACTATCTAGCAATTTAGTCATCGTGCTATCAAAAGACAACTCCACATACAAGAAGTCACTGTTTAAAATTTGCTCTCAAAGTGCAAGTCAAAATGCAAGTCGAAGGAGCAAAACAAGCAGCAGCCCCAGGTAAAAGTCCAGTCACAACATCAGTGCTGCACAGCGAGCGAAAACTCGATAGAAAAGCGATCAAATGCAGATGACATATCACGACATACAGCAACTAAACAATTATAACTAATAACTGACTATCAGACAGACTTATAGGTCTATCTTTACTCACTACTTTTATCACAATTACAATAGAATGTAAAACAGATTTCGACCACAATCCATTTTAATTTTAAACTAATATCTACATTCCTTGACTGCTGTTTTAGTTGCCGTTTATAATGAACTTGTGGTATTCGAACTGCATTTGAATGCACTCCAAACATATTCATTATCCCATTTTGATCGCGATATCGAATTTGATGCCCCTGTGCAGTGCCTCGTTTCCCTGTGTCTGGCTGTACGCAATGTCTGAAGGACATAACATATGCATACATATGTATTAAGTGTAAGTCCAGGCCAAAGGTTTGTAAACCAAGCAGAGATATACCATAAAGTCAACGTAGACCTCGGACCAGACACCAACCGCCTCTTAGGCTGTCTGTAGAAAACAACTAACAACTAACTGCAATTGAAGTCTTTAAATATATACACATGTATATGTAGGTAACAAGCTGTTGTATAATATTTTTAGACCTTACTATATATATGAACTTTATGAAATATTATATGTTGCAAGGGTCTCTCAAGTAGTTTTGTTCTACTTATTATTTCCCACTGATTTTATTTGAAAACGCAGACTAGTGAAACGGTCACACATCAAACCACAAAAAACAAAACCAAAAAAAAAAAAAATATCTACCCTCTGTCCTCCCTTAATATTATTATATATTATTGCATTATTGTTCAGTCACTCAGATTGAAAAAGTGTTCAATGCCGCTAGTCACAAGAAGGTTTGGGACCATTTCACCAAAGCCCAAAGAAAAAACATCGACCAATGGAAGAAATTAGCCACGGTACGTACAAAAATGTTCAAAGATTGAATTACGACAAGTTCAACTGATGAAGTAATCGTATTAAACACATAATATCCAACTGTGGTTCTCGTGCCTGTTCTTATTGTTCTCTCAGTACTGCTAGTATAAAGTTGCAATTAGTATACTATTTGTTATCATCACCTGGTACCTGTCTGCATGTCAATTTCTCTACACCTGTGTGTATATATTTAACACATTGCTTTGCAACTTTCAATTCATTCATTTGTTGTTGTTTGCCTAGCTTATTTTTTATTAATTACTTGCTAATTCCAACATTTTAGTTGCGTAGTTTCTAACACCTTAATTTGATGATCATTTTGGACGTACCTGTCTCACAGATTTCCTCTAATAGTCCATAATTAAAATTAACTTTTTTGTTGACGTCATGATTGTCGTATTCCTATTATCTAATCTCTTTGTATTTAATATAAACATTTATAATCATTACATTTCTTTGTAAATTATTGATAAAGGGAAACTTTTCCAATATAATTGCTCAAATTGTTTATAATTCAACAAAAATTAAAATTATGCATGGCTTACATTGCCGAAATAAGATAAAATTTTGTAAATTCATAAATTTGTAAGTTTTGGAACAGTTTTCTACATTTTTCAGGTTTTTAAAGTACTCTCATATGCTTTTACATTTAAGAATCATCTTTATAATATGTTAAAGTTGGCATAATTGGTAGTAAAATTTGCTTCGCAATCTGGTTTAAAGAAAAATAACTAAACATTTGCATATATTTTCCAATCAATTTTCAATTTATATTTATAACTAAACGTAACTCTTAGACGAATGCCGAATAACTTGTACAATATAATAAACTGGCAAACAAATTAAAAACAAACAAACAACATAAATAGCTAAACATTTGCAAGTTTCTAAGGCACTCACTGCGTTCGATTGGCTGTGCGATTTTCGTTGGTAAACAGTAAAACCTAAAAATGATATAAAAAAAAAAAAAAAACTCCTTGTGTTACATTTAACATGAGTATTAATGAAAAAATTAATTCAAATTGAAAGAGCTTTATTTATAAAATGTGGCGAGGTAAGTAAGCGGACCGAAACAATACAAAGAGCCAAATGAGATTTATGATGCATTTTCAATATACAACCAAATTATTATATCTAGGCTATAGATTTTACCATCGTAAGCAGTGGTTATGCAACAAGAGATATTTCAAATATATCATACAATTACTTAACAAAAGACTTTTTTTTGGAATGCCATACAGGAACTGCGAACGGTCCAAATCGACGATGATGAAATGGAAATCTCAGATGATGAGCGCGACTACGAGAAGCGCAGCAAACGCACCCGTTATGACAGCGATGGACTGAAGGTGAGCACGCTCTGAAATCAAATCAAATATCATTTATACATTATATTGATAATCAAATGCGTTTCAGGACGAGAACGACTCGCTCCGCTGCCAACTGGAGGCCATGCGCAATGAGATGTCTGTGGAGCGCAGCGACTGCCAGCAGCGCGAGAAACAAATCAAGGTATTGCAGGAAACCATACGCAACATGCAGACACAGTTATTGCAAACGAAGATGCGCGAGCAAAAAGACAGCAAGACCATTGAGCAGCTGGAGCGTAACCTCAAGGAGGCGGGCGTCAAGCAGCTGCTGCTAAAGACCAAAATCAAGGAGACTGTGGATAAGCTAAAAGACAGAGAAGCCAGTGCCAGCGTGCCAAATGTGTCCAATGCAGATTACAGCAGCGGCGATTCGTGCAGCAGAAATGCGGATGATATTAGGCCAACAGCGACCAAGGAAACTGCAACGGAGCCGGAAATAATTGATATTGATAAAGTGGACGACGATGTGCGCATTATCGAGCATCAAAGCGGCGTGGTCGAAATTCATGAGATAGAGGACGATGAGAAGCTGGAAGCCGTACAAAATCTAAATAAACTTATAGTTGAAGATGCCAAACAGTTGCCGCCAGCCGAGCATAGCCCTAAGTCTGATAATGTGGCTGCAGTTATGGTAACAGATGCAGCATTACTGACACAAACGGTAAGAACTACTTTGCTTTTGTTTTACATTTTACTAATGTCTCACCCTTGTTTGCAGAGAAACAAGTCGCTGGCGCTTGCTGAGGCTAGGGTAATAGCGTTGACTTCCGCTTATCTGGTATTGCATCCCCATGGCCTGGACATTGCCAGCATTGCCAGCTATTTGCGCGGAATGCTCCTAAAGTCGCTGGAGCTAAAGAACACCGATGAGCTCGCAAAAGTACTCACTAAATACACAAATCTCTTCAAGTCTGAGCAGTCCAAGTGGAGTTTCTGTGGTTTTACCGACGAACCCTTGGATGCAAGTGCAATCAAGGCGTTAACAGCAACAAAAACAAATTAATGCTTTAATACAATTACGAATATTGTATGACTAGTGGTAAGGAAAGAGCGCTAAGTGACATGTTAACAAACAATGTGCTCGATGCAATCACATAAATGAGACCAGTTTTCTAAAAGCATGAACTTGTAGTTAACTTAAGCTATACAGATACAAACACACAGCAACAATTATGACAACAACAAAGGACTACCGTTTCAATTATTTAAACAACTTAAATGTAGTTATATGTAAGCAAATTAAATATATACACAAATATATTGAATACAGAATTATTGCATATTATGGAAAGACACCAAAAAAATGTTGCTAAAATTGCTTTTTATGAAATAATATCGAACCAATAAATTTTATGCTATATTTACTTTACCATTTGTATACATTCATATATTTAAAGCTTATTAGTTCTTGCTTCGATTATAGAAATTATTCTTTGAATATACCTGAGGTAGATTTAAATATGTTTCAATCAATCATATTTTGTCCTTTAGTCTTTTCAGGGTTCCCACAATCTTAAGCTCTACTATAATTCGAATTTAATTCGGCTAGAGTGGAATTTTGTGTGTTCATTGCCATTTTGATTTTTCAAAAGGACCTGCTAATTTAAAATGCGCTTATGTACGGAGTTTTTAGTTTGAAGTGAAAACAGAAGCTGCATAAACTCTTATATACTTTGAATAATATATAAATAAAAATCAAATTACATAAATAAATAATTGAATTGAATATATGCGATAAAATAGCATCAGTTCGTAAAAACTAGATTAAAGTGCCACACTTAAAAAAATTAGCTCGAAAATAAAATCTCTACGTTTTAAAATATCTTAGTAAACACATTAAATCTATAAAATTACGTGTGAACCTTACGCCTCTTGCGTAAGTTCTAACGAAATTCGAACCTTGCGTCCTTTGCCAAGGACAATGCTGAGGGCAATGCCAAAGTAAAGCGTCAACCACAGCATCCCTGCTGTGTGTATGTATATGTGTATATGTATGTGTAAACACCCACAAGCAAAATTCGTATATCCTGTGCAGTAGCATGACGAAATTCACGCAGCTAAAATTCCTGTGTGTATCCACATTTGACGTCACATGTTTTTTTCAACCTCAATCGTTTATTCGATTAGTTAAAGTCAAGCATTCAGATTAAATAACAGCGTTTAAAAAAAATTAACGTAAATTTCCCGCTTTGACGCAGGGCGCAGTCAGCATCTCTATCGTTGTGTGCGTCGCTGCCGAGCACAGTGGTTCGCTGTTATGTAGAAAATATGTATATTTATAAAATAAACTTATAAGTATTCTTAATTTAATTAATTGTCTTTGTTTATTTACATTTAAAAACTGAGCTAAATTTTGCAAAAGTTAAATGTTTAACTTTGTATGTTGTTTATCTCATAATTTTACCAACCTCTGAATACTCAACAAACATGCTCTCTTTAATGAGTTGGATGAGTCGTTTAGAACAGCTAGTTAGTTTCGATAAGAAACTGTCGATGCTCGTCACACTGTGCGCTGTCGCTTCAACGTGAAATTCTGTTGAGCTACTTACCCAACAACGGAGGCCCGTCATATCAACGATATCAGTTGTTTTAGCGAATTCGTCGCGCCCGGTCACTAAAAACGAGCGACGAGCTGAGAGAACAGAAGCAAGAACAGATTTCGTTATCCATGTCCATGTCCATATTATAGGTATCTGCGTGTGCTTGTGTTTTCTCGAACCGCCAGTGAATTGTTTTTGTAAAAAAAACCGAACTGTAATTTTGTCTGCAGTGTTCTGTGTTCGTATATTTTAATATAATTACGCGCGCTTTCTTTGCACTGAAAGCAGAAAAACATACTCTGCCTCAGAAAGGACAATTCAAGTTCAAAGCATCTGCTGGAAGCTGCGAAGCGCCAAACGCCTTTGAGAGCAAACACGTGATTTTGTTTGTTCCTTTTCGGTATGTATTCGCCGGTTCCTGTAAAGTTTGGCAGACACTGTTTCGGCAGCTTTTCCGCTACTGCGAATGAGTTGAATTATAGCTATGATAAGTAAAATACAAGACAGTGGATAGAATCAGCAAAATGTCATATTAATCAAGCTGACTAACTTCTTATTTAACAATGAACAAATATATTTATGAGCTGCTGACTTTTTCTTTCGCGGCGCTTAAATTTTAATATATTGCTAAAAATATATCTGGCTATAAGAATATATATCAAAGCTATGGAATTTTAACTAGTATGTTATCTCTAAAATTAGAGAGTGAAAGTTCGCGCTTTAGAAACATATTCGGTGGCAATTACTTCAGATGAGGAATTTAAGTAAACAATTTTTTAACATCTGTTATCACTGACTGTTTCTATATTTACTTAACTTTCATTATAAAAATGTTATTGTGTGTTAAGAGCGGTACTTCCTAGCCAGATAGCGTGCATTCTAAAACTGAACTATATTAAATAGTGGCGTGTTACATTAAGGTCCAAGTTAAAAAACATTGCTGAGCTCAGCGTTAAATTTGCGAGACACTGGAACGTGCCAGTTGTCAACATTATGCAAAACAAATTGATTCATAACTACATGATTTACATATGTTCCGATTTAAATTAAAATTTAAATTACCTATAACGCATTTATTGTCGAATTACCAAAGCGGCTTTGACGGGAAAAACACTGCGCATTTTTTACCCGTTTTGTTTTAAAAACACAAATAAGCGCCCACAGATAGATCGTTGAATCTACCCATTGAAATTCCCGTAAACAATTAAAGCAATAGGCAACTGTTTTCTATCCAAAAACAAAAAACCCCCAGACTAGAGATAGTTATACACACAAACATAGTAGTATTTGAGTATGCCCGGCACGTTAAACTAAAAGCTGAGCTACATTTAATTGTTTTTAAATTATAAGCATTCTACTACGAAAAACAATCACGTACTTTTGCTTTTCGTGTACATGTCGCACAATTTTGTAATTTGGATTTCGTTCCGTTGTCGCTTGATAAGGTTTATAAATTTTCATAATGCTATATCAAGATTTTTTTATTAACGTTGTTCAATTTGTTGATAACAAATTCTGAACAATGAATGGAACTGAAAATGGTTCTACGTACGTGCATTTCAACTTGTACTCAACTTCATCCAGGAATATTTTGAGTAAATAGGTAAAGGGTACTCGAAATGTGAGATAAACTGAAAGCTTCCATTAATCGGGATTGATACGTTTGATTTTAATTGCGATGCTTTGAAAAAAGCCTACAACAACATTAATAAATCATACCGCTATAGCAAATTGCATTTCGATTTAAATATTTTTAAATACAGAAAAAATCAGCAAAGAATAATTAACACGGCGTGCAAAATAGATAAATAACCGTAATTTATAATGCACCCACAATAAGGGAAAATAAAAGGCGTTTTCTAATTTCATATAGAGATAATTTGCATTTGTGAACAAAAATAAATTGCGGGAATTATCCGCGGGAGGAATTCGCATTACATGTAACAATTAAACAAATTCACGTGTGCACTATGCAAATGGCAAGTGGGTGGAAATGAGGCTCTATGGGGCGTATCCAAATGACGTCATTGCATTGGCTCTTTTCCCAGGCAATTTGTAAACAACTTGCACTTGCACTAGCACAGATACAGTTACAGTTACCGTTACTTTAGCATGTTGACTCACTTTCCCGGGCAATTACCAGCTTAACTTTGATTGAATTGCAATTAGTGAAACAGAGGCAAAGCGGAAAGAAAATATTTCAGGGCAACAGCTCTTTTTAAACATACAAACACGCATTTCACTAATTTTCTGCTCAAAATCAAGTTCAAATATGTGTATATAATATATATTTTGTATTTTTCATCTGAGAGCATATTGTATATCCGCAAAGGCAAAGCCGCATAATAAATATATCAAAAGTATGACGTACAAATTTGGAGGCACAACGATGCTAACGCCTACGCATTGAAAATGGAAAATTTTTGAATTCAAATAAAACATATACTATGCATACAAAATCTAGACAAAACATGTCAACAGCTGAATGAATGCGCAAGAGCAGTGCAAAATTAGTTCTATACATAAGAATTTCATAATTAGAGAGTGTTTTATGTCGCACAGTGCATATAATTTGGTTTTATGGAAAAAAGTCCAAGTATATTGTAAACAGAACTCGAATCTGATGATATTCTTAAGTTAAACTGCCAGAAAATCACGTAGTACCCTTTTATTTGTTAATATATTATCATTTAGTTTTATTCATTCAATATTATTACTAAATGGAATATGCTATTGCATACACGACTTTTTTCTGTACTTAGCTTTTAAAGCCGCACAGCTGTTGGTTTTTTTGGTGCAGTTATGAATCATTTTGTTTACTGCTATATTTACGATGAACCAGCATGAACTATAAACTAACTTTATAGCCTAATGACTTCATCTACTGGCATTACCAAAAACAAAACAAAAAATAGCTCAACAGGAACAGTACGACCAAATTGAATTCAAAAGGTCATTACATAAAAAACCTTTCTAGTCTCTAATAGCTAACACTTTCTACTGATATATGTGACATTTAAACGGACAACGATAATTACAGTTAAGCTTATTGGCAAGTTTAAAATGACAAAACAATTAATTACTTAGTAATCCCAAATGGGAATTGTGTTTGTGTTGATATGTAGGTTTGTGTACAATTATTCCATATCAAAGGAAGTAGCGAAAATGCTTTTTATATACCTTGATATTGATATTACTTAACCTCAAAATATTACATCCATGTTTATTTTCGTTGTTTAATCATCCTGTGAACAAAGCGGTATGAGCTAAAAAAACAACCATGTAAGCACTTTATTTGCGACCACAATTCATTTAACTTTATTTTTACAGCTGTTTCAGTTTCCGAGAAATCGATGTAGGGTTTGAAAATTTATGACGACTCAACTCATTACATCTGCCGATAAACTTGTTTCCCGATTTATTTTTACTTTTCTTTTGGGCCACATTTCTTTTCAAAACAATTATTCTAATTTCTTATGTGAAACATTGAAGTACATTGATCTTTTCTGAGAGCACTTGCTGCACAAATAAGAGGAAGTAAGTTCGAATTTCGGAAATCTTCGACAAGGCGTGACTTAATTGGTTATGCTTTAATTCACGTTTTATATTCTGAAAGCAAAAACAATGCTTATCAGTCAGCTTAGCCCCGACCTGTTGCCGAACTTCGTTGATAAGGAGCATACGGGGAGGAAAAAAACTCAAATCAAGAGTACTTTTCCAAGAAGTATACATATATGCATAGCATTAAACTGTCAAAACACCTTCCTCAACATGACTAATAACAGATCCAAAACACGCAATAAGCAAACAGTTTTATCAGACTGACAGCTGGGTGTAAAAACAATTATTATCTTATAAGCTCGTGTCAACAATGTAAATAAATACTGATCAAAACAATAAATATATATATGCCGAAAGGCAAATTCAATTACAAATAATAGTAACTTATAGCCGCATCCAGTTTTAAACGAGTATAAAAAAATGAATATATTTTAAATTCTCATATCAACTTATAAGTAAAGCCTAAGCAATATAATTTCAGGAATACAAGATTCGGAGCCGCCATTTTTAATAGGTTTACATAGTAAAAGAAAACTTTATAAACAATTTCTGCAACATAACATATACACTGATATATATATGCTCTTTATATATGTTAATAAATAGTACACATCTTTAATTCACTTTTTCCTTTGATATAAGTTATTGCGACACATTTAGGTATAAGTTAGATAAGAATTGATCTATATATGATACATAGCATTACTAGTGACATAATGATTAAGTAGCAAAACGGTTTCTGAAGGTAATTTAATAGCCGATAAAGAGTTCAATTGATTGTAGAGCTAAAATTAATATGCTATTGTTAAATCGAACTTGAGCCGTGTGAATACTTGATACCAAAGTTTATTACAATTGATAATGAAATTTAACTACAATGAATACTTAAGTATACAACTCTCTACTGAAGTGTCTCATCACTTGGAAAAGTATAAGGTTAACAAATAATTGGCACGTGTTATTAGTAGACGAGTTGCATTTGTCAACTATAGTTTCTTGGAAATTCCCTTAGGCTTATCAGCCGCTGACTTTGTATAGAATCGGCTACTGTTAGTGGGAGCTTATCAAATTGCACTGAACTGTACTTTGAGCGATCTGTATAACTTTCAACATTTTCCAAGCAATAGGGGCACAGCACTGCCAGCGAGCAAAGGAAAACGGCACAAATCGACCAAGTACTGAATTTAATTGAGATCCCGGAGACGGGCCTCTTGCCAGTTGCCATTGATAACCCCCTTGATCTTTTGTTGTCGTTTGCCGCTGTCAGTTATCATTGTTGTCAACGTAGCGCCAATGTCATGAGATACCGATGCAGGTCACTCCCCCACTTACCTCCAGAGATGGACGCGTGTGAGTGCATCTTACGGCTGACACTAATCTCTGATTCGGTGCATCTGTCTGGGTTCGTTGGGACTTTGCCGTATTTTTCAATTCAATTGAAGTGCTTGCGTCAATTGAAAATATACATATGTACACATAAGCTGCATAAGTACTTGTACATATAAGAACTGTATCAGCATTTGACAAAGATTAAAATGTTGACAGAAATAGAAGAGTAAATTGTTTCATAATGTTTTCTAATCGCTCAAACCTTTACGCAAATCTATAAGTCCCCAGATACAAAGTCTTTGAACTTGAACGCGTGCAATTAAGTCTTGCAAAATGCTTTTTATAAACCTACGGTTGACTGACGCAACGATCTGTTAATGACTCAGTTCAAGAACAAAGCCCTGATCAAACTGCAAAAGCCTATGCGGCGCAACCACAAACTAATTTATTTATTAACTCTAAAAACAACTAATAAATAATTATAAGCAAACTAACAGCTTGAAAGTAGCTATTCCTTTTTTTAAATATATACACAATAACGAATACACATATGCTATAGCTGCTATCTTAAATGTTACAATGTCTCATGTTGAGTCTTATATCTCAGCGCAAGTATCATAAAGATTACTTTGAATAAAACAAAAGTGCGCTCAATTGGCACTAATAAATTCTCAGCTAGATATATGTTCTTCCATTGTTAACTTTCGTACGGAGCGATATTCAAATGTTATATATTCATTTTGGTCAATTTAATAAGGAAATCACTTGTTAACGCACGCGTGGGGCTCTATCATATGTGGGCGTGTATTATTGTGGCATTTTAGTCAATGGACTAGTGCTATACGAGCTGTCAATCATGTGTTGGCTCGGCCACTTGGAAATGTGATCAACAATGCACTTAAAATACACTTCATCTATGCATGTACATAAATAGCCGAAAATAAGCGGACCATATCTGAATAGCTGATATCGATGGGGTCATAAAGCGATTTAGCGGCGCATATAACACCAACGGACATAACACGATAAGGCATAGCAAACTAGCGATAAGTCATAAATGCTTAGTGCAATACGCATGGCTCATATTAGGAACATATATGTATGCATTGAACCTAGTTCTACATTAATGATAGCATATTTGGTTTACGCTGATAAGCAGAGACAAGATTAGAGCTCGTTTTCTTGACTTCTCTGGGATTTGTTTTTATTTGACTACAAGAAATATTGGCCTAAGATTTTTTTGAAGATACTTTACGCAACCATAAAAGTAACATGAGGGATTGTTTGTCACTTAAACTGCAGCTATCAGTCTAAAAGGCGGCAAAGATTGTTCAAATGTGTTAAATGAATATTTAAAATGAAGTTAGTTAGTTTATATTAGTCATTTTACGCTACATTAAAATCTAAAAAAAACACCTGCTTTGTAACGGACTTCTAAACGTATATTTCACGAATTGGTTTTGGCTGCCTATAAAAATAACTAGAATTACAGTTGATCCACAGTTTGAGAAGCACTGTAGCCACAGCTGCAAAGCACTGTATGAAAGCTTTCAATGGGAGCTTTTGTATTGCGTGTGCTTTTCGTTCTGACCGTTACAAATTGAAAGCATACAAATATTTCAAAGTAAAAAGCAGTGATCTTCTAAAGTTATATGTATTAATTTTACTTATGTTTTTTATTTGCAGGAACACCGACACCAAATAAGAAGTTTTCATAGGTAAGTATATAACACTAATTGAAAACATATAATATAACAGACAGGTAACAGCTTCATAGAGAAATGAATTTCACAAACATACTTAAGAAGTCATTCAAATGAGGTCATTAAGTTTATTTCAAAAATTGTGGCAGACAGATATATCTCTGTACCGAACTCATTTCGTTTTTATACTCAAGGACACATCAGCCGTTGTACGTGCGGAAGTGTAGCAGATACATTCACCTTCAGCCTTATTGATTTTCTACTTACTTGGAAAGACAAAAAAAAACAAAACAGAAATTTGTCGAATTGTGACGCGTGTTGCATCACAAGTTCAAATGTAGGTCAAACTAAAAACGAAAAGAAATTGTGTTAGTTCAGCGAATATCTGATAGCTGCACTTGAATTAACACAAATCGCGTGATTTGCGGTGGGGCAACAGCAACTAAAAAAGCTGCACTGAAATTTTTAGCTCAAAAGTTGAAATACATGCAAGTGCACACATACATACATACATATATGCTGTTTAGTATTTTAGTATGTGTGTGTGTGTGTGTGTGTATGTGTGCATGAGAGGGGCACGCTCGCGCATTCCGATTGGCCAAGTGTTTTGGGGCTTGGCTCTTGTGACGTCACGCGCACTACAAACTCAAACACATTTGAGTATGCAAATGTAAATGTATCTGTGAGATACAGTTGCATGACGTAGCTGCTGCTGACGTAGTCAGAGCGAATGCGACTCGCACGTCCAAACTGGAGGCCAATTCAGCATTCGTTGCCCTAATGAGCTTTTTATATAACGCCTGCTGGTGGAGGCTATTGGGGGTCTAGAGTTTCGCCTTTTGCCATGCGTTGGCTCGGCTGTGCTCCGTAATTAGTATACATACACAACGTGGCATTGTGTGCTCCGGTGATGGGCCATAGGTATACCAACAGCAACAACAACAACAACAACAACAACAGCAACAGATACAGATTCAGATACACACACACCGTGCAACTATACAAAAGCTGCTTGCAGGTAAGCATGCTTTTAGGCGCTCTGTGCGCCTGGCCCCAACTTGAAGCGTGCCAAATGTTTGGTTGTATTTCAGTCGCAGCTTGCCACGCAACTGTTAACCAGATGTGGGTAAAAGACACAGGGTTACTCACTCCCAGAGACAGTAAATACATGAACTTTGATAAGGCACTAAAATAGATTGTATACCAAATGTGAATGTATTCTGTAAGCACACATATGCAAATAAATAAATTATACAATAAACATATATTTATTTATTCTTATAAATTACTATGGATTTTCTCAAATAATCAATTAAAGTATGAGGGGATATCAAGATCATTGGGGTTTCTTGGAATAGGTGAGACCGAACTTTAAATATTTTTGTAATTATGGGTATATACACACACTCACCGGATATTCGTTTATATGCTAAACATTTCTTTTTTTTAATTGAAACATTCATTTTGATTATGTTGTTACTTTGTTGTTGTTTATTCTATTCGTGTGACATGCGTACATAATGTACTCAGTAACTAACACAAACACTCGCAGCACTCGCTTGCAGCCTTGTCATGTTTATTCGTTGGTTGATATACCCTAGACTAATTTAAATGACGGGTATACTACATTTTATTTAATAACATGTAAAAATACATAAATATTCTTTTTTTAACACGCTTTTAATATTTTATTAACCAGTCAGTTTGTTAAACTAAATATCAAATCAATATTCAATTCGAATTTTGTATAGGATAGCTTATAGTTTAGCTTCTAGATTCTAAAAAATGCTGACGTCTAGAGACAAGTGTACACTTATACTCGAATGAGTAGACACAAAACAGTCACGTTGATACTCACAAATGTGGATGCACTCATTGATTCATTAGCGCATATTCATTAGGGATCTTTTATGGCTGGTTCTCTCCTATGTCAGAAAAGACAAACGTGGTCTATTCAACGTACTCAACGGTGCGTAAAGAGTTCCAGTGCTTTAAGACTGAACCCGGACAAGAATGAATGCCTTTATCGAAGAGTACATAAGAAAATGCTCGTATGCATTTTCGTATCGTATGTAAACAATATAAATATGTAAGTACCTGGTGCTGTGTATGTGCATATGGAAATGCATGCACGAGTCTATTTACACGGTTTCTATATCTACTACAACTGCAAGTCATGTGGACTATAGGAAATTTGAATTTTCGTCTTTGTTGTGCGACAATTGCGTATTTACAAAAATATGCAAACAGATTGGCCTGAATTTGTTAATTTCTTAAATAAATGCATAACGAACTGGAAGAAAATAAATAATTGGATAATTGCAGCCAATATAGAATAGTATATTGCTAATGAAAAATTGTAAGAAAGTATATATAAATAAATAATGTAGTTTGTTAACCTCAAAATTCTCTTTGTGCTATTTATACCCAGTATGAGAAGCGTTTATCAAAGTATGTTTGACTAGCGCATTGTCCTAACTATTAGTGTTAAATATGTATACATCCTTTACTTTCAATTATTATGCTTTAAGTGGTTCGTTTTGCTTGATTAAGCAATAAAAGCATACAAATTTATTGTAATTGATTTATGTATAGGATCAATTGTGCACTTTAGATTGTCTGGAAGTTTCTTAAAGGACAATAAAAATTTATATATATATATGTATTAAGTATGTAACACAATTAAGGTCACAATCAATGCTGAGCAGAGGATCGTTTCCCTCTTAGCGGAGTAGTGTCTTCAATCTTGCAACGAATTTAAACTTCAGACTGCACAACTTGATTGTTGTTGCTGCTGCTGCTGCTGATGCAGAAAGCAGAAAGAAATCTTAAGCAGAACACAACAACAACGAAGAAGAAGAAGAAGAAGCAGAAACAAATCAAAGGCGCTTACAATTTCCAGTTTGCGTTGCCGCTGCAAGTCAATAGCCTCGACAGCGTCAGTGGCCACCCCATGGCGGACGGCAATGACGCCGGGAGAGCGTCTCCGCCAGACCAGTTGAGAGACAGAGCGACAGTTAGAGAGAGAGAGAGGGCGACTGCGAGCGAGAGAGCAAGCAAGTGTTCATATCCAGTACAGAGCCCGGCATTGCTGGTTTTATAATTTGGCGCGTCATTTGCCATCCAACAGTCGCTGCGTGCGGTTAAGAGATACAGATACAAAGCTACAGCTACAGATACTTGAACGTTGAAAGATACACGCCGTCTGAATATTGTGTGATATTTATTTGTTTTAAAACACCAACGCACGGCTCAGGCTCAAGGTGTTTATCTTGGCTAACCGAGTGCAGTTTTTTTGGGACAGCAACATGTTTGCGAAGCACTGCGCATGCGCCTAAAAGTATTCTACGTGCTGCGTGGGTGGGCGATGTATTAAAGGACAAACGTTCGGGCACGAAACCAGAGGACATTGAAACGCGCCAGCGTATTATTCAACAACTTGACATTGTAAACTACACAACGACGAAATTAAAGCGAAAAACTAATGTGGCTTACAAATTAAAACGAATTAAACAACGCGTTGCATACAAAACATATCCACAAGTGACACAAATACACATCAAACGAAAACGGGCTTTGCATTTGCGTAAACAATTAGTGAATACACAAAAATAAAAATATAAAAACACAACAGCAATAGGAAGTTAAATTGAGCAATATGTCAACGGTATCATCGAGCAACTCCAGCGGCGACGAGCCCAACAAAAAGCCCGATGCCAACAACGAGGAGAGCTCCCACCTGCTGGAGGCCAACGAGAATGGTGCCAAATATGGTTCCCGGCCAGCGGTAAAAATCATCAAAGCCAATGCCAATGCCCATGACAGTGCCAATGCCAATGCCAGTCCTCAAGTAGGCAAAGAAAAATATACACAAATATTCTAACTGGTGCTGGTACTAAAACTCAATAAATATAATTAAGCTACTCACGTTTGAAAGCAACTAGGTTTGACCTTGAGAAAGGAAACAAAATTGAAGTACCACGGCTCCCCCAATTAGCGCTGTGTGAAGCAAAACTCGCTCCATTTGTTTTCCCAGAGCATACAATTTTTCATATTTACTTAGTATCTTGCTAGCACAGAATTCAAACTGATACCATACAAAAATTGGAGCATTCTGTTAGTCATCCAACTATTTCAGCAAACTGAAATGGTAAATAGGAATGAGAGATAACATTGAAGCATCCAATAGAATACGCGACTACCAAACTAAAATAGAAATACTACAGTCCGTATTCAGTATGAAGTTTTATATTTAAACTCATATAATATCTTTAATATTTCGTGAAAACTGAATGACAACATTGCCCAAAAACTCTGTTGTTAACTGCGATTAGAAAATCGTTCAACCGAAAATTAGACTTAATATTATGCGCAAAACAAACTCTCAATTCACTTTATGCATTGTCTGGAACGACTTTAAAGTAATTAAATATGATTTATATATTATTGTGAAATTATTATAGTTTTGTTTTGCGCACAGCATACTTAGCCTATTATATTTTTTCTGCATATGAATAACATGTTTTGATTTCAACGCCCCCTATTAATTGCATATTCGATAAGACCTGTTATCATTTTGGGCCATTAGCGGAATTTGCGTTTGAAAATAGATTCATTTGCTTATGAATGATTTTGTTTGTCAAGCTTTGCTGGGCGACCTTGTGCAACATAGCCCATATAAATAAAAATAGAAATAGTTTTTAAAGACATATGAACTACAACTAAACCAAACAAGATAACAACATATGCTGCCATATTTCAAATATTTGCTTTAGTACATTTTTATCAAAACAAAAAAATATGTCAAACTAGTTTGTGTGAAATAGTTTTTTTATATTTTATAAATTATACATATCCCCATTTAGTTAAATTTTACTAAAATAGATCGCATTATTTATAATAAATTTTTGCAATGCATTCTTATTATTTCAACAAAACACCCTGTATAACAAATACGTAGTATTTGCATACTCGTGCTTTTAAAAATATCCAGAAAATAAGGAAGGCATTTTTATTGAACTCTATATATACTTGTCATTGCATTAAATCTTAATATATTAAATTTTAATGTTTATTATGGGACTATGCAGGTTATGGGTAAGCCAGAAGCTGTGGAATTTATCAGATTCCTTTATTGCTTTTCTTTGACACGTTGAAGGAAACCAGTTTCCGGCTTAGCACCCAGGAATACAATTTTCTTTACATTCTTATGCAAATCGGGAAATAAAAATGCCATTGAAGATATGTCTAAATGACTTTTGCTTGAGTGGATGCGTAGTGCTGCATTAGCATGACATTGAAACGAACTTGGACTTGGACTTACGCTGACAATGGCCAACTATCATCCTGACCCGGCTTAGAGCCACATACGTGCAGACGCGCTAACGCGTGGGCGCCCAACAAGTTATTGGCTTGGTTAACTGCCAACGTAAATCTAAATATAGTTGAGCACTCAGGCAGCAGTCGCAGGCAGTCGCAGTGACCACATAAACAGCACCAACCGAGCGTATATCGATTTCAGCGCAGACTAGCTGCCAAGCTGGAGGTGTGTCTCCCGGCCACAACAAACAGCAGCAGCAGCAGTAGAAGAAGAGGGCGTGGGCGCGCCTCTTCTCGGTTACCGGTTGGATAATGCAACTCTCGGCCAGCGTTTGCCATGTGCGGAAGTGGATACTGTGCTGCATTCGATGTGGGTTTTGATTGGATATAGCAGTATGTATGGGATTGCGACAGTGATTGAAGCACATTCCCTGAGTGGGTGGAAAGAGAGATAAAGCAAATATGGCAAAAGGAGAGGAATGCATTTTCTGTACATATCAAATATGAAAGTATAATGTGAAATCTTATACCATTTACTGTTTGATCATCTCATACGTGGCACAAGAAAAGTTGTCAATATTATAGCTAATTTAATAGAGTCCCATCTGCATACGTATACGTAATCTGTATACGCATATATACGTTTAATACATATATAAAATGCTATTATAGTTAATGCAGTCCTACTTACTGACTTGTATACCTATATTTAATTACTATCTGCTAATTGCAGCAAAAACAAACTTTCATTGACTAACTTACGCCTTATCTGAATAATAAATTTTTTGTTTAATTATCGTATATTAATTGCCAGAATTATGACCATTTCGGGTAGTACATTATATATATAATACGCAAGCTTTTCGGGTTTTCGTAGTATCTAGGTATTTGCCATATTGATTAGACTTGCGGTAACATTTACTACATATGTACCTATCACTGAATAATTTATTGGCAGGAAGGTTGCCATGGCCAAGGCAGCACATTATTAATTGGTACCGCTTCAGTAACCTACAGCCCTGGCATATATATATATATAACTTAATATCAATTAAATATGCTTTTATTGCTTATGTTAGGACCATTCAAAGTCAATGGCAACCTAATGAAGAATTGTAATTGTACATTTAATTTATTTATTGTCGACGTTGGCCGTTTTTAGTAGAAAGCAATAATTCCAGATTAAAGTTTTAAGAGTTTAATATGCAATCGAATAATATTCTAATTATAGTCAATCGCAAATGTATTTGCCGTGGATTAGTATTATTGAAATGCGCTAATTAAGTAGTTTGTCGTATATCTAATCTTTCTGACATTCCAATGCGCAATGTTTTGCATTTTAGGACGGGTATAAAACTTATCAATGACGCACAAGCTCATTAAACAAATAAAATGTACTCCTAATGAAATGCTCAGAGTTCCAGTGTAGCGAATATATTGCACACCCAGTGCAGGAAATCAACACTTCTGGTTATCACAATGCCGATAAAGCCGCCTATCAAAAACTCGAAATTCCCATCAAATGGTCAAATGTCAAACGCCTTAAGCTATAAGCTTATCAGTAAGCGAGGAGCTATAATGTAATTCGATCCCGTTTAAGGAGTTCTTTTACTTTCGTTACCCACACCTGGGATATACCTAATATATGGTTATCACAATGCGAATTGCCATCAAATAGTCTCAAATGTCAAACGCCTTGTTAAGCTATTGTTTTGCAATTAACATGTATGTCCTTATCAATTAGCGAGGGATTCTTATGTAGTTCGATCCCCTCCAAGGAGGTCTTTAACTTTCTGATTACACTGTGGTCCGCCAACCACACCTGGGTTATTCATAAAATAAAACACTTGACAGTTTTGGCAACAGTCTTAAACGGAGGTCTAGGAGTATGCTATGGCGCACTATCGCATCGCAATAAAGCTCGTAATCGCTGGTGGAGGGCATTATCACGGCTTACTTATTGTTGGCGCGATTCGAATTATGCGATAATGCGCTTGGGTAGCAGTTCTACTTAGTCGGCCGAACGACCCACACCCACACACCAAACCGTTAACGTTGCAAAACTAACGCGTCTATCGTTTCGTCTTGTTTGCAGGATCAGGAGAATCTACTTGGCAGAATGGTGCACACGTCCACCGAGAACAAGTCGCGCACCTTGCCGCAATATGTTGCCGCCTTGGCAGCAGCTGGCGGTGCCTTCGCAGCCGGTACCCTGCTTGGCTGGACATCGCCGGCAGAGACGGGAATCATTAAGGAGGGCACTGCCTACGATTTTAATGTGACCGATGAGCAGTTCTCCTGGGTCGGCTCGTTTATGAATTTGGGCGCTGCCTGTGTGTGCATACCGATTGGATTCCTCATCAACATCATTGGACGCAAGTGGACAATGCTATTCCTCGTCCTGCCATTCGTGCTGGGCTGGGGTCTGCTGATCTGGGCACAGAATGTGGGCATGATGTATGCCGCACGTTTCATTCTGGGTATCGCTGGCGGTGCCTTCTGTGTGACAGCACCCATGTACACCGGCGAGATAGCTCAAAAGGATATACGCGGCACACTCGGCAGCTTCTTTCAGCTGATGATCACCATCGGTATTCTGTTCGTCTACGGTATTGGTGCCGGCCTCAACGTCTTTTGGATGAGCGTTGTGTGCGGCCTTTTGCCCATTATCTTTGGCGCCATATTCTTCTTCATGCCGGAATCTCCAACATATTTGGTAAGTTCCAAATTAATTAATACTATAAATAAGAAATTACATGAATGAAATATATTACTTTTATGGTTAGAATCCTTTGACTAACGCGTGTCAATTCTATTTAACAGGTCTCAAAGGATCGCTCGGAGTCTGCTGTGCAATCAATTCAATGGCTGCGTGGCAAGGAATACGATTACGCACCTGAAATGGAGGAGCTGCAGCACATCAATAACGAGATTCGTGAAAACAAAGTGAACTTATGGGCAGCACTGATGCGTCCCGTTACAATCAAGGCGTTGAGCATCAGTTTGGGTCTTATGTTTTTCCAGCAACTGAGCGGAATTAACGCAGTCATATTCTACTCGGAGGCCATCTTTGACGTATGTTTAGTAAATGGATGGCTTGTTGTTTGATATTCATGATTTGACTCTCTTGCAGGATGCAAATACGGGAATCAGTCCCAGCATGTCGACCATTCTGATTGGTGTGATGCAGGTGGTGGCGACCTTTGTGTCCACACTGGTGGTGGATAAACTGGGACGCCGCATTTTGCTGCTTGCCTCGGGCACTGTTATGGCGCTATCGACTACGGCCATTGGTGTGTACTTCTTTTTGAAGGATCAGGATGAGACAAGTGTGGAGAATCTGGGTTGGCTGCCTGTGGCCAGTTTGTGCTTATTCATGATCATGTTTTCGATTGGCTATGGACCGGTGCCGTGGCTGATGATGGGCGAGCTGTTTGCAACAGATGTCAAAGGCTTTGCTGGTTCGATTGCGGGCACCACAAACTGGGTACTGGCCTTTGTGGTTACCAAGACGTTTAAGAATCTGAATAAGGGATTGGGCAATGGCGGCACCTTCTGGTTATTCGCTGGCGTTACTGCCATCGGCGTCATCTTCGTCTATTTCGGCGTGCCCGAGACGAAGGGCAAGAGCCTGAACGAGATTCAGCAGGAGTTGGCGGGCAATCGGAACGCATCCAGATCGGAACCAGCAAATGGTGTCCAGAAGTAAACTCAGCTCAGCTCATTTATATTATTTAAAATGTACGTTAAAGTGCTAAGTGCAAGTCGAGTTCCGTTTTCGTATTGATGAATTTGTTAATAGCATTTAATGTCTGAATACAGTTTTATTGGCACAGCAAGAGTAGGAAAGCGCGAATGAGAAAGAGTGGAAGAGAGTAGGAGTTTAGGACAGGGGGAAAGTACTAAGAATGAAGACTGAAGGTCAAGTGCATAATAGGCAGATATGTTAGGGCTCTGTTAAGTTACTCTCAACGCACTGTTAACTAAGCCACGCACCATACAATTATCGCAATTTGTGTTTTCTGCTACCTTCAAGCGGCCATAGAAAAGACAATAGAAGTAAACAATATAAATGCTACATATGTATAAGTATACACACACTCATAATTCTGAAAACCTTTTATGCATTCTGAAGTTATAAGTATTTTCAACCATTATTCGAAAATTGTGGGTGTACCTAGGTACTACATATGTATGTAGTTCGATAGCTGTTTGTGTGTAATTCTAAACATTCAGTTTTTTATGTAAGCATTTTAGCCTGTTTAGTTTATAAGCTACGCATTTTCTAACATATTTATTTACTAAAGAGTTTTTTATACTTTCTATATATCAATTCATTTAAGATAATTTGATTTCGAGCCGCAACAAGAATATTATAATATTAAAACGCTATCGCTGCTTATCATAGCTCAAAATTTGAAGCGTTATATCATTGTTAAAATTTCTGCATTCATTTTGAAAATATTGATGTAAATTATATATATATATACGACAACCACATATGATGCAGACAGTAGTGAGAAATATATTAAATAAATGTATGTTGTAAATAAATTTCCAATGGCGTTTTTAATACAATATAGTGAAATCTACTAAGACGGACAGTAACAGAAATAAGTCACATTTCTTTTTAACTTTCTCGTCGAATTCTTCCTTTAATTCTTCTTAAGGTTGCTGATTTTCTTGAGTATACCCCTACGGCATTGCCTTATCTTTAGATTTATTGTTTCGTTCAGTACGGATCAAGGGGATCCAAGAAATTTTCTCTCTCTAGCAGCGATCAATTTGAACTGAAGAGCGCCTTTTTGTTTATTTACTAGACACTGGAATTCTTATCTTATTTCGCTAGCAGTTTAATCTGTATATCCAAATTCATATGAAAAATACGTCTATACATTCTGTACACATTTTTATGAACGTAATCACATCGTAAATAAGGTTGTGTATCAATTAGGTCACGAAATCATAGATAAGTAGCATAAATTCATTTACATCAGATATCGACCTTTATGTTTTATATTCGCAATTTTATTTATAAATGTAATAAATATGGTTTTGTTTTAATACATTACATACTTGCAGTAATGCAATATATTGCGTACACGATATAATTATTTTTAATACATACATATTTTTTATATACATTTTTATGCCTATTATTATAACAGCTACCAATAAATTATTACAAAATATTCAAAAGCAATTCCAAAGCGTCAAACTGCATTAGCAATAACTTCTTAAAAAGCAATCAACATCGTTATCTTTAATGACTACGAATACGAAAAGTGATTCTTGCGCTCAAAGTGGATAAACCGCAGTAGTCCATGCTCAGCACCAGCAACGACCCAGTTGCGTCCGCAAGAATTCCAATTCCAGCGCACACAGTTGAGGCGCGTGAGGCTTGACACATCAAAGCTGGGTCGCCGGTTGACATTTAGATAAGTGGACTTCGTTGCAGTTGGTACATCTGTGAGAGGCTTGAAGAGCAGGCCATAGTCTCGCTTAAACTCATCAGGGCTAACGAAATTCGACTCCACAGCGTTGCCCAAATAACACACCTCGGTTGCGCTTACAGTGCGACACTTTGTGGTTCTTTTATGTAGTAAAGATTCCATATTTAGTTGACCGGATTGTGTAAAAGTCAGATCCCCATTATCTGATGCTGTTACCACCGTCACTTGATCCCAATTCATATGTACTGAATGGGGACTGCAGAGCACCGTATCCAGCGATCCCTGGCAAAAGCTAATGCCCGACGGATTCAGTGATATCACACGGGGAAATCCTGAAAGATGAAACCAAAGTTCATAAAACAACCGGAAACTGATATCGCAATAATGTATAACTTACGATCCTTGTACAGCTCGGTGGCACCAACGACCAACGTTTCCCACAGCGGAGGCCAAATGACGCCGCCCAAATACAAATTGCATATGCTATCGCCCATAATTGGCAATGGCTGCGTCAAATTGGATATATCATAGATCCACAGTTTACGCACGCTGGAGCCAACGGCTAACCAATGTGGTCCTTTGGTGTCATAATGCAGCTCCAAATCTTCAGGACAGATACCGTCAGCGATTAAGTAATGGGCCATTAAGCAAGACATTCTTATTATTTATACTTACATAATATATGACGCTCGCCAAAGTAAAAATAATTGACGGGTAGAAAATGACACTGATTATTCCGCTTAATGCAATTGAGCTCCTGCTCGTTGGCAATGTCCCAAAAGGCAACGTTACCACTTGCATAGCCAGTCACCAGCAGATTGTGACCAGAGCTCTAAGGATACAAAAATATATACACAAATTAAAATGCATTATATATTTAAATGTAAAGGTTTTTTAAGTACTAGTTCAACTATCTGAGCCATAACTACTGTACAGTATTTTCAAAAACGTTTCAAGTACTTACCTCAGACCAGCATATTTTTGTGCAAGGATCCTGCACAGGATTTTCTATATCTAAGCTAAGTGTAAGCACTGCTTCCAATACAATAACTACACTCAGTTGTTTCTCATCAGCTTTTTGAGTCTCCTTTGTCAGATGCAAGGGTAGCGCGTAAATCACAGCTCTCGATGAACTGCCAACGGCCAGCAGTCCTAAACGGTTTGTCGACTCATCGTAGCCACCGCTGGCCATAAATGCAAAACTATGCACTGCATCCTGTGGGACACATACGCCATAATGCAGTCGTGTCTGAAGTGGCCGAACCTTAGCGTCATTGGCTGACGGCATTTTGCACTCAAGCAACAACAGCAAGGCATCCTCATGTTGGTCTTTACACTGGCGCACAAAGCTGTTCACCTTGTGACGCTGGGAGCACAACAAATACTGCGCATCTACTGTCGGGGGCAGAGGAGCCCATGCCAGCTCTTTAACAGGGTTGCCCAGATAGCATATATATTCATCTGCGGTGATCAGAAAAGTGATTAGGGGATTGAGCGGTAACGTGTCCATCTCAGTTCACTTACTCTCTTTGCTGCAACTCTCGAATGACGCAAGCTGCATCCAGGAGTTGTCAGCGCCCGTCTGAAAAGCATAGCGCATGGAGGTGGACTCTTTCGATGGCAACAATCTAATCGCATCGTCAGGCAATAGCTTCTGGTAGCGAGGCAATAGATGTGGATACAAGACGCTTCGCGCATAATTTACTTTCGTGCTGGTAATATGGAAAAATAAAAACTTATACATTATTATATAATTTAAAAAAAAGAATTTAGAAATCTTACAAATATTCCCAACGCTTTGCTGCTACATCTGTCATGTTTATACGTCCGTATACTGCAAATAGATATTGAGTTGATAATTTTCTACATTTTACTTAATTTCAATATTCGAATTACTCACAAGGCTTTTGGCTTGTTTTGGTTTTATGTGTTGTGCATGATGATTTGAGTTGAGAGCGATTCGCACGATCTTCGTCCTCATTGGAGTCCACACCTTCCGACTGGTCGTCCTCTGATGATTCCTTATCTGCGCCCATTTCGTAGTCGGATACATCGCCATCGAAATCATTACCAACCGGTTCATCGAAGTGTTTTTTCATATGTTCAGCTATCTTCTCCAGTTTTGTTTCGGCTCTAGAATTCGTAATTAATCGATAATTAGATTTTGGTCGGATATATGGAGACAATTACTTACTTTATTGTGGACTTGCGCTTACAGCGACCCGCGTTACTGTAAACTGGTGTGCTAACTTCGTTATCGCTTTCCACCATCTTTTCGCTTCGCGGCTGATTCCGCATGAAACAGGTGCGATAATGAATAGGGAAGGATAGCTTAGTGTAACTACCCTGACAGTCCTCACATACAATGCGCTCTTTCTTGGCGCCACAACCCTCCAGATGTAACACCATGCCCAGCGCTGATGTGAGAGTCCGATCGCACACACGACATTGTAAACTCTTACCGGCCGAAGAGATATATGTTTTGATCATTTTGACCACTTCTTGGCGCGTGAGCAACTGTCAAAGATTCAAGAAATATATTGCAATTATTTTGGTGAGCGAAATATGAAGCTTCTACACTACACTACTCACCGGCTGAGGTTCGCCGACTAGCCAGCCAACACCGTAGTGATCCCCGAGATGCGATTGCCACTCGTCCTTGCTGCAACGTGCTAGGCACAGTCCACACTGCTGTGCGCCTACACCATGCCCATCCTCGCGCAACTCCTCACCGCTGTTCAATTGATCGCGTGTACGTATGAGCAGCAGACGCAAGTCAAAGTTGGATGTCTGCAGACTGTAAGCGATATCTGCAGTTTCGGGTGTCAAAAATTCAATCGGTTTCTCCTTGCGACCGCGACGCTTGGGCGTTGTTGATGGTATCACATCGTCCGGTGTGGATGTGGCAATCGTTTTGACTTGGGCGCTTTTGCGAGCGCGCTTTTTTGGCTCCTTTGGTGTGTCTGTCGTCGCAGTGGTTGTATTCGAAGGATCTATCACGCTTGATGTGTCTGATGTGGTGGTTTTAACTGGAGTAGCTATAAGTTCGGATTTTCGGGGGCGACCTACTTTTTTCTTAACGATAAGTGGCTCATCTGAACTCGAATCTTCAGGATCTTCGACCGTTTTGGTTTTTGCTGTTACTTTTGATTTTAACTTTCCATCTATCTCTTTCGCATTACTTTGACGCGAACGCCTGCGGCTATTCGTTAACTCGAATTCCTGCATTAGAGTGGTTTTCTTAGACAGTCTTTTTCTCTTAACTGCACTCGAACATTCCGCGATTTCCACATTTTCTGTTGTTGAATTCGTATTCGCGTCGTTTTCGTTTGCCGACGACTCAATTTTTTCAACTTTTTCTATTACATTACGCTTTCGTTTGTCCTTTTTTTTGGGAGTCTGCTTTTGAGTGTTTTCTTTGGACGCCTCCAGTTTTGACGCATCCAATATCACATTATTTTCCGGTTCAACTACACTCAAAAGTTCCTCAATTTGGGCGCTTTCTGTAGGCGGATTTACAAACGCTTGCGTCGGACTTTCTTTATGTGCAGACTCCGACGATTCATCCTTTGCCTCTTCTTCATTCTGATTACTGTGTCGAGATCCTTTGCGCTTGTCTGTTAATTCTGATTCCTGCATTTGTGTGCTGTTCTTGGTTGCCCTTTTTTTAGGCACATTCGCAATAACAATATTTTCCGGTTTACAGACATTTAAATCACCCTCCAAGTTGGCACTTTTCGTTGGTGAATTTGAATTCACTTGCGCTGCCTCTTTCGATTCATTGTTTGGCTCTTTTTCTTTCACCTCATCGTTTTGCTTATTTTGCAACTCCTGTACTTGATCATTTTTCAGACACGTCGTTTCTGCCAATGTATTCTCTACGGCTTCAGGAGTGCTCTCTTGAAGCATTGCGGCAGCCTCCACCTGATTTGAGATACTTTCATTAAGCATATTATCAATAGCAGATTCAGTCTTTGGTTTTTTGGCCGGGAATACTATTGCTGACTGAGGTTCTTCCTCCGTCTCATCGTAATCAGGAGTGGCATCATCACTAATATCAGTTTCGTTACTCTTAACACGTTTCTGTTTGTGTGGCTCATTTTGAAACCCAGAAACATGTCGCCATCATCGTCGCTGGTACTGGAGGTGAGCACCCGGTGCGTACCATTTGTTTTGCTCTCAGTTAGCAGCGCTCTTTTCCTTGGATGCAGTGTTTCCGTTTGCTTGGGTACTGCTTCGGCCGCCTTAGGTTCTGTGGCTTTTGTTGTTCTCTTGGCGTTTAGCACTGGTCGTGTTTTCACCAGTTTCTTTCGCGGTGCTTTAGTTGTCTCCTCGGCCTTTAACTCTTTGCTGTGCGGCACCACTTTCTCTGCTGCCAAGTGGGTTAGCAGATTTTGAATACCCAATGCCTCCGCAGGCTTTTCTTCCATGGTATTGGACTGATTGGCTTCCGGATCGCTGCTGCTGCGAAATGGCAATTGCGGTTCACCCTGCGGTGGCGGTGGCGGCTGTGTTAGGACATCCATAAGCGATAAGGCTGGTGCTGCTGTTGCTGGGACCTGTTCCTCACTGACCACCTCATTATTGTTTTCCAGCTTGTTGAGCATTTTTTGCTTATGCTTAGGTAGTTTTGGTGGATGATATAGCTGCGTTAGGTCTCTTTCCTTTATGGATGAATCCTTAACGGTTTGCTTTTCCTCTACTGTCTCTTCGGCCATCACAGTTTCTGTATTTTTCAAGATCACAATTTCTTCATTTTCATCTACAGCCGCAGCTTCTTTTGTCATGCAATAGATCGGATTCTCTGGTTCTTGCAGATGCTCTTCAGTTACCTTTTCAGCTACAATCTCATTCGTTTTGGATACACTTACTCGCTTGTTGCGTTGTACTAAATTGATTTTGCCCTTTTTGGGCCTGAAAGGCAGCAGCTTAGCTAGCTGTTTTTGCTCGTTATCGGGCTGGGGATCAACCTTGGGTGATGGCACTTGAAGCGCATCCTTTTCGAGCCACGCATCCTTTCTGGGCACCTCAATGGACTCTGTGACTACCACTGCTGGTGCTGCCGATGAACTGATCTTGCGCTTTGCATTTGTATATACATGCTTGGGCGCTGTTACCTTCATCGGTTCAAACTTTGGCGACGATTGAATAGTTTCATTAACAATTGGGCCTTTAATGTCCTCAGGCCGCACACTGCTCTGCAATTTGATGGCATTGGGACTAATGGACAGGACATTCGGCTCATTGCCGTTCACATTCAATGTGGCATGCAATATATCCATATCCTGCATTTGCATTATCTTGCCAATGTGCAAGTCCTGCTCCACTTTAATGTGCACTGGCTGCGGCACAATCACTTTGGAGAAATGAAATTTGGCATTCATGTTCATCTCCTCGGCGGTTAAGTCCATATAGCAGCTGGGATCGATGACATGGCTTGCCGTCAGCTGTGCTATAAAATCCACAGCGGAGAGTTCAGTGGAAGACGGTTGCGTTTTGACTGCCGCAGATGTTGAGGGCTTATCGCTGAGAGCAGTATTGATGGGAGTAGGAGCTGTCGCCTTCGGAATTGGAGAAGTTGCTACGCTTGGCGTAATCAATGATGTGTTTATATCTGTTGTGGGCGGGAAGGATGTAACTGAAGCGGTAGGATTTGTGGAAGCCTCAATGATTGGAGTGCGCATTATGTTGCGACAAATGGGATTCAATGCGGGCATTGCTGCTGTCGCAGGAAAGTTTGGGCTGAGTTGCTGCTGCGTATGCTGCATTGCCTGTTTGCGTACCTCCTTGGCTAATTCGGCTAGCTGCTCACGAGGCAGCTTCAGTTTTATTGGCGCTCAGTATAATCTTCTTGCCCGCCAGTTTGCTGGGGATCGTCTTGGGTATTTCAGCTGGCAACTTGCCCGCATTGTTGATGATGTCCGTTGTGGGCGGCACTGCAGCCGACTGGCCGTTTGGTAGCCGCAAGGCTCGCAAATCGATCTTCTCATTCGGCGCCAATACCTTATGTTCCAGCACAATTAGCGGCGGTGGTGATGTTACCACTGGTGTTGTTATAGGTGGTGCTGGTGTTGGTATTGCGGCTGGTGGCACATTATGCCGCTTTGTCTTTGCTCTGCTGCTGCCACACAGTTCACGCTGCTTGGGCAATTGGTTGACCAAATTGAGCAGCAGCGGCGGCTTGCAACGCGCAGTCAAATCAGCTTTGGCTATGGGCGATGTAAATCCACCGGATTGTCCAGCAGCGACGCCACTACTAGCTTGTACGCTGGACGCCGTTGATGTTGTCACAGTGGCTGTCGGATGTTGACGCATTGCAGCGTTCTTTTCCTTGCTCAGTATTTTTTGTTTGATTAGAGCTTTAATGTGCTGCGATTGTTGCTCGGCGGTTAATTGATTCATTGGTGCATTGCTCCTCACAGACACTGGAGCTGGAAGAAGTAAACCAAACATTTTAGTGTTCATGTTATAACTAATGACGTTGGTTAGGTTTTGGGTTATTTGATTGTCCATAACATTTTAGGCTATTGATTGTTTTTGAATAGTAGCAATGGGCAGAAATTTGAAGCTAAGAAATTAGAACATTCTGAAAAACAATTAGAATATTGTTTTGATATATGAAAACAATATGAATATTACAATATTACAAGGACATTACAAAGCAACAGTAGAACAATATCTGTCGATAAAACTGTAGAGTAGAGATTATTTGCGATATTTATACTCTTTTCGAAGAAAATAGTATATTAAGTTTGTCCTGAAGTTTGTAACGCATAGAAGGAAGCGTCTGAGACCCCCAAAAGTTACTGCCAATATGCTTATAAAAACAAAACAAATTGATCTAGCCATGTCCGTCTGTCTGTCTGTCTGTCTGTCCGTCTGTCTGTCTGTCTGTCTGTCTGTCTGTATGTATGCAAACTAGTCCCTCAGTTTTTGAGCTATCGCGATGCAATTTTGCACAGACACTTATTATTCAAGGGGACAGCACATTGGTCGGGAGCCGGCCGGATCGGACCACTATATCTCTATAAGCTGCCATACACCTCAAAGTCGGTTTTGGCCATAAATCCGATGTTTTCAAAGCAATTGCCTTAAATTTCCTTGTACACTTGAACATCCTTATAACTCATCAATGGGTAAAATCGCAAATCGATTAAGTCATAAACAGCGAAGATATGCGTCATTAAATATTTTGAAAAAACAGGTGCATATGAGCAAACAAAGTCAAGCGCAAGAAAGCTTTTGATAGTCTGCTCTTCAAGGTATTTTGTCATCGATCATCCAAACGGTTTGTGGCGTAAGGCGTAAAGAGCCGCGCTGACGAACGCATGTTTCGCAAGTTCAAGTTCGAGCCTCGGCGGCGACTGATTGTTAATTTAATACTTTTTTCTTTTTCTTCCTTTCAAATATATAACTGTAATCAAATTAATTTGCTTCCAATGGCTTAGAACAAAAACAATGCCACGTGAAAAAACAAATGCTGTCAAACGCGAGTTGCAGGTTGCAGGAAAACAAAACAAGGAAATTTGTAACAGTCGGCTCTTCAAGCAATTTTGTCAGCGATCATCAAAACGGCTTGTGGCGTAAGGGGTAAAGTTGCGAACTGGTGAGCGAGAGGTCCTGGGTTCAAGACCAGCTTCCGACTGGTCATTTATTTTCATTTTTTCTTATTCTTCTTTTCAAATATATAATAGCTGTAATCAAATTCATTTGCTTTCAATGGCTTAGAACAAAAACAATGCCACGCGAAAAAAGAAAAGCTCAGTATAAATCGAGTTTGTCAGCGATTTTTAAAACTGCTTGGTGTAAGCAGTAGCAACGCAAAACAAGAAAGCTTTTGACAGTCTGCTCTTCAAGGGATTTTGTCAGCGATCATCAAAACGCTTGTGGCGTAAGGGGTAAAGTTGCGAACTGGTGAGCGAGAGGTCCTGGGTTCAAGACCAGCTTCCGACTGGTCATTTATTTTCATTTTTTCTTATTCTTCTTTTCAAATATATAATAGCTGTAATCAAATTCATTTATTTTAAATTTGTTTCTAATTTTTTTTTCATACATAAAGTAGCTTTAATAGAATAATTCAAAAGAAAAATTTAAATTCATTGGCAAAACCAATGCCACGTGAAAAAAATATGGATCTCAAATTCTGAATATAAGCTCTCATATGTTCTGATTAAGTTTTATGACAATTCAATTTCCGACAGCGGCCTTGAAAGGTATAAGAGCAACAGGCACAAAATTTGGTATGTATATTGTAGTATACATATGTAATGTAGTTTTGATTTTGGGAAAAACTTAAACTTGTTTATTGTTCAATTCGGTAGCACTTATGAATGCTAAGGGACGCGTCCACGAGCTGCGGATAGTGAACCGTCCCTGTTTACATGAATACCTTTATATATTTTATTTTATATGTAGGGGTATATGTATGCGACATTAATATCTGCGATTAAATAAGCAGTCACGGAAAAATCGTAACAATTGCTTTAAGGTTCGAAAAGAGTATTTAATCTTCGGCACGCCGAAATAATCCTTCTCCACTTGTTTTAATCCGCGATTCAATAAAGTAAACCTGTTGAGTCTAGTTCAAACCCTATGGCAATTACTTTCTTAAAATTACATTACATTTACTTATGGTAAGTAGCAAAACAAAAAATTCATTTACAAGCCCCTGAGCGCATTTAAAAAATGTTTTTATAATTGTACAAAACGTTACATTAATTGCACAAGTAAAAATTTTTATTTTGAGAGAAACAACCCATACCGTGAATTGAACCCTGGCCAACGGCCAAGTCTTACAACTCAGACCTACTGCCACGAGCATTTATCATGCTACACCATTGAAAGCGGTCAAATTCTTGCATCAAGGGTGATACTTCAACGATTTTGACAACGCTGTCGTTAAAAAAAAAATATTAATACTAATACTTGCTGCAAATGGATTGCTGGATATATCAATTTAAAAGTATTTTATGTATAGTTAGTTTTCTTTTTTTGGAATATATCCGTCGTTCAAGTCTTTTAAACAAAAAAAATTGGTTTTTTATAAGCAAATTATTCTAAAAGTATTTGAAATATCATAATATACTTTTTCTTGGTGAATAATTTAGTTAAAAGGTACTTTATATCGAGAAAAAAAAACTTTTTATAAACCATAATATTCTCACCAAGATGAATAGTTTCTATTTTTATATATGAAAAATATAATATAAATTATTTTGTTTATAAGATGATATATATGCAATGAAAGTACTTTTTGAAGCGGATTTTCCGAAAACGTTTACATTAAAAAACTTTGTTTCGCGAGTCGGAAACGAACCCAGCCCCTCTACACACGTTTGCAGCATTAAAATATTGCGAGAACTCAACGAGCAGCGCCACGAAGCATTTTTTGAACTAGGTGGCAAACACTGCTACATATTAACATTATTGTGTAAAACCACCAAAACAAACTTTCTATCAAACTTATTTATCTTTTTTTTTAATATTACACACAATTAACTAATTATATTTAATTACCAGTCTGACGTATTTCGTGTTGTTGCTGCTGCAGTTGTTGTTGTTGTAAATGTATTGGAGATGTCGTCGCTGTAGGCTGCGCTGCGACAGAGCCAGAGGCGTAGGTTATTGTTGTTGCGGCTGCAATATGCTTGGTTGCATTCACATTTTGCTTACTCAACGCCTCGGCCAGTGTCCTATGCAGGCCCGACTGCTTCAATTTGTTAAAATCTAAAGGTATTTTACTGATAATGCGCTTGGGCGGTGTTTCTGATTTGTCTGACGGCAGCGTCGACGGCGACTGCGACTGCGGCGACGACGGCATCTTGTTGCTGTTGCTCTTGTTTTTACCATAACCCTGTCTGGCATTGGCCATCGACGGCGGTGTTTTGAAAAAATGCTTTTCTGCTTCATCCATTTCAATTAATTCATAGTCTGTCGTCAATTACGCAGCGAATTGTTGTAAATTCCAATAAAAATTACATTAACAATTGCACATTGCAGCTCATTTCTGGCCACAAGCACACTTTCAATGAAAACTGAATTATGTATTTCACTTTGTCGTTATATTCACTTGACACTCTAACTTAGTTAAAGTCGATTATGACCTGAACTTTTAAATTATTTAAATTCTTAAATGCAAAAAACTCGAAACATGTGCAACTTTTAGTCTAGTTCAGTGTGACTAAGTCTTGAAAGTAAAATAATCTGATTTAATATGCACTAGTAGAGATGTTGAAATATCGATATACTAATAGATGTAAGTAATCGATATTAAATTGAATACTGTCCAATAAATCTATAACATTGTCGCTGCAACTTCGATTTAGCTACAATTTCTTGTTTATAGTTTTTATCGTGTAAATTATTATTATAACATTAAGCTTACAAATATTTTTAAGAAAATTTAATATCGTATAGAAAAAATATCGTTATTAATTATAGTCGATAGCCAGCAGCCCATTCGCAGCTTGTCAACCCTGCTTAATATAGCGAAAACACGGCGTTTACTTTTCTTGCAAGGAGTTTACAAGTTAAATTAACTTAAAATATGGATTTCCAGAATCGCGCCGGTGGCAAAACCGGTAGCGGTGGTGTCGCCTCCTGGTCGGAGACAAACCGCGAGCGCAAGGAACGTCTGCGACAACTGGCGCTCGAGACCATTGATCTGAACAAGGATCCGTATTTCATGAAAAATCATCTCGGCTCCTACGAATGCAAACTGTGCCTAACGCTACACAACAACGAGGGCAGCTACCTGGCCCACACGCAGGGCAAAAAACATCAAGAGAACTTAGCCCGCCGTGCGGCCAAAGAGGCCAAGGAAGCACCGTCATCACTGCTGGCGCCGGAAAAGCCGCGCGTGGAGCCCAAAAAGTTTGTGAAAATCGGTCGTCCCGGCTACCGAGTGACCAAACAGCGCGAACCCACCAATGGCCAGCAGTCACTGCTCTTCCAAATCGACTATCCCGAGATCAGTGACGGCATTGTGCCGCGCCATCGTTTCATGTCCGCTTACGAGCAGAAGATTGAGCCGCCAGATCGCAAATGGCAGTATCTGCTGTTCGCAGCCGAGCCGTACGAGACCATTGGCTTCAAGGTGCCATCGCGCGAGGTGGAGAAGACGGAGGGCAAGTTCTGGACGCACTGGAATCGCGATACCAAACAGTTCTTCCTACAGTTTGCATTTAAATTCGAGCCGAAAATATTGCCGCCACCGCCGCCGAATTTGCATCGTGCTCTGGGGCCGCCAGCCGGATTTCCCATGCCAGGACCACCGCGTCCAGCTATGCATCCCATGTTCAACGGCGTTCCGCCACCGCCACCCATGTAATCACCTATCATTTTCTACTAGTAACAAAATAAAAACAATAATTTACTACAATGTATCTTGTCCACTTTCTGGGTGATGGGGCTAATCATGGCTGGTTGGAGACACAGCAATGGTTCTTAAAAAAGTAGTATGGACCTGTAATAATCTACCACAATGTGAATCGTTTGAGTTAAAAGTCGTATTTTTAGATCATAAATACAATTTGTATTGGTCTCTCTGCTTAAGAACTTGAAAAAATATTGCATACTATTCTTGTGGGGTTGTTATTTGTGATTGTGTGTTTTGTAATGTTGTATCTTACAAATTGGTAGATGTACGTAAAGCTAATTATAAAGTAATGACAAATATAGTTAAATTTAATCAATATACAATGCAATAAGCATATAAAGTTACATCTTAAGGCGCAACATGTCGTTGTATGCTTCGTTTTGCTTTACATTTTACATATTGCTTTTACAACTTTTCACGTTTCTTAAAATTGCGCTTCGATTGCAAACGATTGATTATGTCGGAGACGTGAGGTTTGTGATCAAAGATCTTCATTAATTGATTTTGTGCCTCGCCGATGCCGTCGGTAATTATCTTGCTACGTTGTATGTTGCCCTGTGCGAAAAAAAGTGTTAGATATAGTAAAATCGGTCAATAGGAGCAGTAAGGGGGCTCACCTTTAAAAGTTCACTGATACGCTCAATATCGCCATTACTGTCCTTGTCCTTTTCCAGCACTTTTAACATGGTTTCCAGTTGACCCAGACTGACCATCTCCGAATCGTTCTACAGATTTACAAATTAAAAATAATGCTGACTTAAAGCAGTTGTTTTGTCTTACCAAATCCTCCATTTGTGAGCGCAAATGATGAAGCTTCCAACCACTGATTTTGGCCTGAACATTTGGTTGATTGGCCAGATCGATGACTGTGGCACGTCGCTCATCTCGCGGCTTAACGTCTGTGTAGCGATGGAAATGATTGTTCGCCAGCTTGTGCGTCGGCTTGTACGTCTACACATAAGAACAAATAATCGTACACAATTCAATTCACATTTAGTAATGCTACTTACATTAAGCAGCGCACAATTACGCGGACGTCGCAGCACAAAGTCCACGGGATTCGCGTTCTCCTTGTTGCCAGCAACGGCTGGTGTGCCGCTGCCACCCAGACGATGATTGTTGACATCCCCAGAGCTTGCATTGGGTGCGCTGACAGCGCTGCCAGTGGCCGCTAGCAAAAGGCCGCCGTTGTTGTGTGCCGGATGTGGCGGCTGCTGCTGTGGCATGAAAGAGGATGATGCCTCTTGTGTGGTGCTGCTGCTGTGACTGCTCACGCTGCCCATTGGCGGTGGCAGTGACAGTGATAACGATGTCTGACTTTGATTCGAGTGCTGACTGTCGTTGCTGTTGATTTCAAAAGCAATATAAAAGTGTCTTCAGATTCGAATAGAGATATAACTTACGTTGAGCGTCGTGGTTTCTTGCGTGCTAAGCCATCGTAGCCAGAATTGCTGCCACTTCCGCCCGTGCCGTTCATCCGGGCCTGCTGCAATTGACTAGCCGTCAGCGTGGCTGCTTGTGATGGCACCAGGTGTGATGATCCCTGCTGTTGCGGCACATCCACAAAAGCGCTAGTGCGTCCTCCCAATGCTGTATGCGTCACGATCTGCGGCATCGTTAATGGATGCGATGCGTACAGCTGGAAATTATAGAAATGGGTTTTCTGGATTTTTTTTATGTTTCGGTTCAAAAATGAGATGAACTCACCTCGTTAATGGGATTAAAGTGTGTGGCGTTGTCGCGCCCAGCCGTGCCAGCAGCCTCATCTCCAATTCGATTAATGGACAGATTGCTGTCCTGCAACTGCTGATCGACGCCGGGCGACGAGTTGGCGGAGACTGTAGTGGAGCCATCGGACGAGGCCGGCGACTCGGCACGCACATTGCGTGTGCTCACAATGCTGCCAGCTGTTGTCGATGCCGATGCCGTGGACACAGAGGATGCACCGACGACTGTTACTACAGCAGAGCTGGTACGCTCACGTTCTTTCTTGGCCAGTGCCTCTACAGTGAGGGCCGAGCTGCTCACGACTGTTGTGGGCGGTGGTTGCACAACCGCTGCCACCGAGACCGGCTGCAAATTGAAGGCGGAACCAGCGGCTAGATTTACCGCCGTGATATTGCCCACCGATGCGGAGACGTTGCTGTTGCTGCTCATTGCCAGCAGTGTTGGCTGCAAATTCTTGACACCGCGTATGGGCGAACCTTCTGCATCGCGTTTGCGCATGAAACTGGAGACGAGTGTGTTAGCTGCGACCGGCACCTGCATGGGCAGAGCGCTGACTGTGGCGCCTCCACCCGTCGTTGTTGGCACCGCTCCCGTTGTCACCTTGACGGATGTGTGCAGCGGTATGACCATGTGTTGGGGTGCTCCACCGCCTGCATGAGCAGCGCCCGCCGGTATGATGAGCTGCTGGTGTCCAATGGTGCGACTGCCGCCAACTGTTGCCGACGATGGCAGCACTGTGAATGTGGCCGTCGAACCGCCACCGGCTGAGCCCATCTGCTGTGCATGGCTGACGAAGGGTAGCGAGGAGACCGACAGGCTGCCGCCACTGCTGCTAACCAATTGGGCCTGGGCTTGCGCCTGTGCTTGGGTCTGACCGTGTGTGTGTGTGCTCTGCGTCAGCGTCGTCGTCGTCAGGGACAGTACGCCCGTTGAAGCGGGCATGGATTCGTAGTATATGGCTGAGCTGCCAGGCGGCAGAAAGGCTGTTCCAGTCGAGGAGGTCGCCACGGATGTGGCTGTTGTGGCTGACACGCTAACACCAGGTCCGACACCAACGCCACCACTGCGCTGTTGTATGAATACATTGGTTGGTGTACCGACGGACGGCAGGCCACTGCCAGCACCCGTATCGACTCCCGCCTGCTGCGTCATCATCATTTTGCCTACAGTTATGCCGCTGGCATTCTTGATGGGAGTCAGTGTGCCCGTCAGAATGTTGCTGGTGGGTCCACAACGGCCGCCAATAGTAAGAGGCAGCACTGTAGCGCCGCCGGCAGCAGATGCTGCTATGGAGCCTCCAGCTGTCACGGAGCTGGGCGTAACGCTGGCCGTAACACTCGGCACCGCCTGTATGCTGGCCACGCCTTGTGGCGTCATTGTCGGCCCGCCTGCTCCGCCAGCCGCCGACAGTTTACCAATGGGATTCAGCTGTGTGATTGTCAACGAGGGCTGTACCTTCGTCACTGGTGGTCTAATACCTGAAAACATATGACACAATAATATTAGATTTAATTATAAAAAAACATATTTATTAGTTCGCTTACCAATTTTGGCCGCAGCACTGGTGCTCATGAGGAAGGGCTGTAACATGACATTGCCCGACAACCGGGCGGTGGAGCCAATGATTTGCTGAGCACCGCCAGTTGACTGCTGCTGCAACTGAATGATCCGGGTGGTGGGCAGATTGGCAGCACTTAGGGCAACTGGCGAAACACCTGAACCTGCACCGCCAACAACAGGTCCGCGACCTGCCACTGTGACGCCGCCAGAAACGCTCACTGGCGTGGGCGGCACAATGTTGGAGCTCAGTTGCGGTATGCTAGGCGCACGAATGCTGATGCTGGTAGTGTTCAGCTTGGTGGCCGGAAAGCCTTTGCTCAGCGGTATGGGACGCACTTGACGAGGCGTAACTGTAGTGCCGCCCGGTGTTGTGCCGCCGCCAGTCGCGCCCAGCGGCGTGGCAACAGCAAAACGTGGATTGAACTGCTGCCCAATATTGGGATTCGTGTTGGGCGTGCCGGCAGCGGACACATTCGATGAGTAGACAAGAGTCGCCTGATGCTGACGCGGTGGCAGCACTGTCGCCACATAAGCTTGAGGCACACCCGTCGGACCCGAGCCCTGCGGCGGCATCGACTGGGCTGCCGAAACGGTAAGGGCTATAAAGGACGAACTTGAAATTAAAATATTCATTTATTATGTGAGCTTCACTCACCTGTGGGCGCTTGAATTCCTGTGGCTGAGCTGGAAACGCTAGCGCTGCTCACGCCCGCCGACGTGGTGATAATGCGCTGCCTGGGCTGATGGATGGCTCGAATGAGCTGCACTTGCCCGGTGGGGCTCTGCATCCAGGCAGCTGCAGTGGCGCTGTTCGCCGACGAGATGACCGTCGATGGCTGCGAGGTACGCACAAAGTTGCCGGTGCTGCTAAGGCCCCCGCCGGTCGCCGGACTGACGCTGGCCGTGCTTGTGGCCCGCAACGGAGTGACCAGGCGCTGGCCACCTGTCACGCCCAAGCCGCCCATTTGTGTGGCCGTTACACTGGCACGCGGCAAGTAGGTGGCCTGTGTGACGGGCCGTGTGACCGTTATAGATGCATTCGAGACGCTGCGTGCCGGCGTCGCTGGTATGGCTGTGATCTGTGTCCGGCCCGTTGCAGTGACATTCTCCAGCTGCTTGATCATTGGCATGACGACGCGCACCTGCGTTGATTGGCCGCCGGCGCCAATGGTGCGTATGGACGCGGCTGTTGTCGCTTGGCCGGTGTTCAGGGAAATAGGCGTGCCGCCGAGCGAAGTCTGCACCGTGTTGGCGACTTTGATTGTACCGCCACTTATGATGGGCGTGCCGGTTATGGAAATACCTCCGTCCGATTTCAAGTGCGTTATTTTAGCGGCAACTGTGGAATGTGCTGCGGGTGGCAAATGGGGTAATGAGTAACGGTTTATGGCGCCACGCAATTGTACGTGCGTTTGTGTGGGTGCTGGTGATGCCGATGCATTTGGTTTTGTTGTTGTTTTTGCGTTTGTGTTTAGATGAGGATGAGTGCGAATTTTAACGGCTTTTAATGTGGCTATATTGTGAAATGAAAAAAAAAGGAATGGAGCATTTATGCTTATTGGCAACGCCACGATTTCTACTACTAGGTGGCATCACTGAAACGAATGCACAGTAACAACAAAACATATACACACAGACACACGCACACATACAAACAGCCATATGCTGCGAATGGGAGACAGAAAAGTAAAGTGTAACAAACACTGCGCGCGTATGCGACCACAAAAGAGAACTAAGAAAGCACACTCACAAACAAAAGCACACACACACGTGCGACTTCAAAGCGCACAAATGTTATGTATACACACTAAGGCCAACACACATGCATACATACATATATATCTTTCTATCTACCCATGTACACATACAAATGTATACACGTAGTAGATATTCGTTTCAAATACATACCAGGCGTCGTTGTCGTAGCTGTACCTCCAGCGCCGCCACCCATTGCACCACCCTCACTAGCCCCGCTCATGGTGTCCAAGAACGCAGTATATTTATTTATAAAAATACTGCAAAATGCAAAGTAACAAATTTATTTCTGGCCGTTGCGTTTTTTCTTATCAATGCACGGTGCGTATATACATGCACACAAAATATACACATACATATATGTACATATACACACTATTTGAAATCCATTATATTTTTAAAAATTTACTTACCCTGCGTCTTTTATGCTGTACACTGCGTACAATTAATAAGTTTTCTCTATTTTCTGTACGCTTTAACTTTTTTGTTACCACTTTTTATATTTTTTTATTATTTACTTCTCACGCTGGTGAGCAACACCACAAGACTAGAGGTGGAGAAACTTCGATAGTATCGATGTGGCACTAAACAGCTGTGGCCAACAGAAACACTTGCTGTAATGATGTTAACAGCGCACACTAATTTATAAATGCGCGCCAAATCGTTATAAGCAACAATTTATTAAGAACAAAAATTAATTTATTGGAAATGTACTTTAAAAAGTTTTTAAATTGAAGATTTTAGTATTTAGACATATATTAAATATACATAATTACAGAACAGCTGTGACTTAACACTATTTATCGATTAGTTATATTCATTGGTCTCATAACTATCGTACAACAGCTTGAGTCGCTGTCACATATCAGTGCACTTTGAGTATAACAGCGATACCGACTATCGATGCACCGCATCAAATACATCGGGTGTTATAATATAACATTTAATGTCTCGATACTTCGAATCAGACCATACATCGCAGTAATATCGAATGCCAAACGATAACAGTGCTGCTCTTGAGCATTCAACCTGCTTGATATCGTTCATTGCCAATCGCGAAGTCGGAAAAGACATACACAATTAAAATTAATTGCAGAAAAGTACAAAATATATAGAAAATAGTAAATATTAAACGAAAGATAGATAGGGAGTGTGGTAACAATTTTAATTGAGTGTGTGTGTGTGTGTCAGTGTGAGTGTGTGTGTACGTAAACTTAATAAATTACACACACAGCAGTACTAGCACACAGGAGTACACGAGAGTTTAATTTAATTACAAGCCAAAAACGCAAAGGCAGGTGTGTGCGTACGATTGTGTGCTCGATAAATGTTAATATCAAGTGCAAGTTAGGAAAACAGCTGGCAATAAACTACCAACGTTGACAAAGCTCAAACTTAACGCTAACTGTGGCTGTGAGTTATGCGAAAAAATTGATTTTCCACAACGATTGCAGTTGCAGAAGGCAGCGAAAAGCAGCTGAAAAATAAACCCTCTCACCCAAACACCCCCCAATCAAGTGTGCCTGTGTGTGTGTGTGGTTACTGCAAGTGATATAAGCCAGCAACTAGGAAATTAAACGCTCGTCGCTGCCGGCGCATGCAATGAATATTGTCGGGGAATATGAATATAGCTCCAAGGATATGCTCGGCCATGGCGCCTTCGCTGTGGTCTACAAAGGACGTCATCGCAAGGTAAGCAAACGTCATTAAAATCCCTAATAACATGTTTATCAATTATACGTACCAAGACACACATACATATGTACATTATACTTATGTGTGAATGTTTTTGCATTTTGTTATTGTTGACTTCAGCGTGTGGGCTTGGCTCGCATTTGTAAAAATAATAACAATGCGCCATTGTCAACGCAAACATGAGCGAATGTCGCATAAAGCGCAATTAAAAAGTGTGTCCACACCTACGCCAAAAAATGCTTAGCTCCTTTTGCTCTTGCTCTTGCTCTTGCCAAATGTCAAAGGCAGTCGCAAGTGTTGTTTTTGTTCTTTGCACTTAAATTTCATTTTTCCCGTTGCAAACTCCTTGAGCGCCTGCTCTCTATCATATTGTTCTCTCTCTCACTCTGTCTCTAGCTGCTATTGTTTATGTTTTCACATGGCTTCGCCTTATCTCATTAGTTTTTTTATTTCAAATGGATTCTCTCGAATTCTTTCGAATTCATTATATTCAAGCAGCTTGCCGCACGTGTCGTGTTCTCTGTTTTCTTTTTGCGACGCTTTTTTGAGGCCTTTACACAAACATACAGTTGTGCGCATTTGTATAGACATATGTATGTATGTATCTATATGTGCGCGTTTCTGCTTGTTTGATTTGAAGAGTGTTTTGAACTATTTCAGGGTCAGGCCATACGACAATTTGTTCGTTTATGTTTGTAGGCGAATTTTTAAGAACAGGCACATAAAAACAAAAAGCAACTAATTGAAAAGAAAATATTGTGACATATTGTTCAATTTAAGGAGTAGTATAGAATGCCCATTGATAAACTTAATATTTTAGTCACAAAGTGTGAGAAGAACACGCATAAATAGTTGTACGTAATTATAGTATTGTGAGAAAAGCAATAGAGTAATTATACACCATCAAAAATTGCGAAAGCCCATTAATTTTATTTCAAGGTGCTTGTAAATGAATTTTTATTGCTAATTCGTAATGATATTGCTTATAATAAATATGCTTATCTTCAAATGTACTTAAAACAGTAGCCGATTTAATTTAATTTTACGTGCTTGTTATATATACCAATTGTTTGTAGCACTTATGTAACTCATCGTAATTCCTTTGCTAACAAATATACGCTCAGATTTCAATTAAAGTCTTTAAATATAAGGAAACAGTTATATGCTTTTCAAAAGTAAAGTAAATTCCCACTGATCCCATTCCCTTAAAAAACCCCAAATGGGAAATAACAAAACAGGTTCAAAAAATGATTCACATACAAAAGAAATCAAAAGTTGCAGTCATTTACCAAACAACGGGAATGAAAAAGTCGAAGTGAAGAAGAAAGAGATGACAACAAAATGCAAGAGAGACAAATGACAGTTCCACGTGTAAAACAAATCGGCCAGACTCTATTGTTGTTATTGCCATTGTAGGTGCTTGGTTGTTATTGCATTGTAATTAATAGTGAGCCGAACCTGAGCAACCTAAAGAGAAAAAAACAACAACACGCAAACAAAAACAAAATGAATGTGTCAGCTTTATTTTCCCCATTTGATAAGCACTGCAATTTTTATTTAGCTCAAGTTTCTATTGCGTTACTTTTTTGTGTGTTTGTTATAAACAAATTGAGCGCTGGTCTGCTCTTGGCCAGAGCTATGCCTATATGTAATATGTATATATATATATACATATATATACGTTTATATATGTGAATACACATACAGAGATGCGTATTATATGGATACAGAAAACAGCTGATGCAATAACGGGCAGCTGTTGCCTCAAAAGTTTTCGTTTTTAGCGCTTTACTTTGCTTCGCTTTTGTTTTGTTTATGGTTTATAGACAATTTAGTTTGTTTTGGATGGCAATTTGCGTTTATATGACTGGTGACGTGACTTTTTTACAATTATGTGTATATTAGGAGACATATTTGTTAAAATTTCCAATTTAAAATTAATTATAGAAATATACATAAAATGTATATTTATAATCTACTTGGTTACTTTATATATTCCGGCACATCCAACTTTTGGCTTTGCTGGAAATAGACAAATGTAAAGGCACAAAGGCAGGCAGGCAGAGACTCTTAAATCTGTGACAGTTGCCGCCTGGTCTCGCATCATAGCGTTGACAGGCAGATGCACGTGCTCCGCTTGGCAGCTCCGCTATAAATAGTTAACCGCATGGAGACGGTGCAGGCAGACAGCGCAGACAACAAAAGATGCAGCTACAAACTATGTACGTGCGAAGTATGCTGCACAACAGACATATGAGACTTGGTACTTAAAATAAACACTACTCAACACAGCTGGTTTAGTAGTTTTGAAACTGAAGAAGCTGAACGGAAAGAATGAATGGATAACTAACAGATACACATGTGCAAATCGTTAGTAGTTGACACGTGTTTCAATATTATCATGCTACTGTGCCTGTTTTCTATAATAATTTCTACGCTTCTATTTGTGCTCGTGGCATTGCATAATGCTCAATCCCCCCATGCAAAAATGTCACTATAATAAGTGCATAAACGAGGGCAGTTCTCTGCATAAACTGCTTAAACAACCTACTGCAGTTAGCAATTTACTTTCAATATAGTGTTTTCATATCTTCTTTTCAAGCTCAAGCCTTAATTATCTGTTGTGCATTGTTGTGGATTTGCACAGTTTATTGCGCACAAGTTTTAAGCAGCCCTCGCAGTGCTATTCATGTTTCATAAAATATTACTGCAAGGTTTCGTCATATTCTCGCTCCCCCTTTCAGTTCTACTGTCTGTCTGGCGCTTTTGCTGCACGCGTTTAAATTCTGTTGTTGTTGTTATACACTATTGTGCATATTTACTTTTGATAATTGTGCAATTGCATTTTGCATTTGATTTTGTCGCCATTTGTTGATGTTTTATTTTAGCAGTTGCCGCTTTTGCATAATTCAATCGTTTTGAAATGCGCTTTTAGAAATTATCAGTGAGTCTGCCTTGTGTAAGTAGCTTTTAATCAATTGAGAATTGTACAGTAGTAATTATAGTAATAGTAAAAATTGTTTAGTTGATAAAAAGCTATGCATATATGTAATTCTTTTAAAGCTAAAAAAAACTGAAGAAATGGCATATGTTAAAAAAGAAATAGTAAAGCTATAACGTAGTTATTTTGGACACATCTTAAAGTGTACTTGGATTCAATACTAAGAATACTGGCAATGTGTATCATTCAGATTATTCAAGTAATACTGAGAATACTGGCAAAGTGTATCATTAAGATTATTCAATTAATACTCCAATAACTCCCTTTGAATGCACAAAAAAAGGTCATTTACCCACAATGATAAAACAGTTCTTGACCCAATCACCTACATAACAAGACTAAAAACTGAAACATATGCTCGGAAAGCGAATAAAGCAATAAATGAAAAGCCAACGACTGCAAAACGAATGTGAAAGTTGATGACCCGCCAAACGGAAGCAAACGCAAAAAAAGCGAATTGAAATTGTGCGGCGAGCGAAATTAGTTTTGCGCATATGACGAATGGTAATTTGGCTTGGCCGTGGTTCAATGCACTGCTTGCCTTCGTTTCGGTGTGATAAGGCTAACGGGGCAGGCCACAAGCAAAACAACCCAAAAAGCAAAACAAGCAAAAGAAATTTCAGGGTAAGTGCAATGGCCCCCAACTAAAAGAGGAAAACAAATTTTTGGACAGAAATGGCAACAAAATAATGGCGCAGAAAATGCGAGAAACAAAACGAAGCTGCAGCACAAAGCACATCATCTGACAGATACACACACACACACACACACACACACACACACACACACACACACTTAGATATATTAGAGCTGCCTCAACTGGTTTGCCTGGGGAAAATGTAGCTGGAAAAGCAACCCGAAACGCCTGGCGGAAAACTCTTTTGGCAATGTACTACGTCGCAGGTTTTAAATTTCGCGCAACGCGTGATTGACTCAATATATCAGAAGACATGCGAGGAATGCGGCACTTAGATGTGCATGGCCATGAAATACCCTGTAAAAGTGCGTGTTTGTGTTAATTTAGTTACTCATTGCATATTACTTAGATTTGATTTCAATGAGAACAATTTGAGTTTCATAGTATTTGTATGCGCATAAACCAGCTCAGCCCGGTTTTATGCAGGGTATCACTTAAACTCTACCGGGTATTGTTTGCTTCGTATTATGTATTATGACTTGGAAATAAATATCTTTAGAACGTCAGCGAACTAGAACTGCTAGTCTGAAATGCTTGTGAAACCAGTTTTTGTGTGCGAATTTAGTTATGCGTATGATATGTGGCCATTTGATTATGCATATTTTTATATATATATTATATATACATACATATATTGTCTACACGTGTCTGAAATTCAAGTGGGCTTATTAATGATTGTTGCTTTCAAACTGTTCCAATACATCAGTTTGTTTGTTTATTGAAAGCTGTTTGGCAACTTCCGTCTGTGAAAATAGAAACAGAATTAAGTTTTACATATTGCAGAAGTGGCGAAATACAACACCGCTGTCAGTTCTATCTTAAGTATTATTAAGTAAATTATGAGTGCCTTCTCACTGCATCTCTACCCGATTAGTATGAATACATTTGGTTTTGTGTGTCACATCCGTAAAAGTTCTGCTGACAGCCTTACAAATGAAATCACCTATTTGGTTTCTTTTAAGTGCTCAGTGGTTGACTCTGACCTAGGACAGAGTCTGTAATCAGTCCGTATCTGGCAATGGGTGAAGCTTACGACCCAGCGTCGATCTGTACAAGTGCCATTAAACATTTTTAATCAAAAAGCCGTGTGGCAATTAAAAACAATTCTTTACTATATTTATACATTTGAGCAACAAACAGATGCATTCGTACAAAGACGCTGTGTTATCGGTCATTTCTTGATTGCCAACATTTATAGAAAAATACAATTGTTTTAAATATAAACATTAATGCGCTTTATGCAGTATTAACTGGTTAGGGTTATCAAGACTCACTTAAAGGAAGATTTTTATAGGCAGCAAAGTAAAGAGCTGAGTGGAAAGTTAAAGAAACATAATAGCATTAAGAACATGTGGAAAAGCTCTTAAGCATCAACTTATTTCGGTAGAGTAAAGAAGGGAAATCAAATAACACGTGTCATGAACCAGAAAATTAATTGTGTGAAAGTCTCCTCATTGAGCGACACTGATACTGATATATCAAACATGCCAAGTTATCGCATCATGCCATATTTAATACAAGCTTCGAATGAAAGGTAGTTACACAAATTAACACTTTCCACAACTGTTGTTGTTGTTGTTGTTGGGGTGTGCAGGCAGTCGCAAGGCCAACAACAGGTAAACAGGTAAACACAGACAAAGAGTCATTGTCACTTATTAAGTGTCGGGGTAAATAGAAGCAATACTGGGGGCTGAGACAACGGAAAGGGAACGTAACGGAACTTGGCGCTTATCGCCAAAGGCAAACTAAAGCCCAGTCAGCGGTAAATTGCGGATCTCAGCCCCCGTCTGTCAGACAGCCAGTCAAGTGGGCCTAAACAAACAGTCGACGCAATTGAATGCATTTTGCGTATCTAATAATAAAACGCACTGGGCTGCAAATCTCCCGGGGCACGTTGCAATTTACATTTGCAACAGCTAAAGCTGCGTTGCAAGTAGCACTCTTAATGCTATAATTTATGGCAACAGTTGCAATAATCGTAAAGTATACCAAAGGCAGCTAGAATTGTACCATAGACTGTTTATACTCTTTTCGATGAAAAAAGTATATTCATTTTGTGCTCAAGTGTGTAATGCTTATAAGGAAGCATCGGAGACCCTCAAAAGATACCTTCAGTATGCTTAGGATGACAAAACAAATTGATCTGGTCATGTCTGTCTGTCTGTCAGTCTGTCTGTCTGTCTGTCTGTCTGTCTGTATGTATGAGCTATCGCGATGAAACTCATTACACAGAGACATATTATTCAAAGAGACAGAGCATTGGTTGGAATCGGCCAGATCGGACCACTATATCTTACAGCTGCCATACTACTGGAAGTCGATGAACAAATTGCCCTCAAGCTTCAAAATCGGTTCAGCTTTAGCAGTTTTAAGAACCACTTTAAAAGCTAAGATTGTTGTTATTTTTGGCTTTAATTTTGAAATATGGAAAAAACTTAAATGTAGAATGAATTTAGAGCAACAGCTATTTACAAATTGGTCGTAAGTTCCAAAATCGGTTCAGTTTTGGCAAAAGTTATGACAGTTTTGTCTACTAAGGGCATTTCTAGGGTACCAAAAATCACTTTTGCAGCCAACATTTTGGTTTGTTTTACATAAATGTAGTCAATTTCTTGTTTTACCTTCTGCTAAACTAACAAACAGATCAATTGAGTGTGCAGTTTCCTTATGGCAATAAACTTGGAAACACATCGTAAACCTTAAATTTGTTAATGTATGGTAACACTAGTATGATTGAATACCGATCAGATATACGGTGACTCATTAAACCTTTGTGATCATCATTTTAATTTCTGGTCACGCTTAACAGCATTTCAAATGTACTTAGCTTACTTAGTAAACTCTTCTGGGTGGCGTTCAATGACTTTAGTTCGTGAATCAACACTAATCGAATGCTAATTAACACTGTATTGTTATTTCAGAAACTCATGCCCGTTGCGATCAAGTGTATTACTAAGAAGGGCCTCATCAAGACGCAGAATTTACTCGGCAAGGAGATTAAAATTCTTAAGGAACTAACAGAGCTGCATCATGAGAACGTTGTGGCCCTGCTGGATTGCAAGGAGTCCCAGGATTGTGTTAATCTGGTCATGGAGGTGAGTCCACTATTTACTTATTTTACCTTTTTATTTGCCATTTCTCTTTACTGCCTAATCAGCAGTCTGAGCGAAATGTGTCGCGTCATTGTTTATACACTCGCGTGGTGGCTATTGTTAGAGAACAGACCTATACTAGGTATAAATATTAATGATATGTGGCCGAATCGTATGACTCAGTTTGTCATTAGTGCCCAGTGCATCCGAATTGCACGTAGCCAAGTGTCACGTCACTGAACGCTCCTCGACAGGGCACTTTCAGCTAAAATGCTACGCAATTAATGGCGGAAGTTACAAAGTCTATGCAAAAAGACGAAATGAACATATATAAGTAAAACATTCGACATGCTAAAGTAGCTCATACCCTGTAACTAAAATTTAAAATAGAATGTCGTATACAAAAATCTCATACGATATATTTAAGTATAATTTACTTTTTTTCCAATTTTTCTTTGTGTCGTTTTCTTAAACGTTTTTGCATCATAATTGGAATGGGTCACACTGACTCAAAATACACTTTTAATATTTGTGAGCAGGTTGTTTGCCATTTTGTGATTTTATATTGGCTACAATTTGTAGACTTGTTAGGTAATTTAGCCATTTGTTTATTTACTTGCTGAAATCCCCTCATTTTTGCCCGCTACACGTGTCTGCAAATTTTTGGCGCTCACTGTTTATTGATTAAATGATTTCGTAAATAGGTCAGATTCCTGAGTGAGGCATTAGTTGTTGTCTTGATAAGATTAAATGGCGTAGTTTTGTTGTCAGTACTTTGTATATTTTATAAAGATATTAAGATCAGAATAGCGGAAATGCGTTGCGTAAAATCTCTTGGGCTACTGCAGGTGTTTTCTAATGTTTACACATATGTACAATATTTATGAGTATATTTTTAGATTCGATTATCCATTCGAATTTGTGTCAAACTACACATAAACATGCGATTAGGGCCGTTTGTTTTGACTGACTTTGACCCCATTCTATATGTCTACCCGGACACCTTCAATCAACTGCTTTGTGCTCTAAATTGTAATGTAATCAGCTTATGTTCGAATTAATTATTGATTCATTTCACTTTGAATGTTTTACAACACGCACATGTGTATTTAAATAGCGAATCTTGTGCTATAATTATATTATATTGTATACTCTTTATTCTATTGTATATACTTAGTTTGATTTAGCATGCCAGTTTTAGAAATATGAATATGAAGTATACTAGGATTTATTTATATTCATGCGATGAGAATAATAGTATGAAATATTTCATGAATTACCCAATCAGCTGTAACAAGACAATAAACATTAGTAAAAACCGCTAGATATTTTTCATACTATTTACAATAATTAACTTTATTGTGTAATTGGCAAAATATCTATGTATTAAGAGTAGGGAAGAGGAGTCTAAGAGCTAACAGTAGATTGTTTTAGACAATATTATCGATATGATGTGTTTATGGGTGTGCGTGCTCCAAATGTAACCACAGATTAGATCTATTATTTTGTTGTTTGCTACCAACACGAAATGTGAGCGGACTAAAAATAAAATAATGTCTCTGTGAAGCAACGGGCTAAGCGACTAGGCGACTTACAACTATATAGAATATAGACTAAAGCTAAACATTTCCCGCTACAAATTGGGCATACATTTGTGCTACGGTTAAAACTACATTGGAAACAGAGTTCAAGTCTCGAATCGAATCGTTTCGTCTCTCGTTGGCAAAAATGCTGCAGTTAACAGTTACGGAATTTGTATTTGTTGTTCTGTTGTTGGGCAGCGAGCGAGCGTCCTTAGGCTAGCTTATTCAATGGTATTTCCTCAGTGGGATGCACCTGATCCTTTGGCTCCTTTGGTTTGCTGGTGCGGCAGCATTTCGTCTTAATGCCGCCCACATCCTTGCGGCAAATCAAACCCACAATAATGCCAATTATTGCAATCACCATAATGCCTGCAAACAGTCGAGTTAGCACAATGTACACCAATTTCTATTCGTATGCACTTACATATGAGCAGCGTGTTGATGGTCTCCTGTGAGATGGGCACCTGATATGGCTCCTCCTTGTCACCGGTTTGGTTGCCGCCGCTCTCCTCAGTCATGATGCCCGCCTTGGCCACGCTGATGCCCGTCTCGTTGGCCAGTTTGTTGCTGTTGCGATTGCGATTGTTTGCTGAAGCAATGTTTAGCATTTGTAATTATTTGCACTATATTGCTATTACTATATTTACCTGTGCGTGGCGGCGCTGGTGTTGCTGGCTTCGGGGTGCTGGGCAACGCCGTCACTCGCTTGAACGGCGGATCTGTGGCCTGGATGAGGCTCTCGTTGAATGAGGTGCCCAGCACGAGCTCAAAGCAGCTAACATCAAAGTGGCGAAAGCTGATGTTGTCTATCGACTTGAGCAGATTGCACAGCTCCTCAATGTTCGCTTCGTCCAGTTCGGGCAGCTTCAGTTTAATTATTTTTGTTAGCGGCGTGAAAGCTCGCGTATTGATTTGCTGTCACAAATAAAAAGTGCAAGAGGAAGCACAAACAAGCATCAGTATAAGAGTTCACAGTGCGCAGGTGCGAGAGCTGGAGTGAGAGCGAGATGACTATAGCAGAGCATGCTATTAGTGCTGCCAACTTATCCACTTGCTGCTCGTCACAGCTATCGATAACTATTATGGCGCGCAACTTACGCGTTTGAATTCGTTGTGATCCAAGCGGAGCACATTGAGCGCGCTCATATTCATGAATGTCTGCTCCGGCAGCTCCGTCCAGCTACAATTCGAGCAGCTAAACTCATTCAAACTGGGCTGATTCAAAAAGGAACCGTCTGTGCGTTGTGCTATGGTATTATTGCTCAGATCCAATAGCGACAGATCTGTGGCGCCCACAAAGGTGTCGGGATCGATTTTAGTCAATTGATTGTTGGCCAAGCGAAGGCGGCGCAAACGTTCCAAGCCATTGAATGCCTAAAAGTAATTGTATTTAATATACAAACATATATACTCTATCAATTCATTTGACTGTTTACCTCCTTGTCCAGACGTCTGAGCAAATTGTGACTTAAATTGATTTCCACCACTTTTGATAAATTGGCAAAATCCTCGGCGCGCAGCTCGGCTATGACATTGTGGCTCAAATCAATAATAGCCGCCGTTTTGGGCAAGTCCAGCGGCACATGGGTCAAATGCGCATTGGTGCATTGCACAAACTTGAAATCCTCCAGGCAGAGGCAATTGCGTGGACAACTCGGCTCCAGGACATGGCTGCTGCGGCGTGGAATGCCTGCGGGAGAACATAAATGAGAAGGCACATTATAAAAGTGAACAAAGAGAAGATGATTTAAAGCTCAGATTAATTAGAGATGAAAACATGCCATCTTAAACATAATTCAAACTTAAAACCTAAAACATTTCATAAGTTAATTAAAAACTCTTCAAGTTTAAGAACTTACTAAAAATAGGCCTAAATGTGGTTGTTGTTGTTGTTGTCGATGAGCCTAGTGGCAATTGTCGATTCGCTGCTATCTCTGGTTGTGTCTTATCCGCTGATTCTTTGCTCTCAGCTTCATCAATATAATCGTCATCGTAATCGTAATCATCACTGTTATTGCTGTTGTTGTCTTTTTGGCTCTTGTCCGCTGGCGCTGTAGAGCTAATACTGCAAATGGTTACCAAATTAGAAGAGAATGCAAGCTTGTTAGACTTATTGGGCAATTAGTTGTGCTAAGGTGAGCTTGATTAGCAACTGTTTCTGTTTTTCTTTTCTGCCAATTTATTTAGCCAAAAAGTCTTAATTGAAAGTGACGTAAGATTACATCATGAACTGTAGCGGACACACCCAGTAATTTGTCCTGAAACCGTACTTGACCCATTTAAGCACGCCACACATGGATACCCTGTAGTATGTGCTAAACAGGGTATCACGTTGAACTCGTTCATCTATATCAAACATTTTACTATAACTGACAGTATTTATTAAAGATTTGTTGCTTAACTTTTGAATTTCTTCATTAACTTCCACATCAACTTTGCAATTATTTGTTACCTAGGGCATTTTATAGTCTAGCATCTTGAGAGCGTTTTTGTTTTTTATTTTTGCTAGTTTTTGTTTTTTTAAGTTTTGTTTTGCTTTAAGTCGCCTGTCCGCTCTTTATCATTATTCGCTTTTGTTTGTTATTGCTGTTTTCTTTGCGTTTTGGAGCCGCATGAATGAAAACGGGCGGGAAACCTGTTTACGTCATGGCCGGTTTCTTCTTCTTTTATTTTCTGTCATTTTTCTTTCATTCTCATGCTCACACTCACTTTCGCTTTTGTTTGCGTGCCGTGATTTTGGCCAAGTTGCCTGGCAGATTCTGAAAAACCTTCATTAGCCGTGCATGTTGTCAGATTGTACGGGATTTAGGTAGCATTCCATTCCGTTTATTTGTAAAATGTTACGAGGTGACTTACTTACATATATGTATATAGTATACGACAGTTCAAGTGCTTCTTATAATCGCCATTTGAAACTTTTTTTTAATTGCGTGACTGTTGATTCTCGATAGAATATAAAGAATATGGATGCGAGCAAGTCTGAGCTGCTGGCTAACTTAGTTAGCAATTTATAGAATGAGAATAAGTACAGATATAGTTGATCACGCAAACAAAAGGCTTTATTTGTTATGTGTTTGAAACTTCGTCTTAATTGATAGAATTAAGCCAATACTATAGAATCAAATTAATATTGCTAAATATCTCTGTACTTATAGCATATCTTTGAAATTGAGTGAGGTCTAAATTTAGTTAAACACTGCGATAAACAAGAATATATATTTTTGGATGACGACATGCTCGACATTTACGACTGCACTAGCAAAAGACGACCTTTGATATTTTGACACAAGAATACTTCGAGTATGCTATAAATCAATAAGGTTATCCTTTGTGGCGCTAGTTGGCCTGTAAAATTAGAGAGAGCCGCGCGTGAGTCATAAAACAGTAAAGTTTGTTTGTCCTGAGCTGAGCGCTTTGAATGCTTGCCGCATTGAGTAAACATATTGATAAGTATAAATTATCGGCTGCAACTGTTTTGCCTTATCACTACGCTCGATTAGAGTGGTAATTGCGATTAACAGTAATTGCGGGTGGAAGTTTTTTTTGTTTTTTTCACTGTTACCGTGCTGTGCCATAAAATGCGTTAAAACGTTAAATAATAATGTCAGTTTTGATAGAATGCCGGTACAAGGTCCATTTAACTTATTGTGCCGAAACTGTTTCCAACAGGTTTCCACTTTGCGAATTGTTACTCAATGTACTCAATGTTACTTTGCACTCGAACTTTGTCTTGATGTTCTATAATTGCTCGTCTCTCTATCAATAAATCCCGTCCCATTAGCAATGCGAAAGCTTTCTATCATTGTGTCATGGAGAATGTGACGAAAATTCAATTTCCATTATTATTATTCGTTCAATTAAAAGTCCAAAAGTTAATAAGAAAGTGAATTTATTTATTGGCCAAACAGCTGGTAAAGATCGCTTGTTACAGATTATATTTAATGAGTTTTGTGTTTGTTTGTATTTTGAGGCTTGTTTTTACCTTACGCTCAGCAAAAAGATTAAAAGTAATCCAAATTTGTAATACACGTGCATTTTGTTTGGTTAAATGTTGTGGCCTTTTAGTGTTGTTATGTCGTTATAATGTTAATGCTTATATTTTTATGCTGCGTAATAATTTCATGTCATTGTTGATTCACGCTGTTGAATAAAGTTGAAGAAATTTGATGATATAATTATGCAATTAAAACACTGAACTCTTAGTATAACACCGTTATTTTTTTAAGGTTACAACTTATGTGCACAGTTTTGTAATATTTAAGTAGACGTCATAAACGTATTTTATAATATCTTTTTTTTCTTTTAACAGCAGCTGTTTACGTATATTTCCAGTATAATCTCATTATTTAGAATTGTTAAGGGAAAATCCGGAATATTTTTGTATTTATAGTGCTGAATGTCTCCAGATGAATAAGATTTCGTTGTAAACTAGTTGAATAAGCAAATTGGCTTTGAAGAATTGCAACAGAAAAAAACCATCGCTCGCATTTTGCATACAAATACAATATGTGTACATAAGTATGTACAAAGATCAATGCAGGCATATGTTTATATACATACATATGTATGTATATGCAGTTAATTTCATATTATTTCTTATGCCGTTAGTCTCGTCAAATATCGGATTTCACTGGAACTTTTTCCGTTTCCTTCCAAAACACTGCCAAATAATTTCTATGTATGCATGTACATATATAATATGTATGTATATGTATATATTATTACAATTTGCTCAAAAGGAATGCCAAAAGCAATAACAATTTTCGAGCATTCGTCACACAGACGCACACTTTGTATATAGTAGCACTGCGAGTAACAACGCGGGTAAACTGAACGCGCTCACTGCCAGCTTGTGACTGAGTGGATAAAAAAGCTGAGCGAAATTCGCCCAACTTTGCCAAGTGCAGCGACAGCGGCAGCGATAGCGGCAGCGACAGCGGCAGAGAGCGAACTTTTGATTGTATACGTTTTATGCTGAACAGGTGCTGCTTGCGAGAGTGAGAGTAAGAGTGAGAGTGAGCCTCTCACGACTGCGCCTCCTCCACTGGCATTTCGTGTCGGCACATTTCGCGCGTCATCTCTGACATCTGTCAATAGTGGAATGGCTGTTTCTCTCTCGTTTTACTTTTACTTGGTTGTTAGAACACAATTATTGTTATTAAAAGTTTGCTTCGTCTAATCACTAGCATGTTTAATCGCTAATCTTATCAAATTGGTGTGTTATTATGTGCTGCTGCTGCTGCTGCCTGCGCTTATTGCGGATTCTGTTTTCATTCGAAAAATTATATTTTGTTGTCAACGGTTTTGTGTTTGACATAGTTTTTTTTGGGTCTTGCTCATTAACTTTCGTAGCATTGTTTGTTGCAATTCACTAATTATATAGAGGACAGGTTTTAATTGCATTTCACCCACAGTCAACAGCGCAGCCTTTGTTTTATATTTAATTAAACGCACATTAACATTGCTTATACGTTCTAATGAGTTATTTATGCTAATCAGTAGAACTGCTTTATCACTTGACTTTAGTTGGTGTCTTGAAATGTACACATAAACATGTACAAGTTGATTGTATAGTACACATCCTATTTTTTTTTATCGCTTGAAAAATTGTTGACCTTTAGTCGCTGACAGTGTCAAGTATTTTTTTTTCTTTCTTTTCGTGATTGGTGTCGTATTTTAGTATTACCCTAAGCAAAGTCTTTTTATAATACACTCAATGTTTGAAGTCTACACACTGCGCGAGCTTTAAGCATTTTGATTCGACATTTGCTGTACGTTTGGCTTATTTTACAGCTAGCACGAAACATGCGAACTGTGCGAGCGTCCCTGACAAACTGAGGCAGCGATTGCGATTCAAACACAGAGAGCGCCTCAGTTTGTATCATGCTCTCTCAGGCAGAGCTTTTTTCTCTCTTTGGGTTGCCTAATTTACATGCAAGCTTTACATTAGAATTTGGCAATTGTGCTTTACGATAATGCGCTGACTCATGCGCAGTTGTTGCATTATTCCGTCAATTTAATGCTGCTTGTATTGATTATCAAAATATATAGCTCAAAGTGCACATGCAATGGTTCTCTCTCTCTCTCTCTCTCTCTCTATCTATCTCTCCGTTGCACTTGTCTTTTATTTGTTGCTGTGCGCTTTACATGTCAATGACTTGTTTTTGCATACATACATATATTTGTTTTGTTTTTTGTGCGTTGTTCGTTGGTAAGCAAAGTCTTTTGTCATTTTTAATTGCCTAATATTGTTGCTGTTGTGTTGTAGTTGTTATTATTATTATTAGAGCGCTTTGTTCGCTCATTACAGTGTACACTGTAAGTAAATAGATAAGTGGCCCGCACACCTTGTTTTATTTATCAACAAATTTGTTCTTGCTTATTATGCATAAAACTTTCGAGCAAAAGTTTTTTTTCGCTTGTTGGCATTTTGAAGATCAGTTGAATACTTTGGCTGCTGTATTTGTTGTCTTTGTTAAATAATATTTCATTCATTGAGACTGCCAGCACGAACTTCAGAAACTTGTTGAGAAATAAACCCTTGAGAACGAACAACTTCTCATATAGCACAAAAGCTGCTGCAGAAGGCAGCTGCATTTAGGATACTGTAAAGGTAAATGAAACAAAAGGAATTATAAAAGCAGCTGCAAAAGCTCTTTCGCTAACCGCTCAAGTAAAATGTAGGGGACCTCATTATATTTTTTCGGATTTAGAAATTGTCATAAATCACATCACTTTGACCTTGCGACCACAACTCGGGCAACAAAGAGATACAATTGCATATATGTATGCCATAATTGTCTGACAGTCAGATAAAAGACCTCGTTGAACCTGAAGAAAACTACAAACACAATCCATGAATAATTCACATCGAATCGCATGTGGCTTCCCTTGATTGAGCTTAATTCATTCGCATAGTACGCGATTTGCTTGCTCTACAGCTTCCAGCCGTAAATTTTATTCTTCATCTTCTTATTTTTTTTGGATTTTTCTTTTCTCAACATTGCATTAAATTACTACTCTTAGTTTGGTCTTAGATAGTGCACTATAAATTGAAAAAAAAAATGGTTTGTTATAGTATTTCAAATGGCATAAGTATTACGAATTCAGAGCGCATCGAGTTCATATGTCCGGCGGAGATCAAGTTCAGGTTCATTCATCAAAATCGAGTATTCATTGTCGCATCGTCTCTTGGCTTAGGCCGCAGTTGTCTGCGGCTGCTCCTGAGTGGTTGTGGACGCCGCTGAGCAGGACTCTGGCGCCTTCTCATTGATGGCCAGCCAGGGACAGCGTTTCTGCAGCTCCATGCGGTACCTCGGATGACTGATGGCATACACAAACGGATCTATGCAGGCCACCAGCTTGCAGGTGCACGCCGGTATCATAGTTGCGCCCGGCGTAAGCAAGCTCTTATCGCCGAAAGCGCCAATTAGCGACATCACACCGTACGGTGTCCATGAGACAAAGAACAGAAAGCATATGGTGATGGCTGCCTTGGCGATGCGTATCTCGGCGGTATCCTTGCCCTTGTCCACATTGGAGCGCAGCGATTCCACGTTCATCTTCTTGGCCTGCTCGCGCAGGTTCTTCTCGTGGCTGAAAACATGTCCGACTATCTGGCTGTAGTAGTAGATGATCATCAGTGTGGGGCACACAAAGCTGAAGAAGAAAATGGTGCCGACAAAGAGGCGCGTATCGAAGTTGTCCGTCAAGTAGTCAAAGGTGCACGATGTGAGATAACCCTCCGGCACAAATCGATCCCAGAACTGCGTTAGCGGCAATACAACCCATGGAGTACAGTACAGCCAGATGATGACGTTCATCACGATGGCCTTGGTGAACGTCATGTTGCGATTCATGGGCTTCGTTATGACATTAAACCGATCGTATCCGATAGCTGCGTTTGTCATTCCCGCCCCGATGCCCGAGTACGAACCGATGGCGGCAAAGATTTGGCAACCCGTGTTGCCCAACGCGAAGCCGCGATGGAAACTATTGTAGATGAAGATGGGCGCCTTGAGGCACATGATAAAGTCGAAAACGGCCAGATTTAGCACAAACATATTGGATGGCGTGCGCAGCGATTTCGATGTGCCAAAGATCCAGATGACCATCCCATTGCCAGCGGTCGAGGCGCAGAACAGGAAGATGTAGAAAACGCCCAGCATATAGTGCATCGAGGCTGGCGGCTCCAACTGGGTCAGCCAGTGCTCCGGTATATACTGTATCTGATCCGGCGGCACATTCCAACCCAGAAACTGCAACTCGCCGCTGCCCGAGACGCGTGCCTCTGGTCGCAGCAAAGGACTCTCGCTGGCATTACACAGCGCTCCCGCCGCGTCCACCATTTCACTGCCACAACTTTTGGCTTCTAGATTGCTGAACGGGCTGCGTCTTTTATACCTTCTGTACACCTCTCGTGCGGCATTGGCTAATTGAATTTGGTTAGAGGCTTGCGTGCCGCCAAATTCTTTTTTCTGCCAACCGTGCAGTTAACTTAAATGCCAACCACAAATGTGCCACAATTGTTTTTTTTTGTTTTTTGACAAGGCTGGGCATACGAAAATCTCTTTAGTTACAAGTACATGCTTAGTGTACAGTATCATCATGATCTAGAAACCAATATCAATCAAAGAAATTGTATTAATATGGCAAAAATGTTACCAAGAATGGTTTTATTATTCAATGATGAATTAGCATACATAATTTGATAATGATTAACTGTTTACTTACGCACTTTTCTCCAACCATTTTACTCTTTTGCAGTATTGCAATGGCGGCGATTTGGCGGATTATCTAAGTGTTAAGGGCACTCTAAGCGAGGATACTGTCAGGCTGTTTCTCATACAACTAGGTAAGTTTTTCTTAACTCTCCCCATGTGACTTCATCTAAGACAGCTTTTTTTTGTGATTCGCAGCTGGTGCCATGAAAGCACTTTATACCAAAGGAATTGTGCATCGTGATCTCAAACCGCAAAACATTCTGCTATCGCACAACTATGGCAAAACTCTGCCAGCACCATCAAAAATAACACTGAAAATTGGTAAGCAATGTGTTTATCTAGGCTTTATTTTGGCTTGTGCTTAGTAGAGAATTAAATATTCGAAATCGCTTTAAATTTAAAATGCAGATCTAATATAGAACCCAAAATATGATCAAAACTACCTCGGGATCTAAAATCTGATGAGTTTTGACCAAGTTATGGGAGTTTTTAATGCTCGAAGGGTTAAAATAAAGAACAATCTGTAACTCTAATACTAAATATCTTATCTTTTAACAGCTGATTTTGGTTTTGCGCGTTTCCTCAACGAGGGCGTCATGGCGGCTACATTGTGTGGCTCGCCCATGTACATGGTAAGCAGGAACCCCCCAAATTGAATTGCCCAACTGTTGGGACTGTAAAATCGTATGTTTTGAACAGGCACCGGAAGTGATAATGTCGCTGCAGTATGATGCAAAGGCCGATCTCTGGTCGCTGGGCACCATTGTCTATCAGTGTCTGACGGGCAAGGCGCCATTCTATGCACAAACGCCCAACGAGCTGAAGTTCTACTACGAGCAGAATGCCAATCTGGCTCCCAAGTAAGCGATGGTTACATGTTGAGTTACATGAGTATAATAACGATATATGACTGAATCTTTGTAGAATACCGCATGGCGTCTCGCCGGATCTCCGCGAATTGTTGCTGTGTCTGCTGCGACGTAATTCCAAGGATCGCATATCCTATGAGAGCTTCTTTGTGCATCCCTTTCTGCAGGGCAAGAAGGCTGCTGTGTCGCCGGGTAAGATTTCAATTCTCTTTTTTCCCATCGAGATAAAACATAACTGTGTCAATATTTTAATAGTTGATATGCCACCGCTGTCCAGCGGCACGCCGCCCGTCAAGGCCAAGAGTCCGCTGCAACAGCAGCTGGAGCAGGAGCTGCAGCTGGTCAAACTGGCCGAGCAGCAGCAGAAGGAGCGTGAGGAACGGGAGGCAGCGCTGGAAGAGGAGAATACCGGTGAGTTTAGGTGGAACTGAAATCTTAAAGCTTGACCTAACTATTATTCTTTGATTGCAGTCTCTGTAGTGGCCAATCCGGCTATTTGTGCCACCATTACCAATGTGGGTGTGCTGTGCGACAGCGAGAACAACAGCGCCTCCTGTAGCTCCCACGAGGACTCGGATGACTTTGTGCTGGTGCCCAAGAACCTGCCCGAGGATCAGCGTTTGGGCCACATAGCGGCCGGCCAGGCTCGCCAGCAGCAGCAGCAGCCCACATCCAGTCCACCGCGTCCCAGCAGCTTGCCCATTTCGGAGCCCAAGCCTGTCCCAGCACCGGCCCGACGTCAGCTGCCAAATGCTTCCGGCGCTGGTGCAGTTGCTGTTGGTTCGCCAGGTCGGCAGGCCGGCATGCCGCTCACAGTGGCCACCCTGGCGGCTGGTGGCTATCAAATTCCGCGATCGCAGCCAATTAGCGTGAACAAGCCGCGTGCGGACCAGCGCAAGAGCAGCGTCAGCAGTGACATCAACTCGATTTCACCGCCAGCCGTGCAGTTTGCCATTGGCACACCACCGACACGGGTGCGCTCCGCGTCCGGTGGCTCGCTGTCGGAGACGCCGCCGGCGCATGCTCCCTGCACATGGCAAGTGTCGCCCGGACACTCACAGTCGCCATTGCGCAGGAGTGGCAACAGCTCGCCGGTGCTTCCGTCCGCAGCGCTGACCAAATTGCCAACTCTGGGCAGTCCCACGCTGCTGGTGGCACCCGGCTCGCTGGGCTCCATTGGATCCGCAGGCAGCGGCTCGGAGAACAACAATCAGCATCATATGCTGGGACCGCGTGCTTTTACGCTGCCCGAATTGGGTGCCACTGGCGGGCTGCAGAGTCTGCTGGACACGGCCGTCGGCGCAGTCGGGCCGGGCAGTGAGCCGCATGCATTCCTCGCACCGGAACTGTCCGAGGAGACGCTGATGGATCGCGAGCACAACGAAACACTCTCCAAGCTAAACTTTGTGCTGGCGCTCACCGACTGCATTCAAGAGGTGGCCGATTCACGCTGTGCGCCGCTCTCCACGCTGATGGTCGCCGGCAGCCAGACGGCCGGCGAGCAGCATCATATTCCACCGCATGCCCCGGAGCACTGCAAGCGAGCGGAGCGTCTGGTGCTGCTTGTGCGCGCCCTGCAGCTGCTCTCGTCCGGCCTCAATTTGGCCTCGCAGCAGCTGCGCAACGGGCAGCTGAAGCCGTCGTCGAACGTGAAGAACGGTAAGTGACACATACATCGGCAACCCAGCTCGTCCAAGTCTAATCCTCTTCTTAATTCATGAATCTGCCTCAGCGCTGCTCACTATGAACGCCAAATACCGCAGCATCTTGTCCGAGTCGAAGCGTCTCAATGGCAGCGGATTGCTGCAGAAGGCAAATGCATTTAACATAACGGCCGATAAAATACTCTACGACTATGCGCTGGACATGGTAAGTGTGGCAATCAAACGATAGATTGGACTTGTTTTCCAATCCTCCTGTGTTTCGTTTATCTTGCAGTGTCAGGCGGCTGCTTTGGATGAGCTTCTGAAGAACACCAAGAACTGCTTTGAACGCTACAACACTGCACACATTTTGCTACACTCTTTGGTGCAAAAGTGCAATCATCCACAGGACAAATTGCTGTTGAATAAATGTACGTTTAGATAATTCTTCACTTAAGCAGCTTTCTTGTTAACTTTGAAAACCTTTGCTGCCTTTACAGATCGCGATGCTGTCGAGAAACGCTTGAGCATATTGCAACAGCATGGATACATTTATGTGACCGATGAGAATGCTTAGAGAGCAAGCCGTGCGCATCCATTATCGACAATTCCTTAAGTTATTTACCCCATTTTTAGTTGAGCGTACAACATGTGATTAAAGCAAAACTACGAGTACTCTATATGCATTCATACATATAAACAAACAAACATACACAACTACAAGTAATATTAAAAATACAAGATCATTTCAAGTGCAAGATCTTGGTCAACACTTGAAACATTTTTAAACCGACAACCAAACACTGATAATTGTCCAATGTAAATAGTTTGAGATACGTACGTAGTTTTTGTTTCTTCTTTTTATATAATTTTTGTTAAAGCTTATAAATGCGCCTGCGCTCGACGCCCATGTAGTCTTTTAAGTAATGCATAATATATATATAAATATAATAAATATATATAGAAATGTAAACTTGTTTCGATTTATTACATGCAGACACGAAACAAATGATAATCAATAATGTTTATGGGCAGAATGCAAGCCGAACTCAGTTTAATCTATGTTAAGAAATTGCAAAGGTGCAGGCAATTTTCACTCGATTTGTTCGCAAAGTTCATATTATGTATCTATTCTTTAATTTCCATTTAACAAATGTCATTTTGATATTTCTTTATACAATACGCGTATTAATGGCTGCACTACACAAACAATTTATAATGTGCTATGTTCATAGTTTTTAGTTAGGTTTTCACTTAAACAATCAAACAAACACAAATATATAATTAATTTTATGTCCAGAATATTTTAAAGAAACTTAAGTTTTTCTACAAAAGCCCACAAATTTAATAAGATCTATGTATATGTATGATATACAAAAACACATACGAAAGTGTATAAAAAACAAAACAAAACAAACAAAAAATGCAAATTAAAAAACTAATAAAAATACAATGAAATACAAAAATATATGGTTTGACAATTTTCAACAAAATTAAGCATTTACAGGTAACAACAAAAACTAAATTAAAATGTTGGTGTCTGGCAACTGTGATATACATTTACGAATATGAACTAATGGAACAAATAAGTTGCTAAAGTTTTAAAAATTGAAGGAGCCTATCCCCCAAAATACATTTATTTTATATTTGCATTCATTTTGTTTAAAGTACTGAGTTAATACGACTCAGTAATGTCGATAGCGATAACATATCAAAACTATCTGGTGAGTTTGTTTTATGAATCCTTATCCACTTTATCCTTTTCACTTTTAAATTTATTAATATTTTGGACAGATTTTAAATAACTACAGTGGCGCCCAATCAATGTGTGTTGCTGGTTTTCGTTTTGACGTTATTGGCTGCTGCGATGGCAATCCGAAACTCCTTAGATGCGACTGCTGCGATGTAGGATATGGGATCTGAGCCGATTGGTCGTAAATTGGAGCTGGCGATGCTGGCGTTGAGCCCAATCCGCTGGCACTGTTCATCCAACGCTCGTATAGCTCCTGCATTTCCGGCTGAAATGGCGCTATGGCGCCAGCGATGATGCGATTATCATTCACTTTGCGTGGCATGGGTTTATTGGGATTTGGTGTGCCTGGCGTTTTTGGTGATGCTGGCGATTTTGTTGGCTTGCCTTTCGGTGATTGTGCTGGCATTGGGCAGGCGTTGGAGCAGGAGTTACAGGAGCCATTGCAGCAGCCATTGCCGCCACAGCAGCATTGATTATTGTACCAAGAATAGCAGCCCGTGCAGGGATTATAGTAGTAGGAGTAACGTGGCCAGCAACAGCAGCCGGAACTGCAGCCAGGATTGCAGCTAGGACCACAGCAGTTGTTCTCAGCGTTGTTTTCTGCTTGCGGGGATGGTGACTTATCCTGCATGCTGTAAAGGTAGAGGATAATGAGCTGTACACACACTAACTAGTGTCTTTTGGACTTACTTTCCGCTGATTACTGTATTGCAGCCACAGTTGCGAGTGGGCTTACTCGCATCCTTTGCAGGATACTGATCGTTACTATCACTGCTTGGCGACTTTCCTGGCGTCTGTCCTGGCGTTCTTCTCCTAGATGAGTCATTTTTGGCGCTTGGCTGCTTGCCATTTTGTCTCACTAATTCTCCCGACTTCTTGGCATTTTGTGACATTGTAATTGGCAGCAAGAGGTAGCAGCTTTCCGGTGGACGCGGTATTTGCAGCGATTTGCAAATGCTGCCAAATAAAAAGTCAACATGGGCAATGAGTCCTCGGACCAGGGCTTATTTGTGTTGTTGTATTCAGATCATATCTGACATAGAACTCACCGCTCGATTAGTTCCGGACTAGCATTGCAGCAGTTGACAACTTGAGGTTCCTTGCTGCTTTTCGTTTGACTGCGACTCCTGGGTTGCCCGACCTTGAGCCGAGTTTGGGTCGGATCAGGTGTCTTGTTTGTCTTTGATTGACTCCTTGTGTTGGGCTGTCTGGCTGGATTCTCTTTCTCTTTGGCACTTGCCTCATCCACAGACTCTTGCGAGGGAGCACTGGCTGGAAATGAGGGAGTCGGCGCTACTGGCACCGGATATTGCTGTAAATTCGGACAATAACAGGGATATAGACCAGGCCATGGAGCAACTGGCGTATCATAAGGCACCATTGGTCCAAGCTGCTCTGCTGGTTGTGCCTGCCTGTGAATATCTCTGCCTGTACAGGGATCGAATTGGGGACTCTGTCTGCTAGGTAGACCAGCAGCTGGAATCTGAGACAGCTGTTGTGGAAGCTGATGCACTACATTATATTGCAGATTTATGCCAGACATTTGGTTTGCTGGGTTATTCATTCCCATATAACCGCCCACAGCAGTATCGGGATAAGCGGCGGCAGCTGCTCCATTGACGTTTCCCATGGCAGATCCATCAGATGCCAGCATTGTAGCCGGTGTCTGGTTAACTCCAAATATGTTGGAGTTGGAGTTTGGATCAGCTCCCACATTGGGCGAAGCTGTGCCCTGTGTCGATGGTGCTGCTCCAGGTGCACTTGCACCATATCCAGCAATCATATTTGCATTGTCATTCTCATTAGCTTCGTCTTCGCCATCTTCATCACTATCGGCAGCTTTGTCTTTAGATTTGGCATTCTGCGCATTTTGTTGTTTTTTACTGGAACTGGAAGATTTAGTTTTTTCTTTTGCTTTGGCTTTATCAAATCGATTGCACAGAAAGCTTGGCGGCACCATATTTGAGAACTTCTCTTCACGTTTAAGCCCAGTGGGACACTTACAAGTCCTTGGACACCTAAAATAATGTTGTGGTAATTTAATACTAATGTAACATTACTACCTTTACATTACTACGTTACCTTCCATTGCAACTGGGACGGCTTTTTGAACAACTTAAACAAAATATATTATTAAGAAATTCAGTTTTGAGAATATACAGAACTCACTTATCCATACATGGGTCAAACATTTTAAAAGTCTTTGTGCACGCAAATACTCATCGTAGAATCATTAACGTAAAATTTACTTAAAGTTAAAAAGAAATATTTGATGTGTATATCAAGGTTTAGTTACATTCTGCTACAAATGCTTTCCCAACTTAGAAGAAAGCTTAGCTATTACTACTAACTACTTTAAAGCGCAATAGATGTAACGCTATAGGGTTATAAGTGCCTATTTTTGGTATACCCTGCAGCCATTAAAGGTGGGCATGCGATGGTTTTGGATGAATGTATGTAACAGGCAGATGAAAGCTTCATTGTTCCCCTAAAGTATATATATTTAAAATGCATCAACAGTTGATTCCTGAATTTCCAAGGATTTGAATAAACATAATCCAAATTGCATTATTTTGTGTCCTTTTAAAAATAATACGATTGATTTTTTGACACCTTCAAAAGTGCTGTTAATTTGTTGCTTTTGACATTTCGAATCAAAGTTGGTATTGCAATTTTTGGAATATGTCGACATATAAATTTGAACGGAAGTATTGTTGAATTGGTTGCATGCGGCCAGCAAAATGCGCAAAAATGTTAGCGTCAGTCAGGCGAGATCCGGCAGCCCAATGTGGTACACTGCGGCGGCAGAGTATGCACGGAAGCGACACAGTGTCCAGCCGGTGGCATCGCGCAATTTTACCGGACAGGGCAACCGATTGCTGCAGACACAGGAGTCGGCGCCGTCGACCAGTCGGTCCGGACGTGCTGTCGAGAGTGCGAGCAAGAGCAGCGCGTTCAAGCGGCGTCGACCAGCCAGTCCCACACGAAATGTATTCTTGGCAACGAGATCTAGGATCCTGACGACCACCCGCTCCACCTCGCCGCACGTGGTGGATATGCAAGTGCCGCTCCATAATCTCAGTGAGCCGTGGCATGCTCACAAAACCAGAAAGACGACCACTGACGCAAATGCCAGTGAATCCGATGAGGACAACGAGTCGCACGTTGAGAATGCAACTTTCAGCACCACAACCACCCACAAGCTTAAGAAAGGCTCCGCAGATCTACTGCAGTCCAATAGGCTGCCACTTATAATGGTGGAGCCGACGCCCAAGCGCAGTCCTCTCTCGAAATTCAAGAGACAATCGGAGGCCAATACAAAGTCCAATCCGGCGGACAAGCAGAAAACTGTGGATGCCCCAGCTGGCAAAGATGTGGACGTTGCTGCAGCCGCAGAAGAACCGAAATCAGATGCCAAGGCAGATGCAACAGCAGCGGAATCAAAAGAGAAGCAGGATAAGGATAAGGATAACGACATAGACTGCACTCCCACAAAATCGATTCCATGCTTTCGAGGCGAATATCCAACGCGTCATCGTTCCGTGTCCAAGGTAAATAATGCAAAGCCTAGCCAAAATGGGGAGAGTATGGCCTGTGAGGTAACCGAGGCGCACTATATCAGGTAGCTTTAGCAGACTCTGCCACTGCAGATATACATATATTAACTTATTGTTTACTCTCTTCAGGCTTGACTGCGACGAGCTGCAAGAAACAACGGGTGCAGATCAGTCGGGAGTGCAGTCCAATTGCGGCAACTATTGGAACTCAGCGCCGCAATTTCGCCTGCCGCAGTACAGGTGTCCGGGGCAGGTGGGCACGACAACCTGCATGGATGGACAACAGCCACAGAGCAGTTGCACTACTAACGCCTTTGGCTATCGGCACAATGGATCCGCCTACAACAACAATCATAATCGTGCCTGGAGCAGGCCATCTTTCAGGTCACAGCAGCAGCAGCAATCTCCACCCACTTGCCCCCATCAAAACTCCTGCTACAGCATGTGCAGCAGTCAATATCAGCAGCAGCAGGCCATGCAAATGCCCCGGCAGCAGAGTGGTCTAACCGAACTACTGGCCCAACAGCTGCAGAATCAGATGCAGCAGGCACAAGTGCAAATAGCACAGGTGCAGATGCAACTTAACAATGTGTGTGCGCCACAACAGTTGCAGCACATGCAGACGGCATCACATGCACCCAATACTAACGAATCAGTGGGCGATCCGGATGAGTGTTCCAATTCGGAAACCGTAGATGAGCAACTGCTGCCAGAGGACAACGACGAGTTGCTGACGACACAGTTGCAAGAGCAGACTGAACTACAGCTGGCACCAGCATCACCACGACCCCGACCATCAGCAGCACCAATGATGGCCTTGGGTTTTTATACCGTGACCGCGACGCGACCGCCACCATTAGAGTCCGAGGAACGTGAGCCACCGCAGCAGTACTATGATGCAGCAGCTCCAAATACGGCGCCCAGCCGTTGTTTCTATGCAACGCCACAGCAACAACAGCAACAGCCACAAAAGCAACAGCAACAACAACAGCAACAACAACAGCAACCATACCAGCAGCAACAACAGCAACAGAATGGCATGCAACAGAATGGCATGCGTCCAGCACAGTTTGCGAACAATTCTTACTATCAGCCCTGTTGCCGGCAGCGCTACGCTCAGATGCGCTTCATGATGCCACGCTGCTGGCAGGGTCACTAAAAAGACACAGGAGTTCGTAAGGTAACGTGCCATGTACAGTGAAAAAGGAATGCAACGACGGCCTTTTGTATGAAGTACGCTACTTTACAAACTCTACTACTACGCTACTTTACTTATCCATAAAATTCTATCAATGCTTCCGTTTCAAGTAAAATAGTTCGAATAATATAACTTCCGTGTGTACAAATTTAAAAAAACTTAAATGAAGATCAATAATATAAGTTCTCTGAAATATGGATTAATTCGTTGGTTCTGTGACAAGAAAGTCGTGCTTAACTTAATTACATGATTTGCTAGATTTTGGGTGGAGGAGGGTTCTGTCATGTACCTAGAGAAAGGTTAGGATCGGAGAGCAAAAGTTTAGAATGTACCTATATATATACTATCTCTAGCATAGTCAATAACATTGTGTGTTCATAAAAGTTAATCTTTACTGAAGTAGGTTTTACGAAAATCTAACACCAAATGAGCTGTAGACCGACAAAAAAAAGGTCTCTTAGTGCATTTTTTAGTGCATGCTGTAATTCAAAAATGGCGCCTAAAAAAGCTTTCAAGTTCACGGTGAATGGCAACAAGAAGCAGCAGTAAGAAAACCTTAGAATTGGAATTGTATGGCTTAGTCGAAGACGAAAAGTGTTGATTGCAGCATCAAGGAATCCTTGCTAAATAGAATTTTCTTTACAACTGGACACAAATATGTTGCAACTAAGCAAGCAGCTGGCTAGCAAAGCGCCAAAGCTTAATGTGACCATTGCAGCCTGTTTGACTGGCGGCAAAGTCCAAAGTGCCACGATTAGAAATCTTAATCAACATAACACAAACAACACTGGTAGTGAGAACCTTGTTCGCCATAATCTTTGCCACAAGCGTTTGTCCAGCGGCACTGCCAGTCAAAGTTCGAGCGTCAACAGCATGAAGCGTTTAGCAGGCAAAGTAGCGGTCGTTACCGCCTCCACAGATGGGTGAGTTTCCCTGCAGATGGTTCTATGGTCTTTATATGTATTTATACATATGTATGTAATTACAGCATTGGTTTTGCGATTGCCAGACGTTTGGCCGAGGATGGTGCCGCCGTCGTCATCAGTAGTCGCAAGCAGAAGAATGTGGACAATGCACTCGCCGAGCTGCGCAAACTGAATCTGAATGTGCACGGCCTCAAGTGTCACGTAAGCGAGCCGGAGGATCGCAAGCAGCTGTTCGAGCAGACGATCAGCAAGTATGGTAAGCTCAACATATTGGTTAGCAATGCGGCCACCAATCCGGCTGTGGGCGGTGTGCTCGAATGCGATGAGAAAGTGTGGGACAAGATCTTCGATGTTAATGTGAAGAGCTCGTATTTGTTGGCCAAGGAGGCGCTGCCATATCTACGACAGCAGCAGGGCTCCAGCATTGTGTTTGTCTCATCCATTGCCGGCTACGATGCCTTTGCGGTTAGTCAGCAATTAGTTAAGTATTTTACACCATCACTAAAATTTATCTCCCGTAGCTGCTGGGCGCATACTCTGTGAGCAAGACGGCGCTGATTGGTTTGACAAAGGCAGCGGCTAAGGATCTGGCGCCTGAGGGCATACGCGTCAATTGCCTGGCGCCGGGCATCATTCGCACTAAGTTCTCTAAGGCGCTGCACGAGAATGAGTCGGCCAATGAGGCGGCTCTGAGCAAGATACCCATGGGTCGTCTGGGCACGAGCGAGGAAATGGCTGGCGTTGTCTCCTTCCTGGTCTCTGATGATGCTGGCTACATAACCGGCGAATCCATTGTTGCTTCGGGCGGCATGAGTGCTCGTCTTTAAATTTGTGTGATGCATATACATATATACTTATATTTGTATGTCTTATAGCCTATAAATAACAAATGTGTTTACAAAAGTTTAAAGCAGATACAGTTGTGGGAAGGAGAGTAAGCACAGTGCGAATGTTGAATATTGTAATAACTAGGAAGAACGCAGCTTGGCCAGCTGATCGGCAATGTCCTTTTCGGTGCGTTTGCCACTCGTCTCGAACTCGGCGGTGCCCGTGGCTGGTATGTTGGCCATTTTGCCGGAGATTTCAATGCCAATCTCATCGAGCACCTTGTTCACGACATCATTGGACTCCTCCTCATCGCCAGATTCGGTCAGCATGTCATCCAGCGTATCGTTGATCATTTCATCAGTCATCTCCATTCGCATATTTGCCTGCTGGAAGTCACGCACCGTGCCTGCTATCGCCTCAGGGCGCATCACCTTGTTCATGCTGGCCATCGTCTGCGCTGTGGTGCCCATGGCCTCGCCTAGCGCTATGTTTGCGCCCATGTTCTTGTTTTGATAGCCAATCGATTGTATTTTACCGGCAGCAGCATAGCTCCGCGACTTCTGCTTGCGTACCTCAACCAGCTGTTTAGCTAGAATGCGGCATGCATCGTTGTTGCCAGCGGCCGCACTGCGTCTGATCTCCAACTCCAGTTTCTTTTCCTCCTGCTCCAATTTGAGACGCTCGCGTTCAATGTCGCGCGTCGCTTTGCGCAGGCTGCGATCATTGTCGCGTTGCTGCTCCTTGACGGTGGGTTTCTTGCCAAATATGTTGTTAAACATTCTCCTTCGACTTTTAATTTTTACTGCCTGAATGGGTTAAAAAAGATGAATCACTATTCGAACTGGCGATGTAAATAACATAACAAAGTCAGCTGTCACTTGCGTCAGCTGTTGTTGGCGTTGCACGGTGAATGGCCAAGACTTGCGAATGGCAAAAATGTTTGGTGTGCATTTATCCGGTATTTAAGTTATTTGAGTTAGATATGGCAATGGAGATACTAAAACAAGGAGCCGAGGGTCGTCTTTACCTGGGCGAATTCAAGGGCGAGTCGTGTCTGATTAAGGAGCGCTTTGTCAAGAAGTACCGCCATCCGGAGCTGGACACACAAATAACGCGGCAGCGCATGAAGGCCGAAGTGAAGGCTGCGGGACGCTGTCTGGCTGCTGGCATCCTGGCGCCTCGCATTCTACACTCCGATCTCAACACGCACAAACTGTATATGGAGTACTTTGGCAGCGCGCAAACAGCCAAGCTGTTTATACAGAAAACGGTATCTGATTCTGCGGAGGAGCAAGCAAAGCAGTCGCTGGTGGAGCTGTGCGCTCGCATTGGCGGCATCATTGGCCAAATGCATGCGAATAACATCATTCACGGCGATCTGACCACTTCAAATATACTAATCAATGCAACAGCAATTACAGGCTACGATGTAATTCTCATAGATTTTGGTTTGAGCCACTATAATCAGGCAACGGAGGATAAGGGCGTTGATTTGTATGTGCTGGAGCGAGCACTCCTCAGCACCCACAGTGAGCAGCCATATCTCTTTGAGCACATACTCTCGGCATATCGCAAGGCATGCGGCAAGGACGAGGTGGCTGTTTTGGCTAAGTTTGAGGAGGTTCGCGCTCGTGGACGCAAACGCACAATGATCGGCTAGCGATCTTCATATTACATATATGAATACTTTAATAAACAATGTTCAACTTACATTTAATGTGATTATTCTATTCTTTTAACTGGCTCCGTCAACTGTGGATCGCCCCGCAGCTCATCTATTTTGATTTTCTTAATATATTTGCGCATTTTGGTTTTACGCTTCACTTGCTCGTGCTTTGCCGGCTCCTGGCCAGTTACGGGAGACTCCTTATATTGAGCATAGGGACGTTGCTTCAGCTTGGTAATGGCATCTTCCAGCTTTAGGCCGGCGAGACCATGCTCATCGTAAAACAGGCGATATTTATCACAGAATTTCGAGTGCCCCTTCTTGAACGCATCGGTTTTGGTTGAGGGATGCTGCAAGTGAGCAATTAATTAGTTTCTAAATTATACAAAATTATATGTATTATTATACCCTGGCATCAATGGCCCTGGCACAGCCTCTGTGAAAGTTGTGCAGATGCCGCAGGAAAGGTTCGTTCGGCCTGATGCCCTCCTCCAGACTGAGCTGCATGATCTCGTTGATGTAGGCAAACGACTTCTGCGCACAGCCCTGACGCAGCATGGCGCCAAGTATGGGCATATTCATGCGTATACCCGCCGCCTGCATCTGTTGCAGCAGCTCCCGGGCCTGCTCCTGAGTACGACAGCCCAGCGCCAGCACACCATACGTCACAATGTCCGGCTGAAGACCAGCTGTGCGTATCATCGACAGCACCTCGCTGGCGCTCTCATAATCGAAGCGCATCGAGCGCTTCTTGATCAGTATATTAAAGAAATCAATGTCCGCCTTAAGGCCAATTTTGCGCACAAAGCTCAGCAGTTGCTTCTCCGACGCATTGGTGGGCGGTATGACCTCCATCATCGTGGTGAAGCACTCAATGTTCGGCGTCACCTTGTGCAGTTTCATAAGCTCCAAGTAGCCGGTTATCCCGCCCAGCAGTAGAAAACGCTCATGGGCGCGTGTCACTTCAGCCAACGCAACCAAACTTCCCAATTGTGGGCGTGGCAGCAGCAAATTGGGCAGTTCCAGCTGCGTAGTGGGTGAAGTTGCCAGATCCAGCTGTGTAGTGGGTGCAGTTTCCAGCTCCAGCTGCTCTGAATTATCTGTAATAGTTAAGCCATCAGTAGAAGTTGTTGCCGCCAGCTGCTCTTGTTTTGCCGCCACCGCATCCGGAGCTATCTGCTCGAGCACCAATTGCATGGCCTCAAGATCACCAAAACCACAATCGCGCACACAACGCAGCATGGTCGTAAAACTGTAGAAGTCTGGACTAATGCCACGCTGCAGCATTTTGTGCCAGGTGAGAAGAGCATGGCGGAATCCTTGCTGTTCATCGCTGGCGCAAGCCTGCAGTAGAAAATTGAAGCTGTCAGTCTGCAAGGGCAGCTGGCGCTCTAGCAGCTCGTCAGCCAGCATGTAGGCCGTTTCGATGTCTCCACAGCGTCCATAAGCCTTGATCATCGCATTGTAGTTCTTCACATTGGGCTCGTAGCCCTTCTCTAGCATATTCTCGCGCAGCTGACGCGCCTTCCCCAGGCCGTCCAGCTGTGTGGGCGCATTGGCGCACGCATTGAAGAGGGAGGTGTAGGTGCCGCCGGTGACCTTAAGGCCACGTTGCCGCATCTTAGTGTACAGCGTAAATGCTTTGCGTGTGTAGCCCGCCTTGGCGCAGCCGCTGATCAGCAAATTGTATATATAGTTCTCCGGCTTGACGCGATCCTCGCGCAGCATGCGCACCTCCAGCACGGCAATGGCCTCGTTGATGCGCTGCGCATTCAAATGATCCTTGATCAGGCGTGCGTACTCCTTGGTGCGCAGCTTTCGTGAGTGTCGCGTGGGTCTGCTTGTGAACTCCTCCTCTTGCACGTCGCCGGCGTCTGCGACTTGTGCGTCGTTGAACTTGGCATCGCCAAACGTATCCGGATCACCAAAGTCGAATACAGTTTCCTTTTTAGGTTCCACTTGCTCAGATTTTGGCAATTGTTCGGATCTTTGAAACTTGTTACGCACACGCACTCTGGGCGCTTGTGTTGGCTCTTCATCCATAATTCTGTCTTGAAAGGGGTTGGAGGCTCGGTTTGACTCACGTTTTGTCTGCAGACCGGCTTCCTGATCCGTTATACGCACGTGCAACGGTCGGATTTGTTCATAGCGCCGGTTTGGAAAATCAGTTTGAAGACCAAGGCATTTACTTAGATGAACTGAGTGCCTTGGTGCATATTGCTGTAAGCGGCGTATATGTGGCGTCAGCGCTGAGCTGAAAAATCGCATCGCCATTGCTTTGCTGCAATTTCACTTATTTTTATGTAATTTAATAAGTTTTTAAATGTGCATGCCGCTGAACATGAAATGAAGAAGCAGAATTGCCATTCACACCGACTGCTTAATTTAGTCAATGGTCACAGCTGCTTTGCAACGATGTGGCAACGTCAACATTCCCTTTGGACTACATCAGAAAATTAGTTTTTTTTCCCAGATCAGAACTGAATTAAAATTAATTAAAAATGAGTTTCGCCGTTGACCCGCGCCGCAAGGAGAAAATAGTTCGCTACAAGGCCCCCAAGAACCAGGGACAAAGCGGCAGCACTAATGAGGACATGATGCCGGATTATATGAATATACTGGGCATGATTTTCTCGATGTGCGGTCTGATGATGAAAGTAACACCACGTCGCATTTATTATTATGGTTAATTGTAATCTATGATTGTATTAAAAACAGCTGAAATGGTGCGCCTGGTTTGCGCTCTACTGTTCCTGCATCAGTTTTTCCAGCTCGCGTGCCAGCGACGATGCCAAACAGGTGAGTTGTTGGTATTATAATTCGGTTATCCGGGACTAAATATATTTTTATTTGAGGTGTTGTCCTCGTTCATGCTGAGCGTGAGTGCTGTGGTCATGTCATATCTACAAAATCCCGCTGCCATGACGCCGCCATGGGCCTCCTAATACTGAAAGCTCAAATAAATGAATGTTTTTTTTCTTCTGCTAGTTTAATGAGTGGATCTTTATTGTGCTCCAGAAATCAAATGACAGTTGCATGGGCATGTGTGTAGAAAGAATTAAATAAATTAACCACAAGAGTGTTTTGTATGTAAAATTTTTGCTAAAGAATTGGAAAATAAGTAATGCAAGCAGCTGGCTCTAGCTGCGTCTCTCGCTACGTGGTGAGTATGTAATAGGCAAACAGAATAAAAGCCAAAATATAAATGGTGCCACAGATCAGCACGTATTAAATCTCGCCAAAGTTCGCATGTCCCGTGGCCATTGCGTGCTGCTGGGCCTGCGCCTGACCCACCAGCAGCAGATCGCACTGCAAACACCGTAAATTGAACTTGTCGACATTTGTGAACTGTCGCGAGGACTTCGCCTCGTTGGCCAGTTGTTCAGCCTGCTGATAGACGCCGAGCTCCTCCACGGGAAAGATAGTCGCCGGCGTGGCACTCTGTGTGGTTTCCATGTACAGCGGATCATAGTGTATGCCATCGAATAGCAGGAAGACGCGCAGGCCAAAATTCTTGTCCTCGCCAAACCGATTAATGATCGCATTTTGTATATCGACCACATCGATCTCGATGCCATAGTAATTGGACAATATGGCCACTTCGATGGCACCGCCCCACGAATCTGCCTTCTGGATCCAGGCGCAGTACTCCGCATTAGATTTGCCCAGCACGGCATCATTATATTCCTGCGTATTGGCAGACACCTCCTGGGCAATAATGTGACGCATCATCTCGCTACCCTCGTTATCCACCTTGCCGTTCAGCACGAAGCGTATGCTGGTGAAGAGGCACGAGTTATCCGCTGGCACCACCTTCTTTAACAGAATCCCATTGAAGTCGCCATTAGGTCCGGCTTCCGCGGGTGCCAAAACGGGAGCACTATCGCTGCTGCTGCTGCTACTACCGGCACTCAGTTCTGCTGGGCCAGCAGTGCTGGTCACCACCACCTGGCGCAGCTGCTCCGCATCCTCCTCCGCCTGCAGACGACGCGCCAGCGCTTCATCATCCTCAATGGTGGTGGTGACGGCGGCAGCGCTCGCCACTGTCGCCTTCTCCTCCACAATCAGTGTTTCGCCGCTGTTGATACCAACGGAGCGCAGATTACGCTGCTGCTGCTCGTTGAGATCGAGGGGTCGTGGCGGATAGCCAACGAGTACATGAAGCTGGGGCTCATTGATTTCCGTTGCGGCGGCTATCCGCTTTTTCAGCTCCGCTAGTGTTGTGTTCTCGTTTAGGTCATTTACAATGAATTGACCTTTTTTCGATTTGAGCTTCACACTGAACGAACCAGTCATGCTTACCGATTTTGTCTGCCCTTCTGTTTGCCGAAAATTTTATTAAATGTGTTAGCTGTGTGTGTTCGGAATTTTGACTTGATTTGGTCAAGTATTCTTATTGTCAAATAATTTTATTTCTTTTTTTTTTGCTTATTGTTTAATACGCGTTAGCGATGGCAGTTGTTGGTTATCTTATAGTACTGGCTGCTATGCTGTTAAATGCGCACGCTGTTAGCAGCTGTTACGCCTACGCCTGTTAACATAACATATACTAAAATATACCATAGCGTCGTTGGCATGGCGGTTGAGTTTTGAAATTAAAATTTGTTTGCTGCTCATATTTGTGTAATGATTTTGCAGAATTTCTAACATTAAAACAATTAAATTCAGTCTAGAATGCCTTGTCTATGACCTTGGGGGAATTTACACAAAGGTTATTTATCTTTGGCAAACACTTCTTTTGGGCGCTAAAGCAAACTTAAACCATATCCGTCAATGGTTTTAGCTAATCAGTTGAAATGATAAATCTATAATTTCCAACGAAAACGTCGAGAGAGCCGCGACTATAAAAAACCGCTAATAAGCATTTTGTGAGTGCGGAGGTGGGGAACCTATTGGCTAATGCTCAAATCAAATAGAACTAAGAACCAAGGAAACATATATTAGCGAAAACCCAAAGCGAGCTGTCAGTCAACAAAACAACCGACTCACCCAACAATGGACCCAATAACAACAAAAAGCGGCCTCTACAAAAAAAGAGACAAAAAATAAAATAATATAGTTTGCTTTGGTTTGCTTTAGTTTTGTTATTTTTCCACACATACGCGAACGAACGCCTTGCGTGGTACACTAAAATCACATTTAATAGTCCAAACAAAATTTATTGTCGAAGATATACGAAATTTGAGAGCTTCCATTGTGACGCTATGTGTTGTTTCAATCTCTATGAAAGACGAGCGCGCATGCGGACAACTCACAGCTCCGAGCCATATAAATAGTTGGACGATCGGGGTCTTATACTCAGTGCAAGTCTGTCAACGCGAAACGCGAGATCATCAATCAAACTCTTTGTGCCCAGTCAAGTTCAAGTCCTTACCAACGCAATCATAATGAAATTCTTACTTTTGGTGCGTTCAACTGGATACCTGGTTCTTTGGATATCATCCTAACTAATTACTATGGATTATTTTTGACTATTTGCAGGCCGTTTTCGTTTGCCTGGCTGTGTGCTTCATGGCGACCAGTGCTGTGCCCATCGAGGAGGCCATACCCGAGGGTCTGGAAGGTCCTGGCAACGAGCCAATCAGCCCCAGCGACGATCAGTCCTTCCTGCTCAAGCTGAAGCTGCTCAAGAAGCTGCTCTTCCTGGGTTAATTTCCAAGACGATTCATGGACTTTTAGCATATTTTGTGTCTAGTTTTTAAGCAACTTATTAAATAAAAAGAAATTTTAAAAGAATTTGACTTTTGGTTGCTTTCATTGACTTAAAAGTGCTGCACTCAAGTTCGTGTGCAAAGTCTTTTGTTTGATAAGGTGTACAAAAAAAATGTTATAAAGCAAGCTGTAAAGTATTCTTATAGAGCTCAACGTATAAATTGAAAAATCTGAGAAATTAATTCATAAAATCAGTAGAATTAGTAACAACAAATCAAAATTATGTGTGCAGCAAAATATGCTAAGAGTTAAAATCTAATAGCTCGTTAAATATTAGCTCGTCGCTAAATAAAAGTTTATATTTATGCTAGTAATTCACAGTTTTTAATTATACATTTGTAGGCCAATGTCACGTTTACAAATGTATGCGGACATATTATATTATGGAGTTAAGAAGTTGTGCTTTTTTCAAATTCATACGTAACTAAAGATAAATTCTGACGCACAAAATAAAAGTCAAAGGATATATTACGGACAAAATATTATACTTTGTTCATATTTGTTAAATTAAAATTTTTAAACGCCAAATATATATATTGAGACGGAGTCCCGCTGGGGCAAATGTTTATGTCAGGAAGAGCATTATCTATTGTTTTAAAGTATTACATGAGCACAAAACTCTGCAAATTTCAACTTTAATGTGAATTAGAAACCAACTAGTATTATAATAGAATTAGATGTTTAAATAGTGTATTATATACATGTTGATTTAGGCCACCTGTTCCGATTGAAATCTAGAGATTCTGAATAATATTTCCAGAAAGAGCATTTAAATAGGTGCTCAAGTGTATCAAAACTGGTTTTTCGACAAGCCAAATGCTGAAACGACTTGTTTACCCTTTTAGACTAATGCATATAATCAGAGATCGGATGTAGTGGCCCATATCAATACCCATCCAAATGACACCTATTTAGTCAATAGTTCCTTGTTTAAAACAGTTTGTGGTGGTGTTTATGTTTTATGTGAATTACATTTATTTTTAGTTACGTTTACGTATAAGCTGTAAATGCGAAATGATTTGTATTTATAAGCCCAAGCGGAGAGGTTAGGTTCCCAGTTTGTTGTGCGTATGTGTGTATATTTGTACATAGACTAGAGTCAATGGGCAGCCTTGTGGCCCTTAACCGAGCAGCAGCTTCTTCAGTTTCTTCAGCTTGAATATGGCCTGGGGATCGTAGGGATTGTGTACGTCATCAGACGGGCCATAGATATTGTCCCCCTGAAGCGTCTCATCGATGGGTACAGCGGCGACCAGAGCCACAGCGAGCAGGCAAACGAACAGGGCCTGTGAATTGTGAAATCGAGATCCTTGAGCGAAAGAGTCTTGAGGATCAGTTGTGTGGAGACTCACCAGTGCAATGTACTTCATTCTGATTGGTTCGGTTTGCTTTGGTTTTGTTGTTGAGCTGGTTAATCAAAAAGTTGACTGCACTTGGTGGCCAAAATGCTGGTGGCTTTTATACTCGAAGAGACCATCGTGCGTTGATGATAATGTCATATGTAAACTGCACATATTAAACTGCCGGTTTTGGACAAGGGGCCAGAAATGGCGATACATAAACAAAGGTGCATAAATAAACGAGTCTGGTCAATAAAAACGACAACAACAGCAAACCCTAAGGCGAACAAAAACGCTGAAGAAAAACTGACAAAAATTGCAAATTGCTTGGACGTGGACAGTCTCTGGGCCCTGCTGGGCAACCGCAATGCAAATAATATATACATATATTTATAAATGCAACAACAACAACAGCAACGACAACAACAACAACGACAGCAACTACATACAAAACACGCCCAAAACTGTTTACATTGGTTAGGTCAGCGGCAAGAGCCAAGCGTTAATCGTTTGTGCCACTGAAGAAGTTTTTAGTCAGTGGACAAATAATCTTCATGCTAAGTATAGTCAAGTGTTTTCGATTTACATATATGCATAGCTCACTGAAGGTTATGTCAACCACAGCAATCCCATTCAGAAATCGGTCAATGAAGCCGTTTGCAAAGCATAACTTTGTTTATCTAGGGACAATCATTATTATTATTACTATTTGTGTAAGTTAAATATTAATAAATTAAGGAGTTTTTATCTATTCTGATAATTATTTATGTAAAACAAGATTAAGTTGCCACAAAAGGTAACAAAAAGCTCGTTAAATAATATATAAAAAAAAAGAAGATAATTATCAGCTTAAAACTCCATAAGCTTTGTGGCAATAAAACTCAAATGAAATTGAAAGTTTAACACTAAAACCTTCTCTCACAAGCGCAACTGTCAGTTTCACAAATCACACATTCAAGAATTGGCATAAGTATCCGTCATTTGGAAGTGAACTTGAATAACCCACACGTCAAAAAAAAACCAAGGCACTAAAAATCCATTTTGGTTAAATAAAATATAACACATGAAACAGATCCATAAATATTTAGCACTTCTAATAGCCATCATGCTTAAAGAGCCATAATTAAAATCAACACACAAAACCGAAACAGAATCCACAGCTCAGCTGGGCGTTGGCCAAAGCGTTAGGAAAAAAACAAGAAGACAAATACTGAAATAGAGGTCAAAATTTGCTTTAATTAAATTTCTTGGGATTTGTTGAGGCAGGCAGGCAGCAGGCAGGCAGTCAAAGTCAATGTCGTTCCTCATTTACATTTTTTGAAACGCGTTGACAAATGTAGTGCAGTTCATAAAGCGGAAGCGAATGCATGTCTTGAGAGCACTCTGAATTAGCATACAGGAACATGACTAAGCACATTTGAGCCAAGCAGCTCAAACATAGATACGAATATCTATGCAAATGCTGCCAATACATATATTTTGTTTAGCGTTACAGCATGATGCGGTCGAGTACAAAAAGTTTGGATGCGAATGATTAGACAACAAATTGCTCGAATGCTGTTTGATCAACTCATCGTGATCCATTCAAATGATAGCCGTCGCTTGGTCTGTGAGTACCGCTCGACGCTATTGTTAACCCGTTTTGTGCCCATGGGCAGGTCAATTAGCTCATATATTATGGCGTTACAAAAAGGCGTGGCAAAGTTTAGTTTGGGACGTGTAAGCCGCGAGACGGCAATTTATTGATGTGTTGTCTGCTCTAGACGAGTATTTTGCACAAGTTGACAAGTTGTATGGGAATTTGAAATTCATTTCACTTTTAACACCAAATGATGCCGCACAAGTGATGACCATATTAGATATAAGGCAGCTATAGCTTTGACTAGCCAACTCTGTTTTCTATCAAGTGCTGAGTCTGCTTATGTGTGTCACAGCTTGAATACTGGCGACCTTTACCTAAATAATTAGCAGAACACTCTGGTAAACATCAACAAATTGTTGATCAACTCTTTTGCTGTTTAAGCGAAACAAATCACGCATACGCCTCCCGTTCAGCGCTTTGTTAAGCCCCGAAATACAAACGAGGTGATAAGAATCTGGGCAATCGGGGTGGCCAGCATTCAATATGGCCAACGTGCCTAGCAAACAAATCCATTAGGTCAGGCGACGTGGCGTGACTGCACTGAAAAAGTTAAACAACTCAGCTGGCAAAACTCTGTATTGAAAGTTATAAACCGCAGTTTACTCCAGCTACTCGCTTATGTGTCCATATCGAGGAGTTGTGGCTTTAGCCTGGATTACAATACAGGTGATTGGCGTAAGTGCAGCTAAACTGCACTATTCGGATCTTTACTCATTATCTTTATGATACTTCAGTTCAATATGCAAGTTGAAGAGTTCTACTCGAAGTCGTTTGTGCCCAATCACATATTTATCAGCTATAGCATGGAAAATATGGAATCTCTCAATTATAACCTGACCGTTAAGGATCACTTTCCCGGCAAACTGCTGATGCACATCTTTGTGCGCAAGCTGGACGATGTTCCAGGCGGGCCAAATACCTTCGAGATGATCAAAATGAAGAACTTTGACTTCTGCAAGGCACTCGAATCGATGCGCAACATGACCATAGATGATTTTCAGGGCGAGTCCCTAATACCCTCGACGTTTCTAATGTCCTGTCCATTGATGCCGGGCTTCTACTACGTGGATCATGGATTTTTTGATGCCAATATACTGCCCATGCGCATCAAGGATGGCAGATATTTCGTACAGTTCGATCTAATTCAGATCTACGAGGAGGTCACCAGATTGCTAAACTGCAAAATAAAGATCAGTAAGAACACACTTAAGGCTGACCAGCAGCTAGACAAGGAGAAGCTGGACAGCAGCAACGAAGAAATTATGTGAGCTTAAAGTCTACTAAATATAAACGAAGCAAGCATAATCTGCGGTAGTAGACTTTCACTTTTAAATAAGAATAACAAAAACAAACTACTCCGTATATATAAACTAGAAAAGCTCTAAATCTCTCCCAGTTGGCCTTAACTGAAAATAATAAATCCACTAAGTAGAAGTTAAGGTCATTATTCATATATATTTCATATTTTTGCGGCACAACTGAACGCATGTAAATTGCACAGAAGATATGTATCTGAAATCAGCTGATGAACTTGAACTAAAAACACAGTTGCGTATAAATTATGCGCTGCAAAGAGAAACCGAAAAGGGGGCAAACAAACGCGAACCCGAAAATGTCTCAGATAAATCATAGCCCAAAGAGAGTCGCATGCAAGCGGCCATAAATTAAAGCACGGAGTATTTTTATTGCAATTCGCTTGTTTGTACCAACAAATAACAAGTACAAACAAACAACAAACAGCGCTCAACGACAGCAGAGCAGCTGAAGCAGCAGCAGCAGCAGCAACAATAAATGTAAAGCGGTGTTGTGGCGGTAGCGAGAGTGACGGGGAGAGGGGAAATGGGGTCTTAAGCCGCAAAGTACAGTGAAAGTGACGTAATGCGACGTTGGAACTGGTCACATATACAAAAAGAAGTAGAAAATAAAAGCATTAAACGGCGGCGACAAAGTAAAGAGAAAAATGTCAATGTCTTTAACAGCAGCGGATGCGGAGCGCGAAGAAGAAGCAGCAGCAGCAGCAGCAACCAAACACTGACCATTGATATGGACATTGGCAGACGCTGCGTATACGTAATCTGTGTGTTGTCAGTGTCGCTGCTGTTGTTGTTGTTGTTATTGTTGTAATTGTTGTTATATTTTGCGCACACACACAAATTGCACATGCATCGAACGTCCGAATCTGCGGCTTACATTTATTTACTTCTGCTGGTTTTTCTTCTTTTCGTTGGTTTCTTTTTTTGTCGGTTGCCTTTTGTTTTTTATGTGCTCAGTTTTTATCGCCTGCATTTACAATTCAATGTCATTGCATTGTTTTTTCCCCATTTTTTATACATTTTGCTGTATGTGTCGAAATTGCCAAACTTAAGAAGAGGCAGCCACAGCTTCAGCGATCTGCAACCGGTTTGAGGCATGTAACTGATTGCAGTTTCAATGTTAATTTTAGGCTGACTTTGCGGCCGCCTGACCTTGAAACCTGTTTACAACTGCAATTGCGCCGGGTTTGTGGTCGCACTCATGCATCATGTAGCCGTGTGGTTCATCAAGTTTTATGGTACTGCCAGCCTCAATAATAATGGCTATTAACCACAAGTGCATATTGTGTGGCCAAGCATATTGACCAGCCCCACTTAATCGTTTTCAGTTCTCGGCTAGACAGTCTGAACGACGCAGGCGTTTAGTAGTTGTACGCTTTGATTACAGCTCGATCGGCAGATAGCAGAACATTAATTACAGCTTTTACATAGCCCTGTTAAACAGCTAATGTTAAGTGGCGCAAGCTGTTACGCCTATTAACAGCAAGCAGCTTAATGGCTCTTTATGTTAAGTACAACTTTGACATTGATTTCCTCATAAAGCGGGTGGCTTTAAAAGTTATGAGAGCCGAAGGTAAATGAGAAATATATATGATTGCTTAACTTTATAGTTTTAAAAAATAATCAAGCATGTCCAGAATATGCTATAATTTTCACACATTTTTCCAACAGACGATAGCTTTTCAAAATCTTTCAAATTCTTTATAGAATAATTATAAAACTGGTCGTTTGAAACTCTGTCTTTATGCCATTACCTTGTAAATCGCAACTTCGAAGCATAATTTGATATTTTTAATAGTGTTTTGTGCATCGAATTGTTTGCAATGACGCCACCCATTTAGCATTCGAACAGTTGATTGATTTCAAAGATCAAAGTTAAGTGTTGTTAAGTGTTGATACGAAAAAAAATCAAAAATATCAAAAGATAAACAGTGTTTTAACCTGTCTGTTGATTTAGCACTCGGTAATGACAAACATGCTGGTGAATTATGCGAGAGACTGAAACGGGCAGCTTATAAAGAATTTTTGTGTGACTTACGATCAGAATGTGCACAATGCGGTGGCTTAGTGTAAGCAGCTGTGTGTATCTGTATTGATGTATGGTGTGCTCTTAGATAAAATGCAAATTCCCGTTAATTGAACGCCAAACAAAAACGCAGCAGCAGCAGCAGCAGCAATGCAACTAAAACAAGGACGGGTTTGAAAAATCAATTAGCAGCATAAAATGCTTTGGTTTAAAGCCGGGACCCGGTTAGTTTGTTGCTGCTGCTGCTGCTGCTGCTGGTATCAGTGTGGCATGTAAACATCTCCCCCCCAACCCAGTCTTTTCAGTCCATGCCCCTCCCGTGCTCGACCCCCTCAAGCAACGTGCAAATATCGAGCGAGCAGTGGGAGCAGTGAAAAACCGCAGCTGCTGCTTTAAATTTATGCCAGCGCGGCATTAGAAGCATAGTTTGCGGTTACAGCAATGCAGAAGGAGTTCGGGCGCAATGGGGGCGTGTCATATTGGCTAGGTATTTGGCATGACCATAGTATATAGCAACAAAGCGAAATGCAAGAAATCAAGGCTTTAGTTGTGGGCGGGCGCCCACAAAAGGAACACAAAAACGAAAGAAAAAAAAATCGTGCGCTTTTATGAATATTTATAACACAATGGAGCATGAAAAAGTTGTTCGGGGCTTTATGCAATGAATGCATACATACAAGTATCTTTCTCCACATGTGTGTGTGTGTGTGTGTGTGAGTGTGAGCATGCATGCATTTAAGGCGCTCAATGTGGGCGTGCTGGCCCAGTGAATGTTATCGATATCAATGCGTTGACAGTGACAGGCAACAAAGGGGGCTCAAGCAACAGCAAAGAAGAGGGTAAAGGGAAAGCAATATTTATTGTTGGGATTAACAACGGCGGTTTATACTGTAATGGAGATGTTAAGAAGAGTACAGAGTGTATACTTTGTATAATGATTGCCAGTAAGATATACGGCTAGATTTGTTTTGCGTTAGAGATTAATTAAGGAAATAATTGTAAATTCCATTTATTGCAATTGTACAATTAGCTGGACAGTAACGGCAATTATGTGAATGAAACAAATATTTATGCAAACGAGTAGTATAAGTATTATAAATAGGGTATAAATATTTGAATACCCAGTATTAGATCGAACGGTAGCCCCTTTTAATGCACATCTCTGCTGTAGTCTCTGCGTCTGTATTCTTATCCACATACTTCGTCATTTTCAGTTAGGAATCTCTGTTTACATGCAAATCAGAATGCCAAAGCGAAAGTGAATTTATTTTGCAAATTCTGTAAGTTGGCATATCTGTCTAAGAGAGAAATTGAAAGTAAAAATGTTTAATTTGCAAATGCAAAATTGCGAATAAAGTAAAATGCTTTGTATATCCCATATCAATTTCAACATCAATATCCATAGCAACGTAAATTGGCCATATCGATTGGCTTTTTGTCATATTAAATGCAGATAATAAATAATACACATACGACATGAGAGCCGATTACAATTAGAGTGTAGCAATTTTACAAATGCCACTTACAGAAATTGCCAATCGTAAATTTTAAACAAATGATGTGCAAATTTTGAAACTAGTATTTGCGTAAAATGTTTGCGTAAATTTCTAAAAATGCGAATGGAAACTCAAATATTGATTATTACCATTCGAGAGCGCCAGACACGTGCCGCCTCTGGCGCCATCTAGCGGTCGCTGCATGCAAATTGCAAAATCAGTGCGTGACTTGTAAGATTAAAGAGCAAAGCTTACCAAAAAAGAAAAAAAAACCGCAACGTTTTCCCTAATGTTAACAGAGAGACGAAAAAATGCATTAGCTATGGCAACGAACTCAACTAACGGTACTTTTTCCCTCAATTGGGGTGTTTCAATTGAACGACCTTCAACGCCACACACGTGTAATGCCCCAGACAATGGACCCCGGGTCGCTAATCACGTCGTCAGTTTTACAAAAGGGCTAATAGCGAACTAATTTGAAATACCTGCCCAGCCATGACTTTTATGTGCCGACCATATTTCGTATTTCATGTTTCTTACCACCGTTTATAAAAAGTTCGTTTCAATCGTTTTATGTTGCCAATTGGACAACAATAATAACGATCAAAAAAACAGCTGACCAACGACCGGCAAACTGTCAAAGTCAAAGACTAACAAAAGTCACCATCAACGTCCCACTTCACTTCATTTCACTTCACTTCATTGGTCCACCTCCTCTTCCTCCTTCGCCAGCTCTCCCCCCGGCAGACAGACAGGCAACAAAAGCCTTAACGATTGCCCAGTTTCACTTAGTATTCTCATCTCAATTTTTATTCGTATATATACTATATTTTCTATCTATTTGAAGTCATGTATTTTTATGCAATTCTTAAGTTGATTTTTGTGTTTCTTTATGCTGCATGAAATTGGTCGAGCAAACTTTTAGTTAGATGTTCTACTTGTGAGTGAGGGGGCCACTTGAGGTGCTAAAAGTTTTGTTCAGTTTATTGGTTTGCCTTTTCGAAAGTTTATTGATTTTGTTCCCAAAAATATGCAGATATATATATTTTTTTTGCATATGTACTGCATAAATATATTAATTTATATAGTAAATATTATGATGGTTGCTGTTTCTCTTTCCTTATGTGAGGCACATTTGCTTGAAATAAAACTTATCATACAAAGGAGAAACATTATGTGAAATATAATAAGGTTAGGCTCTCTTATTTATATGTAGCTTAGAATGCACACAACTGTATACATTTCAAAGCCATTTAGGAAACTATCTATTAACATTATCCCAACCTTGTTGGATTACTCATCTTGTAGCTGTAAAGATCTTATTAGGCATTGCCTTTGGCTTACCGCATTCTGCAACAGAGCATTTAAAATTTATGTCAAATTAGCGAGCGCTTCAATGACAAATGCGAGTGCCGTAGAAATGCCGCAATTGCAGCCAGGCCAGGCCAGGCCAGGCACAGAGGAGTGCATCCTGGCATCCTATGCAGCTGTAGATGGCGGCGGAAATTAGTTCAACGGCACTCAAACTGCGGCAGTTAAACGTCGCCAATGGATGCACCCGCCCAGCCAGTGCCAAACAACCCACGATCTAGACATTTGCTCCGCTGTACACACAACTTGTCCGCCGGCACTTGTTTTTTATGGCCCAAAGGAAGAGATGCGGGGCATGCTCTGGACATTTGAAGATGATGTAGTGCGGACATAAACATAAATAATGGCAATGCGCAGTTATTACTTTCTGCTGCTTCCACTTCTGCATCTTCGTCTTCGTGCTCGTCGTCGTCGTCGTCTTCGTCTTCTCGCTCTTCCTTGCACACATAAAAATAACAAGTAAGAGTGCTCTAGTCGGGAGTGCCCGACTACGAGATACCCTGAACCCAGTCCTTACAATCATTCATATTAATCTAAACACACACATGCTGCAGTACAAGCAGTACAAGCAGTGCAAGCGGTCTAAGCAGTTAGCTTGCTTTTCGCTGAGCCCCACATAATGGAAAGTTAAATCTTAAATAACTTCTGTGTTTATCGTCCGATCTTATTGAAATTTTTGGGGCAAACAATTGTCAATAATATGTGTGACCAAACCAAATTGCAAGGTCGTACCTTCAAAAATGCGTTTTTTTAACTTTTGGGGGTTTGGGGGTGGTATCCAAAAAGTGAAAAATTTGTTCATGTGTATGCTATTCGAGATTATACATGTCAAATTAGGGGCCTCTAGCTCTTATAACTTGTAAGTTATATCCAAAAAACGCTGGTCTAAAATCGAAATTTATCGATAACTTTTGAACGGGACGAGCTATCGATAAATTTTAATAAACTTGATCTGTCCCGGGATTAGAGAACTTATGTTCCAAATATGAAGTCTCTAGCTCTTGTAGTCTCTGATATCTGTGTGTTCATACAGACAGACAGACGGACAGACGGACAGACGGACAGACGGACAGACAGACGGACATGGCCAGATCGACTCGGCTATTGATACTGATCAATAATATATATACTTTATATGGTCGGAGATGCTTCCTTATGCCTGTTACATACATTTGCACAAACCCATAATACCCTTTTACCCATTTTTAATGGGTTCAGGGTATAAAAATTAAATGTGAGTGGAGCGCACAAAGCTCGGAGGCGATGTCTTCTTCTTCTGCCTTGCTGGATGCATCTTTTTTAATTGCATTCTAGGCAGCGCCGCATCTGAATGAGTGAGACCTCCTAATGGGTTAATTGGGTTTAAGGCGACTCATTGCCTTGCCTCATCGTCGCTGGCCAAGTGATTTATGTGGCCAGCAAATTGACAAACGATTGCGCGCCCCTAATGGATATATTGTGCATACGCCATGTAGGCCAGGCCAGGACAGGCCCCCGGGCACACATCCAGCTCACATTATTAATATTAATTTTGTAATTGCAATATCTGGCATTCATATATCAGGCAAACAATAAAAGAAACGTTCGCCAACGGCAATTGCCATGATTTGCAGCTTCCATGCCGAAAAGTCAAGGCTCAAGCAGCGGATGAGGATCAGGCGGCAGCTGGAGCAGGCGGCTGCAGGCTCGTCGCAAATGCAGATTGCATGTCCTAGCCAAGCCATTGCAATGCATTAACAACACAACACAACAACACACATACAAACACACACACACAACACACACTCACAACAATGCAGCGCTAAAGCCAAACATAAACAATAAAGAGTGCACCTTAGCTTGCTGGCGAGGGGGCCACTGCTGTGGGCTGTGTGGGGGGCAACGCACTTGCCGCTAATGCACCAAAAACTGTGTGCCACCCCTTTCCTTCCACCCCACCCAGCAAGGATCCTTTGCCACGCTGCACTCCTTTGTGAAGTTTACTTAACAATATTTCTCATTGTTGTTGAGACGTTGCAGGTGTTTGCTGAAGCATATCAAAAATATATACGACTACGACTATGCTCGACAACGACTGGCAAGGATGAATCCAAGGATGCCAGCCAGCAGGAACAAGTTCCCTGAGCTGTGTAATAAACTGAACTATAAAACAACTAGCAAGATTTAGCAAAACTTTGTGAATGCGGCAAATTGAACCAAAACAAGTTCAACGCTTAGATATCAAAGGGAAATATATTTGAATATCATACAGAACTCGACTAGTTGGAAAAAGTTGACTCGTTAGGCAATAGAAATGAAGTTGAGTGAAATCAATTAAATAGTTTCAATAAATACAAATATACAAAAGGAATGAATGATCGAAATATGAATGTATGAAATTATATAGAAACGAAGAGAAATAAACAAGGGGAATTTAATGAGTCGCAAATAATTAAAATAATATAAAAATCTGAAAAAGTAATGACTTCAAATTAAATAAACGAAATTGTTCAAATTTAATTAAATGAAATACAATGCATAAATCAAAAAGGATTGTTCAAATAAAGAGTAATTAATGAAATGGAAGCCAACATATTGTTCATTTGACCTCTGCTTGGTTTAAATAACAAAAGGCCTTTTTCTGTTTATATATTATTTTTACAAACGTAATTGTAATTGTATTTTCAACTATTTTTGTTAAGTTTTCAATTTAATTAAATTTAAAAAAACACACAATTGTATGGGCTAAGAACTTTTGTTGTTTCGCAAGCGAGCAGATGAACTAGTTCAAGAAATGTGAACCCATTGCAAAGCAGTGAACTCATCTCTCATGCGAACTACTTAGTAGCATAGCCAAAAAGTGGGCAACAATACGCTGGCATTTGCCATATGAACACAGAAGGAGCTGCCTGCCTGCCAGCCTGTTGGCAACGCAGAAGGAGGAGCTCCCTCCCATGCTGCCCACCGCCTTGAATCGACTACCTCGGCATCCTGCGGACTGCTTGGCTGGCTTGCCTTAATTATGAGTTACTTTTGTGCATGCATTTTCTTAGTTGCCTTCCCATTTTCTTATTTTTGTGTAGCCGCCGTTGTTTAGTTTTTTTGTGCAGCTTAAATCAGCTGTTGGTGGGGGCAAACAGGTGCAGGGCAGGCAGGTGGGGAGCAGGCAATTGGTTGGCGGTGCCGTTGCCGTTTGCCGTTGCCGTTTTGTTTGCCTTTAGCCACAATGGGTAGCAAGGTGCGCCGCGCTACGTGGGCACTACAAAGCAGACAAGTCGCCTGCTGGCGTTTGCCGCATGGTGCGAGTGGGACTGCGGTTAAGTAGGGGAATGCACCGAGAGGCGGGGCGGGGGCGGGGCGGGTGCGGGGCTGGTTGGGTTTTAGTGGGGTTAAGGGTTGACAACGGCATACAGTGGCAGCTGCTTATGCTGTGTAATTCCGCGTAAAATGCACAAAGGGATCTCAACCTGGGCCGGCAAGTCCTTTCGTGGCAATGGCTGCATGACACCTGCCATTGTTCACAAAAAAGACAATAGACAACCGCAGCGCAGCGACAGGAGAAAGTGTGCCACAGATAGACAGAGAGAGAGAGAGGAAGAGAGAGAGTGGGAGAGCGGCAGAGGGATAGAGAGAATCATAAATTGTATAAAACATTTAAATAGTTACCTTGTGCTACTCATTTTCATTGTTAACTGCTGCTATTGAAATTGATTTCTGGAGCATTCACAAAAATCTGCCGATGCAAAAAGATGAAATTCCATCACAATGTCAACAGTTGAACACAGTGCTACAGCAGTAACTCGGCAATCCTGCATCCCTGCAATCCTGCAATCCTGCAACCCAACAATCCGACAATACGACAGCTGCCTGACCCAATTGCCAAGCGACTCAAAACACAACTGAAAGGTTTTTGCCAAGCAACTGAAAATGGAATTCATCCTATGCGCCATTGAAAGCTTAAGTAAATTGCATAAATTGATAATGAAAGTAAGAAAGCAGTGAAAATATGTGCCAAAGTCACTTTATTTATGAGCATAAATAGAACAAAAGTATTTCAAATATTGTTTTATTACTTAATATATTTGTTTGTGTGCGTTAAGGAATTTCTATTTTAGTTTTAATTCCACTATGCAAGTCTACTATCCGTAAAAGCTTAACTCATGACTTTTGTAGAATTTTTTGTTAGTTTTCTGTGTTGAAATTCGAAAGGGGTATGCCTGGAATTTATTAATATTTGGCTTCAAACTACATTTTACATAAATAATAATATTCATTATTTATGTACGAGTTAAACCCACCCAGGGTATTTTCTAGTCAAGCACACTCAACTATCGCTTGCTTGTTTGCCCTTGCAAGTCTTTCAGTCAACTTGCAACTTGAAGTGTTCAGCATTATTAAATTCCTTCAATAAACGCTTTCAGCTTGAGCAACAAGCAGTACAATGTTGCTGCCCTAGATAAAATTCAATAAATTTTGTTTAAATCAATTTTGGAAAGCAACTGTTGAAAATCTAGTTTGCAGGTTAATTTCAAATTTCCGTTAAAAGTGCCCCAAATTCGATTTAATTTTATTACGCTGCAGCAAAATAGCTAGCACACACACACACACTCGCACTTTGAGGCCGGAAATGCAACAGGAAATCAGTGTGCAACGTTAGTGCAGCCACGCCCCTATGCCCCTGACGCCCACATAGACATTCACTGGCATTGGGCAGGAAGGGAAGCGAAAGCAAACGCCGCACATTCTCATTGCACATTTTGCGTTGAATAAACTTTGCCATTTACAGCAGCGAACTACAATAAAGTGGGCGTAGCGGCGGGTGGTCGACGGGGGCGTGGCTGGAGCGTACTTGAAGACTGACTCTGCCACTGCCACTGCCCCTGTCCCTGCCCCTGACTGCCTGGCTAAAGGGGCAACATACAAAGTCAAAATAAGTCAAGCTGGAAATATGTTACATGCGCACACATCCACCTCACACAGCCTGTATCTGTGAGTGTGGGTGTATGTGTGTGTGTGTGTGTGTGTGTGGCAACAGGCACAACTCCGGGGGCCATTTTGTTATTACAGTTGCTGCAATTTCTGCTGCTGCCTGGCGCTGCTTTAGCAACAATTACAACAGAAGGCAATGTAACAGAGCAAAAAAAAAAGTAAAAACTGAAGAGAACGAAATAAAAATAGAGTTGTGAAAAGTGGCGCAAGAAAAATAGAAGCACCCTGTACGAAGTGCCCGGCAACATGGGCTCTTGTTTGTGTCCGGATCCGTGTCCGGCTCTCTGTGTGTGTCCTGGTCCGTTTGCATTCGGGAGCGGGTCAGCGACTTGGCGCCACTCAAGTGAAGCAACAGTCCGCAATCACAACATGCCAGCAAGCACACACACACACACACCCGCACACCCGCACACACATATACATTTGTCTTCCGGCCATGACAGCGTCAGTAAATTGAAAATGGCGCGCAACGAGGCAACCAAAAATGTGCAGCAGACTAACCAGCTGCGAGTTGTCCGAATAACGGCACTAGTTCCGGCTGTATTCGCAACAGTATTCCATTCCCGTTACACGCAGCACGCTTCCAGTTGACATTGTCACTGTTCCGACTCCTTACTTAAGTGTGCCTCACATTGCATATATATAAAAGTATCTATAGCTAAACAACTAATCTGTTAATCGTTGAGTACAAAAAGAAGATATTACATATTTAATTAGATGTGCGTATGAATCAAGGGCGAATGAAGATGAATAATTAATATGGATTTCAACCGCTATGGACTGGGCGACTTCTCTATCCCATTCTTGCGTTCTCTATTCTCTTTATTTTTCTGTATATCTATGTATATCTTCCCTTGTATCTCCAGCTCTAAGACTCTTTTACGCTTTTAAGTTTATTTAATTTTTCAATGTCTCTTTGTCTATATTCTATATTACTACAAAATGTATTTTTGTTTGATGAATCAATTGTCGCTTTTCTTTGACTTTTGTAATATAAAAATGGAGCTTGATCAAATTAAGCTTAAAGAAAACTTGTAGTTCGTCCTTCAAACAAGTTTAAGATAATGCTGAATCAGTTAGAAACTCATTCGACTGTCAGGATAACATTTGATAAATATATGAATGATTTTAGGGAAAGTTGCAAGCATCTCTAGCACCTTTTCTCCTTTGTCGACTATCTACTTCGTGGACTATGTCCCGACTTCATTGTTGTTGTAGCCAGTCTGTTTACGTTGGCCCGTTAATTGTATGCGACGGTGATGGCTGTTGGGCTTCTCGGAAACTAGGAGTGGTCCCAGCGAGTACGTTGTTGCTACGTGAGCCGATTGACATTGATCAGCGCTGACCTTAACTGGGAGCACTCGAAACATTCTCCCACACACACACATCCTACTGTACTGTACAGTGCGGCACTTAATGCGCTTAAAACGATGGACAATGGCCAGAAGAGGGGGTGGGACTGGGTCTCATTTATATGGAGATGGGATTCCAGCTCAAACTGGCCCTCAAGGCATGCAAATGGAATACGCTGCAAATGTGAAAAATGCGGATGGTATAAGGAGTGAGACTGGAGGGTTGGATGTTCCGGTTGACATGCATGATAATGAGGCGGTGCCACGCCTATTGCCCATTGCCCACTGTCCATTGCCCACTGCCCAATGTTGGCCCAATGGCCACATTTGCGCCTGCAGTAATTGCGGAAAATGAATTAAAGGCAATTTGCGTTGCAAGAGCCAACAACAACACAATGCAAAACGAAAGCAAACAACATAAGCGGATCTTTCGCTCTCTCTCTCTCTCTCTGTGTGTGTGTAGGAGGAGGGATATGCGTGTGTGTTAAAGGAAACAGTCATTGCAGGAACTGCTCGAGGAGCAGCATCAACTGGCAGCTGAGGCAAGCACCGCACATGCAAATGAGAATGCAAGGTGCCTGCTTACATCCCACACAACCTCCCATCCTACTCCCTGAAAAGCTAAAAGAAAACGGATGCAAAAATTTGCCGTTGTGCATCAGATGCACAGCCAGGAAGACAGGGGCTTGCACCACCATACACAAGTAGACGACATCTTGACATCTTGCCCGCTAGGCGCAGCAAGCGGAAGCGCAATGTGCAACAGGGAGACAGCTTATGCCAATGTGGCATAGTCTTCGTTTTGACTTTCCACAGGCAATTTAAGCGATTTGAAAGCCACACGGCAAGACAAACGGCACTAGTGGAGTCGAGCAGCGAGCTACTTTAGAGCAGGATGTGACAGAAACAGCAGCAGCGAAAACGAATAAGAGCTGTAAGTACTTAACAGTTGTTTAACATATAACTAAATGTTAGCAACAGTACGCATTAAACTGTTAAATGCTAATTTGCACAGTACATTTTAGTTGTGTCCATCAATGAATCTATAATTCAGTTGAGTATTTGGAACACATTTTCACCAGACAGCTTCAGTTGAGCGACATTAACATGCTGGTTTAATCAGATGTCATGTTGCAATATGTCTCGTTACGAATTTAAATGAAGGCCATTGTTGCATTAACTATTGTTGTGTTAAATCACACATCTTCAATCAATTCATGCTGCAATTTATCTTTATCAATTTCGCAGCATCTGCTGGGGCATTGGCTGGAAAATGGTCATTCAATTTGTTCCTTTTTACGCTAATTTGATTTTCATTTGTTTATATTATAACGAATTGTTGTTTTGCATTTTGTTGCTCATGTTTAATTAAAAACACATTTGATGGCACAACACTTACACACACACACACATAACACTTCATTATTGCAATCATAGTGCGCTTTATAAATTACAAAAATAACTCAATTACGAGAACAGTCAACACTTTGCCCCCTGCCACGCCTTGCCCTGGAAAACAGTCGCTTTCCGTTTCCGTTTTTACAGTTGATTTTCCAGTCTGCCACATAAATTAAAACCAAAAGCAACAAAAAAAAACCAAATACAGCGAAGTTTTTATTTCCGCTCCGATTGAGCATTAAATGTATATAAATTTTCCTAAAATAAAGCAAGCAAACAATTTGGCAACTGCAACAAAAGCGATTAATGCCTAACAAACACATACTCACACAAAGTAACAATACATAGATAAATTACAGACACACACACACACACACACACACACACATGAACAATGGCAACTAGCATGCAAATAAACAGTAAATTTGCATAATCAATTTGTTTATTGATTCGTACATTCAGCTATTTTAATTACGTTTACGCTTGAACCTCATTTCACACACACGCACACACACACACATTGTCAGTCATTTATACACACGAACACACACACACAACAGATATTCAGCTACAACAGAGTTTTTTAAGCTTTTGCCTTTTGGCAATTTTTGGCTTTTGTAATTTGCATTCACAAAATTGTGTGCGTATTTTTGTTTCGTTCTTAACATTAAATGAATCAAAATACTACAACAAATTAGCACAGCAGCTTGTTACTTCAAATGCAAGCAAAAAGTGTTGCATACTTTTAGGCACCCCATAAATTCCCTTTTAATGCTGGGCATTTTTTGGCTTTTTCTGCCAGCATTTAAAATGGACGCACAAAAAAAGCAGCGCGCTGACAATTATGAAAAGTTTTCATTTCAAGCGTTATGCGTTTTGTTTGGCTGCCAAATAGTTGCAATTCTGTAGAAGGTCGTCGATAAAAAATATATGCGATATTCAAAAGTGACTATGGAAATCTGTTAAAAATACTATTTTTTCAACTAGCTGGCTGCAGGTAGAGCAGTGAGTTGGAAAGTGCAGTGATTTGGAAATTTGTTTTATATGTGTGACTCAGTTAGTTCTATGAAATAAAAACAATCATGTTTTTTTAAGTATACCTTGTAAATGGTTATTCAAATGTGTGTAACAGGTAATACGACTATAGGTTGAAGCAGAAGAGATGCTTTAGAGATTTATCTGTAATTCACATTTACGATACTGCTCAGATATTCGCGACTGATCGTTTTGTCAATCAGTATGACATTTTTATTTATTTTATTGTGTTTTCCTTAAGTACCCAATAGCTATTCTAACATGTTCTTTACAGACCGAAGCTTGAAGCATTTATTATTTGCCATGTTTTTTTATAAAGCCCTTGACTTTGCAAAGCACTTTGACTGCCAATAAACTAGTCTGCAGCCCCGTTAAAAGCGCTTTATATACCTATGATTTTTTTGCCGCTGCTGCTGCTGCTCTTGTTGGCCATCAACGTTAAAAGCCACCTTCGATGCATCTCAATGACAAGCACTTGTGGTGCTAGTCTAGTTCCAAGTTTCGCAGAGATGACGAGTGCGCTAAGTACTCATATCCATTCGGATGGTGCTTTGACAACGGCCTAAGCACTTGGCTTGTGTCAAAAACACGCAGCCCGTCAATCAAGGCAAAGGGGTAGCACGAGGGGGAGCTGCGGGCGAGGGGGTTGTCAAAAAATGCGCCAGCGACGAGACAACTTGAAAACGAGGCGCTGCCAAAATTGTTAAGTGCCACAAGTGGCCACAGGACACAAACGCCTCTGACCAGCAGCAGCAGGAGTGTCAGCAGGGGAATGGGGATGGGGACGAGCGGGTAGAGCAGTAGTGCTGGAAAATGGTGTCAACCGCAGCAGAAGTGGAAAGTGGAAAGTGCAAAGTTGAAAATGTGCGCAAAATGAATATTTCGAGTTCGAGAGTAGTTTTTGCGGTTTGTTGTTGTTGCTGTTGCATTTAATTAAATCAATTGAAAGTTTCGTAGCAGAAAGCAATCGTAACATAAGCCAGCATAATGGACATCAACGCACTTAAGAACGCCTCCATTCACCAATCTATTTCAACGCGTCGCATAAATTTTATGCATGGCAAAGAAAACTGAAAAATGAAGAGAACAAAAGATAATTAAATCACAGTGAGCGATGGCATATAAATCTTGGCGAGCAGGCAATGAGTGCACTCAGATAAACCAAAAACTTGCAAAGAGTGCGAACAGAGAGAGAGAGAGAGAGTAAGAGAGCATGACATTGTGCCACTTGAAAACTTTGATTAAAATCCTTTTGAAGTGCTAACAAATAACGCGAGACAAAGACTTGAGTGGGTGGGTTGGTTGAGGGCGTTGGAGTTAAGGATGCAAGGGGACAGTCAATGTGTGTCCGCACTTTTTGAAGGCTAAGCTGAAGTAGCTGAAGTAGCTGTGGGTGATGCAAAGGGCAGCCCGTTTGCATTTCTTGCACTGCGTTTGCTCTGCTTGTACTTTTTCTGTGTGCTAAGCGCCACTAAATCCGTCTGTCGCGACAACAAGCAGCAAGGATCAGTACAGCAGCCTGGCAGCGAAGAAGAACAGCATCTGAATAAGGCCGCCAGCCACAGCAACAGCAACAAAAAGGACGACGACGCCGGCGACAATGCAATAACTCATGTGTGCGAATTGTTGTTGCTGTTGGTCATGATGACACTTTTGCATGTTGTTGTTGCTGTTGTTGTTGCTGTTGCTGTTGTCGTTGCTGCTGCTTTGACAGAAAGTTTTGTTTGATAGCCGCACAATTGTGCAACTTCGGGCGCTTAAATGCATTTTAAGTTGCTTCAATTTCACAACCTCGACTTTAATAAAATGCCGCACACGTTACTTAAATGTTGTTGTTGTGATAGCTGTTGCTGTTGTTGTTTTAAGCAACGCTCTGTTTTAGTTAAGTGCACTTGAGAGCGCTCGAAACTTGGGCAGATAAGCGCGTAGCGTGGCGTACACCGTGACGTATGCGCAACGAGCCAACGAATTTTACTTGCGTTTATCATACGCACCGTATAACCGTGTGTGTGTGCCTTATGATTGCAGTCATGGCTGCAAAGAGCTTGCTATTCATAAGGGAAATATATGCAAGAGTTTCGAGAGTTTTCAAGTGAAGGTCGCTTAAGTAAGTTTCAACAAAGTCGAGATACAGGTTCGCTTCTACACAAACACAATGCACATTTTAAAGCTTTAAGCTTAGTGGCAACGATGCTGTGCATGTATAAATTAAGTTTATGATGCAACTGAAAGAAACTGCAGTTTGTTCAGCAAGTTTTTACATTTCACATTCTAACGTAAACGATTTACCTCTCATGTCAGCTCGCAAATGCTTAAACTCTTTGCGAATTATAAGCGAAAAGTGCTTAGCAATACTGTTTATACTGTTCTCGCACTCTACAAGCATCAAATCCCACTTGATTATCTCTATGCAAGCACATTAAGCACCGAGCCCAAAGTCTTTGCCTTTTGACTGCCTGTCTGAGATCATTTGACAAGCTGACAATAAGTTTTTTGTGAGTGTGTGATATTAGTTTGCAGTTCGAGGAGAGGTCAAGAATGTCACCCATTTCATGATGTTGCAAGCACTTGAGCGGAGCGGAGTGTCTGGGTACCATCGAGTGTTTAAATGTCACGTTGAAATTTATGTAGCAACAACAATAAACATGCACACATATGAACGGCTTCTGCTAACTCTATACAAGAAGAGGAAAAAAAAAACAAAACAAAATACGAAAAAAGTGCTTCGTAAACAAAAACAGTTATGACAACAATAGAAACAACAAACAGAAGAGAGTTGCGACTACGACTGCAACAAAAACACACTAACAACAGCAACTTGTCACCGTGTATATGTGTGTCAGGGGGGAGGTGGGGGCGGTGGGTTTCGCGTTGCTGGCGTCGCAACTGTCAACAAAACATTTTTAACAAAAACAAGTGGAGAAGGATTATCTTCGGCGTGCCGAAGATTAAATACTCTTTTCGAACCTTAAAGCAATTTTTACTATTTTTCCGTGACTGCTTATTTAATTCGCAGATATTAATGTCGCATACATATACCCCTACATATAAAATAAAATATATAAAGGTATTCATGTAAACAGGGACGTTTCACTATCCGTAGCTCGTGGACGCGTCCCTTAGCATTCATAAGTGCTACCGAATTGAACAATATACAAGTTTCAGTTTTTCCAAAAAGTGAAAACTACATTACATAATATACATACCAAATTTTGTGCCTGTTGCTCTTATACCTTTCAAGGCTGCTGTCGGAAATTGAATTGTCATAAAACTTAATCTGAACATACGAGAGCTTATATTCAGAATTTGAGATCCATATTTTTTTCGCGTGGCATTGGTTTTGCCAATGAATTTAAATTTTTCTTTTGAATTATTCTATTAAAGCTACTTTATGTATGACAAAAATTAGAAACAATTTAGGAAATTGAAAATAAATGAATTTGACTACAGCTATTATATATTTGAAAAGAAGAATAAGAAAAAATGAAAATAAATGACCAGTCGCCGCTGGTTTCGAGCCTGGGACCTCTCGCTCACCAGTTCGCAACTTTACCCACTACGCCACAAGCCGTTTGATGATCGCTGACAAAATCCCTTGAAGAGCAGACTGTCAAAAGCTTTCTTGTTTTGCTTTGTACTGCTTACACCAAGCAGTTTTAAGAATCGCTAACAAACTCGATTTATACTGAGCTTTTGTTTTTTCGCGTGGCATTGTTTTTGTTCTAAGCCATTGAAAGCAAATGAATTTGATTACAGTTATTATATATTTGAAAAAGAAGAATAAGAAAAAATGAAAATAAATGACCAGTCGCCGCTGGTTTCGAACCCGGGACCTCTCGCTCACCAGTTCGCAACTTTACCCACTACGCCACAAGCCGTTTTGATGATCGCTGACAAAATTGCTTGAAGAGCAGACTATCAAAAGCTTTCTTGCGCTTGACTTTGTTTGCTCAGACTATCAAAAGCTTTCTTGTGCTTGACTTTGTTTGCTCATATGCACCTGTTTTTTCAAAATATTTAATGACGCATATCTTCGCTGTTTATGACTCAATCGATTTGCGATTTTACCCATTGATGAGTTATAAGGATGTTCAAGTGTACAAGGAAATTTAAGGCAATTGCTTTGAAAACATCGGATTTATGGCCAAAACCGACTTTGAGGTGTATGGCAGCTATAAGATATAGTGGTCCGATCCGGCCGGCTCCGACCAATGTGCTGTCCCCTTGAATAATAAGTGTCTGTGCAAAGTTGCATGCGATAGCTCAAAAACTGAGGGACTAGTTTGCATACATACAGACAGACAGACAGACAGACAGACAGACAGACAGACAGACAGACAGACAGACAGACAGACAGACGGACATGGCTAGATCAATTTGTTTTGTTTTTATAAGCATATTGGCAGTAACTTTTGGGGGTCTCAGACGCTTCCTTCTATGCGTTACAAACTTCAGGACAAACTTAATATACTATTTTCTTCGAAAAGAGTATAAAAAAAAATAGAACCTAAAACCAAAATTGTGATTGGAATACATTAGAAATTGTCTATTGCTGAATGATGAAATGGAAATGAATGCAGATTTAATGGAACGCCAACAACTAAGATGAGAACTAAGTGATAGGGCATGTGGGTATAGAATATACACTATGGTGACCTATGTATTCAAGTTCCGCTGGTATTTATATGAAATATCTAGACAAATAAAATATTTATAAATTGAATTTTATTTATTAAACTACAAAATGTCCAAAAAACACATTAAAAAATGCACTTAAATTGATTAAAACTGTTATAAAGAAATACAATAAGATATTGTAATATTGTATTTACTACATATATAGATATATAAATAAAAGCACTAGCTTAAATTGGCAAAAATGGTTTTAAGTTTCAAAAGTTTTTCATGGCATTTCAGTAATTTAAAATATGTTAGAGCCATCTTCTGCATAAAGAAAAAAGTTATGCAACACACATCACTTTATTTCGAACTCCCGCTGCTAACTAAACTAGCTAATTTGGTTAATAACTAATTAAGAAAGTTAAGCGAAATTCAAGTATTTATATTAATGTTGCAGCTTTGTTGTTGGGCCAGTTGTGGGCTTTCTGTGTTGGTCATGTCTAAAGCAAGGAAACTATCTGGCGGACAATCAGATAGACGGATGGACAGGTGGAGGCAGAGACCGACGGATAGACGGACAGGCAGACAGGCGTAGAGAAAGTGGAGTAACAACAAAATGAAAATAGCTGCAATGGCGAGTATCTTTTAGTGCGGTGTATGCTGGCATCAAATTGCTGCTGCTGCTGTTGTTGTCATTGCGTTTTACATGTGGCATGCAACAATGTTGTTGTTGTTGTTGTTGTTATAGTTGCTGGTGCAACACAACAATACAACGGGGTCTAGCCATTATTATTTTTGCTTTCAACTTTGCTGCTGCTGCTGCGTTGTTTGTGTTTCAACTGCCATTGTTGTTGGCATATTATTTTGCACGCTCGTTGAGGCACGCTGCAACAACGAACAACCAGCAGCAGCAGCAGCAACAACAGTAACAACAGGCAACCGCAGCGAGAAAAAAATGTTTTCATATTTATTTGCCGCGCTCTGCTCTGTGCCTGCCTCAGCTTCAGCTTCAGCTCATCCTTCTCAACTTCACATCCTTGACACGCCCCCCCCCCTCCTCTCTACCAACGCCCTCGCATAACTCTGCTCAAGTATGCAACTTTATCATTTTGATTTAAATGTTTTGTTGTTGCTATTGCTGCTGTTGCTGTTTGCCGCATTGTGACATGCATGCCACACTGTCTGCTCAAGGGTTGCAAGGGTGGGTGGTTGCAACGCATTGTTGTTTAGGCAGCAACATTGCAGTGAACGCGGCGTATGCGTGTTTTATTTTAAAGGCTTTTTGTTTGGCCCAAAGAACTGGGCAAATTGCTAACAAAAACTTGCTGACAAAAACCATACTGAATGGACACGAAAAAAGTAGGCTACATAATTAATTACGCCCATTTTGAATAGAAATCGAAACACAGCCCGGAATTAATTCGCTTTTGTGTGCGATAAATAAACCTAATAATAATAGGAGAGTTAGCAATCGTATGAAAGCTAGCAATATTTGGATGCTTTAGTTAACATTGCAATAGCTTTTTCAATGTTACAGCTTGCCTTCTGTGGTAATCATGTTTTTATAGATTTCATAAGAAAAGCTTGCGCTATGCTGACAAAAAGTTGTTATTATTGTTTTAGTATGTTTGTTTTATTAAATATCCAGCATATGTTAGATTTCTTTTTATGAAAACATTTATTATTCTCTTGTGAATGTTTAGTTTTGTAGTTCGGTATTCCATAAATTATGCTTCATCCGCTAATTAGCTGATCATTGCTCAGGCTTTGACATGTCATAAATTAAGCGCATTTGTCAGCATTTTTTATATCACTTCATTTGCCAATCTCTCTCTCTGTATCTCTCTCTGTCTTTCTCTTTCACTCGCACACCCACACAAGTTGTGCGCAGTCCAAAAATTAATTTAATTAAGTAATTTCACACATGTCATGCCGCTAATGATTTATGCGCTGCTTCTATTTGAGTTAATTTCAACATTTTTTTCCCCCATTTAATTCCTTATATTGTTTGTGCTGCTGCTTCATTATATTATTTGTTTCATTTTGCTGTCACGCATTTATTTGTGCGTGTTTTTCAAATTGTTTTGACGCTTCACCGATTTGCACAGAGCAAGCCAATTGGTTTTCGTTTTTTTTTTTGTGTTTACTATTTTTTCAGCTTTTATTTGGTTGATTATATTGTTGCACATGTTAACGATATTAATTTGCAAAAATAACCGGGAAAAAATTGGCTTGGCACATGCAAAATATCTGAATGAATGCGCAGGCAAAATAATTTCATAATATTTTTGTTAGAAATTATGCGAACGAGATTCAACTGATTGAGTAATTCAATTTAAGAAATATACAAAAACGCTAACAAATTTTTTGATGTTGCAGCCATAAACTAAACTAATTTCTCCATTGAAAAAATCAAATATAATTAAAGATTAAAGATTTATATGCGGTTATTTTTAAAAGATTTTAAATGGTTAAAAAATTTAGCTAATCCCGGCTTAAGAACAGAGCAAATTTCTATGTAATTATTTCGAAAGTGAAACTCAGAATATAAAGGATTTTATTGTATGCTCTTAATCTTAATTTTTTGAGATAATTTAAACCTGAAGCACGCAAGCAAAAAGCATTTATTTCTTGCAGCCAATTAGTGTATTGATATCCACCTGTCACCTGTTATCTCTCTCAATACATTTTTCTGCAGTCTTTACTGCAAGTGATTAGCGCACAAAGTTATTCCCCCTCAATCGCCAATCAGCCCCGCGCAGACTGTGGGCCAGCATTGGCGCCATTGTAATGCAATGTCCTTGCCAGAAATGGCCAGGACATTTCCGGTGTGCAGCGAGTTCAGCCAGCGACATGGCAATAATGACATACGAACAATGCGCACAGCACATTCAAGTGATTCGACTGACAATAACAAGTTGCTTACTAGTTGTTAGCTATTCTGCTCTTGGCTGTGTTGTCTGTGTTGTTGCAACTTACATAGGTGCAACATGTTTGTTCGCGGTGTTGCTAACTCCACCAGCCACATAAATTTCAACTCATTTATCCAGCAACGGGGCGCTCTGCCAAAGTGAGCAACAACAAACAAATAAAACAAGTTGATAAAGTTATATTGCTCTGGCCGAAGTTTTAAAACCCTTACTCGAAAATTGCATTTTTCATTCTAATGAAAACATATAAACGTGTGTGGCAATAAGCAATGTTATATTATTTTACCATATTTTTAATTTAATTATAAACTTAATAGTAATAATAATTTACTGTAAAAGTTAAGGTTTATTATAAAAAAATAATTTCTAGATATTTTTAATTAATTTTTAGTTACTGTAGTATTGCAGCATTTATTATATTAGCTTTTATACAAAGTTTGCACACAACAGAAAGGCAGTTAAACAATTTATGGACTCATTTTGTAAATGTAAACTATAAGTTCCATGCAGCTTTTATAAATGCAGAAGACAAACTGTCGGTTGTTTTTATTTTGCAAATTGCAGGACACAGTCGTGATACCCTTTTGCAAGAGCATAACGACTGGTCATTTACTTAAACTTGAACAACAGCAAAACTCACTAACTGCAAGTAACTGCTCCCCCTTCTGCCCCTCTCATCTACAGTGACATTGTTTATGGGCAGACTTTTGTTTTTTAGTAGACGCATTCGCGCTACTTTGTCAGCCAAACTGTCTGCTCTATCGGCCTGCGTTGCTTTATGCAATTAACTAATTCGATGTGGACTCTTGTTGCTCTCCTGCCGCACACGAAGAAGCGCAGCGCAAAAAGTTCGCACAATCAAATTTATGTTGTCAAGGGTCAGAGTTCGTTTGGGCAACTGCAGCGCTGAAGCAAAGAGCGATTGACTGCAGGTTGAACGAAAGAGCGCAACAGTTGAACAGTTGGCAGCTCTCTTTTAGTCTAAGAGGAATGCAGTGGAATGAAACAGCAGAGAATATAAAAGTGAAAGAGAGAGAGGGAGAGAGTAGACTGCAGTGCTCGCTCTTACTGGAAGCTACAGCTATTGTTGTTGTTGTTGTTGTTGTTGTTGCTTGTGTGTTTTGTAGTTGTTGCATTTCAATCAGCGCTGCTTGACGCAAGTGAGCAACAAATGTGACAGCACAAAAAGCTGTTGCCTACTTTCAGGCATTTGTCGAAAATGCTGCGCTGCCTACTTCGAAGCATTGAATTCAAAGCAACAAGTACAACACAGCTAAAATGCTAAATGTGTAAGTGTGTGAGTGTGTGAGTGGTTTGAGTGCTTGAATAACTGTCTGCCAGCCTCACAAATGGCTTGCCAAACTCATTAAATTCTGTTTTGAATGGGCTGCAACACTTTCACTCCTCCTCCTTTTAGCTTGCGCTACTTTCTTAGACTGCATTTCACTTTACATCGCAGCCCAACAAGTATGCAAATAATTGCATTTGCTAGCGAACACTTTTCTGCCTCATTGTAATTCCCAACACGTTAACACACACGCACACACACACACATACACACATGCTCACAATTGACTTGGCTCAGTTTGACAAACTTGACTACAGCAGCAGCTGCAGCAGCTGTCAATTGTTCGTATTGATGATGACAGTTTATTATTATTAAAGCAAACCCAAATTATGTGCTTGTGGGCGTGGCGTTCGCTTGTCAGCGTGTGAAATGTGCCTGCAACGGAAATGAGGTTTCAATTATGATTTATGCAAGCAACAATGCTCCAACAAGACACCAGACATTAACATTTGCCGACTGCCTGTGCAGTTATTAGCCACACACACACATACACACACACAGACACAGGCAGGCACGCACACATACACACGCACAGCAAGTGCATTTAGAACTTGACACGCATATTTAGTGGCAACAACAAACCTAATTACGCATGTCCAAAAGCGACCACTGCAGTCGAATCGAGTCGAGTTGAGTTGAGGTTCTTGTTCTAGGTCGCATTTGCCCCCTTTGGGCTGCTTTTATGAGTTGTAGTAGCTGGTGACAGTGCTGCCAACTAATAACTACCAAAACGAAACATACGAACCACAAAAAGGCCAAAAAGGCACCAGCAAGCATATCATATTATTATTTATTTTAATTATCTTAGAAAAATTACTAAATTGATTTTATGGCGACTTCAAGAACTATATTTATTTACTTGGGTTATTATAATACTTCTGTTCCCCTTATAGTGATTTAGTCCTCTTTATGTGCTTGCGTGTAATACGCAAAACATTTCAGTCTCAATTTTGAACAAGCATAGAGCGTTTTGTTTTATATTATCGGCATAGAAATGAGGTCACATTTTCTTGCCCTGGAAAAAGACAAATATTCCCTACTTCAGAGATTCCCTAATTGCATTTTTAACAAAGCGTCGATCAAAATGATATGAATGTACTGAGAAAACAAATGAATCTACAAAGCAACAATAAAACGTGAACTTAAATGTGTTGATATGTATTCACTTTATACTTTTCTGGCAATCGAACGTAAACAGGCTTGCTAACATGAACAGCCTTGGTTTTAATTAGGTCACGTTATCGAGCGTGCACTGTATATTTAGCATAATTCAGAATATTAACATATCTGTCCGAAAAAAGGCTACATCGACAGCACTGGTTACAGCACACTTTATCAAGTGCATGTGTGAGTGTGTGTGTGTGTGTGTGTTTGTGTCTATCTGTGCATTTCAATAAGAATAAGTGACCAATGCAGTTGCTGCTGCCGCTGCCGTTGCCAGTTGCAACTTGAGCCTGGCCAGCTGCTGCTGCCCTGCCGCCCAGCTGCCAACTGCAATAGCCAAAACGCTTGCAACATTTGTCATCAGCAAAGATTTTCAGCCCTGCCCTCCCCAAAAATGCTAAACTTGGTTTGCTGCTGCTGCTGCTGTGCACAGATTTTATGATTACGTCTCCCGTTCCACGCTGCCACTTGCCACATGCCGCAGTAACGCCTCCAAAGCATACCGTTAGCATTTGCTATTCCCTGTGTGTGTGCGTGTGTGTGTGTGTGTGTGTGTGGCGTGTATGCGAAATTAGGTCTGATTAGGCCTAATAGAGCTGCTGGTGCAGCGCCATGTCTGGAACCCGAAATTTTGGGTCATGCTGCAGCTAAAATTGTTAAATGCCTGTTGCTGATTTACTGATGCTCGCTCGCTTTGCAATTGCTTTGAAAATCTTATTTGCCAAATGGAACTCTGACGAGTGGCCAATGCCACGTGGATAATGCCAGTTGGGAACGTAGCCTCGAAATGGCCATCAAACGTGATTTGGCTAATAATGTATTTGTTAGTTTTGATAGTAAAACTTATGTGTGACAGATTTTCAAAATTCTTATAATTTTTAATGAGAAGTCTATAAGTAAAACAACAATATTTTGTACACATTTTTTTCTTCTTTTAAATTAAGCTAAGCTTTACTTTACTTTAACACTGCTTCACGAGAGATTTTATGCATTACTTAGTGTTTACTTAGTCCCAACTAGCATTAGAGTTGTCATAATTTTTAGTAATTTTGTGTAAGTGATATAAAATTCTGACTTTCCACGCTGACTTTATCAATTGGCATTAACCAATGACTCCTCTCATTACGTTATTACTTCATTACTTCACAACACTGCCAGCCAAGACTTCTTAGCACAACTACCATTAGAACTGTCATCATTTTTGGTAATTTTGTGTTAGTGATATAAAATAACACTGCCTGTTTTGAGTTGTCAACTAGCAACAGCTACAAAAATATATTTCACAGCTCGTACAATAGCTTGTAAAGGTGACATATGTATATATAAATGAACTGATTAACTAAATAGAATGCAAAGTCTCAGGCAACTACAAAGCTGTATATACAACAACTAATTATGTGACAGCACTTACAGTTTGAGAAGCGCTGCGAAAGGCCGCAATGCATGTCAATAGGAAATTATGTTTGCTGCCTCTGTTTACGGCTCACACACTCGAGCACACTTTGCCTAGTTTAGGCCATCAAATATTGCGGTTGCAGCCACTTGAGCAGCCACTTGCACACAGTTACTTTGCCTTTGCTGGTACAAAAGCAACAACTAACTGTCAAGTTTTGTCGTTTGGTCGTGTCACATACTGCCACACCCACTAAAACACTTGTCAATTTTCGGAGGGGGGCACAACAATTCACACAGTCGCCGCATTGCTGTAGTAGAACAAGCAATTGCATAAAATGACCATAACATGGCCAACACACAAAGGCAGAGACTCTGTCATGTCACCAATTTGAAGGCGACGCCTGTGCGTATGCAACAAATTTGTAGCCACAGGCAACTGCTGAATTCCAATTGCAATTTACATGATGCAGCTGCAGCTGCAGTTGCAACAGTTGCAGCAGCAGCACCAGCAGCAGCTGCTGCTGAATTAATTATTTAATTTAATTTATTGAATTATTTAACTCGATTTAGTGCCAACTGCTTGACAGTCATTTGATTTAGCGCAATGGAATGCAAAAATGATGACCAGCTGAGCACGCAATTTCCGTTCGTCCACTTGCTGTCTGTATGTGGGCCAAAAACATAAACAGGCAGCAACAACAATAGTTGACAAAATCCTATTAACTAACAGCCGAGCCTGCATATTGACCATGTCAATGTCCAGTTGAAGGGCTTTCCGGGGGCCGCTTCACTGTCCACTCAACGACTGACAAAATATTGGTTTAGTTTGGCTGCCCAGCAAAATAATGAAATGTTTGTTTGATTGAGTGCCCAGTAACCAAAACACAACAACAACAACGACAGTTGTCAATTGGCTGATGTTTAGTCTGGATTTTTCATATGCAACCCTAATAAGTTGTGTTTACTTCTGTTTTCTTTTTTCGGTTGGGCGTTGCTGTTTTGTGTTGTTCTTGTGTTGCAAGGGCCGGCAGTCGGAAATTGTTGCATGGCGTTGCCATATTATGCAAATCACAGCTATTGAGCTGAGTTAAGCACAGTCAACAACCACAACAACAACAACGACAACGATAACAACAACAACAACGACAGCAACAACAATGGCAAAAGTGCAGCAACAAGCAAAAACCGAAAACCAAAAACCCGAAAACCACTTTGCCAACTTATTTGTGGCAAGCAAAATTTGCATGCATTGACGCATCATCATCGACACTGTGAATGCCTCTCGATAAGTGTGTGTGTGTGTGTGTATATATGTGTGTGTGTGTATGTGTGTGTGTCCTTGTCAAAAGTAGCATTACATGTGCTGCAGCATTGTTGTTGCTGCTGTCCACTTTTGGGTTGTTGTTTTTTTTATTTTTATTATTGTGTGTGTATTTGTGTGTGAATGTGTGGTCCTTGACGCACACGGACAGCAGCCGGGGATAACACAAGGACTCAACACGCCAGCAAATTCATCCACACAAATCAATTGAAGTCTGCCAAAAGGGCGTGGCAGACCCCAAATGTGTCAGCTCATATGTCAATTTGCATTGCCACATGCCGCACAGTCCACAGTCCACACTCCGTTGCACGATTGAAAAGTAATAAAAATTCATCAAATTTCAACGATTTGCAATCGCTTAAGCGGTGCAGCCACACCACACTATAAGTGGAGCATCGAAAGTGCTTATAAACAACTATGTATACATCTATTTAAGTCCGTATGTCAAAATTGAAGTAATTTTCCAGATTTGTTGCACTAGAAACGGATTGAGAAGCCTAGTTGAAGTTGTTATGTGAATTGGCTTAAGTTGAAAGTTGAGCTACAATAAGTATAAACAAGTGGGGAAGGATTATCTTCGGAGTGCCGAAGATTTTATACTCTTTTCGAGCGATTTTTAACCGCATATGAAATTTCAGTGGTGTGTAGTTGGCAGAGTGAAAATTGTCTAAAGGTTCGAAAAGAGTATAAAATCTTCGGCACGCCGAAGATAATCCTTCCCACTTGTATTTATTTGCATTTGTTTTACATATTTTCACCAGATCCCTAACTTTATCTATATTTCAGATATCCTGCACTGCTGTCAAACTGGTCTGAGCCAATGAGCTGCTTTTGGTATAGTGGTTCCCCGGCATTGGGGCGCTGCATTCCAGCTAAAACTCCCGGGACACTTAGGAAAAGACGCATAAGTTTACGGTACAGAAGGACCTCAAACGGAACGTCGAATTGGAAGCCGTAAGTCTAATAAAATCCCCACTATACTATTTTTAATTTTGCCTTATTTTCTTTCAGGAAATAATGACCAATATAAGCATACAGCTGCCACAGAGCGATCAGTTGGTTCGGCTGGTAACTTTGCTCCAAGGCCAGGCGTGCAACATGCAGAATCTGAATGACATCACTGACCACCAACCTTGTCTCCACCAGCAATGTGCAGCAGGCCATGAACAATGGCTCCATTTAATATATAATTCGCTAACAGTTCCATTTTATACATATATATATGTATATATAACTATATTTTTATGATCTGTAACACTGATTTGTAAACCTAAACTAATTAAGCATATATGTTGTTAATATTTGGTGTCAAACGATTTACAAATAAATGCATTATTCAAAACATAAAACTTGTCTGAATTTGGGAATCAAACGGAGTAACAACCAAGCAATCTAATTTCTCGCGTGCGGTTGTCAGAATGCGGCTGGATCAGGACTATCGATTGGGCGATACTCCATTTTGATTTGAGAGCAAAAACCAATTTGACAAAATGTCCTTTCAAGTGTCCTGCCAATCGATAGTCCTGACCCTCACGAGTCCTGCAAGGTATATCATTCGAAAGTCGCATTTCATTTGGCTGAGTTATGCAGGTTTGAAAGTTTTGCAAGAATTTCAAGGATCGATAGTCCTGCTCCTCACGAGCTCAAAAAGCTATACCATTCTCAGATCAGACTCTATTTGGCCGAGATATAACTATCCTAAATGTGAGATCGGTCAATGATGTTTTCCAGCTGCCATAGCAGATAATTTCTTGCGTGCGGTTGTCAGAATGCGTCCAAGTATCGAGCAAGCGCAAATTTCGTCGGTTTCACTTTTTGGAATACCAGGCGCCCAGAAATCAGCAGCAAGCAACCTTGAAAATGCAGAAGAAAAAAAGCATTGCATTCTTTTGAATATAAAGTATTACATACTTTTAGGTGCGACTTTTAATTCAACGCAGCATGCAGATTATATTTTCAAGGTTGCTTGCTGCTGATTTCTGTGCGCCTGGTACCTCGACCGGCGAAACAGACGAAATTTGCCTTTGCTCGCAACTTGGACGCATTCTGACAAATGCACGCAAGAAATTGGATTATTTGGTTGTTACTCCGTTTGATTTCCAAATTCAGACAAGTTTTATGTTTTGAATAATGCATTTATTTGTAAATCGTTAGACATCAAATATTAACAACATATATGCTTAAATAGTTTAGGTTTACAAATCAGTTGTACAGATCATAAAAATATAGCTATATATATATTTGTATATATGTATAATATGGCAACTGTTAGCGAAATATATATTAAATGGAGCCATTGTTCATGGCCTGCTGCACATTGCTGGTGGAGACGAGGTTGGGGGTCAGTGATGTCATTCAGATTCTGCATGTTGCACGCCTGGCCTTGGAGCAAAGTTACCAGCCGAACCAACTGATCGCTCTGTGGCAGCTGTATGCTTATATTGGTCATTATTCCCTGAAGAAAATAAGGCAAAATTAGAAATAGTCAAGTGGGGATTTTATTAGACTTACGGCTTCCAATTCGACGTTCCGTTTGAGATTCTTCTGTACCGTAAACTTGTGACTTTGTTTGCTCATATGCACCTGTTCCTTCAAAATATTTAATGACGCATATCTTAAAACTCCATCGTTTTGCAAATTTTACCCATTGATGAGTTATAAGGATGTTCAAGTGTACAAGGAAATTGAAAACAATTGCTTTGAAAACATCGGATTTATGGCCAAAACCGACTTAGAGTTGTATGGCAGCTGTAAGATATAGTGGTCCGATCCGGCCGGCTCCGCCCAATGTGCTGTCCCTTTGCATAATAAGTGTCTGTACAAAGCTGCATTGCGATAGCTAAAAAACTGAGGGACTAGTTTGCATACATACAGACAGACAGACAGACAGACGGACATTGTTAGATCCATTTGTTTTGTTTTTCTAAGCATACTGGCAGTAACTTTTGTGGGTCTCCGACGCTTCCTTCTATGCGTTACAAACTTCAGCACAAACTTAATATACTATTTTCTTCGAATTGTGGCAATATTATGAGAGTTGGATGCTCTGCAAGGGTCTTTCTTTCGAAGAGCCTTAAATAGTGAGCATTAAAGTTAATTTAAGCAGCAGTTCATCAGATTTTCGCATTATAAATTTGCGCATTTGACAAAACCGAAATGGCTGCAAACATGACTAACAATGTGCTAATGCAGACACATACTCAAAGGTGTGTGTGGCAAGTAAGCACCGCAGCCATTTTGAGCGATTATGTTTCACAGTTGGCAGACATACACACACACACAAGCACACACACACAGAGAGACAAGCAGGCTGCACTTGAGTGCTTTGTGACGATCATTTTACAATTTGTGTGCCAACAGTGCGGCATGTGGATGGCTTTTTTCCCAGGCTGAGGACTGCCTTAGCAGTGGCCAGTGTTCAAAGTATTGCCTCATTAAGCTGTGCAACAGCAACAACAACATACGCATACACACACACACACACACACACACACACAGACACTCAACAGCTGTTTTGTAGGTATTTGGGGTCTAATTACAAAACACAAATGCACTATAATTTCGAAAATCCGGCTCTGCCCCCTTCTCTGTCATTGACATGCATGATTTCGTAATTTAAACGGCAATCAAGCTAACCCCAACACCAAAGCACCCCCCAAATCCCCCACTCCCTGCTTCCTGCCCCCCTTTTCGCTGCCAGTCCACATGTCAGCAGTCAGCAAACTTTCTGTCAGCAAAATCATGCAAAATGTGACATTGGGTATTCGAGTGGCTGGCATGACGATGGGGATGGGGATGGGGATGAGCATGAGTTGGAAGGCTTCTGGGTGGGAATTAGGTTTGCAACAATGCAGCCAGGAAACTATCCGTCCCAGTTATTCAGTGCGTCACTCAAAGTTCATTGATTGCAATTGAAACTGACACTTGCGCATATGGTATGTTACAACGGTTTTGCGCTTTTGGCCCACGAATCGGCTTAATTGCTAATTTGGTTAATATCCCAAATGCTGACTATATGCAGAAAACATAAGCCACGTCGGCTGCATAATTGACAGCCGCAACTTCAAATGCCACAAATCAGTGGCAGACAAACTCCAAGTAGCAAAACCGAGGTGGGCTAACTGTAAGCGATATTGCTTCCTGATTCCAATACCTGATCTCATAATGACAACCAAGAAGGCTGCTGGTTGATAATACTGTTGCAAATTCTGCTTTTTCGTAAATCGAAAATGTGTTATGTTTGAAAAAGTTATGCGGTCTTTGAAACTTGGAAATACATTTCTAGGGACTTAGAAGGCTTATCATGTGTTTATTGTTTAATAGAATATCCAAAATACGAAAGTGATTCAGATTTAAATGCAGAATCATTATGGATGCCAAACTATTAACAAAACTGCTTTGGGAACAAATATTGGATAAGTTTTGGCTAAGGCTTTTGAGTTTTAGATGCTTGGAAGGCATTTCTTTGGGGCTTAGGGCTTCATTATATCCTTTTTACTCATCTATAATGTGTTTGTGATATAAAAACTAAAACAACCAAAACTTTTTTGACTCTTTTTAGAGCTAGCAGTAATTAAGTGCTTTTGAAAAGCTTGCAACACTGGTCGGAAATAAGAATCAGATGAGTTCTGACAAAGTTATGTGAGTTTTAGATATTTGCAAAGCATGCTTTTTTTCGGAAAAAAACAAAAAAAATTAAATCTTAAAAAATGAATGAAACTTAAATGTAGAATAAAAGTAGAGGAGAACCCATGAACAAATTGCCCAGGTACTTGAAAATCGGTTCAGTTTTAGCCCAGTTATGACAGTTTGAAATTTTTAAGGAACTAAAAATGAATTTTACAAGCTAATATTTTTGTAAATTTTGGCCTGTTTTTAGACCAAAAAATTAACCACTCCAAAATCGGTTTTCAAGTAGATTTTTATACTAATTGCGACACCAGTAATCGATTAAAAACAAAAATTCGCAATTCTATTTTTTGAAAAAAAAAATGTTCTGAAAAATAGTAAGGGGGGGGTACATGCTTTTTTCGGAAAAATAAAAATTAAATCTTAAAAAATTAATAAAACTTAAATGTAGAATAAAAGTAGAGGAGAAACCATGAATTAATTTTACAAGCTTATATATTTGTAGATTTTTGGCCGGTTTTTAGACCAAATAATGAACCATCCAAGTTTCAAGTGTTTAAAAGGCATTCCTTAGTGGCTTAGGGCTTCATTACACCCTTCCTATTAATTTCTATTGTGTTCCGGGTAGGCAAACTAAAACAACAAAAACTCCAATGCTCTAGTTTTAAGAACTGGCTATTAAGTGCTGCTGCAAAGTTGGCAACACTGGTTGGGAATGAAAATCAGCAGGAAGCTAACAAACGCCGCATGGCGTCAAACGCAATTACACAGACCATTTAACTGGCAGCAAGGACTCGCTGTGTTTCGGGTCAAGTTGGCCAACAGTGGGCAACTGTTGCTCAATTGCAGCTGGAGGGTTTAACACACAAATCTGTGGCTGGTCAAATGCCAGGCGATTTAGTCAAATGTATTATTCAATTGTTTTTGTTTATCAAATCAATAGGTTGTGCATTTTTCATTCGATTCCAGCCATCATCGGAATGCACAATCACATCAGAATGCACAAAAGCTCAAATCGAGGTGTCAACAAGAAGGCAGAAAGAAACAAAGCTACAGGGGCAGAGGGTGGAAATATGTATTGTCATAGAATTTATTGCATTTGAAATGTAAGCAGCTTGTGTGACCTGTGAACTCTGCTGTCCGCTTTTAGTTTCGGCGAGACAAATGCGAGCACACAGGTCAAATAACAATTGCTCTTTGGCTTTTGTTAAGTGAGCGCTTTGTTAGGAAATAAATTCGTATAAATTGAACACTGAAGTGCATGACAAGAATGATGATAAATGATTTGGGGTCAAAAGGTAAATCAATTCAAGTTATTTAAGTTTAGAATAACAGTAAAAATTCGCATTCGATTTCCATAATCTATAAAAGGACGATACGATTATCTTGGAAATCAACCTTATAGTATTTTGAGTAACTGTCATAAAAACTATTATAAAAACTTATTTTAGAGCAGACTATAAACTGGTTCTGGTAAAAGCTAACGATTTCAGCGCAGTTGCAAACCAAAGCATTGAAGCTACTAGTTTTATGGTAAACACGAAACTTGGCAATTTATAGGCAACATTTATAGCAAGCTTTGTCAAAATGTGTATAATTTGCTTAGCTATAATTTTGAATACACTTTCCTAACTGTCATAATTCAGGACTAGATATATGTTTTTGTAGAGAAACTTATGGCTGACAATTTATAGCAAATTGTTTCACAACCAAATATCAAGTACAGCAACCTAGCACAATGTCAAATATAAATAGCAAAGGTGAAATAATTAATAATTTGAATATTAAGGAATACGCATTGCTAACTAGCTTACTGCAGGGCAGGACTCACTATAATTGTAGAGAAACTTACAGTTTATAGCACATTATTTCACAACCAACTATCAAGTACTTCAACCTTGCACAAATGTCAAATATAAATAGCAAAGGTGAAATAATTAATAGTTTGAATATTAAGGAATACGCATTGCTAACTCGCTTACTGCAGGACTCACTATAATTGTAGAGAAACTTATGGCTGACAATTTATAGCACACTATTTCACAACCAACTATCAAGTACTTCAACCTTGCACAAATGTCAAATATAAATAGCTTAAAAGGTGAAATCAAATAAATTTTTGCGCTAATTATCCCATTTCAATAAAAACAATAACAAATCGAATGCCAATGCCGAAGTATGAGTAGCAGCTACTTAGAAATACAAAAGGGGAAATAATGATAAGTAGACAAATGGCACATTAATAAAAAAAAAGATGCTTCAGTGAGTTGAAAGTCATTTATGGCCAACAAATGGACACGCAAGCAGCAACAACAACAACAACAACTTTAGGTTGCAACATCGCGTGGCTGAGTCATGCAAAACAACAATAATACAAGGCACAACAGCAATACAAACGAATAACTGAAGGTGTCATCTTCGATCAGCGCTCGTGATTGGGAGGCGTCCAAGTCCAACGGCAAAGGTCGTGCCCATTCCACCTCGGGAAGCTGGTCGAACTGTCTATCTGTCTGGCAGCTCACAACTGCGATTCACACGAAGCTACATTCAACTTGGGGCTCATTGAAGCGTATGACTTATGATGCGGCTGCTTTGTAAGGTCTTTACATATTTACAAACTCAATTAGGAGTGCGCTCGTTCTGGGGCATCATCGAAAAGAGTTCGATCAGCCTGGTCAGCTGACCTTGCCACAATTGTGCTGTAATCCAAACTTCGATACCATTTAAATGCAAGCAACAACAAGATAAACTAGAAATAAGTGACGAGCATTTGATACGCTTGCTGAGCGGAGTCCAACTGCTAATTGGTCCTATGGGAAATATATGATAAAAAGACGTAAAAGTAATGTAAAGAGCTTATAGTTTGAACTCAAGATAGTTTAAAAATTGAGAGACTGATAAGGTATATATACTTATAATGATGTCTCTTGACCAAATTATAATACCTTTCACAAGTGTATTAAAGAGTAACTCAACAGCTTGACTAACTAAATATGCGCGCCACATGGCGTATGCTGAATATCTAACAAGTGCAACAAGTGTTGCAGTTACAGCTGCTGCTGCTGCTGTTGCTACTGCTGTTGCTGTTGCTGTTGCTGCAGATGCAGCATCATCGGCTCGCGTTTTTGTCGCCAACAAATTTATTGAGTGGCGCACTAAAAAGCTGGCCAACAGTTTTTTTTGGCCAGCTCGCCGCTGTTGCTTTTGACCCTGTTCGCGCCTCGTTACAGTTTCTATTGCCCCCCCTCGCCCCCTTCATCGAGTTTTGCTGCTCAACTGGTTATCCGATTCTTCAGCTGGCATTTTCAATATACCGCCAGTCTCAATCTGTGCTGTAATCATTTTTATACCCTGAACCCATTAAAAATGGGTAAAGGAGTATTATGGTTTTGTGCAAATGTATGTAACAGGCATAAGGAAGCATCTCCGACCATATAAAGTATATATATTATTGATCAGTATCAATAGCCGAGTCGATCTGGCCATGTCCGTCTGTCTGTCCGTCTGTCCGTCTGTCCGTCTGTCCGTCTGTCCGTCTGTCCGTCTGTCTGTCTGTATGAACACACAGATATCAGAGACTACAAGAGCTAGAGACTTCATATTTGGAACATAAGTTCTCCTAATCCCGGGACAGATCAAGTTTATTAAAATTTATCGATAGCTCGTCCCGTTCAAAAGTTATCGATAAATTTCGATTTTAGACAAGCGTTTTTTGGATATAACTTACAAGTTATAAGAGCTAGAGGCCCCTAATTTGACATGTATAATCTCGAATAGCATACACATGAACAAATTTTTCACTTTTTGGATACCACCCCCAAACCCCCCAAAAGTTAAAAAAACGCATTTTTGAAGGTACGACCTTGCAATTTGGTTTGGTCACACATATTATTGACAATTGTTTGCCCCAAAAATTTCAATAAGATCGGACGATAAACACAGAAGTTATTTAAGATTTAACTTTCCATTATGTGGGGCTCAGCGAAAAGCAAGCTAACTGCTTAGACCGCTTGCACTGCTTGTACTGCTTGTACTGCAGCATGTGTGTGTTTAGATTAATATGAATGATTGTAAGGACTGGGTTCAGGGTATCTCGTAGTCGGGCACTCCCGACTAGAGCACTCTTACTTGTTTCTACATATTTTGGGTCTATTCGGTTTCTGTGTTGGCATTTTGTGTTTGTAAATTTCGCCGAAAGCGTTTGTCTATCATCGTCTGCGCTAACGCGTCATGATTATCATTTGTACTTGTCTAACTATTTTACTTCATTGGCGTTTTTCAATGGAATTGGTAGCCCACTTCACTGCACTTCACTTCGCTCCCTTCAATTGTCTTCTCTTTTTGTTTTTGGTACTTCTTTTTGGCCTTCTAACAATTTTTGGATGACTTCGCTGCCATTCGTTTCAATCATCAACAATCGTATTGTTCTTGTAATTGTTGTTGTTGTTGCTGTTGCTGTTGCTGTTGCTGTTGTTCATGTTGTTGCTATTGTTGTCACAGCTGTCCATCAACGCAGCATTCATCAACTGTAATTCAATAAATTTTTATGGCATTTTTCTTGCATTTTGCTGGTTCCTTGGGCAGCAGTTTATTATCTATGCTTGGCTTTTATGATTTGGAAATATTGACAAATTTGTTACACCAATTATGTTTTATTGAATACATTTTTAATGACAGCTTGTAGCTGATTGCAGTTGCTGGGTATTCCCAGAGCGTTTAAAACTTATAAGAGAGGGTTATTATGAACAAGTGAGAACGTTGCAGTCGGGCGGAGCCGACTGCGTAATACTCTGATACCATTTTAAGAACAGCTGAAAGCAAGTGAACAGAAAATTTTTGGTCGATCTTAAGAGGGGTGACCAGAAGTCTATCTACCAATTTTGGTGACTCTAGCTCTAAAACTGTGGAAGATATAAGCTTTCGCGATTTTTGGGGGCGGGAAGGGGCGTGGCCCCAAAAAATTTGGCCGATCTTTAGAGGGAGTGACAAGAAGTCTATTTTACAAATTTCTTGACTCTAGCTCTAAAACTGTGGAAAGATATACATTTTCGCGATTTTTGGGGGCGGGAGGGGGCGTGGCCCCAAATTTTTTTTTACCGATATTTAGAGGGCTGACCAGAATTCTATCTTCCAAGTTTAATGACTCTAGCTCTGAAACTGTGGAAGATATAAATTTTCGCGATTTTTGGGGGCGGGAGGAGGCGGGGCCCCAAAATTTTTTGCTGATCTTTTGGGGGCTGACAATAAGTCTATCCTCCAATTTTGGTGACTCTAGCTCTAAAACTGTGGAAGATATACATTTTCGCGATTTTTGGGGGCGGGAGGGGGCGGGGCCCCAAAATTTTTGCCGATCTTTAGGGGGCTGACAATAAGTCTATCTTCCAATTTTGGTGGCCCTAGCTCTTAAACTGTGCGAGATATAGGCTTCCGTGTTTCGTGGGGGGGGGTGGCTGGGGGGCGTTCCAGTGGGCGTGGCCGGAAAATCCGGACGCAATCTTTTGGGCTGGTCAGCCCTAGTCTAAATTCCAAATTTGGGGACTCTAGCTTCAAAATTGCGGGAAATATACACGTGTTATCGAATTGTGCATTCATGTATATCGATTTTCGCGATTACGGGGGCGGGAATGGGCGTGGTCGAAATTTTGTTTCTGTAATCTGTAGAGGACGTCACCAGTAATATATATTCCAAATATGGTGACTTTAGCTCTAAAACTGCGGGAGATATAAGCATTTCAAATTAATTTTGGAGGGGGGCTGGTGGGCGTAATAATGGGCGTGGCCGATTAACCTAGGATCCAATTTTTTCGGGAGGTCACCAGCAATATACCTACCAAATTTGATTACTCTAGCTTCAAAATTGTGGGAGTTATTCACGTTTAATCGATTTGTGATTTGAGTGTATCGACATGTTATCGATTTGCCAGCCTCCCAGTGGGCGTGGCATAAATTTGGAATAAACTTGATCTAACGATAGCTATAATCATAACGCAAAAGATTTCAAGAGTCTATCTAATATCGTTTCGGAAATACGCGCGTTCATCCAGACAGACAGACGGACGGACGGACAGACGGACAGACGGACGGCCTGACGGACATTCGACAAAACCAATATACTATGAGTACCTTCGGTATCAGAGTATAAAAACTGCACATTAGGTTCTAACAGCTATACATCTATTCCTTTTCAAATCCCACATAAATTTTTTTAATTTGATCCCCATTGGTTTCGTTTGCTGTGCAATCCCTTTACTTTACGCAATATAAATTGCTTATAAAACGCCTTTCAGCCACTGACAACCTTATACTTTAATCCCCACTGCAATTTGCTAAATGTTGCAAAAAGCCAACAGAAAAATCCCCGCACTCAACCCAATTTTTAGGCTTGACATAATTTAAAAGTCACTTGGACTAATGACTACAATTATGGTGACTGAATATCAATCAAAGACGAAATTTGCAAGTGACTGTGCTGCCACACTCCTCGCTCCTCTCCCTTTGCCCATCATCAATACTTTCGCTTAATCCTCAGCAAGTGGCGCAAACAAATGTGACAAAATATTGAGCGAAAAGCTGGCCAAGGCAAAAAAGGTAAGTAGAAATCAAAAAGGCAGCAACTGATATAGGCAACAGAAGAAGAAGAAGAAGTTCAGTCAAGGGGCCAACTAGCGAAAAGTCAGCGTGTGTGAAATTGCTGGGCCGCAAAGCAACAAAGAAGAAGCGAATACAACAAAAAAAATAGGAAAAAAAAAACAATAAACGAGTGCTTCGAGTTTGATTACAAAACTTCGACAATTTGCTACAATTTGAATGAGAGTGGGAGAAACGCCGCGATCCGATATAATTTGGAAACCTTTGCGATGATGTATGATATTTGCTTTGATTTCGGTTTTGGGTTTGCCGCATTGCGCAAATGGCTACCTGAGATGAGGCCCATGATGATGATCATAATGATGATGCCCCAGACTAGCTGCTCGTTGCTGTTGTTGTTGTTGTTGTTGTGGCGGATGTGGCATGTGCCTCGTTGCGGCTCTATAGGATGTTCTCTGTTTAGCATATTCATTGTTGATTGCAGCGCCATGATAATTATAATTCCTCGTTTTATTCTAGCTGTTAGTTTTTTTCTCTTGTTTTTTTCTCGGTAAGCTGCCTTTAATTACCTTCCTCTTTTTGTTTGGCGCTGTTGTTATTGCTTTGCATAATTGCATTGTTGCTGTTGCCGAAATCATCATTAGAACTTTTATTTGCACAATAATCAACTAACTGCAGCTGCATTGTGTTTGTGCAACGCCGAAAAAAAAACCCATTGAAAGGAGCAAAAAGCATGCAGCCAAAAATGGACAAGCAGCAAAAAACCAAAAAAGACCAAAATACTACTTAAAATCAGAACAATGAGAACTTAAGCTGGCTGCCAAAATGCGTTTATCAAGTTGCGGTCTGTTTAGGAGTAGGGTTTTTTTCTATTTGTATTTGTATAAGGAGAATTTTGCATTGAAAAATGTGCACTCCAAGTGAATTAATGATATGGCATGGTTTAGGAACAGGAACTCACTGAGGTTACATCAACAGAGAAGCCTTGAATTAATGTACTTTGGGTTTGCTGTTTTATTTACAATACGACATAAATACGGCTGTATAATTTGCAAGCAAATATTGTAATCTTTATTAAGTCCAATTTTCACTAGACACAACACAACATTTCCTGTATACAAAAGTTTCTCATGATCGCAAAGAATATAATTAATAGAGAACTTTAAGCTGACATTCTCACAGCCAGGCCTATATTAAAAAAACATTACGCAACAAATTTAATAAATTATCGTATTTGAAAGATGGCCGACACTTTTGCTCATCAGCCGCCAAGCAAAACAAAACGCAGCTTGCCAAATAGAAAAAAAAACATTTAAATAACGCTAATGCCCCATAAAGCTGAGAGCAGAATAGCATTTGGGGCACAGCAAGTGTCAAAGCTAGTATGAAGGTATATATGTGTAAATATAATGACTTTATCATTGTTTTCGTCACGTATTTAAAGAAGCCCCTGCTGCTGATGTTGATGTTGATGGTGCCACCTCCGCATGGTTAAAAGTCAAGGTTAATGCGGCCAGCCAAATTATCCGGACGTTCAAGATGATGGCACATGTTGTGTCGACTAACTAACAACAGTCTGCCCCATTCAAGGGCAAAGCCCGAGTCAATTTTTAACGGTTCCACAAAAACACACAGAAACATAATCTGCGGCAGCGTGTGAATCAAGTGTTAAACTCTAATAAAAATATGGCCACAAGTCATTGGAGGCTGCTTGAGCGCCATATTAATTACACATCAGTTGAGTTCAGTTGAGCTGAGTTGAGTTGATTTGAGTTCGATTCAGTTCGTTTGAGGACCATTATGTAATACAGCAAGCAGCAACGCCTAATGATAATAGCTGTAACGTACCTGCTGCCATTTTCAGCTGCCAGTCGCAACATATTTAGACTTTTCTTGTTTGCAACCAGCCGGCCGCTGTGTGGCAGTTGCAATGACTGCGCTGATTAAGGAATTTCTCACAGACATAAAGAAAAAATAAATAAATAACTGCAAAACTAAACCAACAGCGGCAGCAGCAGCAGCGGCAGCCGCATTGCCAAACGTTGCTGCTATAGTTGTTGTTATTAGTTGTAGCTGCTGCAATGCTTTTCTCGAAGGTGAACCAGAATGAGTCTTTCAGTCTTTCAGTCTCTCAGACTCTCAGACTCAAGTCTCAGTCACAAGATTCGTCTCTGCATGCGCTTCAATTGAAGCGCATTGAAAGCCATCTGAAGTCGACAGTGGCCGTCGATATATATTATTCCTTGGCTCAATCGCAGCAACCGGATTGCCACTGCACATCTTTTTGAAAGTGAGCGGCTGCTGCAGCAGCAACAGCAGCAGCAACAGCAACAGCAGCAGCATCAATTCTAGAGCGAATGTCTGCTGCCAATTTATTGCCGCATTTGATTTTAATTAGTTTAATTTATGGTAATTTATAATGGAAATTAATGTGCGGCGTGGGTTTTTTATATTTAGCATTAGGGATTTGCGTAATAAAAGCGCTTAACAGTATTAACAGCACTAAGCGGCATCCGGCTGACAGTTCAGTTGGTCAATGAAAAGCAATTGAATAATCTTAAAATGCATAATTTATACCAATTGAAAGTCTATTACATATGCAGCTTTTTGAAGTCTCATAGTTTCTTACAACTAACGGGCAAATAATCATAGTTTAGCCTCTAGATTCATATCACATTTTCCAAATGCTACCCCAATATATCGGATCAATCAATATTGTATTCAGATATATAGTATATAATATATCTTAAATAAAGTTTGACTGATCATAAGATCAGCAGAAAAGTTTGTTGCCTAAGTCTTTCGCTCTCTTGATAAATAGCTAGTAAATGATATTATCTCACATCCTAAGAATTTGTACACCTTCTTCATCTAATATATTATTAGCCTATAAATTCGCAATTACAAAATTACTTATGCAACTTGATTTAATAAGTTATCAGTTGGTGAGTTCGTTGCCTAAGTCTTTCGTTTTGATCACAGGTAAACGCCACTAATTGCAATCATTTCGTTGCAGCGCCGCAATTAAACACTGTTACAGCCTTACAAGTTCGTTGCCCAAGTCTTTTGTTTGGCATTCATCAATAGCTCACAAGCCAAATGAAAATTTGCACTAATTTTCGTATATATTTTGCTGTTGGTTGTTTTTTGTTTGTTTTTTTGCGACACAAAGTATGCCAAAAACATAAACAAACAAAAGCCGTAAACAAAACAAAGCCGCAACAATGCTGCAACAAGGCGAAGCTGCGGCATCTTCCACAGCGCCAACTATTTAGCGATGAATGCGAGTTTAAGAGCCGATCCGATCCAACTGGAGAGCGAAGAGCCGAAGAATGAGCGCCAATTGCACGATGATTTAGTTTCAGTTTCGGCTGCCGCTCGCTTCGAGCTGACGATGACGACGATGGCGATGACGATGAGTTTGCTCTTTGGCAATTGCGGCGGCGGTGGCTTTAACTGCTGGCTCCAGCTCCAGCTCCAGCTCTGACGATGACGCTGTGCATTTTGTGTGTGGAGCTCGCTCATCTATTGGCCCCCAGCCGACTGTTGGTGGCAAACGGTGCCGCGCTCGACCTGCTCTTGAGTATAAAACTAAAATTGATGCGAAATTTTTTCTAACTTTTGCATCAACTCCAAACGCGGCAACACGTGCAGCTCGCAGCTCGCGACCCAAAAACGTACGTCCAAATAAATAATCTCAAAACATATCAAGCGTTTATCAAGTGTGCGGTTAAGTGCGTGGTTTCTTAAGTTGAGATTTTAATTACGTAAACATATTTAACCAAATGGCAGCCAATTGAAGCTGCATAACAAAAAATGTATTTCAAAGGATTTTAAATTTGAATGTTTTATGAAACAAGTTATACACAAAGATAAATCATAGAAAAACGACGAAGAACGCGTATTCTTAAGTCAAAAATACATATTTTAAGCTAGCGAAACAAGTTCCTTTTAATGTAAAGAACCAATATAAAATAGCTGCAAATTTAATGGAATTCTGAAAGGAACAAAATGTTGTCTGCTTATGAATTGAGAGGAAGAAATCTATATTGACATTGAATTAGAATCAAATAATTCTCCTTAATACCAAAAAAAGATAAGAATGTTGACAATAAAGCTTTACAGAAAATAGGACTAAAACTGTTCTTATAAATATTCATAAATTTTAAGAAAAGTAGGCCGTTATTTTTTGAAAGAATCCAAATTCATTAAACTGTAATGTATCTGAACTCACTTAATACAATTATCATCCATAAGCACCGCTCCGAGATAACCATTAAACGTAATCAAAAAACGATACAAGCCGCATTCAAAGCGAATGAAAAACCAACGCCAAGTGCCAAGAAGTGAATGTTGTGTGTCTCAGCAGCAGCAGCTCCTGGCAAGGCAACCACTGTAGCCACAAATGCCCATTACCATCTGTGGCCAACCATCAAATTCCTCGCATCAGAAAATAATAAAAATATAAAAATTAAATCTAATTATATGCCACAGAAGACATCGCGCTTCTGCTTGGGCCCAATGCAATTTTCCAATTGCAGCTTCCTTTCTAAAAATGCGCACACATACATGTGCATGTATATAACATCTAATAGCACTTAGCTTAGCTCGTCTGTTTTTTTTTGTTTCTTCTCTCTTTCGATTTTGTATTTTAGATAGCAAACAACAACGAAACAAACAGAAAATCACATTTAAATTACGTATACGCCGCGTAGCAGTAAACCCGAAAACTAACAGACATCATGGCAGCCGCAACAACAGCGAACAAATCACCACAACAACAACAACAACAGCAGCAACAACTACAACTACAACAACACAGCAGAGAGCAGCATCTTCATCTGGCAGCCAGCAGCAGCAGCTCCTCCTCCGCCAGCAACTTCTTTGCCTCCTGCATGTCCGTCGTTTTCGTTGTCGTGTTCGCTGTGCTGCTGGCAGGGAACTGTGTCAATGGGGTAAGTTCGGGGCGAGGGCGCAACATAAAGCCAAAGCGGTAACTACTTATTTGCGGGCCCCAAAAATAAAAACCCTTTACAGACCCCTGCCCCTTGGTCGATTTGTCTATTTATTGCTCTTTGTCAATTATCTGGCCGTTTATCGTTGAATATTTTCTTTCTGCCGCTCGGCTCATAAAACTTTATAAGCCTGGGAATAAAAACATTGAGTATGTACAACGTACGTTAAATTTGATCACTTCATTAGCTCTATATGAGCGTAGAACTGGCATATCATGAGCAGCTGTAGCTGCAGCAGTACAGTGGTAAAAAAAAGTGTCATCTTAGATAATTTCTATACTCATTCAAAGTAAAAGATTGCGCACACCATTTGTCTCTTGTCTGATAGCGATCTACATGCAGCTAACAACAACAACAAGAAACTCCCACGCAAAGTTGCAGCCGCAGTCGCCTCAACAACAACAGCAACAACAACAATGCAATTGTTGCCACAAGAAAAAAGTGGACCAAAAAATACGACGACTTTTTTTCTAGACGTGGCTGCATGCGATTTTGCAAGTGCAACAACGTCGACCTGTCTGCAAAGTGTTAGACATCTTCTCACGTCCGCAACACCAGCACCACCAGCACCACCAGCAACCCAGAGAGCACTCAACTCCCCCTAATTCCCCATTGCCCATTTCCCATTTAAGACTTGGGCTTAAGGTGTCGTCATCGTTTGCTTTTTTCATCTTCTGCTGCTCTGTTTTACCCATTGTTGTTGTTGTTGTTGCTGTTGTCTTTTATCAATTAGCCTTGGTGCCCTGCTCTAGACAACAACAACACCAACAACAACAAGAGCAATAACAAAAGCAACATAAAAGAAAGGAAAATTGCACGCTTTTCTTGTTGTTATTGTTGCTTTGGAGTCGTCGTCGTCGTCTGGTATTTAAACAGCCAAAGTACTTATAGAGCTGAGTGTTGCGGGAGAAGAGCAAGATTGGGTAGTCTATTGACTGCTATGCAGCTATGGGTTACTGAGGCACTGGGCGCTTATTGTTGCCGCAGTTGAAAATGTTAAAACCTCATGAAAGTTATTAGCGTGCTGCAGGAAATCGCAGTGGTAATAAAAAAAAGCTGTAAAATATGTTGGGTAATAGCAGAGAATAGTTATGGAAGAGCAATTGAATGTGTATTGTACAGAATAGTTATTGTTTAGTAATGTAGCAAGAACTAAGCACGCACAAGAATGTATAAATCCCAATGTGATTTAGCATAAAAGCTTGTTGAATTTCATGATTTTAAGCTAACCAAAACTTAACTGGATAGAGTTGTTTGATATCGTTTAATAAATGTCCGACTTGCTTATTAGTAAGTCAAAGCTTAACTGGAAAGAGTAGTTTGATATCTGATATCTGTTTTAATACTCCCAAACAAACTTCCCAAACTTCGAGACTTTCAAGTTATGCCTTTAGTTTATTATCTGTTCACTTCATTCCTTCACTTACTTTGCAAAGATCATAAAGCTATAGATTCTTTTAGTGTTGTAAAATGCCAAGTTGCTCATCAGCTCATAGTCCCGACATTAACCGCAAGTTAAAATAACAATAAAACTGATGTTAAATTGCATTTTGACATAGAAAAGTTGCAAAGTGTTTTTTCGTCACACGCCTTTTGCAAATGAACTTATTTAAGCGTAACGCATCAGCTGCAGCAGCAGCAGCAACAATTGCAATTGAGGCAAGATCAAGATAGGGTGAAAGATAGACCAATGACATGCAACATGTTGCACAGCCGCCACAGGGAGTGATATGAAAATGGTGTGGCATCATTACTGACTGCAATGGAATTAGTTATGAATGTTGAACTGGTTGAACAAAAGAACAAAAGTGCACAGCACTGCTGTCGAATATCTGTCATGGGAATGTCATGTGGATGTGTGTTTGTGTGTGTGTCTGTGTCTGTGTGTGTGTGTTTGTCTGCCACTTGGCCACGCTTTGTTGCTGGTGTCGGCTTTTCATGGTTTCATACGCATGAGATTGACAGTTCTCTGTTGTTTTTAGTGAGGTTTTATTGTCGCACACACACACATACACTGAACAAAAAACAGTGGCAGCCACCCACAATTGCACATTTTCAACACTCACTGATTCTTTTGTTGATCTCTAGTCAGTGTTTTATTTTTTTGCCAACTTTTCGACAGATTTTTCGGTTGATGCATTTGCATTTCAAATTTTCGGTTGTTTCTTTTTCATTTTCGCGTGTAGTAAATTTGTGTGGCAATTGTTTCAAGCTCGTAATTTGTTATTGTTTAGACATCATTTTGCTGTTGTTTTGCCATGATTTAAATGTGCCCTGCTTGAGCAATCAACGAAGGTCAGTGCAGCTGCACTCGATGAGATAATTCACATTCCCATAGAATACGACTTATACTATAAAGCCGCATCTCATTTTCAATTCCACTCTATTGCAGCAAATCGATGGCTATATAGCTGGTGAGGATTATCCAGCCTACGATGTGGTGCCCAAGGGCTTGTCCTTCAACTGCCAAGGACGCCAGCCAGGCTACTATGCGGATACCGAGACGAGGTGTCAGGTAAGATTCAATATAAAGGATTGGGACAGAAAAATCAAAAGTGATAAGTCAACATATTAATGGTTTTTGTGAAGAATGATTTTAAAGCATCTATACTCAATTATCTAATATACAAGTATTTCAAAATATAAAATTGACATAAGAAAATCATCATAATATAATTTTGAATAAATAAATGTATTTATTTGTAGTCAAATTTAAGCTTAAATCTCAATTTGAATTCAAGAAAACTAATTTCATTATTTTATAGGAATCACAAATGTTTTTTATACGAACCATATTTGAACCAAACCATTTATAAAACCAGAAGTTCACTCTCTTTGTGTTAAAACGGTTCGTTTAAAAACCAGCTTTAGATGCAATATGAAACATTTTCTAGACACACTACAAACTAATTGTAATATTCGAACTTTTGATAGGTCTGGCACTGGTGCTTGCACTCTGGACACCAATACTCGTTCCTCTGTCCGAATGGCACCGTCTTCAATCAAGCCGTACGCGTTTGTGACTGGTGGTCAAATGTGAACTGCGCCAGCTCGGAGCAGCTGTATCAGAACAATGATGAGCTGTATCGCATACCGGAACGTAGCCAGCAGCAGCAGCAGCAGGATGAGGTATGATATAAGGCTGATGATGAGTATAAGATTGGGACAGCGCAGGAAGGAACAACAGTGAATCGGCAACGAGGCGGCAGACAGCGACAGTTTCTGGCACAAAGCAAAAGTAACATCAGCAGCAGCAGCAGCAGCAGCAGTAGCAGCAGCAGTAGCAGCAACATAGATCAAATCCAGCACAGCAATAATAACAAAATTGTAGATAGCACCGCATCAACCAACTACAATAAAATGACCAAAAATAGTTTTAGAGGCAGCATGAGATACTTAACCGATCAATCTCAATCGTCATACTCATCATCACAGCAACAGCAACAGCAGCAGCAACAGCAACAATATACTTCTAGTAATAATAGCGAAAATCAAAGTAGACAAAATAGTAGCAGTAGCGATAAGCAGAAGAACAGTAGAAGTAGGAGTAGAAATAAAGGTAATCGTTTTAACATAGGCATTACGCCCACTAGGCATACAAATCGCACCTCAAGCACCGCACAACAACAACATAGCAGCAGCAGCAGCAGCAGCAACTTGGGCAGCAGCAACAACATCTACAACAGCAAACAGCGTGGCGCTCAGCGTTACAATTTGAATAAATTTGAAAACGACGATGAGCTCAAGGATTATAAGAGTCGTATTAAAAATAAATACAACATCGATTATGATCATTCTTTGGATGAAGAATATGAAATAATTGAGGCCATTGAGTGAATAGAAAATCAAAAATTACAACTAATAAAGAACATCTCATCGAAAGCTTTGTACTTGTTGTTGTTGTCGATATGTATAATGTACTGCAAATTGGCGCTACTTTGTTTACCTTTTATTAACCCTTACACCAGTTGGCACGTTTCCCAATTTCAATATTGTATATATAATTTCCTTAAAAATTTAAATATCAATATCACCTTATGTACCTACAATAAAATTTTAAAAAATAAACATACCGAGAACCTTTTTCTTTTCTGCTGCCTACTCTTGGGCTTTACTTTATAATAGTTGTGAGCTTTCAATAAGCTCAACTTTCCGCTGAGCCTCACACTATTGTCATCTCTTTTCCACGCTCTCGCAAAGCTCTCTGTTTACTTTAAAGCTTTGCTTGCAGATCAGCTGCTGATCATATGGCTTGCACAAAGCTTTGAAAAAAGCACTGGAAATATTTTACTTCCAGCTTCCAATTGTCAAAGTTGGCTGCTTTTATTTAGTGTATTCTTTTTTTTTGTTTACTCAGCCATATGTGCACGAAAAGATAGCTATGAGGTAAATATAATATGCGAGATAAGCATGCGTTAAAAAGCTTGTAAAATATATGGTTTAAGTGATTAAAAGTGTTTCTAGAGGTTTTATGATACAAATTAAAGCTGCTGACCGTCTGCAAGCGTCTCTGGCAACTTGTTTTTAATGGTAAGAGGTGTTTTATTGGACACGCAGACAGCCAAAGTAAGTTCGAGAATAGGGCAGAAATGCAAAGAAGCAAATATTAAAATGCATGTGTGTTTAGTATGTGAGCTTTTCAGATGATATTATACTTGCCAGCTTTTAGTACGCTTTGCAAAAGAAATATTACAACTTAGGTTATTTGAATAGAAAAGTGAGAAAGAATTAATTTAAATGAAATAACTGAGGCTAAAGCTCTTCTGACATAAGAATATAGTAGTCACATCAGATCTAAACCGTTTTTATTAAAAAATAAGCTTCCATACAACTGGTAACAACACACGGAACAATTAGATAAAAACCCAAAAGAAATACCGGTTATATACTTTACGGATAACAATACTCAAACTTCAGGCCTACCTAATTATAAGTCAATTGTCAGCTTTTGTTTATTAGCCAGCCAAGTGACACAATTTGTGCAATTAGCGAGTAGAAATGCGTGTCAGCCACTCCCCAATATTTCCCCACTCCCCCAAGCAGACCCTAGACAAGCCCAGGTAGACCGATACATATCTATGGCACTGTGTGTTGTGCGTGTCGGATTCATTGTCTTTAACTCGTTTTTCGACTGGTTTTCTTGGTTCAAACTTTTCACCCACATTTTAATGGGTTACTGTCAAGTGGCCAAGCCAACAACAACAACAACAACAATAAATTAAAGCCATTTTGCATTATATAAGTGTGCATTACTATAAAAAAGAGAAAAAACCATTTAGCTTTGTTACGGTTTGTCTAATTAATATGCAGCTAAATAATTGACAATGTGACGTAAATGTCAAAAGGAAATAATTATGTTACTCTATACGAGATAGTCAGTTTTGGGATAGCAAATGAGTAAGAATGATGTCTTTAAGTAGAAAATACCCTGGCAGCCAAAACTAAGATGAGTTTCTCATTACAATATTTTTTTTTTGATCAACTTTCTGTGTATGAAAACTATAGGTTAAAATTTGCATCTGTAATAAGCTTTTAGGTATGTGTGCACAGGTATTAATTATATATAATTTATATATAATATACATATAAGTATACATAATAAATAATACATTTAATGAACATATTAGTAGATGCATCATTGAGACTTTTTGACTTGTTACACAATTTGAATATGCTCTTTTGGTACAAAGCCAATAGCAGGGTATAAAATTGAGTATATTGCGTATAAGGTGAGAATGTCAGAGGGTCTACAAAGTGGCCAGAGAAACCAGTAAGCGCAGATATACAGATAGTAGAGGAGTACGAGTGCACTTATCAGACCTGAAGCAACTGCCTTGGCAAAAATACTCATTTCAGAGCTGCGTCTGACAACCTCAAGTTTTCAGTTCAGTTTTGCGCATCTTGAAGCTCGAATCTAGTGTCTAGTTTGGTTCCCCTCTGCCAGCTGACAACTTGACAGTTTTGGAAGAGGGTTTGGGGGCTTGGGACTTGGGGCGGAGTTGCGTCTTTGTCTGTGGCTCATTTAATGCGACAGTTCAACTTCAGCATTTACATTTTTTGTGTTGTGCACTGTCAGGAAGAATTCGATTTGCCAGCAGATGCACAAGAGGCCCCCGAGTGCCCAAGTCTCCAGGCTATGAAGGCAATCCACTTTTGTCCATTTGGAGACTGGTTTCTGCTTCTTTTTCGCATTGCTGCAACTGCGGGTTTTTTTCTGCGCGTACATTTTAAATTAATGTAATATACTTTGTTTGGCTTTTTTATGCGACGCATTTTGCGAAACTGCAAGACGACTGCTGCCAAAGAGCCATCCAAGCATAAGTTGATTTGTGTGCTTTAAATAATTGCTGCATTTATCAACTGCCACAGAGCTGAAGTTGGAGGCGCTGTCAGCCTGAAGATACAAATCGTAAGGTTAAGCAGATTTCGTAAGGCGATTGTCAAGTGTATTGAAGATGCAATCGAGTTTTCTTGGACGCACTCAAACTTGGCTAGTCGCCAGTGGTGTAGTCGAAAAGGGGCCAATGCACGCATTTTATAGTAGATTGTCTAGCCAGAAGGTCACTATCAAGGTCTTTCGATTTGATACTGTCAGTTAATCGCTAACAATAGCTAAAAATAGATTATGATTGAACAGATAGGTATAGAGATTGACAGAAAGAGAATGCAACGCGAACCAATTAGTTAAGCGAGCTTAGAAGAAGAGATAAACTGTATCTTGTGCAAAAGTATGTAACAGGCATAAGAAAGCATCTCCGACCATATAAAGTATATATATTCTTGATCAGTATCAATCGAGTCGAGTCTATTTAGCCTTATCCGGCTGTCTGTCCGTCTGTATGTTTGAACACCTGAATATCAGAGATTACAAGAGCTAGAGACTTCATATGTCTAATATAAGTTCTTGTAGTCCCGGGTCAGATCAAGTTTATTTAATTTCATCAATAAAAGTGAAGAAGCAAGCCAACTGCTTGCACTGCTTGTACTGCTTGCAGCATATGTGTGTTTGTATGTATACAGGTTAGTATGAATGAATGTAAGGACTGGGTTCAGGTATCTCCTATTCGGACACTCTCGGCTACAGCACTCTTACTTGTTTTTATATACAACAATCTAGTTTGCTATTTATTCGATTTTTTGTTTGTTTATTATTAAGAAATGAGTAATCAAAGCTCCGCAAAAACAAATTGAATGTCTTTTTACCGCTTACCGCTCCATTTATCACACAAATTAAATAAACTTTACGACATTTTAGCCTCATAACACATATTTAGTCCACAAACCTGCCTCAATACCAAAAACCTGACACCCTCTGCTCGAGTTTCGTTATAAAAAAATAATTTTCGCAATCCAATTTGTTTATTTATGGCGCTGTTTATTACTGCATCATTTATCTTCATCTATATTAGATTGGCCGCCTCGAAGCAAATTAATTTCCAATCAAATTAAAATGTTTTCCATCTGGTTTGTTTGTTTCTTTAAGCTTTTACAGCGCGCGCAAATAAAAGCAACTTAAATGTAACAATAGCGCTGCGCAGAAAAAAATACATCCATATATATATATATAAATATATATGGATTGTACAAAGCTGATACACAAATTAACATAATTAGGGTGCGCGCATAATGATCGAAATGACAACGTGAGAGATACGAAAAACTGAAAGCAAGCCAGCACTTATTACGAGTGTAAAAGGCCGAAATAGCGAAATACACGAAAATTGGAAGCGCGAGGGATCATCAACACTATAAAATTCAAATGAGGCGACAACAGCAGCAGCAGCAACAACAACAATTCAGACGACGGCATCAGTCAGGCACGAAAGCGAAATGTGCATCTTTAACGCTACACTAATGCGCTCCACACAATCGATACAACAACAACAACAACAACAACAGCAACAGCAACAACAACACAAGCCACAACAATTGCATAAGCAACAAAGTGCCGCTTAACTGAGCGACACCAAAGCGACTCCAAAACTTCGCCTCAAGCGACCTCAATTCAACAAATCGCAATCCATTGCCTTAGCTTGTCGACCCTACACACACAGTTGAGCTATTTTTTATTTTGGCTACCATATTTGCATTACGCATACGCAACGTGTACCGTTCGAGATGGATCCAATGGAGCTGCTGCATCAGCTGTGGCTCAATATTGTGTGCATATTCAAGATCTATCTCAAATTCGCTCTGCTCACGCTGGTCATTTACTTTGTGGGCGAGTGGTATATAGTGCGATATGGCGCCGAACTGGAGGCTCAGCTGGATGCTGGATTGCCGGCCCATGAGCGTCCGGGCTCTAATAGTACGGTCAATAAAGTGTTTCGCTTCGTGCTGAACTTCTTTATCATATGAGAAGTTGATAAACTCCAAGGTCAACGCGAAATACAAACGCGAATTCGAGTTCGAATTCGAATTTATTGCGGAATTGCAATTCGCTTTGCGCGCTTTGTTTTGTTAGCCGCCAAGGCCTGCAAGAGAATGTAAAAACCCAACCAGTTATCTTAAGTAAACAAAACAAAACAAAACAAACAAAAACAATAAACAACAAATACATTCTTTTTCATGTAATTACGTACGAAGCCACAACAAAACGGGTTGAACGACTTTTCGATTGTAACAATAACAATAAAAACAATTTTGCATGCATTTTGTTCTTTGATATCTTAACAAATGAGTCAAAAACTCTGATTTTTTTTGGGTGGGGTCTTTACAAACCAACAAATTTAATATCTTGATACTTGGAATTGAGCACAAATGTAACGGGACGTTTTTATATCCATTGAATATTTGCCAGGAATACTTAAATCATGCTTTAAACCTCTTGCAGTCATTAGCTCAAAAAATTTAAAATATTAATATTCAAAGCATAGTTTATATTTAATAAATTGGCTTATATTTCTTAACTATAGCTGATTAAAAAGTTGCCGACAATTAACAAATAAAATTTGACTTGCAAAACCGTTGGCAAAAAAATAAAAAATAAAACAAATTGCTGAACTTTTTTAAAGGTTGGCAACAACTTAAAAAAGTATGAATGCTTTAACTCAAATCTCATATCGAAATCCGAATTTGGCAGCTAAAACTAATTAAAAATGTAACAGCTCCATAAACTCTTTAAATAATACATAAAACAAAGGCATTTAAGTTTCCAATTAATATGCTATCATGTAAAATTCGGATTTGCAATTTTTTTAAACGCCAAAAGCGTTACCATTTTTTTTATCAAACCAAATAAAACAGCTGGCCAATTGAGAGCTGTTAAACAGTTACAACATGTACTAAAAACTGCAACTTTGGATGGTTTTTTGTATATGGCATACCGGTTAAGCAAAGCGACCCACAGATACACACACACGCATAGACAGTCGCTTCGACACATTGCTCCCGTTCTCAGTAGCAGCAGCAACAGCAGCAGCAGCAGCAGCACACATACAGTTGCAGAGATGCATAAACACAAAGATACAAAGAGACATGGATAGATAAGAGAGCATAGGAAACAATTGTATTGGCTTTGAGTAGGTGCTATAAATGTAGCGTAGATTTGAGCCACATGCCGCCAGAGATAAACACTCGACGATTTGTGGCTGTATATGCGTGTGTGAGTGTGTGTGTGTGTGTGTGTAGCTGTGCCTGTTGTTGCTCCAATTTGAATACAGGCAGCAACAACAAGCAGTCGCCACAAAAATCAAATTCAACTTTCACATGCGCAGATGCAGTGCAACACACTCCAAGTACTTTAGCTCTCTGTGACGTAATAAAAACACACACAGACAGACATAAGCAAACTGCAGACACAGCCTCAAGTTGTTTGGCAGTTTAAAAAAAAAATATGCCATAATCCGCAGTTAGCGCAACAACAACAACAACAATGGGGAGCAGTTGTTTATGACCGCTGATTGATTTCATTATGAGCGCTTGAAATGCTTCACATTATTTTGCATTCAGTCGATTTTAGATTTAGTCATTTAAAATGTGTGTGCGTATGCGTATTTAAGTGTGTGTGTTTGTATAGTTTGTATATGAAATGCCTAACTAAAATTTAATTGGGCTCCGCACCACGCGGCGTATGCGCAATAATTCATGAACCGTTTAAGCAATTTATGTGTCTTTGGACAGCGTCCATTGCTCATTGTGTTACGGTTGTTTCTTATATATATATGTGTGTGTGTGTGTGTGTGTGAGTGTGTGACTAATAGCCGATGGTTTTGGCCTACGTTGGTTCATTAATTGAAATGCCTGACGCTGTTGTTGGTATTTTTGTTTGTTGTTGCTGCTGTTGCTGCAGCAATTTGTTGTGTTATTGTTATTATGTCATTGCGGTCAGTCAGCAAATCAAAACGGTGAGCATTCAAATAAATTAACGTGCACATGAATATCAATTGTGAATCGTTAATAGATCAGGCAAAGTAATAAATGTAAACAGTAATGCGGAAATCAAGATATAGTTAACAGTTGGCAGTTAAATATAATATTTAATACAATATATTACATTATATTTAGTTAAGCTTAAAGAACATTTCCAAACAATAATTAATCATTGATAAATTAAGAAAAAAGAAACAATTTGCACATCGAGCAGCTCTTTGAATCACTTTGAATATTCAACAGAAATCTACCAGCACTAATTGTATTTCAATTTTTTGCTACAAATTCAATAAATAAATGGAAGAAAAAAATACAATCTTAATCAGCAAAACCTGTTAAGCTGCTCATAAGCTAGAAACAAGCAACTAGACAGCAATCGATGCAAAGTCAGAGCAAAAGCAAAACGCAAAACTGAACAAAAACAAAGCAAAAGCAAAAAGCAAACTATTGCAGAATGTTGACAGAGGAAAAACTGTAACAAAAACGGCTATACAAAGAAAAGCTCAGCTGCTGTTCTCTCAACGCACTCGCTCTCTTTCTCTCTTTCGCTGTCTCTCGCTGCGTGATTTACTCTCTGGCGAATTGAGCGCATGCGCAAAGCCGCCGCGGCGAAGCGGCAAGAAACCAGTTTCCAAGACATGCGACTGGAAACCAAATTAGCGAGCTAAAGCTTCGCTTGTCTCGTTTCGTTTACCAAAAGACGATTTTATGCCAACGCAAAGTTGGCCAACAATCTGCAATTTCAGTCTGCAAACGGTCAGCCAGGTGAACGGCAGCCAAGACAGGTTGGCAAAAGTAAGTGGGCGTGGCTTAACTAACCGATGTAAAAACACATCACGCTGCGCATGCGCTGCGTTTGCACAAGTGTATATTTGTAGTTGTATGTGTGTGTGTTTAGTTTTTATGTTTGCGTTTGGCATTGTGTTGTAAAAAAAAATTATATAAAATTGATGTGGCAAACAATAGTTTTTGCATGCAAATTGTTTATGTTAATGCTAATTTGTGGGCAAAAAATCAAAAGACAGCCCTAAAAGTGTTAAATGCGCGACTGCAGCTGTATTGGTGTGAAAAACAAGTGCCCAAGTGTCGTAATACCTTCCCAAGAGCTTTTCATCAATGGTTTTCAGACAGTTTTATGCAAAACTGTCCAAATCATTTGAAAACTTATAAAGAAAATATTACAAAAATATGAATAAACGCGTGTGCTTGGAAACTCCAAAAAAAAAAAACAAAAAACTAAAAAACAACAATAAAAATTTCCACAAGTGCACGCACACAATGCAATAAACTGCAACACACACACACACAGACACACATTGCCATATATGTTAGTCTCTCTCTCTCTCTAAGTCATTCTCTCTCCCTCTCTTTTGTGCATGTGTGTGCAGTTTATTGTATAAATTTTTCTTTTTGCTGCTGCATTTTTTAGCAACATATTGTGACTGCATGATTAAAAACATTGGAAAACTTTTGTGGATTATTTAAAAAGAAAATAAAAACATTTTGCAGTTGCTTTTAAAGGTAAGCCGTGTTTTTTTTTGTAATTCAACTTTATTGCCAGGCAGCCTCTTCACAAAACTCAGGGCCAAATCTCTTGGCAAACTGTGCAAAATTATCTCAAGCGTTGCTAATTATTTGCCATGTACAACTAGTTGTTGTTGTTGTTGTTATTGTTTTTGCTGTTTGCTACTACACAACACACTTAAATACATAAAACATGCTGGAATCTGTTGATGTTGTTGTTTGGCATTACTTGCTAAAAACACAAACAATTGCCATAATTTGTTTATACATAATTTCGTGGCTTTGTTGCTTGCGCATCTTTTGCCAAAGCGCCCAAAAACAAAACTGCGCCGATTTTACTTTCATCATCAACCACAACAACAACAACATTTTCAAATTTTACTTTCATCCATCTGCCACGATCGTATGTGCATTTTTATTTTAAATTTCTTTTTCTGCTTATTTTTTCGGTTGTTTATTTTGAGTTTTCCTTAAGACATCGTTTAAATTTGTTAATTACTGGGAAACACCTAAAAGAGTTTACTTTTAATGCGTGTGAAACTGGGAGATTTCTCATAGAGATGCTGCTCTCTTTTTGCATATTAGCAGCAACTTCTCACAGCTCACAAAACCGAATCAACTAAAATAAATCGCAACCGGAATCGGCGATTAACTTATTTGCTGCACAGAAAACAGCTATAGTAAAAAAAAAGTAAAAACAACAAAATAAAAGCACACAAATTGAAACTGAAAACGATTTTCCAAAAGGAAACTTCGTTTTCACTTGCCATTCAAGCGTTGCCTCAGAAAAAGGCATTCAAAGCTGTGAAGATGCGAAAATTCAATGCAGCAAAGCAAATTAAATTTGCTATAAAAGGCCTTTTTCATTAATTAACTTGAAAAGTATTTTAGTAAGCTAGTAGGTATTATAAGTAGTGATAAGCAACTTCATTTTCATGTCTATTTTGATTTTGGTAGTACAAATATAATAATCTATACTAGACAGACAAAATTCATAATCAACAAAATTAATAGCTCAGATCTATTTTTTGGGAAGTAAAACATTATACAAATTTACACTAATGGACATTAGTCACGCTAGTGTTTTTGAGGTCAGTTCTAGGTCTTATATTAACTTGTATTTGGATAGGCCAGACAAATATTTAGTCTTACGCTTACCTGAACTGAGTTAATGATAAAAATACAATAATTTTTTATAATTTATGCAAAATGTAATCGATCTACACCCACTCACAAAAACAAAACCGCTGCGAAGTCTGACTGACAGCTAAATCGCTTTAATAATTGGCTACATAATCTGAGAAATCTGCAAAATCAATTTGGACTGACAAATAGCACTACAAAGGGCAATTAGCTAAGCCCACATAATATTGTATAATAACATGCTTAGCAAAACAAAAAAAACTGCACCACAAAATTCAACAGAAACTCAAAACCACAACAGCTAAGGCGACCTTGAAAGACTACAAAATATACAACAACAATAACAAGAGTACAACAACAATAAAAGACAGAAAGAAAAGTCAAGATATGAACGGCTGTGCCCCAGAGATGCTAATTTTTAGTGACAACGCAGCAGTCGAGTCTTGGAACCGGCATCTATTGAAGATCAGCTCCGAAGAAGCAACCGGTTGATGCGACTTCAAGTATAAATTAAATAAAACAAGTGGAGAAGGATTATCTTCGGCGTGCCGAAGATTAAATACTCTTTTCGAACCTTAAAGCAATTTTTACTATTTCCGTGACTGCTTATTTAATTCGCAGATATTAATGTCGCATACATATACCCCTACATATAAAATAAAATATATAAAGGTATTCATGTAAACAGGGACGTTTCACTATCCGTAGCTCGTGGACGCGTCCCTTAGCATTCATAAGTGCTACCGAATTGAACAATATACAAGTTTCAGTTTTTCCAAAAAGTGAAAACTACATTACATAATATACATACCAAATTTTGTGCCTGTTGCTCTTATACCTTTCAAGGCTGCTGTCGGAAATTGAATTGTCATAAAACTTAATCTGAACATACGAGAGCTTATATTCAGAATTTGAGATCCATATTTTTTTTCGCGTGGCATTGGTTTTGCCAATGAATTTAAATTTTTCTTTTGAATTATTCTATTAAAGCTACTTTATGTATGAAAAAAAAAATTAGAAACAATTTAGGAAGTTGAAAATAAATGAATTTGACTACAGCTATTATATATTTGAAAAGAAGAATAAGAAAAAATGAAAATAAATGACCAGTCGCCGCTGGTTTCGAACCCGGGACCTCTCGCTCACCAGTTCGCAACTTTACCCACTACGCCACAAGCCGTTTTGATGATCGCTGACAAAATCCCTTGAAGAGCAGACTGTCAAAAGCTTTCTTGTTTTGCTTTGTACTGCTTACACCAAGCAGTTTTAAGAATCGCTAACAAACTCGATTTATACTGAGCTTTTGTTTTTTCGCGTGGCATTGTTTTTGTTCTAAGCCATTGAAAGCAAATGAATTTGATTACAGTTATTATATATTTGAAAAGAAGAATAAGAAAAAATGAAAATAAATGACCAGTCGCCGCTGGTTTCGAACCCGGGACCTCTCGCTCACCAGTTCGCAACTTTACCCACTACGCCACAAGCCGTTTTGATGATCGCTGACAAAATTGCTTGAAGAGCAGACTATCAAAAGCTTTCTTGCGCTTGACTTTGTTTGCTCAGACTATCAAAAGCTTTCTTGTGCTTGACTTTGTTTGCTCATATGCACCTGTTTTTCAAAATATTTAATGACGCATATCTTCGCTGTTTATGACTCAATCGATTTGCGATTTTACCCATTGATGAGTTATAAGGATGTTCAAGTGTACAAGGAAATTTAAGGCAATTGCTTTGAAAACATCGGATTTATGGCCAAAACCGACTTTGAGGTGTATGGCAGCTATAAGATATAGTGGTCCGATCCGGCCGGCTCCGACCAATGTGCTGTCCCCTTGAATAATAAGTGTCTGTGCAAAGTTGCATCGCGATAGCTCAAAAACTGAGGGACTAGTTTGCATACATACAGACAGACAGACAGACAGACAGACAGACAGACAGACAGACAGACAGACAGACAGACAGACAGACAGACAGACAGACGGACATGGCTAGATCAATTTGTTTTGTTTTTATAAGCATATTGGCAGTAACTTTTGGGGTCTCAGACGCTTCCTTCTATGCGTTACAAACTTCAGGACAAACTTAATATACTATTTTCTTCGAAAAGAGTATAAAAATTATCAAGTCGAAATATAAAAGGAAAAACTATCTGGCAAAACCAGTTGCTGACGTCGGTTGCGACGACACATTTCAAAGAAATTCGACTGTTCGCATTAGAAATGCAAATGAAATCGAGAGTGTTTCTTCTCTGAGATTGGATCATATATTTGTAACTGGTTGCCAAGTTGGATTACTCTAGACGAAATTCGAGACGCTGCGACCTTTTAGTCAATGCAAAATTCAAATCAAACGTTTTCAAACATTATTCCAATTGTGCATTGTCTAAGAGATAGATCTATGACTGTGATTCTGGCTGTGAATGCTAGTGACCTTAAGCTCCCTCCATCTCCATCTCCATCTGAGATTCTAAACTGCTGCTCATTGTCTGAGGCTGGCAAATATTTTAATTAGCTAACGTCATTTGCCAAAATCCAAATGGAAAAAAACCCACACAACGTTTTTATACTCTTTTCGAAGAAAATAGTATATTAAGTTTGTCCTGAAGTTTGTAACGCATAGAAGGAAGCGTCTGAGACCCCCAAAAGTTACTGCCAATATGCTTATAAAAACAAAACAAATTGATCTAGCCATGTCCGTCTGTCTGTCTGTCTGTCTGTCTGTCTGTCTGTCTGTCTGTCTGTCTGTCTGTCTGTCTGTCTGTCTGTCTGTCTGTATGTATGCAAACTAGTCCCTCAGTTTTTGAGCTATCGCGATGCAACTTTGCACAGACACTTATTATTCAAGGGGACAGCACATTGGTCGGAGCCGGCCGGATCGGACCACTATATCTTATAGCTGCCATACACCTCAAAGTCGGTTTTGGCCATAAATCCGATGTTTTCAAAGCAATTGCCTTAAATTTCCTTGTACACTTGAACATCCTTATAACTCATCAATGGGTAAAATCGCAAATCGATTGAGTCATAAACAGCGAAGATATGCGTCATTAAATATTTTGAAAAAACAGGTGCATATGAGCAAACAAAGTCAAGCACAAGAAAGCTTTTGATAGTCTGAGCAAACAAAGTCAAGCGCAAGAAAGCTTTTGATAGTCTGCTCTTCAAGCAATTTTGTCAGCGATCATCAAAACGGCTTGTGGCGTAGTGGGTAAAGTTGCGAACTGGTGAGCGAGAGGTCCCGGGTTCGAAACCAGCGGCGACTGGTCATTTATTTTCATTTTTTCTTATTCTTCTTTTCAAATATATAATAACTGTAATCAAATTCATTTGCTTTCAATGGCTTAGAACAAAAACAATGCCACGCGAAAAAACAAAAGCTCAGTATAAATCGAGTTTGTTAGCGATTCTTAAAACTGCTTGGTGTATCACAGTACAAAGCAAAACAAGAAAGCTTTTGACAGTCTGCTCTTCAAGGGATTTTGTCAGCGATCATCAAAACGGCTTGTGGCGTAGTGGGTAAAGTTGCGAACTGGTGAGCGAGAGGTCCCGGGTTCGAAACCAGCGGCGACTGGTCATTTATTTTCATTTTTTCTTATTCTTCTTTTCAAATATATAATAGCTGTAGTCAAATTCATTTATTTTCAACTTCCTAAATTGTTTCTAATTTTTTTTTTCATACATAAAGTAGCTTTAATAGAATAATTCAAAAGAAAAATTTAAATTCATTGGCAAAACCAATGCCACGCGAAAAAAAATATGGATCTCAAATTCTGAATATAAGCTCTCGTATGTTCAGATTAAGTTTTATGACAATTCAATTTCCGACAGCAGCCTTGAAAGGTATAAGAGCAACAGGCACAAAATTTGGTATGTATATTATGTAATGTAGTTTTCACTTTTTGGAAAAACTGAAACTTGTATATTGTTCAATTCGGTAGCACTTATGAATGCTAAGGGACGCGTCCACGAGCTACGGATAGTGAAACGTCCCTGTTTACATGAATACCTTTATATATTTTATTTTATATGTAGGGGTATATGTATGCGACATTAATATCTGCGAATTAAATAAGCAGTCACGGAAAAATAGTAAAAATTGCTTTAAGGTTCGAAAAGAGTATTTAATCTTCGGCACGCCGAAGATAATCCTTCTCCACTTGTTATTGCTAAATTATGTGAAAAATGCAAACAAATTTGAGTTTTGTGAGCTTTTTCGACTAATTTGCACAATTTCAAGGCACTTGCATTCATAAAAATCCAAAGAAAACTATTAAATTAGCAAATTAACAAGTATTCATAAATAATTAAATTAAAAAACTTCCTGTGATATATCAATTTGTTGAATATTTCCGTTTTCCAGCTGAAATAAATTAAATGCAGTGAGGAAACTGTAACTGTGACTATAATTGTGACTCTGACTGTGACTGTGACTGTGACTCGTTTGCCCATCATCAATAATTGTTAAATACACGACGACAAACAGAAACAAAGACGGTAACAATAGCAACAACAAATAGCTACAATTTACCGGTATTCGTGTGTTTTTATTTGTTTGTTTGTAAGTCGTCGTGCTTAGCCTTGAATTTGAACTTGGCTAAGGCAATTTAACAACATCGAAACTTCGAGGCATCGATTCATGTCAGAGACATGTAGACAGAGACATTTAGTCAGCGTCTCCATCAAATGGTGGGCCGTAAAAAATTAGATGCTTATAATATTTTATATATTGTTATTTGGCCTGAACGACGGCAAAATTAATATATTAGTATACACGCTTTTTGTGTGGTCGCTTTGTTTATGACAATGCGAAATGCACCAAAATAAGGGAAACCATAAATTAAGCTTGTTTAGTGTAGCCATAGATCATAAACGCTGAAAACGCTTTAGACTGACCTTAGACATTTCAAATAATGGCTTAGATATACAAAAGTATAGGCATTACATATTTGGAACATTGTGTCGAAGATTTATGGAAAGGCCATTCAAGCAATTTTGAATGAGAAAAAGAGAGGAAGATGAATTATGGATAACATATATGGTTTGTTCTTTAGCAGTCTTTAGCTTTTATCTAGAAAGACAATGTTATTGGCTTCACCGCTCTTGTCTTGCTTTTAGCTTATAAGCATTGTAAAATTAAAACACGATTTCAAAATATATAAAATATTATTGTAAATATAAATATATATAATTTCACAGACTCTATTGTCAGCACTAAAATACCTCTATAGTATAGTATACCTTACTTGAATTGCTAGTTGGGCACTGTAGACTAGAACACAGCAGCGCAAAAGTTATTCAGCATGCACATTATTACAAACGTCTGCTAGGGCAAGGTGTGCCCCTCTATGCGATTCTCAAGAATTCAAGTAAGGTGTACTATTTTAGAAGTATTTTAGTGCTGAAGACTAGAACACTACTGTAGTTATCAGCAGGGGGCAGCAGCAGCGCAAATGTTATTCAGCATGCACATTATTACAGACGTCTGCTAGGGCAATGTGTGCCCCTCTATGCGATTCTCAAGAATTCAAGTAAGGTGTACTATTTTAGAGGTATTTTAGTGCTGTAGACTAGAACACTACTGTAGTTATCAGCAGGGGGCAGCAGCAGCGCAAATGTTATTCAGCATGCACATTATTACAAACGTCTGCTAGGGCAAGTTGTGCCCCTCTACGCGATTCTCAAGAATTTAAGTAAGGTGTACTATTTTGGAAGTATTTTAGTGCTGATTTCGTTGCTCTGAGAAAATCCCTCTCTCCCTAACTCTCTCTCTCCCCCCCTCACTTACTTCTCGCTCTCTCATCACTTGCTCTCTCTCTCCCTCATCGCCTTCTCTCTCCAAATCTACTTTTTCTCGCTCTCTCATTCTCCTCCTGAGTATCTCTCTAGCTCATACTCTTTTTGACTTTCACTCTCTCAATTTGAATCTCTCTCCCATTAAGTTTCTCGCTCTCTCTCATTAAGTCTCTTGCTCTTTCTCACTGACTCTTCTCTCTTTCTCTCTGCTATCTCTCTCTCTCTCTCTGATATCTCTCTCTCTCTCTGATATCTCTCTCTCTCTGCTATCTCTTTCTACTCTCTCTCTCCGTCTCTCTCTCTCTCTCTTATCTCTCTCCGTCTCTCTCTCTTATCTCTCTCTACTCTCTCTCTCTCTCTCTCTCTCTCTCTCTCTCTATCTCTCTTTCTCTCTTTCTCTCTCTCTCTCTCTCTCTCTCTATCTATCTCTCGACGTCTCTCTCTCTCGCTCTTTTAGCTTCTAACGTTATTTCAAAAGGTATTAAATGTATTTCTCTCATTTAAATGCAACCTATTCGATTTTCTCACTCTTCGCGCTTACTTGTTTCATTTAAAATGTGATTTAGCGCTAGATTTGGCTATGAAAATAAAGTCGTATAACCCTTTTGTATTTGTAGTTTTACGAGCATGCATTTGCGATGTCACACGAATAGAACCAGTTGTCACACAACTTTATGCCATAAACTGAACAAACTATTATCATGTTTTGTCATATATTTATCTAAAACCAAGCTCAAAATGTCAGAAACTGCACACTGCTTGAGACAAGATTCATCATCGTAACGCACACGCTTACAACAGCAAATTAAAGCAAACAAAAAAACAAAACCAGAAAAACATCTACTTAAAATGCGCGACACACATATTTTTTTTGTTTGTGGAGAGGGGTGTGAATGGCGCATCTTTGAACTCCGTCACATCAGTGAAGCCCACAAAAGACGCAAACGCCTTCGACATACAAAATGCAGCTAACAGCAAAATTGTGCCATGAATAAATGAAAGGCTGACGAGGAGCCACTTTAGGCTGGGCATAAATTGAAGCGAATCCACTACGAAGAGTACCAAGACGAATTCGATTGAAGCTTCCTCTTTGGCAAAAAATGAACAAATCAACAACAAATCAATTGACTTTGCACCGTCTGGCATTTCAAAATGCGCATTGCGCATACGGCCCGTTGTACGAGTGGATTATCGATTTCAAGGAAACCCAATAAACAATGCATAATAAAAGTGTTATCTGATATATGCATAAGTGCACAATAAACAAAAGCCAAGCTGCCGAATTACAATGCTCCAATGAACCTTTTTGCAGTTTGTGCATTGTCTTTCATTTGTATAACTAATACAAATTAAACGCTTCACAAAGCTGAGAGAACTAACTTTACCCTCACTTTTTGCAAATTTTCTCTCTCTCTTTCTTTGCAATAAATCAACTGCAAGTGTTTGGCAGCTTGGAATTTGCAGCCACGCCAATAATAAGTATACTATGCTTAAATGATATCAATATAAATAATTAAAGCATTTACTTTTTATGGCAGCTGCCGCTTTTGATTTTGCTTTTGTATTTTCCATTTCGATTTTGAGTTTGATTTTGCTTTTGATATTTGCACAGCCAATTAAAACGCATTGAAAATGAAAGTGTTGCCGCATTGTAATTGTAATCTATTGTTCACTTTTCAATTTGATATAGTTATGCATTTGCCAGGCTATCCGTCCGTCTGTCTGTCTGTCTCTCTGTCCGTCGGATGTGTATGTTTTTGTTGCCCTTTCGCTGCGCTTTACGTAAGTGACATTGAAGGCAGTGGCTAATTATGCAATTACATCAACTGAATCAAGTCTTTAAATTAACGGAAATTCAACGGAAATTGTACAAAGCTGTTGTACATAAAAGCATGACAAAACGTTATAAGCTTTTATCATTATTTATTTTATAGTTATATCGAGTAACAAATTTTGCCCAGACTTTATTGTATGTACACTATTTATAGTCATTTGTGTTTGATGGCAAAAATATTTCAAACGTTTGCTTTCTGATAAAGCACTATATGGCACTATAAAGATAGTTTATCATTAATAAAACTACCTATAAGCTGAGATATTAGTATCATAAAGTTGACTTGATGATTTTCATAAATAAAACTTAAATTTGTGTATGTTTATCATGTCACCAATCATACTTCACTTAAATTAATGACTCAATCTTTTCAACAGCTCATTTGCCAAGGTTGACTCAATTAGGACATAGTCCCATTGTTATTTTATTTATTAATTGAATTTAAAAACAGAATTTACAGGGAAAACTTGGGAAGCAAACTTTATAAAGGTCTTTGGTTCATTTAAATTCCATTTTTATTATAATTAAACATATATGTTTGTTGTACATGTAAAATTCTCTAAAAGGTAGTTAATAACAAATCCATTCTACAATTTAAGCTGCCACAAAAGCAGTTTCACTTTTACCATATTTATCAATTAGCCATAAGTTTAGTCTGTAAAATCAGGCAATTCTGTGTCTAGAACACTTTCTACAACCATATCCAGATAGGCTATGATATGCGTTTCTTTTCCGCCAACAACTACTGATTGTCAGGTGAAAAAGTAACGTTAATCAAGCAATGTGTACGAGTTGCAGTTAGGTGTAGCTCCAAAAACAAAAACGCGGATTGAGGATTGAGTCGTGCCGAAAATGTTAAGCAAGTGAAGAACTCAACGGACCGGACCAGAGACATTTCTTTTTTTCAGCTATCAGTGACTTTGGCCCCGGAGGCTCAATGAGCATAAATCTTGTCCAATGTGTTCGTCGGGGTGTGTTTATTAGCAAATTCTCGCGTTTGTTACAACATTTCTTCTTTTTTTTTGTGGTGAAATTTACATAATAATGTTATTATGCCTTTTGTTTCTTATTTTTTCAAGCAAACCAAAGGGGAAATATAAATACAAGCAGCAACTGAAGTGTCGTCATAATGAAAAGAGCCAAACGCTGGCTGTTCATGGCAGCGACAGGTGAGTGAAACAAATTCCACTTAAGAAAAGGTTATTCAGGCGCTGCAATAACTTAATCGTTGCTTTGCACTTGTCCCGAACTGGATTACGAAAAACAAAACAACAAAAATATACTGCTACCAGTTGTGTGATATAATGCAATGGTGTCTGATACGATTGCAAGTCGAGCGCAAAGAAAAAACTGCAACGATTATGCAATTAAATAAAAACCTGATGCAGTTTTTAAATTATTTTTATTATTTTTTTATAATATTCCCTTCTCTTGGTTTACACAGTGCTGCTATTGGGTCTGCTTGTTCCCGCGGATGCCGCGCTGCCCTTTAAGAAGGTTTCCATTGCTAAAACACCCGCATCCACAAGCACAACGACGACAGCTGTTCCAGAATCTGCCACAGAGACCGATGAGCAGCCCCAACCCACTGGCGAGCCTGAGGAGACCAAGGTGAGTGCTTAAAATGTTATCTACGCAGTTTGTCTTTGCCTTAGACCCGGGCAAAGCCGTGTAATACCTTCTATAATACATATACATATCTTTTGACATTCATAGACACCGGACAATGCGACGCTGTCGAAAAACTCCAAACTGACTGGAATACCACAAATTGATTATATCTGGGATCCAAATCTGCCACGAGAGCTGAGAGGGTAAGTGAATTGAAAATTATAATGATATCTTACTATTCTATTACTTTATCCACAAACGCAGCTTTAACCTCTCGACTTATCCTTTCCTGTCTACCGTGCCACCCATGGATGAGATTCACTTCAAATGCGAGGGTCTCCACGATGGTTTCTATGCCTCCATTGAGTACAAATGTCAGGTGCGTAAATCATACAATCAATATGCTCTGTAATCTATTGTGTAATGCATATGTAGTCCTGTTATGCATCCTAGTTAAAATCATCATCGAATTAGTATTGGTTCACATTTCGCAATATTATGGATGGCCAAAAGGGAGGGTCACTTAAACTAGGGCAAGTTAAATGTATGTTTTTGACCTTGTGCTGAACAGCTCAAACGGGAATAAAGAGTAGGGAGAGGGGCGTTATCCAATTGGTCAAGTTGAACAGCGCGCAAAAGTAGCTACCACGTAATTCACATCCAGTAATTTCTCTTTTTTGCCGCCGACTTGCGGCTTACGTGCCCAAAGGCGAAGCCAAAAAAGAAAAACCATTAAAAAAAACTTGTCTGCGTGTCGATCTTGACCTCAAAATGGAATTTTGTTTGCCTGGCGCAGAGACGTTAAAGCGACGCTCTTCACACCTGCACAGTCGTAAATAGGGGGTTTCCACTAAGTAAGTTATAAACGAATTTTGACTAACAGCTTCTTTGAACGCTTGCAGATCTATCATCATTGTGTTTATGGCATTCGACACGATTTTCTGTGCGCCAATTTTACGTCGTTCAATCAGAAAACGTTCATCTGCCAGTTTGCGTCCGATGTGGACTGCGAGGGCTCCCAAAAGTACTGGAGCAGGTGAGAAATGATTACAGATAAAAGTGATCAACGGATCTAACTCGATTAACTGCCCCCTCAGAAACGATGAGCTATATATGGCGACGACGACATCGTCGACGAGCACCACCACAACGCAGGCACCACCAGAGCCACCCAGGCGTCGGGCTCAACGTCCCTATCGTCGGCCCTATAATCGCCGGCCCGTTGACGATTACTACTACGAGGACGAGGAGGATGAGTACTATGAGGAGCGTCTTGCGCGTCGCAAGCTACGTCAGCGTCCGCGCAAGCCACAACTGGACTATGATGATGAGTACGAGGAGAAGCCGGCTATGCGACGTAATCCCAATCGCTACCGGGACGAGGATGAGCTAATCGACGACGACTACGACGACCGGCGTAATCGTCCGGGTGCACGGCGCGGCAAGCCCACAGCGGGCGGACGTGGCAAGGCATCGCCACGCAAGCCGGGACGCGTGGAGGAGCGACGCAGTTTCAGCGAGGATCGCGAGGAGCCGCGCCGTGCGGCAGGCAGGCGACGCAGCAACGAGAAGCGCACCACACCCTCCACCGCCGCTGTGCTCGACGAGCTGGACGACTACGAGAAGCCCTACGGCGTTGATCAGGAGGAGGCGGCCGAGGAGCAATCGCCGCAGAAGGTGAAGACAACGCCCAAGCCACTGGCCGAGTTCGTAACGCCGAAGGCGGCAGCATCGTCCGTCTACGCCCGACCACGTGCACCACCGCGCATCGCACGTCCCGTGCCCATCAACGAGAAGAAAAAGTTTTCATATCCGGTGCAGAAGAACCCGCAAGCCAGTGGCGAGGATGAGGATTACTATCAGGAGCGCGAGCAGCCGGAGGATGACTACGAGCAGCCGACACAGCCCGCACGCCCAGCGCCACGTCGACGCACTGCAGCGCCCAAGGAACAGAAGCCCACGCGCTCCACACTGCGCAAGCCGGTGACGGACAAGAAGGCGCTGCTGGACGAGACTGACTACGACGAGCCGGAGCGTCAGGAAACGCCGAGACGCAAGCGTCCACTGGCCAGCCGAGCGCGTACGCCGGCGCCCGCTGCCGATGTGGACTTTGTGGACGATTTAGACTATGAGGAAGAGCGCAAAGCGCCAGCGCGAACGCAACGGCCACGCAACAAAGCAGCGCCGGCGGCGACAGCAGCACGCAAGGCCGCACCGCGTCCTCGCCAGCCCATAGTACAGGAGGAGGTAGTGGAGGATGAGCTGCCGCTGGCCATTGACGAGCCAGTGGAACAGTCGCGTGTGCCACCGGCGCGCACCAAGCTCAACTCATTAGTGGGCGTCAGTCCGGCGCGACGCAATCAAAAAGTGGCGCTGGCCAATCGCCAACGTGCGCTGGCCAAGACATCCACAACGCAGGCGCCCGCCCCAGCAGAGGAGGAGCCAGCGGAGGAGCTGGAAGAGGAGCACGCAGCAGCAGCAGCGGATGAGACGCCCGATGAGCCACTGGCGCCAGCAGCACCGGCCAAGCAACAGCGACCCGCATCGGTACGTGTGGTCAAGCGTCCGTTTCTGCCCTCGCGTGGCGGCAGTCCCTATTTGCCGCGCGGCCTGCAGCCAGTGGGCGTGGCAGTGCGACCGCAGCTGAGCAGCGATGCGCGCACCACAGACAGCACGCCCATCGACATGGGCTCCACCATATCGGGCGTGCGCCTGCTGGAGCATGGAGCGCCGCTGCTGCGCGGCACTGGTAGCGACAGTGATGAAAGTGATGACGGCGATGAGCTGCCGGCACCATCGCCGAATCCGGCACGCACCACACTGCCGCCACGCAGCGCGCTACCATCGGTGGTAACGCCCAGGCGACCGGAGCCACAACAGCCCGTAAAGCTCAATCTGGACGAACTCTATGAGAACGACTACGATGTGACGCTGAACGATGCGCTCGATCCGACGCTTAAACCGCTTACGCCACTGCATGTACATCAGCATCCTTCACATCAACAGCAACAGCATGCCAGCTATCAGAGTCGACCGTATGCCAGTGCGTATGTTGCTCCCGCTGGCAGCGGGGCGTACAATCCATTTGCCGGACATGGCAATAGCTATGCGCAGGCAACCATTTATCAGAATCATTCGCCTTCATCCGCTTCGCAGTCACAGTCACAGTCGCAATCACCGCAATCGCAATCGCTATCGCAGTCACAGTCACAAACGCCAGCGAGCTATCATAGTGATTCCTATTTCTCATCGACAGATATACGCCGGCGATCGATTGTCCCGGCGCAGAACGCGCGTACACATCGACACGAATACGCTGCCCCTGGAGGAAGATCAGCAGTGAACAGCAATCAGCAATCATCAATGGGCGCACGGCTTGCCCAGCATTTCTACGATGACTTAGCATATTAGTCGCAGTTACAAGTCTGTATAAAACAAAGGTAGGGTATACATATTGTCGGTCAAGACTCCTTCTCATTTTGTGCTTTCTTCCTTGCAGTTTCTTCAGCTGTATATATATAAAACTTTTCAAAACAACAACTAGAAGGCATTACAGGCGCCCAGGCAACTGCTTTTCTTAACTATCAATTTTATACTATTTAAGACCTCTAGCCGCAAACTAATTATAACTTTTTGTCTTTAGTTCAAGTTCAAGCTGGCAAACAAAAAATTATTAACTCAATTTGCGCTTAACTTTTACAGAATACAAAAAACAAAAAATTATTAATATACATTGTATAATACTCAATTGTCGTGATAGTGGCCGAGACAAAAGTAACTTTTCAAGTTTTGTCTGCTAATTTTTATGTAGTACACAAACAACAACAAGAACAACCAACAATCAACAACAACTTAGCTAAATACTTGAATGCGGCAAACAAATTGAAAAATCAGAAACAACAAAACAAAAAGAAATTAATTTAAATTGTAGTATGCAAACATTTTGTGTGCGCGTAATATATAAGCTGTATTCTAGGCTCAAGTCGAGTGCTTAAACAAAATTAAAGATATGATACAAAACAACTAAAAACGAAACGAATATATTTTGATTGCAAACTTATTATTTAACTCGATTGCGTCGTCGTTGGGCAGAGGCAGCTTTTAAGCGCTTCCGTTTCCTCCTCCAAATGATCCAATTTTTTCATTAAAATTATCTAAACAGTAGACAAAATTAAAATTTTAAAATATATTTAGATCAATATAGATAGACAAACCTTGGCGGCCGATATCATTTCAGTGGCCACTTTGAGTGGCATAAATTCAACAGCTTTGACCAAAGCCATTGGACGCGTTTTGGCCACATCCTCAATGGTTCTGAAGCCTGCAGCAAAAAGCTGCTTAGCGCGATTCTAATAAATTTAAATAAATTACAAACAATAAAGTCTTTTCCAATTGCAATAAGGTAAGTGCAACTACTCACAATCTTAACAGCGGGCAGCTCCAACAGCGGCTCCAGCTCTAAAGTGCCGCAACGATCCATTTTGTGATTGATGCGCTCGAAGAGCGGCTTGTAGCACCAGAACTCATCGATTTGCTCGCACAGACGCACAATGGCGCTGGCTGCCGCCGTGCACTGACTAATGAGCTGCTGCAGCGTGCCACGCTCAATATTATACTTGCTGGCGATGCTGGGCAGTGACAACAGCGCCAAAACATCAGCCAGAATGAGCACCTTGTACAAGCGATTCAGCTGCAAGGCTAGCGGGCCCTGCACCGACTGCGTCTTGGCCAGCCGGGCAGCATGTGCCTCTGTAAAGCCGAGCTGGTGGAACAGCGCCTGTGTCTGGCCAGGCAGTGATGTGTATTCTCGAAAGAGTATGCTGGCGTCTGCTGGTATCAGTTCATCGCCACGCTCATTGGAATTGAAGCAGACGAGTAAATATAGCAAATGCACATAGCTGGTGAGTATGAGCTGCTGTTGTGCCTGCTGTAGCTCTTTGTGTATCGCAAAAGCGCGCTTGTAGTCGATACCCGCCTTGAAGGCGGCGCGTCCAATGCTAGTCAGCTGAAAGCGCGTGGATTGACTAATGAGCAGACGGCGATCAGCAGCAGAGCGACTCGCATTTATATCCTGTGTGGTCATAATATCCGAACTATTGGCCTTGCCCTTGAGCGCCGTTTCGCAAAGCTGCAGCACCTTGTTCTTAAACATGTCCCGCAGAATGCGAAGCACGAGCTCATCGACGGCTACTTCCAAGGCGCCCGCCTGCACGGCTAGCAGTGTGCTGTTCACAAGCCGATTCAAATCGCGTCGGCAATCGGCCAGGTTTAAGCCAATGACGCTTAGTATAAGCGACTGTAAATAAGTGAATCATTCAGTATTTGACTGAGTGGCATATTAAAGCTCATCGACTCACTTGCAAGCCAACAGCTTCCAGTTGATCCAGTGAGCTCAGCGCCTTGTCCATCGGCGAGAAGAGCATCTGACCCACAAGCAAGTTATCCTTGCTCTGAGTAATGAGTATACTCTCGCCCGCCTCACCTAGACCGGCGCGCCCAGCACGCCCAACCATTTGCTTATACTTGCACAGCGTCATAAACTCCTGAGCCACGTAGGGTGCGCGTATAATTACACGCTTAGCGGGCAGATTGACGCCAGCGGCCAAAGTAGAGGTGCAGCAAATGACTGTGATGACGCCAAAGCGATATGCAGTTTCAATATACTTGCGCTCGTCCGTCGTCAGTCCGGAATGATGATAGGCAATGCCGTAGGGCAGCGTTTTGGCCAGCACGGGACTCAAAATGCCGCACATCTGGTCCAGGGCATTCATCAGATCAACTTTCTCAGTTTGGCGATGCTCAAAAAACTTTTGCTTGGGCACAATGCGACTGAGCAGCAGCGCCACATTCTCGCAATTCTTGCGCGTGGGACAAAACACCAGACAGCAATGCTCAGGAGCACACTCGCTGATCAAACCAGCCAAATGATCCGGATCAGCACGTTCCACAGCGGCGCTGTACTGTAAAGTATTAAAGTGAATAAGCTTAATCTGACAGCGTATAGATTTAAGGCAGGCTCACATTGTAGCTAACGGTGCGATGTGGCACAAAAATCTCCTCGAGTGTCTGACCAGCCGCATTAATTTCCAGCAGATCACTGCCACATTTGATATATTCCTTGAGTTCAACCGGCCGAAAGCCACGCGTATAAACATCCGCATTGAGAAAGGCAGAAATTTCGTTCAGATTGCCAATGGTGGCACTCATGCCCACAATTTGAATGTTGGCTAGAAAATAGTTATAATAATTGTTTGCCCACAAGTGAATATTTGATGCACTATAAATACCATTTAGAAACATGACCTTGGTGAGAAATGCCTCCAGTGTGGCGCCACGACCGCGCTCGCCAATTAAATGCAGCTCATCTACAACGACCAGACCGATTTCATGTGGTCGCTCTGCATCGATCAGACTGTCCATAAGCACAGCGCCCTTCTCAATGGAGGCAATAAACAGGCTGCGTCGTCTGCGTTGCGGCTGTGGTGGACATTTGCCCTTGCCCGCTGTATACTCATCTACAATGAAGTCGAGCGCAATCGCAAATGGCGACATGGCGCTAACCTTCTCCTGCACAATGGACACATATGGGAGAATGAAGAGCACATTGCGTTCCCTGCAGAGCAGTTCGCGCAGCATGAGGATTTCGGCCACTAACGTTTTGCCACCGCTGGTGGGCAGCGCATAAATTAGATTCTTGCGCAGGCGTATTGCGGGCAGATTGAGGCACTCGTCCTGCCACTCTGAAAGGGATTTAGTATTACAATCAGCTGAACTGTTGTGCTGGGGGAAACTCGCACTCACCATATAAACTTTTGATACCCTTGTGCTCGAATATTAGATTCTTGACTCTATCGGGCAGGCCATAGAAGTTACCCTTGCTTGGAAAACTGTCGTTTCGCACATCTTTGGCGCTTTCAAATTCGGCAAACGCCTGCGTCTGCCAATCCAGTTGTTCGAGTGCTGCCAGCTCCTGCTGTGCCTGCAGCATGGAACGATTCTGGAGTGCCTCATATGTCTCATATTGTGTGCCGTGCACAATGCCCTCTAGTATGGACTTGGATATGAATGACATGGATGTCGAAGTGGACGCGGACATGGACATGGACTCCTCCTTGGTTTGAGTGGCCAGCATTTCGGTTCTATCTGGCGATTTTGGCACTTTGAAAACCATGGCTTCCATAAATAGTTGCGTGTTTTGAACAACTGGATCGCTGTAATCGTCAGCGCCATGGAATATATCCTCCATTTCAGCCATGCTCAAGTCTTCCAGATTTATTTCTTTAAAGCTTTGCTCCTTGGGGCTGTTGTGGGCAATTTCAACCTTCGCCGCCGCTTCCCCTGTGCTGGGCAGCAATATATCTCCAAAGAGACTATCATCCGACTGGCTCTGGTGAAATTTGTTGCTGGTTTGACTATTGAAAGGTGCGGAAACCACTGCATTTTGTCCACTAAACAAATCCTCCAGCTTTGCATGAGAAAAGAAGCTAGCGTCGTTGTCCGGCCAAAAGATGCTCTCGCTCATCTGCATGTCGCCGGCATCGCTTGTGCGCTCAACGCACGTGCGTTTTGTACTTGCATTATGTTCCGGTGTTGAATCTCTTTTTCTAATTAGTTTTCGCGACATAATGTCCAAAACAACACATAGCTCAAATGCAAAGCGCCAAAAAGTGCAATACAGCTGTTTTTACAGCGTTGCCACACAGCACTTGCATTAGCATCAAGTGCTGTGTGTACTTGCTGTTATTCTGATTTAATTTTATAGTTGAATTGCTTTTGCAAGCACGGCTTCAGCAAGTTTTCCAACATATAGTTTCGTTTTCTGTAATTTCCGGAAATATGGTAAAAATATGTATTAATATTATATTATTGAAATTTTGCGCGAATTGTAAACGCAACTGCGTGCCAACTATAGCGGTAAAAGATTTGATTTGATCATGTGGTCACACTGCTCACATTCTTTTTCGAGACAGTTGGCGCGTTTTGCATTTTTCACGACTACTTTCGTTTAATACCATCCCGCAATAGATACACATGGTGGATATTGGTACGTGGATTTCAAGTTAAATTACGTTCGAAAACATTTTCAACAAGTTTTGAAATATAGTTTAGTTTTAAGTAAATGTATGGAGGAAAAAAAATTACAATAATTCAAAAATTACAATAAAGTCATCGATATTTTGACCGATATTTGTGAACGCAACTGCATGCCAACTATAGCGGTAAAAGTTGGATGCATATGGTCACACCGCTCAAGTACCTTTCCGAAACTGTTGAGTGCAGCAGTTTTACATCGCAATTCGAAGAACGTTTTCGCAGTTATTGTAATTTAATGTACAGCGGCAATGGACGAGGAAGCTGGCTATTGGTACCTGGAGCATGTGAGCACCGGTAGAAAACTTATCCTGCAGTACGGCGAGAATTCAGTGGGCCGACACTCGAGCTGCAATTTCATTTTGAAGGAATTTGTTTTTCTTTCCCGTCAACATGCCAAGTTTGTTCTAAGCCGAGAAAATACAGTGCGTCTGGAAAAGTTGGTAAGTTTGTCAATGTATTAGCCACATTCAAATATATTAACAATTTTCATTTGTTAAAAAGAACGCACGAAATGGCGTCTTTATAAACAAAGTGAAACTGCTGGGAACTACAAAAACGCTCAATTGCGGAGATCGAATTGGTCTCGGAGACGAGGTTGACAGTACGAACGAGGCGGAACTTAAGACGCATGCTATATTTCAATTGAAGAAAATGAGTCGTAGAGACGACGACATTGTCGTCATATCGGATGAAGAGGACCATGTTAGCACACCGCCCAGGCCATTAGAAACTGGCGATGTCAATGCTGCAGATGCTGATAAGAAGGAAAACGTCGAGACCGGGGTCAAGAACGAAACCAATGAGTCAGCTGACAAAAGCCCCGAAAATGCACATGCAAATCGCGTCATCCACTTGCCAAAGCTGCCGGATGTAAAACAGGAGTTCTTATCTCGGGCAACCAAAGATATAGAGAACATCTTCGGCGAGCCGGATGAGGAGCTACTAGAATCGGTCTTGCAAATCAACCCGTATGTGTATAAGCGGCTAAATAGCAACAACATTGCCACAACTGGCGAGAAAATATGCGATGGTGATGTAATTGAGTTGCCTGAGGAGCCCAACAATCCGAAATTGTCTCTGCCTGAGCGGAACCTCCCCAAAAATGCTAATAAGCCCGCGAAGCCATCTGATGTAGGAGGCAAACTTGAAATGCCACCACCGCCATTACCTGTTGCACCAGCAAGAGCTGAAATCATAGTGGATGACGACGATGACTCCTATTATGTTGAGAACTTCGCCTTGTCGCAAGCGGTGCTGCAGGAGATGAAGGACGAAATGGCCGATGGGCCAGTCGATATTAGCGACGATGAGCATGAACACAAGGACTATGACGATTTTCTGCCGCCCGTGTCATGGATTAAAACTGAAATAGCCACACAAATCGATGAGGATGAAATTGTACTAATTGAGGAAGAAGATGACGAGCTGTACACCAAAGTGGCGGATTGGTCATCTAAACTGCTTTCCCAAAAGATTATGTCACAAGCTTATCCGCTGAATGACGATAACTCAGATGATTCTGAGAGACATTCTGACCCGCACGTAGATGATGACAACGATAGTGAGCTTTCAGAGCTCCACATTATCATGAAAAATAGATCTAAAGCGCTGCGCATCGACTCCAGCTCCAGCGAAGATGAATCGGCAGTTATTCTCCCAGGTAACTAGCAACAGGACCCATTTAAAAACTAAAAAATAAAAACTAAACTTAATCACTTTTTTCTTAGCTAACAATTCGGTGCCGCAGAAGTCCATTCTGCGCAATTGCTGTGTGGTTCTTGAACCAGTTGATATGATGCAGTGTCAACAACAGGATTCGGAGAATGTTTCTAGAAATGATGAAACCAACAATAAACTAGAGCTGGAAGTGACTTTGGAACTTGCGGCCGTGCAGGATGTCGATACTGCCCCCAAAAAAGGAAAGAAGTCAACACCACGCAAGCGCAACAAAACTATTTCGGAGCGCTCTGAGCGTAAGGATCTGAATGTCGAAGCAAAGAAAAAAAAGGCTGCTTCAGAACATAAGACACCTTTGAAACGCAGTTCGCGCCTTCAAAACAGATCGAGATCTTGTTATGTGGAAAGTCCTTTGTCTTCGCCAACAAGGCCGCAAGAAACTACAACAGAAGAGAAAAATAAAACAAAGGACCTGCCAGCAACACCTCCAAAGAAAATCAGTCCACGCTTACAAAACAGAGCTAAATCCTTTTTTATGGAGCGTCCATTGTCTGCGACAAAGCCTACATCTGCAGAAAAAATAGATAAGTTGCCAGCAAAGCCACCAGAAAAAGAGCCTGTACCAGAGCCAAAAACACCCATCAAAAAAACAATCAATCCACGCCTACAAAATAGAGCCAAATCCTGTCTTATGGAGCGTCCATTGTGTGCGACAAAGCCTACATCTGCAGAAAAAATAGATAAGTTGCCAGCAAAGGCGCCAGAAAAGGAGCCCGGAACACCTGAAAAGAAAATCAGTCCACGCTTGCAAAACAGAGCCATGTCCTTTTTTATGGAGCGGCCTTTGTCCGCGACAAAGTCTAAAACAAAGACGCCAGAAAAAGATCCTGCACCAAAGCCCGAAGCACCCGTCAAGAAACCACTCAACACTCGCTTGCTAAACAGATCCAAATCCTTCTATATGGAGCGTCCCCTGCCATCGCCCGAAAAGTCCGAGCAAACAACAAAGAACGATGAGAATCTTCGTGGACCAATGGTGATTGCAGCGCCACATGTGCCCAAAGGACGCGGCAAATCCCGCGGTGTTTCAGCTGTGGGCAAGGAACAGGAGCAAATAAACTCAGTGCTTGAGCGACAACGCTCACTCGAGTACCAGGCACAGATGAAGGCGAAATGGTATCAGAAGCCAAAGGATAAGAAACGCGAGTGTGAGGAAATCAAACAAAAGCGTCGCGAGCATCTCAAAAAACTAGCAGAGAAACCAAAGCCAGTCGAAGCCAAGTCCGATTGTGTAAGTGACCGCAAACGTAAACAGACGACAGTGCCCACGCTGGGTAATTGCAATCGTGGCGAATTTCTCACCAAGGAGTTGGAGCCGTCAACGACAAAGAAGCCAAAGCTGGATAACGTGAAGGTGCTGCCGGCAAAACCAAAGCTTGTGCGACGCTACACCATCGGGTCATTCTCGCAACAACTGAGTGCCGGCGATGTAGCACGAAGTCCGCCCACCCACACCAGTCGTCCGGCAGAGCGCAAGGAGGCGCAGCGGGCGCGCAATCAAAGGACCTGCAATCGCGTTACTTTCGCTGAAATGGACCGTGATTTTGAAATGCGCCAGGAGCGCGATAAGATGGCAAAGAGCAATCGACGTGTCCGCTTCAATGATAATGTGCAAATAAAAATAATCGATAGGGTTCTAGGTGCTGACACAAAAGTCTGCAATATCAAGGATAGCACAAAGGTCACGCTGAGCACATACGCGGAGCGTCGCAAATGGTCACAGGCTCAGGGAAAATTGGAAAACTATAATGATTTGATTATGGGGGACATCCTTAGCAAGGGCAATCAGTGGCTAAAGCTGCGCTCTGCCGATGCGGTAGCAGAAACCGATATTCTTATTCCAATTCCGAATGACTTTCACAGCTACAAACAGTACAGGGAGTAAGTTAAGATCGACTATAATGTAGATTTAAAATGCTTGAAGTTAGTATATTTTTCTGTTCCACCCAGCACCATTATACCGCTGATGAAAGTAGAGCTGCTGGCCACCATTGAGCGCGACTACAAAATGCCAACAAACACATTTGAGGTCAATCTGAAAAGATTCTCCAAAGAAAACTCTCGAAATCGACCGCACTACGTGCTGTTTACCAAATGTGAGCTAGTTAATCTTGTAAACTTAAAAGAATTTCTTCAGCCTTTCATTGCATATTCGTAGATAATCACCGGCTTGGAAAGAAATTTGATCTTTTCACATTATGCAGTGGTGATATCCTTAAGGAGACGTTTGCATCGATGCCTGTCAATCGGCGTCTAGCCGGTAAGTTAATTCATACATAATATTAAAAGTTTTAATTTATATATTTATTTCTTTTATACTTGCAGGTAACACTTATGAGTTAGTCTTTGAGATATTGCAAGAGGGCATCACCATTGAGATGTTGAGCGCTGTCAAAATGTTGACTGTGCGTCCTGTTGTCGATAATCTCCGCGTGGAGATGGGCGCTTTCAATGCCATTTATTTGATGAGTCGCTCGCCACTCGCCCAGCGCATACTGCAGCCCAGCGAGCATGTACTATCCTATGACAACAAACTGTTGGTGGAAGCGGCATACAAAGGCCGTGATAGATTGAATGCTCATCAGCGTAATATTTGCGAGCGCACCTGGAATCGACTGATAGATGATTCAACGCCTGGCATAACGCTAATACAGGGCCCACCGGGCACCGGCAAGTCTCTTGTCATCTCGAATCTCTCTCTGCAGTGCATGTATGGCAGCAGAAGTCTCACACTTGACCGCAAGATTCTTATATGCGCACATAGCAATGCTGCTGTGGATAATATAACGCTGCACTTGAAACGTGCCCGCGCTGCCATGTCTAAAGATCGGTTTAATCTTGTGCGCTATGGCCTTTTTGAGAAAATGGATGAAAAGGTGCGTGACGTCTCTCTCAACCATTATCTAAACCATAAGCATATGGAGAAGCGCAACCGCCTTACTGCCGAACATGTAGCGAGCTTAACCAAACAGCAACAAGAGCTGAAAAAGGAAATTAGCGCATTAAAAATGTATCCCATGCAGATTAATTATATGCACCAGCAGCTGGAATCTAAAGAGCGGCAGTTGCGCATGGTAAACGACAAGCTGAATCAGGCACTCACGCCTCGCGAAGAACACGAATTCTCCATGAGGTATATACAAGGCGCTCACATTGTGTGCACCACACTCTCCAGCTGCGTCAAGCTGGCTGCCTTCATCGACTACTTCGATATATGCATCATCGATGAGGCAACACAGTGCACAGAGCCGTGGACACTACTGCCATTGCGCTTTGGAGTACGCGGTCTCGTGCTGGTTGGCGACACACAGCAGCTGCCCGCTACGGTGCTGTCCCAAAAGGCAATTGACTTTGGTCTGGGCAAGTCAATGTTCGATCGCATACAGCGCAATTTGAAGCAGCAGCTGGGCAAGGCACGGGTCAGTCATTTCGTCGATACCAAAGTATTCAAGCTGAGCACGCAGTATCGCATGCATCCAGAGATTTGTAAATGGCCCAATAGCTACTTCTACGACAATCAGCTGGTCAATGCCGAGTGCACGCATAAGCTGGTCTCAGTATTTATTCCATACTGTGTCATCAGTTTAAGTTACACGCGGGACACTAACGATGCCAGCAGTCGAAGCATTAGCAACGACGAGGAGGCCCATTTTGTGGCAAAACTGCTCGTCGAGATGGACAAGCACATGCCGGCCAATCGCTTCAAATATGGTCTGATAACACCCTATAAAAATCAATGCTATACGCTTGCTCAGGTAATACCCAGTCACATGAACATTACGCCAAACACCGTCGATGCGTATCAGGGCCAGGAGCGGGATGTTGTCATCATATCAAATGCACGCACACGTGGCGTCGGCTTTCTCACCAGCTATCAGCGACTAAATGTAGCCTTGACTAGACCGCAACGCTGCCTAATCATCTGTGGCAATTTTGATGATTTACAGGTAAGATTTCGAGTCAGAAACTATATGCTATTGCTAATAATTTGTGTACTCTAATAGTCTGTACAAATATGGCGTCATTTGCTGGACGATGCACGCGAGCGCAGTGTTTTCTTTAATCTGGAGCGTAGCGATATGGAAGATTTAAATCGATCGCTAATTAGTAAAATGCTGATTAAACCAATTGAAGTTCCCGAATAGCCTTAACTGGCAACTGTTAACAAATGAATTAATTTGCATTGAAGTAAAATAAGTATTCACCTCTTAAGTGCCAGAACATATATATAAATATATATGTATACATTAACTTAGTTTTAAAATTCACTGAGCAGCTGCTTGCACTGAAACCAATTTTCTCACTCATTTCAAACTAACATTTAATTTCTTTTTTTGGTTTAATTTTAATTTCGTTTTGTAACATCAATAGAGACTTACCTTATGTCTAAAACAGCTTTGACCGACACTAAATTGAATTGAATGAGTCAACGGAATTTTTCGTTTCAATGATATTCCATTTCCGAAAGGAACTAAATATATTTATATATATTTACGCATACAACAATATATGTATATAATACAGCATCTCAAACTGAATAAATGAAGATTGCGTTAAGAAAACTACTACAAAAAAACAATATTCTACTATTATTTAGATTGCACTAGAAATAATAGGCATAACAGAAATTGAAAGTCTTCAGATGCTTGATCGTACGAATTTTGTTTAATTAACAAAAACAATCTAAAATGCTCATTAAAAATGAATGCTGTTTTTGTATTTACTAGAGAACATTTCACAATCTAAACTATGCGCGCCTCTCTGGCATGACTAATCTCGGCTCGGAGATGTAGTTCTCTCTCAATTAATAGTAAGTAAATTAGTACACATATATGTATGTATATATAGTAGATATATATGTATATGTATTGTAAATTCACACACAGACATACAAACATTAAATTCATAGGATCGTTCTATTTGTTGTTGCATTGCCCTTAGCTTGCTTTAACTTGCATTATTCCAGTGTTTAATTCGATTTGGTAAAAGGTCAATCTAATAATGCAATCGTATGTGTTCATTAAAATTAATGGAATCGCTTAACAACAAATCACCGGTAAACGGATTGCAATTGCACTACATAATGCCATTATTCTCATAATATTAATCATAATAGTAATCGTAACTGAAATAACTTAAAATTGTAATAACAACAAAAGTCTAAACTATAAACTAAAAACATAACAAAAATTATGCTCAAAAATTCAAACTATTCATATAGTGTTCGATTCAATTGAATCATTTTTGGGGGGCATTAACAGCATACGAGTGTGCTTGCCACATGTTCATATACAGATATAAATATATAAGTATATATATATATATATATATCGATTTCTTTTTATAATGAATATATATAGACGTTAGACTAATGCAAACAATTGTTTTTGTCTAATGATTTAGTTTAGCATATCGCCTAGTGAGTCCTTTAACGACTGATAGATTTGGTATTGTTGATCCGGTTTTAAATTATAAATCTGAAACAAATGATGTCATATGTGAGAAGTTGATATACAGCACAGTTTAAAGGTTCAACAAACCTGCGTCAAGAGTTTTGACGGGGATGGAGTTCTGATGAAACTCGAGATGTAAACGTTGACAAAGGTGGCCATCAAGAACTGACAGTCGAAGCGATCCATAATGCCTCCATGTCCAGGAATCATGTCACCAAAGTCCTAAGCAGACAACAAATATATTCAAATATACTCAAATGCAATAGAGTAAAGTGCACTCACCTTAATTTTAAATGCGCGCTTGAAGCCGGAAGCAAAGAAACCGCCAAAGGGTCCAATTATGGAGCTGAACAGGCTCAGCGAAATCGAGTGCCAGACGAATGGATACACGCGCAATGATTTGCCAATACCAAACTAAAATTGCAAATGATTAGAATACAAATCGATAATAATCAGAGAAGCCCTATTGTCTGTACGTTTGTGTGTGTGTGTGTGTGTGCTTACCAATTTCAGGCTATACTCCTGTGGCGTAAACAAATAGCTGGGCGCACAGGACATTGTCATGCGACCCAGTTCCTCCGAGTATTGTATGGGGCAGATAAAGTATTGGTAATTGCACAGAAAATATGAGAATATAATGCCAAAGAGAACGGTGGCAAAACCACCACCGATAAAGCCCTCCCAGGTCTTCTTGGGGCTCAGCTTGATGAGGGGTGTGCGTCCAAAGAAGAATCCAAATACATATGCCATGACATCATTGCACACAATCATCGAAACAGGCACGATAAACCAAATAAGTCCCTCAAATATATTCTGTATAATTAGGTAGCTCTGTGTGACGACAATTAGCAGCGAGACGTGCGTCCAGGCAAATAGACTGAACTGCTTGATATAATATTTCTTCACCAGCGATAGCACGAACCAAACAAATCCAACGATATACAATGCAAACGATAGGAAGCGATGATAGGTGACTAAGAACTTCAGATATTCCTGCACAACAATAGAAATAGAACGCGATTAGTTGCACCATAAACTGTGTGGAGTGTATCAACACTTACTACACGATTGATGACAACGCCAAAGTAGTCAACTAGATGCTCGCCATAGAAGAAATAATTGGAAGTCAGCAAGAAATACCAGGAGAGACTACGAAACCAGGGCAGGCCATGTATGCGATACACTTGATAGCCAATTGAGATAATCTCCTGAAAGCACTTCACCTGCACGAGTAGCGTCTGTAAATGTAAGGTAAGTGGTTAATAGTGTGTCAAAGCGTTTAACGTCTCCTCCCTCCTTTCCACCGCACACGCACCGTAATCATCAAGGCCAATGGGCCGCCGTAGATGATTAATGCAAATCCACAAATCATAATCCATGTGAATATGCCGCGGATGACCCAGTTCTTCCATCTGAAATAATGTTTGCATACAGTACACACAAATAAACCAAGTGCACACAAAATAAATATGATTATAGATTACACTGTGCTACAAACATATGGATACATTTCCAATGATGGTCATTGAGCAATGTGTAAGAGTTTTAAGTGGGTATATTATCACTACTAAAGAGCTCGCTTGGCAATTTGAAACCAAATTAAAGTCTATAATTTTCAATGGACAGTTTTGAAATCAGTATTTTGTATATTACAAATACATAAATATTGTTAAAGTTTATATTGTTATAAAAGAAAACACAAAAGAGCTGAGGCGCAAATTATAAACTAATTCAACTAAATCAAACATTACAAATTATTGTTGCATAGTGTTATTTGGTGTTATTTTCACGCCGAATGCACACAGCTGTGTTGGAATATTTTTGGAATTTCACTCACGCTCTCATCTGTGTAAGTGTACATATGCACATAAATCATTATTTGGACATACCGATCGGGTAAATCCTTGAGAGCAGAGTCCAATATCTCTGGTGTTTTGTCAGTGCCCTGCGGTAAATTTTTGGCCAGCTCCTCAACGAATTTCTCCTCGGGTATTTTCTCCTCCTCCGAATCGACCTGCAAATACCAAAACGCCACTCAATCATTAAAGCGATACATAAACATAAAAACAAAATTGCAAAATAAATGTGCGAATTCAAAGTCCAATGCCGTCGGCTGCTATACGGCAAGCAGTATAAATCGGCGAGATACGAAACATTTAGCTAATTTATCCAAGTTCAACGCACACGTCTGCAACTTTGCGTTTGCCTGTGGTTGGTTGTTTGGGTGGCGTGTTAAGTTGGGTAGCTAAATATTTGGCGGGCCAACGATAAGAAAGTAGTGAAAGGGACATATGTACCTAGGCCGGGGGGCTTATCATTATCATAGACAGACAATCGCGTCTTGCAAGAGGAAGCATATGTACATGTACATACATACATATATTTTAAAAAAGCACGCTGCTGAGCTAATACTCAGTGGGTGGTTGGGTTGGGTGGTTGTTTCGGACGCCTTCCGTAATGGTTCACTTAATTGGATTTGTTTGCAACACCGGGGTCTTTGTTATTGTCATTCGTATACTTGTGTGTGTGTGTGTATATCCATGCGAGTGTGTCTATGTCGTTGTGGGATTTGTGTATGCAGTGCATTTGTTATTGGTTTTTCTCCGCCTGCGCCCTTTCTCTCAAATTATCTCTGACTCTCGCTCTCTCAGTAGGGATGGCGCTCTTTTACCACCTGCTTGTGCGTCAGAATATAACAAAAACACTGCACACATCGAAACATATACGTACGTCAAAACATATGTATGTATGTAGTGGATGTCTTGTTGTATTGGTATACATACAATTCGCTTCATTTTTTTGCGCTTCATTGAATAATGCAAATTTGTAGAGAATTTAGAGCAAAAGAATGCACCTCATATATCCAGCCAATCAATGCTGTTGATTTTTACTTACATGATCTGAGGAATCAGCTGCGCTGCTTGCGGCAGCGGCAGCAGCATCGTCTGCCTCATTGTCTGGCTTTCTGCGTCGCACATCTGCCATGTTAATGCTTCAGATAGTTCGGCAATGTATGTGAATGTTTAGGTGTTTTTTTTTGTCCAAATTGCAATTGACGCGCAGTTGTGCTGCACAAACAAGCACTTAAAAAATAAAACGTCCGCTTTTTTAGTTGCACACAACACACACACGAGCTACAACTACAATCAATTAAAGCAGTGTGACCGGGTGTCGAAATGTTTAAAATATGATATTGTGTCGCCAGCTATATCGATGAAATACATATTCGATAACAATGCGCGTTGTACATCACTGTTTTTGCAAGGGCTAGTGATTGTGTGTGTGTGTGTGACAGCCGGCGTCATTTGCGAATTGTATTTATTTTAAAAAGCATTCAATTGGATAAAAATCAAAAAAAATTCAATAATGGCTGCATCAATTGACGGCGTTCTGCCAGCAACATTACAGGAACTGGTTAAAAAGGCCAAGGTGTTGGTTGTGGGTGCCGGTGGCATCGGCTGCGAAGTGCTCAAAAATCTGGTGCTCAGTGGCTTTACGGAAATCGAAATTGTAAGTGTCATTTGGAGTTTCAGTGTACATCTATTATATACATTGCTTTCAAACAGATCGATTTGGATACCATCGATCTGAGCAATCTCAATCGGCAGTTCCTGTTCCATCGTGAGCATGTGGGCAAGTCAAAGGCGCGCGTCGCACGTGAAAGCGCCCTCAGCTTTAATCCGGATGCAAAAATAACAGCCTATCACGACAGCGTTACATCGTAAGTATATAATTTATGTGATCCACCTGTACCTAATTTCGGTGTCTCCTGCACAGCACCGACTATGGCGTCAATTTCTTCAAGAAATTCGATGTGGTACTAAGCGCCCTGGACAATCGAGCGGCTCGCAACCACGTAAATCGCATGTGTTTGAATGCCGATGTTCCGCTGATTGAGAGCGGCACCTCCGGCTACAACGGCCAAGTGGAGCTGATTAAGCGCGGCCTAACCCAGTGTTATGAGTGCACACCGAAGGAGAAGCAGCGCAATTTCCCCGGCTGCACGATACGGAACACGCCCTCGGAGCCCATACATTGCATTGTCTGGGCGAAGCATTTGTTTAAGTGAGTGTCTGTCATCGGTACTCCCCCCAATTAATAGTATACTAACCGAAACCATCACACTTCTAGTCAACTGTTTGGTGAATCCGTTGAGGACGAGGATATTTCACCCGATGCCGCTGATCCGGAGGCACAGGAAGCCGCCGCTGAAGGCAAAGATGCCGGCGCTGCCGGTGACTCTGCAGCGGCAGATAAAGATAAGGAGAAGGACAAAGAGTCAGAGTCAGAACCCTCCAATGCCAATGGGAATGTGGTGCGCATCAACACACGTCAATGGGCCAAGGATTGCAAGTACGATGCTGGCAAATTGTTCAACAAGTTCTTTAGCGATGACATCAATTACTTGTTGCGCATGTCGAATCTCTGGAAATCGCGCAAAGCGCCCGTGCCGGTGCAATGGGACACGCTGCTGCCCTTTGGTGTCAGCTCCGAGGCTCCCGAGCTGGCGCGTCAGCATCACAACATCTGGACAGTGGACGAGTGCGCCCAAGTCTTTGCCAATGCGCTAACGGAGCTGAGCGCTGCGTTTCTGAAACTGGAGGGCAGCGATACTTTGGTGTGGGACAAGGACGATCAGCCGGCCATGGACTTTGTGGCCGCCTGTGCCAATGTGCGATCGCACATCTTTGACATTGAGCGCAAGTCCCGATTCGAGATCAAATCGATGGCTGGCAATATTATTCCGGCTATCGCCACCACCAATGCCATAACTGCTGGCATTTCGGTGATGCGCGCCTTCAACGTGCTTCAGGCCAAGTGGGAGCAGTGCAAGGCCGTCTATGCACGACTGCGTCTCAATGGACGCAATCAATTTCTGGTTCCGGACGCGTTCTTTCCGGAGCCCAATCGTAATTGTTATGTGTGTGCCAGTGATCCGGCCATAACGCTGCGCATTGACACCAAGCGCGTTCAAATCAAAGCATTCCGCGATGAGGTGCTCATTAAAACTTTAAATATGGTCAATCCTGATGTAACAGTGGAATCCACTGGCTCCATTGTTATTTCATCAGAGGAGGGCGAAACGGAGTGCAATGAACAAAAGTTGCTCAGCGAAATGAACATTGTGGATGGCGTCATACTCAAATGCGATGACTTCTTCCAGAGCTATGAGCTGAGCATTATCGTAGCACACTTCGATGCCGAACGTGAAGATGTACTATTTGAGGTAATTGCCGATAAGAGCCAGCTGCAGCCTAAGGAGGAGACAACCAAACCGGAGGAGGCCGGAACGCAGCCCAGCTCCCGCAAGCGTACCGCCAATGGTAGTGATGCAACGGATGATGGTCCTTCGACATCGAAACGCAGTCGACCCACTGAAGTCGAGGACGTTGACGACGATGACGATTGCCTCGTGGTTGAGGAGGATGATGATGACGACGACGTTGAGGAAGTAGTCAGTGCGGCAACCGGTAAGCTTACCGTGGAGTCTCCACAAAAGTCGGCGACAAAGCGGAAGCCCAGCGAAGAATTGGCGGATGAAGACATAACCGAAATACTCGATTCTTCGGATGATGATGCTCCCGGACCCACCAAATGCAAGCGCACAAAACTGGAGGAGACAGGGAGTGGCGTCGAAGTAATCAGCATCGACTAATGCTTAACACCCTAATCTTGCTAACTTATGCAATTCTCAAAATTGAAAAGAAAAAATAAATGTATTAAAAGCATCTGATTTCTAAGTCTTACGATGGGTATTTAAAATTATTATAAAGTTTTGCCAAAGCTATATTAGGATATTTGCTTGTGTATCATATAAAATCCATAATTTGGGCCCAAACCATTATCAAAACAGCCTCGAGATCGAAAATAGAATCAGTTTTGACGAAGTTATGGGAGTTTTAAATTATGTTAGAGCATTTCTATTAATTATGAGCTTTTTCATGTCTAAATTAAAAAAAAAAAACGATTTTCCACTTAAATTCATGCTGTGTACATTTTGCAAATGGTTGGCAACGCAGACAGTAATTCTACTTGAAAACTCTGGCAACCCTAATGTAGTAAAAGGTGCGTGTTTGTGTAATTATTAAAAAATATAAATGAAAACCCGTCTTTTCAGATGTCCTTTGTGAGTAAATTTCTGCAAAACAGCGCGCGGCTTTGGCCTGGCATCAATGCTACACGTGGCTTCCATGTGTTGATGCGTCCCGCAACTATAACGACAACCGCATCGACAGCTCACAGCACAGTTGGCCAGCAATTGGTGGCCACAACTAATGTAGCCTCATTGCTAGCGCCATTTAATGCGCTCCTCCAACAAGTGGCCGGATTTAAGGTGAAGGGACGCCTAAAGCGGCGCTGCAAGGATTGCTACATTGTGGTACGCCAGGAGCGCGGTTATGTCATATGTCCAACTCATCCGCGCCACAAGCAAATGTCAATGAAGAAACGCGACTACAAGTCCTGGATCCTGACGCATGCTACGCAGTCCAAGGAGAGGGGCTTTTAAATCATTATTTGTTGCCTTTGAAGTACGTTTACATATGTAAATAGTCAATTGCATTTTGTTGACTTAATAAAAGAAGTTTAAGATTTACGCATAGCTTTTGTGAATAAAACTGTTCAATTTATTTCCTACATTCATAATATATGTACATATTCAAGCAGCAGTCGGCTTTTATATAACTTTAAGAGCTCTTTAAACAATTTAAATTTTTCATAATCAATTGTTTTTACCAGCCACATTTTTGCGCTTGCTAACACTGTCGAACAGCTGATGTTTTGTTTATCTGTCATTTTTGTTGGGCTTAATTGCTGTGCAGCTCAGTTATCGAAGCCTCCTGCCGTAACTGGCCATTAAATATACGCCTGACATCACCGCAAGTGTGTGTGACTGTGGCCGGGTGCATTACTGATAACGCGCTACAGAATCGCCCACTTTGACAATGACATCCCATTTTATGAGTGTGCTGCGGCAGGCCTTCAAGACATTCGATCGAGCCAATCTTGCCAGCTTCAATGCCAATCTACAGCATCTGAAGCAGCTTACCGATGACCTAACCTATCGCGATCTGCACATTAAGGAGGAGGTGTTTCGCGTCGCCAGCGACAGCGCCCCCTGCAGCTACATGCACATCTTCGAGGATGAACGCTTCTCGATGAGCCTGTTCATTGTGCGCGGCCAAAATTCGATTCCCCTGCACGATCATCCCATGATGCATGGCCTGCTGCGCTGCATCTGGGGCACGTTGCACGTGCAGAGCTACTCCCAGCTGCTGGCCGACGATGCGCCTCTCCAGTACGAGCCGAATCCCACAGTTGTTAAGGTAACAGCTGAGGAGCCCTGCCTGCTAACACCGGAGTCATCGAGCGCTTTGCTTACGCCACGCGAACGCAATTATCATCGAATAACGCAGGCCGGATACGGCATTGCTGCGTTTTTCGATATACTCAGTCCACCCTACGATGCCAATATGCCGACATTTGGGCCACGCCGTTGCCGCTTCTATCGCCCCAAGGCCGATGGTGACCAGCTGCACCTACAGTGCATACCCTCGCCATCCAGTTATTATTGTGATCTGACCGCAACGCCCGACACTGTGCTGGAGTGCGGTTTCATTTGCGCTGAAGCCTACTGTGCCAATGCTACCAAAGTACAGTGAAGTATCTTTAAAATGTATATGTTACCTTAATTTATTTCCACTCAACGACATCACATCACTTGCTGTACATGTTAGGCAGCGTCAAGCATTTTCTGTGTTATTTAAATAAAATTGCCTCTTTTTTTAATGTAAGCGTATACTGAAGTGTTCACTGGTTGATGACATATTACAGCTCGAGAAGTACAGTGATTTAAATTTTGATGTTTTTTAACGCAATGATAAACACATTTATAATTTCAATATACTTACTATATTTTAAGTTTTATTTTATTTCTATAAAACAAATCTATAGTCAAAAATGTTGAAAAATTTATGGCAATTTGAGTTTTCATAACTATTATGAATTCTCCACAATTCTAATAGCTGGATGTTTTGATTTTCGAACGACCACTGTACATTAAACGACAAACAAGACATCTGATATAAAATGGTTGAGATTTTGCTTACAGATAGAGGTTTTATTTTAATCATCATTATCTTCAGCTTGGTATATGCTTTGATTTCGCCTCTTGAGAGTTTTCAGATTTGGACTACCACATATTGAAGCATTTTCAGTACACGTTTCAACTTTTACGTCATCATCATCATTAACGGGTAGCGTTTGCTCCTCGTCCACCACATCTGGCAACTCAATGACACTCTTGTCTAGTTCCGCTGCAGCTGCTGCAGTCGGCGCTGGGAGCGATAAATTTAATTTACGTTTGGGCGGCGTCGGCAAAGGCTCTGCAAACGAAGAGCTCTCATCGACAGAATCCATCGGACTATTTGCTGACTTGACTTCCGTGGAGCTGTCGTCTAGCACACTAGCAGTTTGGGGCAGATCCTTGCCATTTGCCAGCATGGCCAAGCAAAGTGGATCGTCTATGCCCAAAATGGAGCAAAATTCATTGCACTGTGGATTCAGCTGTGCATTCACTTGTTCCACGTGCATTTGCTTGTAATTCTGCTCTTCATTTGGATCGAATGCCGGCACAGTGCGAACAAAGTTGTCGGGCACCGCAAGGCTCTCGAATTTGCTGCATATATGGGAGAGTTCCTCGGCAGTGGGTGTAAAATCAGAGCGCTCCTCAATGCTGCCCGCCTTCTTGCCGGGCAAATAGTAATTGTTATCCTTCACTGAAATTAGATGATTCGTTGTGCGCAATATTGACAGCCATTCAGCATCGTATTCCAGCTTCAATTTTCCCGTGACGCTCTCACTAGTAGGCAGGTCTAGTACCTGTAGGAAGCGTCGCTTGGGCAGGCATTTGTCCAGGGCCAGAAACTTAGTGACAGGCACTGGGGCTGCCGGTGCCGCAGGCTTTGGCTTCTTCTGCTCATTGTCAGGCTCGCTATCGCTGCTACTAGAATAATCCGCATCCATAGATTTGGCATTTCGATTATGCAGATGCGGCACTAGTGCAGCAAACTTGCAATGTAAGTGTGCTGCAAACCAGTAGGTGGGCTGCACCGCTTTTAACAGCTCCTCGAGTGGACGACTGCCCAGCTGCCCGCTCTCAACGTCCTCCGTAAAGTGTGGCTTAAATCGCAGCAGTTGCGCCTTGTTGCCATAGTCCTGTATGCCCCTTGGCCAGTCGTGCGACATGAAAATATCTACTTTGCCCGACAGTTGCTTTAAGCGAAACACCTCCAACTGACGAACATGATATACGCTGCGACATGTCTTGTCCGAATACGGCGGGAACTCGTGGTGGCCGCGCAAAAAATCATGGCCTTTGTAAATGCCGCTGATGCCGGCAATACGAATGCCATTTACTGTGACAACACCCGCATATCCAAGGTAATAGATATTCGGTGCTACCCAGCCACCGTAGGGTAGCTCCTGCAGATAATTTGAGGCCTCGTGATTTCCTCCAATGAAGATGGTCAGAATGGGCGCTACCCGCTCACCGCTGTAATATCTGCAATAATGTGAGTTAAGTATATATTGTGCCCCCTACAGTGATGGCTACCCACTTGTAAAAGGTGCACATGTCCATGTACTTCCGTGGAACGGCCATTGTCTGCAAATCCGAAACATTTCGCGTCGATTGAAAGTCACCGCAGCAGAGAAGAAGGTCGATTTTGATGTTGCGCTCTTTTTCGATGCCTTCTATAGTATCGTATATGCGTTCTAGTTCGCCGTGGGCACAACCTTCGATGGCGATTTTCATGCTCTCGCCTTTTAAAAATTGTTTCGTAAAATATAAACAAATGCGGCATTAACAAAACTTCCACCGTGAATGGACAACACTAATAAGAAAGTTATCAGTGCGCCGCCACAATAGTAGTGATCGCTAAATAATCGACGTGCTGTGTCATTGCACAGCACTGGAATTGCAATCGCGCAAAATATTCTGACTTAAAAGTTCCGATGCAAATCTAGTAAAACAGAAATCTTATAAATTTCAAACAATTAAATTCAAACGTTAAAAATGTTTTTATTTTTCAAAAATATCGTTCCATCTACGTTATATACGTGTGTGTGTTTGTGTGTATGTGTGTAAAGACAATGTAAGTGAAATGCTCTGCGTTGAATTCTCATCCTCTGACCATTTTACGTTGGAGTGTTGGATCTTTGCTTAGCTGGGCGCGATCTCATTGCATGAGATGACGTCTAAGTAGTTTCGTTTTTCTTTTTAGATACATAAAATGATATATAATCACCTTTCGAAGTTAAGTTACCATAATTTAGTTGGCGTGGAGTTGCCAAAATTTAAAATTAAATCTACAATAAATATTAAGCGATCACCCAATCCACCGATCGCTGAACCGATGCATGCATAACAGCTATCATATCAGGTGCCAGCCACTAGTTGTTTTTCCTTTTTTCGTTTTCGTTATGGAAAGAATATGAGAAACAATGAAGTCAGAAGAAATCGTACTAAGTGTCGCACAGTCGATTAAGAGCCAAACTTAAACGATTTGGGCACGGTTGTTTGGGGGAAGGCGAATCCACCCTGCTTCTCAATCAGTTTTGATTCTTTGGCCGCTTTGCGCTGGTCAGCGGTCACAACCACTTCCTGCAGCGCTTTAGCCTGTTCGGGCGTAAGATTCGATGTCAGCAGCGAGTACCAGACCTGATCTTGTGCGGAAAGTGCTAGAGTAAATAATATAAATGAGTAAACAGAACATTGCTATGAAGTTAAAGGTCATATTACCGGTAATAACTTCTTTAAACGTCCAATATTCATCGATTGCGGTCTCGTTCTCCTCCTCGTCAATTGGCGTGGTAAATGTTTCGAGGCCAGTTTCATTCAAATCACCCACCGACTCCTCTGCTTCATCGTCAGAATCTTCCTCGTCATCCTTCAGTTCGGCTTTCACCTCAAAACCGGCTGCAGCGCCTTTCGTTTTGGTAAAATCGGCCAGCTTATCCAAATAATTTGGCGCCATCTCGTCCATTTCATCCTCATCACTCGACAGTGCCTCTGTGGGATTGGAGAGGACTCGTTACTTTTGTACATCAAGGCGAATTTTAAGTTCGCATTTCGGACTTACCCTCGCAATCATCGCCATCCTCTTCCTCTTCCTCTTCTTCCTCCTCCTGAGCACGCGACTCATAGGCACGCTTGAGGCCGTCGAATAGCAATATCAACGATGGCACTATCTTGCCAGCCACCTCGCTCAGCACCTGTGGCTTAGCTTCGCCCAGCGAGATTAGAGTACACAGACCCAACACACACAGCTTGCGATCATGAATGCTTTATAATGACGAAAGATATTGATAACTCAACAATTAAAGCTGATGAAGTAATTGCGACTTACCCTAAGAAGCAGTCGGTATCATGCAGCCACTGTTTGATAAAATGCGAGCTAATTGGTTCGTTGTTTGGTTGCGACATCTTGTCCAGAATAGAGAGCAGCAGCTGTGGGTTGTAATAGAGTGCCGCAATGACCACCTGCAGGCACATGGTGCGCAGCTCGGACGACTGCACCTCGCGGGTCAGACGACCCAGAGCCAGCTCCACAAACATGTGTATCACCGAATCAATTTGTCCCTTGCACTGCAGAATAATGACCTCCATTAATTTGGCGGCATGACATTCAGGATCCTCGCCAGGATTGCCAGTCAGCATCTACATGCATAAGAAAATAATTAAAATAGGGTTGAAAATGACTGGACTCTTGTATTCCGGACTTGTTCAACTTACAGTTTTGCACATGTCCAGTATAGCCAGCAGACGGTTTGGATTGGAAAGGAAAGCTGGGGTATCTATGGTCACATAGTTATGAAGCGCTGGCATAATGTCAATAAAGTAATCGACGCCATCCTTCTTGAAGACCTGATAGATTAGCTCGAGCATTTGCCACATTTCGGTTGAAATGGACTTGGACGTCAAATCGTAGACCAATGAGAAAGTTTCCTCATAGAAATCTGTGAAACAAGGAAAATTATAAATGCAATCTTTAATTTACCAATAGTATTCAACTAACCGGTTATGTTGTGCTGGAATATGTGACCCACAACGTTGATCACAATTGGATGTAAATTGAGCAGCACTTCCGGATGTTCCTCCATAACGCTAAGCAGCGTTTCGTAAAATACAAACAAATGCGGCATTAACAAAACTTCCACCGTGAATGGACAACACTAATAAGAAAGTTATCAGTGCGCCGCCACAATAGTAGTGATCGCTAAATAATCGACGTGCTGTGTCATTGCACAGCACTGGAATTGCAATCGCGCAAAATATTCTGACTTAAAAGTTCCGATGCAAATCTAGTAAAACAGAAATCTTATAAATTTCAAACAATTAAATTCAAACGTTAAAAATGTTTTTATTTTTCAAAAATATCGTTCCATCTACGTTATATACGTGTGTGTGTTTGTGTGTATGTGTGTAAAGACAATGTAAGTGAAATGCTCTGCGTTGAATTCTCATCCTCTGACCATTTTACGTTGGAGTGTTGGATCTTTGCTTAGCTGGGCGCGATCTCATTGCATGAGATGACGTCTAAGTAGTTTCGTTTTTCTTTTTAGATACATAAAATGATATATAATCACCTTTCGAAGTTAAGTTACCATAATTTAGTTGGCGTGGAGTTGCCAAAATTTAAAATTAAATCTACAATAAATATTAAGCGATCACCCAATCCACCGATCGCTGAACCGATGCATGCATAACAGCTATCATATCAGGTGCCAGCCACTAGTTGTTTTTCCTTTTTTCGTTTTCGTTATGGAAAGAATATGAGAAACAATGAAGTCAGAAGAAATCGTACTAAGTGTCGCACAGTCGATTAAGAGCCAAACTTAAACGATTTGGGCACGGTTGTTTGGGGGAAGGCGAATCCACCCTGCTTCTCAATCAGTTTTGATTCTTTGGCCGCTTTGCGCTGGTCAGCGGTCACAACCACTTCCTGCAGCGCTTTAGCCTGTTCGGGCGTAAGATTCGATGTCAGCAGCGAGTACCAGACCTGATCTTGTGCGGAAAGTGCTAGAGTAAATAATATAAATGAGTAAACAGAACATTGCTATGAAGTTAAAGGTCATATTACCGGTAATAACTTCTTTAAACGTCCAATATTCATCGATTGCGGTCTCGTTCTCCTCCTCGTCAATTGGCGTGGTAAATGTTTCGAGGCCAGTTTCATTCAAATCACCCACCGACTCCTCTGCTTCATCGTCAGAATCTTCCTCGTCATCCTTCAGTTCGGCTTTCACCTCAAAACCGGCTGCAGCGCCTTTCGTTTTGGTAAAATCGGCCAGCTTATCCAAATAATTTGGCGCCATCTCGTCCATTTCATCCTCATCACTCGACAGTGCCTCTGTGGGATTGGAGAGGACTCGTTACTTTTGTACATCAAGGCGAATTTTAAGTTCGCATTTCGGACTTACCCTCGCAATCATCGCCATCCTCTTCCTCTTCCTCTTCTTCCTCCTCCTGAGCACGCGACTCATAGGCACGCTTGAGGCCGTCGAATAGCAATATCAACGATGGCACTATCTTGCCAGCCACCTCGCTCAGCACCTGTGGCTTAGCTTCGCCCAGCGAGATTAGAGTACACAGACCCAACACACACAGCTTGCGATCATGAATGCTTTATAATGACGAAAGATATTGATAACTCAACAATTAAAGCTGATGAAGTAATTGCGACTTACCCTAAGAAGCAGTCGGTATCATGCAGCCACTGTTTGATAAAATGCGAGCTAATTGGTTCGTTGTTTGGTTGCGACATCTTGTCCAGAATAGAGAGCAGCAGCTGTGGGTTGTAATAGAGTGCCGCAATGACCACCTGCAGGCACATGGTGCGCAGCTCGGACGACTGCACCTCGCGGGTCAGACGACCCAGAGCCAGCTCCACAAACATGTGTATCACCGAATCAATTTGTCCCTTGCACTGCAGAATAATGACCTCCATTAATTTGGCGGCATGACATTCAGGATCCTCGCCAGGATTGCCAGTCAGCATCTACATGCATAAGAAAATAATTAAAATAGGGTTGAAAATGACTGGACTCTTGTATTCCGGACTTGTTCAACTTACAGTTTTGCACATGTCCAGTATAGCCAGCAGACGGTTTGGATTGGAAAGGAAAGCTGGGGTATCTATGGTCACATAGTTATGAAGCGCTGGCATAATGTCAATAAAGTAATCGACGCCATCCTTCTTGAAGACCTGATAGATTAGCTCGAGCATTTGCCACATTTCGGTTGAAATGGACTTGGACGTCAAATCGTAGACCAATGAGAAAGTTTCCTCATAGAAATCTGTGAAACAAGGAAAATTATAAATGCAATCTTTAATTTACCAATAGTATTCAACTAACCGGTTATGTTGTGCTGGAATATGTGACCCACAACGTTGATCACAATTGGATGTAAATTGAGCAGCACTTCCGGATGTTCCTCCATAACGCTAAGCAGCGTTTCGTAAAATACAAACAAATGCGGCATTAACAAAACTTCCACCGTGAATGGACAACACTAATAAGAAAGTTATCAGTGCGCCGCCACAATAGTAGTGATCGCTAAATAATCGACGTGCTGTGTCATTGCACAGCACTGGAATTGCAATCGCGCAAAATATTCTGACTTAAAAGTTCCGATGCAAATCTAGTAAAACAGAAATCTTATAAATTTCAAACAATTAAATTCAAACGTTAAAAATGTTTTTATTTTTCAAAAATATCGTTCCATCTACGTTATATACGTGTGTGTGTTTGTGTGTATGTGTGTAAAGACAATGTAAGTGAAATGCTCTGCGTTGAATTCTCATCCTCTGACCATTTTACGTTGGAGTGTTGGATCTTTGCTTAGCTGGGCGCGATCTCATTGCATGAGATGACGTCTAAGTAGTTTCGTTTTTCTTTTTAGATACATAAAATGATATATAATCACCTTTCGAAGTTAAGTTACCATAATTTAGTTGGCGTGGAGTTGCCAAAATTTAAAATTAAATCTACAATAAATATTAAGCGATCACCCAATCCACCGATCGCTGAACCGATGCATGCAGCACACGTGTGTGTGTATGTGTGTACACAATATGTACGAGAATCTAGAGATTGCCATAACAGCTATCATATCAGGTGCCAGCCACTAGTTGTTTTTCCTTTTTTCGTTTTCGTTATGGAAAGAATATGAGAAACAATGAAGTCAGAAGAAATCGTACTAAGTGTCGCACAGTCGATTAAGAGCCAAACTTAAACGATTTGGGCACGGTTGTTTGGGGGAAGGCGAATCCACCCTGCTTCTCAATCAGTTTTGATTCTTTGGCCGCTTTGCGCTGGTCAGCGGTCACAACCACTTCCTGCAGCGCTTTAGCCTGTTCGGGCGTAAGATTCGATGTCAGCAGCGAGTACCAGACCTGATCTTGTGCGGAAAGTGCTAGAGTAAATAATATAAATGAGTAAACAGAACATTGCTATGAAGTTAAAGGTCATATTACCGGTAATAACTTCTTTAAACGTCCAATATTCATCGATTGCGGTCTCGTTCTCCTCCTCGTCAATTGGCGTGGTAAATGTTTCGAGGCCAGTTTCATTCAAATCACCCACCGACTCCTCTGCTTCATCGTCAGAATCTTCCTCGTCATCCTTCAGTTCGGCTTTCACCTCAAAACCGGCTGCAGCGCCTTTCGTTTTGGTAAAATCGGCCAGCTTATCCAAATAATTTGGCGCCATCTCGTCCATTTCATCCTCATCACTCGACAGTGCCTCTGTGGGATTGGAGAGGACTCGTTACTTTTGTACATCAAGGCGAATTTTAAGCTCGCATTTCGGACTTACCCTCGCAATCATCGCCATCCTCTTCCTCTTCCTCTTCCTCTTCTTCCTCCTCCTGAGCACGCGACTCATAGGCACGCTTGAGGCCGTCGAATAGCAATATCAACGATGGCACTATCTTGCCAGCCACCTCGCTCAGCACCTGTGGCTTAGCTTCGCCCAGCGAGATTAGAGTACACAGACCCAACACACACAGCTTGCGATCATGAATGCTTTATAATGACGAAAGATATTGATAACTCAACAATTAAAGCTGATGAAGTAATTGCGACTTACCCTAAGAAGCAGTCGGTATCATGCAGCCACTGTTTGATAAAATGCGAGCTAATTGGTTCGTTGTTTGGTTGCGACATCTTGTCCAGAATAGAGAGCAGCAGCTGTGGGTTGTAATAGAGTGCCGCAATGACCACCTGCAGGCACATGGTGCGCAGCTCGGACGACTGCACCTCGCGGGTCAGACGACCCAGAGCCAGCTCCACAAACATGTGTATCACCGAATCAATTTGTCCCTTGCACTGCAGAATAATGACCTCCATTAATTTGGCGGCATGACATTCAGGATCCTCGCCAGGATTGCCAGTCAGCATCTACATGCATAAGAAAATAATTAAAATAGGGTTGAAAATGACTGGACTCTTGTATTCCGGACTTGTTCAACTTACAGTTTTGCACATGTCCAGTATAGCCAGCAGACGGTTTGGATTGGAAAGGAAAGCTGGGGTATCTATGGTCACATAGTTATGAAGCGCTGGCATAATGTCAATAAAGTAATCGACGCCATCCTTCTTGAAGACCTGATAGATTAGCTCGAGCATTTGCCACATTTCGGTTGAAATGGACTTGGACGTCAAATCGTAGACCAATGAGAAAGTTTCCTCATAGAAATCTGTGAAACAAGGAAAATTATAAATGCAATCTTTAATTTACCAATAGTATTCAACTAACCGGTTATGTTGTGCTGGAATATGTGACCCACAACGTTGATCACAATTGGATGTAAATTGAGCAGCACTTCCGGATGTTCCTCCATAACGCTAAGCAGCGTTTCTATCGTATTCAGCAGACCCATGGCCGTGATAGCCTTCTCATCGGAGCCCTCCTCTGATTCCAGCACTTGACTGAATGTCGTAGCCAAATGCTGGCAAATTTCCGTTGCAACCGGCAGCAGCTGTGTCGTAAAAGTGCAAACAATCTTTTGCATAACATTTGTCAAGTCTTCGTTTTCAGTTTCGCGTATGATGGTTAACAGCTCCTTGGTAATTTCTTTGATTTGCGCCTCCACAAATTGCGGTGCCTCATCCTGCGATGTTAGGAACATTTGCAGCCCAATAGCGGCCTCCACCTTAACAGGCAGCTCTTTATCTGTCAGCAGGGCGTTGGTGGTCAGACGCATCGTTTCGGCCAGCACCTGTGGATTCTTGATTTGGACATCGCAGAAATAGTGCAATACCCAACAGGCACGGGCACGCATATGGCCGGCCGGATTCAGGAATTCCGGAAAGACATAGGTGGTCAGCATGGACTCAACCTGATCACGATATAGCGCCTTCTTCAAGAGGACATCCGCCAGTGTGCCAATCATGTGCAAAGCGCCATCCTTTTGCTTATTGTCCGCATTGGGCGAGGTAATTATTTGCATGATGGTGTTCATAGCCTTGGGCAGAATGCCCTTGCGTTTCTTGCAGACGGAATGCAGCAGCGATTGCGCAGCCGGCACGGGTGTCGCATAATCCTCAAAGATATCTATGAAGATGAACGCTCATGTTAGTTTAACAAACAATATCGAAATGCATGTGTTTTAACGCCTACCAAACTTGAGACGAATATACTCATAGGGATCGCTCTCCCACAACTCCTGATCCGAATCAGTAAACGACATGATAGGAAATATGACATCCTGAATTACAGCCACCATGTGCGGCTTAATCAGCTTCCAGGTGTAGGCGTGGCTCACACTGAATAAAAAGTTCGTGTAACAAAATTATTCATGCCGTTCTTTGCACTGTAATATACAAAACTTACGCAATCTTTAGATAGTTCAGCACGTCTGTAAGGACGCGCGGCGATACATAGACGCGATTGCGGTATTGATCCAGAATTTTAAGCAGCACTTCCAAGACACCCGCGCTAAAGGTGGGTAGATACCATTCGGCGAATTTCTGATACTTTTCGCTGACCACGCTGCTGGGGCTGCCATAGCTGTAGTAAATTTATAGATACATACTTTAAATTTATATTTATAATTTGCAAAATATGGAAACTCACCGCTCAAACATGCGCACCATAATGTGCAGCGCCCATTTCTTAGTCTTCCAGTAAGGGAATTCGGTGCGTTCATCGTCATCCAGATGTGAGCAATCGGGCACAGCACGATCAGCAATCTGTCGGCAGATTTCCATCCACTGCGAGAAGATCTCCTTGGTAATGAGATCGAGCGGCAGACTATACTGCGTCAGTGCATAGTAAATCTTGAGTATTTGTTTTTGCAATAGCACCGATTGCTCCGACTGATCATTGAGCAACGTCATCATCAGTTGATAAATCATTGGCAACAACAAATTCATTGCCTCATTAAGCGGCGTTCGCTCCTCGAAACGTTTGTATTCGTAGGTCTTGACCAGCTGATACATAGTGACCAGTGCACCGTTCCAGCCGTTCACATCTGGATTCTGCAAATAGATGCTGATGTTGTCCACCACCTGGGGCCAACGGCCGGGAAAATCACTCTTGATGATATGATTCACACAGACCGATAGCTGAACTCTGTGAAGGAACAGCATGATTAGCTTTGGCGAATTATTAACTGAAGATCTGTTACTCACCTGATGAGCTCGGGGGCGTGGACAATGGCATCAACAACGGCGCTGCGTATCATGGCGCGATCCTGTTCGTGTATGGAGAATGGTATGGGCTCACCCGGCTTAGTCTCATGATCCGACCAGCTGCTATTGATCAGATTCTTTAGATAAACCGCGCCCGCTTGTCTCACCGGCTGCTCCACCGACGTTTGCATTACGATTTGCAGTATGGTAGGCACAAAGCCAATGATTTTGTGTATCTGTGCGATAGAACGTAAGAGAACATGTGTGAATAGCTTTTCCGGGCTGTCGGTTTGTTTATACAGCTGCCGCATAACATGGCGTATGAGTAATTCGAATCTAATGTTTGCCAATGCAAAAAATTGAAAATTTCTATTGATAAAACAATAGCACCACATGTAGCACCAGCCACGAAGCTCCTCCCAATCGGTAACACTTAAAATTCTAGGCACAATTTCCAATACATACGCATACATACTTATGTACATATATACATTTAAATGGCATGCGTTTGCCCATTAAAGAAGCTTCGTACAGTGTACCTCGGCTGTGGCAGTAGTTTGTAATATATGCTGATAAAGTTAATTAACCGATTGAATAAGGAGGGGCATGGAAATTGTTAGAAGCTGACTCAGCCAGAAAACAAGAGCCTCTTGGACAGTGGTGCCAGAGTGTTGTTAAATTGAGTCAAATTAAATAATGTGCACGATTAATTTGCGCTTCCAAGATAACTTAATTACTGCCAATTAAATGCAAAGCTTGTGAGTTTCCGATGCCATTCTGTATTTAGCAGAAATATAAAACGTTTAACATTTTCTAGTTGTGCATAAAGCGATGGAATAAACTAGAAAAATATATAGCGTGTTTCCAGTTTCAATCAAATTCATATGCCTTCAAATGAATTTCAAGACACGGTGCAGCACTCACACATGCATGATCACGCATGCACATGTGTGTATGTGGATTCGTTTGGTGCACTTGTAAGCGCGCCACCCGCGCGTCTTTCTCCCTTCATTACTTGTTGCCGCACAACCAGTGGGCTTCTGGGCCAAATTGTGTGCCACAGTAGAAATGTATTCCAAACAAAAAATAATCGTTGCCTTTTGATGTTTTTAGCCAATATCAATTTACTATTGACACTAGCACACCCGCACAGCACACAGACGCACTCACACACACATACCACGCACACACGCATACAGAGCAGATAGGCAGGGAGGGAGGTTAAAAGCGAACAATTAAAAAAGCACATGGTTTTCTTTTTGCTTTGACCAACGGCACCACTGGGGAGGGGGTAGGGGAAGCGATAAGGTCGCGTCATGCTGGATCACTTACTTGGGCTAATTGATCCTCAGCCGCTTTCCTTTGCTCCGGATTTGGATCAATGGTTGCGCGCAACAGTTCCGTCAATTTTTGTGCCTCCATTTTCGTGTAAGGGGTTTCGTCCTATACGCCGGTACTGGCTGTGATTGCTGCACAAACAAAGAAGCACCCACTAAGCACCCGCGATTCGCTCGAGTTTAGCTAAATTGTCGATACGATTGGCGCACTGGCAAGGCCAATAGCAGAAATATACTCTAATAGGAAAAACGTGGAAAAAGGCTGTCACAGCCACACACACTCTGCCGAAATTTGCAAAAGTCCGAACGAAGCGTATGTGATTTGCTATCGATGTTGCTAACGATAGTTTCGATTACAAACAGTGCTGTAAAACGAATATCTCAAATTGCAACGCTGTCCATGTAGATATGGTTAATGTGTGTGTGAGTGACAAAGAGCGAAGTTTTTCTAAATGACACATCGTCGCTGGAGGAGGTGTGGTTGAAAATTTATAAAGTTTGGTGTTTATCAGCGAGGCAAACGTATTGAAAGTGGTGTGCAGCTAAAGCTTAAAGTGTAATTTAGACCGTTAAATAGCAATATTAAGCAAATCCTCAGTCAACATGGCAGGCAGGCTACCGGCATGCGTAATCGATGTGGGCACCGGGTAAGTTTCGTGTGTGGTAGTTGTATTTAGAGTATGGTTGCGGGGGTGAGGTCCCCAAGCTGAAGAAGGCAGGAGATTGTGTGTGTCGCTGATGGTTCAATGTTTACCTTTGCAGCTACTCGAAAATGGGTTATGCTGGCAACAAGGAGCCACAATTCATAATACCCTCGGCCATTGCCATTAAGGAGTCGGCCCGCGTTGGCGACACTAACACGCGACGCGTCACAAAAGGCATCGAGGATCTGGACTTTTTTATTGGGGACGAGGCGTTCGACGCCACGGGCTACTCCATTAAAGTAAGTAAGCGGCCTTATCGCTGCGATGTTTATGCGCAAGCGTTTATCGCCATATCGCAACTCATGAAAAAGATTTCATTATACAAACGGCTGACTTGTGCCGATGCTAAAACATAAACATTTAAGAAATATTTCTTATTATTACACAAATATATGCCTTGTAAACAAGTTTTGTTTAGGTGAACTGATATTGAGTTGTGCTTTTCTTTTCATAGTATCCGGTGCGTCATGGCTTGGTGGAGGACTGGGATCTGATGGAGCGCTTTTTGGAGCAATGCATTTTCAAGTATTTACGTGCCGAGCCCGAGGATCATTACTTTCTGCTAACTGAGCCGCCACTAAATACGCCAGAGAATCGTGAATACACCGCTGAAATAATGTTCGAGACGTTTAATGTTCCTGGCCTGTATATTGCGGTGCAGGCCGTGCTGGCTCTAGCTGCCAGTTGGGCATCCCGATCTGCGGAGGAGCGCACACTAACAGGCATTGTTGTAGACAGTGGTGACGGTGTGACGCATGTTATTCCCGTGGTAAGTATTTAAAATTGTTTGCCATGACTGCATATCTTATCGCTTCTTCCCACTTGTTCGTGGACAGGCCGAGGGTTACGTGATCGGTTCGTGCATCAAGCATATACCGATTGCTGGTCGCAACATTACATCGTTTATTCAGAGTTTATTGCGTGAACGTGAGGTGGGCATACCGCCAGAACAGAGCCTCGAGACTGCCAAAGCGATTAAAGAGAAGCATTGCTACATTTGTCCAGACATTGCCAAAGAGTTTGCCAAGTACGATTCGGAGCCAAGCAAATGGATACGCAACTATAGTGGTCTCAATACCGTCACAAAACAGCCCTTCAGTGTGGATGTTGGCTACGAGCGTTTCCTCGGACCGGAAATCTTCTTTCATCCAGAGTTCTCGAACCCTGATTTCACTATACCGCTCTCTGAGATTGTTGACAATGTCATACAAAACTGCCCAATCGATGTGCGACGTCCCCTATACAACAATATTGTACTCAGCGGCGGATCGACCATGTTCAAGGACTTTGGCAGACGTTTGCAGCGCGATATTAAGCGATCGGTGGACACGCGCTTGCGCATTAGTGAGAATTTATCTGAGGGACGCATTAAGGTAGATATGCTGATACATTAAGTCAATGATGAGTCATAAACTTACAGTTTCGCTTCTTTTTGTTTGACAGCCAAAACCTATTGATGTGCAGGTGATTACGCATCATATGCAGCGCTATGCTGTCTGGTTTGGAGGCAGCATGTTGGCCTCAACGGTAAGCAATGAAGGAGAAAAGTCAAATATCGGACATACTGAGATCAATTATATTTTTCTTTGCAGCCGGAGTTCTATCAGGTGTGTCACACAAAGGCTGCCTACGAGGAGTATGGACCCAGCATTTGCCGTCACAATCCCGTCTTTGGTACCATGACATAATCATAATCGTTTTTATGTGCGTGGCTGCCTGTCGAATGCCGCGCTATTATTACTTTCGTTTTGATTTCGTTTTCTATATTGCTATATGCGATCACGTATTCCACGCTATAGTATTGCTTAGCCGTTAGTAATGATTTTCTTTTTGTTAAGCTCTAAAGTTGTCTAAAAATGTTTTGTATATCAGCAATACGCGTAAATCATATTTGGCCAAATGTTTATTTCTTGTGTGATTCTAATTTTGAATTAAGCTAAAAAGGTCTTTAAACAACAATGTCTGCCAGTTAAACTTTTTATAAGGTGCATTACTTCTACAAGATTATATAATTGTGTATGTGTAATTTTTTATGCCCTACACTTACATACACACAAACCCACACACACTTAAACACAACACATACATAGTACACACACCAAACGGCGCTCCATTGAATCCCGCTCTAAACACAATTATATATGAAATTGTACTTGTCATAGTAATATTTATATATTGCAATAACTGCAAAAGGTTTATATGTAAAAGAGAAAAAGATGAAAACTAATATTGATGAGAAATCTGTTTGTTATATTGATAAGCGTAACTGAAAAAGGCATTCATTAAATCAATAAAACATTCTTTAAGCTCAAGGTGACATATACTAGAGTTTACAATTATTTCTTAGCAGGCCCAAAAACAGTTAAAATTCTCTCTTGGTTTGTTCTAAAGCTTTGACAAGAAATTTTATTAATGACATTTTTGGAATACACGTGTTTTAAAAATCTGCTAATATTCAAATTTTGTGACAGCTGCGCTCAAGCATAATTAAAAGCGATGTGTTTTTTTGAAAAACACTTGGACCAGCACTGCTCTGGGAGATGCTGCCCACAAGCGATGCAATTGCTTAGGATCATTTTTTTGCATTGATTAAAATGACGTGCATGGTTGTCTTTAAGTGGGATATAATAGAATAATAATATTAATCGACATTGATTGCCGCACTAATCCACATAGTCGCTAGAGCCTTCCTCCTCGTCGTCGTTGCTGCTGCTCGACTGGGCAACGGCTGTTTCCGGTGAACGCAAATGCTCGGCCAGGCGAAAGTTTGTTAAAAAGTCGCGCATGGCATCCATCATTAGGGTCAACGATTGCTGGAGACCCGCTTCTACAAGAATAAATCAACAAATATACTTGAAACCAGAACTCTTCTAATTAACATTCACAAAAGAAAAATCAATTGAACAACAATTTAACCTTCAGCTTCGCCCTGGGCGTTGGGCTCGCGTGGCGGAAAGCCCAACACTATAGGAGCAGCGACAGCCCCTCCAGCCTCGACAGCGCCTTCCGGTTGTTGCTGCGCGGCTGCAATGTTGTTCAGATTGAACGATGGCAGCAGCGATTGGAAAAACATAGATACAGAGTTGTTGGTGTTCGTTGTAGGGCTGCTGCTCGATGAGGACTTGCTGTAAAATTAAGATATTAGCAACTAAAATCCTCTAGATGTACCCATATTTCTCAACTAACCGCTGATAGCAATTGACACTATCAACGGGTGGCAGTGGATCGTAAGTCATGATGGCCTGCTTCTCTTTCGCAACAAATACGGCCAGCGGCACCTTCTCCTTGTAGTCGGAGAGTATGACATGGCGTAAAATGGGCCGTGGTGGTGTGCCACCATAGCGGATCGAACGTTTCTCTTTGCAATCATTGACTAGCGGATCCTTGTTGTTAATGCGATCTAGTACAATATTCACATTGCTCTCTAGCCAAGTGAGTACATCGTTCTGACGCCACACCACCTTAGCGCGGCACACATACAGACAAACAAGTTGATTAAGAGCTGGCGATTGACTGTGACAGAGAGGCAGAGAGTTAAGTGATTAGATTAAACCAGTGGGTAAATAATATTGAATGATGACTCACTTGCCAGACACATCGGCAAAGAAATAAGGTGAAGCCAGCACGCGTTTATCCGTTTGGACGGACATTTCATCCAGCAGCGGGCGCAACACGCCCGGAAACATGAGCAACGCATACTGTAGAGCCTCACTGGCACGCTCACAGCTGCCGTGCAGGGTGTACAGTGCCAAGGCATAAGAGTACGCCATATTGGGTAGTTGGGCAAGATTGCGTGAGGCATTGTACAGCTCATAGAACTCTACTAGCCAACCAAATTGCTTGCTGCGCAGGGCATAGTAATCGACGACTAGTATCATGGCCAAAGGATCAACATCAGGCTGCAGGCTCAACAGCAACTTTGAGATCTCAAATGCTGTGCGGCAACAGGCACGCTCCTCCAAATATTGGGCATGCTTAAAGAGCACTATGAAAAACGCACGATTCTCCTGCCGTCTATAGTCCAGACGCGAGTTACCCGACGTCAGGCTAAAGTTGATGTGTAGCGAGGATTCCAGCAGCAGCAAGGCGCGCTCAATCAACTCGGAGGCTAGCGCAAAGTCCTCGGTCATCTTGCACACTTCACTGAGCTGCACCAGTGAGTCGACGTGATACGGACAACGTTTGATTAGCGTGATCAAAAACTCCGAATCGATGCGTTCCAATGCAGATAGAAACATATGCTGCACACCCTGATAGTACTGACTGTGTTGGAAGCTGAACCATTGTACATTCTCTTCATCGTTTATTAAAATTTTGGGACTGTTGGATGAGCCAGGCGTATCGGGTACGGTGGGCAGCAGTTTCATCGTAATGATGTTCTTGGTCAATGGCGGCCATGAATCCTTGGCAGTCACCATGTACGTGGATTTCAGTGTGAGCTTTTGACGACCGCGTTTGTTTCTAGAATAAAAAAGTTAAACTTAAGTTCTGGAGGTGTTCATAAATTAGGATTGGTTCAACAATTTTTGCAAGGATTGGTGAGAACCACGAAAAACCTTTACAAAATAAGTGAATGTTAAATGTTAGTCAAAGTATATTGAAAAAATATAAAATTTAAAGGTAAATAGTCGAGCGAGGCTTGAATGAATCAGGTAAAAGCTATAGTTGGAAGACGAACGATTTCATAAAAAAGCTCGTGAGTTGACAGTTTACCCAGAAAAATAGCACGACATACAGAGAAGATATGTCGAAAATTTCGTGGCAATATTATAATATTCAGTAATTATAATATTGCGGTCGAAAAAACTTACTCAACTCTGACAACGCGCTTGCCAAAAGTACGTCGCATCTCATTCTGTTGATTCAGGTGCTTCAGCTCTACCGTCAATATTTTCTTGCTGGCCAGTTGTCCACCCGCCGCTGCTGCTGTGCTCTTCTCCAACTGTTTGGGCACCGCATTGTAGACCTTTCCTAGCAGTGGATCGACCTTCTCGAAGTATTTGTCCTGACGTTCGTTGTCCTCGCTGCTGATATGATTGCCATGCGATTTGACCTTCTTCTTGCGCTTCTTCTTTTTTTTGGCAGCGGTATTTGATTGAATGGCCGCCGATGGATGCTCCGTTTCGTTGTCATCCTCCTTAAATTCACTCTCGGAGAGACTCTGCTGGTTGAGCTGCAACGTCGCACATTGTTGACGTCAACAATCGCATATTAAACACACATATCCACACTTACCAAATCAAATGGATTTAAATGCGATTTTCCTCTAACCGTGTCGAGCTCGTCATTGTCTGTTAAATGGTCGTTGTCTAATTCATCATCTGGCGGCGGTGCCAGAATATCTGAGCCGCCCTGCATCTTCTTTAGCATTCGTGCCGACATGTTGTTTTTTAATTGATACTAAGCAATTTTACACATGTGGAAAATTATTTACATTAAATTGTTTTCTATTTCCTGTATTTGTTGTTTTTGTCAAGAGACTGATGTCCAGCGTGACCGTTTGTGGTATATTTTTACTTCGTGATTTTGTTGTACACTGTAATATTTGAAAGTTGTGTGGACACACTGAAAGATTCCTGAAAAAACTGCCGTTACTCATTATTTGTTTTGCAAAACACTCAAAAAAAGTAATGCAGAAATTTTCTGAATGGCCGTTTTAATGGTTCAATAAAAAAAGTTGTTCTAGACGACTTCGAGTTTCTTGTTAAACGAAAAAAGGGAAAGAAACTGTTAACGTATCATGTTATTAACATAAAAGCGAACAGTCTGGCAGCTCTGAGTATTTGACATTTCTACTTTTTGTAAGTTTCGGTCACACTAAAATTCCGGCTGCTGGCAGCAGAAGCAGCGGGGTTGCGCGAATATTTTTCGATTTGTGAATTTTGTTGTTTATAATTTTTGTTGCTTTTATTAATGTTCAACGATTGTTGTAAAATTTGTTACCTGTTGCTGCCAGTTGGCAGAATCTCAAAGAATCCCAAGGGAAGTTCGTAAACATTGCACTAGAGGCTTGCAGAAATTTTCGCGCTCCCGCCATTTTTTTGTATTTTCCTAAAAAATTGGGACATAATGGTGGTGGCTCTACGATTGGAGGGCATCAACAAAGCAGCGGTTGAACTGGAACCAGATATTATATATCGTATCGGACGCAGATTGGGCCTGGAGTTCTACAGTGACGATAAGGTGAGTAGAGGGTCCTTTTGGTATACTACATTTTCCATTAATGTTTTTTTCAATCTTTAGTCGCTTGAGCTCGCCCACGCCACAATTGCTCTTGTAGCTGGCGGAATAGTGCGTCTATCAGCGGTGGCTGGCAAAGTGTTTGTGAATGGCCTGCAAACGGGAAGCGAAATAAAAAGCATAAGCGAAGCCGATGCAATTAATGGCCTTGTGGAATTGCAGTTCGGTAATGTTGCGGCCAAGTTGCACTTTAACGTTGACCAGCTCTCGGATAACGAAGCGGTAAGATCATCCCTCAGAAAGTATTTCAATTGAATGACATTTTTTGTTTTGCGCAGGCATACGATACCAGTGGCTATGGGGATGGCACCAAAGATAAGTCGGTCAATACCACTTCTGATAGTTTAATCATTCCTGAAACGGAGCCTCCATCGGCAAACAGTTCAAGCAATGTAGACAGTTTCATCATTCCTGAAACGCAGGCTGTTAGCTTTAGCCGACCATCCATAGCTAACGAAGCGTCAATGGTTTCTTTGGACGATGATTTCATGATACCTGAAACTCAAGATGCTCTTTTGGATATAAATAATCCTATGATGCAACAAGGTCAAGATCTTGGAAGTGCCAGTGAAGATGATACCTCAGAACGTGGCACTCAAATACGTATCTGCACACAGGACTTTGATGAGTTCAATGAGGATGCCATCGATGATTTCGACTCATCCCTTTTACTTGGTGATGGTGGCCTGTCAGTGTTTCCACCTCCCGGCCAGGCAGAGGGTAATTAAAAGTAGTTTATTTTCTGAAACTTAAGGCTATAATTATGTTTCTTCATTTAGATGACGACGCTGGTGCTGACATGAGTGCCTTGAATTGGTCCGCATCCAATTCAAAGTGCACTGCGTTAAACAGCACCAAAGAGGTCGATGTGTCTTTTGGTGGCGATATCTGTCTAACGCCCGATCTGTCTGTTGCCGGACAGCGATCAGAAGAGCTCGATGATGTTCCTTGCACCCCCGACATATTTGCTTTGTTTGAAGCAGAACCAAATGAATGCACGCCTGACTTGAATGTGCCTGCAGAAGTGCTCTCTACCACATCGAATCATGAGGACACACAGCAACATTGCATTGCTAAGCAGATGGTGGTTGCCATCATAGAGACGCCAGAGGCCACTCCACTAGGCCAGGCAGATAATTCGCAAGATTTTATTGAAACGCAGGTGTTTCCGTTGCGTAACGCACCTTCACCGCTGTCTAAAACAGTTCTGCCGGATTGTATTGTCCCGCAAGCATTTGGCAATGCGAAGCAATTGGATATATCATATACGCAGGACTTTATTGAAACCCAGGCATTTATTAGACCTCAAACATCTCTGATAAAACCAAATGAAGCGATTGTCACACGATTGAGTATCACAGCCCAAATTCATGATAATTCGGAGCACTTAACTGACGCTCTGCTATTTGCCACAAATGGACCACAAACTGCGTCTTCACCAAAGTCCAAGCCGAGTGAAGACCTAGACAATTCGCAGGACTTTGTGGAAACACAGGCATTTATAAGACCGCCTCCTAAGCCCATGCCGAAACCAATGGAAATAGTTGACACTAGCTTAAATATCACAGCCGAAATTCAAAATTGCACCGCAGACATAATGGAGACTCAATTGTTTATATGTCCCACCAATAATGGCGATAAAGCTGCAGGTAATAAATGAGGAAATAACTATGTTTTATTATGTACTATATATAACGATTGCCCTAGTTCTAGATAATGAAAAAATTGAAGACTGTCTTCAATTTTACTGTGACTTAAGTATGAGAGACGACTTAGATCAAGAGCTCAAGCAACTGATTACACTGTCTCCAATGCAACAAACACATACCGATAATGAACAACCAAATAAGTTTGTTTTTGAGAAAAATCAAGAAATCAAGGTAAGAATGTCACCTATGGTACTTAACAATTTAAATGGTGATATATCGACTTTTTCCAGATATCTCCGATGAAATTCCCAAAAAAATTGACAGCAAAGACGTTGATCCAAAAGAAACGGTGGGAAGGACATATTGTAAACGTTCTGCAACTCGTTCAGCTCCACCTGAAACGGACCAACTTCCAAATAAATCGGACAGCAAAGACGATGATCCACAAGAAACAATTGAAAGGGCGGGCCGTAAACGTTCAGCAACTCGCTCAGCACCACCTGAGTCAAAGAAACTCAAACATAAATCAGACAGCGAAGACGTTGTTCCACAAGAAGCAGTTAGAAGTAAGCGCTATGCAACACCTGAAACGGAGATAACCGCCAATAAGTCCGACCGCACAGATGTTGGTTCACAGGCAGAAGTTAATAATAAAGGATCTGCAACACCTGAAACAGAGAAAATGCCTAACAAATCAGACAGCAAAGACGTTGGTTCACAAGAAGCAGCTGAAAGTAAACGTTCTGCAACACTTGTAACGGAGAAAGTCCCAAATAAATCTGACAGCAAAGACTTAGGCCCACAGGAAGCAGTGCAAACGACGGATCGTAAACGTTCTGCGACACGTTCAACCCCACCTGACACGGATAACCCTGACACAGATAAACTCCAAAATAAATCAGACAGGAAAGACGATGATCCAAAACAAACGATTGGAAGGCCGGTTAAAAAATGTTCTACAACACGCACAGCAACACCTGCATCTATGAAAATCACAAAAAAATCGGAAAGCGAATGCATTTCGCCTCAAGAAACAGATGGAAAGATGAGTCGTAAGAGCTCAGCAATTATCTCAGCACCACATGAAACGAAGAAACTCAAAATTAATTCAGACAGTGAAGAAGTTGGTCCACAAGAAGCAGCTGGAAGTAAACGTTCTGCAACACCAAAAACGGAGGAGCTCCCTAATAAACCGGACCGCAAAGACTTTGGTCCACAAGAAGCAGCTGGAAGTAAACGTTCTGCAATACCTGAAACGGAGAAAGTCCCAAAACAATTGGACAGCAAAGACGATGATCCAAAGGAACCAATTGGGAGACCGGGTAAAAAACGTTCTACAACACGCACAGCAACACCGGCATCTTTGAAACTCATAAATAAATCGGAAAGCGAATACATTTCTCCCCAAGAAGCAGTTGGAAAGATGAGTCGTATAAGCTCAGCAATTACCTCAGCACAACATGAAACGAAGAAACTCGAAGACGTTGGTCCACAAGATGCCGCTGAAAGTAAACGTTCTGCAACACCTGAAACGGCAGAACTCCAAAATAAATCGGACAGCAAAGACGATGATCTACAAGAAACACATCGTAAACGTTCTACAACACGCTCAGCTCCACCTGAGACCGCCAAACTCCCAAATACGTCGGACAGCAAAGACGATGATCCGCAAGAAACAGTTCAAAGGATGAATCGTAAAAGTTCAGCAAATAGCTCAGCACCACATAAAACGAAGAAATCGAAAATTAAATTGGACAGGGAAGATGTTGGTCAACAAGTTGAACGTTCTGCAACCCCGGAAACGGAGAATCTCCCTAATAAACCGGATAGCAAACACGCTGATCCACAAGAAGCAGTTGAAAGTAAACTTGCCACAGCAGCTGAAACGGAGAACATCGTTAATAAGTCGGACCGCAAAGATGTTGGTTCACAAGAAGCAGTTAAAAGTAAACATTCTGAAACGGACAAACTCCCTAATATATCGGACAGTAAAGACGATGATTCACAAGAAACAATTGGAAGGACGGATCGTAAACGTTCTGCGACGGATAGTAAACACGTTGGTCCACAAAAAGCTGTCGGAAACTCGGGTAGTAAATGGTCTGCAGCACGCGCATCACCACGCTTATCATCACTTGAAACGTCGCGTAAGCAATAAACCTTTCCTATAAAGAAGTAGTGTAGTGGTCGAATATTTCTTTTTATTTTATTTATGCCAAAAAGAAAATTAGTCACCGGTCTATCAATTTAATAAGCTATATTTTTCCACAGCCACCAGAAATAAGCGCATTAAACAAGGGTCAGATTCGTCCAGTTCACCAAGTCCAGCAGTCAGTGAAATAAAAACTCCCGAAACACCTTCAAAAGCGCGCCAAAAACGGAGTTTAGTGTCTAACGTTGAACCCACAGCAAGTGAGTTTTTATTGTCGAGTTTCTGTTTGCAGTAATAAAGCTTTTCGATTTCCTTTCAGCTACGAATAAGAAGAGCGGCAAGACAATCCAGACAATAACCGACACCACTGTCGCCAAGTCTACTGTTGTGGAAGATCCCAATATCGATGCAAAGCCTCAAATAGCGGAGTCTGTTGTTGGGAAAGAGCGTAAGCGTGGTAGGCCATGTAAAAGTCGAACCGGAAAACTACCATTAACAGTGTCAGTGAAAGAGGCGAATACTGGATCAATGCATCAAAGCGTCGAGTCTATCGAAGAAGAAGCCAAAGTGACAGATAGTCATCAAGAACAAAAGCAATATAATAATGAAGTTGCAAGCGGCAGCAAAGAGAGTAAATCGAGAAAATCAAAGCAAGCAAAACACTCTAATGATGATAAATCAGCAGTGCCAGTGAAAAAGGCGAAAACTCAATCAAAGAATCAAAACATCGAAACTAACGAAGATGAAACTAAAGCAATAGATAGTCGTCAAGAGGAAAATCAATACGTTACTGAAGTTGCAGTAGGCAGAAAATCAAAGCGAGCAAAACTCTCCAAAGATGATAAACCAGCAGTTACTGAAGAAAGCCTTACTACAAAAAGCCCAGCCGAGCACAATGATGCTGCTATTGACAACAAAAATCCCAAAGCTCTTAAGGTTAAGAAAATCACTCCGGGCAAGGCGAAGTCTAGTTTAAGCAAGGCAAGCCACATAGCTGAATGTAAGTCCTTTCTAGTTGAAAGTGTGCCAATCCTTAAATACTTTTAATTACAGTGGCCTTACAAAGCTCCAATGCAGTCAATACTAGCAGCAATAAAGATGTCAGCGTGGGTAAGGCTATAACCAGCAGCGAAACATCAACAGGAGATTCCGCAAATGGCATAAACGAGGAGCCAACTACCAGTGCTAAGGCCGTTAGACTTGGTATGTTAATATACCCCTCGATTTGGGTGCCATTGTAAATAACTCTGTTATATTTTCTCTTAAGGTGCTCGCCCAAAAAAACTGCCCACACAAATCTCCAAAGATAATGTTAGCAGTAGGAAAGAGGTCAGCGCTTGTAATGCTATTAACAGTAGTGAAACATTACTAGAAGAATCCGCAAATGGCATAGATGGGGAGCCAAAAACCAATGTTATTGCCCCAAAACTTAGTATGTTAATATACGCGTCTCGATTTGGGTACAATTGTAAATAACTCTGTTCTATTTTCTTTTAAGGTACTCGTGGGAAAAAACTCACTAGTCGGGATAAACTAAAATGTGATTATTATATGATTAATTTATATAAAATTGATATTAAAATTGGCAATTTTCAGATATAAACGAATACATCAAGAAAATTAAAACTACAGGCCGAAAAATCAAAATTGCAATAACTATGTGCAACAATGCCGAACTGCTAACTGTATTAAGTGCCCTAAGAGGTAATCTCTTAAATTAATTGCGTTTAACCTGTTGCTTAGTAGTAATGTTCCTTTTTATAGCTAATATAGAAGTCTCGTTTGATCCACTGGACTGTGATTTGCTCATCATGGACAAAGGCGAACGCACATATAAGTTTTTGGTGGCAATTGCATCGAATAAGCCCATATTGTCGAGTCGTTGGTTATACGCCATAAGGGAGGCGCGTTCCATACTCGTGCAATCGGATCACATCTTTAACGATAACAAGTTCGAGGAGTTATTCAAATTTAAGCCATTATCAGTATTTGAGAAGCCCAGTTTATTGGAAGGCATCAATTTTATACTTGGCACTGAGATACAGCCGAGTGCCACCGAAATGAAAGGTAATTTCATCTTAACAGACCCATATCGTTGAACTTTATCTAAAAGTTATGTTTCATTTAATAGCCATCATTCAATGCGCTGGAGGAAAAGTGTACAGCAGGCCGCCACCAGTTACAAGCAATGTGCATCTCTATGTGGTCGCTTGTAAGAAGGACAAAAACATTTGTCAGCAGCTCAGAAATTACACGAATGCCTACTATATAAGACCTGAAGGCGTTATGCAAGCGCTAGTGCAACAGAAGCCAGAGCTGCTGGATGAGTACAAGCTGACATTCTAGTTTAAAAGCCAGTTTTTTGCGAATTTTCTAGAGTAATGAAATTTTGTAAACAAATTATTGTAAGATTAGATGTAACTATTGTTCCAACCACTCGATAAAACCAAGCATCAAAACCTTGGAGAAAATGTACTCCAAGAAAAGAGAAGTTGGTTCCTGCAAGACACTAGTCACCTCTTCTCATTTCATATGCTTCTCTGATGTTCTGATGCGGATCTGAATTCTTATCCAAACACACATTTTTTGTTTTTAAATATATCCTAATTTTTGTATTATTACTTTGTATCTTTACATTTGTGAATTTAACTATTCCAACTTCTTTCGTTTGGAGCCCGTTGGCTTGTCAAACTGCTGCCTCATGCCGCCGGCGCGTTCATTGTGAAATTTCATGTTATTGGAGGTCTCGGCATACCATGGTGAATCGAATTTCGTCGTGTCCTGATCGACCAAATGCGTGTACTTGGTGCGGCCGCAGCGTCCAAAGTTCTTCACCTGCATCACTTTGGGCAAAATGGTCTTGTCAAAGTGATCCTCGAGCGTGGCCTGCGCAAAGTCTCGTTTCAACACATCGTTCTCCTCGTCCAGGTAAAAGGCGCCACGATGATAGTATTTCTGTAGAAATTTATATTTGCCTTTGGTGGCCTTATTGGTGACCAGCTTGGGATTCGAGCGCAGCTCCTGGCGTCGTTCCTCCTCAGTGAGATTGCGCATGCGTTCAATTTCCAATTTATCGCGTTCAGAACTGCAAGTTAATATTTTTGTTGTACTTTTATATATTCAATTTGAAATGCTAAGTTCACTTACTTGTCCCGCTCCTCGCGATCGCGTTTCATACGTTTTAGTTCGCGGAGCTTCCAGGCTTCGTACTCCACCTCGTCGTTCTCATCGGCTGTGCACACATCGTCTATGGATGCCTCATTCGTCTCTGGCTTGATTTTCTCTAAATCCTTTTTCACGCTATCCTCTACCATACGCAATGTGGCACGCCTACGCTCCTTGGCCGCTCGTTTCGCCTCGGCTTCCAATTGCTTTTGCTTTTGCGCTTCGCGTTCCTTCTCTTGTATGGTGGCACGATCCCGTTTGCGCACAAACAGCGGTTTTAAGCGCGGCTCGTTTTCTTCCTCACTTTCCGTCTCCTCCTCATATTCGGAGCTCTCCGACTCTGATGATTCGGACTGCTTCTCGTCCTCCTTTTGCAGCACTTCTTCTTCACGTTGCTGCTGCAACATGCGTGCACGCAACTTTAAACGACGCTTCTCCAATTCTGTGTCACTCAGCTCGGAGTCCGTGTCGGACTCGGAGGCCAGCGTAATTTTGTTGGTGCCGCGCTCAATGCGTCGCTGCTGATCGTGTACGTCATCTTCAAGCGGTTCCTCATCTTCGCTGGCACTTTCAACCATTTCGGGCTCATGAATATGTCTATGGCGTTCACGTCGCTCGCGTTCCAAGTCTTCAATGTCCACGGGGCGTGCACGCAGCCGACGCAGTCTCGGATCGTCTACTTCAGTTTCATCCAATGCTTTCTCGTCGGCACTGTTGCGTCGCAGTAGCTCGACTTTGTGGCGCTCCGCTTTATGGCGTTCCATGCGCTTTCGGTTGTCCACAAAGTCATCTTCATCGCTCTCATCCGAGCTGGAGTCCGCACGTGCATAGTCGGGTCGCTTGCCAGATATATAGCGCTGCACCTTAACCTTTTGCATGGATATCTCACCTAGCGCGGGGGTAATGAAAGCGTATTTGTTATACAGCTGCTTGCACGAGGACTTTCTGGTGGCTTACCCTTTTCGTTTCGCACGGGGACCGCACCCGCGGTGCATTGTATCCCCGTTGGGGCTGATGGCGCGCTCATTATGTGTACAATAACTTAGTTAACTCAGCTTTTACTTTATTTTTATTTATTCCGCAAAGATGTGCAATTTGTGTTTCTTTAGATCTGTGCTCGATACTATCGATAGGCACGCAACGATAGTATAGATGCTACCCCAACAGTGTCATTTTGAGTTTAACATTTACAATAATGTTGATGCTTCTGTTATTCCTGATATATGTTGCCAAATCAGTTTTTCCCGTTAGGCTTTAACTTTATTTTAGTTATATTGACATAAAAAGTCATTATCTGGAAGATTTCTTACTATAATACAAATGCACATGAATCGAAATTTGGCGTATAAAGTTATCAATAAATGTAAATTTCATTACTGACAGATAAGCGACTTAAAACGTTAGATGTTAAAAGAGGACTTCGGGTCTTTCTTTAAAAACCTTTCAAAAAATGTGAGTTTGGAGTGAAATGCATCACTGCTATGTTTTATTTTTGGGTTACCGGATGTTAAAGGCCCTGCAATGACTCACCCAACTTTAGACGAATTCTCCCTCTAATTGAGACACATTAAATTATTATAAGACGCCGACAATTTTAGCAATTTCAACGCCCACTTTCATTAACGAAAACAATTAGCCATTAATTGACTTTTACGCTTTCTTTTCGCAAAGCTCAGGGGCGGATAGACAAAACAGGCCAGAGGTCACCTGAAAAATTCTGCCATATCTTTAATAAGTATGGGTGGGTTTTTGTTTTGTTTTCTTTCGATGCAGGTCAAAACGTCTTTAAGTTTTTGCAAATACTTGAATGAATTTACAAAAATAACTCCAATATTGGACTGTTGGGCTTATACAGGTACAGGTACTCATCATGAGGAAGCAACACGTGCTTAAATGGTCATGACTTTGAGGGCCCCTCCAACCAGTTTCTTGTTGCGTTTTCTGAAACTGCTTTGAACTGCATTTGGCCGGTTGGAATTCTGATTAGCTCATTATGTTTAACTTGTGTGTGATTTGAACGGCATTTGAATGGCCTATTAATGCATATGAAAGTGAAATTGATTGCAGTGTATGCGGGGAAGAACCGCTCGTTAGAGCTGTAACTGTTGTTAAAAATATTACACATGGGGCGTACATGTGCCAAAAGTTGAACCCTTGTGGCAGTTCCTTAATTTGTATCAACATTTATTGGCGTTGATGCGTTTTTTATTTTGAACTTTACGGCGCCTGTGACAAATGCTTTCAATTCCAATTTCTAATACATTTCAATTTAAATTAAGCACTCACATTTGCAAGCATAGCAAAACACCATAAAAATAATTGTAAGCAAATAATTTTCTATTAACAAGAACAAGAACGCGAACGCAAACCGTTTGCCTCTATGCCAGCCCGATGTAAATCGCTACCAGATCGAACTCGTTATCGTTATCCAAGCATGAGACACCAAATATACACATACATAACCGGAGACGTAGGTCCCCCCCGCAAGCAATTGAGCCGACCATATAGATAAAATCGTATAGAGACGCTCGAATATTAATTGGCGCACTTTTTGTTTTCTCTGCGTCTCATTTGAGTTATTTAAACTTTTGAAATTCACACTCGAACACATCTAAAGTAACGCTCATTGCTCAATAATTAAACTGCTATATTTTGTTTAAAACGCACATTGCTTTTCTATATAAAGTGCGCAAATCGCGTGTCCATGTTGGATGAGACGCCTCCGATTAGCCCTTGGGTGCGTGTTGAATTGGGTGGGTGTCAATGTGTCCGCTTGGAAGAAGCTGCCGCCAGTATTTTCCGCAAATCCCTTTGCATGGGCTATGCCGGAATCGTTTAAGTACAGTTTTGCCCAAGACATGTCCAATTAATTGAAAGCTACCACTGTATTGATTAACCATATAATAATTTCCATAATATCAAACATTTCCGCTAAATTTTCCGCACTTCAAAAGTAAACATTTACGTAACATATATGAAATGACAAAGTTTTTATTTATTTAGCACCACAAGTAAATAAATACTAGACTGCATTAAAGTCGTGATTTTATATTCCAAATTATACTAAATTTACGTTTGCCCATAAATAAGAGCGTATGAGAAGAAAGTTTATTTAGTGAAAATAGTATAGAATTATTTAGCAAACATTTTGTAGTTGATTTATGATGCATAACAAGCATAATCAAAGTTTATTAATATAAATAAATAAGAATTACAAAATGCACTTTGTGAAATTTCTTCAAGACATCAATTAATGTTTCGGTCAGGTCCGCTGCGCTCTCAGTCCCATCGATCTGTATCTCGATCTGTAGTTATTTGTTAGCCATACTCTTCTCACTCTCTCTCTTCACTGGGCTTCCTTACGCTCTTTCGCTGCCCAAGATTCGGAGCGTGCTGAGCCGAAACAGCTGGCTGCTGGCCATATAAAAACGCTTAACGGTCCGCAGACAAAGTCATTCATTTGAAAATTGTCAGAAACGTTCGAACTACGAGAAACAGCAAAATAACAAACGGAAGATTTATTATTGAAAAGTGCTACAAAATCAACAAGGGACAAAGTTGAAATACCAATAATATTATTAATAATTCAACGAATAAATAAATTGATTGTGAAAGTGTTGGTTTATTTTTGCAGAAATTAAAAATATTGTGCGCTGTAAATTAACTCAACTAACCGAACTTAATGAAATACAAAAGAATTAATCGCGGCACGATTTTGCAAATACAATTTAGAACATTTTTACGTTCGTTTTGTGCTAAGCTGTAACGATTGCGAAAGGATAACCGAAGCGAACTCTAAGGATTTTCAGCGAAAGGATTAATGAACATTGTTTAAGGTGAGTGCAAGCTTAAATTACTCTAAACTGTAATTGACATGGTAATGTTTAGTTTGCAACAAACAAATTAAAAATAAATAGTTCTATATTTGGACAGTTTAATTATACCGATTACTATTTTATTATGTATTGCCATGCGATGCTAATTAACAACAAAAGACTTTGTGATAATCAGGATTATTATTTATGCACTCATTTTCAATAGCAATGTTTTTTGATTCAGCTTTGTTACAAATTTACAATTTTTACTCTTTTATCATAATGCATCAATAACAAATTTGTTGAAATTATGGAAAACAGTTGAGCATTTGTTATAAACACTTCTATCAAATATTAAATGGCATTATATATGAATAATAGCTTTACGTATACGTAATATGCTTACATAAATATTTATTTCAGTTGCTATAATGTTTATATGTAGAATGAGTACTATAATTACTAACTTAACAAGCTTCTGATTTAGTGCGTCTATAACTCAATAGCAAATAAGCAAAATTGCAAAAAAATTTTAGTACATCTTATAGAACAATTGGAAGATTACTAAATTTCAATTACGTAAGGTGTATGTGTAAAAAAATGTAAAAAATATTCTTATTTATAGGTACATTTAGTGCATATAAATATCTGAATATAAGTCACTTGGTCAGACAGCAGATATCTACAAAGTTTGTTTTGCAATGCCCGTAAATTATAATAAAGTTCTTTACACACAGCAGCAAATTTTCCAGCATGTCAAATGGAATTGCGTACAACTTGTCAGTTTGTGTTGTTTTATTATTATTATTATTAAGTAATACTATTATTATTATTAATGAACACACAGACAGGCAGACAGACAGCAAGCTGTATAGATATGTGCGCATATCAATTGACTTCATAAGATCACAATCTTCATATGCAAATGGGAGCAAGAGAAAGAGAGGGGGAGAGGGGGAGAGTGGGAGAGTGAGTGAGAGAGAGTGCGAGAGATTGTGAGATAAGTGCGCTTTTTCGCAGAGTAACTTGATTTTGTTTGTCGCCATTGATTTCGTTAACTGTGGGGCCCTTTGGGCCTGCCTCTCGGACTAGCGCTGAGAGGAGCTCTCAACCCAGGGCCAATTTCTGCCCAAAACTGGCTCAAGCCGGCGCACTTGGATATTTCCGATGATAACCAGTTAAATTCGCTTAAAGCTCATCGATGCGCTCACATTTCTCAGAGGCCAGGAGCCAGCTCTTTTTTTGTATTGCATATTCATTAGATAGATACTCTAGGGTATATATATGAGTGCATGGGATGACTCTACCAATTTGCGCTAGCTGAGTGTGTTCAGCAATTAAATTGTAGCAGCTTTCAACAGTGTGACAAAGAGAAAACAGCTACACACACTCATATAGGAAATAAGTTCTTTGTCCTTGGGTAAGTTTTTCGGTTTGAGCCGAAAGTGTCTATAAAACAGTAACAGTAATAATTTTGACACAATAAACAATTAAGAGGCACAGCACAGCGTTTAATCAAATTGTTGATGTAAGGAAATGAATGAAATATTTGTACTTGAAGATGTTTGCTGTCTCCGCACGAGTTGAATGTATCTTACAGATACAATTGCAGAACTTAATTGATTAACGACGCCCACAGTAAAAATAAAAACAAAAAAAGTGCTTTGTAATTGCCGCAATTTCACCCATCGAAACCTTGAACTTTGTCAACGAACCAGCTAATCTAAGTATACTATTTGATTTTCTATTTGTTCATTGCAGTTCTGTTGCTTAGTGTGAGATGTAAATAAAACCAATCGGCCGGCCAAATCTTGTTTCAAACTATCCGTCTATATAATCTCAACTGTTATTCCCAATATGTTTGCCACAATTCTAAAACTATTGACCCTATGCGCTCTGGCGCATTCTATAACCGCCCACACGCTGAAGCCGCAGGCTCGCCAGGATCTGCCCATAACACCGGAGCAGAAGTATCTGATTGTGCGTGGCGATTCGCCGTCTGACTCGGCTGCATCCGAGGAGCATGTGCAGTTCAATGATGCGGCCACATTGCTCCTGTCGGCGTTCAAGGCGCAACAGCTGGCAGTTGGCCTCGGACTGGAGGAGTGCAGCGAACCGACGCATAAGGCCACCTTCTCGGGCATTGACTACTTTATTCTGCTGTCCATGCTGGTTGTCTCCTTGGGCATTGGCATCTTCTATGGCTTCTTCCAGACGGGCGGCAGCTCCTCGGATGAGTTCCTGCTCGGCTCGGGCATGAGCCTGCTGCCAGTGACGCTCAGTCTGACAACCAGTTTCATCACGGCCATTGAGCTGCTGGGCAATCCAGCCGAGATGTACTTCCAAGGCACTCAGTTTGTGCTCATCGTGATACCCATGGTGCTGGTCATACCGGTCGCCGTGAAGATCTTCTATCCCATCTACTTCAAAATGGAGCTGACCAGCTGCTACGAGTATCTGGGCATACGCTTTGGCAAGGAGATACGCATCCTGGGCGCAGTGCTCTATGTCATACAGGTGGGTTGATGGAGATCATGCTAAGAGCTTCTCGTGCTTATGCTTTTTGTGGTTTTTTCCATAGATGTGCTTTTATACTGCTGTTGCTGTCCTTGCTCCAGCCATTGCCTTGTCCAAGGCTACGGGCTTGGATACAAAGATTGCCGTTGTTCTCATTTATGTGGTCTGCGTCTTTTACTCCTCGATGGGTGGCATCAAGGCTTGTGTTATTGCCGATTCCTTTCAGGTAGGTGTGCGAGATTGCTTTCAAATGCATCTCTAAGTCTATTTCAATTGATCCTTCTCCACAGGCTGCTGTCCTGGCCGTCTCCCTAGTGCTTATCGTTGGTCTGGGCTCCTTTTATAGCGGCAGTCCTGTGCAGGTCTTTCAGACCGCAGCTGAACGCGGTCGCCTGGAGTTCTTCAAGTAAGCTTTCATCATTCATTCCAGCTCTCTGCCAACGTGGACTCTAATCCTGTCGTACACTTTGTAGCTTTGATCCTAGTCCTACCGAGCGACATACTGTTTGGTCTGTGGTTATTGGTGGCTTCTTTTACTGGACTTCGCTGTTCTGCACCAATCAGGCATCAGTGCAGAAGTGCATGTCCTTGAAGTCCTTGAAGCTGGCCAAGATCGCGCTGGGCTTTGCCATTATCGGACTGATAGTCGTCTTTCTGCTCAACTTTTATACGGGCCTCATGGTCTTCAATCACTATGCGGACTGTGATCCTTTGAGTGTGGGTCGCATCACGGCCTCGGATCAGCTGTTGCCTTACTATGTGATCAATACGTATGAGGATGTTTTTACCATAGCGGGCATCTTTGTTGCCGGCATCTTTGCAGCCAGCTTGGGGTAGGTCTTATTTACTTATGGTGTGTCTCAACGATTCCTAACTTTATCGATCTCCTTGCAGCACTGTTGCCTCTGCCTTGAACTCGCTGTCGGCAGTTACATGCGAGGATTTGCTTATCAATGGCATGAATATTAAAATATCACCCGAGAAGGGGGCCACCTATGCCAAATGGATGTCCTTGGGCTTCGGCGTGGCCTCCTTTGGACTCGTTTTCATTGTGGAGCACCTGGGCGGTGTGCTGCAGGCCACCTTAACGCTCAATGGTCTCATTGGTGGCGTTACCCTGGGCCTGTTTGTTTTGGGCATTGCCTGCAAACAGGCGAACACCAAAGGCGCCTTCTATGGCGGTCTCCTATCGCTGGCTCTGGTCATCTTCGTGGGCGTGGTGGCGCAACTGGGCAATGTGGAAACACCATCGCTGCCCATATCCGTGGAGCATTGCGATTGTCATGTGAATGTGACGGGCATCATCGAGGATTTGCTCAGCGAAAGCTTGCTGCCCATCGAAGAGGACGGATTTACGTAAGTAATAGCTCAGGAATTAGAGATTCTACAAATTACAGTTATGCAGCAGTCTGCGAAGTCATTTTGAATATCTTAGAAACTCAAATTATAGATAAATGTTTTTAATGCAAGCATTATAATCAAATCTACAACAGTAGTGTTCCAATATTCAAGCCACCACTGTGTTTACGGCTTAAAGACAAGTTGCTCATCATAATTTCTCTATTTCTATAGCTCCTGGGCAATATTTCGTCTGAGTTACATGTGGTTCAGCATGATTGGCTGTTTGTTAACTGTTTTTCTGGGCTGGCTAATATCGATCATCATTGATGCACTGCAGCGACGCACCGTGCTCAAGATAACGGGCAAGGGCATCGATAATCCGGCCATCTCTGAGGAGGTACTCAAGTGTGACAATCCGGTGCAGTTTATCACAGTGAAGCCTATTGAAGCGACCAGCGGTGAGGGTCATGTTAATCTGGCCATACGCATTGACGACGAATGCGAAACGAAATAGATTTTCGCATGTGAAACATATTCCTGGTGTAACGCTAACCTCCATGTACAAAGTTTTCCTAGTTTGTAGTCCAATTCGAGTCGCAATCTTAGTCGAATGAGTGATTTCTAGTTTGTAAGACCGAATCTATGTGCATAGACAGTATTTTACTAATTTTAATATGTATTTTTATATATATATATGTGAGTGTGAGAATTTGTCTTAGTTTTAGTTTGACTAAACAGCGCTGTTCTTTGCGTTAACAATAATATAACAAACAAAATAAACTGTTTAATGTGTATTGAAAGCGAGCGTTGCTGTGATTATGGACGGCACTGTATGTGTGATTACTTGCTTAGCGGTGACACAAACCAGCTGTTGCTGATGCTGGTGTGAGTAGTAAACTTAACGATAGTTATTGTTTCGTTGTGTTCATTTGATTTGATTTATAAGTTTAATGGTTTTATTTTTGCTTATAGATTATAGATACAAAAAGTTGTTGACTTACCTTGCTTTCGTTTTCGACTATTCTATTTAACACATTTGCCCATACTGACAACCCACTATTAGTTAATATCATTTTGCATTTAATACTAACGCATTTAGTTATACATATTTGAAATTTTTCATCGATTTTGTTTGTTTTTCAATCGTAAGACCTTTATTTTGTGTTGGAATTTAAATTCGAAAAAATATGCACACATTAAGTACAATAATTAATTAATTAATTAATTCGCTTTATAAGTAAGTATAATGATAATTACGCAAAAATGTACAATTTAAAAATGCTAAACATATATTTACAATATCCTTGCGCGCTAGTCCTGGCAATCACGTTACGCTTATTTCCTCATCGCTGTCCGAGTTGGAGTCATCGTAGTCATCATAGTACAGCTTCATAAACTCCGCGCTCTGAAAGTGGGCGGCCGAAGTGGGCGTGCCACTGGGAGGCGACTGTTGCTGCTGCTGTTGTTGCTGCTGCTGCTGTTGCTGTTGCTGCTGCTGCTGCTGTTGCTGCTGGTGATGATGATGCAGTTGCGCCGCAGCTGCTGCCGCAGCCAGCTCCACCTCGCGCATGGCCGTAAAGTGTGGCGAGTGATGCAGCTGCTGCAGTTGCTCGAAGCGACGCTGCTTTGCCTCCTGGATGCTGCTCTCCAGCTTGAACTTGAGATCGGCCGCCACCAGCTGCTTCTGCATCTCCGCATTGATCTTCGCCTGAAACTCGGCGGCGCTGCCCACGCCAGGTGGCGACGATGCCGCCGAGGAGACCGTTGTCGTTGGCGTCGGCGTCGCCGATTGATCGCTTATCTTGATGCTGGTCAGCAGCGGTGGCGGTGAACTGATTTGCATGCCATAACCCATCGTGCCCGAGGGTGTTGATGAGCCACCTTCCACCGGTGAGCTGCTGCAGCCGGAGTGCGGTGATTTGGGTGCGACAGCTGCCGTTGTTGCTGCCGCTGCTGCTGATGCTGCTTGTACTCCTGCTCCGGCTCCTGCTCCTGGCTCATCCTTGGCAGCAGCTGCGGCTGACGGTGGTGGTGTGGCACTGCCGCTGGGCGAGAGCAGCGATGGCGACAGCGGCGTCAGCGGACGATCGCATTTGGCATCGGACAAGTCCGGATTGGGATTGTTCTTGTTGGGCAACGTCTGGTCGCGTGAGCCGCCATTGGCCAGCAGTTCGCGCTCCTTGGAGTTGCGCCACTTCATGCGGCGATTTTGAAACCAAATTTTTACCTGCAAGTGCAAATGAAATGGGTAAATTGAAATGTGTCCAACTGCCGGATGGATGCTTGTCTGCTGCAGCAGCAGTCACTGACAAGGATGCCCAATGCCCAATGCTCAACTCAACTCAACCAACCCCACTGAAAAAGTTTTCATGACCACAGGCGCAGATAAATTCATGGTCAAAAACGAACTTTTTGGGCAAATTTTGGGCTGCGAAAGTTTCTGTGGCAAAAGACAACGGGGAGGCAGAGTATATATGTATGTATGTATGTCGGTGGGGGCGGTGGCGGTGGTGGTGGGATGACGTGTGTGTGGGCGTGGCTTGGGTGCAAAAGTTTGAACTGCAATGCCAACAGCAGACGCTGGCATATCCATAATAAATGCAAATGAGAGACATTTGCTAAATCGGTTACAAATTGATTAGAGGCTGCACAGTGTGCCGAAATGTGCTCAAAATGCAAACAAAATGAGGGCACGTCCATTAATGTATAAGGTAATTGTTATTTAAATTCAATGTCTTTAATTGCTTAAAGAAAAATGGGACTCTGTCAAATGAACACTAGAAAACCGATTACAAAACCGATTTTGCTGTCAAAAAACTGGGGCAAACATATAAAACTGAATCTTCAGACATATGTATATGCATAAAAAACCCAAAAAGTTAAGCATTTTACATTTATTTTAATTTTTCTTAGCTACAATTAGAAAAAATAGAAAAGGCTCAATAACTATGCTAACAAGTAAAAGCCTAAATAATCGAAACAACAATAAAATTCCACTATTGCCACACTGTGCAGTCCAAAAGTTGGTCCAGCAAAAGTGCTGTAAGCTCTACGCTTATGTGTTTGTGTGTTTGCTTGTGTTTATGTATTGCTGCATTTGACAGGGACAGTAAGAGACAAGTAGGACGCAAACACTCAAAGCAAATTGCAGCCACCCTGGCAACCCTGGCAGCCCTGTCCACTGGCCAACTTTTGCGACTGTTTTTGAGTTATTATTCAATGGGTGTTTACCTCCGTTGTGTTACAGTTGCGCACTGTCTAGAGCACAGCAGGACACTCGCACTTTGTCGCAACAACTCATAGGGTTGCCAACAACGCAAACCCAAAACCAAAATTCGGCCCACTCCCCAACACTTAATTAGTTTAGAAATTGTTTTTTTTTTTAAAGCAAATTGATGCGTAAAATTGACTTGCAGTCAACGGAATGGAATAAGCCCACACCCGCTAAACGTTATAATCTGCAGGCATATAAATAAATAAACAACAGCGACAACAACAAGAACAGAAACAGTGCTGTAAAGTGCTGACATGTTAAACAAGCGATTAACCGCAGAGATTTGCCTTAGTCTCTTCCTCGGCCACGTGCCGGGCTTTTGCTTCTTTTTCCGGGGGGGTTTGCTGTTTCACTTACTTCCGGTCATTGAATTTTCCGGCACACCCCACACACACACACACACACACACACACACACACACACACAAGCACAACAGCAGCAGCAGCAGCAATTGAAATAATAAGCTCAGGCGGCGATAAGATTAATGATTATGGTCCCAACCCGAATCCTTAGCACTGCCTTCGCTCTGGCCACGACCAAAGTCGCCATCGTCGTCTGTTTTTGATGGAAATTAATTATAAAGCGTGCAATTTAGTATGCGTCTACGGGTGCAAAAAGTTGACGGCAAAATGGACCTGAAACTGGACGTCCAGCCCCCCAGGCCACAGGCTCCCACTTTTCCTGCCCCCACTCTGCCTGGCGTCCAAGTTTAATGAGCTTGAAATTATGATGTTTGCTTTGGCGTTTTAATAGGTTTAATTTGGCTTTTGGCATTTAACAGGCCAAGGCGTGCATCGAATTACCTCATATACTAACTATATATACTTATATATATGTAACCAGTTATTAAATCGCATTGTGATATGTAAATTATAGAAATTTTCGAGCGGCATTTAATAGAGCTCTCTCTCTCTCTCTCTCTCTGGCAGTCGTATAGGCCAATTATAAATGAGTTTTTAGCATGTTTACAAATATTGCGCTTGTTTTTACTAGCATATTATTAATGTATTACAACAATTGCGTTTTATTGTCATTTTATCAAATGTAATTTATGCACAACTAAAATGCATTTGTTTTGCGCCGATTATGATTATCATATGAGTTTTTGAGGCTTAGAGGCTTGTAAATTGAAAATTGTCTGTCATTTGTTTTAGCGATGTCAAATTTGTTGTTTATTTTAGCTATGTAGGATATTTTAGTAGTTATATACCAAATTTTGTGGGTGTTGCCATTTTAGTTGCTGAGTTCAATAAGGTCATAAATATAACAGAATTCAAAGGAACAGAAAAAATGTACTCAGTCTGCTTTATATATGAAGTGAGTTCTAGAGTATATGTTGTAAGCATTATCTATGAGATGAACTAAGCATAGTTAACCATATTTATGTATAAACTCTGTTCCTGGGCATACAATATGAACATCATCTATGAGGTGAACTATACATAGTTAGTCATCCAAAATCAGAAGAGTTCAATAAGAAGAAAAGAGCGCTGAGCAGCACTAAAAACATTCTGCTATTAACTCTGTAATCAAATCAAGCGTTTAAATGATTCCCATTATGTCCGCCCTCTGGCGTGCAACAAGGAGTCGACACATTATCCTGAATCCAGTTTGCAGCCCCAGTGGTAAGTAAGTAACAGATTTTTCTGACACGCCGCCTGCATAGCATTTGTTTGAAGTTTTTATAAACCCGGACGGGCGGCGAGGGCTAAATGGAGTCGGGAGTTGGAGTTGAAGTTGGGAAATGTGGATGGGTGTGTGGGAAATGGTTTGTTCAGTCAGTTTTGGGCTACAAATTGCTTTGGCTTTCGCTTTGGCCAAGTGACGGCTCCCTTATGCCGAAAATTGACTTTGGCAATGAGCACAAGCTGTTGTTTCTATATATGTATATGTGTGTGGGTGATTCCAACTACAGAGCTGGGAGTCTGGGCCGGGATGCCAGTGTCTGGCAACATATGTTAACTAATGAGGCAGTTGCTCGACTGGCTGTGGGGTGGATGGTGACTTTGTCAAACCATTTGTGTCATTCGATATGCTGCGTAATAGCGTATTAAATAGTCTGCTACTATTTGCCAAAGTCATTTCAAGTCATTTCGTCTACGTTTTGGGTTACCAACGACAATTTGTGACTCCTCTGGCTGTGGTTATTGTTTTAGGACATGGCACCGAACCGAGCCCTTGCCTCTCGCATTTATTTAGCAATTTGTCATAAATGTATTTTGTAACCAAAGCTGCAAATGATGGTTTTTAATGTGCCTCAATCGTTTTTGCAAGTCGAGAAATGAAATTCCAGTTATGAACACATTATACGTTATGTTCAAGTGCTTTTTGATTGCTCGCAAAGGAGTGTGGGCAAAATTGGTATGTGAAATCAAATTTAAGAACTCTATAGCTATCGTTAAAGTTCTTAAGCAACTGCCAGCCAAAACAAACTTAAATCACTTGCAGAGCTTCTTTCTGTGAGCCACAACGCCCACAAAACCATTAAGAGTCATAAAAAACAAGTTCAACAGACAGAAAAGACCAACGCGATAGTCTGCTGTATATCGTGTATATCTATACATATATATAAGTATGTAAGTAAGTAAGCATTAATCCGCAGATTATTTATCATACAATTTGATTTAAAGCGGAGTAAATAAAAAGCAGCACAATCGAAATGACAAACAAATGAAAATACAACAAAAAAGGAAATGTCTGCAGTAAACCACCCCACAAACACACACATACACACACAGACAGCGGGGGCAGACAAATGAAATAAAGATAAAAATATTTATAACGTGCAAAATGCCAAAAGTGCCCAAAAGAGTACCAAATGCTGAAGCACACCGAATTTTCACAGTTGATTGCAAGGATTTTGCCCGCTGTCTGTGTGATTTTTTTTTTGCTCTTCTCTGCTTTCTGTTTTCCATTTGCCCGGGCGCTTCCCCCATTTTTCGACAAATCAAAAACAGACGAATTTGTTTTGGACATGACACTTAAAAAGTTGCTGCCGGCACTGACACGTGTGTGTGTGTGTGTGTGTGTGTATGGTTGTGTGTGTGTGTGTTTTTGGGTGGTTGCTAAAGCGACAACTCGTTTAGCGACTGCTGCAGATATCGCGATTCCTTGAGCTTTGCCTTTGTGCATTGATTTAAAAATGCAAATCAGTTTATATAGAATATGGCCTCAAGATGTTTTCATTTCCGTTTGCTGTATTTGGCAGGCTTTGGTGGTTGTTGGCGGTTTTTTTGGCGTTTGAAGTGCCATTAATGGCAATTAAATTTATAGCAGCCGGATTATGAGCCTGCTAACTGTCACTTGCAGTGCTCAGTTGTTAGCTCTGTGAGAACTAAACAAATTTCACGCCTCTACATTCATAATAGAGCTGATCTGTAACCCAATGCACGTGACTGCATGCGTTAATAGCAACAACCACAACAATCATAAAACGCACATAAATCGCGTGCGGCAATAAACGCGCGCGATTTTTAAGTGACCGTTTTTCGAGTGCGTTTGTTAAAAACGCAATAAACGTTGCAATGAACAACACTCGAAATGATGAATCACCTGAGCCTGAGGTTGGCCATCAATGCAACCGTTTGTCAACCACAAGGCACGCGACGCTGCACTGCCAATGCACTGGCCCTATATTTGTGGCCGTGAGTGTGAGTGAGTGTCCAAAGAGGGCAGCGTGCAGCACAAATGAACAACAACGACAAATGGACAGTGGCAAAAAGTGCAGCACGACAAAGGACATTTTGCGAAGCTCTTAAATCATGTTGCATACAGCTAGGCGCCAGGACACGAGCTGCAATGCAATCCTTACACTCCACCTACACTTTTGTGCATATTATATATATGTGTGTGTGTCACTTGGGTGTGAATATCCGCACTCGTTGGTCCAACCACAAATGCCCCCAATCCCTGCTCCTGCCCCTGTCCCCGCTCCTGTCGCATTGCCGTTAATGGAGCCGGTGTCGCCATCGCCGCCGGCTGGACAACACTTTGTCCTTTGTCCACGTAAAAGGGACCCAAGGACCAACTGCTGCGATTTGACTGTGAGTTTTTCTGACATTTTTGCACATTTTTTTCAACGTTTCTCTTTTGGTTCTTTGGGCTTTGTTTTTGACGCCATCCCGTCGACATTTTCATTTTCCCATTTGACAAAGTGCAATTGATGAATGCTTTGATTTTTCCTCTCTCTCGCTCTCTGACTCTTTCTGTTCTGCTTTCTACACATACATGGATCTAAGGAGAGGTCTGCTGCTGTGGCTCAGTACATTTTTTGTATATTTACTTCAAAGATTTATGACCGTGGAGTGGTTAATAATCATCAAATAATAGTAAGTCCCTAAGCTATACACACATGATATAGCAAACAATGGAACATTTATAGAAACTAATACTGTTGAGCTTTAAAGTTTTTAGTTTACTTTGAAAAGCGCACTCATAATGATAAAATGTATTAATTTACTAATAATTTATGTTATTTTTGTATTTGTATTTAATGTCAGCGAAAACAATCAAAAGTGCAAGGACTTTATTGTAGTTCTGTCCTTCCATAGAGGTGTAATTGCACAATTAAACTATAGCACACTTTTTGATCGCCAATTTCCTCTACTTAAATCTGAGCATTTGTTTATAATAATAACTTTACTTTTACGTAAGCACAGCTTCCACATTGATGTAATAATATATCCGCTTGTTAGCTGCTCGCAGCTCTCGATTTCCATAGAAAACAACAGAGCTATTCACGCTAGATAAATATATGCCACACTCTCTATATAATTACTCGCTCAGTATTTAAACGGAAATCAGAACAAGTCGAGCTATATATATATATATATATATGGTACATTTGCGTTCTGTCGTCATCTGGCTGGCATTATATGATCATTAAGGTGAAATTGATCGATCGGTGGGCTGCAGCGGACTGTAAAAAATAGGCGTGACTCCTTACATCGTGGCTGATGACGATGTTGATGATGAATTCATGCCGTCTCTCGTTGCTCGCTGACAAATGCAACTGGACACGCTTATTGCGTAATTATGAAATTTTTATGAATTATATGCAGTTCGACAGAGCACAATAACAAAGCAGCACACAGCACATCGAGAAAAAAGAGCTGCACTAATTTGGCATGAGATTGTCAGCATCATCATCATCATCATTGCCAACGGCTGTTAGCTCCTGTTCCCAGTTTAACGCTCGCCGCCGGCTGCTGACAACTCACAGTTGGCCCATTGATTGAGTTGTGATCGATTACATTTTGACAAGGCCAAATTGGTCATGCCAAATTTTGAGCAGCAGTAGCAGCAACCATGTGAAAATGTCACTGCGAGAATCTGTCTCAATGCTTTCATTGCATCTCTTTAGTGTTTTACAGATTCATCATTTAAAAAAAAGTGCAACGTTTTGTAACAAGCACTTTAGGACTTTATGAAGTTTATTCATACATGTTCTTAAGTTGATTTGAGTCTTTAGCATATTTGGTTTTTTTTATACTCATATCTATATTCATTCATTTATTTTCTTTTCAAGTTTGTTATGACCCTTTAAAGTTATCGCCAGTATGCTTAGAATGACAAAAGAAACTAATCAGACCATGTCCGTCTGTCTGTCTGTATGTATGGAAACTAGTCTCTCAGCTTTTGAGCTATCGCAATGAAACTTGGCACAGGGACTTAATATTCAAAGAGACAGCACATCTGTCAAAACCAACCAAATCGGACCACTATATCTTAAAGCTGCCATACAACTATTAGTCGATTTTGGCCATATTTCTAATGTTTTTAATAGTAAACTCGAATATTCTTATTAATCATCAATGTTTTAAATTTCGATTGAGTCATAAATAGCGAAGATAAGCTATTTTTAAAGAAACAGGTGTACAGCGAATTTGTCGCGGACTATAATATAGTATAGTTCATACAAAGGCATTAATTATAAGCTGTTCAAAGATTCGAAAACAGTATAATATGTTTGGCACGCCGAAAATAATCCATCCTCACTAGTTTTTAATGTCCGAACAATTAAATTATAATTTGACTTTATGTTGAAACCGAAGATCTGAAATACATCTTGTTTGTGAAAATATTTGAGGAATTTAAGGATACAACCCTATTATTATGATTTCAAATGTCCTCCTATGCACTTATAGCTCATCGATCTCATTGTAAACTATAATACACACATAAATATATTGCATACTCTTTAAACTTGGACATACCAAAGATACTCTCAACAGTTCTCTGCTCTTCTTTTAGTCACTTTTAACTGTTAACGTAAATGGAAAAGAATAAAAAAGAATTCATTTAATTATGCCGGCTCGGCGCAATCAATAAAAGCCACGTCGTTCGCCTGGCAAGCCGAAATGAATTTCTTATGGCTCGTTATAATTTCATTATATGTATGTATTTCGATGGCAACAACAAGCGACCTCTCTATATATACATATACGGCCAAGACAAGCGACTGCGCATTTAAAGGAAGCACGCCCAGACACCACTACCCCCACCCCCACCATCCCAGCATCCCATCCCCCTCTTCTGATCCCCTTTGCCAACCTGTTATACTTATACTGGCTTCCATTTTGCTCTGCGCAGCCATTGCTGAGAGCTTTTCGGTTTGTTGTGCATTTTAAGGGCGGAGTTTTATTTTGAGCTGCTTTATGGCATTTATTTTATGCTTTACTTATTATTATTGTTGTTGTTGCTGTTGCTGTTGCTTATCAAAGCTGATTTGAAAAGTTTTTGAAAATTGTTTATGCGCGGTTAAAAATCAATTTTATAATAGCATCATTTTAAGTTTATTATGAGCTCGTAGCCGAGCAGTTTATTGATTTTTATTCGACGTTTGTTTTTAGCTGCCGGATTGCTTACACCAAATTGGCACAGTTTATGGCCAAAAGTTGAAAGTTTAAGCTGCATTTTAAATTGGCACAAAGAGCGCGATAGGTGAGAAGTATAAATGGGTGAATAATATGTTTTATATATGGGTGTTACAAAAGACTATATCAAGTGAAGGGTTGTTGTATCTATGCTGTATGATTAGAAATACTGTTCTTTCGCAGGATATCAACTAGGTGATCGAAAATTGAGGTCGTATTGATAATGTAAAAGCAAAAGTTTGTATACAATGATAAAGCGGCTTCCAATTTCTAGGAAACTCAACTCACCTGAGAATCCTTTAGGCCCAGTCTCTCCGCCAGCTTCTTGCGATCTGGCTTGCTGATATATTTCTGCTGCTGGAAACGCTTCTCCAGTCCCTTGCGCTGTGAGTCTGCAACCAGAGAGAAAGAGAGAGCAACAGTTAAACCACAAGGACAACAAACCCACACCACACTACTCTACTAACCTGAGAAGACAGCACGCCGCATCATGCCACGTCGGGGTTTGCCACGTGTCGAATGCGCCCAGGGGAAGCCCTGACCCGGGGGCAGGGGAAACACTTGGGCACCAACTGCAATTAAACACATTGGGGAAACATTGCATTAGTCAAGAGCGGGAGAGAGGGGGAGTAATGCATTTGGGGACTGGACTGGTCAGTTGTTAATGAGCGCCATGGGGTGCCGAACTGTTAGGCAGCAATTACGAGGCATCAGATTAGATTGGATGAAGGGCAGTACTCACCGCTCATGTAGGGATTGCGACAGTGGGCCAGCAGTGAATGCAAATGCGGATGGTTGAGCGTGTGGGGCAGAAAGGGTGTCGGCCGGCTGGGCATCGGCTTGGCAATCACCGGATGTACGGGCGGTGGTGGCGGTGGTGTCGGATGCGATGTTGAGCCCACTCCTGTTGCTTGTCCACTCAACAACTGTTGCTGCTGCTGCTGCTGCTGTTGATGCTGTTGTTGCTGTTGCTGTAGCTTTTCTTGCGTTAATCTTCGATTGTTGTTGTCCTCGCTGTCGATTTCATGCGGTCGACCATCCAGAGCACCATTGTTGTTGTTGTTGTTTGAATTGCTATTGCTGTTGCTGTGATTGTTGTCGCTATCACTAATTGTGCTGCCAGGTGACGACGAGGATGCGGCAGTCGTTGCTGTGGTTTGCGGTTGACAACTATTGCCGTGGTGCTGCTGCTGCTGCTGTTGTTGCTGTTGCTGCTGATGCGTTAGAAATGCGGGATGCGGAAAGTGTGCATGGGCATGATGATGCAGTGGGTGTGACAGTCCCAGTGGCGCCTGCCCCACCAATGCCTGATGCTGATGGTGTTGCTGATGCGGATGGTGTCCATGATGATGAAGCGTTGGTGGCGGTTGTTGCTGCTGCTGCTGCTGATGCTGCTGCTGCTGCTGCGCGTGATGGTGCTGATGATACTGATGTGAGTGATGTTGCATAAAGTTCTGTTGCAGATAAGGCCATATATGCTGCGGTTGCATAAACTCTGTGAAAGCGAAACAAAAACAATGGCAGAGTTGTTAACGGTCGAGTGGCAATCAGGTGTTGACAATTCTTATAGTAAGGTAAGTCTTGGGGTGTTGGAAAAGGTTTTAAGAAGTAAATATATATATATATATATATATATATATATTATATTTTGAAGTATTTACTGAAAAAAATAGAAATACAAAAGGCATTGACTTAAGCTGCAATCAATACTCTATGCTGATCTTTATTAATAATAAAATGCTTGTTTTAAATTTTGATTTGCCAGCAATCAAGTGTTTTAAATATATTTATATCTATATTATTAAATCAAGTACTAGTTTCTTAGAGCCTTTAGTTATTTTGGTGCTTCTTGAGTAGCTACTATATTTAGTATTTATAATTGTACATAGTTACAAACTGTGAGCCTAAAAATATATTAGCTTATAATTGTTGAATAGTATTCGACAAAAGAGCTTCCTTTTTGTTTAGTTGTCTTAATAATTAGTTGTCATAAAAATGTTTCATAATTTGATAGTCGATGCAAGTTATGAATTGAGATATAGAGTTTAATTTAAGGTCAGTGATTTCCTTAGGTTAAGTTGATAGCTTATAGCAGCCTAATAATAATAAGAATTAAGCTAGGTTCGATTTACATACCTAATTGCACTTAAGCTAATAATTGATATAGCAATATTTTAAATGAAACTTCTACTGGATAAACAAATCGCAGCTTTTTTAACTTTCCCACAATTTAATGGTCTCAATTCCCATTTAAAGATCTAATCTCAGTCAAATCTTACAGCCCCGTTTAAGTGTCTGGCTTTTAAGCCTATCAACGCGCACTTCAAAACAAAACCCCCTCCCACTAGCATATTATCAGCCCCAAATATCTTGTTAAGAAGCCAACCCTTCATGTGTGCTTGTGTGAGTGTGTCTGTCTGTGTGTGTGTTTGTGTGTGAAATGTCTTGATTCTGGCTCCAAAGCAGATGCTGCTTTGAAGTGTCAAACTGGCATAATTAAACAGCTCGCAGCTTCCGATTTCAGCCAGCATCCTGCCCCCACCTACATAGAAGCTAACACATTGAAAACTTTACACACACACACACACACACACACACACCTTGAGAGCAGACACCGCCAACGCCTTCATTTTGCGATTTCAGTTCATGTGGAAGGCAAACACAAAAGTTTTGCGCCTTTGATTCTGGAGCAGGGAGCCTGGGGAAAGATTTTGCCGCTTTGTGGCTGCATTTCAAAATCTAATTAAACACCGAAAAGCAGCAGCAGACGCCACACACACACACACACACGGACAGGCGCTGCAGGATATGATTTTAATTCGATTAGAGTGACTGAAACAATTAACGTATTAACGCCTCTTTAGTTCGCTATATATATATATATATATATGTTTGTTTGTTCGTGTGCTTAATTTGCTGTGGAAATCTTGTGGCGAAAGTTTTTGGTATGCGTCGGCCATTTGCATTGTGTGTGAGTGTGAGTGTGAGTGTGTGTGCGTGTGTGTGTGAGTGTGTGTGTGCCACATGTGTGCCTAATGAGCGCACAAATTAAGTTATAATTGTTCGCATTGTTTGTTTTTGGGGGGCATTTGGCGGTTTTTCGGCACTTTTCGCATCTGTGCCGAAAAATTATAGTTGGCAAAAACTTTTTGCCGAATTGCTTTTTGTCACACACAAAAACTTAATTGGTAGCCACAAATGCTGGAAGTAATGCAGCGGACATACAATTAATTATCAATTAGATAAAGGTCAGTTATTTGTGTGTTAATTGCTTAAGTAAGCCGAAGTTGAGCAATTATTGCTATACGAATGTCACGAGCGAAATTCCTTTCAAATAACTTTAGAAAATGTTTAGAATCTTGAAGAGACTTGAAGTATGAGTTTAGTTTATCTTACGACTTGAAAGTCTTTGAAACAAGGAGTGTTAACTGTATTTTAATGTATTTATAGCCCCATTTATATTTTAAAAACGTAAAAGTCTTGAAGATACTTGAAGTATGAGTTAAGTTTACCTTAAGACTTTGAAACAGAGACTGGTTTTAATTAACAGTATTATTAGCATAGCCGTATTACTATTTTATGTACCCTCATTACTTTTATAACTTTTACCTAATTTTATCTAACCACAAGTGGCATTAGTTTGCAATTTTTGCCACGCTTTAGTCATTTAATCCACCCAACAAAAAATTGCCACAAAAAATCACATAAAAATGGTGATAAAATCCAATAAAAAAGAATCGGCCCACTCATTAATAATAAAAGGCACATCGAATCCCACAAGCCCAAAAAACGGACAACCTGGACACAAAAGTCAAAGCCCAAAAATCCTCGCGAATTCACATGCTAAAAAAATGTGGATAAAATGCGTCGCAGTTACAATGACTGATAGACAATTAGTCACGCCTACTTTTTCGGTCAACCCTCTTGTGCTGGTAAGCAGCACGCGCAGCCGCAGAAAGGACGAACAAGGATATATCTATAGATAGGAAACGGAACTCGGAACTGGTTTATGCGCATTTGGTTCTGGTGGCGGCTACCGACGGATTTGTTGAGGCTCAGCTACAATAATTTAAACATGATTAGGTGTGGTTTGTGTTTTCACAGCCGTTGCAAGGATGCCTCAAGGGCTTAAAGAGCACAATAAAATAGAATAGATAATAAAAAACGGAATCGAGGCTGCCTCCCTGATCCCCGTGGCACAACGAAACGGAGGCGATCCTTTGTCATGAAGTTCGCTCTTTTTAGCGCAATTGTTATTCTTTTGGCTTTTCATATTGCAATTGTATTCAGATTGGCGTATTTGGATTTTGTTATTGTTTGGCATTAGCCATGGCAAATTAAATGCCAAGCCGCGTTTATGACCGCTTCCGACTCCGATTCCGATTCCCTTACCATTTCGAACGCGAACTCCTTCACGTGTGTCGCCCAGAATGGCGGATACGCTGAACTTGAGTATGGGCTTGCTGTTGTTATCCTTGAGTATGGTGGTGCCGACGGTGGTGCTGTGGCCGATGCTGTGGCCGTGACTGTTGCTGTTGCTGTTCTCCTTGGGCTCCACCTTGGGCAATTTGATTGCCTCACGCTCCAGCTCATCGTCCAGCAGCTCGTCCTCATCCAAATGGACGGGCGTCGCCACGCTATCGATATCCGCAACGATCTCATCCTCATCCTCATCGTCGTCCTCGTCGTCCAATTCCATTTCCTCAATGCTATCAACACTTTCCGCACGATTCTCACGGCACTTATCACATTTATAGCCAGCACGTTTGCCACAGTTGCAATTGCACAGCAGCTCGGAGGAGGAGCGCTCCGCCGGCGCTGGCTCAGCACCCTGACCGCGGCTCAGGAGCATCTCGCTGAGGCTCGACTTTAGCTGACTCTCACTGTAGCTCTGGGCGCGCTGGGCATGCAGTAAGCTGTCCACGAGAAATGCCGTCGACATCGCTCAAAGGACTCGCTCTCTCTACTTGTCTCTACTAGTGTCGATATATGCGTGGCCCGTGCTGTGCGCGCCGCGACTGCTCGATTCGTACTGAATCACAGCAACAGCAAACTGGCTCTGGTCCTGCTGCTACTGCTGCTCCGGCTGCTCCTGCTGCTCCGGCTGCTCCTGCTGCCTGACGCCGCAGAGCAGCGCCGCAATTTAGGGGTTGCTCTACGGTGGTTGGTCTGTTTCTCCTGCCCAGTCGCTGCTCGCAGCTCGCTGCTCATCTATGTATATGTACATACACACATACATACGCACATCCTGCTCTTAGCTCTCTTTGTATGTGCTTTTGTGTCCTGTGGCGCCGACTGCCGCACTGGCTGTTATTGTTGTACGCTTTTTATTTGATTTTATCTGTGTGAAAACAATAAAAATTTAATTTTCTTGTTTTGTTGCCTCGCCTCGCCTTGAACTGTGCTCCTGTTTGTTTTTGTTGCCTCCATTTTGCTGTTGTTGTTGTTGTTGTTCTCGCTCTGCTCTCTTGGGCTTGATCCTTTGTCGTGTGCTGGCAACCTGAGCACACTGTGCTCTGCGCACAGTGGGCCACGTTGCCCACTTATGATTGGCATTAAAAAATGGCATTTGTATTCATATATGTACAGTTGATATTTGAGTAGCTTGAGCACAGTACAAATATATATTTAATCAATGACTTTTGGAGCTTAACTTTTGAAAATGTAACGATTATTAATATATTATAGTTTTTCTAACTTAAAAACTTGTTGGAAACTAAAATATATCCTTTTAAGTTGGTTATTTAGTTGCAAAATTATGATTTACTGTACAAATATATATGTAATCAATGACTTTTAGAGTTTAACTTTTGAAAATGTAACGATTATTAATATATTCTAGTTTTTCTAGCTAAAACAACTTGTTGGAAAACTAAAATATATCCTTTTAAGTTAGTTTTTTTGTACGAAAATTATGATCTACTGTACAAATATATATGTAATCAATGGCTTTTAGAGCTTAACTTTTTTCTAGCTAAAAAACTTGTTGGAGCACTAAAATATATCCCTCTAAGTTAGTTATTTATTTGTAAAATTATATAATTATTATTAAAGAAAATTTAATGGCACTAAACACTTCCAAAAAAATATTAATAATAATAATTAATAATATTAATATTTATTAGTGATCTTTTCTGCTTAATTTCATATATTTATAAGCGAGTTTTATTTTTCTTATCGACTCATATTCTTGTATTAAAAGCAAACTGAAGTGCTTTTATTTAGCAAATTGCTTATATAATGTGCAGTAAGTGCAAGTTTTCCACATGAAATATGCTGAATCATTTAGCCAGAAACATCCTTGAATAGAGAGAGAAGTTGTCTGTGTCCACACGCAATTTGTTGCAGCAGGGACAAGGTTTGGCAAACAAGCGCCAGGAGTCAGTAGATTAACTTTTATTATGACCGCAAATTAGTTGTCCTCGGCGCGTTGATGACGACAATCGACAATGATGACTTATTTACTAGACGGGCAACAAAGCAACAACAACAACAACAACAACAAAAGCAACATTTGCCGAGTACATAGAGCAGAGTTGGCCAAATGACAGGATTCTGCTCTGCGTCCGTGAGGTTTATATAAGCTTAGGAAACTGGCTGTGCTTGTCCTTTTGACTTTTATGTGTGCGCCACTCTATTTGCACAATACATACACAAGCCTAGCTCACACACACTAACACACACACACACACACATGCAGCAACAGAGAGCCATAGAGGGAAAAGCAACCCTTGTTGTGGCTTTGCTGAGCAGCAAACGAAAAGTGCAAGTGGTCGTCCTTGTGCCCCTGATACGCTTTGTGGGCGTGGCCTCACTCGAATTGGAAACTCATCAGGAGCACTCTCAGCGCCAACAATAAGAATAAGGATAACAAAGCACAGTCATATATGTAAGTGCTTGATATGTGTATGTGTGTGTGTGTGTGTTATCCTGGCATTGTTTTGCCAGCCTTTTTGCGCTGCCATTTGTGGGTTTTTGCTTTCAAAAGGATTACTCCGCATCCTGCTGCTGCTGCCGTCGCTGCTGCTTCTGCTGCTTCAGCTTCTGCTTCTGCTGCTGCCAGCGAGTACATAAAACATGCTCATATAAGCGTATAAATATGTGATAATAATGATTAAAAGTTCTCATCATGCCAAGCCATCATCATTTATGCAAAGGATTTCCACCATGCGCCCTGTATACATATCTCGATGTCTGTGTGTGCGAGTGTGTGTGTGTCCTTACATTTTTATTTGGCACCACAGCTAAGCGACGGCTTCTGACTTGACTATGTGGGATGGCAAAGCTCGTTTTTTTTTTGTTGGGGGTCGCTTTTGAGATAGCGTTTAAGCAGATGATTTCAATTTTCCGCAATTTGGTACTTTGCCAGTTGTCACTGCGAATCCTTAACTCTAGATATGAGTGTGTGTGCTTGTGTGTGTGTGTGTTTGTGTATTTTGTGAATCTCTTTGTAGCCTGCCATAATATGAGGACAATTATTTGATAAGTGGCTTGAATGTGCAGCAGCGCCACAAATGCTCCTGTCGCGCTCCTTGACAAATGAAAGGGGTCACAATACACATTCGAATGGGTGGGACGGGGGCAGCTTTGGGGTTGGGGGTTGGTTTTTTGGGGGCCAGACCCAGACCACAGCGAGTCAAGTGTTAAAGACAAAGTTTTAATTGTTTTTTTGCGGTGCACAACCGAGTTTTTATTTTGTTTTGTGGCAAAGTGTTTGCTGAATTGGAAATATGCAAATTATTTGAGTTTTGTTTGCTCGATTTAAATATTGTTTGAGCTTTTGACTTTTATACAGCGCCTTTGTCTAAACGACTTTGTGTGCGTCTGTGCAGCCTATTGTTGCTATTTATACTCTTTCGAAGAAAATAGTATATTAAGTTTGTCCTGAAGTTTGTAACGCATAGAAGGAAGCGTCTGAGACCCCCAAAAGTTACTGCCAATATGCTTATAAAAAAAAAACAAATTGATCTAGCCATGTCCGTCTGTCTGTCTGTCTGTCTGTCTGTCTGTCTGTCTGTCTGTCTGTCTGTATGTATGCAAACTAGTCCCTCAGTTTTTGAGCTATCGCGATGCAACTTTGCACAGACACTTATTATTCAAGGGGACAGCACATTGGTCGGAGCCGGCCGGATCGGACCACTATATCTTATAGCTGCCATACACCTCAAAGTCGGTTTTGGCCATAAATCCGATGTTTTCAAAGCAATTGCCTTAAATTTCCTTGTACACTTGAACATCCTTATAACTCATCGATGGGTAAAATCGCAAATCGATTGAGTCATAAACAGCGAAGATATGCGTCATTAAATATTTTGAAAAAACAGGTGCATATGAGCAAACAAAGTCAAGCGCAAGAAAGCTTTTGATAGTCTGAGCAAACAAAGTCAAGCGCAAGAAAGCTTTTGATAGTCTGCTCTTCAAGGTATTTTGCCACCGATCATCAAAACGGTTTGTGGCGTATGGCGTAAAGAGCCGCGCTAACGAACGCATGTTTCGCAAGTTCAAGTTCGAGCCTCGGCGGCGACTGATTGTTAATTTAATACTTTTTTCTTTTTCTTCCTTCCAAATATATAACTGTAATCAAATTAATTTGCTTCCAATAGCTTAGAACAAAAACAATGCCACGCGAAAAAACAAATGCTGACAAACGCGAGTTGCAGGTTGCAGGAAAACAAAAGAAGGAAATTTGTAACAGTCGGCTCTTCAAGCAATTTTGTCAGCGATCATCGAAACGGCTTGTGGCGTAGTGGGTAAAGTTGCGAACTGGAGCGAGAGGACCCGGGTTCGAAACCAGCGGCGACTGGTCATTTATTTTCATTTTTTCTTATTCTTCTTTTCAAATATATAATAACTGTAATCAAATTCATTTGCTTTCAATGGCTTAGAACAAAAACAATGCCACGCGAAAAAACAAAAGCTCAGTATAAATCGAGTTTGTTAGCGATTCTTAAAACTGCTTGGTGTAAGCAGTACAAAGCAAAACAAGAAAGCTTTTGACAGTCTGCTCTTCAAGGGATTTTGTCAGCGATCATCAAAACGGCTTGTGGCGTAGTGGGTAAAGTTGCGAACTGGTGAGCGAGAGGACCCGGGTTCGAAACCAGCGGCGACTGGTCATTTATTTTCATTTTTCTTATTCTTCTTTTCAAATATATAATAGCTGTAGTCAAATTCATTTATTTTCAATTTCCTAAATTGTTTCTAATTTTTTTTTCATACATAAAGTAGCTTTAATAGAATAATTCAAAAGAAAAATTTAAATTCATTGGCAAAACCAATGACACGCGAAAAAAATATGGATCTCAAATTCTGAATATAAGCTCTCGTATGTTCAGATTAAGTTTTATGACAATTCAATTTCCGACAGCGGCCTTGAAAGGTATAAGAGCAACAGGCACAAAATTTGGTATGTATATTGTAGTATACATATGTAATGTAGTTTTGACTTTTGGAAAAACTGAAACTTGTATATTGTTCAATTCGGTAGCACTTATGAATGCTAAGGGACGCGTCCACGAGCTGCGGATAGTGAAACGTCCCTGTTTACATGAATACCTTTATATATTTATACTCTTTTCGAAGAAAATAGTATATTAAGTTTGTCCTGAAGTTTGTAACGCATAGAAGGAAGCGTCTGAGACCCCCAAAAGTTACTGCCAATATGCTTATAAAAACAAAACAAATTGATCTAGCCATGTCCGTCTGTCTGTCTGTCTGTCTGTCTGTCTGTCTGTCTGTCTGTCTGTCTGTCTGTCTGTCTGTATGTATGCAAACTAGTCCCTCAGTTTTTGAGCTATCACGATGCAACTTTGCACAGACACTTATTATTCAAGGGGACAGCACATTGGTCGGAGCCGGCCGGATCGGACCACTATATCTTATAGCTGCCATACACCTCAAAGTCGGTTTTGGCCATAAATCCGATGTTTTCAAAGCAATTGCCTTAAATTTCCTTGTACACTTGAACATCCTTATAACTCATCAATGGGTAAAATCGCAAATCGATTGAGTCATAAACAGCGAAGATATGCGTCATTAAATATTTTGAAAAAACAGGTGCATATGAGCATACAAAGTCAAGCGCAAGAAAGCTTTTGATAGTCTGCTCTTCAAGGTATTTTGTCATCGATCATCAAAACGGTTTGTGGCGTAAGGCGTAAAGAGCCGCGCTAACGAACGCAGGTTTCGCAAGTTCGAGCCTCGGCGGCGACTGATTGTTAATTTAATACTTTTTTCTTTTTCTTCCTTTCAAATATATAACTGTAATCAAATTAATTTGCTTCCAATGGCTTAGAACAAAAACAATGCCACGCGAAAAAACAAATGCTGTCAAACGGGAGTTGCAGGTTGCAGGAAAACAAAACAAGGAAATTTGTAACAGTCGGCTCTTCAAACAATTTTGTCAGCGATCATCAAAACGGCTTGTGGCGTAAGGGGTAAAGTTGCGAACTGGTGAGCGAAAGGTCCTGGGTTCAAGACCAGCGGCGACTTGTCATTTATTTTCATTTTTTCTTATTCTTCATTTCAAATATATAATAGCTGTAATCAAATTCATTTATTTTCAATTTCCTAAATTGTTTCTAATTTTTTTTCATACATAAAGTAGCTTTAATAGAATAATTCAAAAGAAAAATTTAAATTCATTGGCAAAACCAATGCCACGCGAAAAAAATATGGATCAGATTAAGTTTTATGACAATAAGGTATAAGAAAGGTATAAGAGAAACAGGCACAAAATTTGGTATGTATATTGTAGTATACATATGTAATGTAGTTTTGACTTTTGGAAAAACTGAAACTTGTTTATTGTTCAATTCGGTAGCACTTATGAATGCTAAGGGACGCGTCCACGAGCTGCGGATTGTGAAACGGCCCTGTTTACATGAATACCTTTATATATTTTATTTTATATGTAGGGGTATATGTATGCGACATTAATATCTGCGAATTAAATAAGCAGTCACGGAAAAGTAGTAAAAATTGCATTAAGGTTCGAAAAGAGTATTTAATCTTCGGCACGCCGAAGATAATCCCTCTCCACTTGTTTATTTTATATGTAGGGGTATATGTATGCGACATTAATATCTGCGAATTAAATAAGCAGTCACGGAAAAATAGTAAAAATTGCTTTAAGGTTCGAAAAGAGTATTTAATCTTCGGCACGCCGAAGATAATCCTTCTCCACTTGTTTTCATATACATATTTATAATGGGCAAATTTTGGCATACGAATAGATTATGAAAAGAATTATTATTCCTTTATCTGATTGTGTAAAATTATAGAATTTTCTTAATAGATATAATAAAATTAACAAAACATATGTACAAATTGTAATCTTGTTAGTTCTCAGTTAAACTTAATAAACTTCTAATTGCCATAAGTATATTAAGACTAAACTTAGTTTGATCCATTTGCTTTTGGTGTGATCTCTAATCACTTAACTCTATATTTGAAATATAATTAAAATATTATATATTATATCTCCATTTTCATATTCACTCTATATTTAACTTTTTGTAATGCTTCTTTCTTTATTTTAATCTTTCGGCTTTCCAGCGAGAAAGATGATAGAGAGAGCAAAGAATAAATTATGTCTTTACTCTCTCTATCTATCATCTCTCTCGCTTTTTAACTTTTATTGATGAACTTTAAGTTTATATTTTGAACTTAAATATTCAAAATATTATTTACATTTTGTAATCGATGTATAATTTAAATTTAGTTTGTATATATTGTATATTTTAGTATATTGTATATCAGCATCTTGACTGCCCCTTTTATATTGATGTATCTGCAACTTAGCATCCATTCCCAGGTAAGCATCGATGGCATCGCTGAATCCCCAACTGGTTCAAAGACTTTGTCAACTCAGAAGTAGTGGGTGGCTGGGGGGATAAAAGATGCCAATCCGGCTGCTGGCAGCAGAGACTCGCTGAACTTCAATGGAATGGAATTGACAGGCGCATCATTATATCGATATCATTATCGTGTACTCGTATCGTGTGTGTATCGGCATGAGAAGGACTACAATGGCTGCCGATTGCACGCAGAGAGGAAAAAGCGCTGCAAAAAGAAGGTAAAATGTCACAAGATGCTGCAAGCGGGCGAAGGATAAGGATGAGCAGGGAGCAGGGGTCAGGGGCAAGGACTATATCTAAGTATGTTTGGTTGAGGGCGTGGATGGGCAATATAATAAAGCGCAAACATTTATACACGACACTCGATGGCTAACGATATATGGAAGAGCGGAACAGAGCAGCAGCAGTTCAGGAGGACCGACCGCCAAAGTCAACTGTCGATATCAGCTGCTACAAGCTGTAAGCCCTCCTCGCCCCATCCCCCTCAGACTCCACCCATGGAATGAATGCGAATTCTGTTTGCTATCGATTTTGCGGGATAACGTTTATTATTTTTATTATATGGCAAATATGTAGGGTGGCTGGCAAATTATGGGCTTTTCATAACGTTAACAGTCGCATAAATACGCTCTTTGTGTCAACCAAGTAGAAAAAATGCGATAAAAGATTATAAAGTGAGTGTGTTGGTTGGTTCGTTCGTTCTGGCTGCTCGATTCACTGGATTCTCTGGCTTTGGCACAGCCTGCTGCCAGCCTGGTCAGAGGGGCGGGGGGCGGGGCTACTAGCTTGGCGGCGACATCTGTTTCCGACATCTTTTAATAAAATTTTCATCTTTATTACGAAACGATTGTTTTATGTGGCAGAGTTGCCATCATTCCAGAGTCACTACTTAAGCTAGACGTGTCCTCTTCCACGCTGGCAGGAAGTCCTTCTGCGGCTCGCGCTTCCAGCTGAAGATCTAAAAGGAAGTAATTAGAATGAAGCGATTTTTAGTTGCCAGCCAGCGTCGCAAAAGTTTTTGCCAGCTTTTCTTCTGCTTTTACTTCTTTTTTTTATTTCCGAAAAGTTTTATGCAAAACTGTTCATGAGTTCACTCCATGAAAATTTAATTTGATTTAATTTATATTTTTTATTACAGGTTTTCTTGCTTTTTTTTTTTCACGAGTGTGTTCAATTTGTCAAAAGTGGCGCTTGTATTTTTAATACGTGCGCATTTAATTGCTTAATTTATGAATATTGCACAATGCATTTATATTTATTTATGACTGGTGTGTTTGTGTGTGTGTGTATGTTTGTATGTTTGTGTGTGTGGTTTTGGTTGCGGTTTCCGAAGTGGTTTCGTATAATATTTGTAAAGTGTTGTCAATATTATTATGAGGTTGGCTGAATGGGGCGAGTCAATAAACAAATACGAATTTGAAGTGCATAATTATATTGCAATTATCTGAGATCATTCAGTAATAATAAACTCATCTATAGTATTTATGGTACTATTAACTTTTATTGTATTCAATATATATATTTAACATAAGACTTACTAGTTTAAAAACACATCTTACTATACTTTCTATATTATATTATGATTTTGGTTGTCTAACAAAAAAAACCTTTACAGCTTTCATATTAAATTATAAAGACCTTCATTACAATTATAAAAAAAAAGTATAGCTTTTTATAGAAGGTTGCTGCTTGTGACCTATGAATAAACATATAAAGGGTTCATTTTGCCATATTTGTTTTTTGTTGGCTTTTTTAATGCAGCAGTGCTGATTTTTGCATCGATGTTCGCATGAAGGCGCAGAATAAACCAAGTGGAAAATTTGCATGCCGCTATTCACATTCTGTTTTTTTTTTTTGTTGACCCCAACAACAAAAGCAGGAGCGAGAGAGACAACAAACAAATAAATAAACAAAGTAAACGGCAGCTTTAATGAAAACACACACAGCGTAAGGTGAATTGCATAATTTTTTTAATAATTATAATAATAATATTGTGCGGTGCCAGTAGTTGGAAGCAACTAATATTTTTATTGCATACAAATTGCATAATTAGTCAAAGCTAAATGACAGGCCAACGGAATGCCAAATTGAAAGGGATGCGCACATTAAAAGGGGTACAGCCAAAGGACGAGACAGGGGCGGGGAGGGGGGTAGGTTAAGGCGAGCAGACGAATACGAATGTGTTGTTGTGATTAATAAAATTACACGAAATCACAGAGCAGCAGCAGCAGCAGCAGCAGCAACATGCAGCCAAATTTGACAGCTCGAAACAATAACAACAGCCCAACAACAATAATAATAATAATAATAGCAGGACACTCGCTAGGGGTTGCTACCTTTTGAATGCTTGGGCAATTTGGGCGTTAAATAAAAAGGCGCATCACTTGACGCCGCGGCTGCTAAATGCGGCAGGCAAGGACAGCGATAGGGAAAAGGACACACTGTGTGTTGCAGCCTTCAAGGCGTATGTTGCCACAAGATGTTGCAAACGTGTGAACAATTTGGGCAAAGGAAGACATTGCCGCTACTTGACTCGACTGAGCGGCAGGGACAGGGGCAGGGGCAGGGGCAGCAGTAAAGGTAAGGGGTAGAGGCGAGACTTTAATTAATTTTCATGTTTGCTGTCGGCCGTTGTTGGCCCTTTTGTGTTGGCCTGAGTTATGTGACTCGCTGTGGGCATTGGCCGCATTGTGAAGTGCAGCTTCTCAGTTCGACTTGCTCAGGCGTAAGTAAGTTGAGAATTTATGTAGCGTTTTATAATGTCAAACTGTTGAATTCTACATGTGTGTTGTCCGTGGTAAGTAATTAGTCAAAAAATCATGTTATTTATGGCAGTCGAAAAGAATTGAAGCTGTTATACTTTGCTGAATGATCTTTGAGGTGAGATGCTTTAAGCTAAGTTTGGGAACCGAGTGTGTCATATTAAAAGTAAGTGAATATCTATAAATAATAATATAATTAAATATCATAAGAGAGTGTACCCAATACTGAGTAGTACAATTAATGCAAGTTTATCTTCCAGCACTGCCAATTTTAAATAAATAAATATAAAATATAACAAAAACTCAATGCAGGAGCACAATTCACCTCGATCTGCATGTATATGAGCGAGCAAACGAGCCTGTTATACGAGTGTAACAGTTGTTTGTGTCTCCTGCCAAGCGAGTGATGAGAGTGCAAAGCTGTAATACTGATATACATAGATATTCTCCCACGCACGACGGCAGCAGGTGAGCAAGCAGGCAAGCAAGCACACAAGAGTGAGAGAGTGCGCTTACATTGATGCAAGCTACACATATATAGAATAACGGATCACAGACGAAAGAGCAGATGAGCAGATCAGAAGTGGAGAGCCACCAGTGTATAAATAGAGCTGCTTAGCGAAGTGGGTGGTCAGTTGTTGCCGCTTAGCGGTGGGGTAAAGAATCGACATGCAATCTGTGAGTAAGTTTCTTAAATATGACTGTAATTGAAATCAACCAATAGTTCTATTAGAGCAGGTGAGCAAGCAGGCAAGCAAGCACACAAGTGTGAGAGAGTGCGCTTACATTGATGTAAGCTACACATAGAATAACGGATCACAGACGAAAGAGCAGATGAGCAGATCTGAAGTGAGAGCCACCAGTGTATAAATAGAGCTGCTTAGCGAATTGGGTGGTCAGTTGTTGCCGCTTGGCGGTGGGGCAAGGAATGGTGGTGCAAAGTGTGAGTAAGTTTCTTAAATAAAGCTAGTTCTTTCCAATAGTTCTAGGTAAGCAGACTTATGCATATTACTTTTATTATTATTATATAAATTCAATCAGTATTTACGCTGTGGAAGCATTGCAAGTTAATTTTGCAATACTACTATTGCGGGTATCTGAAGACTTCATTTACAAGTGATAATCATCTACACAATATATAATCAATTATTTACATTCTTAAGAATTTATGATTGTTGTTTAATTAAATTGTTTTTTAATAACCTATACCGAAGCAAGTGCTGATGTAATACGCGTGAATATAAATTACACTTCCTATGATAGCTAGATCTCATATTGACATATTCCCAAGTACCAAAGACTTGATAGATCGTTTTTCTACTTCAATCTAAGACGCAGTCACTTAGTCTAATGTCTTGACAGCGCTCAGTCTGGCAGTTGGCATTATAGAAATGAGCTCATAACAAGTTGTCGTTAGAGTGTGGAGTGTCTGCCACATGACGCACCCGCTTTGCCCCCCCGAAAGTGGCATCAATGTAACGCTTAGTTAGGTAACAGATTGCGCTGAAATGTATAGTATGCAAAGACTAACGGCAGGACACAGTAGAAATGTGTTTTAGGGGATGACTTTTATTTAGATGCGCCTCGAAATGAGCGAAAGGGTGGCTGAACATGTCAAATTATTAAATATATAGAGCAATAGAGCTGCATTCGAAATGCGATTAGCTGGCGCAATAGAAATCAAAATGAAAATCCCATTCGTTTTGGTCACGTGTTGGGCGGCTTAAAAGAGAACGAAACGGGAAATATGAAATAAGTATTCATAGCATGAATGCAAAGCTAATTTGATAGCATTTGCCAAAAAACAAAAGGAAATTTTACGAAACGATTCGATGCTTTTAATTAACTGACTGCCAGAAGTTTGGAGTGAAAGCCTGCGGCCGGAGGCGCAACATTTTTAATTAATCCCCCGTAAATGGATCGTGCCCATTTTCCATTTTCCGCAGTCCACTTTCCATCTAGCTGCTGTCCAGTGGCTGCATTTCTGATGGACACTTGGCGTCTGTTTCTGAATGGCAGCAACATCGAAGCGGTTCCTCCCCTCTCCTCCCCTCCCCTCTCAGCTCAGCTCAGCTCAGTTCAGCTGCATCTATCAGCTTTCAAAGCGCATTTGGCATTTGGGTTTTTTGTAGCCAACGCAATTTTTGATTGCACAATTTAATTTGAGTTTGCATTAATTTTTACTATTTGCATTTGTTGTTCTGTTTGCTTACATTTATGCAAACCGTTTGTTTGTTTTTTGTACGTATTTGATTGACATTTAATGCGAGCGAGCAAGAGAGACAGTGTGAGAAGAAAGTGCTAAAAAAAGGGTTGCATTTACATAATTAATAAATTGAAGTCAGAAATTAATTGATATTTGCTTGGGATATGTTTATGATATGATTGATTTCAACGGACAACAATTGAAATTGACAGGTGCTGCCTTTGCTTTTATCTGCGCTTAATTATATAGTGCAGCTAGATATTCAACATAATTTAAAACAATAGCAATACTCAATGCTATAGCTACAGCTACTCTATACACAACACTGAGCATATCTGTAGATACACACATAAATACTTAGGTATGTATAGAGAATATCAGCAGGTCAGTCGCATAGTTCAATTAAAGCATATTTAATATGATAAAGTTCAGGAGCGCTGCGACGGTTTTGGGCGCTGACCTATACAAAACGTTCTTAAGATTCAATTGTTATTCATAGTATTTATATAAGACCGCAGCAGCTTTATTTATAATATCTTTGAATATATCTTATTCACTTTGCCTTACCTACCGCACTCCGCTCCTGGTAAATTCACTTAAGCTCAAATTCTTGTGGCAAAGAAATCTGAATTTAAACTGAAGCTCTCTCTACAACAGTTGAAACTGAGAAGTCGTGAGATCATGTCAAACAAATATGCCATCCCGGGCAAATAATAAAAACAGCTAGTATTGAAAATGCAAATTAATTGCAAAATGTATACCACTCAATTATAATAACAAAAAAATAAAATTTGGGTGTAGCATGTGCAAAAAGCCGAACACTATTGTGCAATAATTAAATAACAATTGAAACATAATTAAGTGACGGCCATGTGGAAAGTGCTGAGAGAGTTAATTACATCAACGGGCGATGGGTGAGTGTGCGTGTGTGTGCCTGTATGTGCGTGTGTGCGTGTGTGTGCCTGTGTGTGTGGCAATTGAATGCGTGATTGAGTGACAACAAGTGCAAAAAAAATGCAATAAATAAAACGAGTTTGTAAACTGTGCGCACTTTGTGCCGTTTTATGACCCACATTGGCGCTGTTTAGGTCAGGCCGTGTTTAACCTTAAAGGGCAACAAGTAGTAGTAGCTTTATTTATATTTCTTATGCATAGTTATTAAAATGCGTAATGAAAACCCGTTTAGCAGAAGCTGTTAATCAATTAGTGTTTCTCATACTCTTTTCAAAGAAAATAGTATATTGTTTTTGTTTGGAAGTTTGTTATCTCCAGAATGCTTGGGATGACAAAACAAATTAATCTGGCCATGTCTGTCTGCCTGTCTGACTGTATGTATGCAAACTAGTCCCGCAGAGACTAAATTAACAAAGATAGAATAAAAGTAGAGGAAAAACCATGAGCAAATTGCCCTTAAGCCTTAAAATCGGTTCAGTTTTGGCAAAGTTATGTGAGTTTAAAGTCTTAATAGGGTATTTCTAGAGTACGAAAAATCACTTTACAAGCTAAAATTTTTGTTTATTTTGGCCAAATTTTTGACTCAAAAATAATCATCCCCAAAATCAAGTTTCTTATGGATTTTTATACTAATTATGACACCCGCTATCGATTAAAAATAAAAACTCGCGATTCTATTTTTTGAAAAAAATTTTTTTTCCAAAATTGGTAAGGGGGGGGTACATGCTTTTTTTTCGAAAAAAGTCAAAAAAATTGATGTTTGAAAATTGCCTAAAACTTAAATATAGAATTAAAGTAGAGGAAAAACCATGAACAAATTGCCCTTAAGCTTTAAAATCGGTTCAGTTTTGGAAAAGTTATGTGAGTTTAAAGTCTTCAAAGGGCATTTCTATGGTACTAAAAACCATTTTAAAAGCTAATATTGTTTTTATTTTTGGCTAATATGGAAAAAACTTAAGTGTAGATTGAATTTAAAACAAAAGCCATTTACAAATTGGTCTTAAGCTTCAAAATCGGTTTGGTTTTGGCAAAGTTATGACAGTTTAAAGTCTTTAAAAATCAATTTACAATTTATGGTTATTATACTCTATACAAAAAAATAATATATTAATTTTGTGCTAAAGTGTGAAGTGCATAGAAGCAGGCATTGAAAGTTGCCTCCAGTATGCAAAACAAATACAAGCGACTGAAATCTGTCCATAGACTCAAAAAGAGTGAAAAATCTTCGGCACGTTGAAGATAATCCTTCCCCACTTGTTTTCATTCGACTTTGTGGCATATCGTAAGTATGATCCAACAACCCAGTCAAACCTGTGCGCAGTCTAAGCATTCTCAACTGCAGAAATACATGAATGTTATCTCGTAATTGTGAAGCACCGCAGATGAAAATTAGCATTGTCTACGTCAGACTTTTGTATCATTTCAAATGGGTGCATGCTGACCACTTATGATAATTATATAATAGAAATATTGCAGCGGAAAGTTTTTGTTGTAAGATAAAGTAAACAAGACGTAGGGAAAATTTTACACTACAAATATATATCATTCTGTAAGTCGCCAGTTTTATAGACCGATCGATTAAAGGCGTCTGTAAATCAGTTAAACCAGTTTAAGTTGTTTTGCTTGATTAAATATTTGCAAAACTTGTGCTTTAGTTTATTTAATGACAGCTTTTTACTGCATTTACTTAAAATTTTAATTCAGTATCACAATTTATTATCAATTCAATAATTTTGTCACTATTCAAATAGTAGGTTAGTTTCTTTTACTAGTTAATAGTAATTTGAATGTATAAATATTCTGCTTCAGCCCAAAGCTATGCAACACTTTATAACATATGCAAATTAACATTAAAAGCATTATGTTAATGTTAACGATCCTGTTAAAAATTTATCAAAATGACAGCAACATATTTGATATAAATTATGTATATTATTAAAACTCACCATTTATTAAAAAACTGTAATGCTTTTGTTGTTTGTTGTTTGTAATATTTCTCAATTTTTAATCTATACGCAGATAGTGGAATTGGGCAAAAATGGGTGTGTTCAGAATGTCAAAAAACTACTAAAGCAACTTTAACCATCCTTCACATTGAGAGTTGAATCACCTAAGCAAACGTAGCCTACTAAAGATCGTCAGATCAAATGGCAGCTCATTGCCAAACGAATCGGAAATCAGGCAAGTAACATATGAGAAATGACCTAGCGAAATATGAGATATGATATATGTGTATTTAATATTGTATAAAAATATTGCCAAAATATGGCATGAAGTGCAATATATTTTACATGTATTTCAATTACTCAAACGCAAATGGGCTCGTAAACGGGTTTACAAAGCAGACAGCCTACAACAATAACAACAACAACAGTCAACTTTGTATTCGACCTGGTCTTTTGGGGCCATAATTCACAGACGGCTGGCTTAGAAGCAACCGAAAGCACTTCGAGGAGTTATGTCGATTTCTTAACTTTTATTGTTGCTCACGAAGGACAACATTTTAATACAGCTTTTGTTTTTTTTTCTTGCTGTTGCTGTTTGAGCCTCTTTGCATATTGTTTGCGTATGATATGCAAAAATCTTTGAAAAGTTTTCGTTTTCATAATGAAGGCGTTGATTTGGAAATAATTACCAGCAGACTTTGCACATAAGCTCCACATTCCAATTCAGCTTACAGTCTTAAATTAATATTTTAATTACAAAAATATTTAATTTTTATTATTACACTGATTAAACATTAACCAAATACTTATTTATCAGCTGTTAAAGAACATAAACATATTTCCACTGGTTTCTTGTTTTGTATATAAATACAGTATATTTTAGATTCCTTAGAAACTGTTTCCAAAATTTTAAACCAGTCTTCTCACACTGTTCCGGAAAAGTCTGCTTCGTAAAATTTGAAAGAGTTCTTCTGTATATAATGAAAATGTATTACAAAATGGTATAGTACTATGCTGATTAGCTTGAAGCTAGAGATCTTCTTTTGCCTTATTCAAGAATGTACTTATGGATTAACTTTAACAAGCGGCTGTTAAATTAAACACGCCGTTAACTAATCACCCATTTAGGCTGTTGTTTGTATTCTTCTCTTTTAGTTAGTTTTACTTTTAGTGCTACACAAATCTGCAATACTTGAGCTATTAAAATGGGGCTTTACCTCTGCCCCTCTTCAGCGAGCAATTGTTGGACACTTGACTTGAGTTTTATTTAAACTATAAATTTCGTTTTGTTGTCCATAGCGACATTTTTTTGTTAATGTTCAGCGTGACCTTTTCTGCTAAAGAAAAAAAAAGTAAGACGCTGGCAATTATAATTATAAACAAAATACATTTAATTTTAACGCAACATGTCCAAATATGTAAATTCGTTTCACGACTGCAATTAAGTCGTTCTTGTCAAGCAGCAGACCCGAAAAGTGCAACCTTCGCTTGGCTTATTAGATTAAGGTCTTTGCATAAGTGCAACAACATCCTTGTACAGCATATACCTTCTCATATTTGTGCAATTTGTTGCCATAACGGATCTGCGTCAGTTCCGAGTTCAAATTGAATTGTTGAACATGAACTGTTGATAAACAACATGACAAAATACTTCTTAACGCTTGATTTGGCATTTAAATGTTTTCATTTAAGAGTTTCTTCAAGTGGTGTATTCCTTTTATTTTGTGTTTAATTGTCGGCAGCTGGCCAAAAGCCTGTTTCCGCTTTTTGTTCATGCTATTTAATGTGCTGAGAGCTTAGACAAGCAAAGCTTGAACTATGGCTATGACTATGTAATGGAATGTAATAGAATAGTAGAACTCAGTAGCCAGCCACAGCGGCAGCTAAATGCAAATGAGCCGACAGATCGTTAAGATATGAATTTCAATTGATTTCTATTGCTTATTTCCAACACATACTCATTATTAGCAACCGATAAACAATTCACAGCCTGTACTATGTAATTATCTAGCTAAAACTCCTTAAGAGTGCAGCATCAAATTGTCTAGGAAATCTGTGTGCCAATCCATTACTAAACATAATAAACACTAAATATGCAAATATATTTTATGAGCCAGTTCTTTAAAGCCTCAAGCGCTTAACGGTACGAATACTTAATAAATGTGACTCGCCGTTGTTGTGTTATTTATCGATTCTTGTTGGTAAACAAACTGAAAGTGCGTAATACTGTTTATAGATTTGTCCAAGCAGTTAGTACTACATCTAGTTGGGGTTGATTGTGGCTAACTGAGCGCGACCGAGCGTCAGTCTGATCGTTAGTCTGAAGTTTAGTTAGCTTCGTGTGCGGCCAGTAAATAGTCGTAGGTAGTATAAAAAAAAAACAATTGCGCTGTATGAGCTTGAAAAATTTTCCACTTCAGATTGTCGGCTTGCGCGGCTGTTAAGCACTTAAAGTATAAAGTATAGAATTTTCGCAATGCCCACCAGAGTTTTGCCCTTCGTTGCCATATGCTTGCGAAAGTGCGAACATCAGCTTAACACTCTACATTTGAACGAAGCTCCTGACGTTGCCTTGGGGTAAATTTTTACGCTTGACGCTAACAAGTCAAAGTAAAAGGAACAATTTGCCCGCATGCGTAATCTTCCACTGTCGCATCAAATATCCTTCAGAAAAAAACCCTTAACGATTATGGCTCAAAAGGTAAACAATGTAGGAAGCAATTGCGGCCACTCAATACTTGGCTCTCAACTCAAGATCTGTTTACGGCCACTAAAAACTAGAACCACAAGTCAGCTCAGCCAAGTGAGTCAGCAATTTAAATACAACAATAACAGACAGACAGACAGACAGACAGACAGAAAAAAATCCCCTCACAGCTCTGCCGAAAACGGGTAAATATCAACAGAAGGAAAACTCAACACAGCATGCTGAGCGCAGAAATTCACCACAGAACGTAGCGCAGCGCAGCGCTGCCGACGTCGACGTCGACGTCAACGCATGCTGATCGAGGATTGCGCCAACTAACACACACACATGCATACAGCTGCAGTTTTGCACTGTGCGCTGAGAACTTGCGGCAGCGCTGCCGACGTCAGCAGCTGTGCGAATTGCCAAATTTTTGTATATCAAACAAAAGCAGCGAGGATTGCGCCAAGTGATAGCTAAGCAAGCAAACACACACAAGCGCAGCTTGCCGACTCAAGCAGAGATTTGCACACACACACACAGGCAGACAGGCAGACAGCTGAGCAGCCGAGGCGGCCGCTTTGGCTCGGCTCAGCTGTAACGATACTTAGTCGGCGTCGCTGCTGCCGCTGCCGTCGCTGCTGCTGCTGCTCGGGGCTGAGCTGCGACGGCGACTTAAGTCTTTGCGTTTTGAACAAAAACGTCTTGCGACGCTGTTCGTCCATTCATGCGAGCTTTTCATTTCGACGCGTCAACTTCAACTTTAAAACGACACACGACACATGCTCGGGAGCAGTGCGCGATCGCGTCTTGTGCTTCTCGGTTTCATTTCCACTATCGGTTTCAGTTTAAGTTTCGGTTTCGGTTTCGGTTTCAGTTTTGTTGTGTGCTGTTTTTTGGCATTTGAATAATTGCATGCTGCAGCAACGCATTGCGAATACAATCGCAAATGTGGCATTGTGTGTGCACCTCAAGCTCTTAAGGATATGCGAATTCTGTTGAATTTGGCAGCAAGCAAAGAGGAAAAACAAATTTAACGAACATGCGGCTGAACTGATAGCTAAATAGTCAAAACTAAAAGCGTCCCAACAAATTCAATTGGCCTCCAAATTAATTAGCGAAAATTCCAAAAAAAAATTTGTATTTGGATTAGCAGCAAAGCAAGTGGAATTGAAATTGAAAAGTAAGTTGAAATTGCAGAAAAAAAGTGTGTGAAACGGAGCGTATGAGCAATGTGCGTGTTGTGCAGCTTAGTGTAAATATAAATAAGGTGTATGTGCATTAATCAATTGATCTGAAGATATTTTAAAAATAAATTGGCATATTTATAGAGATGTTGGATTATAAAAACTAACAAGCGTGCCCTTTAAGAAATCTGTCAAATATCAAATATAAAATGATCGTTTGCTCAATCCATTAGCTAATCTGTTTAATCGATTTAAAAGTGCGACTATGAAGCATGTCTAATATCAAATCATTAGTTGAAATCAAACTTTGAGTGTTCTATAGATTCTGGACTTGTCATATTTTGATTGAAGCGTCTAATCTAATGTTAATGCCCTTACTATAAACGTAACTAAAATATAAGTTTCGCTGACTTTTGTTTGTTTGCACTTTAAAGTGTACTTTTTGTTAACTCAATTAAAATGTAAAACATTTTTTGCGACTACTGCAAAATGTTTTGCTAAGTTGTTGTTTACTTTTTTTTTTGCAACAGTCGTGAGTGGTTGCTATGTGGTTGTTTCTTATAGATGGTGTCTCACTTATATGCATATTTTTGGGTTTTGATCTGTCGCGGGGTTTTGTGCAAATATGCAACCGCAAACACGTAGCTTTGGATCTTGTAGATGTTGTTGATGATGATGATGATGATGATGTTAATTCCCCCGCTTGACCTACATTTTCGCCAGCGTTTTGCATTTGCCCAAAGGTCGGGTCAATGTTAAGGTCAAGATGGGCAATTGAAACATGTGATGGGTGTCTGGTTTTAATAGAGCTAGCTCTCTACACAGTAAGAGAGGGGTCTACCGTTTGCTTTCGACCCCACTTAGAGCTACATAGAGAGCTTTGTAGCCATTAAAGATGCCGTTCTTTTATAGCTTGTGAGTTACGAAAATTTCACTCGACCCTGAAAAAATAGACAAGAAATTACTGGAAATATGTAAGTCAATGCCAAAAGCCGGGGGGGCATAAAATAAGACATTTCTGTGTTGGCGTCCGGCAAATGAAATAAAAAAAGTGTGAAAAATGGTATTGTTAGCCACGCAAAGAAATGCTAGTTCCAGTTGGGGTGTGTCGAAAGTACCAAAACCGATTGAAGGTTGGGCCCCAAAAAAATACTAGTTGTTTGCGCGTCTCGTTTTGTAGTTCAATGCACGAAGTGGCAATGACATTGGATGTGGCATAGCAGAGATTCAAATGACATACATAAATAATTCTCCGATTTTATTTTGGGCAGCACATATGAGATTAAGCTAAGTTATAAGTTAAGTTATTTGTCTTACAAAGGTTTTTGCAAACCTATTTCATGCATTTCTGCATCATTAATAACACTCATCATTGAATAATATTTTCCAAGTATTAAAATATTATTGAAAACGTTTAACCTGCGCTTAATTTAGCTATAACAAGTGCTGCTCCCTTAGATTGCCAATTAAGCCACGTTATCGCTTAACTTGGCTCATCAATCTTAAGTCTTATAACACAGACACATACTACAATAGACAGTTTCACTTTCCGACACCGCAAACAGCAATTTCCATTTTGACCACTTAAGTTTACAGCTATAACCCAACTACCAACTACCAACCAACCAGCTACCAGTACATCAACCCATCTTTTGAGCCAGCCAAACGCCCACCAATGGGCCAATTGGCCATGCCTCGGCACAGAAGTCATCTTAATTAACCGCAAACTGCAAAATAGTTAAGTGCAATAGACGTCACCAAAAAAAGAAGGAAAAAACCAAAGAGCAACAATAAGTGCTCGCTTTGTTGTTGGGTATTTTTGTTTATTGTGTTTTTTTTCGGTGTTTTCTAAGCCGTTAAATTGAAATATTGACACAAGCATATGATTCACGGCGTGTGTGTGTTTTTTTTTGCCAATGTTGCCACATGTTGCTGTTGCTGTTGTTGTTGCCAGCGGCACATTTGCTAATAACCTGAATATACAAAATGCTTATAGATACATACGTTTATATAATAGCCCGGCACGCTTTTAAATAGCAAATTGATTTGCCTATTGATAAGCGCACAATTTCGGGCCAGAAACCCATCAATCCCCAGAGGGAGACGCAGACAGGCAGACAGACAGACAGCTAAACAACGGCAATCAAAAACGCTTTGACTTAGGTCAGGATTGAGTTAGGATTGAGTATGTTCATGCTGTTGTTGTTGCTGTTGTTGTTATGGGCACGCTTCGTTGGCGGCCTTCGTCGCGTCTGTCAGCCTCTTGAGAGTGGCAGACATTTCAGGCCAACTACTCAAAAGAAACCCAAGGAAAACAAAAAAAAAAATACAAGTAAAAGCCGGCACAAAAAGGATTTCGTCTGACGCCAAGTTTAAATATAAAAGCCAAACAAAAATATATAAAAACAAATTCTGCAGCGTAATTAGAGCATTTAGCGAAATGTGTTACAAGCGCCAAAGCTAAAAATGGCTCGCAAACTAAACCGCAAAGAGAGAGAGAGAGAGAGACAGCGAGTGAGAGTGTAAGGGAGATAGCCAATAAACGTATAAATTACAACACACAAGTAACTAACTAGACGCACAGGTAGCAAAAATCAGCAGAGCAGTTGTTGTTGTTGTTGTTTGTTGTTGTTGCTGCTGCAGTTTGCTGGATATTGAAAAAAAACAGTGTGCCAATAATCCGGTGAAGCGGCCACGCTTCAACGATTTGCCACAGTAATCAAAAAACCTCGAGAGGGAGAGAGAAAAGCAATTGGCAGAGTTGGCCAGAAACAATGGGTTAAGCTCCGCTTGGCCATAATTGAAAAAGAATTGTAGAGTGCTAACGAATAAGGCGTGGGAGCTACGGGTGTTATGAAGATTTGGCAGACTTACAGCTAAAGTAGCTGCAAGAATTAGCCACACATTAAGTATACGTTTTAGTAATTACTAAAGTGGCTCAATTTTGATATTATACTCAAGAACTGCAAGCAACAAATGAGATAATTTAGCAGAACAGAACAATCTTGTGGCTTGCTTAAATTTTAGATTTAAATTTGTGTAAACTGCTTTAATTTGTGTTTTTTTACTATTATTATTTTGAGAATAGAACCATAGCTAAATATTAGAGTCAGAAGTAGAACAAATTGCGCTGTAAGCCAAATCAGCAGCTCTAGCAATTACTAATTTTACAATTATTATAATGCCTCTGGGCTATGCAGCTGATTGTATTAAATATCAAGGCTATCATTAGCTTTTGCAATACCTGATGTATACTCTATACTATAACGGCATCTCAATCTTGCATGCAGCTTCTTCTTCGATTTGCCACCTTTCACCTGCGCTCAGCTGGATGTCAAGTTCGTTGCCTCAGTCTTTTGTTACATTTACATTGCATAATCAACTGTTTGAAAATTAAATTACTTAATTAATGTTGTATGTGCATTGTTGTTATTTAAGAATGATGTGATGCGCTCGAAGTGTTGCCAATTTAAGTTAATTGAGCACAGCGAAACGATTTACATGGCTGAGATAAGATGAGTGTGTGTTTCGGGTGTTTCGGGCAGGCAGTTTAGCTAGCCAAGCAAATGAAAGGCAAGTTTTGGCTGTTACTTTTGGCTGAGGCAAAGAAATTGCCAGCATATGGCATATTTGAGGGCTCAGGCGCCTAATGAATACCCAAGCGATGTGTAAGCTGCAATTATAGCTAAATACTTATGCTGGCTAACTGTTCGTCTGTTCGTCTGTCCATCCGTCTGTCTTGTCCGTAAAGCGGCAACTTCCGCAGTATTGGGGCGTCTCAATGTCAACAGAGCAAAAGATGAACGAACTTTTTACTCATTACGTACATTTCCGAAGATTTCGGAAACTTTTCCAACATACTTTATGGCCGCTCATCTGCAGGCAGTCCGTTTCAATAATTGCATACAATTTGCCAATCAACGCGTCCCAATGATGCCAATTATGAAATGCCTTTGTGTTTCCCCACCCCCCCCTTGATTTCTGATCATATTGCAGGCCCTTTGTGGGCGCTTCCTTGGCATTGGCTTATGAAGCCATTCAAGTGCTCCACTCTATAATCAGCTAAAAGCGCAGTCGCTCCTCGATGCAGTTGCAAAAAATTGAAATTTTATATACTGCATACAAATAATAAGTTGGCAACCGAAAAAATTAAGCAAAAAATTTATTAAAAATGCATAAAAGGGAGGCGACGTGCGTCAAAAAATAAAGAAAAAAATCGACATAAACATATAAGTAAAAGCCACAAGCAAAACTGGATGTGGAACAGCTGTCACAAGAGAAAGATAAATGGCGCGCGACCTTCGCACTGCTGCTGCTGCTGCTGCAGTCTCCGTTGGATGTTGGCTGTTGGATGTTGGATGCTGTGTGAAATTTATCAAAGCGAGTCAAAAGCAAAAGCAACAACAACACAGTGCACAATAAACAAGTGCACAAGTCTAAAGCTACCAGCAACAGCAAACAAGCAAGCAAACAATAACAATGGCACTCAAATGAGCCGCTACTGTAAGCCAAGTAGCAACCACAACAACAACAATAACAATAACAACAAATGGAATGTGATAAAAGCAACGAATTTGTCATATACTGCAGTAAATTATTCATTTTTATGAAAATATGTTAAGAGGTTTGGCAGTGCAGCAAGTGAATAAGCTTTTGTTGCCATATAAATATGAAAGAAAGTAACTATTGAGGTAACTCGATATTATATATATACATTTTTACAAGTTCTACTCTTTACTTAAAAGAATAACTATTGAGGTAACTTGATATTGGTATTGATATTCAACTTTGTACTTGAAAGAAAGTATCTATTGAGGTAACTTGATATTGGCTTTTAGTCCTTTACATATAAATATAAGTTATTGCCTCAAATTTATAAAAATATTCAACTTTTTACTTGAAAGATAGTAACTACTGAAATAACTCGATAAATATAAGTTATTGTCTTATAGTTATACAAATATTCAACTCCTTACTTGAAAGAAAATATCTATTGAGGTAACTCGAAATTGACTTTTAGTTATTAACATATAAATATAAGTTATTACCTTAATGTTATATAAATGTTCAACTCTTTACTTGAAAGACATGTCGATGTGGACTTTTAGTCCTTATTGCCTTAAAGTTAAACAAATATTTAGACTCTTTTTCACTTTGACAAGGAATGCTTGAAAGACTGTTAGTTACTTATTTTGCTAACCCAACTCACTCAGTTTATATTCAATTTATCAATTAATAACTTAAATATAATATTAAAATATTGCATTTGTTATCTGCTACAAGTCCTGCTCATAGCCAAGCTGCTTGACTTTGTCTCATATGGCCAGCAGCAAGGCTAAAAACAGGCGCAGCTCTTGACTCATGATTTGTAATGCACACGAAGCGATTGCGATTGCGATTAGCAACAACAATAAAAAGGCAACAGGTGCAAGCAGGCAAGAAGATTTTTTGGCAAATGCCAAGTTGCCACAGTGGCTCAGTGGCTCAGTGGTTTAGTGGCTTAGTGGCCTGTTGGCCAAGCAACCTACTTACTTCTTTCTGGCTGGAATGGCCCGTTTGGTTTGTCTGGTTAGCTGCAATTGCTGCTGCTGCTGCTGCAGTTGGTGCAATCGAAAGTGTTACTGTTACCAATGAGCTGACCAAAAGCGAGACTCAATAACGTCATCAGCTGTTTGTTGGCAATGCTAGAAAGCTACGACTGGAGCTGTAGCTGGAGCTGGAACTGTGGCAATTGCAACATGGATCGGTTGCCATATGTGCCCGACTGGTTATAAAACTGTATTTGGGTCAATAGATTTTGTATTTGTGCAATTTGGTAATATTTGTTGTTGTAATTTTCTTTACGCAAATGTTTTTGAGCTATTTTTTAATGATTTCTAGACAGTTAGTGAGAGCAACTATATTTTTGGTTGTCTTTTATTATTTTTCTTGGCGTGTCGCCTCAGCCACTTGCATTTTTATTACATAATATGCCAAAGAAGCAAAGCGAACAAAAGTGAACCACGAGCCGGGGCCAAAAAGAAGTCGAGGCAGGCGAGACGACCAGGTGACCAAAATGTGCCGGAGTCAATGTGTGAAAATAAGCAGAAAATTGTTAAAACGTGTTTCAGTTACAGTTAAGAGCCAGCTTGGGGCGGGGTTGTAGTAGTTGATAATGTCGTGGGACTTTAATGGAGCTTACGAGCCGTAAATTTGTGGAAAGCGTTTCAGTTTATTACGTTTGCTTAATTGGGGTGCAGAGTAGAAGTGGAACTGTTGACATTAAATGCACCTAAGCAAGACATCTTAAAGTCCACTTCAGTTTCACTTGACAGCAAATGCAAATGCAGCTTAAGTGCCATTAGAATGTGGTCTATAGACAGTCTATAACTGTGGCTAGTACTCAATAAATCAAGCAATAATACTAGACAGTTAATGAATATCAGTTGTTGACTTTAAAATATTGTTTGTCATTCGTTTTGGCACAGCTGAAATTTGAAGCAGGCTAGAACTGAGAATCCACATATAAGTTTTCGCATCTTCAAACTTTATAATCTCGGAAATTCCCACGTTCCTAAAGACAATCACTCGACTTCTGATGGGGTCAAGCATATAAGTACTTAATGGGATTTTATATATTTATAATAATGCTGAGCAGTCCAAAAGTAGTCGAAGATCCTCATATACTATTTTATACCTTTAGTCAAAATGTATTTATCAGAATTATCTTTCTGTTGTAGTTTATGGGACTATACTTATTTATAATAATGCTGAGCATTAAATAAGCAATCGAAGATCCTTATTTAACATTCTCTTAACCAGAGGTATATTCTTCCTGAGCCATTAATCAATAACGCAAGAAATATAAAAAAAACCTTTAACTCTCTATACTTCCATATTCTCCCAACGCTTCCTGTTCCATTCCTTATTGCCTCGCATATCCTTGACTAGGGGCAAATGCGTCTCGCTTATTTCCTCATTGCGCAAATGTTGGCAAATTAAAACCGGCCTTAATTATTTTATGCTCATTAAGCTGCAAAATATTTGTGCTGCTCTGTTTTTTGTGCTGATATACCATAGCCAGCATGGCACAAATTAAGTCGGATGCCAGGGCAGAGACAGTGCTTTTGAACTTGGCTTAAAGCAGTTGACAATGTTTCGTCTGCAGGCGGCAATTAAAAAAAAAACAGAAAAACTGAAACAAAATGTCATTAATTGTGTTTAAATAATTTTAGTTCAACTTTTTTTCGGTGCTTTACACAACATTTTGCTCGCAACTTAAAAATCGCTCAATTGTAACAGAGCAGCACAAAAACAAGCCAAAACACTGCCAAAACAAAAAAAGGTAGAAAAAAAGTGAACTTTTCATTTAGTTATGGGTTGTTATGTCAGACTTAAAGCGCAAGATGATTCACTTCGCAAACTTTGAGATGAGCTGAAGATCGTTTAGGCTGACGCTAGTTGCTGCCGCTGGCAAATAAATTATGAAAGTGGGTATTTGTTCGTTTTGCTTGGCTGGCAAGTTCGTTGCCAGAGTCTTTTGTTTTTGCCTGTCATGGCATCGCAGTAAGTCGTGCGGTCAAACGGATTTCAATTAACGATTCGCCCGATCTTAAGCTAGCGAACAAACAATGCCGGTTTCCAATCCGATTTTTCCATTTCCCAGGCAAATCCGCCCTAACTGTATTTGCATATATTGTCGCCAATGTATAAAGTAAATAATTAAAATGTTTTTTTTTTCTGCCACAAGCTAAGTGACAAATGTTCTATTATAATTGTTTAATACCCTGCACTTTAAACAAAAAGAGGACGGCTTATATTTATAATAAATCTGTTAAACAAGTTAAACTTATTAATGGGATAGTAAAAACATTATGTGCTAGTCTTACACCAATTAAATTAGCATTTATATAGGCTATCTGCTAGTCGAGGGCTCTTATTTGTGCAATTGATTATTATAATTATATTTGTATAATGAATTGAGCATTTAAAATAATTTTTAATTGTTGTTGTTGCGCTTAATTTATGGCACGAATTCCTGCTGTTTCTGTAATACCGGACATACTATATTCTCCGTTATATCATATGATTTAATTTAACTAGGGCCCGTATCAATTGTTTTGAAAAACATTTCTTGACCCTGCTCCTACTTATAAAGTGCCTCAAGCTGTAATTAAATGTTTGGTGTAGTGAGAAAGCTTTAGACACTGGCCCCATTAAAACGGGATTAGACTAATTAAACTTTAATTGCTAGCCATAAATATGTTGTTGACTTTAAAACAAAACATCCAAAGTTAATTCACTTGTTATGTTTATCTCATTTGACAGACTTGAATTATGGGCTTAGAAAAACATTATTTGAGATATGGACGCACGGCTAGAGATCACCTCATCGACTGGGCCAGCTGTGGGCGTGGCCGGCGACAACAGCAACAACAGCAGCAGCAGCAGCAGCAGCAGCAACAGCAACAGCAACAGCAACAGCAACAACAACAACCTCAAGGGTCAACTGGCACGGGGAGGCGGTCACGCCCCCATGTAACACACAGAGGAACACCGCTGTCCATGTTAATATCGCATGGCGTTAAGATTAGCAATAGTAAGTATGAAAAACTTTAAGAGCAAGTAATTCGCAACAATAACCATGCTAAATATTATAAATCTTTGATATTTTAGAATACAAATTAGAATTCCTTTAGAATTATTAAAATTTTAACTTTTGAAGTATTCTTTCATTTATTTTAAGTTTTCTATAATCTAAAAATCGCAATAGTAAAACAAAAATCTGTGAGACATACAACATTTTAAAATAATAATTATAAAATACGCAGGAAGTTTGTTAAAAATATTGCAAAATCAAAGCAAATATATTCGTAAAATTTTTAAAAATATTTAGGTAATTATCTTTTATTGCATTTTAACACTAAATCAAAATTGTTTTTATTAAATTTATCATTAAATGCGCAATTAGCCAGCCTAAAGTCAATATCAACTACCAAATTGGTTGCTTTTTTGTTGTTGTTGGTTTTGTTTTTTGCCTTTTAGCTGTTTACTTGACCAAAAATAAAAGCCAAACTTGTTGTGCGCCACTTTGGTGGGGGCTAAAAGGCAACAGCAAATATAATATATAGATAAAAATCGAGAAAACAACAACAAAGCATACAAGTGCTGCTGTAAATACCGCAAAGCAGTGTTTTTTTTACAAAACTGGTCATCCAAGAACTGCAACTGCAATGCAAAACAAGTCTTTGGCCAAAAACCGAAAACAATAACAACAACAAGGCAATCAACTGATGCAGACCTGAAACAACAACAACAACAACAACAACTGCAACTGCGACTAACTAAGCAACTAAGCAGTGAGATTGAAATCAAGGAAACGGACACACAGATACAGACACACACACACACATACACACACGAGACTTGCCTGGTTAGTCGCGTTCTGTGCAATCGGCGGCATTGCGTATACGCCAAGTGAGCCGGGCTTACACTCGTTGAGTCGAAGCAGCCAAGTGTGCAAACAACAACCATGGCCAAGAACATTGACTGCCCCTCTCTCTCTCTCTCTCTGTCTCTCTCTCGTTGTTTACTCTCTGAACTTGGCTTAGCTATATCGCCCAAGACTCGTATTGCTTTCGGTTTCTGTTGGTTTCGCTTTTGGTTTTCGGTTTTCGGTTTTCTGATGTCGGCTTCGGCTTCTGTTTCGTTTTTGATTGCCTTCATTTTGGGCAAGTTCTCGTCGACATTTGACGTTCGGATAGAATAATTTTTTAAGCGTTTTGCACTTGACAGCACTATTCAGCTGCTTTATAGCCACGTTTACAATATGACAAGTGACAATGTCTTGTTATTGGCTCTGACAATTTGTTCGCTTACAGATGTGACCAATTATTAATGGGCTTGACATTTTAAAGACTTCACGGCGACGTGCGATCTGATAAAGGTTTCCCATGTTTCACTTTATGATTGGCTTGTTAAGTATGCACTAGAATTTATGTTAGTATCTTCTTTATGGTGCTGCGAATTAGCGACTGAGCTGTGCAAACGCAATTATTGTTCATTTGATATGAGTTTTATTCTCTCTGATATTCGAAGGTTTTGCGATGCGTCAAGCAAAGCGGAACTAAGCTAAAATCATTTCAAGAAAGAAACTGGAACCTAAATGATTTTCTCTCTGCCAGTAGAACAAGTAGCACAAAACAGAAGAAATATATACAAAAATTAAAATTTAAGACGTAAAGTAATATAAATTTAGAGGACATGACTTCGAGCTTGAAATTATGATCAGCTTTGTAATGAATGCAAAGTAATCTTGGAAGTCTGCTAAGACGGTCAACGCTTGATTTTTAACCACTGTACTTAAGCAATTCTAATATCATGTTAAACAGGCTGACAAGCAAACCGAAAAAGCCATAAAGTAACATAAAACAGAAGTGAAGCAAAGGCAAAATAAAAAATACAAAATTCGCAATTGAAAAGTCGAAGCGGGTACTTAACTGGCCAGTGCAATGTTGTCTACTGCAGCAAAACCAACAACAGCAACAACAACAAAAGCAACAACAACTATTAACTGCCAAATACTACAACTAACAAATACAAGCACACACTCGAGTCTCTCGTACATACAAAGCAAATATGAAAAAGTTGCCAAATCAATATACTACAAGACCTCAAGTGGCCAAAACGATAGAGACCGAGAGAGAGAGAGAAGTGAAATACCATAAACTGAAGCTGCGAGTGAGACCAAAAGTGAGCGAGTGGCGTGGAGTGGCCAGCTCTGGACATGGATACACATGGAGCATGGGACACGGAGAACGAACTCGAACTCGAGCTGCTGGCATCAAGAGAGTGAACACAAATTAACACAATTAGGCAGCCAAGTTAGCAATCACAGCTGCTGCCTCGCTTTTTGGCCAATTCTAAGTTCGGCTCGAAGAGGCGCCCGTTAGCCCCAATGGCCAGGGCGGGGGGCAGGGTGGTGACCAGGGCAGCCACATTATTTGCCATAAAGTTTTGTGTGCGCTGCACAAACAGAAACAGGCGCGGTTTTTTAGCTGCTGCTGCTGCTGCTGATGCTGCAGTCAAAACAACCTCCATTCAGTTGCCAAGAAGAAGTCTCAGCTGGCTAACTGCACTGCCTGCCACTGGCCAATGCTCACTTGGCGTCTTTAGCAATAACCAGTGTGTGTTTGCCAGTGTGCGTAAGTTTCTGTCTTGGGATTATATAACTGAGTGTATGCAGTTGATTCAGTTGATTTAGGCCACATGCAATAGATCGTGCCGAACGATTGAGGCATTCTCTCGATTCAGCACTTGCTAGCTGATCATTGGCAAATGTTTGCTGAATCTTTGGTATGCACATTCCAAGAATGAAACGTTGATAGGTCGATTCTAACATATACAGTTCCCAAAGCAAGAAAAAGCTATATCTGAACTCAATATTATAGAATTATATACAGGCTACAGCTTTATTACTTTATATTCACTTAGCGATAAAGACAACTGCAATTAATATATATTTAAATGTATATAATAACTAAAATGCACAGCAGAAAGCTTTTACTGAACACCTTCTTCTTTATCAACAACAAATATCTTTTAATTTGTATACAACGGCAAAATGTTATTCAAAACGACTTAACTTACTACATACAATATCTTTTAATTTCATCAGCACAGTCAATGTCAAGTTCAGTTGTCCTTTCAATAATAATTGCCAATTGCTTGCTTTATCTTCGTTTCTTTTATGGGTTTCTCCCACCGCAAGCAAAGTCCTTTCACTTTCCAAAACGCATGCCCTCGTAATTTTACAGCTATTCAATTTCGTTAACATGTATCTTTTATATGCTAAGCACAAAAAAAAATGAAACTTTCCAGGGAACTCAGTCGCTTTTATTATCCAACATTGAGATCAGTTGTAAGTGCCTTAATTAAGGGCCGATATGCGATAACTTAAAAGCGAAATTTCCCAAGAAGGCGCGTCCTGGCCAAAAGGAAGACTCGCTAACCGGTTTCGAACATATGTAGCCGGGTTAATTGGTATCGAAGATCGGAAGATCAGCAAATTGCAAGGCGTATGCGGTACAAGGAAGTGCTTCCAGCTCCATTTCCTACAAGAATTGCTATAATTTGCTTAAACAAAAGTGTTTACAATGCTGTACAACAACAATGAAACAATGCAAAAACCGAAACACTTGGCAAACAGATCATGCCTCATGTTGTTGTTGTTATTGTTGTTGTTGTTGGGGCACGTTCTGAGACGAAATCTGAGCTTAATTGTTTAGCTGCAGGCGTTGCAAATGTTCAGTTATTGTTGCTTTTGTTTGGAGTCAACAATTCCGCGTCTATTCAAACTGTCCATATAAGAAATGCGACTTAAGATTTGTTTTGTTTGTGCGGCCAGCTGCAAATTACAGCCTGTATTTTGTTAGCGTTAGTTTTAGCGGCCTCTTGTGAAATGGATTCGTTAGAATCTAAGTACCCAAATTAGAAATGGAACTACTCAGAATTATTTGCTATCATTACTTCAAATGGGGTTTCACCTCTCCAAAGTGGCTGCAAAGTTCACAACATAATTGCGACAGTGGAAAACCAGAAACCAGAAATTACGTGTATGCAGCGATAATATTGCATGCTCAACTGTAATTTGCAACAAAACGCACATATGACACCAGTATTAAGTGTTTGTGACAGGGGCTTCTCACAATGGGGGGATTTACTGGACAGTCTAAAGACTATGAACTAAAAGAAATACTTTTAGCATTTAAGCTGTGAGTGTTTTGTAAAATTGTAAGAACGTCTTACCCCTTTTTGTGACGCCACTGCGTTCCATTTAACTCAACAGGGTATCCAACATAGCAAATATACGAGCAAGGGTTTTATGAGTCCCAATTTGACTGAAATTTGTGTTCAGTTAAAGTTAAAGTTAAAGCAATAAAAATGTATGTTTATTCAAATATTTTTCATTTAATCAAAACATAAACTGCATATTATCGATATCAAGGTTTACAATTATAGAATATCACTATTTTCGCCAATATACTTATCGAAATCACCAGTAAATCGATATCAGAGTTGACAATCATAGCATACGACAATTTTAGCCTTTATATTTATCGAAATTATCGTTGAAGTTTTTACTATGTTTCAGAATTGTATATCACATAAAATACAAATAAATAAGTCATAGATCGGACAGGAGTAAGATCTTATAATGCGAGATAGACAGCCGTGAAGGCTGATAAAGTTCGGCAATAATTTCATGTATCCACTTAACGCGAATGACTTTTATAATGAAAGGAGCTGTGAAGGGCCCGAAGAATTGGTTCCGAACTCCGAAAACGGTAGCATGACGAAGTACTGTTGGTTTTATGATTGTTTCGGTTGTCTGTTAAAGTCTTGACTTTGAACAAAACCTGTATGGAGATGTATATCCCAGTGCATTGCAAACTTTATGATCAGATTGGAAGACTCTCTGGTAGGGTATAAAAACAGCTTTAAGCACAAATAGAAATATGAACAACACGCAATAACAACAACTGAGAATTCAGCATTATTGTCAACTTCAACAGGCGCTGACGTATCAATTGTGTGCCAAATGTTTACTGACCATGTCGACCAGCTATAAGCTCCATGCAAACGTTGTCAGTTGCAGTAACAACAATAACAACAACTACTGTATCTATAGCTATATAATTATCGATATGAACTAATAACGCAATGCAACCAGATGAAGTTAAGAGACCCAAAAGCCGAAAACACCGGAGAGCCGATAAATGTAAAGCGGCAATAAACTGCGCGGGTTTTTGTGATCAGATTGTCCCGCTGATGAGTCGACTATACTCCCTTGACCTTGAGTTTGACAGCTGCCCCAAAAAAAAGTATATATATAAATATATATAAGCCAGCAGCAACGACATTGCCAAAATGTCAACATTTTGTGCTTGATTTTATGACATTTTACGTAACTTTCTCTGCGCCAATTTGTTGTTGACTCTCAGCTGTCTGGCTGGATAGGGTTTACGGAGCAGACTTTCAGGGTCAATGAAACGCTTGAACTTTGCCGCTTTCTTGCCGCCAAAAACAACTGCAATTATCGCGCCCATAGCTCATCTCAGTCGGGATTTATAAACCACGTCAAGTTGAAATATATTTCGTTGAACGTTATCGAAACGCTGATTCGGCTGACCCGAAAAATGCACTTTATATATACATAAAATATATATTAATTTATAATTTATGTTGAAATGCTGGGCCTTGCACTTTTTTTTTGGGGTAGCCAATGTGAAGCTCGTGTGGAAGCTCAAAGTGCAGTCAGTTCGTTGACTGTTTTAGGGGGGCGCGGACGCTAACCGAAACCGAAACCGAAACCGAAACCCGTTGGCATTGGTACACACAGAGAGTATAGAGACGCCCACCACGCCCACAACATGTTAACAAGGTAATGATAATGGCAGATGGGTGAACCGAGTCCCCTAAGTGCATAGCCCCATTAGCATAACAATTTGCAATCGAGCATTGGCAATCAAAAGCGCGTTTCAATTAACTGATAAGCTAAATATCAACATAAAATTGTTTACGCCTCTCAGCTGTGATAAGTCGGCCAAGAGCAAGATCTCAAAAATATACGTGAGTGACAGCCGTGAAATACCACGAAATTCAATGAATCTTACGTTCCGACTTAACGCGAATCGCACTCATCCAGCTAAGGAGGTGTGAAGTGCTCCAGGAAACTGGGTTGGGAGCTTAGAGTTGGTTGCATGTCGTATTTTCTTTTCACACACACAAAAAGCACGCACCACCTTAAGCGATATATTCGATATAATATGCTGAAATAAACTTGTAGCCTTTGTGAGAGTTGGTCACACTGACCAACCAGGATATCGATAAGCGGAGATCGCATGTTATTGAGAGTAGTTGAGTTAGTTGTTTGTTAGAGTTTGTGCACTTCGATGTGTTTGAAGTGAATGGTTCACTGAAGAAGAATGTAATTCATAATTTAAATTTTATAATTCTATTAAATGCTTAACATTTTGTGAAACCCACATTTATACGTATCACATTTCGCATTTGATATTTTATATTATTTACGTTTACAATTATCAGTATATATGTAAATATTATTATAAGACACGCCCTTCCCTAATTGGATGATATTCCATAACGAAAGCATGACGAAGTATCTCACAGTATGACATATTATTCTCAATTGTCTGTCAACGCCAAATAACATTAATTCATTTGCTTAAACTAGCTGAGCAACTTTTACTGACTAAATATTTATTTAATAATTTTTAACGTGTAAAAATCAACAAATGTTGCTGACAGCTCTAACTAACTATATTTACTTGATTTTAATTTACTTTCAGATAGACTAGTTGTGATAATTATTGGTATAGTAACATTAATCTTAGGCATAGTTTTATCATCCATACCATGGCTGGATTATTTCATACTAAAGGTAAGTTTCCAGACTTCTCTAAAAACAAATCTTCCATATTAAATAATATTGTATATTTATTTATGTAGAATTTAAGGCTGTGGAATGATACGTTAAGCTATCATTATTGGCAAAGGCCCGGCGTTATACGTCTAACCAAGGTCTATATATATAATGTTACCAATCCGGATGGCTTCCTCAGTGGCGAGAAGCCCAAGCTGCAGGAAGTGGGTCCGTTTGTCTACAGGTGAGCACACACTTGAGTAATTAATTAACAATTATAAAATGGGAAAGTGGTTACGCCTTTTGATTCTAGAAGCATTAAATATATATGCATATAAGTAATTAGCAAAATGCTATTTGGTCATGGCTCGTTGGGAAATATGTGTTTAAAATCGGTTTTAATGACTGCAATTAACACAATTATGTGTTTCTTATGGTTCGAACACAAAACACCTGATATTACTGCATATAGAAAGCGTTTTTCAGCAATTGCAGTGAAAATCAAGTCAAAATTTGAAAAGAACTTGAACTTTGTGCATAATTGTATAAATAATTTGCTAACTAAAGTAAATGCGTTCTTTGTATAGAACTTGAACTTTGTGCTCAGTAAGTCTAACAGGAAACAATTAGATCATTATATATTTATTTTTCTGAAAGCCTATTAAATCCGTTTAAAGTACACATGTATAAAATTACTTGTCCGACAAACTGATATGATTTAAATGCATGTTTACAATTTCCGCTGAATAGGACTGGCGAAAAATCCCATTTGTAACACTTACAATAATTAAACTTTCAAATTAAATGAAAAGTATACCTTTTATTTTGATTGATTAGCTCGATTACATCTTCAACACATTGCGATTCGATTAGAAGTCATAACAATGCAAAACAATTAACTCATTTTCAATCAAAACAATTAATAAACTAAGCGAAAACACACACAGCAATTTGTGAAAAGTTGCAACAGCTTCAATTGCACAAAAACAAAAACAAAATCGAAAACATTTGCCAATAATGTGCTGACAATTTGCGCCTAAGCGCCAGTTTCCATAATTGAGCCATCAATTCGAGAAAAAAATAACAAAGCACCCGTGTTCATAAACGAGAGCTGGAGTGAATAATATGAGTATCTGTGTGAATGTGTTTTGTTTGACAAGTTGTGGGACCGCCCAGCGATTAAACCAGTTCAACTGAAGGATAACGTGACAAGAGCAGGCGAACTCTGATTAATCTTACAGAAACAGATACAAATACAAAGATGCAGTAACAACAGCAGCTATAGCTACAATTAATTTAGCTTTAAACATATCCAGATCCAAATATAAACATTTGTGATATTAGTGCTGCAACTAATTGTTGACTTGCTTGAATTAAAATGCAATTAAGCAAGCTACGGCCACAAGTTTAAGATGATTTGATGGATTAGTTCAAGACGACGGCAAAAAACAAATACTCAACCACTTTTTGCTGACATTAAATGATATACGTCAAACGGTAGCTGCTGAAAACGCCAGAAAAACGCCACAAAAACGCCACAAAGTGTTTGTCATCTTGTTTTTGTTTATGCTTTTCCGTTGCTGTTGTTGTTGCTGTAGCTGTTATTGTTGTTGTTGCTGTTGTCAACATTTCTCTTTTTTTGTGCGGCAAATGAACTTGACATTCAGTTTGGGTTGGGCTGCTCGCGTTTGGATCTTTATTTTGATGACCACCGTCCCTGACTTTGGAGCTGACTTTGACACGTGCCGCTGAAAGCGATTTAATGTTTTACAACTGATTACAAAATGTAACAAAATAAACGTAATTTTTAACTGTTTTATTTGGTGTCATTGCAGGGAAGACATGGAGAAGGTGAATGTGAGATTCCACGAGAACAATTACACGGTGTCATATCAGCATAAGAAAATATTACAATTTGTTCCTGAACTGAGTATTGATAAGAATACGCCCATAGTTACGCCCAATATACCAATGCTGGTAAGTAATGAGAAATATGTTATAATTGTTCAAAAAATATATAAACTCTAGCATTTTTTAAAATTAGAATCATAGAGAAGTGATGTGTTCATGACAATGTAGAGTAATTTAAAATTGCTTCTCAACAAAATCTTAAGAAACTAAACTTTGTTAATTCGTAGAATGGCAATTCAGCTATTATAATCATCTTTGTGCTCTACTAATCTGTTTCCATCTATTTCCTTTAGACCCTAACCAGTCTGAGTCCCAAGCTGGGCTATCTGCTGTCCAAAACGATATCCATTGTGTTAACTGCTGCCAAGCTGAAACCATTTATAAATGTGACTGCGGATCAGTTGGTCTTTGGGTATGACGATGCACTGGTTAGTTTAGCGCATAGATTCTATCCAAAGCACATGAGGCCCATGGAAAGGATGGGCTTACTACTGGGTCGCAACGGGACGCTGACCGAGGTGTCGAGCATTAAGACGGGCTATCGGGGCATGGAGCAGTTTGGCTACATTGATTCACTGAATGGCATGGATCGCTTGCCCCACTGGAACGAGGAGCCCTGCACGAGTATAGCTGGCTCCGAGGGCTCCTTCTTTCCGCCGCGCGACATCACCAAGTCGGATATGGTGCACATCTACGACAAGGATCTGTGCCGCATCATACCGCTCAAGTATGTGGAGCGTGTGGAGAAGGATGGCCTCGCTGCGGATCTGTATCGGCTGCCCAACAACTCCTACGGCGACTCGGCGAACAATCCGGAGAACAAATGCTACGACTCGAATGAATACGAGGCCGTTAGGGGCCTGCAGAACATCAGTCCTTGTCAGTATGGTGCACCCGTTTACATATCCAATCCGCATTTCTATGATGCGGATCCCGAGCTGCTCGATGCCGTCGAAGGTTTGGAGCCGCAGCGTGAGAAACACGAAACCTACTTCAAAATACAACCGGTAAGTTTGGGGATTAAGATTGATATAATATATAAAAATCAGTTTGAAACATATGTTTAAATTAATTAAATGAAGGTTAAGTGCAGTTTACTTATTTATATATTTAATGTCAACTGTTGAGCTTTATATAAAAAAAAGTCAGTTAATTTATAAATTCTGAATGAAAATTTGTAGATTGATTTCTTTATTTTCATTGATTTTTACTTACATGTTATTTTATCATCTAGTTGTTGTTTTTTTGTTAGTCGGCATTCAATAAATATAAAAATAAACAGAAAATTCAAATGCAAGTTTCAAATATTAGAAATATAATTATAATGGTACTGGTACTGGTTTTATATAGAATTATTTGTGTCTTTAATTGAAAGTTTATTATTAATTATTTGTGTGTTAGTAAGCTTATGAGAACATAAAGTTGTGCGGCATATTAAAATTCGTAGATTTATAAGCTTAAGTTCCTAATCGAAAATTTGATCTTCGCTGATTCTAATGCGTATATATGTTTGTCTTTAGAAACTTGGAGTGCCGCTGGAGGGCAAAGTGCGCATACAGCTCAATCTGAAGGTGACACGCGCCAAGGACGTTCATCCGGTGCGTGATTTCCGTGACTTTGTATTTCCGGTCATGTGGCTCGAGGAGGTGCGTTAACCAAAACCCGTTCGCCAGCTGGATAGCATCTGATCATCTCATTTGAATTACAGGGCATCTCGGAGCTGACGCCTGCTATAAAGGGCTGGCTATATCTGGCGACTGTTATAGCGCCACATGCTGTGCCCATTGGCTCCTATCTGATGATCGTGGGCGGCGCCTCGGCCGTCATCTTCAGCTTTGTGCGTGCCTATCAGAACTTTGTGTTCGCACGGGATCCCTCGCTGGAGATACTCGAGATGGGCAGACGATCGCTGCGTCGTGGCAGCAGCTTCATTGCCCACCAGCAGCACAAGCTGCTGTTGCATCATCGGGACAGCTATGTGCTGCTGCGGACTATGCCGCATGCCATGACCGCCTGCCTGGATCCGGAGCGGGACAGGGATGATGTCCTGCCCATAATTGATTGTTCGCCGAGCAACCAGGAAGCATAGTTATAGTTGTAAGCGTGTGTGTGTGTGTGTGTGTGTGTGTATGATTGAGTGTGTGTGTGTGACTGTGTGAGTGTGTGTATGATTGTTGCTTAGGTTTAGTCACATTCTGGCCAAAATCGTGGCATATGCTGCTGCTGAAGAAGAAGAAGTTTTCGATGTTACAGGGTATTTTTTATTTCATTCCATTTGCACAACTGCAGCGTTTCCACAATTCATCATTTTCTTGCAACCAAATGCCAAATCGGGTTTGCTAGTTATATAGTACATAAGCATATATATATATACATACATAAACATTTATATCTAGCTTAAGTTTGTATAGATTTGTAATTTGTAATTTGTTGAAAGCTACAAAATAATTCACTAGTCATTTTTACAATGTGAAAAATGCGAGCTCGTTTCTAGTTCTACTTAGTTAGTTAGTTCGTTTTAGTTAGTTAGGCCAGCTAAATTAATTTTGCTAATTGTAAACTACTTTTAATTATAACGGATGTTACGGAAGTTTATACGATTTTTTGTATATGAAATAAATGTACAATATATTTTTGGCATACGTAAAAAACGTGTTCCCAAAGGTTTTTTGCAGGCTGATAAATCACAGCCAGTGCTCAAAATTGCCAGACATAATTTAAGGGCACCAAGAAAAGAATGGCAATTCGTTTGTGATACCCTATGTAAGCATTTGGTGTTGGGTATATAAGGTTTGTGTTAATCTACATAACCTGGATATATGAAAATTCTTTTCTGCTTTGCCCTGTAATCGCTGCAATTTCAGAAACTTTAATTGTTCTACAATAATATAGTCACTACATTATGCAGTCGCAGCATAAAATAATAACAAGTGCATAAATATCTAGGAATATTATACAGACATATATTTTATACATTTATATACATAAAAACTTTAAGAACTTGCTGAAGTCAAATGAATTGAGTCTATGATTTTGATCCAATACTATTTACTGATGTAGGCAACACAAGTTTTGAGAGCGCTTAAGTATATGTCATACAATTTTGGACTAGGCGAAATATGAGAATATTTTATATATATATATACATTTTATTATATTATTTTATTCTAAACATATTTCATGTCGTATCAAAAATGTAGAGTATAGTCCCTCTAGAGCTCATTTGCAGGGCATCTGCTAGTCGAATAGGGAGAACTTTTGCCTTTGCTTGTTTTGCTGAAGCTTTTGATTGACGCCGTTTTGACTTTTGCACAATTCTGCACACTGCGCTGCGTTTGGCTTCAAACAACAAGAGCAACAACAACGCACAAGCACACGGCTCGTATGAGCTATAAATTATATGTATACAAGTGCCTTGTGGGCTTAGTGGTGAGGAGGAATGTGGGTTGAGCAGGGGTGGGGCAACAACTACCGCTGCAATGCTTTTGTTTTGCACAAGAAATAAAAAACAGGCACAAGAAATATGATGTTTTCAGTGCTCAAAAGTCAAGAAAAGAAAAGCAGCAGCAGAAAAAAAAATGAAGAGAAAAGGACTTGAACGCAGGCAGGCAGCAGTAGGAGCAACAGCAGCCGCAGGGAGTGGATGGGGGCGGGGCGGGTCATAAGGTAAGGAATGTGGAATATGGAATGTGCCTGCTCTTGGTAGCAGCTATAACAAAAGCATTTTCATTTCATTTCATTTGGCAAAAATGTTTATACAAAACCAATTTTACAATTTTCGATTCAATTTCTGCAACTGACATTTCACTTAAACGAAAACCTTAAAGGCGCAATTCATTTCAAGCCACCACCCAAACAGCCCCCACCACTCTTACGACCCTTTGACTTTGTTGCAAATGATAGAAAAAAAGGCTGCCGCTGAATGGGGCGTGGCAGTTGGCAAAAGGTCAACTAATGTCCAGTTTTGTAATTACACACGAATGAGCCATGAAAAAAGTTGTGTTTGTGTTTGTGTTTTCGTCATTTGCCGTATTTCCGCATTTTCACGAGCACTTGGAAACGCATCAAATTGGCCAAGTGCTAAACTAATAAGCAACATCAGCTGGCTGCCACATGTTGCCCAGCCAGCCCCCAGCTTAATAAAAACCACCTCTAGGACAGGAAAAGTTAAAAATTCATTTATGGCTCGCCATCAAATCGAATAAAAACAATTGGCACATCAAAAAATCCGAGTGTAAGCCAAAGAGATCTTCATTGTGGGGTTGGCCACGTAGTCCAAATGGGCCATATGCTACAGAGGGCTGGCAAAGCAAAGCAAATGGCTGAAGTAAATAAAATGTAGCAAATGGGGGGGCCTATAAGGGAGGTTGGGGGTTGCTTTGAGCATTGCTCTTCGCGTTTTTGGCGTCAGCTGTGTGGCCACTTAGGCCGCATTTTGTAAGCGTTGATGGAATTGCTTATGAATTATACAAGAATATTAAAACGTGCCCAGCCTGGCAGCTACAACTGAAACAGCAGGCTCCAAGAAGCGCACTCTCTCTCTCTCTCTCTCTCTGTTTCTTTTTGGTTCTATTTGATTTCATCTTTGCGCGGAATATTTCAATTGCCAGCAGGCAAAAAAGTTTGCTGTAAATACTTTATTGGAAAAGTATGTGCCAAATGGTTATTGGTGAGGGGTACAAACAAATTGGGCGCTAAGTTGGCCGTTATTGGTTTTTATGTGCACCGTCTGTTTGGTGGTGGTGGTGCGAGGGTGGGTTTCTTTGGCTATGTGGAGCATATAATATGATTTTTGTTTGTCCAAGTGCGCAGAAAGTTGCTGCTGACCTTCTTGATGTTTATAGCTTGATGATGATGGCATAATTGAGGCTGTGATTGCGGTTGAATTCAAATAGGCATAACAAACAATCAACACATTCATTTTATGTTCAATAATTTTCTGTACATTATGTTTATATTTACGGGCATATAATTTACAGGCAGCGATCTTTATATACTAAACGTATCAATTTAGGCACAAGCTATACACAAATATATATATATTTATATTTTAAATTAGTTAAAACTTATGTTTAAGATTAGCATTCAGTCAAACAGTCACACACACACACGCACATTCGCATTCGCACACAGCTAAACGCATTGCATAAAAAAAGTTTAAATTGTAACAGCCAAAAAGCAAATTCAAATTCAACGAAACTTTTACGAGCACTTAACGTAGTTTGAACCGGTAGGCTTGTGTATTTGCTAATCCTACACTGAAACGGTTGGCGTTACGTACAGCTCAGCATATCGTTATGCGCATCCATTCAAACGGTTCGAGTTTCGTACCGCTCAGCTTAGCCAGTTCAACAACCCGTGCGCTTGGCGTTTTTCGTCCGTTAAATATTTGAAAATGCGTAAGAGGCAGGAAAACCGTAAATTCCTCAATGATAGCGCGAAAATTGCGAAATGCTGTCCTCATTGGGCGGCGCCACCAGCAAAATGGGCTGCAAATTCAGGCCCGTGATGTGCGGATTCGATTTGCGTGAGCCCGCCAAGCTAATCGCATCAGTCAAATACGCATTGTTTATTTCACCTGCAAGTAAAGTAAATAAATATGTGACAAATGTTTGCTATTTACTGCATTTCAGACTTACCTTTGTAAAGCGAGTTCTGATAAATCGGATCGGGCTGCAGGCGCACATGTCGCGTGGCCAGAATGAAGGCCAATGTGGCCAAAACGATGCCATCAACGCAGCCAATGATGGCCAAAGGATATGCCCAGCGCATGCTGCAGAGACCCAACTCAAATCGGTTCGCCTCGGGGCCACAGATCTTGCGAAAATCATCCGAGTTCCAGCCAAAGGGAAACGCCGCACAGGCCACAATCATGCAGAGCGCTAAAGAGCGGAAAGGTGATTAAAAACAACACAAAAAACCACTAGATTTGAAAATGTGAACGTGACAAATGCCAATCAAAGCACATGAATTCAATAACGGGCCGTTTTCGCAATAAGATTGCAAACAACAGACTTCGAAACGTGCTCAAAATACCAGCTAGAATTTCAGTTATCATTTCTCAACCGACTTCCGTCGAAGTCAGCAATTGTAACTGGAAACTGGCCACTATTAGCTGGGCTCTCTTGGCTCTCTAGCTCTCTACACACCTGATATAATTTGCATCCAGCCGCAAATGTGAAAAACACGCGTCGACTTCATGAATAGCAAGCAGACCAAAAAGAATATGGTCAGCAAGGCCAAACCAACGGCCGCCATCATAAAGAATGTGGCCAACTGCAAGAAATACAGCAAGTCAAAGGTTTTTATAAAGAATTTCACTCTTTTCTCTCTTTCGCATAGCTCACAAACGCACCTGAAATGAAAACGTGGGTACTGCCAAGATATTCTCCCAGCGGCGTCGGCAGTTGTCAAAGATCTCATCTCGCTGACACTGCTGCCAGAGACCCAAGCGACCAGCACTATCGCTATCCGGATCACCAATCCATTCTGAAAGAAAATATAGAGATTTATTTTGATCGATTTTAACAAAGTTACGGAAGTTTGAAGTCTTAGAAGGGGATTCTTAGGTGCTTGAGAGCCTTATATTGTTTCAATAAACTATCCGAAGTTTGAAATTGCTTCAGATTAAAATGTAGATGTAATATAGAAGACAAACCATGATAGAAACTGCCTCATGATCGAAAATCTGATCCGTTTTGACAAAGTTATTAGAGTTTCAGATGTTTTAAAGGCTTTTCTAGGGACTGGAAGTCTTATCTTGGCTTGTGTTTCATAGATAATTGGAAATTCTAGATTTATTAAAATTTAAATGCAGATCTAATAGAACACAAACTATGATCAAAACGACCTCGGCATCAAAAATCGGATCAGTTTTAACAAAGTTATGGGAGTCTTAAGTGTTTGGAAGGCATTTCTGGGAATATCTATCCTTATATTGGCTTGTGTTTCATTGGAAATCAAATATTAATGCAGATTTGATATAGAACCCAAACCATGATCAAAACTGCTTTGGGATCGAAAATCTGATAGGGTTTGATAAAGTTTGAGGTGCTTGAGAGGTAGTTAATGATTGATTTTGAATAGAAAAGTCGAAACTGTGAATGCGCTTTGGTCATTAACCGGATACGAACTGTCCCGATTAACAAGTTTAGACCGTATATTCAATAAACACTCACCTGGTGTTACAAATGCCACAATGCCGATGATCGCATAGCATATTGTGAATATGGCCCAGAGTACTCCGATTGCCTTTGAGTTGCGAATGTATTTGGAAGCGTATAGATGAGTCGTATCGACATACTCAATTTTAGTGCCCATTGCGTGTGGTTGTTCAGTTATTATTAGGTGGCAAGCAGCTCTTGGCCTGTGTGTTTGTTGATTGTGCGCTGTTTGCTGTTAAAACGTTAAGCACGCTTAAATATAAGTAAAAAGTTTACAAAGCTGCTGCGAGTTTTAAATGAATACAGCAGCAGCAACAATCAACAATAGTTGCGTATTTTTGTCAGTCATGTATTTGCTTTTGTGTATTTGTATTTGAGTCGTAAGCCTATTAATTTGGACAGATTTTAGTTTGCTGACCTCGTTTGTTATTGGAAGATTCCGGACATGGCTTTGTGAATTGAATTGGAGCTTGAAATTGGACGATCCAGAAATCAAAATAATGTCAGCAAAACACCGTTTGCAGAAATATGTCTAAATAGCAATTAATAACTATATAAATTATTGTGGAAATTGCGAAATCAAGTAAACGAACACCCTTGGCTAATATCCAATGATAATCTAGAAGACAGCATGCTACCAAAAAGTGAAAGAGAAGGAGAACTAATCGTAAAGTATTGCCAAAAGTGATTGGTAAACAACTTTTCATACCTTTCCATAATTTTCATATCATTAACAATTTGATATCGTTTTCCCCTTCACTTCAATCAAATAAAATATTTGGCCAATTTGAAAGCCAGCAGCGATATTTTGGCTAACAGCTCACAAATCGTTTTGGCTTATGTAAATGCGAAAGATAATTGTTTGCCACCTCTTCGAGAGTATTGCCTAATTTTCACCCATACTTAATTCTATGCAGCTAATGACAAACCAGTCGAGTGACTAAAGAAAAATCATGTGTCAAAAGAAAGACCATAAGACGTTATGCAAAAATGAGCAAAAAAATAATAAGCCAACAAGCGAAGACAAAGATAGAGATAGAGACTGGAGTGAGTGAGAGAGAGAGAGACTACATAAATCTTGAGTCTGTCTAATTTTAGCTGTGATTCATGGCAAAAACGCTGGCCAAATGGCCAAAATGCCAAAGCGAGCAACAGGCTTGGAGCTGCCTATCAATAAACATGTTTTTCATTTTGAAAGTGTGGTAAATTTCTGTTCAATTCATCTTGAAGCCACTTTAAAAATTCAAAAACAAAAAAATGAACACAAAGCATGAAAAAAATGCAAGTGAGTTTTCAGCGCATTGTCTTGTCGCGATCTCAAGATCCCACGAACCGCATTGCGTATGCGTAATTTAGTTTTATTTTTTGTCTTTTAGCTTTTGTTTATATTATTTTTTTATGTTTTTCGGCAGAAGCAGCACAAAAGAAAAAGTGTAACTGGCTAGATTAGAGACCCAAAACTCAGCGCTGACCCGAAATAAAAGCAAACAATAAAAGAGAAAAAGTAAATGACACTCAATTAAGGCAAAGCAACAAAAAAAGAAAACAGAAGAAATGGAAGTCCGCACTACGAGTAGCAAAATCAATTACCATAATAATGCTAATAACTAAGCTAGATAAAGACGCAAGGAGAACCAGCGACGAGAACTAGCAAAACACAAACCATTCACATCAAACTATAGCCAAACCATTGAAAGTTAAGAGGCACGTGAGTTAACAAAGGCGTCTGGTCAAAAGCGGGCGTTTGGCTAAAACCAAACAAAAGCAAACCAAACCAAACCAATAACAATGGGAATACGAGTACTTGAGTGCAATTCGATGTCTGCATTTCAGTTTTTGAAGACTCTGTGACTCTGACTCTGTGACTCCGACTCCGACTCTGACTCTGACTCACGTAGCCTGGGAAAACGAGTCTACAGCGTCTGCGATCGGTGTCCGCCAGTTGCCAATTGCGAATTGCTTTCGGAGTGGGCCACGTCGAGACAAACCGCAGACGAATAATAATTTCCTGCGACCGATCATCGTATAATTTAAATGAAAACTGAACGTGAATATGCTATGCATAGTTATATCTGACATATCTACACATACAAGATGCCAGGTTCTGGTGCGGTAATTGCAAATTGCTGTTGGCAATCAACTCGTTGCTGTCTCGTCTGGACTAGCCACCCAACAAGGAGCACACTGAGCGAAAACGTAGCGCAAGTCCATCAATAACTAGCTTTGGCAAGTGTATCGCTTGACAGATTATTTCTCTACGTACAACTTTTTGTGATTTTAAGTCTAAGCATATCTGAAGTCAAGTTGTAAGTGTTTCATAGCCAATTTTTGTACAGTGTGTAGGTAGTCTAAAGGTCAGAGATATAAAAACCTTGTCTTAAGTGTAAAAGCTCGTGCTTCATCAAATTTTTGGTAATCATTTCAGTTGCAGTTTCTAGAAATCAAGTCAAAAATGTTGCGTACAAGAAATACTAAGAAACAAGCACGAATTTAGTACAACAAATACTAAGACAAGGCAGGTCAAAGTTCATCATCATTTTATTTTCAATTTTTATTATTATTGTGTAGAAAAACTAAAAAGTCCTTAGATTGCTTTCGTTTCTTTTGTCAGATGCAATGTTTCTAATGGGCAGTTGAATAGCCCGCTTGTGTCATTGTTTCGCCCAGTGTATGCGATATTTATTTGTACTTCACTGCATTCTTCGCGCACTCGCATCGATCATGAAAGAAAGAAAAGAAAGTGACCACAAGAGGCGAGGCTGTGAGACTGTGAGGCTGTGAGTACTCCAACTGGTATTGGTATTGGTATTGGTACAGGCACTTGGTTGAATATGACGCAGCACTAAAGGCCATGGCTGAGATCAAGAGATGGAGAGATGGCGAGATGTGGTCTCTACATCCGTTCGCCCAATGGAGCTGCTGGAGTTGTTTTTGAGATTGTTGATGTTGCTGATGTGTTGATGTGTTGCTGCTGCCGGCCGGCGGGCAGCTCGAAATACAAAGTTTCACTTGGCGATATTTATGTGTACATATGTATATGCACAGAAATCAGCGTATGCCTTAACATCAATAACAACAGCGCAGCTGAATTCGAACTGCACTCTAAGCGTTTTTCATGCTGGCGCGGCAAAAGACGCACACAAAACGCGCGCTAGCTCGAAATGCCAAATCGAGAAGCAGCTATGTGTGTGTGTGTGTGTGTGTGCTGAGAGTTGCATATGCCATCAAATAAGGTCAGTTGGGTAATTTATGTTATTTAAACGTGGCGAAACGTATTGCAACATTTGACAGACTTGGCCAGAACTGTAAAATGCAACTGCAACTTTGGCATTAAGTTTAGTTTGGCGGCTTTCTATTTAAGCAACAAGTGGCTGAGAGTTTTGGTCAATCCACCACACAAGACTGGGCTCCAATGGGGACTTTCTACTTTGAAAGAGCCGCAACATAAACATAAATTTCACATTAGGCATAACTAACTGGAAAAGGGGTGACGGATGCAGGGGAGGGGAAGTGGAGAGTTGGCTCTTGACTTTGATTGTAATTCATGTTCACATTTAGCTCTTTAGTTGCGCAGCTCTTTGCAGCTTTTCGCAGCTTTTCTCGGCTAATACGCTTAAGTGCAGAAAAGTTGCCTCTTTAGAGCTACTTATATGCGTTGTTCCGCATTGCGAGCTGTGTTTGTTTGTTTACTGCTAAAACTCTTAGCTTGTGTTACAGTTTGTATTATTTTACTTTTTCTGGTTAATTTCTTTTCGGACTGAGCACCAAAGCGGAACCTTAAACAAGCTGAGACGCTTGTAAAGGGGCTGACGGTCACCTGATTAACACATCCATAGTTACTACACAATGTTGTTGTTGTTGTTGTTGTTGTTGCTGCCGCTGTTAACTTGTAGCGCCAAACTTGTTCCAAAAGACTGAACCGCAACAACAACAACAAGGCAACAGCAAAAACGTTTCAGAATTATGCGGAAATGTCTTTAAAAAGCAGCTTTTTTCGCCAGGGCGTATCAAAAGTTGTAGAATGCCTTTTTTCCTCGCTTGTTTGTTGTTGTTTTTTCTTTTTGTATTTCTTCTTCATTTCTTTCCCCATTCGATCGGCTTTTGCATCTGATTATGGCAGACGATTTCTTTTTTTCGCAACCGTGCACAAATATCGCGGTCAGTTATCAAACAATATATGTTTGTTTGTACGCATGTGTGTACAACATTTAGGTCCCAATCAAGGCAAGTCAGCTTCTATTGGCAGTAGATGTGGGTAGTCGTCTCTGGATTCTTTCTCTCTTTCTGCTGCTTGTTTTTATTAGATCACGATTTTAATGTTCGCAAACATTCGCGCATTCCAACAACCCAGCGAGCTAAGCAAACAGCAACAGCAACAACAACAACAACAAGCTACAACTACAACTATGTGGGCCTCAGACAAACATATATACATATGTATGTATATACATAATAGTTACTCACACCGAGATTCTTCAGCAATTTTTACTTGTACCTTTAACAGGTGCGGATTGCAAGGCAAACGGGTGATGGCCAACGGTGCTTATAAGGAGTTTAAGTGCATTTCAAACTAGTGATAGACTTCTCTAAAATATTTCAAATATTTCTAAAACGTATGTAGTGTTGGTAAAATCTGGAATTTATATAACTCCTGGGATTACTAATATTAATTGATAGTATGTACTACATATTCAATTTCGACTAGCTTTTCTGTAGTTTTTGGTAGATTAACATTGTCAGTTCTTAAATAAGGTCCACAACACTTAAACCCCTAGCTATTTCCATTCAGCTTTATAAAGTAACCTATTTTAAAGTGAACAGTTGTCAATAGATCCAATATTTAAACTAATTTGAGATTCCTGGAATCCATGCTCTCTTTATGTAATGTTCCTTTTCATAAATAAGCAGATCAACAGTTTTTCTGATCTTAAAACTTATCTGCTCTTCAAGCGCCCCTTTTGGGCGCATTTAGGGCGCCTATTTAGTAAGCCGCCACAGCGCAGTCGCAAAGAGGCTCATTTCGAACGAAAACAAAAAAAATTGTGCCTCTTTTCTGGTTTTTCACGTTGCCAGCGCTGTTTTTGCTGTGCCTGTTATTGTTGTTGTTGCTGCTGCTGCTGTTGTTGTGTTGTGTTGTTGTTCTGGCTGCAGTTGTTGCAGCTGTAGTTGTTGTTGCAGTTTTTGAAACGCACGTCTTCGAAGCAACATGGTCACTAAAAGGTGTTCTATGTGTGCATGTGAGAGCGCCTCAGTGAGTGTGTGTGTGTGTGTGTGTGTTGAGTGTGTGTGAATGTGAATGTTGCTTGCAATATATTGTTGCACTATGGTGCACTAATGTACTGTTGTTTTTGTTTTTTTTTGTTGTTGTTGTGGGTTTTAACGTTTTAATGTTGCATGAACTGTGCTGTTGCTGGTTGCTTGCGGTTTGTTTTAATGTCAAAACAGCAAAAAACGAGGTAAGGTTGCTTTTTGTTGTTGCCGTCGCCTTCAATTGACATTTGCCGTTAAAAATTTAACTCGAACAGCTTTTTGTATGGCTTACAATTCTATTTCGGAGTGGTATCAGCCTGAAGAACCGGTTGAATATTTCTTGTTTGGCTTAGCGATATTAAAACTTTTATTGTTGCTATTGTTAAGCGTGCGTTGTGCATAAATTTTAAAAAGTCGCGTATACTGTGCAAAAAATAAGATCTGAAACGCACGTAACACGAGCACAAAACTGATCCGCTGTCGACCGTCGCGTTTGGCGCTGAAAAACGAACTGAGGTGCTGGTCTTAAGATCCGCTTGGCATTGGGAGACAGTCATCACTGAAGTCGCTCTCTCAGCTCAACTTAGAGAGAGAGAGGTAGAAAGAGAAAGACACAGACAGACAGAGAGAGTGAGAGTTATCAAAGAGTGCGCAATCGTGACAGTTGGCGTGCTTCAGATAAGTGGAATGTAAATTGTTGAAATTTCTTTACAATTATTTTTGTTTTTACTTGCGATAAATGCCAGCTAGAAAAGTACTGAATGTGCTCGAATGCGTTTCTTGGCAATTTCACCAATTATCAGTTTGCTGCGAGTGTGTGCGGAGAGAGGGCAAAATCTGTGTGTGCTACGGTTTGTCTACCTGCAGGATGTCGGCAAATTCCGACACATTTCTTTTGTTTCCTTTCTTTGTTTAGGACTAGTCTGAAAACCTGAAATGAAACCTGGGAAAATGTTTAAAAAAGGTCAAGACAAAATATAAGCACATGAAAAGTGTCTAGGTACATTTGCAGCATAGCAATAAAAACAATATATAAAGCACCAGTATTCAATTCAAATTTGCCGCCAAGCAAAACAAATTAATCGCTGTAGCAACTCTGTTTTTGCACACCACTAGCGACCACCTTGCACAGCTGATAGGCAGCTGGCTTATCAGCTGTGAGAGCACAACCTTATAGAATCAGTTGCCCATAAAAAACACGCGAAACGCACGTAGGCAGTTGTAAAATCTCCAATTAATTGCACAATTTCGTAAGTTTCGGGCATTTAAACTAGTACAAAGAGAAACACAAACAAACACCTGAGATAAACATGAGCGAACTGAGCGCCGCAGATAAACTTGACTATGTCATGTCAAAAATTGGCGTACATGTGGATTTTCCTAAAAAGGGCATTGTCTTCCGGTGGGTCAGTTGGCTTATCAGTAGTCTATGCTGCAAAAGTGCTATTTAACATAACAACATGTGTACATTTTACGACAATCATTCAACTCGCTATCAGTTGCTCAACACTTTTACTGTTCTCTTATCTGCAAACGATTATTAGTGACATATTTGGCGCCCTAACCGATGGCAAAGCGTGTGTTTATCTGCGTGATTTGCTGGTGCAGCACATACGCACCGCACATCCAGATGTGGAGCTCATAGTCGGCCTGGATTCGCGCGGCTTCCTCTTCAACCTGCTGCTGGCCACCGAACTGGGCGTGGGCTGTGCCCCCATACGCAAGAAGGGCAAGCTGGCGGGCGAGGTGGTCGCCGAGGAGTATCAACTGGAATATGGCACCGTAAGTAGCCAAATATATCAAACTATATTTATACTACCAGTGTATCACTTTTATAGGACACATTTGAGCTGCAGCGCACGGCCATCAAACCTGGCCAAAAGGTTGTCATTGTGGATGATCTGCTGGCCACTGGCGGCTCTCTGGTTGCTGCCACGGCGCTGGTTCGTAAAGTTGGCGGCGTCGTACTGGAAAGCTTGGTTGTCATGGAGCTGGTGGAGCTGAGAGGCCGCAAGAAGCTGAACTGCAATGTGCATTCGCTGCTGCAATACTGAAAAAGTCATCAATATCGTACTTGAAGCATTTAGCATGGAAATTTTACTTACCTCAAATTATCAATTTGCTATGGGTGTGTTTTAACTAAAAGGTTGTCAGAACAAACAAAATTAGTGCAAATATATGAGTTAATATTTTTATATGAGTAATGTAAGGTGTTCTTAGTAAAGCGGTGTGAATTTAAGTTATTATCTATGAGATAAAATATGAATGAAAACTCAAAAATTATATTGAAGTTCACTCGCTTAGAGCATGCTGCCTCGGGTCAGAATTTATATGTGAGCAAGGCAGTTCTTCGGACTATCTAACCCTTGTGTTTCAAAGAAATTCGAAAATTCTAAATTGCTTTAGATTTAAATGCAGTTATAAAATTGAACCCATGATCAAAACAGCCCCGGAATCGAAAATCGGATCAGTTTATGTGAGGCCTTACTTTAATCTCATATATTTATATGTGTTGCTATCAACTGTTTACTTATTAAGCAGCCCTCTGCTTTACGGCCAACCCTAAGAGCTGTTGTACTCTTCGCTTGCGCTCTCTGCGCATTGATATGTCTCTTGTTCTCTTGCCGGCCTTGCCTTTTGCTCAGCTATAAACAAAAATGTTTGCCCTATGGCGACCATAAAAAAGCAGAGCTCTCCGCTCGCCGATAAACAAATCAAAAGTACAATTTCAAACCCTCCGCGACCCGCGCTCACCCAAAAGAACAGCAGCAGCAGTTAGAGCTGCCGCATAGCGACGCCGGCGCAAAAACAAAAAAATTTGAAACTGAAACTGAAACTGACAGTCGTTCGAATCGTCCGGATGGTCGGGAGAGCCGGGAGAGTGTGGAGAGTGGAAGAGGCGGGCAGTGAGCAGGAGAGACGCCAAGAGTCAGTCAGTGGCAGCCTGTGCTCATTTCGCATTTGAATTCATTCGTGAAATGTGCGTCGCTCGGAACGGTGTGTTGTTTGCTGTGTGTGCTGCTGTGCATGGTGTTGTGTTATGTTTGCTGGCACTGTCCGCGACACCCCTTCTCTCTCTCTCTAGCACAGTGCTCAACTTTCGCACGCCCACCAATTGCGAGTGCTTTGCAGTGTTTAGTTAAATATACACATACATATGTGCCCGTTTGCTTGTTTGTTGTTGCTGTGCGAATGAAAATCACAGTGGCTGGCTTCAATTGATATTGATTGAGCGTATTTCAATTGGCAAACAATTGAATGGCAAACAGCAACAACAACAACAACAATATATATATTAGCAACTGTCGCGGCAGCAATTGATATTATTACGTATACGCCGCGTGCGCCTTCATTTGTTTTGTTTGCGTGCTTGTGATTGTGTCGTGCGCCCATTTGAATGAATTTTATATAAATACCATACCAAACTTGGAGCATTGCCTAAAAAGCTAGCGAAAAATGTGCAAAGCAGCGCGCCAATTCAATTATATATATATATATGCATAAACAAATTAAATTCCACTAGCTGCTGAGTGTGGCAAAGTAAACCAAAGCCAGGCAATGGCATTGCACCTGCTACGGCCTCCACCTCTCAACATAGGGCTTTAACAAAGGCTTTAACAAAGTCGTAAAAATCAATAATTGACATCTTGACTTCATGCAGCAGCAGCAGCAGCAGCAGCAGCTGTGCAGCAACCCAAAAGCACACCCCCAAAAAAGAAACAGAACCCACCAAAAACTCAATTGTTTTTGTTGCTGCAGTGACACAATTCTTACAGTTAGCTGAGCTATAAATACCAAGCGCCCAAAGGGGACAGTCCATCTTTTTGCACAAGCCATTCATAATTATGCTGCGTTTCTTACATACGCGTACTAACTAGATGTATTTCTGTATTTTCAATATATAGCACAACAACTAAATTTAGCTGAAACAACAACAACAACAACAACTAGCAGGCATAAAAAGGCTATGAGCAAATTGTACAAAAACTGTCGCCAACTGCACGCAAAAATTTGCCGCGTAGCAGTGACAGCCAAAGGAAAAAACGAAATAAATTAAAAGAATAGCCGAAACAAAAATGTTGTACCACGTGAACATCAATAGCAAAGGAAAATCTATCAAAATAAATAATAAGAATACGAGAAATAATAATACTAATATGAATGTCGAGCGAATGGCAAGCTAAACTACGAACAGTTCCTATGCATTTGGCCTTGTGTTTAAATGAAATTGAACAAGAGCTACGCAAATTGTCGCGTTCGGCGATATTTGCTCATCTTTACGGCCTTATCGCTGCTATTGCTGCCCCTGTCGCTCATCTATTTGGTTTGGAATGAGCAGCTGCAGAAGATTAAGGGATACGAGGTAAGTGTGCTTATGATTACGTATACACATACATACATACATACATATATATACCTACTATATAGTAGACATACATATATGCACAGGCAAACACAATGCATCCATATATGAGCTGGTTGTGTTTGCCTGAGTGTGTGTTTTTGGCCAAGGACGTAAGTAGCTTTGTAGTTGTTGTTACTTGGTAGCTAGAGCTTCTAAGTGGCCAGCAAACACATTATTCTGCATATTGCTGCTATAGATTAGACGGGGTAGAAATGTTTGTAGGGGCTGTCCCTGACAACCAGCAAATTGCCGCCAATCGATTGAGCGTTACTTTAGCTTTATGCAGTCCTCTGTATATATCTATGTATATAGCTCTATAGCATTTACAATAAACCAAAGAGTTAATTGTTTTCCAATACAAACAAGTTCGAAGAGCTTGTGCTATATATACCTATGTATTACTTCTGGTACTATGTTTCCTTACTATTCATAATTTCATAAATTCATGAAACTAATAAAAGCATATTTACGGCAACTAAGTGGCGAGCATCTGGCGCTATCTTTATCGCTATTTAGTATAGCCACGTGTGCTGTGTGAAGGGCATTCAAAATAAACATTTAATTATAATCTTCTCAATACAAATATAGATACACATATTTATTTGCCATGCTTGGCTGCGTATGAGTAATAATTCTCAATTGCTCGATATTTAAATTTCATTACGTTCGCTTGTGTGTTTATTTACCAAAGTTCTTAACACATCGTTGCACCTTTTGCGATGCAGATGGGGGCATCGCATTTCACGAGAGTGCTCTTAAAATGTGCAAAGTAATACGAAATTAGCTCACCGCTGCGGTCAGCTAGTGATAGTTCCCACTGCTAATTTACAATTGACACTTAAATGTGGAATTGACACGCCGCCTATTGAGCGGCCTCCCAAGCCGATTGCACAAAGCTTTGCTCTTAGCTGCTTTTCGCTGTGTTTGCCAGACAGAAAGGCGCGCCCCTCCCACTTCCTCCCCCACTGCCACACAAATTGCAATGCGGCGGCCTTGGGGCCATTCGCATTGCAGAACTTTCGCTTGAGCTGAATTTAATTGCCATGGCGGGGAGTATTTGCCACTTGGCCAGGACACGTCAGAGGCGCAGGAAAATCGATGGTTGAGAACAAAAGCAAAACGCAAAACTCAAATGCAAACGCGATCAATGGAGAGTTGCGCTCGCATTTGTGTTATATATTATTTAATGACTCAATGCTCAGGCAGCTAACCAAAGGCCAATAAACAACAGAACACGAGAATAAAGCACGCATACGCCGTGTTGTGCTCCACATAAGCATAATTAAGCACAGCGTCTAACACGTAACACACCTACACACACACACACACACACACACATACGCAAACGCACGCAGGCATCGTGTTCTGTTTAAGTGACAAGCCGCCCACATCTAACATCTCCCACATACACACGTACTACTATTAACCACCCACAGTTCACGTCATGCACATAGCGCCACTTTTGTTGCGAAAAAAAAAACGAATTCCAAATAAAAGGCTGTAATCTGGTGATGGTAAAAGACTAGCGGATACCCTGTACTCAAATATATATATTTAGTTTGTGCCTAACTTAGTTGCGCTTAAAAGTAGGCTATATCAACTTTACTTCAATGCTAAAAACAAAGCTGCTGTCATATTATTCCTAAGAAAAGAAATAAAATATACTTTAGAATTGCATGTAAAGCTTAAGCTTATTATACTTATCAATAATCGAACGCATATGTTATAGTAAGCAGGTATCAATTCCCAGTTTCTACATATTGTCAACTAATATACCCCTACTATTCTGTTGGCTATGGGCTATATATAAACACGAGCCGCGATGACCACTGAACATTTGTCTATCCGCTAAACAATCATCTAGATTTATGATGATACCAGTTGACAGAGCTGTCGCTGAGAGATTTTAATTGGGTACCTTGACACTGACTGGCATACCAGTGACATGAGTCAGTGGGTGCTGTGAGTGGCGCTCTCAGCTGCACCTTGAGCAGTGCTTTACTTTTACGTAAGACCTGCTAAGCTAAGCAACATCATAAACGAAACGCTTGTATATTACGCATACGCCATGTCATGTTTGCAACCAACTGTTTCTGTGCCTCTGTATAAATAGTAAATGTGAAATGTAAAATGCAAATTGCAAATGCTTTTTTAGGCTTTTAATGCGCAACAGCTACAGCAGCATCAGCCGCATCAGCCGCAGCAGCAACAACAGCAGCAGCAACAGCAGCAGCAACAACAACAGCCAGCGGGTCAAAACTTTCGTTATCCTGTGCTGCTGCTGAACAAAAACAAAAACAAGGAGCTAACTGTGGTCGCAACGGGCAAGACCAAGAATAAGTGGCGCTATGTTGATAAAGTAAATATGTAACACAAACACACACACACATAATTAATGACCAAACAATGTAAACACAACAGCAACATAGTCAACCGCCAAAAATTTATGGGTGCATTGTAAAAGCGCGCAAGAATTGAAATTCCTTAGCCTCATCTGTTCTCCATCCGCCGAATAAATGATTGGCAGTTGTTTGGGCTTGGCATATACCATCTGGTGGGTGCTTTGACAAACAAACCACAAAAATTTGCTTAAATAGTCGTTAAGTGTCCTTTACCACCCTCCGAAATGCCTCATTTATTAACATGCCTCTCTCTCACCACTATCCCAAACAGATCAACAATGAAACAGGACTCGCACTCATACCCGACTATGCGGTGCAGACGCTATCAGCGGAGGAAATGCAGGAAATGTCTGTCGTAAGTGCTTTTAGCATGGCCATAAGTATTATATACTTAGTATGCGTTTTATCTTTATATGAACGCAGCGCATGGAGGCGCGACTCAATAGACTGAAGGACCAGTGCTCGGAGTACGGACTGGATGTGTTGGGTGAGCCTTTGCTAATGAAATTTTTCAATGTTTGTAGTCACCATAAACTTATCGTATTTACAGGTCAGGATTCCTGGCATACGCCCAATACGTGGGAGTTCTTGGTTAATAAAAAATATCATATTATATGGTAAGGCAGCTGGATATTACTAGAGGAATAATATTTTAGACTTTGTGCGGCTTCTGTTGCAGGTGCAATGTCTTCAAGGCAGCCTCCTCATCCTGGATGTTCAATTTCAATATTCTGGCCGGCTACACGCCCAATTATTTGCTTAAGACCAAAAAGATTCTGCTCAATCTGGCCAGAGAGCGTTATCCACGCGTAACGCTGCAAGAGGTGAATTGGGTCAATGGGTGTCAAAAATATACCTATATAAATATGAAATGTTTTATCTTTTAGCTGCGCGAGGCACAAAATGATTCAATTACGTTTATCATAGCTAGGAATCCGTTCGAGAGACTGCTGAGCGCATACAGGGATAAGATTGTGTTTGCCTTGCCCTATTCCTTTCATGACAAACTGGGTCGCAGCATTGTGCGCACCTATCGCAAGAAGGTATAAAAGCTTGAGAGTGTCTCCCAAAGATGTGCTAAGTTTTCAATTCGATTGCAGCCCAAGCTGATTGCACGTGCTGGCAACACGAAGTATCCCTCGTTTCCGGAGTTTGTGCACTGGCTGCTGGATCAGGTGAAGCGTGGCAACTATATAGACATGCACTTCGTGTCGGCCACATCGTTCTGCACGCCCTGCCTGATACGATTCGATATGATACTGAAGTTCGAATCGCTGGCAGAGGATCAACTATATCTAATCGAAAAGACTGGCCTCCAGCGTGTCATAGCGCCCGTGTGGCGCAATGTGGGCAAAGGAGGCAGAAAGACACAGGAGCTGCAGCAGCAGTTCTATTCGCAGCTCACCAGGCAGGAGATGATGGAGCTGTACGAGTACTATCAGTGAGTTTAACCGAATAATCTGGGAATTCCAAAGTTTACTTGAACTTGCCCTCCACAGATTCGACTTTGATCTGTTTGGCTATGATATAAAGGAGTATTTGCAATATGCCAGAGCAGATGAATTAGAAGGCGCCGCCGCATCGGGGGCGTAGGTAACTAAAGTTAAGATTCACAGAATTTAGAGAGATGGAATAAAGAAACCTTGACACATATGAACTACTTAGCCGTCACAGTACGTAATTGCAAATGTTGATAATAATGAATGAAACAATAATAAAGTTAATGGCAAAAACTATAGAATGATTTATATTAAAGTGATGAGAGGCAAGTTAAGCAAAACTTAACAAGTGTAAGATTTAAGAAAATAAGGAACTGGAAATAAAATCAAAATTATAACGATATTGGCAGCTAACAATTGGCAGATAATTTGGGTCCAAATGTCCATTTGGTTTTATTTATGTGTTAAAAATAATAATAATAATAATAAAATGATTATAAGAAATAGCAATAAAAAAATTATTAAATTCAACTACATACAAATTAATGAATTAACTAGCTAATTAACTGAGATACCGTTACACATTCTCAACATCTAAAATCATCAAATTTCGGGAAGTTGTAGTTTTCTTAATTTTGTTTTATTTTTTTGTTGTGTTTTGTTTTTCTCATTTTTGAACTTAAAATATACATACAATAGAATTTTGTTTTGTTTTTTATTTTATTAAATGTAAAACATAATATGTATGTATATATTTATAGATGTATATAATATATTCAGTTATATGCCTACCAAACTATGCGCTGTTTACGGTTGATGTTTTTGCCTGTGTTAATCTTTTGTTGTTTGCACGATCATATGTAAATTTTGTTTAGCACACATACAGAATTTAAATTAAATTTTAAATATGTACGTAGTCAAATTTTGTTTCAATTTATTTTACAAGTTTTTTGTGTGTGTTGTTTTGTTTTGTATAAAATTTAACTATTTTGTGGCTGGTGCAAATTGTTCAAATAAAGAACCGCCTGCTAGAACATTGTAATATGCACATAGTCCGTGCAGTTTCTAGTCGAACGAACGCGCCACTAATAAAAAAACCATATGATTAGTGCCCTAAGACTACGTTCGGGTTTTAGTTCTCTGTCGTAAATTTGTTAATTACGTTGCGTTTACCTAGTTAAACTATAGAAAAACTTAGTCTGGACTTTTTACACGTGTATTTTGTTTTTGTTTTTGTTTCTGTTTTGTTATTAGTTTCTGTTAATTTTTTGTTGTATACATAAGCTAATTAAAATTACATCAATTTGTTTAAACAACTACAACTAGTTCAATGTATGAATAATGTGGATATTATCGCCGTTTGTTTGTTACTTAATTCTTTCTGTTACTTCTTGCTTGCCATGATTTGGTTTTAAAAACCACGTTATGATCCTCTACTTGAATGCCGCACGCTAACTTAAGCCTATAATTTACGCTCGATTTCGTTTAACAAACTAAGCTACACAATTTAATCATATTTATATGTTTATATCGTTTAGATAAGGCCGTCAATGCAATTAATGCAATCAATAATGTTAAGAATTACAAAATCAAACGCTGGCTGACTGCGCGTTTTGTTTTTTGTTTTTGCTACTGTGTTTGTTTGTTTGTTTGTTTTGTTGTTGGTTGTTTTTGGATTGGTTTGGTTTAGTGTTGCTGGCTATTTAATTGGAAAACGATTGGTAAATTAGATTTAAAATTTGTTTTTAATTACACTTTAGTTGGTATTTCTACGCATACGTTATTTAAATAGGGCGCCTAACTAAAACAACAAAGGGGACGACGCAGTTAAATGTGAGAGCTAAATAATATTGCAAATTGATGACCGCAGCTGCTAGGCGCTTATAGAGAACAAGGACAGCTGGAGTAGGAGTAGGAGCGGGAGTTGGAGTAGACGCGGTCGCGGAAGCCGTATAGATGCGTAGGTATGTGAACAACAGCGGCGCCAGCATCGATCACTTGAGGTAAGTCTTGAACAGCACAGAGCTGCGACAAAATTCGCGCTCCTGCTCCATGAAGAAGAGCATGTCGCGCAGATTTACACGCTTGATGCGCGGCCGTAACGTTGTCGTTGTTGTGCTGGTGTTGTTCAGCGGACCGCTGCCACTGGAACCCTGTGTGTGTGTGTAAAGCAGATGCCGAGAGTTGTTGTTGAGTATGCAATTGAATGCTCGCCGGTAAGTTGTTGCTACTCACCACGCCCACACTGGCCGCCTCGCTATCGAGCTTGAGTTTCTTCCGCGGTCCAATTGCCTGCAGGGCCGTTAAATTTGCATCGCGCTGACGCAGCTCCTCCATTTCCGCACGCTGCATTTCCTTTGCCTAGTGTAGATTACAAATAATGTTTAAGCAAGCACTTTGAATTATAATTGGTATTGTCTGTTGCTTACTCTCGCTTTCATTTTTGCCTGCTCGGGATCTTCGACACGCGTTCTGGATTTGGCCGCTCGCAGTAGCATCTCGCGCTCCAGCTCCTCGTGTCGCTTCTGCTCAGACTTGTCCAACTCCTCAAGAAACTTGATTTGACCGCGCACGTCCTTCGCGGGCTCATACCGTGGATCCAACTGAGGAAAATATTTAATATATATATATATACTGATATAATGCAAAGAGCGAGATCGTAACCATACCTTGATGACATCAATGCGGTGCTCCGCTATCACAGCCAACTTCTCCACAATGTTCTTGAGCCGCTCCTGACACGCATGCGATATGAGCACGGCCACGTCCTGCGACGGTTCGTCGAGGCCACGTTCCGCGGTTATCGCGCGTATTCGCGCCTGCAACGCTGGCATATTGAGAAACACCTCGTCCTTGCACGACCGGATCTGTGTGCCAATGTTCTCGGTGCAGCCGAGAATGCGCTGCGATTCCTCGGCCAGATTAACACCGCCCATGGCGGCCACATCGTTGATATCATCATCGCCATATATCGACGATGACATGGAGCTCTGCTGGAAAAACGAATTGGCGGCCGCTGCCGCCGCTGAACCGGCCATCCCGCTGCCGCTGTTCGCCTTATCATCCTTGCCATCGCGATCGAGCGCATCTCGTTTCTTTTTACTCGCCGACTTGTTGGGCATGGGCATAGCGCCGCGCGGCAACGTCTTGGCCGAAATGGGCGTCAGCGAGGCATTGATGCGTTCCATGTGCGGCATCTGCGGCGCCTTAATCTCAACCAGCTTCGGCTCGAAGTGATTGTTATTGTTGTGATGCAGCGTGTTCTGCATCTGTTCGCGTGCACGCAACGCCTCCGGCGGCAGATGAACTGTGGGCAACGATGGCACCGGCAACGATGTCGTCGATGCCGAATTGATCGTCGATAGCACCGATAACGTCGGCGTCGGCGGTGGTCCGCTGTTTGATATGGCCGCCAGCGAGGGCGGATGCAAACTGGGCGTTATGGCCTTGATCTGCGTCTGGCCAACCTTCACGGCAGTGACTTTGTTCGTGGGCGTACTGTTTTGCGGACGGGGCGTGGCACGTATCTGAACCGCACCCGTGCGCTGCAGCTGTGCGTTAGGCGGACCGCGGATTTGCACAATGTTCTGTGGGACAAATGATTGATAAACTCCAAGCAATGAGTTATGCATCACCTTGTACTTACCGCCTGCGCGGACATTGGCAGCGAAGGCATTTGGCCGCGTATGGCCAGTCGCGGCGCTGTGGGCAATCGAATGTTTGGCGGCTGCTTGGAAATCGTCGTATGGCCAATTGTTGGCCTCGGCGCACCCAATGCATTTGGTGTTATCATGCGCACCTGCGTCTGTCCAATTGTCGTCGTCTGGCTGAGACCAATCGGACGGATTTGCGCTTGAATTTTCTGTCAAAGTGTGATGGGGGAATCATAAGACATGATTGATTATAGAACTTATTAGCATTGACTTACGGGCAGCTGTGGTGGCAGACCAACCAATCCCAGCACATGTTGCGGCGGTGGTTTAATGCCCTCAATGATCAGCTCCTTGGTGTAGAGCGCCTGGCGCAGCAGTGGTAGACTTTTCTGTGGATTGCACGCACAATTTAGTAAACAGACAATACAAGTTTAAGTGGCCGCTTACCTTGAGAAACCCAATGAGGCACGGCTGTGGACTGGCGTTGAGCAAACGCTCCAGACGATCGCAAAACTCCTCAGGCTCCACATTCGCGTTGACCAGCTCCTGGATGAGCGTGCGCACATTTTTCTCCACCGGCTTCGGTTCGCGTGTCGACAATTCAATTAAATTGGCTAAAAACTTGCGACACTTTTCTTTGGTATTGCCCTGCGCAGCCGTCGTCGTTGAGTTCGCGTTCCCCGCCGCCACTGTTGCCGCCGCCGATGCCACCTGCACATGATTGGCCTGTGAATGTGGCTGTCCCAGTGCTGGTATCGTCTGGATTTGCGTTACCTGCGGCAAGTGCGGCGCCTGCTGCTGCTGCTGTTGCAGCTGCGCCAAATGTGGCGGTTGTGAGGCACTGCTGTAATTGTGTGCATTGCTGCTGGCCACCGAGTTGACCATTATGTTGCTGGAGGCGGTGGTGTTGGTCATCGACTGTGGTCAGAACAAGCGATATTGATTAGTAATCGAGTATGCGAGCAAACTGTGTGCAGTCAGTGCAAAACTAAGAGCGATAAGCGATTAATTCAAACAAGAAGAAAGTTAATGATTCGTATGGAGACATAGACAACGGACTCCCATTAGTGCGGGTGTGTGTGTGTATGTGGATAATGAATAATTAAAGGTAAAATAAGTCAGTTGATGCCATAGAAAAAGTTGCTTTATCAAATAATTATCATGTCATAATAAAGGAAATGTAATAAATTATTTATGCCCATAGATTAAAAATGAAAATTTGCCAACACACACGCCCATAAGGAGTCCAATTAGCCTTTTCAAGTCAGTCACATGAAGATGATTCTTAAGTTCTAGATGATAAAAGAGAGTTCGATGAGGTTTAAGTGATTTGTTTTAATTACGAACAGCAACGCGTTTTCTGCAGCGCAAAACTAAATGAAAAGAGAATACGTCAAGTCAAATACACAGACAGTTACAACGCAGCATGCAAAACTGAGCAAAAGTACAAATATATTTATACATAGGTATATGTGAAAATGAAAATTGAAAAAGTTTTGGGCGCAGAGTCGATTGCTCGAAGTCTGGCCGAAAGTCTAAACAAAATTGAAACTGAAGCGTAGCATTAATAAACAGATCAAATGCATAAACAGACAAGAGAGAGGCGAATTAAGAGAATATATATAAATATATATGTATATATAGCAAGTATAGCAAATTGAAAATATTGGAAATTATGCAAATCTCCACTTCTAAACAAGTTAAGCTTTTGATTTTTACGTTTTGCTTGATCTTAATTGTGGCCGCGACATTTGCCGCAGCAGCTGCGGCGGCCGCGGCGGCTGCGCTGCTGGCATTGACAGAGGCCTGTTGCTGCTGCTGCTGCTGTTGCTTATGCTGCTGCTGTGCCTGTTGCTGCTGCTTCAGTTGTAGCTGTAGCTTCTGCTGTTGCTGCTGCTGATGCTGCATGTTAGTAGCGGGTTGTTTGTTGTTGTTGTTGTGGTTGTTGGTAGTGGTTGTGGTGGTGGTGTTGGTGGTGGTATTAATAATATTATTATTGTTATTATTGCTGGATGGGAGGATTGTGGATGATGTACGGACAATCGTTTTGCGTAGTGCAATACTAGTGCTGGCAGTTGTTGCTTGTGAGGATGCTTGTGTTGTTGTTTGATGCTGTTGCTGTTGCTGCAGCTGAGTTTGCTGCTGCTGCTGCTGTTGTTGCTGTTGTTGTTGTTGTTGTTGTGAGGACGATTGGCCATGATATCTACTTACAGCCGGCACAGTTTGCAGACGTATCTGTGTGGTTATGGGATGATTTGTGGTTGTTGTTGTGGTGTTGTTATTGTTGTTGTTGCTGGTGTTAGATATGGTCTGTGTCATCGTTGGCGGGCCACTCGTTGAGGCCGTACCCACGCGCAACAATTGAAATCCATTATCCGTTTTCACTAACAATGCAGGCGTTTGTCCTGTATTAAGTGTGCCTAAAGTTATCTAAAATAGAGAAAGAGAGAGAATAGACAGAGAATAGTACATAGTTGTACAAGTTGTACCCGCTGATAAATGCATGTATATGCAGTATGTGTATATGTGTTTTGGGTGCATGTGTGTGTGCTGTGTTTGTTAGGATTCCTCGTGGATTAGTAGAGAAGAGCCCACCACACAACAACAAAACTCAAAGGCACGCACGTGCATTTTTGCTTATTCAACTTACCGATGGACTCTGCGGCCTGACCCCAGCCATGTGGGAGTTGCTGATGACGACACGACTGAGCGGATTGGCGGGCATATTCTTTGGCTGCTGTTGCGTCGGCGCCTGCGGACGCATGCCGACCACAACGCCCGCTGGTAGCATGGAGTTCAGAAGCGGCTGCCCGGACTGTGAAGAGCGCAAAGGATTAGTCAAATCAGAAAAAAAATGCATTGGGCCAGTTCTATAGGCGGCGGCAACAAAAGCTTCAGTTAGGTTTTTAAGGTTTTCTTTTTCACTACAACATGCAGCAGAAGACGAGAGTTGCGTCGCGTAACGTCAAATAGTGTGTCACACTACACATTCGTTCACAGATCATGTATGTATGTATGTGTTCTCTAAATACATTTAAACATATTCTGAATGAATTTCAAATAAAAATTATGAATATAGGTTTGTGCCGATCAATTTGGTTGTCGTATATAAGTTGTACTACAAAGAAGCGACCGTTCAAAAGCATTTTGTTCTAAGAAATTCTACAAAAAATAATATATATTCGTTTTTATATAAAAGCATAAGTTGAGAAGCAGAAGGAGACCAGGGCTCTTGATGTGAATGTGGAATTATATTCGCGAACAGCAATAATTAGAGTTTGGATATAAAAAAGGGTTTAATAAATTTGAAATAAATCAAAGAAAATGAAGGTCACAAAATAAAACACCACTCAACGTCTATCGAATATACATACTACAATTACTTATACGAAAAAACAGTGCACTTTGAATATAGTGAGCGAACTAATGAAAAGCAAAATTGCCTTTGCTATGACTAGAGAAGCTATTCTCTGTTTAGCATTGGTTCAAATATTATTTCAGGACATTCATCTTTCTGACCGACTACTTAACTTCGTCTCACAAAAGCTCAACTAAATTGCACATATTTTTTTAAATATTTATCACTTGCAGCTCACTATATCAAGAGTTCACTTTTACAACTACTACTCGACGTTTTTGAGGCACGCTATTCGTGACCAAAATGGGAGACAGAAGGAAGCAAAGTGGAAGAGTGAGATGGTGGAATGGATTGTTTGGGAGCAGGAGTAACCAGTGGACAGCAGGCATAGATATAGAGTGAGAGAGAGATGCGAACTGAACGGTCCCAGAATGTGGGCGCAGAATCTCCGCCTCGCTACGAATAGTAGTACGTTTGGAGTTTAGCTTGATGGTGGATACCTGATTGATGGTCTTGGTCATTGTTACGATTCCTGCTGGTGCACTTGATACTAGACCCGCCGGCAGGGTGACAGCATGGTGATTGGATTTAATAACTAAGGTTTGTGTTTGGGTGGCACCTACTGATTGCGTTTGATGCTGCTGCTGATGCTGATGATGCTGCTGCTGTTGCTGGTGCTGCTGGAGTGACTGTTGCTGCTGCTGGTGTGACTGCACCTGATGATGCACCTGCGACAGACCCGGCACACCATGTCCACCCATGCCCGCCGTTATCGTCTTGATCGTCGTCGTGTTTGGCAATTGCGCCGTCGAGATGATCGTCGGCCCAACACCAGGGCCGCCGGGGCCACCAATATTGATGGTGCCATTGGGCAGCTGTTGGGTGGTGAAGGTGATGCGATTGCTGCTGGCCGAAGTGGCCGTTGGCGCCGTTTGGCTGCTATTCATTGTATGTGGCGGTGGCAATTTCGTGTTGGAAGAGTCCAAACTGTATACGGAGAATACCGTTTAGTTACTCTGCTGCTTGTTGCTGACGTTCTTTAGCCGCCTGTTTTCCCGATCAACTGTGCATCTGTGGCATGTTGTTGTTGTGGTTGCTGTTGTTGTTGTTATTGTGGCTTTTGTTTATCAGTCGCATGCTGCGTGGCTGACGTTTGAACGAACTGCAAGGCAAAATGTTTTTAGTCACTTTAGTATTTATAGTGGCATATGTACACAGAGTTCTTATTTCGCACACGCTGTACGGATACCTAACTGCGGCACAGTTATTATACCTGTGGGTCATACAATACTTTAATTTTTTATTTTTTTTTGCTGCCTGCAACTATTGCAGATGTTTACGAGAGTGACGAGGGCGGTTGAGGGGCGGCGGGGATGCGTGTATGGTGGCAGGTGAAAGCCGACAAACGACAAACGAAAACGAGACGTTGCGATGCTAATTTAGCATAATTATTATCGTAATCACCTTGGCCAAAGCCTTTCGGGTGCTCCGCTGAGCAAAGCGCTCGCCGTTGCAATCGCTTATTCACGCGGCTACTGCTGCTGCCGCTGCTGCGCTGGCGACGACGACGACGACGTTGACTCCTTGTCGCTCGCTGTATATTGTTATATATTTTCTTTGGTTTAGCCAGAATGTTTTCGTTTTCTTGTATTTTCACACACATACACGCGCGCACGCGGCCTCTGGCATAGACAGTTTGTTTAGCACTGTATTTATTGTCGCTTTATTTTGATTATTTTGGATGTACAAAAAATTTGGCAGCGACCGAGCGACAACGCCGCCATTTTCACGAATGCGCGTGCAAAACGACAGTAAACGCGCAAGGGGCACAGACGTCGATAAAATTGCGAGACAAAAGGCAACGCTGAAAACGTTTTCTTTTGTCGCTAGAGGGCGCTAGTAACAGTGGCATTGCCAGCCAAGAAGTCAGTCAGATACTACGTGCAGCCAACTTCACGTGAGTTAAATAGCTGCGCGCAGACAACTTCACGCGAGTTATAAATTGCGCGCAGCCGACTTCACGCAAGTGAAAGATTTGTCATTCTCCGTCCTGGAATTCTCTCACGTTCTGCCGACGCATTTATGTGCATTAACATTTGACCTACTACGCGTTTGGCATTAACAAATATAATATATGCGGGTTCAATATTGTTTGAAAAATGTAAAGCAACAAACAAAAGTTGCCAAGTAGGGCGCTGACTCGCTATCTGCGGGCTGGCTGGTGCTGGTACAGGCTGCAGTAGTTTTTCGAAATTTGTGGCTTATTTGACAAAGGCACTCACTTCAATTCATTTTGCATTACAACTTGGTGCACTGGAGCGCATTTTAAACATTAAGCGTTACGTTTTTATTGCCGAAAATCAACAATTGAATGTTTACGAACTGTCCACTGAAAGCAGATTAGTTTTTTCTTCAGTGGGACCAGTTTGCGCAAGTGTCAAAATGTATTGGAACAAATTAAGGCCAAAATACCAAAACAAATACTAAACTTGCGTTAAATATATATTTGTAAAATTTGGTATGTCAATGAATATTTTAATATTTATAAGCTATTAGGCTTTTTGATTTTATTAGTAACTTACGTAGTTTGATTTTGATTTCCTTTTACCTCTTGGTGTACTCCCAATCAGCTGTTGCATACAACATCAAAACAAAGCGGCAGGTTGGCCACTTCGATATAAAAAGGTTGCGAAAACTATGGGCACCCAGATAACCAAAGAGGTTTATATCATAAGCAGCTGTTCGCACCAAATTTCAACACAACTTTTCACTAATTCAAAATCAATTCAGCTTGCATTTGAGTGAACATGAAAAAATTGTAGTTACTATGAAAATTACGGCACTTGCTCACATCAGGGCTCCATCAATGCTGGCGATAACTCCAATGCTGATGATAACCCAGGAAATATGGGATTTACTGTAGTAAGTATAGCTGAGCTATATTTTACCGTACTTTGCTTAATTATTTCTTTCTCTTTCAGCTCAATGTTCACAACTTTAGCTAAGCGAACATTTAATTATTGTCTATTGTGGAGTCCACTTATTTTGCAATATCTTCATCAGCCCAAAACTATTGTGCTGAACTTTAAGTAAGTACTATCAAATCAAATATATACCAATATAATAAGTTAATTTTTGTTTTCTAATAGGTCGCCAGCGCAGCAGAGGACATCAGAACAGACAAAAACAGCAACAAACGCAACAACAACATCATCATCATCAAGATAAACAATAAAACACAACAACAACAAACAAAACAATAACAAACACAACAACAAACACAACAGTAACAACAAACACAAAACAACAATCAACTGACAACACAGCAGCAACATCTTAGCTTAATAAGTAACCTTAAAACATTGCTTTTTATACAAATATTGTGATATTAAATGTATTCTTAAGATAATACAGAATATACTATATTTATAGTTAAGAAAAATATAAATATTTATATACATTTGTAGAATAAAAGCAGAAAATAAACGATCTATCAAAAATCAACGGTTTTTTTCATTTGAATGTAGTAGTTTAGAGCTGAGAGCCATGCTCAGAAGTTATACTCAGTCTCACGCAAAAATTAAAAACGAAAAATTCGTCGTCTATCTGCTGATTTCTGTGCGCCTGGTACTTCGACCAGAGAAACATATGAAATATGCCTTTGCTCGAGACAAAAACGAACACTGACAACTGCACGCAGCTCCGCTCTGTGCTCTGGGATATTCGCTCTGAAAGGGAAATTCTCCCTCAAGGTCAAGCAAAAATTAAAAACGAAAAATTCGTCGTCTATCTGCTGATTTCTGTGCGCCTGGTACTTCGACCAGAGAAACATACGAAATTGGCCTTTGCTCGAGACAAAAACGAACACTGACAACTGCACACAGAAAATCTAAGCAAGCCCAGCTCTGAGTGTAGGGAAATTTTCTATCGAAGGGAAATTCTCCCTCAAGGTCATGCTAAAATTAAAAACAGAAAAATCATCGTTCATCTGCTGAATTATGTGCGCCTGGTACTTTCTGACGAAAAATAGCATTTGGCAAAGCGGATCTGCTGCTTCAGACACCCTAAAAGTATGCAACAATGAAATTTACTTCTCATTCAAGGTCGCGGTAAAACTGAAAACAGAAAAATCATCATCCATCTGCGTGATTCTGTGCGCCTGGTACTTTCAAAAAAAAAACAAAGTTTCTTGGTTTGTATTTTCATTTATTTCAAATGCACTATATAAGGTATATTTTTACAAAAAACAGAATTTATCACAAAATAATTGTAATTATAATTGAAATGTAATATTTTATTTTTAAATACATTCTTATAATAAATTTTATTAAATGGAAATAAAACAAATACTTTTAAATTAACTAAGTTAATTATTTATTTGCTTGATGACATTAAAAATGGTGACGTTGTGGCGTCTGAGGAACTTCAAATTTTCCAGTGTTTTTGGGTGTTATTTTTTTTGGGTGGTTGTCCGTATAACATCCTCTTGGTAGCCAGGCAATGGATCCGTTTCTAGAGATGTCCTTGAAGATCAAAATGTATACCTGCAAAGAAAAATGGCAATTATTAATTAGGGTCTTCCCAGGATTGGCTTGATATAAGTTTGCTTAACTTTCAGCAAATCAAAATCAAACGACTTAATTTGATTTTAACTTCGTTAAAAAGGTGTTTATACTCTTTTCGAAGAAAATAGTATATTCATTTTGTGCTGAAGTTTGTAACGCATAGAAGGAAGCGTCTGAGACCCCCAAAGTTACTGCCAGTATGCTTAGAATGACAAAACAAATTGATCTAGCCATGTCCGTCTGTCTGTCTGTCTGTATGGGATCTAGTCCCTGAGTTTTTGAGCTATCGCGATGAAACTTCGCACATACAGTTATTATTAAAATGTACAGCACATTGGTCGGAGCCAGCCGGATCGGTTCACTATATCTTATAGCTGCCATACAACTCGAAGTCGGTTTTGGCCATATATCCGATCTTTTCAAAGCAATCGCCTTAAATTTCCTTGTACACTTGAACATCCTTATAACTCATCAATGTTTAAAATTTCAAATCGATTCAGTTATAATTAGCAAATATATGCGCCGTTAAATATTTCGGTGGTGCACTTGGCAGTGTGAAAATTGCCTGAAGGTTCGAAAAGAGTATAAAATCTTCGGCACGTTGAATATAATCCTTCCCCTTCGATAACATCCACATATGCAATAAAGTATTGTAAAAGATGAAACTACTCTGCGCGGCAATGTTAAGCAGCATCTATTTTATTTAAAAATGTTGCTATGAGATCATAATTGCTTTCATTTCAATAAAAATTGAAATATAAATAATAAAGTTGTTGACTTAGAAGAATAATTAATATAAATTAAAATTGAAATGGTCAAGCAATTTGATAACTTGTTATTTCACGCCATTCGCCGTTGTCGTCTGTGTGTATGTTTTTGTTGCTGTTTATGTTAACAAGGCTAACACCCGACCAAAAACAAGTTAATGAAATTAATCAAATAACATCCACTTACTATCGCGCCAGCAGCAGTTGGCAGCATTAGACATGTCGTCAGTTCTTCAGACTGGTTGACACTCCGTTCCCTTCGCTCTTCGCATTGAATTAATTCTGCGTTTGTTTTATTTTGGTTTTATTATCTAAATCATAATTATGTGTCTTACGAATTAAATTTATGAGTATTCTGTCATTATACAAACTAAACTAGCCGCATTATGCATATATTTACAAGATTCCCCTACGTCCGTTGTACCAAAAACTTAGTTCTTATGTATTAAATGTGGATCTAAAGTTTTGGTTGTTGTCTTCGCTATAGAATACGGTCGAATTGTGGTTGTTGTTCGATTCCGGTCAAAATCGTAGACAAAAACGGTTTTAGCCGCAACTTTGGCGCTGTTCTCTTGAAACTTGGCATAATACGGGCTGGCAGTGAATCTGGCTTGGTTGGACGAAGCGGATTTCGTGGTAGGCTTTGTGACAATTGAGGGTGGCGTTCGATTTGTATCAAAGGTAGCTTTGAATTTCGCAAAAAATGGATGGTCAAATGGATTCGCAGTCGTTGCGTTCTTTGCTGTTGTTGCAGGGCGGCGAGTTGTTGTTGTAGTGGAGGTAAAAAGATAGGGTCTTGGCGTAGTGGAAATGCTATTAATGGCAGAGCGAGTTGTTGTTTGATGTGTGGTGCTGGTTTTAAGGTTGGGGCGGGCTGTTGTTGTTCTGAGTGTTGTTGATAACCGTGTTGATGTGAATGGACGCCAGGTTGTTGTGGAACGAGTTGTGGAGCGAGTTGTAGAGCGAGTTGTAGAGCGAGTTGTGGAGCGAACTGTGGGATGCGTTGTTGTTGAACGAGTTGTAACTCCTGATGTTGAACGTGTTGTGGGTCGTGTTGTTGTAGGGCGAGCTATTGGGCGGGCTGTAGGGCGAGTTGTTGGTCTCGTTGTTGTTTGACGAGTTGTGGATCTTGTTGTGGCACGAGTTGTGGGTCTTGGTGTTGTGGAGCGAGCTGTGGCTTTTGTTGTTGGGTGGCGAGTTGTGGCTCTTGTGGTTCGAGTTGTGTGCCTACTTGTTGTTGGGCGAGTTGTGGATCTCGTTGTTGTGGGGCGAGTTGTGGATCTCGTTGTTGTAGGGCGAGTTGTGGCTCTCGTTGTTGTAGGGCGAGTTGTAGGTCTTGTTGTTGTTTGGCGAGTTGTGGCCCTTGTGGTCGTTTGTCTTGTTAATGTTGTACTTTGAATGTTTCGCATTGTTGGTGTTGTTGTTGTACGACGAGTGGTTGATATCGAACGTGGTGTTGTTGCAGATAATTTGGATGTTGTTGGTCGAGTTGTTATTTTTGCAGTTGTAAATGGACGAATTGTCGTGAAAGGACGAGCTGTTGTAAACGGACGAGCTGTTGTTGTTGAGCGAGTGGTTGTTTTTTGTGTTGTCGAAGCTCTAACTGTAATTGGTGTTGTGTTTGTGCTTTGTTTGAAAATCGTTGTTCCTGATGACGAGGCCGAAAATTTGATAGTCTCCTGACGAAAACTGTCGCTGTTAATATATGAATGCTTTGTAGCTTTAGCAGTCACTGTGGGCCTTAAAGTGGTACTCAATTTGGACTGACTGGTGACTGGTTTACTCAGGAATGGATCAGAGTGAAAGGCAGGCTTGGGCGAAGTGGGTCGAATTTGCGCGGTGGTTTCAATTGCATTTGAAGAAGGTATATCGGATGGCTTGAGGAAGGGATTGTGATCATAGCTGGACTTTGAACCTGTTGTTTTATCAATTAACTTTATAGGGCGAGCCTCATGAGAGCTTGCAGAGGAATGCTGCTGGGGGCTCAGTTTCTGCAGAAAAGGATTCGATGCAAAGGCGTGATTAGGCGCAACTGCAACTGGGATTGGAGGCTTTGTTGTTGTTGCTTTAACAGTTTGAGTCATCTTAGGTGCAGTGAACCGTTGTAGAAAAGGATTTGCCACATAATCCTGTTTAGCTGTGATCTGTACAACAGACTGCTGTCGTTGGCTTGCCACCTGTGGATGATTGGACGAATCCTCCGCCTCTGAGATCTCGTTGCCCGCAAAACAATCGCTCAATTGTGCCAGACTCTGCTGACGACAGTGTCCATTGTACACAGTCCAAGCATTGAAGCCATCGCCAGAGAGACGCGTGTGCTCCTCGTGTATAGTCCGGATGCACTGCACATCATCTGTGATATCCGAGTCCAGCAGGCGCTCGCACTCAATGTGACAGGCTTTGCCAGCGCCGCCATCATGTGTGCACCAGTAGAGATCACTGATCTGGAAAAGGCCATGATCCTCGCTGCTATCTGTATTGAGGCGACCAACGGCAGCTGTGTTAAATGAGGACTCATGCTCGGCAATGCACACCCAGGTGGGTATCTCACGCATGGGCAGCTTGTGCTTATAGTACAGCTCCTGGGCGAGCTCACAGCGACTGTAGATCTTGCCCTTGGGCTTGCTTTGCTTGACCAGCTCATTAGCTGCTGGATTGGATGGCTTGCTAGGCTTCACTGGTTCCTTTTGGATTACGTTGTCGTCAAAGCAGCTGGCAATCTCTGTGCTGCGGCGCTCTCTACAATGCCCATTGTACACTGTCCAGGCCGTAAAGCCATCGCCGGAGATTCGCGTATGCTCCTCATGTATAGTCCTGATGCACTGCACATCATCCGTGATATCCGAGTCCAGCAGGCGATCGCACTCAATCTGACAGCCCTTGCCCGCGCCTCCGTCGTGTGTGCACCAGTAGAGATCACTGATCTGGAATAATCCATGATCCGCACTGGCGTCCGCATTGAGACGCCCCACTGCCGCCGTGTCCAGACGCGACTCATGCTCGGCGATGCACACCCAGGTGGCTATATCCTGCATGGGAAACTTGTGTGAGAAATACAACTCTTGGGCCAATTCGCAGCGTTTATAAACTTTACCAGCTCGTTGGTGTGTCGTGTAAAGGTGTTGTTGGTGTTGTGCGTGTTGTTGTTGTTGTTGGTAGGAATAGTGTAGCTGCTGTGATTGATGTTGTTGTTTGTATGTTGTGTGTGGCTTGAAGCTGAGCAAAGGATTTGCTGGCGAGCTGGCATAATGTGTTTTTACGGGCGAGCCAATTGTATTGGGATGCGGCTGAACTGGCGGCCGCAGGAAAGGATTCGCCTGATAGCTGGAGGAGGTTTGATAGGTGCTCTGCTTCTGGACAGGCGCTCTGTAGTAAGGATTCGGCGTGGTTGGCAGCTGCGGCTGTGGTGCAAAGGAATAGGCATAACTTATCTTGCCCACAGCACCACCAATCGCATTGGGATGTGCGGTTGGAGCCACCAGTGGTGGCTTGGCAAAGCAGGCAGCCACCTGCTCATAGCGCTGATGGCGACAATCCCGATTGTACACCGTCCATGCCGTGAAGCCATCGCCCGAAATCTGTGTGTGCTCCTGATGGATGCGCCGAATACACTGCACATCATCCGCAATGCTGGAGTCCAGGAATTGAGTACACGCCGCATGGCAGCCCTTTCCACCGCGCTGATCATGTGTGCACCAGAAGAGATCACTAATCTGGAACAGGCCGTGATCCGCACTGCCATCCGCATTGAGGCGGCCCACTGCTGCCGTATTGTAGGAGGACTCATGCTGGGCAATGCACACCCAGGTGGGTATCTGCTGCATGGGCAGCTTGTGCTTGTAGTACAGCTCCTGGGCGAGCTCACAGCGACTGTAGATCTTGCCCTGCGCCTGATGATGCTGCTGGGTCACCTGGAGCTGCTGCGGCTGCGGTTGCTGCTGATATTTCACCTGGTAGGAGGCAGCGACATGCAGCGCATTGCTGCTGCTGTGTTGCCCACATCCTGCCACATAGGAGGCAGCATCCTGGCGACAGTAAGCGCTGTATGCCTGCCACGCATTGAAGCCATCGCCCGAGATGCGCTCATGCTCCGCATAGATCTTCCTCACACACAAAACATCATCAGTAATGTCATCATCCCGCAGACGCGCACAACTCAATCCACAGCCAGCGCCCTGACCCGGCGGAGAGCACCAGTAGACATCGCTGATCTGGAAGAGGCCATGAGAGCCGCCACCTAATCCAGTGCCGCCGCCAAAGGTAGCCGTATTCAGACCACTCGCATGCTGGGCAATGCACACCAGAGTGGCCACCTGAGTTGGCGGCAAGCCATACTTCTGCTGCAGCAGGCCAGCCAGCTCACAGCGCTCGAAGATGCGGCCGGAGCAGAGCTGAGGCTGCAGCATCAAAGCGAGCAGCAGCGGCAGCAGGCAGAGCAGCAGCACGGACGACATCTTGTGTTGCTTTGAGCGAGTAGAACGCACCGAGCGGTCTATATATACTCTACTCTATATATATATATATGTATGTAAAAACGAGACAGTCCTTAGCCCGAACACTGAAAACCGAGCCGAAGCAAATTTGAATATTAAACACTCGTCTTCTTTTATTTGCTGTTGTTTTATTGTGTTTTCAGTTTTTTTAGGGTACGCTGCGTGCTTTAGCGCGTTTCGTTGTCGACTGATCGGGCAAGTGGCAGCGGGTCTCATCTTGAGCCCCAAACCCAAGCGATTTGAATATATACATATCTATATGACGACAGCGATGGCAAACTGGTTGTGGGGCATTTGTTGTATTGCATAATTATTGACCATGTCTATAGGAATACGGCCGGCCGTTGGAAAGGTTCTCTCCAGACACGTGCTGAACTGACCAGCGAAAGGAGGAAGGGAGAAGGCAGCAGAGAGCAGCAGCGCAAAAGATCAGATCGTTAAAGATGCGAAAGTTTTTATTTTTTGGCCATTAGCCAGAAGTTTGCTAATGAAATTAATTTACAATATTTATTAGACAACCGCTACATTTAAGTGTTTCGATTTTGTATCAAACTGGTCGAGAACGCTTGCGTTTAAGCGCGCGATTTTATCAACGCGTTTTTAAACGCCCGCGTCGCATACGCCCCATTGACAGTTATTGTTGTTGTTGTTGCTGTTGTTGTCGTTGCTGCGGCTGTCACTCTAAGTGACACGCCTAGTAGTCAGTGGTAGTCGCAATCGTAGTACTCTCCGCCCCTCTAATCACTCGGTATGTCTCAATCACATTGAAATCGAACACCTTGGCGCTTTGTTGTTTATTTCAGCGATCTTTTTTTTGTATTTTCTGTTTGCATATTGGACTTGGTCAAGCCTCATCGATGGGTAGCTATCCCACAGCATTGCTCAAGCTGGTATCTTCTCTCAGCTACAGGTTTCTTTTGGCAAGACTCTATTTAAAGCGACTCTATTTTAATTTGCAGTTTGCGCATAAGTTTTAATGAACATTTTTGTGATTTGTATTTAATTTTTACCGCCATTGATTGATTCACTAAATGAATAATTTATGTATTTCCTCGACACTCACCATTGTGAGTGGTCGGTCGTGAACTTGACGCTGTTTAGGATCAAGGCATGGCTAATGGTTTTCAACTGTGTGAATTGGAGTTAACAGCTTGTGGTTACAAAGTTTGACTGATAAATTACTATTTCGTAGAAAAATCTAATGGAATTCGTTAAGAACTTCGTTAAAAATCCATTAGGAAATTGATTTCGTTTTCATTTACATTTTATTCAACATTTTTTAGTTTAAACATAGTTTTTAGTACACGCTAAATCACAATATAATAAAATCACAATTAAACAATAAATTATATACAGAAATTCGTGGACTGTGCGAGACAAGTGTTACATCCATATTATAATGATAACAATAATATAATTTGTAATACGTAATAATAAAACACATTTACAACACTTATTAACATTTGAGCCTTTAGGCTCCAGGCTCCAGGCTCACTTCACAAGCACCTTCACAGGAAGACCTCGCTGGTATACGTAATAGACGAGACCTAGAACTGCCACGCCCACTCCGCCACATAGGCCCGCCCAGTGGACAATGTCCAGCGTTTTCAGCGTATTGATGAGTTTCTTTTTGAAAAACTGCACCATCTCACCATTGAGTTGAATACCCTGTAAGTATATTACTGTAGGGCATGCTCGACAGTGTACGTATGAAGTGATTTACTGACCTCTTCTACCCAAATGGCAGGCATTAGCACCGTTGTTAGATTCTCGGTGATAGTTATGCGATTTATGCTCTTCAGAAACATATTGAACTGCACCCTCTTGCCACCCTGCAGTGGAGTACCCGTCAACTAAATTACATATTCAAAAATTAGAGCTTAAGATTGTCGATTATTGCAGGTTCAAGGATTACCGTTTGCACATCGACAAAGGTCTGATGCTTCTTGGCATCTGGCTTGAGACCTCGTATCATCTTCCTATACTCATTCGAGGCGCCCAGCATATGAGGCAGTGTCAAAATGACCGGCGCATCTGTAATAAAAATAATTGCGTTTTAAAGTAATGTAAGGTTTTAAGATTTGCATGATATTATAATTAAGATGCCAGTGCAGCCGTTAATAAAATTGTTTACAAAACATCAAAAACTGGAATTTCGACCAGTTGACATTAAAATATACTATGCGATCTGTTATTTATTTCAATATTACTTTACTTATTAAGTGAAGTTCAATGGATCTGTAGGCCAGCTAACTGAGCCACGATTTTTAATAGCTCTTGATCACAATGAAATTCTTGAGCGCGGAAGTTCTGTCTGCTTTATTTTATGTTTATTTATTTAGTGTGAGCATTGAACCAATTTGTCGTGGAGTTTCCTCATTTGGAGGCACAACAAATATCAATTATTGAAACTGTTAACTCACGTTTTGCCAATTAAAAAAAAAAAAGAGGTAAGAATCTCAAGTCAGAAACGTGCGGCCAGCAAACACCCCAACAAATAAAATAAATAAAATCAGAAAAAAAACTATTATGGAATTTAATGCTTCAATTTGTAGAGCGGCACTCGAGAAGATCATAATGAGCCGATGATCACTTCAGAAGCCATAAACCAGCCATCAACACTTTTATTTTCAAATGCGCAATACAAATTGACTTCTCTTCTTCTCCTACTTCATCCCATCATCTTGCAATTGCTTGTCTTGAAGTGTTAATTAAGAAATTAACAATAAATGCGAATGGGAATGGGTCAATAAACGACTGTAGAGCTGTAGAATACCAGCCATGAAAATGAAAACATAAAAGAAGCATTAGCAACAGCGAAGATTTAATGCTCTGGCATTTAATAGTAATCTGAATACGCATTTAACATAAGAGCCAATCTATATTATGAGACTAATTAATCTTTTTAGAATGGCCATTTAAACTATAACAAATATGCGGTTAAATTTAGCAGACTCTGATTAATCTGGCAATAAAAAGCAGAGCTACAAAAAGTATTTGTCATTTATTGAAAATAAAAGAGCTGTTAATTGACGACTCAAAAAATATGTATGGCAGTTTTAAGAAATAATGTTTGAATATAGATCAAACATTTAGCAATTTAAACCGTTTTTTAATAAGGTTGGCTTGCAAAACAATATAAGATAAAGTTGTTTCTCAAACACATTATATATGACAATAAAGAATACATGAATATTTGAATATTGGAAATATTATATATCATCTCCTGAGGTCTGATCATATACATTAAAACTATACACATTGAGAAGAGTCTTCAACAATGCCTTGCATACATCATGATAAACAGCAAATACCACAAAGCCAGGGTATATCAATCAAGCTCAAACGATCTTAAGACCCACACAGCTGTTCCAATTGATATTGCAATTTGTTCTGGGCTTGAGTTCGTTTAAAAACTTGAAAAAAGGCATTAAAGATGCTTGAGCAGCATTTGTTGTTCTTAAACTTTTATTGCTATTGGCGAGCGCATAATTTAAATTTGATGAGCTGTGCGTTTATGAGCCGCCTTTGCACCTCCAATTAGCATTCGTAGCATTTGTATTGGATTTAAAGTGAGACTTGAGATTGTTCGCATTCGCATTCGCATTCGCATTTGCATTTGTTATCGAAACTAAGCACACATGCGGAGTCACATTGATTTAACACTTAAGACTTAAGATACTTCTGCAACTAAACGCTGGTCGGATGGGAAGGGGATATTCTTTGAGCAATGAATTTGCATATGAAGCATAATGGTATAGTATCAAAAGCTAAACAAACACGTTAATTCGTAGATGAGGCGTAAAGCAAACACGTCGAGCATTTCCGGACTTTCTGGAATTAGTTTTGCATAAATTAGTTGTGCTAATCCCGGACGTTCTACATATATTTTATGGTCAATATCTGCGATATTGAAAGCTGATATCTGTCGTTTAATTTTGGCTGTGACAAACGCGAGTAGATAATTAGATAACCAATTGAACAGTTCGTTTCGTTAACTGGTTGGGGGAGTCTAATTAATGCCCATATTAATGGGCCCAAAGCTCGTTAGCATGACAAATGAAATAACCAAAAAGCTGTCAAATGCTTATTTTATACACATAAATAAAGTGGTAATTAAATTAAATCGGATTCATATAATAACAACTAATAGGAAAATCGATACAGAAGTCTACGCATGTGGTCAATTTTATGCGCATGAATTTGTTATTTAAATTGAGCTTTGAAATATTAGACAAACAATAAGCTGATGGACAATTTGGGAATGTTATCTTATTAATAGATGCTACTTTAGATGCGGACTAAAATAAAACAAAAGCTGACTAAACAAATGAGCATTTACTATAAATAATTAGATGGCTAAAATGGCCTTAGGATTGAAAATCCTTGAGAAATCTTTATAAAGCTGTGCGTGCTTAAGGAATCTTGGAATTTGAAGAAACTATTTCTCCAGAATCTATACAAGAATCATTAAAGTTTTCTAAATTTTCTATAGACAAACGCATTTCAATTTAAGTTTGCAGATTAAATGAGCTACCATAATGCAAATCCAATCATTCACTCACCCAAACAGGTGGTCAGATCGAGTGCTCCAGCATAGAGGCAACCATTCTTGCGCTTGATCACATTGGACAGCTTGTCCACACAGAAGCATTCGTTGTCGTGCTCGGGTCCAATGTCATTGATGAAGTTCTCGCCAATGGAGTACCTGAAGCCGGGTATGCCCTGGTACTGAATGTCGGACTGGTAGAACAGCTGTACGGAGCGGCAAATGTCCGCGCTGAAGATGTACATGGAGTCGCCGCGCTGGCGAAACGGTGGATAGGAGGAGGCATCGGTGCCATTGATCTGGTTGCACACAGAAGTCTCGCCCTCGCCGCTGCCATTGAGCCACACCTGCAGATTGTGGGAGTCGTCCAGTTTCTGGATCTCCGCCACCTTGGTGGCATCTCCCTTGCCCGTGTGCACCTCGTAGACCTCATGACCCGAGCCGTTTTTCTATAGATTGGAAGAACTAGTGAGTGGAGGAATATTCTATTGAGTTCTTAGGCTACTCACATGTCCAAAGAAGGAGAAGGCCAAGCTGCCGTCGCTTTGCTCGCGTATGGTCTTGGAGCCGCTCTCCTTGATCTGATTGCAAATGGCCTTGGCAATGCCCTGCGGATTGATGCAGAAGCGCACTCCATCGAACAGATACTCCCGCACCGAGGTCTGCACGAACATGGAGCGCGGATCGTTGAACACCGCCTTCAGATTGGCGTTCAGATGCACCAGGAGCAGGGCCAGACCCGGATCATTCTCGCCAATCTGCAGCACGGACTGTAAAGAGCGGATAGTCAAAGGAAAATACTTGGATGAGTAAGCTCGAAACTTGTGATCTGGGGGCCAGAAACCAGGCGGCAAGCATTAGCGGGGAGCGGAGGCGGAGGCGCATAGCTGGGCGTGGCAGAGTTTGTGTTAAGCGAAGCGTTCACCAAATATTAGTAGACAGTTGAAAATTTATATATGTATGCATAATTAATTACTTAAAATAAATACTATGTATAGTTAAATGTCGTTGACTGACAGCCGTATCGAATCAATCTGCGAGCAATACAATTTCATTTTCAATTTATCAAAATATTTACAATTGTGAATTCTTTCCAGCAAGGTTCATGCCAATCAATATGAATTGTGTTATGTGTACTTGAGTTTAATGAGCAAAGGTTGTTATTAATAAACATGCATTATAGATAGTAGTAGGTAGATAGATCTGGCGAGATTGTTCCACTTACTTTGACATCTTCAATAAGGCTGACTAAGATGCCGTTAACCCAGCTAAAGGGCGCTATAATTATGGTAGGTTCATACACATTAGTTACCGCAAACAGCCAGTGACCTTTAAGCCAACAGTTCTGACTACAGCTCTGACTGTCGGCTTAAGAGTCAGGGTTAGTTAGTATTTTCTATTTACTTTATAGAGCTAATCAACATATTAATCAAGCTTAAGTTCTCAGCACTTTTTCAATTACTGACCGAACTCAAACCTATAAGATTCGATACATAAATCATATTAAAAGCTTAATTACTTTACGCATTTACGCATGTCTGGGGTGTTATCCCAATTAATAACCATAAAAGCCATGAAATCGATATAGCCATATCAGATGAACATCGACAGCCCATCAAGTAGAAGAATAAAGTTCAGTCAATAGACAATAGTTAAATTAAAAGCATGCGTTGATTGTATCTATGTGTTCATTACCATTAACTAACCACACTTATATAGAAGTATACATCACTTAACCTTATATAGGTTTACAAACAATGTGGGTCAATGTTTAATTAGTTGAGTCAATCAACCCCAAAACCGACAAATCCCAGCCAATAACAATAACATTGACCTATGCCCACAAATGGCATGCTTGGGCAGGTCGTTTTAACTATTGGCAGTTCTTTTTCGATATTGGATATTCCATTCCATATATGTATGTATATGTTTGCTTGGCTCTACAGAATTAGTAGTAAATAAAATTACTTTACGTTTCCCTCGTATGCGCTCCATCAGACGCTTTAAAACTCGTACGCCGGGCGTGCGATTCAATCGCGAGTTCAATCTATTTGCAAAACCCTGTAAGATATCAGTGATTTCTCTTTCGAATACTTGCAAAAAGGCCTGTAAGATGCGTCAGAAGATTATCAACCAATCAAAAAAGATTACAAACTCAATTAACAATCAATCATGTAGTTCAGATATTACAAATATCTAACCATATGTATGGATACTCACATTCATGTGCATATTAAGCGCTACGATGTGATCACTTTGGGTATACGGTGCCGAAGCATCCTCATCGAAGTCAAAGTGCACATTCTGCACATAGGTGATCTTGGAACCATCTCTCGAGAAATGCTTGACCTTCTTACGGCGATATTGTCTGTGAAGATGGACTTAGATTTAGTTATTCTCTTGTTGCTAAACAATATTCAACTCACTTATAAACATATGGTCCGATCTCCTCGACAATGGGTATGGCGCCATGTTGTATCATTTCGGGATTCGTCACATTGAATATGTATACCTTAAAGTTGAGCGGTTGAGGTAGGTTCACAAAACGTTTGTATTGCTCAGAACCATCTTGTATAATGACGCTCTAAGGAGAGAAAAGACAATTAAGAGAAAGATGATATTATAATTGCGCTTAATGCTTTGCAGCAAGTTGTCTACAGCTGTGTTCATACAGCTCATTTCTCAATTAACATTTCTAACACAACCGCATTTGCATGTTGTTTATGGCTTGTCGTCTTAGTCACTAAATTATGAACAAAATGATGAATTAGTGACCATAAAAATCGCATCAACGTCAGCAAACACGTCCCCAGATTGACGACTATGAACCAGTTTTCTTTCTCATACTTTTTCTTTTTTGTTTTAAACGGACAACAAATATTTCAACAACGCATTACATTCCATTCTGTTAATTGTTCTTTATTTATGTATTATCGTTTATTATTTCATTTGTTAAGACGCATTTGAATTTGCTTTTGTTGCTGCCAAAGTGCAATGACCAAAGATATCTAACAGCAAAATCAATTTGGTTTTAATTTTGTACCCTGTAAATGTAGAAATGGGTATTTTGTATGTTTAAAATATAGCTTGTAAATTCTAAGCGCCGTATAGAAACAGAAGTTAATTCATCTTCAAAAACAGGTATTATAACAAATATTTAAGCTTATCAAGTGACATTTGGTAAATAGAAATCTGAGCCAAGATTCAAATACAATATAATTAAGGCTCCTAAAATATTCTTGAACAATCGAAAATTGGCAACAATCTTCGATACAAATTTCATGTCAACCAAGTGACCCTGTGGCAAAATTAACACATAAATGGCAGACCACTAAACAGTAGCGCCTTGACTAGAAGCCTCCACAAATATTTACAGTTCGCTCGTAAAGTAAATAATAAAAATTGGCAAAATTAAAAGCTTTAAACATGACCAGCAATATAATTTTATAGTGTGGCTAAGACCATGCCACGTATGTACATGATATACATAAATACATACATACATATACAGGCATGTATATACTACGTACATGATACAATTGAGGAATTGTCAAAAGATCTTCGAAAAGCATAAAAATAACCACAAACAATATGAAGGTCAATGCACACGCAGCCGGCGTCAAAAGAGAATACAAAACGTTTGATTAACCTTAAGAGCTCCGAACCGAAGAGAGCCGAACAAAAACAACAACAATAACAACAACGCGCTGAGACACGCATTGACACTGGCCCAAAATTCATTCAGCAGCCAGACAAAATAATAATAATACAAAATAAAATAATTATTGCGAAATTGACCAATTTGAACAATTTGTTAGCCGCAAAAGCTACAACAACAAATCAAAGTCAAAGCAAGCGCCAAAAACGTGACTGAAATTTGAAAAACACTTTTCCATATGCAAATGCAGAGACTTCAGAGCGACATAGTGGTTCAGCGGGTTCAGCGGTTCGGCGTCTCAGAATGTGCCCAGTTAAAGGGTCAATGCGGCGTATGCGTAATATTTAATTGCTGCCACTTTCTAGCTGTGCCGCAAAATTTCGCTTGAAATCCAGTGTTAATTGCTTGGCATTGCCAGTTGGCCCAATTGTACAACGATTTGGCCATCAATTGCTTTGAATTTCAATTGGTTTTTATTTGCATTCGGAATTACAAATAGAAATGGCTTAAAAGCTGCCTTCAACTTGAAGGCGACACATTTTGAAGGCAGCTTATGTTGGCTACATTAAAAGTCAAGTTGTAGCCATTCTAGATTGCATCTTTAAGATACGCCGAGCACACGGAACTATACACACAATGGCTAATAAAAGCAAAACATGAGCTGACCTCACCCATGGGCGCTGGCGGGCAAGGTTCGCATCAAGTATACGCAGGTAACGAAAATGCCTGACAACCCTAAAAGCGCAATTAACGAGACGTGTGTCGACCACCATGGGCAGGGCCAGGGCAGGGCAATTAAAAAGCGCTGCGGCACATTCTAATTGCAATAAACAACAACTGATTCATGTGCCACCACCAAGCCGAATAGCTGTAGCCTTAGCTCTGGCAATGAGTCAGCGCCCAAGTACATACCTTGAGAACCCATAGAAGATGTACCCCAAATCTTAGCACACATTTTGAAAGCCTTCTACAAGCCATTAGACGCCTGTTTGGGCCTACAAGTTGCGTATGTAACTTTGCATTTGTCTACAATTTATTGCTACTACACTATTGCGTCGCATTGAATTTCAATTTTGGTTGGCATTCAAAAATGCAAGACGTGAGTGCACATGTAACTAATTTGTGCATAGCGTGTGGCCGGAGTGCATCTGCCATACAGCAAATACATCTGATAGAATATATATAGTTATATATAGATGCTATCTTGTTTGAAGTAATCATTTTAACGGGTTTGCATTTGTTGTGGCATGTTCAGCAGCGTCATTCAGTGCGATAATGAAACCCTGTCCCAAACTGAGGGTATACTAATGAGCTATGGCTGTCTGTTGTAATATATTCATGTTCTTTTGAAGGTCAGCTTTGACACTGACAATCGCCAAGTTTTAAGTGCATTAAGTGTTTTAGCAATAACCATTCTGACTAAGTACGTTTTGTATTGTTGCTGAAAGAGTTTCAGAACAAGCTAAGAACTTGAATATATTAATTTAAGGGTTGCCGGCTTATTTTCTTTAATAATCATATCATTTATAATGTAATAATACAACAAATATATTGTTATTCTAGGATATAGATGACAAATATCGAATTTATAGTATATACATATTACTCATAAGTTATTAGAAACTCAATATTATGACTGTACCTGTCTAAGTAAATACAATCTTGAAATATTCTCAAAATCAAGCCTACGCTTTCGCTTACGTTTACCTGTTTATTTGAATAAGGTAAAATCAAGTAATATTTATCGGTGAGCTACTGAATTTTAAATACTCTTACGTCAACAAAACCAAATGTAATGAAATGAATAAATTTTTTAAAATACCTAAATATATAAATGATTTGTTATATATTATTTGCGCCTGAGAGATTAGTTCTTCTGGACAATACTATACAATTGCGATAGACAATACCCTACAAAGAGCAACGACCAAGTGTTAGGGTATATAAAGTAAACTAGTGAACTAACTATTTCTTACAGCTCTCTTTGTCTGTTTGCCAACGAGAGAAATTGTGAAGTTAAGCTGTCCATATTTGACTGTGACTCAGATGTGTTATAAGCACAAAGGTTGTAATTAGCACATATATAACTATCTTGAATATACACAGAACTTCTAACAGCTAGTCGACTGTTTGAGCTGTGATAATAGCTTAAAGATACGCAGAATATCTAACAAAGATTCTATTCATTACTATTGTTAACAAGCACTCAGCTTATAGCGGCTTTGTTAAAATTGTTTGTACGAGTTAATAAAATGATCTTTACCTCTCGACTTTTCTGTAACTCACCTGTTCGACCTTCTTGTGTATCATGTTGGGGAAAAGCGACCAGCCGCAATAGGCGCCTAGAATGGCAACAACTACGCCCAGGGCGCTGACAATCAGTGACCAGTGTAGCATTTTGAATTTTCAATTATCCTAGCCCAGTTCCTGGAGAAAAGCCGGCAACATGGGCCAATTTATGAGCCGTTAGTTGCAATTCCGTGAAAAGACGAGCGAGGGGGGCTCAGGTGTTTTGTTTTTGTGTTTACGACTTTTGCCGGCAGTTCAATCAGTGCATAGTTTGTGATTTATTTATTGGATTCGCAGCTGCCTTTCGGAGTTGCCTGACCTACGTCAAGACAAGCAGCAGCAGCTGCTGCTGCCACTTGTTGTTGTTGTTGTTGTTGCTGGTGGTGCTGGTGGTGCTGATGTGATTGTTGTGGTTGTTGATGGTCGCCAGCGTCGGGTGCCGAAACAAAGCGCACTATTTATAAGATATATACGCGCTTTCAGGTTTTTTGCCTTTTGTTATATATACACTTATATTTGGAAATAAACAAGTTGTTGAATGCGCTGCGATGCGTTCGTTTTGGGTTAGTTTTTGGGCTACGTTCGGTTTGGGTTAGTTTTGCTGTTTGCTTTGCTTTTCCTCTCTGTATGTGTAGTGTGTGTGTGTGTGTATATAACAAATATTGTAATTTATAATGTCTTTTATTTTTTGCCTCTTTTTTTTCTACTGTCGCTGTAAAAGCGCGAAAAAAAACTAGTTTTTTGCGCCTCGTTGCTTGTTAGGTGAAAGCTCTTTTTAGCTTTTTTGCATTTATTTCTATAAATTTTGTATTAATTTGTGGACTAATTTAATTAGGTCAACTCGTCACTTTGACGCGCTGAAGCTCATCCGCAAACTGACAGCCCAGGATAGAAGCGGCACATTTTTATTGGTTCTACACGCACGCACAGCAAGTAAAAGCAGCTTTGTGTTGGTGTAGTTGCGATTTTATCGGCTGGCAGGATAGTTATACTAGTTATAGGGTCGCTTTGTCGTGCCACAGGCTCTGATAAAATCGCAGCACATTTATTTAACGCGCACACGCGAATGACGGCAAAAAGAGGTGAGTAGGGAATATAGGTAGATCGGGCGACACTTTGTAATTGAATTGCTGATGACTGATGACTGGGAACTTCGGAAACTTTCGGTACTCGTTGATCGTAGAGACCGCGCTGCCAACGCGCCGCATGGAACAACCGTAAACGACTGCCAAAGTTAAAGACAAGCTCGGAGCGAAGCGGCGCCGAGCTTGTGAGTAGTTGTCAGACCTATCTGCCCCACTCTCCCCCACCCCAACTGCCTGCCCTGGCAGCGATCAGTCTGCATAGGTAGTCGCCCTATGCGGAGAGAGCATGAGAGAGAGAGAGAGCGCAAAGCGGAGCTCAAAGAGCTTGTCGGCATGCGCTCGCTGACCCGACTCCGTCCCGGGTCTTTAATGATGCTGCAAACTGCTGCGGCTGCTGCTGCTGCTGATGAGTAAGATGTTGTTTTTGTGTAATTCGGTTATACATATTATGGGCGGCCCATTAGCAAATTAGTGCAACTATTTTTTATGCTTTTGAGTATTTTTTTTGAATAAATTGCGTTAGTATGTTAAGCAAGCTTGCAACAGTTTTAGTTTAGAGAAAGATAGTTTTATATAAATATTTATTTGTATAATTATCATAATTAAATGCAATTTATTTGTCCTTTTTTTTTTGTCAACATAGTTTTGAAGGTCAGCGCTTTGACACTTACTCTCTCCCCGTGCCAACTGACCAGCACAAGAGCAACTTCATTTATGGCGCTGCCAACTCACTTTTTGAAGCTCTCTCTCTCTTGCTGCGCTCGCTATTCTCTCACTCTTCACTCACTCTTCACTGCTCTTGTAGCCGCTCTCTTCAGGCGCCGCGTGGGTGCACTTGTCGAATGCTCGAATTAAAAGCGACAAAAACAAAAACAATAACAACAGCAAACGCATTAACAGGTTTTCTTCGTTTTTTTTTTGGTTTTGTGCGTGCCACGAATATAAAAGCAACAACAACAACAGGTGCTGAAAGAGCTGCGGGTGAAGCTTTTGTTGAACTTGACACGATTGTCGTTGTTGCTGTTATTTGGTTGTTGATTTACAGTTGTTGTTGTTGTTGTAAATATATATATATATGTATATATTAATTGGTTTTCGTTTGCGGCTATGCCCCTTCATCTTCGTCTCCTTCTTGTTGTTGTGCAAAAATGTAAAGCTTTTAAATGTACAACAAATGCAAAACTCAGCCCAAATTTAAGATAAACCAAAACCAACGGCGAAAACAAACACAAAATGTGAAACGAATGCGTGGCGTGAATGAAATGAATAGCTTGAATGATATGACAAATGAATAGTTTTCAGTAGGGAGTAGACAATTCAAGTTTAACAACAACAGTGACTTGCGCACAAATGATTTATGCATAAAATGTAATTGTAATAAATTGTAATGTCATAGATTTACATATGTTAGACTTTACAGCATGTAAGTTGAATTTAATAAATAGGCTTAATTAATTATGAAGCACATATTCAGATAGATATATTGTACTTACTTTAAAGCAAGTACAAGTACGTTCAATTAAATATTTGTATATTTCTTAAATCTCACTGTGTTATACATATTTTATGAGTTTTAAGTTTTATTTGATAACCACATGCAAAGTAAGCAAAGTGCTTATGGCGTAATTTGCAATTCTATTAAGATTCATTATTTCTGTCACTCACATAGATTGCATTCAGGTGCCATTTCTCATGATATACAATTGCGCCCATTCTGGCTGACTTGCGAGTGTTCTGTGTTAATTATTTTAGCCAGCTAGCTTTATCCACATTTAGCCTAGTTCTGAAGGGCCCTGAACCCAGTTTCTTATTTGCGTGCAGCCCGCTGATATCGTAATTTAAATATTTATTGCATTTTTTATGCCTCGCTTGCCACTTGACTACCAAGCAAAAGTAAGCAGCACATCCTTGCTAGCAAGCACACATACACAACACAACACACACACAATACACACACACACATACGAACTGTGTGTCCCCCTTTTGTGTGACCTAAAAATTAAATTCAAATCTCGGCTAAATACCGAAGGCAAAGAAACAGTTTGTGCTCTACAAATTGATTGCATGTGTGTCCTGTGAGCCTTTAAAAAAAGAAGGAAAAGACTGCAAATCTCTGGCATTTGATAAAATGATGTATGAAATTTCACACGCCAGCCAGGCATTGCCAGAAACAATCAAATGCAGCTCGGCGGCACGCCATGCAAATAAATATCCTCATCGATGGCATGCGACGCCAATTGCAATTTATAGATAATTTGATACGATATGCCAGTCATCGGTTCGTCAGTTAGTCAGTTAGTCAGAACGTCAGTCAAAGCGCCAACTGACTGCCAACTGGCACAAGGACATGCCGAGGCATAAGTTTGTTTATGCGCGATTCGGAATGCATTTCTAATTTGTATTATGCTTGCAACTGCAAATCGCTGGCAATTGCCATAAATATTTCAAGGCACCTGAACTTTGGTGGGCGTGGGCGTGGTCCGCCGTATGCGTGCCACCAAATAGAAGAAGACCAACAACAAATAAAGCGTAAAGTGCAATTAAATGGATTAAACGACAGCCAAAGGCAGCGAGCGAGCAAATGAGGCCAACGCGGCGTATGAGCAATACGACGCCGTTATTTGCTAAGTGTGTGTGTATATCTGTGTGTGTTTGGGCTTGTGTGTGTGCAGGGTGTGCCTGCCACTCCAAAGAACAATGCCAGCAGCCCGTGGCAGTCACAACATGTACAAGAGCTCAAGTGTAGCCTCCTTCACTCGCTGCCCCGATCCGCTTATCGCCTGTCTGTCATGAAGGCACTCCAAGGTGCATGGACATCGGTCGGGCTACCGATTGATGAGCAGCTGGCTCGCTCGCTCGCTCGCTCGCAGGCCCCTGGCCTATAGGCTGGAAACTGTGTCATATAGAGTGCTAAAAGATTTATGTGCTGTCTCGATTCCTGCCTCCTCTACTGTCATGTCCTGTTACTGTCTGTCTGTCTGTCTCTCTCTGTTTGTCTATTGCTCTCAATAAGTGGCACAAACGACTGACGCTCACCGCAGGCTTAAGTGTCTCTAACTGCCAGACACACACACACTCACACTCACACACTCAGTCACTCACATGTGTGTGTCTCTTTTTCGTTTCACATTTCCTTTTCATTGTTGTTGTTTGCGGCTGTTGTTTGCCCTGCAGCAAAGCAATTCTGCATAATTGCCTGGCCCGTTTCGTTGACTGTTTTGCAGTTTTGACCTCAAACGACCTGCTCTCACACTGTGCACTGAGCACTGCTCCCGAACTAAGCCAATTGGTTGGGCTTTTCGGATTTTGTGTACTGGATGCTTGTTGGCCATGAATAATGTAGACACTTTGTGGGTTAAAACTGGATTGCAGTTTATCTGCTCAGTGCAGTTGGCCAAATGAACTTTGAGCTGGGAGGAAAACAATTTCGGGCTAAACTGAGCAATATATTGTTAACTGGAATAATAATGCAATTTACAAGGAAAACGGAATTTAAAGCATTTTCCGGAAATTAAAATCGGAATTAGCATTAGACCCCTTGAATCTAAATGTCCTGGTACACCTGAACATCCTTATAGCTAATAAATGTTTAAATATTGTGATGAACAGTATAATATTTAGAAGAAAAATTGTAATTTGGAAAATTGCACAAAACTTAAATGTAGAATTAAAGTAGAGGAAAAATCATGAGCAAATTGCCCTTAAGCCTTAAAATCGGTTCAGTTTTGGCAAAGTTATGTGAGTTTAAAGTCTTCAAATGGCATTTCTATGGTACTAAAAACCACTTTAAAAGCTAGGATTGTTGATATTTTTGGCCTTAACTTTGAAATATGGAAAAAGTTTAAGTGTAGAATGAATTTAGAGCAACAGCCATTTATTAATTGGTCTTCTTCTTCGAAATCGGGTGAGTTTTGGCAAAGTTATGTGAGTTTAAAGTCTTCAAAGGGTATTTCTAGAGTACCAAAAATCACTTTACAAGCTAAAATATTTGTTCATTTTGGGCAAATTTTTGACTCAAAAATAAACATCCCCAAAATCGGGTTTCTTATGGATTTTTATACTAATTATGATACCCGCAATCGATTAAAAATAAAAATTCGCGATTCTATTTTTTGAAAAAATTTTTATTTCCAAAATTGGTAAGGGGGGGGTACATGTTTTTTTTGTTGGGAAAAAGTAAAAAAAATTGAATTTTGAAAATTGCACAAAACTTAAATGTACAATAAAAGTAGAGGAAAAATTATGAACAAAATGCCCTTAAGCTTAAAAATCGGTTCAGTTTTGGCAAAGTTATGTGAGTTTAAAGTCTTCAAAGGGCATTTCTATGGTACTAACAAAGTTGTTATTATACTCTTTACGATGAAAAAAAGTATATTCATTTTGTGCTGAAGTGTGTAATGCATAGAAGAAGAGACCCATAACTTTGTTTGTGAGGTTAAGAAGCAGAGGAATATCTGCAAATTAGCCGCACACGATATGCGCAAGAGTCAAATAGAAGCCAGTGAAATCTATCCACAGACTCAAAAAGAGTATAAAATCTACGGCACGTTGAGGAAAATACTTCCCTACCTGTGTTTTTATACTTATATCGCATATCTTAAATAAACCTATATTAAAGAAGCTGCTCATATCTTCAGCGTCGCAATGCTACTGCCAAAGCTTGGGTTTAATACGCCCACTTAACAGTCGAAATGTTTCCCAAATATCCCACAGACTATGCCTAATCAGTTGACGGCATAAATCGACGATTTGCAATTGAATTTGCCAGCGAAAACCACTTAATGTCGGCGGCTGCCATCTGCACAATAATTCCATAAAATGAATTATTGCGCATTAAGACTTCAACTTACACATACACACACCCACACACCCACACAAGCACAGGCACAAGCACAGCAGTCACAGCCGTTGTCCTTCGGCACAGTCAGCCCAGGGACGCGATGCAGCCTGCAATGCTGGAGGCCAAATTGGCTAAGAGACGCAAAAAAGAAGAGAAAAACCTATTCTGAAATGAAACTAATGACAATAAGGCGCGAAAAACGCGCTGGGAAATTTCCAGCAGCGTATTCAAGGCAATCCAAACACAAACCACCTTCCACCCACCCGAATAACACGCATACGCCGCGTAGTACGTGCAAAATCAAAACATAAACCAAGCGTAGCCTCAAATCTAGTAGCTGCACTGGCTGGTGTGTGGTGTGTGTGTGTGTGTGTGTGTGTGTGTGTGTGTGTGTGGGTGTGTGTGTGTGTGTGTGCATGTGTTGGGTTGGGGTTGTTTTTATTTGGGCTTTTGCGCTGCACTTCGTGGCAGTATTTTGCGATGTCGTGAGCGCGTGACCAGCTGCCGAGTGTGAGAGAGTGCAAGTGCTGAAGCGAGCGAAAGAGAGGGAGAGAGAGAGTGATATAGGAAGCCAGAGAGAGAGAGAGAGAGCCGAAGGAGTTTCCCTACATGATGATGATGATGATGAAGCAAACATAATCGCACTTCGTGCAGCGCCAGTAAATTGCATTGCATTTCGTTGCTCGTGGGATATTCCGTGTTTCAGTTTCAGTTCTGTTTGAGTTTCGAGTCCGTGCAGGTGCCTGCGAGCGGAGCCAGCGCCAGTGAGCCAGAGCCAGAGCCAGAGCCAGTGCCTCAGTGCCGAGTGCAGAAGAGTTAAGCAAAGCAAAGCAAAGTAAAAGCAAACAAGTGCAGCTTGTGTTGTGCTACTCTGTACGTGTGCCTGTGTGCATTTGTGTTTGTGCCCCCGCCGTAGCATAGATATTGAGATACCTACACATTTTCAACGCCAGCCGCCTGAAAAGTGAAAACAAACCAGGCCAGTGCAATTGCAAATTGCAAATTGTAAAGTGCACAATTTGTAAAATTACTACGAAAGAAAATATTCCAAAAATTCTGACTAGTGCTAAAATCGAGAATTTCATTGAGAAATTCGTGCGAATAATAATTACTCGTTCCACAATACGACGCACAATCTGCAAGGAGACCATGTCGACGTTGCCCTTTCTGCTGAGCGTGGCCGACGAGCTGGACAACATCCATACGCAGTCCTACTTGGATGACTTTGGCCTCGGTTTTCATCCTCATCGTCAGTACTATCGCACGCCCACCATACAACTGTCGCTGCCAGCGAGCACCGACTGGACAGGACGCACCGACTGGCAAGGACGACATGCACGCTATCGCAGCTACAAGTTCTACGACGATACGGAAAACAATCTGGAGGAGGAGCAGCAGGAGCAGGAGCAGCAGGAGGCGGACCAGCAGAAGCAACAGCAGCACGAGTTGGAGCTGGATCTGTGCAGCTTGCAGCAGCACAACAAGGAGCAGCATCATCACCAGCAGCAGCAGAAGCAGCTGAAGCAGGCTAAAGCTGCCAACATGGTTATGGTCAAGTCGAATTCGCATGATGTGGGCGTGGGCGGCATGGGTCTGAATCTGAAGTCCAGCGAGGAGGAGGACGATGAGAACATTGATCGCACCGTGCGCATGTATAATCTGTCCAAGAAGTGCTGCAAGAACTACTACCAGCATGCCCTCGAGGTCGATGCCGCTGGCGTCACTGGACGCAGCAAGTGCAGCAATGTGCGCGCCGAGAGCTATCGCTCCGGCTCCAGCTCCAGCGAGGAGAGCCTGCCGAAGGTGCCCTCGCCCATAGAGTTTCTCACCTGTTTCCTGGTCAAGAAGACCCGTGCACCCAAATGCTCCAGCCGTGCGGCAGTCGCCGACCAGTTGAAGCGCACATAGAACGCGGCCGCGTTGCTGCCACCAAGGAGGGCAGCAACAGCAACGGCAACAACAGCAACAGCAACAACAACAGCGGCATCTCTCTCAATATCCTCGACTTCGGCGTCCAAGCGGCGCAGCAACTGCTTCTGAATGTTGGCCCGAGTCGGTGTGCTCTGTGGCCAGGCTTGGAGCTGGCTGCAGCGTTGTGGCGAGCTGCCCAGCTCCGAGCCAACGACGCTGCCCGCCACGCGCCTAGGACGCATTACCTACTAGGCGTGGCACACGCGACTCTCTCACACACACTAACACACAGAGACACACTCACACACACTCACACACAAACAATTAGCATTAAAATTGGTTTGAAGTGCACAGCTGCACAGGAATTTGCATAAGAATTCGTGCTGCGCATTTTCATTCTTTTTTTCGGTTGCAGCTGGGAAAAAGGACGTTGGAGTAGCAGCTTGAATTCGTTCTGGGAATTTGAAACACATACACCGAAATTGATTTTTTTAAACGAAACAAATACACAATTTTTAAAGCCAGCAGATTTATACCGACAAAACTAATGAGAATTTGTTAAGCAAACGTTTTTTATACGAATTTTTTGATACCTAAAGATGAAGAAAACAGAATACTATTTATATACTTATATATTATATACTACTTATATTATACATATTGTACTTGAACAAAAAATGGGCAACATTTAAGGCACATCCAAAACAAAAATAACAAACAAACCGACACAGCTTAAAGCAGCTCTCACACACACACACACACACTTACACAACCAAAAACACACATGAAAAGTTTCTCTTTTTATTTTGGGGAAAAAAAACAAAAAGTTTTTTGCAGCACAGAAAGGGAAAAACTAACAAAAATTGTGGAAACTTCCGACAATGTCGGCAAGTGTTGGAGTGGGTTCAGCTATAGTTACTGAGGCTATGAAAAGCGAAACATGTTGCAAACACTAACAACAACAACAACTAGAAGAAGAACAGCAGAATTAAGGACATTTCTAGACCTTGTGCCACATGCAGATGTCCATTGAAAGTGAAATTTGTTAGGATCTATTCGAAATGTAACTAGCTAAAAAAAACTTGCAGAAAACAAAGAAATTTGATAGGTTTGATACTATGCCCAGTAAAATATTTCCGTGTTCTAAATGTATTCTAAATGTTAAAAGTAAACAAACAAATACAATATCGAAAAGAGAATTTTATACATATATATATAGAAAGAGAAATTACATTAAAAGTAGCTGTTTGCACTTTCAGAGTTTAGAACTACAAACATGATAAATCATCGTATGTATGTAGTTGTCGTTCGAACTTTTAGTACATGAATGAATACTATATATATTTAAAACACACACATAGCTTTACAAAAATCTAAATAACATGATGATTATAAATGCATATGAACATGCTGGGCGCATTCAGAAGAGAATTCCAAAAGAAAGATCTCCGAGAATCAATAGATGCTATATGTAGAGTCATGTTTTATGGATCACTTTCTCCTCCAAATGCGCCTATTTACTGCTAAATATTACTTGATGTCAATCATAATCGATATAGTTATCTTAAGAGCTCTCTCCCAAGACATGACAAAGTAGCAAAACTTGTACGAACAAAAGAAAAAAACACACTCACACAATTTTGAACTCTAAATACACGTAACTCGTTCATAAATCTAATCTAATGTAGAGCTCGCCAGCTCCATTCTTATTGCATAGATCAACATTATTTTGGATATCATCTTCTACTAAGCACTATACAAATTCGTAACTATATACTTTAGAAACACAACGCATATCATAAAGCGAACTTCAGCTAAAAGTCATATACATATACTTGAATATCAAATAAATGAATGTGTAAAACGATTGCAGTTGCTTATTTCCAATTTGTCGTAAATCTTTGTGACCTTACAGATTCGTACAATGATTGCAAATAGTTTGCCTTCAGTGCTGACAAGGACATGGGCGATGTCCTTCGTGCCATAAACGAAAACTTGACACTTGCATTAATTTTCCACGCGGACATCGCAAAGAAAATTTCCAACGTCAACTCAAAAATTTCAAGTGCAAAGCAAAGGGAAGACAAATGCACAGCGGCATGTTTTGCAAAAATTGTGACCTTTTAGCTAAAAAGGACAACAGACAAATGGCATGTCCTTTCGCATGCATATGAGCTGGTGCTGCTGCTGCTGCTGGCTACGGCTATCCTGGCCCTGGACATGCCAAGGATACGACGTCACCTTCTTTTTTTCGAATATCAAATGAGCTGCAGTGACACAGTGCGCTGCGACATAACCCCCAATCACCAACCCCCAATCCCCAATCCTCAGCCCCCTCCAAATGCACATCAAAGACCGCATCGCACAGCACATTTGGCTGCCAGCTGCGTTCACTTTTACTTTCCATTACAGCGGCTCGCTCGTCTCTCTATTGGGTTCAATAGCACAACACAAAAATAGACTAATGGAGCGACAGAGCGTCAAAGTGTTGCACCTGCCCCATGCCGCACCTGCCCCAACTGGCCGGGGGCCTATAAATAAAACGTTGCTTATTTTCGTATGCAAACAAGTGCAAGCTCATTGTGGGCGTGACAGAGGCGCCGGAATGGACAAAAGGAAATGTAGTTCTCTTGTTATACCCTGCAGCCCATTTCGAATGGACAGGGCATGATCATGTTGTGAAGAAGGATGTATCATAAGGTATATATATGGTTTTGCATGCAACTCATTTCTTTCACATATATGAATAAATAAGCCTACTATTTCAGTTAAATAACAAACATTGAAATCAGGCTGCAGTATGCACTTTAGTCGATCACTTTCTACTCTATCTTTCTGAGTTGTTTTTGCTTTGCTTGTCTAGCAAAAGCAGAACTGAAACTTTTACGTGCTGGCTGCATTCGTGGCTGCCTGTACTGCACTTTTATCTAGGAGGGGGTTTAAGGGTAAGAAGGCAAGATGGTGCTCACTCGCACGGCCAATTACAGTTTAAGTTGCACTATGGCAGAACGTCTTCGTCTTCGACTGGGGCAATGGCAGCGCCGCATTGCAGTGGCAGTGGCAGGCTGTGGCAGCCAGTGAGCGCGGACTTTTCTTGAGTTCGCCTGCACCACAGAATAGCGTTGGCCTTTTGTGGTTTTACTACCTTGGCGACTGCCACTTGGCCGCAATTTATTTCTGCACCCAACTTGCCAGTGACTTCATTTTGGGACCAGTGCGAGAGACGTCCCTTGACTCTGCTATACTCTATTCCTAAAGGGCCAAAGTCGCATATTGAGCTTAACTCTACGTATGCTTGTCTGTTTGCCACATAAGAGCACCGGCGAACAGAGAATTCCGCAGTCGTGTTCATTCGCTTTGCAACAATTTCAATTTTATTGTCATGTTTAAATTGTTGTTGTTGTTGCGGTGCAGTTTATTGATTTGTTGTAATTAGTGTGACACAATTTATTCAGGCAATTTCATTAAGTATACGCATAACGAGCACGTAATTGTGTATACGTAATTTGTGGATTTTATACATTTTGTATAGCCTACTTTCAGGCGGCTGCGTACAATTTTTAAATGGCATATTTTTTGCTGCCGCGTTTGCTGCATTCGCTTTTTTTTGTCAATGTTTGTAATGTATGAAAACGCCCATACAGAATATGCCATTAGCGTTAACATTTAATACGCAATTAATTAAATTATTATTTACAAAACAAAAAGCATATATTTTATTAGCAGCTCGTTAGATACACAATACTCACATGTAATTAATGATTTGCGTTTTTTTGTTAGCTTTTTTGGTGAGGAGGTGTTTTTCAACGTGTGCAGCCACATGCAAATCGAGGCGGCAAAGACTGTGAATATTGTTGTAGATGTTGTAGAGGTGAGTTGCCACTGCCACTGGCAGCTTGCCCGTTGGATGGCAATTCTGGTGGCTAGCATTTGGTGCCATAAACAGCTGACTGAATTAAATGCACCTAGAAGCCACAAAAACGCCCCACAGCCCCACACAATCCACACCCAGCTGCCATTTTTGCAATATGTGCAGCGCGTGCCCAAAAATCGCCATACATATGTTCTGTGGGGGTGGCTGCATGCAAATCAGCTTGGATCAGCTTTATAGAAAGCACATCAAGTATATGTATATAGAAATATTACAAGGTCTTGTGTAAGCAGCTGCCAAAGAAAGTGTGCCTGAATGCGACCCACACCCTTTGAGTATTGAACGCTGGGATCGCTTGCTTCGCATTTGATTTGATTTTGCCATAAAATCAAACAAATTAGTCGATTACATACAATAGTTGTTTTTGCTTTATAAAATTGTTTAGCTATAATTACAATGCATTATTGTCACTAGTTTGTGTTGTTGTTGTTGTTGCTGCCGCGGCACTTCATTGATTTCCAAACGAGCATTTGAACGCGCATTTCACGGCTACACTGCGCTACATGGGCAACGTTTGAGAAACAATTGTTAATTCACATATTAAATGCATACATGTATGCTGGACAAGTATTTGTAATTAGTTTCAAATAATTATTTTACTTATTGTGAGCTTTCAAATAAACTAATATCTTAAGACTTTAAGACAACTTATTAAATTACCAAACACTTTAAACTATAGCAACGTTCTTTTTTATTGGCATCATTAATTTTATAAATTACTTGTAAAGTATCTGTAATGTTTCCATCTAAGCAATTGCCATTAAATGATTGACATTTATCAATATTTATACTTAATTACTTAAGCACTTAGCAATATGTATCTATTGATTTGCTGGGCGCTGTCAATTAGCTGAGCTGACTAAGTCACAAACTCATTGAACTCATGTATATAATATACCGAATTCTTTGTGTGTATATATATGTTTGTGCCATATAAACACTTTACTAGAGGGCATGGCATGTAAATTGTTGCCGTTGTCATTTTAATTACTATAAAATCTATCGCAAATAGTTCAGCAAGAACAACAAGCATAACAAGAACAAGAAGAACATAAACGGGTTGGGTCACACACACACAGAAATCCGACCCCAAACTGTTTGTCTCCATGTCACAGGGTTAGGTGGGGCTGGGGGATCTGGGCTTTGGGTCAGGCCCATAAATGTTATGTTGCCGATGAGCTGCTTGTTGTTGTTGCTGTTGTTGTCGCTAATCTTCGGTGCAAATCGATGGCAATAGCCAGAAAAGCCGTTTAGCACACAGCGATGCTATACAAATTGCCTTTTGTTATGACTACCAGCTACAAATGTTTCAATCCAAGCGCTGAACATGCTGTAGATACTGTATCTCTATCTGTATCTGTATTCGGTATCTGTGTGTCTGTGTAGCTTGCTAATTGAAAATGAAAATCCGCATAAAAAGTCAATGCCGTATTTGGTCAAAAAGTGAAAAGAATTATGCGACGTTTTCAAATGTTTGTTTTCGGATTTCCGCCAAAGAAATGTGTGTGTTTTTTTTTAATTTAACTTAGGGTAGACACATATATGAGTATATATAGTATATATATATATAACAGCGGAAATGCTGCGTAATTAAGTGAAACAAAAGTGAGCGAACTTTGAGCTAAATCGCTTTTTGTGCGCATCAACGTTATGGGAGAATAAGCTTTGAGTTTCTAAGATTTGAGCTAAGATGCGTTTTGGGGAGAGCTCTGGTCGGGCGGAAGTTCCAGGCCCAACCCGCCAAGGAAATGCCATCCAGCACACGGCCCACAGCAGCTCGGCCCACCTGAACCTCATCAAGCAGCGACTATTTTCAATTTCAAGATAAACAGCAGCTCAATACATCGCCCGAGCTGCGTCACAGTTGTCATTGCTGACTTAGCCCACTGGAAGCGCGATCCGCAGTGGCGCAGTGCCTCTATATAAGGCGGCAGTTGTGTCAGTGCCGAGTTTAATTTGCTCTGAGCAAAAATCGCGTGCGGACGTTCAGAAAACGCGGCGAATCGTAACATTCAACGGAAAAGCGTTTTTCAAGCAGCTGTGAAAATTCGCAACGCGTTGCTGCGTCCTGCCAAAGAAACTGAGAAACAGAGAAACAGAAAAACTAAATAAAAGAGATGGCGTTGGTACCCGCAACGAGCAACAACACAGATTGGGATTTATGGGATTATCGGCGCCGCTTGTGGCGCGATTGGGATCTGGCCGCCGACTGGGATGTGCCCTACTGGAAGCGTCTGTCACGTGTCGGATCTGCGCCCGATCTGAGCCGTGTCACTGTCGGCAAGGATGGCTTCGAGGCCAACGTCGATGTGCATCAGTTCAAGCCCTATGAGATTACGGTCAAGACCACCGGCGACACTGTCGTCGTCGAGGCCAAGCACGAGAAGCGTCGCGATGGCGACAGCTTTGTCGGCCGTCACATTGTCAAGCGGTTCGTCCTGCCGCGCGGCTACTATCCCAACGATGTGCGCTCCGAGCTCGCCTCCGATGGCATCCTCACCGTGCGCTGTCCGCCGTATCTGACGAATGAGCGCAGCGTCTACGTCCGTCAAGTGGGACCGTCGTACCTCAGCATTAAGAACTAACGCCGGACACTAACACAACTAATACGATGTCGTTTTGTGTCGTTTATAGTTATTATTTACTGTTTGTTTTCTGTTGGCGGCACTGCCTTGCACAAAGCAACCCCAAAACTGGCACTCGAGGCGAAATTTGTTTACAAATTAATTTAATTAATTTAAGAAACAGTTGCACAAGCGCGTAATTGCATAGAAGGAGCAAGAAACGAATCTATTGGACTTTTTTGTAATTAACCAAAACATTTTTTAGTTAAATAAAATAAAAGTTTAATTTATTAAAAACGAAAAACAATTCAAATGTTTGCTGTGCTTTCTTTTACAGTTTGCAACGTAAACTGGCATTATATAGAATGGATTTATACAAAATATATCAATTTGCTTAAAGGTTGTAAAAGTCCACGCAGTAGAATTTATGAAAGTCTCACTTTGTATGAATGAATTTCTTGATAATAGGATGATTTGAATCTGCATCGACCATTAATCAGCATACTGTAAAATTAATGTACTTTATAAGCCCATTTCCGTACAGACAATGGAAACGTCTACAGTTTCGCATGAGACGCCAAGCAGAAGCCTGAAAAATGTCAACATAAATTGGTCTTATCGAGAATCGGACAACAGCTGCCCCAGACAAACGAGACTATATACATCTATATATATATATATCTAGAACGCCCTTGAGCAATTTCCGCAAATGCCAATTAAGGTAAAGTTTAATTGTAAATAAAGCGATAAACAACAACAACAACAGCAACAACAACAAAACGTGTCAACCTGAAACACTAGAGCACTGGAATAAACCTACACAGCCAAACACATTCATATCTAGTTATTTGTCCCAAGAAAGTCCAAGCAAAACAAATATATATATTAATATACAGAGAGATACATCTGACAGCTGACCATAATGGTCAATGAATGAAAAAATAATATACAAATGGGACAAAAAAACCCCATCAGAATATTTACAACAAAGAACAATGTTTGCTACAAAAAAAAGTCGCACGCCCACATCGCAGCGACGCGACTTGTGCGCTGTTTTAAACGCGCGCAATTTCGAGTCTACTTTTATAGCAGCTGTCAGTCTTTGGGTCAATCATTGCCCAGTTCATTAAATGCGTAACCTTAAAACACTTTGTTGTTGTGCAAACAATCAAGCAATTTGTCAATCACATGTTAGTTGCACAAACTGCCAGCGTTTATAACATTGGGAGTTCTTTATACCCTATATTTTATTCTCTGAGCTGTTTCGGATTTATTTTTGATGATATGTGTTTGTTTTTATTTAGTAAATGTAGACTTGTAAAGCAAACTGTGATGGTAACTGGTAACTGATGTATCTTGACTTTAAACTCCCAGTATTTGCTAACCTTTTTTGTAACAAGAAAGGATTGTAAAAGGAGACTTGACTACTTTTCTGTGAATACAGATGATATGTTATGAGTCATTGGAGGAAGCAAATATTATTTAAAGCAACAATTCAGAGACAATGGTAGGATGAGTCGAATAGTTAGTCAAGTGCAAAGATCTTCAGTTGCTTGTTGCGATTTTGTTGCCGTCGTTTTATGAACGAGCTTTATTAACGATAACTACAACTAATTAAAACACGCGAGTGCGAATGTATGTCTCTATATAACAATGACTGCCACAGTTTCGAGTGGTTGGTGGTTGTGGTTGGTGGATGGTGTGTTGATGGACTGGGACTGGTTGAGTTGGGTTATGTCAGCTTACTGATCGTCCTTCTGCGCTGGCGGATGTGTGCGAATGTATTCGAGGGCGCGCAGCACATAAGCCGGCACCGGTGGCGGTGTTGGCAGATGGTCACCGACGGGATGATAGCCCTCCTCATCGGCCGTGTAGGTCAACGAGATCTGTTCGCCTTCGGGCGAAACGTAGGCGACGGCGCCGCGTACTCCGGAAGGATTGCCCGCCTCCTGCACCTGGATGCCATTGCTAGTCTCGTAGGCATACTGATAATTGCCCTCCGCATCGGATGCCTCGTTCTGGAAGCTGCGAATCTGTGCGTCCTTATTGATGTTGTCGGCGCATGCGCAACCGATGAGGGCGAGACAGAGTATCTGCAATATGATCTTGGATTAGCCAATGGCTAAACTATAAAGCTCTCTCGATGACCACTTACATATTTGAACATTTTGTTTGTGTGTGACTCTTGAGTGGGACTGTGGTGGTGTGTTATAAGGAGGATGCTTCAACTGCAACTGATTGCTGTAGTTGGCAAAGTTGTGGCTTTTATATGGATGTGGATCTGTGGGTTCGCTGTGGCAAACGGGTTTTAATGGCATCGCAATTGGCAACCAACCACATGGGCGAACACTGGGCAGCAATAATTGCCAAAAATCGTATTATCATAATCGAAAACATTAACAACAACAATGCGGCACAACTATAATCGAAACGAATCGAATGAGAGTCTTAAAACGCATGAGTCATTTGCCAGCAATTTATATCCATGCTTTAATTTGGTGTCAGTTTTTGCATTTGCCCCATGCACCTCTTTATTTCTCACTAAACCCTAAATTAATTGTGTGTATTTCTATATGGTTCACACTCACAGACAGACAGACGGATGACAGATGGATGAAATTCCAAAACAGCAACAAATACCGATTGCTTTGTGCCAACTTTCAATGCTTGTTTTACTGTCATCGCCGATGGCGCCCTTCTTCGCCTCAAGCTTCTGTTGTTGTTGTAGTTGGAGTTCGATTTGGAGTTGGAGTTGGACTTGGACAGGTGCGCGTGCCCGCTTGGAAGCCGGCGCGAATTGTCTAACTTGAAAAGTTGTTGAAATGTGTTGGATGCGCAAGGTCGTCAGAAATACATTTGGATGCGCAGCCTCAGCCTCCAGCTGGGGGCAGACGACGTCGAAAATGAAGATCATGATTATCCATTGTAAATTGTATGTGAAATTTCCGTTACCGGGGTTTTTTAACAATTAGAAACGCTTAATCGTGCTCTCTGACGCACATCTAAAGACGAACAATCTAATTTGGGTCATTGATGAAATGCTTCCAGGAATTACAATTCAACTATACATTATACATTACACTATAATAGCACATAGCTTTGTGAGTTTATTGAAGCTGCTAAATAAACTTATAATTTCTTTTTTGTTTGAACTAGCAAAGCCTGAAATACGACAAACAAAACATGTTTGAGTGTGCTAATATTTTGGCAATGAGGAAATAATTAGCTAATAATAATAATATAAATACACAAAGATGAGTAATTAGATTAATACTCTAATTAATGTTTGCCACACAGTTTGCGAGACTTATATTAATAGATATTTAATAACTCTGTAGTTATAGTTTATATATTTTTGCACCTATAATCTTCCTTTTCAACGCTTGCCATTTTGTGGAATTTTAAAAGCTTTCAATGACTTTGATAGCTTAATTAAATTGTTGTTCGTTAACATAGTGAAGATAGTGTTTTAATTTAACAGCTTGAACTCACAATATGTTAACATATTTGAAAATATTTAAAACATTTGAAACTAGTCTTTGCTATGTCTATGCAGGCTTTTTTGCATAAGTATTTGAAGTTAATTGATCAAAATATAAACTATTGAAGCCGCAGTTAGTTTGGCAGCTTAGTGAGAAGAAATGTCAGCACAGCACCTAAAGACTTTGCATTATTAATGAGATTAATTGCATTCTCGTTATACGACATGATAAATATATAATAAAGCCACTGAAATCTTTCTGAACTTAATTCGGACGAGTTCTGTTCGCTAATTAGGAACATGCATATTCCGATTAGATAAATAATCGTATTATGGGAGGGCGTTCCAAAAGTATTAGATATTATACATTGGCTTATTATTTTTGTATGCAGGAGTTTTGTTGACCGGAATAATGTTTATGAATGTAAGGTGTAATCAACAATTGATTGCTGATAAACATATACCTAATAAATTTCAACTCAAATCTTTAGAATAACCCTCGCGAATGACAAACAAAAATGAAGAATGCATTATCCATCATCTAAATACATATATATGAAGAAAAAAACACACAAATTAGTTTGGCATTTTAGCAATTCTAATTTACTGGAGCCAGATTCAGATCGCTGTTCAGCAAGTTTGTGTTCTAAGTCTTTGGCTTATGCACGTGATAAGCAGAAGCCTCTCTAATGGATTCGACGACAATAAATAGCCATTTTATTAGCTGTGTGTAAAGTGGGGGCCTAGCTTTACGCTCATGGGGAATACAATAACAAAATAGAAGAGCTACGGTCAACTAATTTATAGCCCAGCCACAAATTTATATGCTAATGTCAACTTGCTCGAATTTGGATGAAGAATTCTTCGCTGCCTAATTAAATAATTAAACTGGTTTGCCCAAAAAGCTGAATGGCCAACAAAATCGAAATTGAAAGTGATGATAAATTAGTTTTTGTTTTTCGCTTTTTGTTTGTGCTTAGCTAGTTTAACCAATCAGTGTAGCTGTATCGTAAAAGTTCCCATCAAAAAGTTGCTCAATCTAGCGGCAGAGGCAGAGGCAGCATCTAATGTCACATGCGCCATTATCATTAAAACTGAGCTTAAGATCAGGGTGCTGCTGATGAGTGACGATTACCAGTGGAAGTGGATCTATCAGCCAATTCAAACCACTTTGAATGAGTTTAAACGCTGTTCATGACGTGCTTTTACAAACAAAATGCATATATGCAATAAATATATAGATATATGCATATATATAGCTGTGTTTGTTTTCTGCCCCGAATTTTATTTAATTTAATCGTTTTTTGCTTTTTGCTCAAAATATGCGCACACATATTTTAAGCTTAGTGATATTTAGTACAACGCGTCGTCGACGCAGCTCATCGGCGGATTAGAAACGAAGACGACGACGACGACGACGCCGACTGCGCCTACATACTGCTACTTTAAGTTCGGGCTGATCTACGAGTAGTATAAAAAGCCTTCGGCACTCAAAGACAACCAAACAGTGTGAATTAGACAACTGAAGCAAGATGTTCAAGCTTGTGAGTATAGAGAGGGAGATGGAGAGAGAGCATGGAGGCGACCACAATGAATTAAAAGGATATAATAGACTAATAACAACAATTTGATATTGCAGACCCTTTGCCTTATCGCCGCTGTGCTGGTCTGCGCCCAGGCTGATAACATCAACAAGGACGCTCAAATCCTCAGCGAGCGGAACGATCCAGCCGATGCGGAGGGCAATTATCAGTATGCCTACGAGACCAGCAATGGCATCCAGCAGCAGGAGGCTGGCAATGGCAATGGCATCTCTGGCAGAACCGTATATGTTTCGCCCGAAGGCGAACAGATCTCGTTGACCTACACCGCCGATGAGAATGGATACCATCCAGAGGGTGCCCATTTGCCCACACCGCCACCAATTCCAGAGGCCATCCTGAGGGCGTTGGAATATATTGCAGCACATCCACCACAGAACTAGAGTTAAGCTCAATATCAATATCAGTTTTATTAATTCATAAAGTAGTGTGCATTAAACCAAAAGCCAAGCTTGAAATTTCTTATCAAGTGTTCAAACCAAAACAAATCAATTTTCATTTGGGATATATATAGTCGTTTATCATAAATAGGTGCAAGGCTACTGCTATGCTCTTCTTCTTCATCGCGTGTTGTAAAAACCGCAGCTTTCAAAATGAGCTATCGGTTCATTAATTTAATATATGTATATGTCTCTTATAAATAGTATAAAATACTTAATACGTTGTGAGCCACATTTAATGCGAGCCCATTAATCAAACCACAAAGCAGATGTTGCCATAATGAACGGTCACAGGAATTAGCCATATTGGTCGAGGTGAAAAGTATAAAATATATAAATATACACTGATATGTTAAAAGAAGCATCAGGCGGAAATTTATGCTGACAAATGTGGAAGCTGCAGGGCCAACAACTCCGACGCTTCGCACCTTTTTCTCTTCTTGCTTGCTTCTTGCTTCATTTATGTACATACATATTTAATTTGTCATTTCAATGTAAATCCGACAGCTGACCGCCAAAATGGTAACCGAAAAAACCAGATGACACAAAAAAAATACCCAGAAAGAGTCTAAAATGTGATGCAACACATCCAGAGTGAAGACCAAAACGGGTTTGCCGGTTATTAACACTTTCGCTGCACCAGCGGATTCTACTGGACCAAAATGTAGGTCAACTGCCGGCACTTTATATCAGCCCTGCAGCAAGCACGTAATGCCCATATGCTCAATTAACCCATCAATATGGCGATGTTTAATAAATGACAAGAAATACAAAAACGGATGCAATATCTATAAATTATCTGCAAACATGTTATCACAATATATGAATTAATTAAATTATAAAAAAATATATTTGCCAATTAATTTGGTATAATAAAATACGCTTATCTTTCTGCATATTCTTTCTTTAAAGTATGAATAGCTTTTGGCGTTATCTAACCCCAAAATGATTTCAATTTTCGATTGGATAAAAATAATAAAGAATGCATAAACTTCAAAGTCGTAACATCTGTTTGCTTAACTACAGCAAAAGTATTTATTGCGACCTTAGAGGGTTAACAGCGTAGCAACTCTTTTAGCCCGCCGCCGGACGTACGTATAACCAGTTCCTTGTTATCCTTCAAGACGCAAGCAATGAAGCGAACAACCTTTTGGTATATATGTATGTATATATGTATGTACATTGTGTATTTTTAGCAGAGGCTGTGGCAGCCTTTAACAGTATAATCAACAATTAAGTATATAAAAATAAGAGATGTGACATCGATACACAGAATCGTTTATGCAACAATAAATAAGCCCCATTTGACCCAGGTTGATACTGAAGTTTTCTCGCCGTTGGTATTGTTGCCGTAATGCAATCTATAGTTTGCTCTCGGCCGATTCCTTGGCCTTTTTACGCTCCGCAACAACGGCAGCTGGCCCAAACCGTTGTATAAAGTCGTTGATCGGACCAATAATCGCCTCCGGATTGTTGATGTGCAGATGATGCGTGCCGTCGGTCTCCAGATACTCAAAGTTCGACTTCTTTTGCAGCAGCTCAAGCACTTCATCGTAGTACTTCTTGTCCTCGAAATACGATGACTGTGAGCCCTTAATAAATAGATAGGGACACGTGATGCGCTGGGCCATTTCCACACACAGCTCCTGCGAGCCAATCGCATAGTTGTAGAACTTCAAGCGGCGATCGCGGCAGAAGAAGTATTTGTCCGGAAATTTGCCCGACTTTTGGATGTTGCGTGCGAGCATATGTTTGCACAGCTCCTTGTTGACCGAGTGAAAGGTGCCAATGTAGACGCGCTCGATGAGCTCATCGTATGTGTAGCTGGGCGGTTCGTTTTTGCTGCGATTGCGTTCGTCCTCGCGCAGAAACTCGTCCAGGCGCGTCTCCATGGTGCGTACGACAGCGGGATAGGGACGCTGATGGGGCTTCAACGCATCAATGCCAATTATCATATCAACCTTATCGGGAAAGACGGCTGCAAACACAAAACAAATTATGGAAGACATCGAGTGGCCGACCAGAGACACCTTCTCCCATTTATATTGCTTCATGATAAGCCTTATCACATAGAGATTATCCACCGAATTATAATAGCAGCCATCGGGCAGCCGTGAAGACAGTCCATGACCGGGCAAATCGACGGACAGGAAGGCAACATCAGGTGATAGCAACGGCACCAGCATATCGTATGTTCCAGCATTATCCTGCCAGCCATGCAGGCCCAATATCGGCTGCACATTCTGTGGCCCATACCATTTGCCAGCTATGTGGCCCCAAGGCACTTTAATTGTGATCTCGGCGAACTGTAAGCGAATTAAGTAAAACAGCTAACTTCCGTGTATTCGTATTCCAAAGATCAAAGTGCACACTTACGGCTCGAGTTGGCGGCTCGCCAGTTAGGTCGCCAGCATGTCGATAACGCTGGTTAAGATTGAGATCGGCATTGCCCCCATTGCTGCTGCTGCTGGTGCTGCTGGCACTAGAAATGTCCTTAAACTCCGACTCCATGTTCCTCACTGCAATTGAATCAAAATACGAATGTGCTTGAATTCCAAAGTTTAGTCTAATTAAACTGAAGGTGCAGACATTCGTCTTATCAGCATTCGTGCTGAGAGATTAGCTCACGATTGCGATTAGTTAAGAGCGCAGAGTTGATTTTTTCTAAGGTGAGAAACATGCAGCCGAACGCGGCATGCCAACAAAGTAAACAACAAAGAGCACCACAAAATTTAATTATCCATGCCGCGCTCCATTTGGAGTATCAGATATTAACAAACAGTTCCAAAGTTCAAGGTCAACAGGTGTGTCTGACTGGATGCTCTTAATTATTTTTGTCTTCCAACTTGACATGCACTACTAATTACTCACACTCCCATTAAATGTGCATTCAGAGCTTGCAATAATATAGGTTAGGAATGTTTTCCACACTTATTAGCTATGCTTAATGAAAATATTGCTGTGGTGAAGCTAAAGAACAATAAACTAAACAGCTGATCGAAATTTGAGCGCGAGAGCCACATAGCGTATTAGAGATGGACAAAATCGCTCGGCACGTATTTTAGTTTCTTTTCAATAAAAAACAGTTTACTTGCAGTTAAATAAGCTATATAGCTTAATATTAATAAATATAGAGCCTATAAAAGCTATATTAATACTCAGCTCAACTCAGCTTTTAAAAGCTATAACAATACTCTCTGTTTGTTTAACAACTATCGATAGATTGAGACAACATCGATAGCAACAAACGATTGTGTCGAGTATTAACGAGTATCATGACATTGTCATGGCGTTTGCAACGCTTGGTAAGAGAATTACAGAAATATTTTGAAAACAATTGTGAGCATGTAATAAAAATAATGATCAGATTCAACTTTTGTCAAGTACGAATATCTTTGATGAATGAATGATTCGGATGATTTTACAAATCTAGTTTGTAAATTAAAAATATGAAAATTTTTAGTTTAATGCTTTACTGATAAGCAGATTATTTTATATTCATAATTGAGGGTAAACAAAATAATTGCTTGCTCATGCTGACGTTCGAATTTATTTTAGGGTATCTACACTTCGCTATTTGAGTTAAAAGAAATATTTGACAAGATTCAATCGCGAACATGTAATCAAATGTTTATTTCATCACAGTGAATTCAGCAAGTGGGACGTTACAGTGCCGCTTAGATATTATTAAATAGTAACTGCCACTCAACTCAATATAGTCACAAATGAAGGGTCCAGGAAGTCTACGCCTGCTGCAACAATTCGTAAATGGAGCACAGCAGAGTCTTCGACGCGCGTCTGGTCAAAGTTCAGCCAATACACTAAAAACACTAACAAAACATGTAAGTGACGAAGTTTGCCTCATTGCCACTTTCACATTGTCCTCACCTTGCAGTATGATGAGGTCAGCATACCCGTTCCCTGGGGCCACATAGCGGGTAAATGGTATGGACCAAAGCATGTTCGTCCTATTTTGGGCATGCACGGCTGGCAGGATAATGCTGGCACCTTTGATACCCTCGCACCGCTGCTGCCTCCACACCTGTCCTTCCTTAGCATCGATGCACCCGGCCACGGACTCTCCTCGTGGATGCCTGCTGGCGTCATGTACCACTCCATTGACTATGTGCACCTAGTGCTTCGCATTATGGAGGAATACAACTGGAAGAAAGTCTCCATATTGGGTCACTCGATGAGCTCCATAAATGGCTTCGTATTTGGCGCACTGTTCCCTGACAAACTGGATTTGTTTGTTGGCCTCGACATACTAAAGCCGCCCATACGCAATCCGAGGCAAGTTGTAAATGCGCTATCAGATCGTCTAGATAATTCTTTGAAACTGGAGCGACGATTACGCAGCGGCAGTGAACCACCTGCCTACGAATGGGATCAGATGGTGGAGCGCTTGCATCAAGGCACGGAAAAGTCCGTTGATATGCAGTCCTGCAAATATCTACTGCAGCGTAACGTCAAACCGTCCAGTCATGAACCGCACAAGTATTATTTCTCTCGGGACAATCGTCTGAAGACCTCTCTGTTCTATACACTCTCCCTTGATATTGTGCTCGAAATGGCAACGCGCATCCGGTCGCCGCATTTGTTTATCAAAGCATTACAGGCGCCGTACTATGAGGACAAGAAGTACTACGATGCCACGCTGCAGGTGCTGCGCCAGAATCCGCTGTTCGAATACCATGAAGTTGAGGGAACGCATCATGTGCATCTCAATGAGCCGGAGAAAGTGGCGCACATTATTAACACGTTTATAAACAAGATTCGACCTCTATAAGCCGCTTCAGACTTGACGTGATGTCAGCCCTTAACTTGTTCAAACTAGCTAATAAGGCGAGCAGCGATATTTTTCAAAGATATTATAATGCTTGATTATGGGTCTTAGTCCTAATAAACATGACGAATTTAGTTCATAAGCGACGATGTCAACCAACGCTTAATAAAAATACAATTTGTTGCTTCTATTTAATTTAATTACCGTTCGATACTGGCAATAACATTAAAGTTAGAGTAAATTACAAACTTGAAAATGTTTGGAGTATAGTGTTTTTTTGTTGTTTTGTTTTATTTTTATGGAATTAGCGCCGCAACTAAAACTAGACAATAAATACTACGCACATGCTCAAAAAGTATGCATCAAAACTTAGTTAATAGTCACGAAATGATTATTAACAAAGTTTCTATTGTGCGTTGTTTATAAAAAAATATGTATAATAATAAAACACGTACAGAACAATTTAAAATATGGACAATTGCTGAGTCTATAAACGCCTCTTGGTTTTCAAAGTTCTTGAATTGTGCACTGCACATTTGGGAGCACATAAAGTCGGCATTTCTCCAAGAATTTTACTTACAAATAAATATTTAAAAATAAATTATAGATGCGGAAGAATATAATTAGCTAATAACTATGTTCAACTTATATTTTGTTTTATTTTTTTGTAGTTACACCAATTCAGTCAGCGCCAAATAATAAATTTGTACAATCAAAAATATGTATATATAAAAAATAGCGAATATAATAATTTAAGCTGCTGCTGATTTGTAACAATCTTAGTGTAAAATATATAAATTTGTATATAAGTATGGTAGGTTTTTGTATAATGTAAATGAGTATATCAAGCGTAATAGCAATTGCTTCAGTTTCGCATGGATTTTTTTGCGTTTATGAGTGTGTTTTGGTTTCTATCAGATTCAAGTTGTTATAGAAAAATATACATATATGTTAAATAAATATATATGGTGTTATATACTCTGCTAAACTACAAGACATACAACTATACACGCCGACAGTCGTTGTGCAGACACAAAAATGGAAAACGATCAACTTTTGTGGCTGCCCAACAGCTGCAGCATCTCTTTCTAAAACATTGTAATAAAACAACAAACTAGTTTCTAGGCTATAAATAAATACAATAAATAAGTTATATATCTTAAACGAAAATGCTCTGCAACATTTAGCGTGGGTTTTGTTTGTTTATAAAACTATTTACAATTCAATTGGGAGCAATAAACGGGGCCTAAGCCACCGGCGAGGAGTCGCCTTTCATGTCGCGCTCACGGAAAAATCCTCGCTCTGTTTTGCACTCGCGTATGGTGACCGTCTCCAGATTGACGGTAACATCCGTAATGACCACCCGGTTGGATATGTTGCACTTGGCCGGCAACCAGAAGCGTGGCGGCAAAGCACGCGGTGACAGCGGCGTCAACGGTTTCTTTTGGCTCAATGCCAGTGCGCCGCTCAATTTTGGTATGTTATTGTTCTCCGATGGCGGCGCTGCCGCCGCCGCTGACGACTCCTCATCCTCCTCGTGCTGGGCATAGGGAGGTGTTGTTGTCGATTCACCTGCCTCCGGCTTCAGCTCCGTCTTGTGCGGCTGCGTGGCCGAATCCGCTGAATTTGGTTGCTGCTCCTGCTGCGTTGGTTGCAGCGGCTTAGTTGCCGGTCCGTCGGGTGACGTTTTAATGGTAACACCAATTTTGCCCGATTCCTTGAGCACCTCAGCCTTGCGTTTGGTGCCCATCAGCGGTTGGTCCTCGGAACTGGATGAATTGGTGTCCGCCTCCGGCACAAATGAGTTCTCATTGTGCGTGGACGAGCTGTTCGATGAGGAACTGTGCTCCATGCGCTGTCGCTTCGACTCGTGGTGATGGTGATGAGTCAGCGGCGATTCGGAGCGACGATTACTAATCCGTTCCGACTTGATACTTTGGTTGCTGTTGTTGTTGTTGTTGTTATTATTGTTGTTGTTCTGCTGATGATGATGGTGGTGGTGATGGTGATGATGATGCTTCTTGTCCTTTTCCTTCTTGTCCACACCATCGCTAGTCGCAGCGGCTGTCGATGTGGTTGCCTGATTACTATCAGGCACATCATCGCCGGTGAATGTGTACTCATCCTCCTCGGATTCGGGCTCCGGATCCGGTTCCTTCTCCTTCTTTTTGAGCGCAGCGGGCGCGTTTGGAGGGTGTGCCGGAGGATTTGTTGCTCTGCTCGTAGATGTCGATCAGACGACGATCCAGGATGTTCACCTCCGGCTCCCAGGTGTTGTAGCGTTGGTTCCAGCCCTTCCACTTAACACGGTACTCCACAACACCCTGCAACATAGACAACATGTGTTATGCATTCGTTCTTTTTTGCGTATGTTTTATATGCGATTGTAACTATTAATTATACTCTTTTCGAAGAAAATAGTATATTAAGTTTGTCCTGAAGTTTGTAACGCATAGAAGGAAGCGTCTGAGACCCCCAAAGTTACTGCCAATATGCTTATAAAAACAAAACAAATTGATCTAGCCATGTCCGTCTGTCTGTCTGCCTGTCTGTCTGTCTGTCTGTCTGTCTGTCTGTCTGTATGTATGCAAACTAGTCCCTCAGTTTTTGAGCTATCGTGATGCAACTTTGCACAGACACTTAATATTCAAGGGGACAGCACATTGGTCGGAGCCGGCCGGATCGGACCACTATATCTTATAGCTGCCATACACCTCAAAGTCGGTTTTGGCCATAAATCCGATGTTTTCAAAGCAATTGCCTTAAATTTCCTTGTACACTTGAACATCCTTATAACTCATCAATGGGTAAAATCGCAAATCGATTGAGTCATAAACAGCGAAGATATGCGTCATTAAATATTTTGAAAAAACAGGTGCATATGAGCAAACAAAGTCAAGCGCAAGAAAGCTTTTGATAGTCTGAGCAAACAAAGTCAAGCGCAAGAAAGCTTTTGATAGTCTGCTCTTCAAGGTATTTTGTCACCGATCATCAAAACGGTTTGTGGCGTAAGGCGTAAAGAGCCGCGCTAACGAACGCGCAAGGTTTCTGCAAGTTCGAGCCTCGGCGGCGACTGATTATTAATTTAATACTTTTTTCTTTTTCTTCCTTCCAAATATATAACTGTAATCAAATTAATTTGCTTCCAATAGCTTAGAACAAAAACAAGTGAGAACGTTGCAGTCGGGCGGAGCCGACTGCGTAATACTCTGGATACCATTTTAAGAACAGCTGAAAGCAAGTGAACAGAACATTTTTGCTGGTGTTTGGGTGACCCGAAATCGGCATTCCAAGTTTTTGGGGACTGGAGGGGCGTGGTCGATCTTAAGAGGGGGTGACCAGAAGTCTATTTTCCAAATTTGGTGATTTTAGCTTTAAAACTGTGGATGATATACATTTTCGCGATTTTTGGGGGCGGGAGGGGGCGTGGCCCCAAATTTTTTCCGATCTTTAGAGGGGGTGACAAGAAGTCTATCTTCCAATTTTGGTGACTCTAGCTCTAAAACTGTGGAAGATATAAACTTTCGCGATTTTTGGGGGCGGGAGGAGGCGTGGCCCCAAAAATTTTTTCCGATCTTTAGAGGGCGTGACAAGAAGTCTATCTTCCAATTTTGGTGACTATACATTTTATACATATACAGTGATATACATTTTCGCGATTTTTGGGGCGGGAGGGGGCGTGGCCCCAAATTTTTTTGACGATCTTTGGGGGGGCTGACAATAAGCCTATCCTCCAATTTTGGTGCACTCTAGCTCTAAAACCGTGGAAGATATACATTTTCGCGATTTTTGGGGGCGGGCGGGGGCGTGGGCCCCAAAACTTTTGTGCGATCTTTAGAGGACTTGGCCAGAAGTCTACCCTCAAAGTTTGGTGGCCCTAGCTCTTAAAATGTGCGAGATATAGGCTTCCGTGTTTCGTGGGGGCGGGGTGGCTGGGGGGCGTTCTAGTGGGCGTGGCCGGAAAATCCAGGACGCAATCTTTTGGGCTGGTCAGCCCTAGTCTAAATTCCAAATTTTGGGACTCTAGCTTCAAAATTGCGGGAAATATACACGTGTTATCGAATTGTGCATTCATGTATATCGATTTTCGCGATTACGGGGGCGGGAGTAGGCGTGGTCGAAATTTTGTTTCTGTAATCTGTAGAGGACGTCACCAGTAATATATATTCCAAATATGGTGACTTTAGCTCTAAAACTGCGGGAGATATAAGCATTTCAAATTAATTTTTGGAGGGGGGCTGGTGGGCGTAATAATGGGCGTGGCCGATTAACCTAGGATCCAATTTTTTCGGGAGGTCACCAGCAATATACCTACCAAATTTGATTACTCTAGCTTCAAAATTGTGGGAGTTATTCACGTTTAATCGATTTGTGATTTGAGGTGTATCGACATGTTATCGATTTGCCAGCCTCCCAGTGGGCGTGGCATAAATTTGGAATAAACTTGATCTGAAGCAGATAGCTATAATCATAACGCAAAAGATTTCAAGAGTCTATCTAATATCGTTTCGGAAATACGTGCGTTCATCCAGACAGACAGACGGACAGACGGACAGACGGACAGACGGACAGACGGCCAGACGGCCAGACGGACAGACGGACAGACGGACGGCCTGACGGACATTCGACAAAACCAATATACTATGAGTACCTTCGGTATCAGAGTATAACAATGCCACGCGAAAAAACAAATGCTGTCAAACGCGAGTTGCAGGAAAACAAAAGAAGGAAATTAATTTGTAACAGTCGGCTCTTCAAGCAATTTTGTCAGTGATCATCAAAACGGCTAGTGGCGTAGTGGGTAAAGTTGCGAACTGGTGAGCGAGAGGTCCTGGGTTCGAAACCAGCGGGCGACTGGTCATTTATTTTCATTTTTTCTTATTCTTCTTTTCAAATATATAATAACTGTAATCAAATTCATTTGCTTTCAATGGCTTAGAACAAAAACAATGCCACGCGAAAAAACAAAAGCTCAGTATAAATCGAGTTTGTTAGCGATTCTTAAAACTGCTTGGTGTAAGCAGTACAAAGCAAAACAAGAACGCTTTTGACAGTCTGCTCTTCAAGGGATTTTGTCAGCGATCATCAAAACGGCTTGTGGCGTAAGGGGTAAAGTTGCGAACTGGTGAGCGAGAGGTCCTGGGTTCGAAACCAGCGGGCGACTGGTCATTTATTTTCATTTTTTTCTTATTCTTCTTTTCAAATATATAATAACTGTAATCAAATTCATTTGCTTTCAATGGCATGGCTTAGAACAAAAACAATGCCACGCGAAAAAACAAAAGCTCAGTATAAATCGAGTTTGTTAGCGATTCTTAAAACTGCTTGGTGTAAGCAGTACAAAGCAAAACAAGAACGCTTTTGACAGTCTGCTCTTCAAGGGATTTTGTCAGCGATCATCAAAACGGCTTGTGGCGTAAGGGGTAAAGTTGCGAACTGGTGAGCGAGAGGTCCTGGGTTCGAAACCAGCGGGCGACTGGTCATTTATTTTCATTTTTTCTTATTCTTCTTTTCAAATATATAATAACTGTAATCAAATTCATTTGCTTTCAATGGCTTAGAACAAAAACAATGCCACGCGAAAAAACAAAAGATCAGTATAAATCGAGTTTGTTAGCAATTCTTAAAACTGCTTGGTGTAAGCAGTACAAAGCAAAACAAGAAAGCTTTTGACAGTCTGCTCTTCAAGGGATTTTGTCAGCGATCATCAAAACGGCTTGTGGCGTAAGGGGTAAAGTTGCGAACTGGTGAGGTGAGCGAGAGGTCCCGGGTTCAAGACCAGCGGCGACTGGTAATTTTTTTCATTTTTTCTTATTCTTCTTTTCAAATATATAATAGCTGTAGTCAAATTCATTTATTTTCAATTTCCTAAATTGTTTCTAATTTTTTTTCATACATAAAGTAGCTTTAATAGAATAATTCAAAAGAAAAATTTAAATTCATTGGCAAAACCAATGCCACGCGAAAAAAAATATGGATCTCAAATTCTGAATATAAGCTCTCGAATGTTCAGATTAAGTTTTATGACAATTCAATTTCCGACAGCAGCCTTGAAAGGTATAAGAGCAACAGGCACAAAATTTGGTATGTATATTGTAGTATACATATGTAATGTAGTTTTGACTTTTTGGAAAAACTGAAACTTGTATATTGTTCAATTCGGTAGCACTTTTGAATGCTAAGGGACGCGTCCACGAGCTGCGGATAGTGAAACGTCCCTGTTTACATGAATACCTTTATATATTTTATTTTATATGTAGGGGTATATGTATGCGACATTAATATCTGCGAATTAAATAAGCAGTCTCGGAAAAATAGTGAAAATTGCTTAAAGGTTCGAAAAGAGTATTTAATCTTCGGCACGCCGAAGATAATCCTTCTCCACTTGTTTTATTTTATATTTGAGTATCTTTATTGTTTCACATAGTAACATAATTAAACTGCGGTCATATCATACTCTTAATAAGTAGTTTGCAAATAAAAACCAACCCCTAAAACAAGAGGTTTTCATTCTGTATCTTGAAGCAGAATAATAATAAAAACCTGTTCTCTAAAAAAATTTTAATGCAAAGTGAAATTAAAGTGACTATTCAAATTTCTGATTACCATTTCCGAATTTTGGGAAGTTGTCTTAATGATTTTTCAATAGTATATTTAAATGTAGTCGTTTCCAAATGCCAATTTAAAAGCCTTTTCGACAAAGATATTTTTTAAAATGTTGCTTTAGCAATAGTTTAACGGTAGCTCTCGAAACTATAATAGATTTGGATTGAAGAACTATTGTAACTTCTAGAAAGTTTTCATTTCCGAAGGCTCCATTTTTCGAGCGAGCGCTGTATATAATTTTGGTGCATGTTGTGACGTCTTTGACAGGCGACCCTCTTCACACAGGATCGTTCATTCATTAAAAGACGTTTGGCGCGTTCCCCACACACACACACACACACACACGCACACCCAAAACACAGGGCGAACTAATTGATTTTTCATCGATGCCGAAACGTAGCGCAGCCAAAAACAAAAACAACACACACGCACGTACAACATTCACACACACGCACGCACACAGGCGCAGCGCAAATGGTGGTTGCTGCTGCTGCTGCGGCGGCTGCTGCTGCTGCTGCAGCACGAGACATTAAGCGCAGCTGCCAGCAGCAGATGGAGGACGAAAAGTCGAAGGACATGTGACCTTGTATTTATATCGTATGTGCTGCGCGCATTTGCCTGTCGCCTGCATGTTGCAGTTTGCATTTATTATTGTTTATTTTCTAGAACGTACCTTTCTAACGCGTTTCTGGATGATTTTCTCGGCAGCGTAGACGCGATCGTCGGAGCTGCCCATTGTGTTGCCGTCCACTTTACCAATTTTGAGGCTGTTGCTGGTCGCCCGTGGAAATTGTTGCTGCAAACACTTGATTGGCGGTTTAACTAACGCTTTTAGTTGCTCAATATATGTTAATTTGCATTATTTTTTAGCACAAAACTGTTTAAAAACAAATTGCGACTGACATTTACACTGACTGCAAAACAGTGTGACGTTCCGCAAACAGCGAAAAATCCCTTCAAATAAGGTGCTATTATCGACTGGCCACCACAAAGTATCTGTGACTTCTTGTGGATCATGTGGATTGTGAAGTGTGACCAAAGTGCCGAATGCTCGAAAATCCAGCAGTGCAGTGCAGTGCTGGAAAGCGTTCAAGCTAACCGCCTAGCCGTCGGTAATTCTATATACGCTCATCTCGGTAACTCTGTTTCAAAATCAAATTTGCATCGTCTGCAAGTGTGTGTGCGTGTGCGTGCAAAATGATTTTTATACAAATAAATTAACAACAATGTGATAACGCCAAAACGCCAAGCAAAAACAACGCATACAACGAGCAACGCAAGCCAGTTAATATCAAAGTGCGAAATACGAGAAAGGAAATTGAAAAAATGTGAAAAGAGGCCGCTACGTCACTCACTCACACACACACAAACACACAAACACACACACACACACACGCACGTAACACACACATTCGCACGCACACACACAATGACCCAAAAAGGATGTCGAGCTGCGTTGTTGTTGCCCTTGTCAATAGCTGGCTGCTTTGTCGTCATAGATTGGGTCGATGAATGGCACTAGCTGCGGCGCCCGAGCGCAGGATGCTATTGCCGTTGTTCCATTTGACAGGATAACAAAGGGAAATGAAGACGTCAGCGTCAGATGAAGTGGATGTTGTCGAACTGTGGCCGGGGGGCTGCCTAATTAGTGCGGCGACGACGACGACGCCAACAAAAACACCAACAAAAACGCCAACGCCAACGCTATTGACGATATATTTACTTATGCTGTGATAGTGAAAAGAATAACACACAAACAACAACCACAACACCAAAATAAAAACGCCAAGAATCAAACGCAATATTTTCGCTGAAGCAAACAAGCAAAACGAAAGAGAGACAAAACTTAAGAACATATTAAATAAATAAAATAGAAACCAATTCAACAAAAAGCTTTAACCAAAACACCAAGCAAAAACAAAACCAAAAAATAACTATATAAATACTATACAAGCATTAACTGTAATTAACATAGTGAGGAAAAAACAGCACCAATTAGCGCATAACCCGTAGAAGATGTTTAGCTAGTTACAATTTATAAATAACAATTAATTAGTGGCTTTAAACAAAACACCAAGCAACAAAAAACACCAAAACTAAAAAAACAAAAAAATCAAAGTTCAATTGAAAAAAGAAACTAACGAATATACGTTTAGGGAATTATTCAATATTAAGCAGCTTACTTATTAAGTTTAGAGCATATATACATACATATATAAATAATAATTAGTGACAAACCGCCAGCCCCCCGCAACAAAGCCCCAAAATCAGAATTCATTCAGTAAACGTGCCATAAACCGGATACGCAAATGTCAAAGTCATAAAGAGAGAAAGCACACAAAGAGAGAGAGAGCGCGCCTAAAAGCACACTAAGCTAAAAGCACAGCTTGGCTTGCTTTCGCTTAGCCGAGACACACACCGAAAATGGCGACAACAACAGCAGGAACAACGCATCACGACGATGCGAGCAGCATGAGCGACGATGTTTTCGAGGATGCGGAAACAACGAAGGCGCGCATCGAGGACCTGCGCCGTCGTCCCTTCGGCGATGGCTGCTACAATCCACCAGCGGCGCCCGTTTCCCAGCACCAGCACCAGCACCAACAACATCAGCAACAACATCAGCAACAACATCAGCATCAGCATCATCACCACCATCATCCGAATCACAACAACAGCAGCAGTCAGCAGAGCCTGACGAGCAGCCATCATTATCATGACGATGCCATTATGGCGCCCGTACAGCGCTCGGCCACCGGCTATCCAGGCTATCGTCCTTCCCGCGAGGCAATGCAACTGTATGCGTACGGCAATGCGGACTATGCGCTGGAGCAGGAGTACGATGATGGCTGGCGGTCGTATCGTTATGACGAGGTAGACATGCATCAGGCACATCATCATCACCACCCACAGCAGCAGCCCTTCGACGATACCATCAATCACAAGACGATCCTGCTGGGCGACTCGGGTGTGGGCAAGACATCCTTTCTCGTCAAATACAATACGGGCGAGTTTCGTTTGGGCTCCTTCTCTGCCACCGTCGGCATTGCACTAACGGTAAGTCTATAACAGCGAGCATGCGAGAGAGAGAGAGAGAGTGTGTGTGTGTGTGTGTGTAACTGTTTAAACTGGTTTGGCAACTCTTGTCGTCCTGTGCATGCCCACAAGCCACCCGAAAATTCACGTACCGCTAAACTTTCCCATGCCTAGATATATAATCATAATCCCATTTTGTGGCTTTGCTCTGCGTACATCTGTGCACCTATTTCATTTTGTGTGTGCGTACTTGTGTGCGTGTGTGTGCGTGTGTGTGCGTGTGTGTGTAACTGTAATTGAGCATCAGCCGCAAGAGTTTTGTTAGTGCCCCGCCAAATAGGCAACATATTGTTATTGTCGTTGTTGTTGCTCTTGTTGTTGTTGCTGTTGTTGTTTTGGGGCAAAATCGGGTGGCGCGATTTTATGTACTTTTTGCTTTCTATTTTTATCGCGCACAAATCTCCGCAGCGCATTCGCATTGATTTTGTTGTTCCGATGCCATGAAAATAAACCCCGTAAACGCGACGCATTTACGTTAAGGTCCCTTGCCCATACATATATGAATGTGTGTGTGTGTGTGTGTGTGTGTGTGTGTGTGTGTGTGTGTGTGACGTTTATGTGTGCGGTTAGACTACACAATGTTTATGACACATCACTCATCAGTGATGATATAAAAAATCGCTGATTATTGACTAAGATATGGATTTGTTTCTATACTGTGCAACACAATTTTTGGTTCAGATCAGCTGTATTTGTTATCAGAGATTTATAAAGGTTTTTAGAATTGTGTTGGCTAGTTTATTATGCTTTATTTGTTGAAGGATGTATAATATAATATTATATTTAATATAATAATACGTAATAGAATATAGAATTTCATCGTTATGTTATATTTTAGTATTTAAGTTAAATTCATTTTACAAATATTTGCAGAGGAAATTGTTATTTAAAGTTTTTAGCTTGATAATTGTTTAATTTTGATCCAATAGCACATTCACAGCTTCAAAAATCACATTCAAAGCGAACGCAATTTACGATATTTGGAAAAACCGATTGATTCGAAGAATTTGCTTTGTACAATGTTTTTCCATTGCACGTTAATGAATAAAAAGAAATTCATCTAGCATTCAAACATTGAGCTATTTCTTGGAATTAAGGAGAAAATGCGAAATTTCTGTGTAGCTTATCAATGGGCACCGCAGAGTAGGCATCATATACAAACAGCCACCTGCAACCACAACCTGTTGCCGGCTTTCACTTTCACAGCTCGCAGTCGTCCTTTTCAGGCGACGACACGAGGCAGCATCAGCAGCAGCAGCGACAGCGACAGCAGCAGCAGCAACGATGGCAAATGAAGTTCAAGTGCAACAGTTATATTTGCCACTGAGGGCCACCCCTGGCTGCCAGGCACCTGCTCCACATTCACGACGGCCCTCAAATCGACTCATACTCCAGAGGTCCTTTGGGACGCACTCCTGGCGCGTGCTCGACATTGGCTGGTCGCATTTCTAGGCCAGGGCTGCCGAAATGCCGAAGTTACCCGAACTTGACTCGGCCATAGACTGAAGGACTTTGGCGCTGGGATGCTGTGGCTGTGGCTGCTGCTGCTGCCAGTGCTCCTCGCTGCGTGCTCAGTTTAGTTTTGTGCGCTGCTCCTGGCGCTTCGTTTTGGTATCGGGCGCGCATTTCACAAAGACAAACAACAAAAAATAAAACATCCCCATTGGAATCTCTGTTTTTGTGCACAGTTTTAAATAAACTTTTCGTTGAAAAAAAAATGTAATGTGAAAAAGCAAACGCTTTGCGCTGAACTCTTTCATTGTGGCATTCTTTTCAGCCTGACACACACACACACACACACACAGAGGCAGCTCATTGAACGCTGCCAGTTTTCATTGCATACTTTTGAGCGCGTCGCGTCAACGTGCAATTTGCAACGTTTTGCAGCTATTTTTGGTGGCTTCTCTGCCTGCTGTATGTGTGTGTGTGTTTTTAGCATACTCTGTGCGTGCTAGTCTGTGTGTGTGTGTGTCTTTCCTGTCTGACTAAATTGGGAAGGTTCTTTGTGGGTTTAAAAATAAATGCAAAATACAACAAAACAAAATTGATTTTCGTGAATTAATTAGTTTTTGTAATATATGTATTTGAATAATTTAGTGTAACTGGTTGATTTCTCATTATTAATATAAATATGATTGGCGCCTTAAGCTACCAGTTTTTGAATGTTGCTCGAGAGTTCTTTGTCAGAGTTTTATAGTTTTTTATCAGAGCTGAACCTTTTTTTTTATTTATTTTACAACTTGCCAATAAATAACTTATAAGAACTGTAAGAATGGCTTGCGAACGTTTCTCAAATTCTATTTAAATGAAGACTTTAACTATTCCACGAAATTGAATATCTAGAGTATAAGATTACTGCAAATTGGTTCACAGAGAAATGCTTTGAGGTATTACTTTTATAATATATTTTACTAAGAAAAGCTTTGGAATTGCTTTGTTCAATTGGATTATATACCCTGAAGTATTTAAAATCTGTGTTCCAGCACATAAATTATATGGAATTAAGTGTCAATTCTGAATGTGGTCAACAAATCCGCTTGTCATACAAGAATTTCCGCTTCAATATTGACGATGACAAACAATGGGTGTTAATCCAACGCATTGGCCAATGAACATGCAATCCCAATGTATTTGCTATCAATGCTGCTATTCGAAGCATTTATCTTGCTCAAATGCGTATTAATTATACAGATGCGCATAACAGCCACTGTTGAAGTGCATTCGATTGGCGAAGGTCAATTCCTGTGTGCTTCTGGCTGCCAGTCTAGAACTCGAACTCCTTTTGTGTGCACGCGCACATCCTGCCAACTTAAAGCCGCTCAAGTTCAAGGCTAGCTTAATTAAAAAGCCCAGGCTGCTATTCTGTTGTGCTGCTGTGATTTGGTCGGCCGTTTGCTGGAGTCTGCTGAGTGACGTTGCAAAATGTCCTGTGGGATGTGTAGATGGTAAATGCAATTTAAGCCGATTACTAGCGCAAATCTTTTGGGCTTTCTATGTGCTGTCTGCGCTGCTCCTTCAGCTCCTGCTGCTGTCGCTTTCAACTGCCATAAAACGTTTTACAGCAGTCGCAAACTCATCAACGTGAAACTGTCGATTGGCCAGCATCGGCTCGCCTGTTTCCTGTTGAAATCACAGAAACGCCCCCACACACACACACAAAATATATACACACACATGTACAAGTACCTTTGTGTGTATTTCCTTAAAGCTGTCCATGCAATCAGAAAGCCATTGTCTGACAGATGCGTCAGTTGCCAGCGTATGTTGCCATCACTTTAGCTGCGTGATTGAGCGCATGAATGTTGAATGTTCGGGTGGGTGTTGCCCCAAACTGTGTCCTTACGGCAGCCATCCTCATAAGTAGCCTTTGACGTGCGTATATACAAACCGAACCTGCATCTGAGAGCGACTGTCTCTGTCTGCTGCGTGGGCTTTTTCTCGAATGTGTGCTGTGTTTAACAGGCCGTGTTTGAAGGGTCCATTTATTTGTGATGCGTTACATTGATGTAATTACGCAAAGCAATGCTTTTTGAAACAGCCGCTTGATTGATCTCACATCTCACAGTCTCCACTCATCAACGAAATCATACTCGCAGCCTTCGATTTGTTTTAGTCAGCAACCCAATTAAAATCTTTTGTTATCAGCAATCAGATTGTGAATGTAAAGTTCATTATATATAAGTATAAATTTCAATTTATGTAGAACTAATACAGAGGGGTCATTTTATGCATTGACCTCAGGACAAGAAAAAAGGTGACTCGGGTATCGAAAAGGTTGAGCATTGTGAAAAGGTCGCCTTTTTTAAAAAGGATTCGAATTACGTCTCGACTGCGCGTAATACAAAGTAAATGTGATTTTGTGGCATGTTCCTCGAAATTGCAAATAAGCAAAAAACTAAACTGTATTATTTTGATATGCGTACTCAAAATCGATATGCTCGTATTACATTTTAATTATTTGAGACTTTAGGCAGACAGAAAGCTCTTGAGCTCTAATTGTGTAATGTACACGTTTTGCTTTAAACAAAATGTCCTTCGTGCGGCTTCAAGTGATATATCAGGTGTACAACTGAAGCCTGGCAACTTAACGCGTTGTCCTTGCCCATGCCTCTCTCTCTCACTCTCTCAGTCTCTCAGTTTCTCTTCACTTGCCACTTTGGCCAACTAAAGCAATTCACATAACGAACGCTTGGGGTCCTTAAATGTAGCCAAGTCTCTGCACGTGCGGCCAGGCGATGAACTCCATTTAAAGAGCAGCCGTCAGCCAGTTGATACAGCTTTGCTTCAACACAATTACCCAGACAGCGTGTCCAGACAGAGCGCAAGTTTCGCATGGCTGCCAGCCTGTTATCCTGCTATCCTGCCGTCCTGCCGTCCTGTCGTCATATAAAACGCTTTTTAACTGTGCACGCTTAAGACATTGAAATGCGCCCCCGACAAAAGGTGAGGCGCCATTGCCATTGCCATTGCCATCGCCCGAGGCAGTTTCGCCCGCATATCTGTGCGTTCTGCAGAAACCAACAAGTGTCGACGTGGCTTTGTTTATAAAGCTGGGCAACGAGTTGCTGGAATTTGCATGCATGCCACACACAACTGGTGACTCAAAAGTGTGTCCTTCGAATGCTGCAATTGGCAGAAAGCAGCTTTGATTGGCTGCAAGCTAATAAAAACGGCACAAGCTAATGGATTTTGTGTAATTACAAATCAAATGATTTCAACTGCGATACATTACGTATACGCATGCATTAGCAGTTAAGTTTTTAATATAGTTAGGCATTAAGTGAGCTTTTTTATATGCTAGCTCTTATTTAAAGCAAAACATTTGCTCAGGGGCGAATTATTTAAGATAGTATTTTATGTTTATGTATTATGCGTTAAGCATTTGCTTATCTTGTATATATGCTACCTTAAATCGATTGTTTCTTTGTGCCTGATGCAAAGCTTAATCTTAATAAAGCTATATTTTCCAAGTTCTCTCACTAATCAGCTTAAGCTGCATCTGAATTTCCTATTAATTGCAAAGCTGAACAAAACTTAAGCCAGCTTCCAAAACTCATGCAACCTCAACTCGAAAATGCCAGAACAATTGCGTTGTTAATATGCGCGAAGGTTAATTACGTGTTGGTGCTGTTTTGTGGGCTCCTGTGTGCGTTGCGTTGCGTTGCGCTGAATCCTTTCCAATTCCACATTATTATCCAAATGTTGCGATGAGGCGGAGGCGCCAGTTTGTTGGCTTTTGCGGTTTGCTTGCCAACTGTTGATTTAGCGACGTGGTCACGAAACAGCCCCGATTGTAATCCAGCAGCTACTGTAGCCCCCGCCCCCTCTACACTCATATCCTGTTAGCCTGTTCTCTGCGTGTGTGTGTGTGTGTGTGTGTGTGTGTGGGTGTTCGTTTGTGTTTGCGTTGTCAACGACAATGGCAGCCCATTTCTGGCCCTGGAGGGCGAACCTTGCGCGGTTCAGTTTCGGTTTTCATCGCAGCTCTGTCGTTGGCAAGGCAATTACATTCAATTTGCACCTGTGCTGTGCACCTGTGCCTCTCGGCGCTTGTTCAAGTTGCGCTTCTTTCGTTTTGTAGGAGTATTTGAATATATTAATTTGTTTCTCAACTGGCCGAAAAGTAAATTATAGCTACCAAGGTAATTAAATTTTTAGCATTATTATGTTGTTGTTGCTATATATAGCTTATGCATATTTTTGGGCATTTCTGTTTGCTTTCTCTCACACTTTTTTCCATGATTTTTAATGAGTTTCGGGCAAAAGTTTTGCTGCCTTTTGCTTGATGCCTTGGCAAACTTTTCGATTTACAGCTGCGAAATGCGAGTTACGAGTTCGAGTCGAAGTTGAAGTTTCAGATTGAGTTGAGCTTTTTTGGGGTTGTTTTTCTGTATCAGCGCTGTCAATGAGCAACATAATGAAGCTGTGTAACAGTTAGTTTATTGATTTTCATCGGCCGACGTGTTTGATAGCGAATCAAGCCAATTTGCCTTTGGCACCGCAGCAGCTCAAATCTTCTTTGGCTCACCATTTAGCAAACGTTGCGGTTTTGAAAGATGCGCCGCCAGCAAACACGTTATCGCAGCGATTCCATCGCCGGCACCAGCACTGGGGCAACCCGGAAGCCATCGCTGGTCAATGTGACTGCTGCCAGTGTGAGCAGCGCTTCGCCCACGCGACGCGAATCGCTGGTGAAGCCCACCTGGCAGCATATAACGCCTGGGCAGCTGCCGCCCAAGACGCTGGACAAGATCAATGGCATTGCGTCGGATGATTCGGACGACGATGGCTATCCGAAGCGGCGGCCCAGCGTCATTGTGCATCAGCGACAGCAGTCCATGTCACAGCAGCCGCTGCTGCCCGAATACATGAGTCCATCGCAGCTCTATCGCGATCATATACAGCAGCAGCCATTGCAAGCACAGCAGCAGCAACAGCAACAGCAGCAGCAGCAACAGCAATCACAGCAGCAATCGGTTGGAAATGGTTTCGGCAGTCGATTCTTAAGCAGCATGCGAATCACTGCAGCTGCCGAGCAGCAACCGCTCCTGGATACGGCTGGAGCTGGTGCAGGTGGAAATGGAAATGGAGGTGGAGGAGGTGCTGCTGCAGCTGCAGCTGCTGCGACTCCAACTGCTGGTCCTGGCAACGATGGCGCTGGCGCCACGCTCTGCAAAAACGCAGGACGTGCGCTCATCCGCATGATCTCATCGACTCCTGGACAGGATGAGGAGGAGGATTTTGATATCATGGGCAAGGTGAACTGAAGCAACACACACAAGTTCGACACTACTAACTACACAATACAAGATAACAGTTACATTTTAAAACGTTTATGGTTTAAATTCGAAATTTCTTCTTTCTTCATTTTAAACCATAGACCATATTTATTTCTTTAAAATTTTAAAGTTTTGTATATAAAAACGTTTATTTATTTACTGCTGTGTTCTTCAAACACTAACACGCCCATCAATTTCTAAAATGTACACGACATTCAAGTTTAGCACATGCGGCACATTTCTCACACTTAAATCCTTTTCAATTTGCATTGCACAAAAAGAAGCGACAACAAAAGGCGCACAATATTGATAAGCATTTATATAAGCGGCTAAGCGGAGTCTGCCCCAGAAATCTCTAACTAAAATCTGCTTCCAAAACCTGAGCCGCAAATTGATTTATGTATATTAGGCGTTTTATTTGCCCCTCCTCCACCCGAACTGTCAGTATCCTGTCGCCCATTTTACGACTTTGCCTCGTTTTATTTGCACTCGCATTTTGGCTGATTTACAATGTGATTTACATAAGCAGCTCAAAAATAAACTCATAAAATTCAATAAAGTGCAAAGTGACAAAAGGAAATTAATCAACTGACTTTCTCCGGCTGATCACAAGACAAATAAAACAAAGACAACAAAAGTGAAAATAGAAAGCGAAAGGAAAGGCTCAGGCACTTACTAAATTTTTAATTTCCTTGTCGACATGGCGCAGCTAGTCAGTCTGTCGCATGTCCTTCGTCCTGGTCCTGTCAACAACTGGAGGTTAGCCCAGCTCTGTGCTTTATGACTTATGCTTTATGCTTTATGCTTTATGCTTTTCATTAGCGCAATTCACTTGAATTATGACAGATGCCACGGCTGCGACTTCCTCGCGCACAGCTGCAGACATAAAAAGAAATAAAACGAAAAATATAATAAATATGAGCAATAAAAAGAAGAAAGATAAGTTAGAGTCAGCATAACGAAGCTTAAATGCACTGGCAGAGCTAAAGCATTCAATTGTGTCCTAATCTAATCGTAATCAAAGCTCTGTTTAAATTCCATGTAATAACTGACATCACAAACTAAATAGTTTGTTGTTTTTAATCATATTCATAACCTAATTTGAATGAGACTCAAAGACTAGACTACCCCAAACTACCCTCAGCACAAGAGTATAAAAAAGCTCATGTATATTTAATTTATTTCTTTTTTTAACACTCCTCACGCGCAGATATTCGCTTAGTTTTTTGCCGGGGCAAACAACAGACTCGGGTAGCAGTAATAATATTTGCATGAGCTCCCAACCGTTTCGTATACCATTAAAATGTGAAGTTTGCGGTTGCCTAGTAATTTAAAATACGCAAATTAGTTGGGCTTATTTGCAGAATCCCGCAATTAGCTTTGCGTGTGTCTGTGCTGGTTAAAAGGATATTGGCTAACCGTATATTTGCCTTTAACTCTCTCAAATAAAGAAAAATACTACAAAAATTCGTTATTTGTAATTATAAAATGTACGGATTCATCAAGGCAATCTAAGCTGTATTTAATGTCTTAGCAAACTAAAATTATTGACTTGAACAACATTTATGTTATATTTTCATAATTTACATCTGTGATTAACATACCTATGTTAAGTCAGACACAGATTACATTAACAGCGTCCCTTGAAATGTGAAACAACATTTATGTTATATTTTCATTTAAAGTAACATAATTTACAACTTGCGTTAATAAACAGCTTAACAGCGTCACTTTAACATATCTTGTTCGCTATGCAGCAAAGCTGCATTTCAATTTAATTTTTATAACTTCGAGCTAAGTAAGCTATGAAATAAACTTCTGCAATGTGTTCTGTAACATAATAGTTACCCAATCAAATGTTATACAAGCTCTCAACGGATGTTGTAAATCTGTACTTTAACACAAAGGCAAACACACATAGCAGATCTTCAATGCTTCCCCCTATTGCTGTTATTATGTGTTGGTTATTCAAGCGCGCCATGTTGATATAACATTTCAGTTTTAATTGCCTGGCAAGTCTGGCTGAATGGAAGGAAACGCGGATAACATCTAATTTAGCCCAGCTGCCAACTAAAGTCAACACAAACCAGACTCCACAGAGTGTGTTTCGAGAATCAAAAGAAACCACAGGAGTTATGCATGGGAAATCTCTGTATGTGTGTGTGCTCTGGTTTTTGGGTTACTCCGTTAAGCTATGCATTTAATATATAGCCGGCTGCTATATCATATTATATTGTACATTATGAGCTCGCATAAATTATTACACTCGCTTAAGTTTTAGCACACACACACACACACACACGAAAACACTTAACATCTTTGGCATACATTATTTCTGTATAATATTCAATGTATTTTTCTTCATTTACACACTCTCACACATACTCACGTATACATTGTCGCTGTTGTTTGTTGGCCAGGTCATAATGCTGGGCGATTCGGGAGTGGGCAAAACATCGCTTTTGATACGATTTCGCGATGGTCGCTATGTGCCCAGCTATTTTCTGAGCACTGTTGGCATTGATTTTAGGGTAAGCGAATTGTTCCTGTCTTTCTCTCTCTCTCTGTCTCTTCTTGTTGTTCTTACTTATAATTGTTGTTTTTTTTACTAATTGTTGTACTCTCTGTCTCTCTCTCTCTCTCTGTCTGTCTATCTCTGTCTCATTCACTTCTCTTGTGTAATCTGTTTGCCTGTCTCAACTGTCTGTGCGCTGTCAACAGTTGTCAAGGCTGTGAATAAGATTTTCACCTGCTTACGCATCAACTTTTCCATCATATATATGTGTATATGTGTATTTGTGTGTAGTTTTGTTTATCTTATCTCCATGTTATACCCCTATACCTTAGTTACCATACCGCAGCCCATATATTCTACCCTGTAATCAATGTTTAAGCTAGAAATTTAAGTATTCAAAACATATAAAGATACAATATTTTATCTATATAAGCTCTGATAATACATATAAATATATATATTATTTGCTATTTGCTATTTGCTGCACTTGCTGCAGGGTATCTAATTGTCGTCTATTGCCTCTCTTCATATATATTTGCTGTTGTGTGTGCGTTTCTTTGTCTGTTTGTTCTGTGGTTTTTCATGTTTTCCAGCTGCTGTGGCGCTTCTCTTTAGTAAAATATTTTCCCGCCAGCTTAGGTCGTGTTCAGGCGGCCATCCTCTGCTCCAACCCCCTACAACCCCTCGCCTCCCACTACCCGTCCCCTGCCTGGAGACCTTTTTGCCCCAGAGTTGCCGCCGTTGATGCGGTAAAGTTCTTTGGGGGCTATTTATTAAAAAGCATATGAACTTGAAAAGGACTTGTTGATGGTTTGTCTCTCTTTGTGTTTGTGTTTGTGTTTGTGTGCGTATTTCTCGTTCTCCTTGTCGCACACACTTGTTGTTAACTTGCTGTTGGTGGTGCTTTTATTATGCTTATTATTGTGGGGTTTTTGTTTCAACTTCTAGAGGTTTTATTATCGTGAAAATTGCCGACGGCTCACATGGCACAGAAATTTATTAAACAGCAATAATGCTACAAGAATTTGCCATGTCAGCCATTAGCTAAACAACTGTCCTTGTGTCCTTTGTCCTTTGTAAGTTGTGCACAGCTCATTAAATGGACACGTATGTCCTTTTCTGGTTTTTTTTTAACAACTTTACATAGGCGCAACCTTCCTTCTTACCTTATAAATGAGTTCCGGCTGAAGGTCCTTTTTTATGGTTTTGCTTCCTTTTCAATTTGTTGCCTTGGAGCCAAATTAAGTGGGAGAGAAATATGAAAAAATGAAAAACGGCAAATTAACTAGTGCCACTATAGTATACAAAAACTAAATGTTATTCCAAAAATCAAATGAATGACAGCTTTTTACCAAAAAAAACTAATTAAATCCAATTTTGTGTTTTATAACACAGAATTCCTGCGAAAGCTACATTGGATAAAGTTGCATGCCCAACCAGTAGAAATTAAATAACTTTTTCTACATAACGTGCAGTTTCCGTTGAAATCTAAAGTAATTAGATTTGTCGCTTTTTTATTTGATTAAAAAAATACATACATATCAAATGCATATGTGTAAGATGAGACTAAAATCCATTTAACTCATGAATTTATTCAGGCAATAGCCTTGAATATGTCTATGCTTATGTATGTATGAACTTATGTCTTTTATTGTATGCATATATGTCTAAATACATTATTTATCTAGACCATTTGCAATGTGTACCTCTAAATGAATTTGCCCGTAAATTGTATCCAATGTTGCCTCAGTGCATTGACTTTCTGTTTACTTAGAATATTCGTGTTTGTTTTTTATATGTCTGTACCCAATACATACAGTCAAATCAAGCCAATATGGCTGCCACACATACACACACACACACACACACATACATACGCTCACCCACTCACTCAATCAGCAATCTTGATGTTATTTGTCGTAAATCTTTCCACACATTTACTATATTGACTGACTGTCTGAGTAGCCAGAATCGACTGGTCGAGGGTCCTTCTCTCGTCAGTTGAATCATTAAGATTGTAACCTGTAATTGTATTACTGTATTTTAGTATTTGATGTGTCTGCATTTGCCTTTGCATAGCTCACGTTGCGTATACGCAATGCGAACGTGCATTTATGAATGTATTAATTAAAGCATACGCCGCATTGGCTTTCACAGCTGCCCCACCCCCTGCCCCCTCTCTCACTCTCTCTATCTGTTTTACATTTGGCGTTCTCTTTGGCATGCACATTTCGTAAATTGATTGCATTTCGTTTGACAATTGGGTTTTCATGGCAACATAATTTCTTTTTGCATAACACGCACACAAATCCGACTGCAACTGCTATATAACTCAATTGCGCGCCATGCAGAATAAAGTGGTCGTTGTCGATGGCACTCGCGTCAAGCTGCAGATCTGGGACACCGCCGGACAGGAGCGTTTCCGCAGTGTTACGCACGCCTATTATCGCGATGCCCACGGTGAGTGCGACTAGCCGACTAGGCGACTAGGCGACTAGCGATTATTGAGTTTATGTTTTGGGATTTTTGACTGATAAGTTGATTTTCATGACCATGGCATGGTGAAGCGCTGCTCCTGCTCTACGATGTGACCAATAAGACCACCTATGACAACATACGCGCCTGGCTGGGCGAGATACGTGACTACGCACAGGAGGATGTGGTCATCGTTTTAATAGGTGAGCTTTCGGCTAAAAGGGATTGATTTCAATTTGATTAAACGATAAAGGCTGCCAGCTGTTGCTACTGCTGCTGCTGCTGCTGCTGCTGTTAATTGAATTGCGAGCGACAACTTTAGCAACTTTGGTCGCCTTTCAAATGCACTTTCACTTACTCCAATCTCCTCTATCTTCCAACTCACAGGCAACAAGGCCGACTGCGGCAGCAGCGAGCGACAGGTGAAGCGCGAGGATGGCGAACGCCTCGGACGTGAGCACAATGTGCCATTCATGGAGACATCGGCCAAGACGGGACTCAACGTGGAGCTGGCCTTTACAGCGGTGGCCAGGTGAGCGACTGACAAATTTTCCACTCCAGCTCTAGACAAAGCGAACTCGAAAGAGTTTCACTTAAGTTTTGCACAAGCATCAGTTGATTTATATCCATTTCTTTGAGTATACTCAGCGGCTATAACAGCGAAAACTAATAAATTGCATTTCTAGACTCTAGACCCATTCACATGTTCTGAATAATGGTAGAGTTTTAATAAAATGTATTCAATTCGCTTTAAATGTACTCAAGCTTTTAGTTTACTACGTTTAGAAATTTCATTAATACTGAAACTACAAAAATTTGCCTATGTTCATAAAATTTAAAATACCTACTATTTCAATCATTAAATTTTAATCTGTTTGCAAGCACTCCATGCTTATTAAATACCTCCATAATCCTCAAGTTGTACTTTGAAATAAATTAAATGCTACACTATTATTTAATTTTATTCATTCTAAATGAAGTGCACTCAAGCCAGCTTTTCCAATTGTTTGTCAAATGTTGTATGCTAATTTGATATAGTTTGCATAAACTAACATTCAATACTCACTCCCACACTCTCCTTATTTTTATTCCATACAGGCAGCTGAAGAGTCGCGGCTACGACCACGGCGATGATGGAAAGTTCAATGTGCATGATTTTGTGCGTGACAATACAAAGGCTCGGTCCGTTTGTGCTCAGTGCAGGAACATGTAATTTGTACATGCCCCAGCACAATGAAAACTTGCACAAAACAAACAACAACAAAAACTAAACAAAAAACAAAAAAGAGCTCACAAAACAAAGCGCAAATTTGTACAACCAAAAAAAATAGAGAAAATAATGCATAATGAAAGCAAAACAAAATATTGGTTATTGAGAGAGCACGCGTGGCCAACAAAAAAAATTGTGAAGGTCCTGGCCGTAGTGCGAGGAGCTATGGCTTAGCATTTTGTATGTAAATTGGGAATTTGAATGGTACGAGTATAGGGATTGTATAATTTTTTACAAAGTCGCTCGCATTTGGATTTGGATGGGATGCATTTTGTGGGCATTTTGATAGCATAAATAATGAATAATATATACATGAATACATATACATATATATATGTATATATATACATATATCTATATACAAGTGAATACTTTATTTTTGGTAAGGACAAAGCAAATGTCCTTAAGAATACCCCGGAGAAAACTCCCGGCAGATGTGCAGCAAAATCATGCTACATTGAGATTTGTCCAACACGTCGCGACGTTGACTAAACCGGCGTGTTAATTCGTATTTACATATATATTATATATTCGCGCTGCTAGTATCCATACAATATGTGTAATATATACTACAAATTGAATGTAAAAAAACTGTACGTGTAGGAGATACAACTTATATAAAGGCATTGCCCAGAAGCAACCAAAACCTAGATTGAACCAAACCCAATTAATGTGAAACAATCACTCAATTTACCTAAATGAAAACTATTAATTGTATTTATTGAGACTTCTGTTGTATTATGTATAGTTAAGTGTTATGCCTACCGTTAAGTTTTAAAACCCATCACACCAAAAACAGAAATGTTTAATACAACAACTATTTTAAATTATTTACAAGCAAACACAAAGCAAAAACAATTTAAGAAAACCAATCTTAACTCTTAAATACTCTATGCAATTAAGTTAGCTAAAAATCTATGTACACTTTGGCATGCTCTATATGCAATACATACAAATATGCAGTTACTCACTACAACTATATAACTACGGATGCATTCGGAAAACCAACGCAATCTTTATATCATATAAAAACGTAAAATACATATAAAATAAACAGCGTTATGTTTAAGCAAGCAGCTTGCATACATATGTATTGTACTACAAATATACCATAACAACAAATACATATTTACATTGAATGTGGTTTAAAAAAAATATACTGTGTTTTATTTCATATTTAAATGCGCGCGCAAGTGTGGCCAATGTCTAACCAACACTGTTAGATATATTACAGCACTAGCGGTTCAGTGTGACCACAGGATGTAATCGATAACTTATAATCGATAGGTATCACAGGAACATGTGCTCAGCTCGTTTTGAAAATATAGCAGCGTGAAAATACTATTTTGTTGTTAAAGGGTGGTAATAAACAAGCCAAACATGGCGGATAATGCATTTCATCGGCCTGGTCCGCTGAAGCAAACAAACAAAGCGCACAAAACGGGCCGTCATCGCTCCAAAGGCGCCATCGATAGTGCACTCAAAGGTTCGTATCTCAACAAGTGCAGAGGAAAATATAATATATTTGTTTACCTTTAGGCAAGGTGGGCCTCAAGGCCATCTCGCATCGGCACAAGCAGCAGCAACGCAGGGACCAGCGACGCAATCAACAGAACCAGCTGCGTAAAAACAAACGCGATGAAGTCCTGCTGCAGAAGCGCCAACTGGGCGGCCAAAATACAGCACCATTTCTTGTCTGCCTGCTGCCGATGCATGAGCAGATCGATGCAAACTCGGCGATGGCCATACTCGAGAGTTGCGACAGTGAAATTATTGTGGACCGTTCGCCCAGCGGCGCTGTTTACATGAATCTGCCGCGCTTCAAGCAGCGATTCGCATTTGTCATACCACCCATTGGGCGTGGCAACGAGCTGGCCGTCCTGGATTATCTAAAAGTGTGCGATACCACACTGTTACTCACGTCGGCCGCCTTTGGTGACGATGAGATCTTCGATCGCTGGGGACAGCGAATGTTTAACATGATTTCGGCCCAGGGCATACCGACACCTCTGGTGGCGCTCATGGATCTGGAGTCTATAAATCCGAAGCGCCGTACCCTCGCCAAGCAGGCGGCACAGAAATTTATTGGCAAACTGCTTCCCGAGGAGAAGATCATGCAGCTGGACACCACGCCGGAGGGATTGAATGTAATGCGACGAATTGGTGGGCAAAAGAAAAGAATTCTTCATAACGTCAACAATCGTCCCAATCTATTTAGCGATGTGGTTGAGTTTGTGCCCAATGGAGAGCTGGGCACACTGAAAGTAACCGGCTTCTTGCGCGGCCAATCGCTGAATGTGAATGGATTGGTGCATATTCCCGGCCTGGGTGACTTTCAGCTGGGTCAGGTGGATGCGCCGCCCGATCCGTACAAGCTGGACAAGAATCGCGATGGAGAGGTAGCAGCTGAGGTGCGTGTTCTCGAGCGCAGCAATCCGGCGAAACAGACGTCGCTGCAGACCGAAAATATACCTGATCCAATGGACGCGGAGCAAACGTGGCCCACCGAAGAGGAAATCGAGGCCGCACAAAAGGAGACAAAGAAAATGAAGCTAATTAAGCGTGTGCCCAAGGGTTACAGTGAATACCAGGCCGCCTGGATACCCGATGTGGAGCAAGTGGAAGATCAGGATGATGACGACGACGAAGACGAGGATGGTGACGATATGAGTGATGAGGATGAGGACGGTAGCTTTATGTCCTGTGATAATAAATCCTTTGAAGATGAGTGCGAGAAACGCGACTCGGACACCGAAGAGTTTTTGGACAGCGTTTCCGTTACCTCGGAGGCGGCAGTCAATGACGAGAAATACGATCAGCAAATGGACTTCCAGGAGGAGCGTGAGACACTGCAGAAACTGCAGCAGGCACGCACCGATCAACTGTGGCCCGACGAGATTGACACGCCCCTCGATGTGCCCGCCCATGAACGCTTCCAGAAGTATCGCGGCCTCGAATCGTTTCGCACATCACCCTGGGATGCCAAAGAGAATCTGCCCAGCGATTATGCGCGCATCTACCAGTTCAAGAATTTTGATCGCACCAAGCGTCGTATTTTAACAGAGGCCAGGGATTTCGACGGCATATTGGTGAGTGATGGCTAGAATATATTGAAATTCTATAACTAATTGTCTATGTAACCCAAAGCCCGGCTTATACATCACGATGCATGTCATCAATGTGCCCGTGAGTCGCTGGAATGCTTTCCGATCCGCCCAGATTGCGGATAATGTGATTGTGTATGGCATGTTGCCGCATGAGCATCAAATGTGCATTATGAACGTTGTGCTGCAACGCATACCCGACTCGGAGGTGCCGCTCAAGTCCAAGGAGCAGCTGATTGTCCAGTGTGGCTATCGTCGCTTTGTTGTCAATCCCATTTATAGCCAGCACACCAATGGCGACAAGCATAAGGTGCGTTATTTTGACTTACCCAAACGTATCGGTTAATTAGCTTATTCTACCCTGCAGTTCGAGCGTTTCTTCCGGCCGTATGAGACTGTGGTCGCCACCTTCTATGCGCCCATCCAGTTTCCTCCGGCGGCCGTGCTCGCTTTTAAGGTGAATCCCGATTCGTCTCTGGCTTTGGTTGCCCGCGGTCGTCTGCTCTCTTGCAATCCGGATCGCATTGTGCTGAAGCGCGTTGTGCTCAGCGGTCATCCGATGCGCATTAATCGCAAATCGGCGACCATACGCTACATGTTCTTCTACAAGGAGGACGTTGAGTACTTTAAGCCGGTCAAACTACGCACAAAATGCGGTCGCATGGGTCACATCAAGGAGTCGCTGGGCACGCACGGCCACATGAAGTGCTATTTCGATGGCCAGCTGCGTTCCTACGACACGGCCTTCATGTATCTGTATAAGCGCCTCTTTCCCAAGTGGACCTATGAGGAGTGTCTGGTGCGCAGCGCGGAGCATGCACGCGAGGAGGCATCGGCGGTAGTGCGGCGTAACTCGAAGCAGCTCGAGGCTGAGGACATGGAGCAGTAGTATAATTTGTAAATATATATCTGTGCTTATGTTAAAATAAATTGCCTCACGCGACACTCAACACAAAACATATGTACGTTTATCATATTTATGTATAATAGGTATAATAGAACTATATTCACAAACATTTTGCTTAACTAATCGGGATTAATATACGTATAACATACATATTATAAAACGGGACACGGGTTAAAAGCTGAAGCCGCATTGCACAGTTCTATAGGTTCATTTTATGGCTAATACATTGGGAGTTTGGGATTACCGAGGGGGGTGGGAAAGATACTTAATAGTTGTAATTAGTGGACAGACACTTGCGTCGCTTCTTCTGCAGCTGCTCAATCTGCTCCACGATGTGTGAGCGCGTCTGGAATGCTTTAACGATGCATTCGCAAGTGAGTGCTGTGGCTATAAACTGATTAATGGATATGTGCCAGGCATCCGAGATGTTTGTGCTGCTGCTGCTGCCACTGCCGCTGCTGTGAGTTGCGGCTGCCGCAGCTGCTGCTCTAGTTTCAGCTGCAGCGGCGCTTTTGGCCTGACGCAGCTCCTCCTCGAGGGCGACAAACAAACGTGTTGTGCTGCTGGGCTCGCCTGCGGGAGTTGTGGGATTCCCATTGCTATCCGGTTGCTGGAGGGACAATACAAATTCGATTCGATTTATGATTGCAAATTTAAGAAAACGCAAGCAAAGAATGGAATATGAGCTATTACCTCATCACCGCTGCCACCCAAATTGAGCTGCGTGAAACTCTCCAGGCTCGGTTCCTTCTTAATGTTACTGTTGCCCATCTCAATGAGATTTTCGTCTGTCAAAAGTAAAAGCTTAAGAATAGATGCGCCCAGGTTAACGGCCTACTAGTGCCCAACTTACATGCACGTCGCATTTCCTCGTCCTGCACACAACCCATGATCTCAATGATGCTGCGCCACAGCAGCTGGAAATTCTCCTTGCGCATGTGCGGCACATGCCGATGCCGTCCAGCTGATGAGGTGCCCTCGTCCGGCTGATCCAGCAGATAGCCGAGACTGCCCAAACTGCGTGTGTCCGTTGCATTCGAATCAGCGCGCTCGAGACGTGTGGCCGCGACCAGGTCGCTGATCTGTGAGAAATTCGATATAGTCTCAACGTTCAGTAGCATTTGATCGGCAGCCATTGCTGCAGCGGCTGCTGCTGTCGTGGTTGCCTGCGGCGGCGGCGTCATTCGGCCGGCGCCCAGATCTGAAATATCCGAAAATGTGTCAATCGATTCGTAACGTCCCTGCTGGCGTAGACCGATGTCATGGTCGTCATCCTGCCCAGCCTCTGTGCGTGTAGCAGTACCCTGAAGTGCAGCGGGCAGATCCACATAGAACGTTGAATTGCGCTGCGCCAGCGACGATGCATTCGAATTCAGCGACAGATTCGGCGTTCGGGACAAATCCATGAATGTGTTGCCCGAAATCCCGGCCAGATTATGCAAATGCTGAGTGGCGCTAATCAGCGCAAAGTCATCGGCATCAAAGTTGTGATCCGATGGCGAGGGCAGCGCCTCAATCGACTCCGAAGCATCCTCACTGGCAAAATAGATTAGTCAAAGTCGAAAATGGCAACATTTAAAGCAGCATTTACTCAAAGAAATCCTCCGCCTCGATGGCCTCCTCGGCGTCATCTTTAGTGCGCGGACGTGGACGACGCGTGCGTTCAATTTCCGCCTTCGAGAGCAGCGGCGGCAAATGCAAAACAAAAAGCAGCTTCAATTTCTCCATGTTCTTGCTGGAGCAGACCAGGCCCAAAGCATTGATCAGCTGGCCAAAGTCCAGCTGTCCGGTGCCCTTCTTGTCCGTTAGCTGGCAAACAATTGCAATCAAATATTTTTCAAAGCTCAGTATGATTATTTTTTGTTAGGAATTTAAAAATAATCATTAAACACCTACCCTGAACAGTTTCTCGCCAATATCCACGCTGACGCACTTGCGCCAGGGCGTCAGCTCCGAGAAGAGCGTGTGGAATACCTCAAAGGTGATACAGTAGGCCTCATGGCGACCACTGCCGCCGCCGGGCATAATGTCAGCGGGTCCCGCACGTGACGGCGACTGCTGATGCGGAGGCAGCAGCTGCGGTGCTTCACTCAGGTGGCACTGCGTCTTCTGCTGCTGCTGCTGCGCCGACTTGAGCGTTAGTTTCTCCTCGCGTATGATGGTCAGCAGCATGTGCAGCTCGGCGCGTTCAAAGTACACATTGTGCACGTGAGCCTTCACAATAGTCTTCTCGTTGTCAACGTCGAATTGGCGGACGGTGAGGCGACGATGCTTGTTGCGCAGCTCCTCGATGCGCTGCTGCGTCAGTTCCTCGCCAAATTTGGTGTACGCCTCGTGGATGAGTGTCTGGACCGTTTGGGTTTGGAGTCGCTCCTGCTTGCGCTTGTCCGTCGAGGGCGGCACTTGATATTCGGGATTGTAGATGCCCTCCAGATAGGTTTGCAGCACCAGCATCGCTTCGCCATCGTCCTGGCAATTCAGCAGCTTGTCGCGATTCCATTCGATGATCTGCAATGAGATCATGAATATGATCTTGGCACCCTCGTAGAAGAAGCAGTCCAATATTTGCAGCGAGCTCTCGTAGCTGATCACACTGATGAAGATGGTGAGGAACCAGGAGATGGAGATCATTTTAATCACGCCCAGACGCTCCAGATGTTCATGCAAGTCGGATAGATGCGTCTCCACCAGTTCGTTGAGCACGCCCTGATCTATTTGGGCGCCCACCACCTTGTCCTTGTAGTAGTCGGGCAGCAGATTCTCACAGAGGCTGGCCAGCATCCAGAAGGCGTTCTCCTCATCGCAAAACAGCAGAAATACCGAGGAGACAATGTTCATGGCCTGACAGTAGCCCACCTGGGGATTACGCAGCGCATATGCCTGTAGGACACGACGCAAGGCGCCAATCCCGTCGGTGCACTGAAAAGCCGGATGCTCGGGCAGCGAGCGCGGCAAGTCCCTATCGATTTCATCGTGTGCAAAGCAATCCTTAATTAAGGCAGCCTTCTCGACCAGATCCTCATACAGGCCGGGATTCATTTCCTTGTCATGTATCGCGCCCGAGAAGATCAACCAGATCTCCTGTCGCAGCTTATCGGGTATGCCCTCCACAATCAGATTGATCACGTCTGTGGTGCGGAACATGCCAATGCCCCGTCCAAAATCACGGAAATGATCCTCCCAGCGTGCCAGTTTCTGGTCCTGCTTCCTCTGTATGTCCGCGCTGAACTGCGTCTTGAAGGTGTTGAGCAAAGCGGTCTGTTTGCTCCACGAGATATCGTACTTGGCGCGTTCGCGACTAATGGGTCTGTAAACAGCAAGTTTGGAGAGTTAAAAATAAAGATAGAATACATATATAAGATTTTAGATATTCTAGTATATAAGACTACGGACAAGTTTACTTTTTGGGTTTGCAGAAGGCTCCTGCAATGCGTGACTCACTTCGTAATACGTTTTGTAGTAACATCTCCAAGAGTATTAACTACAATTACACTTACATATGAATGCGAGAGAGCAGATCCGTAATCTTTGAGATGAGCACTTCGCGATCGACAATCTTGGCGAACATAAAAGGCACATTCTCCGCTGTAAAGATGACAATTTGATTGTCGAAACGCTGCTGACCATCGTCCTTCTTCTCCACACTCTGCAAAACCAAACAAACCAAAATATATAAATAAACTGGTGCCAAAAAGGGTACACAAACGCACCTTTATAGTTTTCATTGGTATGACAACGCTGACTAAGTCCTTGACATCACTGCGGAAGCAGAAGAAATTTGGCGACAGATAAATGTAGCCGGCATTGAAGCGCTTCGAGTAGGGCGTCCAAATGTCCGCCTTGATCTTGCCATCAATAATTTCCGTTTGCGGCAGACGAAAATAGACGCGAAACTCCTCCGATTTTTGGCGTGCTGTCAAATCGCGCAGCAGCACCGGCTTCTTGGAAGCTTTGGCGCCCAGACGGACAAAATTCGAGGGATCGTGATCCACAACGGGACTCTCTGGGTCATGTATTAGCTTTTGGATGGCCATTTTGTTAAGCTGTTCGATGAGCACGTGCGCCTCATTCGGATTGAAGAGCAGCGTGAAATTGTACGTCATGTTGTTGGTAGTCTTCAGATAGATTGTGTTGCCAGTGCGACTGATGTCCTCCAGCTCGGCGAAGCGTATAATGCGCTTGATCTCCTGGCTCAGCATGTATGAGTAGAAGCACACATGATTCAGCGAGATGTACAATTGTCCCTGTCGTGGTATTTTATTTTTCACATAGCTGGCAGTTGGAAGATAAGAATTATGCTCATGGAATATTATTGCCTGTGTTTATTTCGCTTACGTGGCCGAGTAGGAGTTAACGAGACGTTCCTCTTCGGGCATCTTGAAGATTTGTCGAAACTGTGAGGTCTTCACTTTAAAGTCCGGCGATTCGCCAGTATCGTCTTGATTATTTTGTGTAAACAACGATTGTATTTTGCATATCGTAAAGTTTGTCACTTCATCCTCGTTTTCCATTTCGTTGAGCACACTGAAGAGATTGGCCTGCAGCCATTCCCAGTCCTTCACGATCTCATCTTGTGTTATGCCAATGGCAATTTCTACATTATCAAATTATTATAAATTATATTATTGTAGTCCTCAATAGCGGAACATTACGTTAGTAAAATTAAGACATTAATTGACTTATATCTACTTTTTAACTTTTTTTAATCAACTAAATTAATACACAGATAAGTTATATAAATAAGTATGCTCTTTCATTGCATTATTATTTAGTTATCTAGCTGAATGACACATATATTGTTTAGGTGCGTCATTAGGTATAAGAATGGTGCTTAACTATGCCTTCCAGTGCTTGGTTTATACTGCTACATTAAATATTTCTATAAATAATGAGACTTTAGCTAATATATTTGTATATTTGCTGACTGTTTATGTGATTTTTGTTGCAATTCTCTGAAGATGTATTTGTTTGTATCCAGTTACAATTTACCAAATACTTTTTTCACTAGGAACATAAAAGTCTCTTATTTGTAATAACTCTTTTAAATCTGAGTTCTTAAGTTCTTATTACAAAATCGATAAAGTTTGCAAAATGTGACTCGATGTATTTATTATTGCAACCATTTCCGAATTGTTTTTGTATATATATAGTATTAGAGTTTGAATTGCCAACAATGCATTTAGATATCCATGCCCAATGCTTCGATTTATTGTTCAGCTTTCTTATCGCACAATCAGCGCAATAACGCAGCCAGGCATTCTCAACAATATAAAATCAAATATGCCCCAGTGGCACACACAAGCATAGGGCACATTTCGCCTACATACTATGTGTGAGAACCGAATGGGTGAGTCAGTGATTAAACGCCCTTCCACTTCAGCGCTGATTGTATTGCCGGAAAATGCGTTGTACAACAACCTACCGTAAGAAACTTCCGAGGAAGGTGTCTGATGGAGAATGCGATAGGGTGCCGGCTTGGTGTTCATCACGCTGTCGATGGTGCCCACCAGCATGGAGCCAAATCCCCGCGATTCGCCATGTCCGCGACGCTTTTGCAGCACAAAGTACTTGGAGTACATTTCGGCGGTCCTGCAAACAAATTAAAAACGAGAAATCCGAATCGGGATTGGATATAATGAAAAGATCGGCGCATTTGTGTGTGTGTCTATGGGTGTGCTTGTGTCCATATATGTATGTATGTGTGTTTGTGTTTGTCGGGGGTTTTTACGCAGCAAAACAGTTGTGCGAGAACAGAACAATCAATTTTTGAAGCTGGCGTTTCGCTTTTGTTGCACAGCTGCTTATGGAATCAGTGCTGAACTCTGCTCAATTAGTTATCAGCATTATAGTGCGGCCAACAATAACAACAACAAAAGCACCAACACAAGCACACACCTATACATCTTTGTGTGCGAATAGGGGCTTTAAATTAATCAGCTGCTGGAAAAGCGCAAGTGGGGGCCGACACAGCATCCATAAGGGCAACACCCCACCACCCACTGATTATTCATCTACTCACCAGAATGCCGAGGGCAGCAGCAGCTCCTTGGGTTGAATCCACATTTTGGCTATTGCAATTTTTTTGCCGTAGGTTTCACAGTTTAATTATCGCCCAATTTTCATAGTTTGCTCATGGAAAACTAATTTGCGACTGCCACGAAAAGCGAGAGAGCAACGTGTGTGAGCTTTTCTCGTTACATCTGCGGCTAAAGAACTCCAGTGCAATAATGCACACACAATTACACTCTGTTTTATTTATTTCTTAAATTGTCTTTTATTGTTCGTTCGTCGCTGTCTTCCTCTTCTTCTGCATATGTTTTGGCATCCAAAAGCTTAACATCTTTTGGAACTGTTATTAACAGTAGGCACCTTCTTGTTCTTATAAAAACTGCAGCTAATGCATTTCTGGTCTTCACGCGTTTTTCTAATGAAACTTCGTTTCAATAACTATGTATAATGCTTAAGACGAAATGTTGTTATAGTCGCCTGTTCGCTTAAATGAAAAATGACGGAGAGGTTGAAATTTTAAATGTTGCTAAATTGCCGCAGCAATGATAACAGGAGCATAACAGTGCACAGCTGTTATTGCAATTACCAAGTATTCATTTCGCAAGTTCATTTATAGTATAGCATAGTCTAATTGGACATTTAGTACATTTATAGTCTGATTGGTATATGCTATTGCAATGCCAACCAAATATAACTAATGTTTTAACACCACGATAATATTCGATAAGCTTGCGCTCAAGTGTGGCGGCAATGCGATATATATGCAGTATCGGTATGCAGCACTTGCAACACTTTCAACTATTTTTGCTTATCTGGCTATGTTTGTTAAATCGAGCGCGCCAAAATTTGTAGTAGGCCTATAAGGTATAGTAGTTTTTGTTAGTTTAAAAACATATTCCAACGAATCGTGTGGTTTTTCGATACAAATACATAACGTGCCGTGATACTAAATTATCGGTGTTTTTTATAATTTTGATAATTTCCTTTTGTGCAAAATTAATCGTACATAATGCTGAAAAAATTTGTCGAGGTTAACGCGGACGCGAGTCCCTCAGTAAATCCCTATGCGGTGCGCACCTACATGGGCGACAAGGTCACAACCGAGTGGAAGGTCGAGAATTGCCCGCCACGTGATCGTGTCTGCCAAAAACAGCCGCCCAACTCAACAATTTCCCATGTGCTGACCATCGAGGATGAGCTGCGACGTCTACACCAGAAGGCGGAGGAATCGCGCTTCGCACGTCCCTACAAGAAACGCTGTGATCTCTACGATGAGTTCACCATGTGCATAATACCGCAACGCACGCCCGGCGAACTAAAACTGAACGCCGAGATGCGTGAACGTGTCCTGATGGCCAAAGACGACCCGGGCTTGGTGGAGCACGATGCGCGTCTGGATGAAACGTGCCCCAAGGATCTCATCGCACTCGACAGTCCCATGAACCTGAACGAGGAGGAAGAGGAGGACGAGGGCGAAGGAGAGGAGGAGGAAACCGAAGTTAAGCCGCAGCTGGCGACACCCGAATGCAGCTCCGATATGATCATTGTACCCGACAAGCGCATGGTAAGAGGCCAATTGCTTGAAATCTTTGACAAAACAATCTTGAAACACACTTCCAATTTTCACGTTGTTTAAATAAGTTTCGCACATCCTTAAAGTTCGAATTTTCCAAACTCTTTCAGGACAAACTGTTTAGTTTATATAGATATCTTAACTTAATTTAAAAACTATTCAATTAATTCAATATCATCGATGTCCGCATAAATGCTGCCAGGTGGCAGCTCAGGAGCTGTCAGCTCTTCGCCATTTGTGGCCTGATAGTTGCCTTTGGTTGCCTGCTGCTGCATGTGCACGCCCAACTGTGAGATCAGCTCCAATGCCTGCACATCGGAGTGCATCAGTGCGAACTGATGTATTATGGCCAGATGGGGAAATACGCTGCTCAGCAGCGAGCAAGTGCCTGCATTCATGAGCAGACTCAACGCCGGATCCTCGATCTGCTGCTGGGGTTCTTCCTGCTGCGGCAGCTGCTCATCCTCGCCGTCCGATGTGCTGGCTGGTGAGTGGAGCACGCTGGGCTCACAGGTGACCATTTCGATGCCATCGTCATCGAGCTCCTCGCCATCGGATATTTCACTGTTGTCGCTCGATATGTTGACCAACTCGGGCAGTGGTGCGCTCAACTTGGCATCCACAGCAATGTCGATCAGCTCCTTTTGCATGAAATTGGGCAGCGCATGCTTGAACTCCACTATGATCTGCTCCACGGGCAGCAGACTCGTCACGGGACTGTTGCCCGTATAGCCCAGTTCATCGTCCTCGTACTTGTACTTGCTGCGAAAGCGATTAAGCCAGCGATACGAGGGTCTAAAGGCGGGCAATTTCAGCACCGCTGCCATCTTGAGCGCCGTCTCCTTCAGCGTGTGATTCCTAATGGTCAAGCCAAGGCGCAGCTGACGACAGCGTTCCACCCACTCGTGCAGCAGAAAACTGATGGCGCTCATTTCAAATTTGCGCCGCTTGCGCGTCATCTCTTCAATGATGATGGAGGCGTCCGCCTCGCTTAGCGTTGCCAGCTGCTGCAGCAGTTCGCGCTTCTTCTCCAGAATGCGACGGATCTGTGTGGCACAGCAGTGGAACATTTTGGCCAGGCTATTCCTCGAGATATTCGTCTCATCATAGTAGCGTATAACGGCTATTTTCTCGTAGAACGTTAAAATGTTGCGCTCGTTGCGGCGCGATTTTACTTTGCCCTGTTGGAAATAGTGAAAAGTATTGTAAAATAACAAAAGATATACATATATAACTTAAATGTGGAATCAATTTAAAAGAAAAACCATGAAAAATGGCAATATTGGTTCAGTTTTGGCAAAGTTTATTGTCTCTATTTAGCTTTGCTTCACTTTTCATTTTATATCAATACCAGCCCTTAAGCTGGGAACAGGTGACGCCACTGCACTTCAGTGTTTGTCTTACGATTACGCGTGTGTGTGCCATAGGCAAAAGCGCATCACAAATCAACCCCCGTCCAGTTTAAAGGCCAAGTTAACAAACAACCATATGAGACATTTTGACTTACCCCTTTGTTGTTGCCTTTTTTGTGGTTGCTGCTGCGGCTGCGGCTGCTGCTGCTGCTGCTACTGCTGTTATTGTTGTGTCCATGACAGCTGAGCTAAACCCCGAATGCAGTTGCTATATTTCGCTTCTCTTCTTTGCCTTCGTCTTCGTGAAACACAACAACAGCTGCGCAGCGTCCTCAAAATGAAAGCTCAAGCTGCTAAAAAGCCAATTGCGCTGTTGTTGTTTTGCCTCTATCTCTCGCTGAGACACAGAGAGAGAGAGAGCAAGTCTGAGAGAGTGCGCGTGCACGTTTTTCTCGCTCTTTTTGTGTTGTTGCGACTCCTTTTAATGCTGCGCAAATAGAAATAAAAGATTCGTAACAATAAATATTATGTCGATTTGCATTCAGAAATGCGTTTCTGTCAAGCCTAAATGTTTGCCAAACACTGTTTCCTACTTTGCTCTTCATTGTTTATTGCGCTCTCGCTTCAAATTTTCAATTGTTTTCGTGTGCTACGATTGCCTTTGTTGTTGCTGGCGGGGCGACATTTTTACACGCGTGCTTGGCCGCTGAGTAACACTTGTGCACTGTTTTTCGGTTTCAGGTGGTTTGCCGTATGGTTCGCCGCTGTGGTTGTTGTTGTTGTTCTCACTGTCTGCGGCCATATGAAATAAAAACGGTTCGCTATGCGGCTGCCCGTCGCTTAGCTCTCTATATATAAATGTGTGTGTGTGTGTGTGTGTTTGTGTGCATTTGTGTGCATTTTCGCTGTGGCAACACTGAAGTGCGCTAATGCAGGGTGTTAATACTTGCATATGTTAGATAAGGATAGGAGTTATATGCTTGTTTATGGTATTTTAGTTTTAAATGCGCCATAATTATTATATTTTAGTTAAATATTTCTAGGACAATGCCATTGAAAAGTATTCAACTGAATGTGCTAGTTAAGTAACTCTACTAGTTCTGAACTAGTTTTGCGGGAGAGGGCGGTTAAAGCGAGGAGCACGCAGCAGCAGCTGCTACACTCACACTCACACACACTCAGACGCACACAAACACACTCACGTAGCGACGCGTTTGCAGTTGTTATTGCTGCTGCTGCTTCGCATTGCATTCGTTTCTATGCAAAAGCCAGCCAACATTGACGCCGACGTCGCAGTCGCAGTCGCCGTCGACGTCGCTGTTGCTTAATTTTCGTTTCATTTGCGCTCTTGTTGTTAGTTCCATGTTTCGTTCTTGATTTCCTTTTTAGCGCGTTGTTTGTTATGTTTTAATTGCCAGGGGCGTAGGCGTACATTCAATTTGCCCAATCTATGTACATACATATGTCTAATTACATAAATAAATAATTGTAATGACAGTTGCCATCTTCGAGTTGTTATTAATATATTAGAAATTTGACAAGTTGTCGATTTCTGAGCAGCGTTAAGCTAATTAACTTTTGCTGCAGATAAGACAAAGCCTAATAATACTCGCATACTCGCAGCTCTGCGGACTTTTGCGCATATGCGGTTACAGTTAGAGCACAATAGTATAATTGTATTGATATTGATAAAATACGTTTTGAATGTTTTATGGGGCGTTCATTAAATGGGCCTTATCTGCGCTTCTTCGCAGGCTGTTTATACAGCTAAAAGTGCGAAACTTAAATGAAAAAGTAAACTATTTGAATGTATGCTTTCTTCGAGATCCTTTTTTTAAGGCTTAATTTGTTTAGCAAATACTTTCAGTACTTATCCAAATTGTTATTGTAGTTTGTTTCATTCGAATTTTGTTTTTACGAATGTGCAAATTGAAATAATTAAACATAATTATATTTATGTTTAGAATATTAAACAAATGCGAGCACAAATATCAAATTTGCATACACTCGTAGTTTAAAAATTTAGTCAAAAGTAGAATATATTCATATAAATATGTAGACCAATCCGTAGCTGCAAGCCAAAGTCGTCGTTGTAAGCTTAATGTTATAAAGTTAGCTCTAAATCATATACGTATGTATATAATGTTACAAATTGTATTTATAGTTTAGCCTTAGCAGCTCCTGCACCCTTTTAAATGAAATAGCCTACGCCACTGTAGCTGCCATTGCTCTTTCTTATTGCGCTTTACTACTTTGACAACGCGTCGCTTGTTTGCCTGCCGTCTGCGAGTGTCTGTTATTGTGCGTGTGTGTGTGTGTGTGTGTGTGTGTGTGTGTGTGTGTGTGTGTTATTGACTCTGTATGCGTTATGTTGTTATGGCCGCTCGCTTGCCAAGTTTGCCAAGTTGCTTACAAAAAAGCGAGAGAGAAGTAAAAAAAAATAAGTGGCAGCACACACCTGGCCTCAAGACTTTATTGCATGCTATGGGCTTCTTTTGTGTGCTGTTCGGTTGTGGCTTTTATGCAACTTCAGCATCTTAATGGCATGTGCATACATACATACATATACGAAACACACACATGCTAAAGCATTGCACACACGCACACACACACACGTGCATATGTTATTGAGTTGCTGACGTGGCTGCTGCTGCTGCTGCTCTTGCTCTTGCTCTTTCTCTTGCTCCTTGTTGAACTTGAAAACAGGCTGCCAAACACACACACACACATGCATACATACATACATACATACATATATACATATCTAACTGTGATATTGTTCTTATTCTATATGGCGTATATTTTACTTCTGCTCTGCTTCTATTGATTTTGTGCATTTTAATTGATTTATTCAGGAGGGGGGGGGGAGTGTGATTTTGCAGGCTCGCTCACGCTTAGTATAGAGTAGAATGCAATTGATGAAACACCTGCAATATTTTCTCTGCCCGCCTCTGCCTCCGCCTCCTGCCTTGCGTCATGCACACACTACGTACCTGGTTTGACATTTTGCCAGCTCTCACGTCAGCGGCATTTAAAGTTGAGAGGGTTGCGTAGTTGTTGCTGTCCGCTGTCCGCTGTCCGCTGTTGCTGGTATTTGTATCGCACAACGTACACTCGTATTTATTGACGTCGTCGTCGTCGTATGCTATAAGTGCTCGCTCACTTGGCTATATAGTAGCTGGCAATTCCAGTGCGCTAGTGTTGCTTTTAGCTAGCTGCTGCTGCTGCTGCTGTTTCTTTTTTCTTTCGTATTTTTGTTAGATGACTTGTTTGTTCTGCAGCCGACGACCTACGCTCGGCTCGAGTTTGTCGGGTTTTTGGTTTAGTTAGGTGTTGCTGTTGTTGCTGGTGTTGTTGTTGCTGCTGCTGTTGCTGTTTCTGGCATTCGTGCGCTTGCGATAAGATTCGTGATGTGGCACTAAGCGCTGTTCGTTGTTTACTGCTCTGTGCGCTGCTTTGTGGCCGTCAGCGTGGCCAGCCAGCCATAGAGGCAGTCTCACACACACATCCACACTCACACACACACCCACACATATACACCAACTCGACTGTATAGTAGTTAGCCAGTCTAGTTGGCATTTCGTGCTTACTTTATGCCGCTTACTAACTTCATAGTACGCCGCAATAACGTTGAGTGCGCCATGGATTGGCTCTGGGCTTGGCCTCCATATTTAGCTCTATATACCGAACGTACTAACGCACATACATACGCATACATTTGTATATGTGTTACGTATTTATAGGCGCGTTCACGACGGCATCCGTGGCGTATGCGTGCTATTTTCAGCTTTTGCAACTCGAAATGTCGCATTAACTCGCACACAAAACTATATGTATAGGTGTATGTGTGTGGCCAGGCAAAATAAAAGCGCAAAGCTTATGAGCCACTACAGGAGAGACTCGGACAACTGAAAGCACAAAGCATTTTGCGATAACTTACCATATGGACTGATATCTGGGGCTAAAGGCATAAAGCGAACTGTCTCCAAGTTTATTTGTTATGGCTTCTCGCTTTTTGTCGTTGTTGTTGCTTGGTGCGAAGTTTATGCAGCTGCGGGGGCCAAAGTGCAGGCGGGGCACAGCCTACGTGGCGTATGCGTAATAGCACACACAAATTACTTTAATTAGCTACGAAATTTCAGAGAACAAAGCTTATACTTTGCGTTCCCCAGACAAGCCCATCCGGTGTTGAAAGTCTTATAACACTGAATATAAGTAAATTAATTATCTTTATAATATTTATTGTATACGCCACTCAGCTGGAATTGAAACGTCCTAAGAGTCGCATTTATTTGAATGAAACAGAGGTTGGACCTCTGGAAGAGCTCCCCTTTCCATCATATAATCCACGTGTCATTCAAGAAGGCTTAGAGGGTGAAAATCTGCGCACCTACGATATTATCGAGGGTTGCAATCCGCAAGATTTATGGACCTGGAATGTGGGCCTGCAAAGGCGTGAAATGGACTTGGATCAGGAATTTATAACGGCCGCTCTGCCGCAATTTGGTGTGTTCATAAAAACATAGTTGCATAGTTTGCCCGAACGTGGCCACTAAATAATTTCAGACCTGCCCAAATCTAGCTGCCGATGCCGAACTCACCGTCTATAATATACCCACGCAGCTGGAGAAAACATTCACGGCCGAAATAGTGTTTGGCAATCGGAATATTTACCCAGAACCAAAACCGGAAGCATATCGCCAGAGGTGAGTTACACGCTGTCCCATATATGAGTAGCAGCTAATAAAAGCTGTCGCCGCTCGCAGCTACTATTATCGGCCCAGCGAAATCGCTGCCATTATTATTGCCTTTGTGGAGACATACCAGGTGAATCCAGACTTCTGGACCGCCGCCACCATGGATGGCATACTAAAGCGCGCTGTGAAGCTGACCAAAAAGAGCATTCAGCTCAATTACAAGTCGGAGGACAATGACTTTGACATATTACCGCAGGTAATGGAGCGCCAGGCGGCTGTGAAAATCACTATACATTTCACCGGCCAGTTCAAGAATGAGCCCAATTTATACAAGGCACTGTCGCTGTACTTTTCCAAATACAACGCTTGCATTTTCACGTCACGCGATATGTTTCTGTTGATCTGGAAGCGCTGCATTAATTCGTACTTTATCTTCGATCCTAATGGGCGCAATGAGCTGTGCCAGCGCGACTTCAAGGATGGCATGTGCTCACTGATGGCGACACGTTTCATGGAGCATCTGGTGCATTTGATCACCAAGTTCAGTGATCTGACCGACAACGATGAGTTTAACATTTATGAAATTGCGCTCACACAGTATGGCAAGCTGAAGGAGCCGGAAATACGCAAGGACAAGCTGTATCACTATCACAAGCTGTGGGCGGTCGTCAATGAGAACTTTGCGGTGAAGACCGGTGGCAATAGTGGCATACAGCAGCCCATTTCGGGTAAAGAGAAGAATGCATCGCTGGTTGTGTCCCTCATTGCGCTCATCTACTCCGAATTCGAGCTGGCCAAGCTCTGGCGACCCATGACCATTGATGATATCATTCGTTACGGCGTTGCCTATTACAAAACGCTGCGCAAAAAGTTTCGCCTGGATGGCAAACGCTGGAAGAACAAGAAACCGGAACTGAATGTCGTCGATTTGCCGGAAATGTTTCTGATGGGTGCGTTTAAGGCAACGGTGCGCAAATATCCCTTCATGATAACCGGCCACGTAACGGACTGTAAGTCCTATCTGGAATCGCAGCTGACCCATGCTCTGCAGAAACTCTTCGAGAAGCCCGAGTGGCCGGCGGCTCTGCTGCAGATTGACAACTCCGTGCTGGCCGTTTGGCGGGATCGCGAGTTCTTCTATGCGTTCGATCCGTTTCGACGCAATCGCGTCGGCATGGTCGTCGATCCGGATGATTATCGCATCAAAGGTCTGGCCGTATTGCAAATGCATACGACTTTCGATTCGTTCGTGCGCATTTTGTATCAGAATGCTCTCAAGATGCGCCGCGGTGGCAAGTTCTTTATCCATGGCATCAGAACCGGTTGCATTCGGCCGTTGCAGGTTATGACACAGCAGACGAACAGCTTTCCGGCGCTGCAGATGGGCTTGCCCACCTTCACGGACGAGCCGGACGAGGCGGAGCTGGCGCAGAAGAAGAGCATCGAGAGCATACCGGAGGAAGAGCGCATTCCGGTCAAGGACGAGAAGGAGTTCATTGAGGATCTGATCCTTGGCATTATCAATGGCATTATCAAGGACCTGGATGAACCGAAACTGGACCGGCCACAGATGTACAAGCCCGGCATGAAGCTGCTGCTGGCCTCGGACAAGGAGAATCTGCGTGCCCTGCGCCTGAAGATCAAGCGCGGCTACGAGCTGGGCGAGGGCGAGGAACCAGATCTGAAGCGTGTCCTGACCATCGAGGAGGAGCTGGAGCTTAAGTCTAACTACGAGACGCTGCACGATGGTGCTTACATCATCATGGGCACTACCAAGCTGCCGCAGCTTGATGCCGAAATGACCAAATTGGGCGGCATCCTGGCCGCTTTGGTGGCCATCGCTGTCTCCGCCAAATACAAGGTGTCCACCTGGAATGCCGAACTCATCGAGTTCTGCATCTTTTCGGTCAACAAGTTCGGCGATGACTATCAGAACTACGAGCTTATACTCTCCTGTCTGCTGCACAAGAAGCTGCCCGACATTGCCGTGGGCGAAAGCAACTTTTCGCTGGTGGTGCCCGAGGTTTACAAGTCTTCCGTACAATCATCGCTGCGTCAGGATCTGCTCGAGCTGCTAATCAATAACAATCGCGTTCTGGTCGTCTGTCAGCATTTCTCCTGTGTGATCATCAAGCGATACAATTTGCTGTACATGTTCATTGGGTTTCCTTGCAATGCGATTGGTTATCGCAAGGGTGGACCGGGACCCGCCTGCATGATGCGCTTCATTGAGCTGGACTCGCTGATACGGCGCATTGAGTTCGGATGCAATCCGCAGGGCTGCACGGTCATGAACTACATTGTGGCCGCCATTGTGACTGTGGACAACAATCTCAAGGGTCGCTTCCGACGCTGGCCTAAGTCCGACGAGGATAACGAGTTCAATGCGGAGTCAGCACGCAAGGAAAAGCTGCGCAAGCAGCGCCTGGAGAAGATGCGCTACATAGACGAGGAGCTGAAGAAGGAGAACAAGCGCATTCAAGACTTTCTGGCGGCAAAGCAGGCACACGAGAATCGTAAGAAGGGCATTAAACGTAAGTGGCTTTGGAATTCACATCGAAATCACAACACAGACACTCAACACACACAACTATCACACAGCCGAGTACAAAGATCTGGGGCTGGACGAGGCCGAGGGCGAGGGCGAGGGCGAGGAGGACGTGGAGCTTATGGGCATGGAGGAGGAGGGCGAGGCGGAGGGCGAGGAGGAAGTCGAACTGAAGCACAAGCCCGGCAAGCGTCTGCCCAAGGAGATACGCAAGGCGTATAAGCCGCGCCCCATCCTCTATGGCTATCGCATGCGCGAGAAGGACTGCAACTTTAAGATCCAGGGCAGCATGAATCTGGAGAATCGTGCCGATGGCAGCTTCAAGGAGATCAAGCCCTGCTACTTCGCCTGCGCCCTGGCCATCCTGAGCGTCTCGCTGCGCCCGCTCAATCGCTGGAATTCCTATCGCATCGATCGCGTGATCATTCATGCCAAGTCGATTGCGACGCGTGTCTGCGATCTGGAGTCGGTGTTTGAGCGCGTCGTGCGACATGTGACGATCGATGAGTACGAGTTCGATATCTGGATACGCATCCTGGAGCCGATGGGCATGTGGACGCCAGCGCCGAAGCCGACTAAAGTTTCCGCTGAAGCTGGTCTGACCATCTTCAAAAAGAAGCTGCAAAAGGTGCTGAATTCACGCAAATATCTGATGATCTTTACGCCCAACGGCTGCTTTGCCTTGTACCACGATGAGTTCTATCATCTCTTCGATCCCTATGCCAGCATGGATAAGCCGGGTGAGGAGGAGGAAGAGGCGGATGATAAGGCTGCTGCGGCTGATGATAATGAGGAGGAGGGCGAAGGCAAGAAAAAGAAAAAGAAGTGCCCCAAGGGACCTAAACGTTACCCGGAACGCAGCACAGCCTCCTGGGTGCTATTTGCGGATGTGGATAGCATGCTCAAGTACATAGATAAACGCTGTGCCCAGCCCGACTGGAAGGAGCAGAGCCAGTTTATGTTCTATGTCGTCGATGTGCTCTCATATAAAAAGGCAGCACCCAACGCCCGCATTCTGCAACTCCTCACTGATCTCTCCATACCGATGGCTTGCTCCAATCGCCAGTATGGTCGTCCCGAGTATGAGATTTGTGCCACCAATGAGTCCCTGGGCTGGCTGGAGCTGGAGAATTGTCTGCCCGTGTGGAGCCGCATGAATCGTCGCAACACAGCCGGCAAATATCGCAATCTTCCCCTAAGCAAGCTCAAGAAATACGACATTGAGATTGATGGGCGTCTATGGTCCCTCTGGGGTAATCTGCATCCTGAGGCGCCAGTCTTTGAGGATGACTGTCGTGGGCGGCAGTATCTGGCCGTCTATGTGATTGCCTGCTGTGCAGCCAGTGTTTACAATCTCATGGACTGGAGCGCCCAACTGCTGGACACGATTGTCGTGAGTGGCGACAAGTACTTCAAGGAGAGCATCGTTCAAATAACCAAAGAGGACTACGAGTTCTCCCTGGAGAATCTGAATATTGACTGCTCGCTGGAGACCATCAACTTTGTGGTGCACATCGAGCATGTCTGCTATGGCAAACTGTATCGGGTGCCCACCTTCAATCGCATGAATCTCTCCGAGGCGTTGATCTACTTCTTCAGTCACTACCAGTTCGGCATTGTGATGGTGAGGAAGCGTGCGCTAGCCATTGGCTTTTGTCCGGGTCATGACGGTGGCTACTTCATGTACGATTGCCAGGAGAAGGATCAGCCACTGTTCCCCAAGCAGCAGGGCGCCTCTTATATACTCCGCACACGGCACCTCCAAGTGCTGCTCTACTGCATTGTGGTCACCCTAAATGTGCCCTTCTACAACATTGACTTTAGCATCCACAAGGTGGAGATGTTGCGTGAAGGCGCCACCGTTGAGAATGAGGAGGAGGAGGGCGAAGCGGGTGGTGAAGATCAGTAGAGCCGTTTTTATCTTCTAGTGTTTTTTGTGAGGTGCAGTGACTATTAACTATCTTATGGGGAATTTTAGAAAACAGCTTGGAAATAAATTTTTTGACCACAGAACATGGCGCATCTTGTTTTTGATTATTTTTCCAGAACTGTTTAAAAACATGCCAATAACTACAAACATTGAAATAAAACTTAACCAAATTGCAAGCTGGAGGCCAATTTCCTTCCAAATCACTCCAATTTTAGCATTTTGAAGGCTCTATCACGTTTTCTCCTATTTCTGTTTAGTCTTTTAATGGACTAAACACTTTCTAAATAAGATTTGGATTCAGTTCGAACAAGTTTTAATCAAGGTTTAGGTACTAAGTAAACATTTAACAACAATCAGATGAAGTTATCCTTCTGATCTAATGCCTCAAGCGCTGCTCCTGCACAGCCTGCTTGTAATGATAGCCATCGTTCCGCAGCTCGTGAGCCGGCTGAGCCTCATAGGCCAGAGTCTCGGCATCGGACGGAGCCATGGGCTGCTGTACGTCCAGAATGTAGGGCATCTGCTCCTGTTCCTGTGGCAGCTGCTGCTGCTGCTGCTGCTGCTGATACTGCTGATAGATGTACTCGGTTTGCTGTGTGGGCGGCAGATATTGCATGGCGGGTGCAGTCTGAGGCTGAATCTCGGGCTGAGGCTCCTCTGGCGCCATGTACTCCATGGCTGGCGTGGGCATCATCTCGGGCAAGGCTTCGTGCTCCGGCACCGTCTCCATCTCCGGCTCGGACACGGGTTGAGCGCGCTGCATTTGCTGGGCAGGAGGCAGATAGCGGGTGGCAGGCATAGCTGCTGGGGCAGGAGGCAGGTAGCGTGTGGCGGGCATGGCTGCGGCAGCTGGGGGCAGGTAGCGTGTGGCAGGCATTTGCTCAGCTTGTGGCATAGCCGGTGGCGTCAGCTGGCTGCTGGGCGACATCTCCATGGCGCCCATGGCATCGCTCTCACGCATATAGTCCACCTGCTCGGGCAGTTCGCGCAGCTCGTGCTGCTCGATGGTCATGCTCTCCACCTGCTCGGGCTTGGGCGGTGGCAGATAGCTGCTGCTGCTCAGATGGGAGACATCCGCGGCAGCCAGGGCCACGTAGGCGCAAAGGGAAAGTGCTAGCAAGCCGGTTCTCTGTGAGGATAAATCCATTTAGTGTTTGCTGTCTTTGTCTTTGTCTGTTGTTGATCCGTTCGTTCACTTACCATGTTGTCGGTGGTGTGGTTGTATAGCGTTTGATAGCTGACCAGGTGGCACTCGGTGTATTTATACGATCTCTTTGAGCTAGACCTTCGATTGTGTGAGTGTTTCAATATTTGGCTTGGCCTGTTGTCATGTTCCGTTATTTATCTTTAATAAATTGTTTGATTGTTTTCAAACGCGCTTTTGCGCATCTTATCAACAAACATGCAAACGTTGCTGAATCATCGCCCAAAGTCGACGGCAAATAACAACTGACCACAGAGCAACAAGTGAACCGATCCGAAACTCGATTGGACCAGCGACTTAAGCCGATTTTTGGCCAACGCAGCCTCTTAACGGGGGGCGTTTGACAATTTCAATGGGCTCTCAAGATCTTCGGGCCGAAGGCATGACAACTGGAGCATAATGGGGCTTGCCTGGTACAATATATATATATATATATAAATACATATATATCACCTTGAAGTCATTATTATTTCTCTTTTTTTCTGCACTGTCGCTGCCTTGTCGCACATGTAAATTTCACGGTCAACCCGTGGGCCACAAGTGACGTCTGAGTGTGCGCTCAAGGGAGTGGGTCAGTCAGCATCAGGTGAACTTAGCAGGTGAATGGGCTTTAATAGAAGAGGCTAATATGTAAATATTGATTTTGTCGACCAGCTGAATAGTTAGCTACAGAGTGCTAAAATTGTAGATATTGTTTTTATTTTAATGAGGGAATCTTCAAAATATAGAATGATTTCTTACAAGAACTCACTTTTCGACCGATTCTTTCCGTGTAAGCTACATAATTGATATAGTAGTCCTTTACTTTAGTTTCTTTGATTACATGGGAGCTAAAACCGAAAATTATTCGTCAAATGTTTTCAACATAGTATAGTATTAGGTTAGGGTCGCTGCCTTTTCAAAAAAAATCGTATTTTATTTTTATTGGCTTTTACACAAACTTGACTATTACTTTTGGCAAGCGCTTTTATCCACTGGAAGCAACTTCAAAATGTATACGTGCACAATGTGTGGCTTGAAGAAGTCGGAGCTTGGCAGCAATCCGGAATTTGAGTTCCGCAGTCGGCGACGTCAGGAGGAGGATGGTTTCATCGAAGGTATCTCCGATTGGTGCTCCACCTGTGAAGCATTGCGATTTTTCTTTCGATCCGAGCATGGCAAGGAGCCCCCGCAGCATCTGGACGAGCAGCCCAAGAAGAAACTGGCTAACTATATGCTCGAAACGACGGCAAAGGATTGGCAAAAAGGCCTAAACAGATCGAAAGCCAAAGAACAGAATATGTCACCGAAGCGAAGGTTGAATCGCGACATTGAAAAGACTACTAAACAGCAGCCGTTGTTTGCCTTGCCGTTGCAACGGAAAGGTGCTTCCTCCTGCTGGGACGGTGAGCAACGCTCCCATAGCGAAGATCGCACAGCTCGAGATAATCGACGAGTCGAGCAGCGCTCCAAGTCAGTGCTACATGAGCCACTTCACAAACAGCGCCTGGGCCTTCAGCAGGCGGAGCGTCGCAAGGATGTGTCGTACAATCTGCCCCCATTGAGCAGCCTGAAGCGCGCCAACAAACGTGTGCAGTTGGAGGAGCGAAACGTTCCAGATTTCGCCGGGCAGCTTAATGACCTGGATGAGGACGAGGATGAACCGCAAGTGCCCTGCCATCCTCAACGTAAGAGGCCCTTAGCTCAGATGCAGCAACTGGAGCTGGCGAATCCGTGGCAAGAAGAGGTGCAGCGTCGCACAAATCAGCTGCTCGTGAACAGTGTCAACACAAGGGAGTCGAAGGCAGCACGGAATCGTGACGAGCGAAAGCGCAATAATGGTGGCGCCTTGACCACACTAACCGTGGACGATGTGTACAGGGACATTGACGAGATTGAGCAGGAAGCGCAGGAGGAGGAGCTTAAACGGAAACTGGTCGAAAAGAAGAATCTGGTGACTGAGTGGGATCGTATACGTAGTCGTGTCGAGGGCGAATGCGATCGGGTCAAGGCGGAGCTGGACGAACTGAAACAGCAGCGCCAGGTGGGCCGACAACGTCAAAATAGTGCAGCCGACCGGCAGCGTGGTGGAGCACAGTTTGAGCTACCAATTCCACCATCCATGAACGAGCTGAAGAAGAAGTGGAATAATAGCAATGAGAAGACCATCGGAGATGCCTTGGACGAGAAGCTGGAGAATATGATGGATACGCTGCAGGAGACCTCACAACTCACATTACCACTAAATCAGGAGCTGCAGGAGGACGACGAGGACGAAGACGAGGGATGCTTTGAGCCCTCTGCTCCACCGGCCAGTGAAACGGACTTCGAGCTGAGCGAAACGCATGTGGAAGTGGAGGGGGATACCAGCGTGCAAGAGGAGTCGCTTTGCCAACTGGACTACACCAGGACTAAGCAACGTTTGAGCACGATTTTTCGTATAAAATCGGAGAGTTCAATTCATCAGCCAAAACACTTACTGAATAAACTCAACATGCTCGTTTCCACGGTGCAGCGTGCCAGATTTCGCAACTTTTTCCAGGATCCCAAACTGCAGCTGCAGAAGGTAAATGCGCCACAACTGATGAAACCTCGTGATGCGCCGCCGGCACAGTTCGACACATTGCCGTGCTGCACCAACGAGGTCATCAATCTGCTGCAGTCCAAGCACGAAGTTCTGGAACCGAAGGTGGCGCGTCCACTGAAAATATGTCGTTCGCCCATTTTCTGTCCCGACTTTGACTGCCGCCGCATGTTCTTCATCTCGGACTTTAATGATCATCTGACGCACGAGCATCCCACGCTGCCCATGGAGCGTCTATCGCCCGGTCATGCCAAGACCTTTTTTCTGGACACGCGTGTCACGTTGCTGAACAAGGCCAAGTGCGCCATGATCTACTTTGTCAAGGACAAGCTGTACGACAAGAACAGCAACAAATTTCCCGAGCTGTTCCCAGTGCTCGTGATGACTGCCCGATTGCATACGCCCGTCTTCTTTGCCACCAACAATAACATCCTGCAGCTCACCAAGCCCTACAGCTCGGGTCCCGACTCCGAAATCTTTCTCATTTGGCTGACCAGCGTTAGACCCGATGATGTCAAGATTATCGGCACTTTGGCCGTCTGGCCCACAGACAATCTGCCCATTCTCGAACATCTGATGGTGCAAACGGACGAGGTCTACAACATCCGTTCGGGCCAAAAGCTGCGGAAGATATTTAACAGCAATCGTGTCCTGGCATTACCCGGCAATTATGTCCAACGCGTCACCGATAGTGGCAATTCTCTTTTGGCCGTACAGGTCTTAATACATTAATTAGCTAAACTGTATTATCGATTTTAGAACAAATTTTCAATTAGTGCATTGTGGAATAAATTGTAGTGTGAATCAAAATGTTGCTTATTGTTATTTACTTTAATTGAAGATTGGCGAAGAAAATATTAGTTATATGTATATGTATAATATATATTATATTTTGATTTCATGTAGTTAACGCAATCATATGATAAGTCGATTCATTTAAAGAATAAAAGGACAATTAAACTGGCTTGTTGGGGAATACAGAATATGAATCGTAAATATGACTACTATGGAAAAATAAAAGTGGAAGTTTAAGTATACATCATTGCGTTCCATATAAATTCACTACTCTATAAATAATGTCCCTTTTTCTAAATGCATACAAAATAATAAGAACTGTTAAAAATTTATATTTGAGCGATTACAGCTAAAATTGTAAAAATATAATTATAATAGGTAATATATAAATAAAGCAGACATCTTACATGAACATCTTATATCTATTTCAAATAACCAACACAAAGTTTGGGCGTCTAACAAAAACTAAGGAATAATTGCTGCATACTTTTAGGCAGCAGTCTTAAGATGTTGTCGACTTGCAAAACAAGTTACGTGTAGGATCTTGTGGCTAGCGTTTGGAGCTGACATATTCATTTGAAATCGTTTACTTGAACTCCAGGCAGGCCTTGCTTTAGTATTTCATGGATTATCATTTAACATTTTAGTGTAGTTGCTTTCAGTACTCGGGGCTTTTTGAAGGAATTAAATTTTATAAGAAAACAATATTTGGGCATCTTTAAAAGAAAATTCATACAACTTTTTGGATAGTTTGGAGTAATTGAGTTGCCAGATCATGTCTCTACAGTTCGGTGCTGAGAAGTGCGGAGGCGAAGGCTCGGAGGCGGCTGGAACAGATTCCTGCATTAATGCATTCACCAATGAACTGGAACTGAAACCATCGCCCAAGCAGACGTGCATTCCAATGCATCAACGTCATCGTTTGGTCAGCTCGGAAACCAGGTGAATGCAACCCTTTTGAATAGTGTATATTATAATTGTGTTAATTAGTACCTCCTGGTGTAGTGTCAATTCGAAGAAACTGGACATTGATATGCCAGACAAGTCCTGGTCGGTATTGTATATCGGTGCCAAGAAGGATGATAACTTTGAATAGCGGAGCGGAGCGAAACGTGTGTCTTGCGTTCTATTTTCCAAATAATAATGCATATGATGATAATAATGCTCGCCCGGCTGGCCAACCCCAATAATTGTGATTGACTTGTACGCCCACACATCACTCAGTCACCCAATGCAATAATATACAAATTCTCTCACTCGTGCCAGTGCATCTAGTATATCAAATACATCATACATTTGCCAAGTCTTCTCCATTTATTTATACACATGTGTGGGTGGCATAGCTTTAAGCATTCGCAGCCAATTGCAATTGACGTTGAGGTTTACCCCCAGCTCTCTCTCTCTCTCTCGTCTCGTAGACAACGATTGTGATTAATGGCGACAGCGTCATTGAATGCGATCTGGCGCTAAATATGCACGACCACGAACCGTTTCATGATGTCATTCACAAATGATAGACCCCCGCCGTATCATTGAATGCCACTTGATATGCCACACAATATGCCATTTAGCTCGCGTCTTGTGTCGCCAAAGAAGATCTTCCAGCAGCTCTCTCGACTCGACTGACAAGTGAAACAATGTACGAGCGGGTATCTGGAATAGGCGGAAATAATAATGTCTTAATGATACAAATGACGTGTCTTATTTAATAACTGACATGTTTTGAAATACGTGTGAAATTGCCGAGAAGCTGATACACATACACACACATACATGATCAAGTAATGATCACCATCCCATGTGCAAGTCATTTTTCAATCAATTTTTCAAATGGCATCTCGACTGTCTGGCAATTTTATTTAGAATTATAATAAATATATTTAATTTATTATAAATTGTTTATTTTAATTGATAGAGCATCTCAAAAACAATGCTCGACTGTCTGGCGATTTTATTTAGAATTATAATAAATATATTTAATTTATTATAAATTGTGGCATCTCAAAACAATGCTCAACTGTCTGGCGATTTATTTACAATTATAAGAAATATATTTATTATATTTTATTTATCCTAAATTGTTCTTCATATGGTGCACTCTAATTTATATTCTCAACTGGCATTTTTAAACTTTAGGATACTAATTAGGTTTACAATAGTGTTCATCTTATTTATTTCAAATAGTTTTATAATTTTTGCTAATATATTTTATTTAAAATCCGCTTGAGGCTATGCAGGGCAATCATTATTATTATTTTAAATTTTTTCTCACGCCCAAAAACACATGACTTTTACGCTTTGTTTTCTCTTTCAATCTCACTTTTGTTTTTAGCCGGTCTTTCGGTTTTCCACTTCTTGACACTGCCAAAGACCTTTCACCGTAAACACTTAAAAATAGCTTGTGAGCAGATAATTGCACCGCACACCCAACAAAAGCACAGTCGAATGAATATAAAATGCACTCACACATAGAAGCTTAATTAATGAGGTAACAGACAGCGCCCAGACAATCAAAATGGGGGCGTGAGCGGATGACGCAGAGTGGCATATCTGTGGCCTAGAATGCAATTGGGTTGCCACTAGAATTCTCGGAATAGTTGAAGGGCTCAACTGTGAAAATGCCAAATAATTTTAAGAACTCTGCAAAGTTTTAAATCAGGGCCAACAGAAAATTATTTACCAAGAATTTAAAATAAGAATCTGTTGTTTGCAGCAATTTTGTAAATTTGAGTTACTCAATTTTGTAATAATGAGTAAGAAAAACATACAAATTTACAGCTAATAAAATCAAACAACAAACTTTATTAGCATCACAAAATGTATTCATTTCCGCTTCTCGGCAATTCTTTTGGCATCATTCCACTTCGTAAGAAGAACATGCAAATTGCTGCATTTATTAATTGTTAGTACATTTGGGTCAAAAGGGGGGTAATGAAATCAGTGCAAATAATTAGAAATGTTTAGGAAACATGTGAAACAATTGAACATGAGCTCATTGCTATTTGTGCAAAACTGTTTCATGTGCTGTGTTAATTAGTGTGAGAGCAAGGATTTGCCATTATTATCTGTGTAAGCTATTTGCTGAAATTCTCGAGCCAATTTCCATTTGTAGTTCTTGTTGCCATAGACATATATCGCATATATCTGTGCACAACTCGCAATTGAAATGGGCCACAAAATTGCTCTTCCCCATTTTTGCATTTTATGGCGTACGCCGCCAACTTCAAAGTTCGTTTCGTTGTTCGGTTTTTTGCTTGTGTTCTGTTCTTTCTGGCTGTTCTTCACGTCTGATTGATGGTTATGATTGATGAGTTCTACAAGCTGGCCGCAACTGGTCGCCTGTCCGTCCATATTGTTCAGAACACACATCTCTGCGGTCGCAGCGCTTTTAAATTATTTTCGCAAAAAAAATTTTGTGCTGCCGCCCAAATTGATACAATTGAGCTTTGTTATACATTTCATATGGCTTTTATTGGACTCTCTCATTTCACTGGTTCCCAGAGCTGCACGAAATGCTTTTCTCCAATTTCAACCTTTTCAACATTTGCATAACATCACCGAAGTCCAAAGTGCAGCCAAAAAAAAATATGTGTAACACATGTCCAAAAGGCAAAAAAAATATTGCTGCACTGTGGAAAGCAAAATGCGAACCTGATTTCATTTCTTGAAAAATTTGTAATGTTTTTGGCAGCAGAGTTGGCAATGCTGCAAAGAAAAATAATAGCAATGGCTTTGTTATTTTGTTAAATGATATTTGAAAAATATATACACAAAGCATAAACAAAATTATTGATTTCTTGAATAAGATTAATAAGTATAACTGAAATTATTGTTTTCATTGATCGAAACTTTGATTCTTGTACCACTGTGCTGCCCCTTGTCATTTCGACTCTAGCAGGAAATTTTCATTTTCATTTTTGGGCAAAAATCTCCGATTTCCATAAAGCAAACATGAGCGTAAGCATAAAATTAAATATGCATAAGAATTGGCAAGTCATTAAGCCAAATGGCAATGGCATTGCAGTGGGGGCCTGCCAGAAGAGTGGAAAGAGCTGGGGGTGGGGGCAGGGGGGGGTTGGGGCAAAGCGAAAGGTAGCGGGGGACAGAGTCTAGGCGCAGTTATGGTTCCGTTTTGGCCACGATTGCTTCGCTTAGCCAACAGTTGCGTTGCTGTTGATGTCATTGCGGTGGTGTTGGTGGTGTCGGTGGTGCAGTTGGACAATGTGTCATTGACACGGTTCGTGGCTGCGATTTCGCTTGCATCTTTAATGCGTTTTGCGCAAATTTAAAGCCACCTAAAACCACCAAAAGGCACAACGCAATTATTTTGTAGCGAAGTGCGGCTAATTTTCGCTTTCTGGTTGACAAATTGAATTTCACTCGCTGCCCCACAAAGCGGGCTGTGTGTGTGTGTGTGCAGTGAAACGAGAGGGCCAGTCCAACGTGGCGTATACGTATTATTGCCAATTCGCGGCCAATTGCCATTTGTCTGTCTGTCTGTTGATGCGTATGCCACCACGCACTTGCTAATTAACAAAATATTTGATTAATTAGCTAATCAAACGAAAGTTCAATTATTTAAATTGTACACACTTAACAATTATATGCAAGTGCCTAAATAATAGATGGGTTGACTGATTGAAATTCATTGATAGTCAGTAAGCGTATGTACATAAAGCTCAGTTTTTTTTCCAACTGACTCATGTTTACGCACCTGGATAATTTCCAAAAGTTTTGAGTCATTCTAAGTAAATGCTTACTCAGAGGATGTAAATTGCTCGGTTTCAGTCGTTCGCTGTGACAAACTCTTGGCGGCATTTTATGCATACAATGGGTATTAATCATAATTTATTTATATTCTACATTTCATTCATAGATTAGCGGTTTCTAGCGTTTAATAGTATTCTATGCAAATTTGCTCGCTTTTAAACTAGTTATCTGCAGCTTCAAATACTGCCAATAACATATGGCAAGTAAAAGTTCGTTTTCTTGTCTGTTCGACTTTAATTAATTTCTTTGCTAAATAGTTGAATTCATTTTTAATCTTTTCGCCCAAATGATGCTGTCTAATTGAACTTGAACCCAATGTTAAGTGACAATTGACGTCTTTATTAGATGACAAAAAATTTGTGCTACAATTAATAAAAAATAGTTTTCGTTTGAATTTTTGATGAATTCTAGTTTGCTATTACAAAACCGTTTAGCAAGACATTTTAAGGCAATATTTCTGTATAGCTATAAAGCCGCAGGCAAACGCATAAGTGAATGCCGTTCAGATATTGAAAATCAATTAGTGCAATAGAGCCAGCTGACAGTGGCAGACACCAAGGCTTCCCCTGGTCAAAGATGTAGTGCTACCCGTTAAAGGGGGGACTGGGGGGGATCTGCTTGAACGCATAATAATTTTGGTGCAAAGGCCTTGGGGCGCCACACAGCGACTTGAAGCCAGTGACAGAGTTTGTTGCATACCACTGGCTTTTACAGTGGCATTTCTGTCTTAAGTCTTCTGGCTTCAGGCTTCAGGCTTGAGTCTTTAGTGACCAGTTAGTCGCTGAACAAGTTGCCTTCAATTAGCGCCAATCGCGGCACAACAACGAAAATCAATTAAGTGACGTTTAAGACGCGTTTGCAACTGTCCGTCTGTGTGTGTGTGTGTGTGTGTGTGTGTTCCCAGTTGAAACGTCAGATATGTATAATAATCTAGCATCTCTTATCGCATATCAATTGAATTGCAATTTATTATAAGCAATTTTTAGAGTGCCGAAGATTTTATACTCTTTCAAAGTCATATGCTATAAAGATCGAGAGCGATAGTCTTATAGACATGGGATATAAGCCAAAAGCGACTTCAAGTAGTAGGGCAGCTATAAGATATAGTGGTCCGATCAGGCTGATTCTGTCCAATGTGCTGACCCTTTGAATAATAAGTCTCTGTGCAGAGTTTCATCACGATAGCTCAAAAACTGAGGGACTAGTTTGCATACATACAGGCAGACAGACAGACAGACAGACAGACGGACATGGCTAGATCAATTTGTTTTGTCATTCTAAGCATACTGGCAGTAACTTTTGGGGGTCTCCGACGCATCCTTCTATGCCTTACACACTTAACCTCTTCGAGAAGAGTATAAATATGCGAATGCAACTTTTTATTTCATGCCATTTGTATGCCAATTGCTGCCGGCATTTGTTATTAGTTTTTACAAACTGGCATAATTGGCAACAACATCTTTGCCACACTGCTCGCTTGTTTACGGTATTAATCATCGTGGTCTTTGATTTTTCATTGCTCATTTGCATAGCCATAAAGTTCTATTACTCACTGTTAGCCATATATTTGCCAAGGCGCGCTGAATCACAAAAAGCAACAAAATTGATAAAAACTCATGCATTCCGTGACCTTCAGCTAAGAAAATTCATATTCATGTTGTTCCAGAACTGAGTTAAAACCATATTTTATATGCGAATTTATGTCTGGCACGCATTTTGGCGCATTTGGCATGCACAGAGGAGCTGCCAGAGATCGGATTAACTGCCTGGACATGTGTTGGCCAGTTTTTCTTTTTCTTCTTGATTTGCGGCTCGTGTCCAGTTTGGTGTGTGTGGGTGTTGTGTGTGTGGTGTGTGGGTTTTCCACACATAATACTGTCTGTATTTTAGCAACAAGTGCAAGTTTGCGTATCCCATTAAATACGCTGCCAGCATGCATAGAATACTTGTTTATTTGTAAGGCATTTAATTTTATGTTAGTTTTTCATTTATTTGTTTCCTTGTTCATTTCTTTATTTTTTCAAATTTTGTTTGGGTTGCTGCTCGAAGCAATTTAGCGCTTAGTTTGACCCAATTTTAAGGGGTTGGTGGCGGTGGGGCTGCGAGATTGTTTCTTACTGGAGCATAGCCCCACATAGTTGCACATGTGTTTTTGTTGTTGCTCTTGTGCTTTTGGAATGTGCGAAAAAATGGAAACTTTTGGCACATCTGGCGCACAGTACAATAAAACAATTGAACTATAATTGGAAGAATGCTTAATGGTATAAAATGCTTGATTAAGATTGCAAACTTTGAGCAGAGTGGTGCTACTCGAACATATTCTTCAGGAAACTAACAATACTAAAATATTTGCGGCATACTTTTTGGCTTTCCTGCGTGTGGCTTCAATTTGTAACAGGTTCTATTTTAATGTATTACACACAGTTGACCTTTTGATTGAAATCTTCAAAATGTAATAAATTACATGTTGCGCAAGTTCAAGAGCAGAGTGCCAACGAAACAATCTGTTACAATAATGCTTAAACCATCACCATGCCAGACATTAATTGGCCCATCGCATAGAAATCAATGCCATCATCAGATCGGATCAGAAAAGAACACCAAAAATGCTGACCTCGTCATAGTAGCCAGCAACTATGAAAACTATCAAATTGTAATTTGTTCTGCTCGTTGAGCAAATGTTGAATATACATATATATATATATATATAAGAACATCGTGTAATGCTGTGTTGTTTATGCTAAAGTTGGCGCCATTTGCTTCAATGCCAGCCCACGCCCCAGATGTTGGGGCCACCACCCCCGCGTGGGCCAACAACAACAACAACTGGTAGATTGACCACTTGTCGTCATCTGGCCACCGGTTTTTAGGTTCCATTACGATGACGTCGACTTTGGCAACTATTTGTTGTCATATTTATTTATAGCATTACTATTCATTCAGCACCGGCAACACCCTGTATGTGGCCCATCAACTATTTCATAAATTAATCGTATTTCATTTGCGTTTTTGTATTTTGCATTCTTAATTCTGCGCGATTCAAAAGCTGTTTACTTCAGTGTGTCTGTGTGTGTGTGTGGCATAAATTGGCCACGCTTCATTAATAATAACGTTCTGTTTACGTTTCATACAGAAACTCATTTATGTTTTCCAAAAATAATTTCCAACAATGTTGCCAATCTGTTGTCTTGAAATCGCACACAATGCAAACATTACAAGTGGCGTTGCTTTTTGGCTTAACGCAACAGATTAAATTACAAAATAAACATAGTTTAAATGTCCAGCCGTTCACTTATCCATTTTCCATTTGTCCTTTCAACAGACGACACTTCAATGTCTCTGCCAATAAAGCTAAATGGGTCAGCAATCAAAATTGTCTTCTTGACATTTCTGTACTGAATCACACTCTGGAACAAAGTAAAAGTACAAAAAACGACTAAAGAAACTACGATTGCATTAATTAATAATTTGCATAAAAAGTTTTGCGAGAAAGTAATTAATATGACAATAATATGTAAATGATTTGAAACGGCTAAATGAGTCGTAATTTGTGGCAACTGTTTCAGTTTAATTATAAATTTTTTTTGTTGCCTCTATTAATACGAACATTATTTGCATATCTCGTAAAAAATGTATTAATTGAAAATATTTGTATGTAAATAAATTCGAGGGAATTTATTATTCGGCATGGGTAACATTTGTTTTTATGAAGTTGTTGTTTGGGGGCAAATTCTTGCTGTGCTTTATCGCATCAAACAAGTTCTCGTTGCCCAACTCTGGCGCACTTCAGCAACAAGTTGCTAAAGTTGTCAAAGCTTTTGTTTACATTGTTGAGCGTGCAACTTTGCAAAGTGCTGTAATTAGTTGAAATGAACTTGACGCAAAGTTTGCCCAAAAAACATAATACAGCTAGTTGAAATTTGCGCTTTATTTTGTTTACGGAAATTAAGTTTGACTGCAATAGAATGCAACACAAACAAGACAAGATAAAGCAGCAAAGATAAGAAAATTGATAAAAATTAGGTTTATATTGTCTGCCGTTCATTTGATAGACAAAGTTATTCACAGACAACGCGGCGTATTCGCAAATGTTTATAAATATACAGCATGGACAGCGTCAGCTTATTGCATCACTTTTTCTTCTTGAATATAGAATTCTACGTATAAATTGAGCTGGCGACTTTTATTAGCCCTGTTTGCCAAGTGACTAATCCGTGTAAACAAAACGTTTGCGTTGTGCAACATTGTTGCACAGCAGCAGCAGCAGCAACATTTCTAGCGAAAGTAACTAGAAACATTTGTGGCCCTGAAACATCAAATTGAAAAGTGTTCGTTCTGCTAAGCATAAATTAATGCAAGCAGCGACGACATCGTTGCCTGGGCAAACTCATAAATTAGTCGATGCTGATCTCATGCAAAAATCAGCCACAAATGGGTCGGCAACTATAAATTTTAATGTGTTTATAAATAAGCAGCAGACGCAAACTAAAGAAAATAAACTCTATACATTATAAATCACGCAGCCCCAATTAAAAACACCAAAAAACGAAAAGTGCTGCAAAGGAAAATCAAACAAAAAATCAGTCATGTTGCGCTTTGAGCCCTGCAACTTTGTTTGAAAGCGCGCGCCAAAAGCATGAAAAAAGCTGCAGCATGTTGCTAAACATGGAGCCGGCAAATTTGAAGTCAAAAACAAACCCACACACAGACACACGCACCCGCAGAGCGCGAGAGCACGAGTGAGAGCGAGAGCGAGAGAGTACAGCATCAGCAGCAGCAGCGCTGCTTGCGTCGACATTGGAGCCGGCTGGCTTTGCTCGGCTTTTGCTTTTTATGCCCTTTGCGTGGGGTACTAACAATTTCTCGCATCATTTGTAACACATGATAAAAGTATGTATGTATGAGCTCAAAAGTGTGATAAAGACCTTAAGGAGTGTTCATTTCAATTAATTGCATGCTGTAAAGTTATGCATACCCATTTTTTTTCGCTTTGATAAGCAAAGATATACAATATTGGAATGAGATACGAAAGCAATGTTATCTTTAGAAAACTATAACGAATAGATTGTCTTTAAAGAGTATCCCTAATAGGCATTAGCTTACTTACATGCATAACAAATTGTATGCCCACACCCGAAAATTGCGTGAGGGTATTTCATCTGCGGCATGCGGATTTTGAGTTGATATTCTTGTTGGCTTTGCGTTTGCGTTCACGTTTGCTGGGCGCACAGTCGCAATTTTACAGTCGCTGTGGCCGAACGTGCGCGCGGCCAAAACGAGCCAAATACTCAACTAACTGCAACAGAACCTCAAAAGAGCCGTTAATAACGACAAATTGTAGTAACGAAAACGCATGACAAGTGCATTTCACAGCTGCAGGTGAAATTTGCGGCACCTCTGTTGTGCCGGCGCTATCTTTTGGGCCAACATCTTAACTCAGGCTGTGTGTCTTGTGTGGCTAATTCGCTAATTTGCACCCAGTCAACGCTAATTGGCTAAATCTGTGCATTTGACCAAAATAAATATCAAGTTTCAATATTTGCCGTGTGCCCGAGAATTGAGAATTGAGAATTGTGTGCTGGCTCCATTTCACCCAAGCTGCCCGTTTGCCAATTGCCGGTAAAATAGAAATCGAAAATAGTTTTGTGAAGTGCCAAAAACCAAAAAAAAAAAACAAAAAGTAACTGCTTTCGGTTGACTGTTTTCAATACTGTTGTTGTTTTAGAGAATCGCTCACAGCGATAATTGAATTGGAAATCCTAAAAGGTGAGTGCCAGTCAGTGCATGAATAAATTTCCCAATGATTTATGCATTTTTAAATTACTTTAGCACAGTAAAAGTAGTCGTAAAATGCAAATTTCCAAAAAAATGCAATATAAGGAAAATTGCATTGGATATATGTTAAAATATAAAGCTGTCAAGCTAAAGGTGAAAACGTAGTGAAACTGATTTATTAACAAACAAAAATACTCCTAAAAAATCATAATAAATTAAAACTGTCTACTTAATAATCAAAAACATTTAAATGAAAAAAAAAACTCAATTAGCAAATATAAGATGTGTGAAAAAGTAAAGACGAGCCAGATATTGGGCAATCTTATTTAGATTATATAAACTGTCCTTCTGAAAGTGCTAAAATATTTATATATATTTTAATATTAATGTAATTACGAATGCTTGCTATTCTTTTTATGTGTCTGCTGCAAATTAATTGCTTTTCTTACTTATTACAATATAATAGAAATTTTGTTTGTCGAAATTTCAGTGGCAGTTTCTATAATAAAATTTCTAGAAATTCTGAATAGAAAGATTCTGGCTATTCGAGCAGCATATGTATTACTTGAGTCGATTAGCCGTAATTTTTAGAAATTCAAAGGATGTTTTGTTGCTTCTATTCCAAAGAATTAAAGTATGCAGACTTGAAACAATGGCAACTGAAAATCCATAATATTAAAATATTTTGTGTTTGCTTAAGACTTGGACCATTTTATTGTGTAAACTGGATTACCCCACAACAGTAGCACCTTTTGTCAGCCCCTAAACTAACTTACAAACATACTCTAATTAAAAGTGTGAACTGCGCTTCCTTTTATGTGAATGTCCACTTGACAAACACTCTTATAAATAGAAAATAAAAAACAAACATAATCACCAGCCACTTACTGTTTCCTTTTGTATGCTGCTTTTAATCGTCTTGGAGGCCAGTTAATAAAACGGTAGATTTATGTACTAGATTAGGCGAGTCAACAAAATCCCAGCGTAGTAGGATTGTCCTGGTAATAGTTGGTACTTGCCGCTTATTTTGCCAGTTCGCCGCTCAAATCCGCTTATTAATGAGCTGTCAACTGTGGGCATAAGGCGCTACAATGATGACACAATAGTTGAAATGAAGTTTCAGTTTCAGCTTCGTACGCTTAATCCTTGGCTCATCAATTAATGTCGGCCAGTCCACAAAAGGCGCCTACTTGTCCTTGCCACAATTTTGTCAATCAAAAGCACATTTACCCACAGTGGCCATGCAAATGCAAATGCATTCCATATTCATAAGTCGACAGAGTGTGTCCAAAGTTGGCGGCTCGCAGGTAGCAGAGAAAAAAATCGTTAAAATCGATTTAACTGATACGTGGGGGGAGGAGGCAGGCGGGGCAGCTCCAAAACTCGAAGTGACCTTCAGCAACAGCAGCAACAGCAGCAGCAGCGATAACTCCTCCTCCTGCTATCTCCTCGGCTCGTGGCAAAGATTCGGAGCATAGCCAAATGGCGAGCATTTCGTCGCTTGGTGGCTCATAAATAAAAAAGTAGACGGGCACATTTCTTGCCAGGCAGGCAGAGCAGGCAGGCTCTCCTCGTTCAGGTGCTCGCCCCAACGCGCATATATTTAGATATTTAGCAGCACACTAAAAATACATTCGAGTGTGTTTTATACACACACATATATATGTATGTATTTCGTCTTGTTGTCTTTTCGGCAAACAGGAAAATAAAGCCCTGCACACAAATGTGGTTGGAGGCATGCGAGAAGCGCAAAACCACCGAAAACATTCGCCGGCAAATTTCATTTTAACTTGGGACATCACAAAAATGCCACATGCACAAAAAACAAACGAAAGAACGGTAAGAGAAACCACTGAAAACGAATCTGAAATACACTTGCAAGTGCAGCGTCTTTATTTTGTCCATAGATTCTTTTAAAAGCAAACAAAAATCGCATCGCAATTGAAATTGTTAATAGGCCGCAATCTTAATGCAACTGAGTTCATATTCGCTATGTTTTTTAAATTTCTATACAGAATAGTCTCCATTCTGAAGATTGTCTACTAAAAAGTACGTGCACAGTTTTAATATTGTATATTTGCGCCTTATTGCTGTGGGACTTGCTGCAAAATAAAATATGAAAAACTAGCTAACTTTGCACAACAAACTGCTAAAGTTCTACATATGGTCGTGAGGTCCCTTTTGCCCCTACGCTCAAGACTTGCACAACTTCTTATGCATAACTAAGTGCAGAGTATAAGGCAAGCAAACAATACAAACTAGGCATAAGGCAACAACAACAACAACAACAGCAACAACAAAAGTGAAACAAGAAGGCAATATGATAAACCTGTGCGGATGTAGTGAGTGCATGGGAATGTTGGAGGGGTCGCAAAACGAACATAAAAATAAAAATAAAAATGAAATAAGAAATGGCATAAAAAATGCAACAGCTTCGTGAAGCAACAGGAAATGGAGAGCGGCGATAAGCGAAGCTGAGCCCAGGAATTTGCGCACGGCCCAAAGAATTGAAGGAGGAGCCACTTGCTTGGAAGCTTTTGTCGAATTTTAAATGTACGCCACCAGGTCGTAATGTCCGTTGCTGGTGTCCAGTTGTACTGGTCGTAGTACCATGTGCCTTCAAGCTCCTCCATTTGTTGGCACTTGGCACGCTTTTAATGCTTTGGGCCAAGGTTAACACGAAGCAGCACACATAATGATGAGCAAAGAACTGGCAAGAAGCAGCAGACGAGGCCCTCCCCGCCCAGTAAATAGAAGAAACTGGCGAAATACAAATTGTATAAAAAAGCGGCTCGAACGGGAATGAGGAGCTGAGAGATGGGAATGGGTATGAGGTTGGGCGCTTTGAGTGGGGCACAGAGATAAAAGCGTAAATAGAAGCGGGGCACGAAATTTTCGTTTTATTCTAGATTGCCAGACTTGAGCTGTCCTTTGAGAGCGGTGTGTGTGTGTGTGTGTGTGTGTGTGTGTGTGTGTGTGTGTGTGTGTGTGTGTGTGTGTGTGTGTGTTGAAAGTGTGAATGTGCACGGAAATAGGCAGGTCAGCTTACTAGCACATAAATGATACATATATATATGCACACACCTAGTTGGAAGTGGAATTGTAGAATAAACATATATATATGTATATACAAAGAAATACAAAACAAGTAAGAGTGCTCTAGTCGGGAGTGCCCGACTACGAGATACCCTGAACCCAGTCCTTACAATCATTCATATTAATCTAAACACACACATGCTGCAGTACAAGCAGTACAAGCAGTGCAAGCGGTCTAAGCAGTTAGCTTGCTTTTCGCTGAGCCCCACATAATGGAAAGTTAAATCTTAAATAACTTCTGTGTTTATCGTCCGATCTTATTGAAATTTTTGGGGCAAACAATTGTCAATAATATGTGTGACCAAACCAAATTGCAAGGTCGTACCTTCAAAAATGCGTTTTTTTAACTTTTGGGGGGTTTGGGGGGTGGTATCCAAAAAGTGAAAAATTTGTTCATGTGTATGCTATTCGAGATTATACATGTCAAATTAGGGGCCTCTAGCTCTTATAACTTGTAAGTTATATCCAAAAAACGCTGGTCTGAAATCGAAATTTATCGATAACTTTTGAACGGGACGAGCTATCGATAAATTTTAATAAACTTGATCTGTCCCGGGATTAGGAGAACTTATGTTCCAAATATGAAGTCTCTAGCTCTTGTAGTCTCTGATATCTGTGTGTTCATACAGACAGACAGACGGACAGACGGACAGACAGACGGACATGGCTAGATCGACTCGGCTGTTGATACTGATCAATAATATATATACTTTATATGGTCGGAGATGCTTCCTTATGCCTGTTACATACTTTTGCACAACTTCATTATACCCTTTTTACCCATTTTTAATGGGTTCAGGGTATAAAAATCTATAAGAATTCTAATCGAATAATTTATAGCGTATACATCATGGGATTGCAAATATTACTTTTCATTTTTAGAAATTTTACAAAATTTACCGAAATTCACTCGTTCCGAAACCTCATTACGCACAAGTTGGGCTGCTCAATGTCCATGTTCAGGGTGCTTAGTGACCGCAGTTTAAACAAACTGTTGGCAAGCTGACTTGGCCAGCACGTCCTGCCCATGCCCCTGCCCATGTCCATGTGCATGTCCTGGCGAAGTTGTCACCAGCATTTGCCATCTCACTCTCCCTCCGCTGACTTTGCGTGTGTGTAATGAATTTAAAGTTTGCTTCCCATACATTTTTCATCCGCTTTGCAAATTGCTATGGGTGCTGCTGCTCGGTTTTTTATTTGTTGTATTTTTATTAGGGACCCACGCAACCACTCCCAAACACTCAGCCCACTCAACCCACTCGGGGCTCTGTGGCTCATTTTGTATTAAGTGGGCCACGCGTTTGTCAACGTTGCGTGGGTGTCGAGTAATTCAGTGCGTGTGCTGTGTGTGCGAGTGTCCTTGTTGTCCTTGTTGTCCTTGGCCGTGCCGCACGAGACACGATTATTAATTTGCAATTGCGCTGCTAATTGCACCGCATTTTCATCTTTCGACTTCCCCGCCACACTTGTGTCGTCTGCTTCTTTATCCCATGCCTTCTCTCTCGCATAGCGTATTCATCTAGTGCACACTAATTGCGCAAATGTTTAGTTAAAGATAAGTAAACTACGATTAGATAACCAAACAGCAGCATGTGAGTGTTGTGGCAAGAGGAAAAATTAAAAAAAAAACATGTGGAAATGAGCTAATCGCTTAAGCATTTTGGAATTTGCATTTTATGCTTCCACTTGAATTGAGCCAGTTAAATTCTTTGATTCTATGCTTTCTTGTGCTTTTTGCGAACGGGCAGGTTAATAAACAAGTATCTATAAATAGCTAAGCTATGTACATACTGTGAAACATATTGGGCATAAAGGCATTAATCGTTGGAAATTTGTTTGCGTAAACAAAGCAGCAAACTTAAATTGAATTGAATTTAATTTATTTAAACATTATTTCGATACGGAGCGGCTATAAATTTAATTAGCGCGAATCTAGTTGATGAGCGTTTGGCGAACCAAAATAGCAAAATATATACCTTGCATATCATTAGAAATCAGAGGTTGAAAACAGTCAATTTAGAAACGTTTTAGAACGGTTCAAAGCCACATTTTGGGTACTAATTAAGCTATGAGGCTGAAATTTTGTATGACGACTGTTGATTAGCATTTAGTAAATACATAAATATGATTTAAATAAACACTGCTTTAAAACTGTATCAATACATGTCTAAAATTTAGCTTGAGTGAAGTTTCTAAATTTCTACAATAATTTATGCACATATACAATTTGAGTACTGAAACAAGACTAGGAATTCGTTTCAGCTATAATGCAAATAAGATCATAAAACATGATTATATAACAAATACCAGTTCTACCAAAGTGCAACTCTTATTTGCATTTTGCTTGATTGGCACATTGTTTTTTATGGGCACAGTTTCATGTGCATTTAATAATTAACACTTCGGAATATTTGTTTTTAATTTATTTCTGCTTGATATTGTTGAAACGTTGCCTCATATTGCAGTAAATCACTTGAAATAATGTCATAAAAGTTAATTTGAAACAAAATGCTGGCCGTTAAGAGCGCGAAACACGAAAAATGAGACGAGTTTCCATTTGCAGCTGGCAGTTTATTGGATGCGTCAATGTTGAAGTCACTGTTGGCGCTTGATGCATTGCAAATTGTTGACATTAAGTCTGACTTTAATATGTATATGTATATATATGCGGATCGGGCGATGCTGATGCTTATGTTCAATTGCGTTTGATTGAGCGACCGGCAGGCGAGACGATTTGCTAAATCAACAACAAAACTAACAACGAAAGTGATGCGTTTTTATAAATAGCAGAATTCTAATCGATTCCCCTCGTGGCATTTGATGCCATTTGATTAGAGTGTGCTATAGCATTTCCTGAATGCTCAGCCGGCGGGTCACTCCAGCGCGTCCTTGACCTTTGATGAATGCCGTTGCCGGCGGCCCACGCGCTTCATTCAAATAAATCAAACTGAGGCAAAAGTAGCTGCCGATGAAAAGACCAAAGCCAATGGACCCAGAAGTGTTTACAATCTATACACTACCAGCAGGGGTCGAAAGGTCTAATGCTACGATTCAGTTCATTTACAGCATACTACAATATATTTGTACATTTTAGTTTCTTCTATACCCACTGCAAAGTATTCGAAAGTCGTTAGCTGGCGCTTTTCTATTGCGTCTTGCTAACTACGCAGCATTGCGCATACGCCCCGTTGCTTTGCTGTAAACTTGAACTTGGCCGCATCGGCTGCTTTTCTTTTGTGTTTGGCTGCAAACGGCAGTTGTTAATTAAGACTTTAGAATTCATAGGGCCGCTGGCAGACTATGCAACTGCAAGCCAGTAAAGTTTGTTAGCCCAAACCGCTAACCCAAAAATAATTGCACACGCATTTCATATTCGTAAGCCGGAAAATTGTAGGCTGACAAATTATGTGAAGAGAAAGAACTGTTCTAATTAATCAACCGCAACACCGCTATTTCGACTATTTCAATCGAAAGGCAAATGTTTTTGCGGCTTTCGCTCTTTTAAGCTGTTAATTATATGTCAGTCAGAACCATACTGAGCCACATTATGAGGCCGTGCCCTTTTTAGGGTTTTGTTTTTGCTGACTTTGACAATTTTTGTTTAGACTGCTGCCTGGCCATAATACTGCGAGTTCATTAAACTGAAGTGTCATTCGGGGAACTCAGACTCAGACTTCTTTTTTTTATTATTTTATTAACGAACCAAAGTTCAAGCTCATAAGACATGTGTTGTAATAACAAATCAGAAATCCGTGCATGATTTGCAATTCTTTCTTTGGAATTGCCGAAGCAAGCAAATTGAGCATTACACTGAGCAAAATATTGCTATGAGACAATATTTGTAGAGAAATAACTATATTCTTTGTGACAGATTTTTAAAAGGCAATTATTTTTAAGGATTACTAACAATAATAATCTATGTGCTAGTTTTCTAATCATTAGATACAAATTACTTTCATCAGCTGATATTTTTACTATAGCATAGCAATTGTCATTCCAATTATTTGATAAACATTTAACACGAAATTCTTTGAGAAATGTACTAAGAATTTTATCAAAAGCAAATAAATAATTGGGAAAAGAAACAGAAACAACACTTAGGATCTGTGATAAGCTACAGAAATATGTCATCGTTAACGCAATGCAGCTTATCACAAATCCAAAGTGTTCTTTCTGTCTGTCTGTTTTTGTTTTTTGTTTTCTCCAAGAAAATTATCAGCTAATTAATTGATTCACTTTTCTTGCTCTTTTCTTTTTGCAACACTCAATTAAGTGATACACTTGAATACTCGTAAATCTTTTTGGGTCATTGTTGCTCAGTAACTACGAGTATTTTGGACTAATTGTTGATGTTGCTCCAGATAACAAGCCAGTGAGTCTGCCAGCAATCTGAGCTGATTAGATAAACGCACAGATAACGATGATATTTTCGCTGTAAGACATACATATAATGGCGTCAGTTTGTTGACCAAGTTAGTCAATTCAATAAATACAGAAGCATCAGCATTAACAACATCATCGTCATCACCAGCATCAGCATTGGCATTAGCATCACAATTCCCATCATTTTGCATATTTATAGCATTTTTTTTAGTGCCCAACCCCGAGTTTGTGTAGAATTTATAATGCCACCATAAAACACCTAACTTCCCTTCCGGCCCTTCGCTTTTTTTTCGTAATGCAGTATTACATCATTAATTCAATGAACCAAACTCATCAAGTGGCCCCACGCTGACAGTTGAAGAACAGAATAAAAACTGAGCGCTCTGTCTTTGATTAATTTGTGTTCAGCTTTTTTGGACGCTTTTATGGCCACTTCTATGGATTAATTAAGAAAAATACTTTGACGCCTCGTAAACCAAAACGCGTTTTGCATTTTTTACACGCGGGGCCCTAAAACAACAAAAAACTATAGTACATAAAAGAGTATAAAAAATAAGTGTACAAACAGTGTCGAGAGTTGATTATAAATTGGGTAGCTGCAGAAACCTGTCAAGCGACAGCTCACAAGTTCTTAAGAAAGCCTACAAAGCTGAAGAGTGAAGTGAAAGCAATTGAGTATTGTGACTTTTTCACACTGTTTGCAACGCGCAATCAAAAGCAGCGCTTATCTTATGATTGTTAGCATAAAACTAGTCAAATGGCGTTTTATATACATTTTAATTAGTTGAAATGTAGTTTTATAGTTTCAGTTTTAAATAAATAAGATGTCAGCTGATTTTGGCTACGTATTTAAACTTCGACTTGCTGAGAGCGTTAAGTTTTTTATATGTTTTTATTATTTGGCTCCAATTTTCATGCGTGATCGCTTATCACGATGGCGAGACAGTTCCTCTCCGCTACTTTGGTCTGGTTCAGTTCTGGTTTCCAAAAGTTGTCTCTTGCTATAGTTTGTGTATGTATGTTTGTGAACATGATCTTGAATTTCGCATGCCAGGCGCATAAAGTTTTGTATTTATTTTGTATGGCTTTTCGATTTAACTGTTTACTGGTTTCTGCTTTTTTTTTTGCATTTATGGTCTTTTCTTTCACGAATTGAATGAATATTTGATTTAAATTTAGGGTTATTTCAGTCTCTTTTTTTGGCGATTGATTCTACCTACTCTCTCTACGTTCTTTGCTGTCACTAGTTGGTTCAAGCACACCCAAAAATACATTTTATGTGGCTGCGTTTTATGATTCAACGGAATTTGAAATGCAAAATTAAATTTGTTGCCAGCTTTCATTTGTGTGTTCGCCATTATAATGCCGCCATATCTTGCCAGCAGCTTTGGCTGAAGTCATAAAAACATATTTAATAGCTTGTACAATTTGTTTTGGGTTTTTTAAAGCACCTTCAACAAGGTGTGTTGTTGCCTGAATATTAATTTAATGCATGTGTGAACATTAATAAATAATTTCTTCAACAACTTCGTCCTATGCATAGCAATAGCGCTCAAATTGAATAAGTGACCCAAAAGCGCAAACACCAAAGACCGATTTAACGAGTTGTGTGTGTATAGCAACGATGGCAATTATTCGCATGATTTTAGCCAGAAAAACGAGCCATGGCCGAAACCATTTTAAAAACTAAAAAATGAATGAGCAGCTGAAAATGAAAGACAAACATTTGTCTCTAATCATTTATATTTTGTTATAAAATACTTTAATCATATGGTCATTAACTGTTATTTCAGTTTAAATCGTAAAGCTCGTTTGGCTATTTATTGCTTTAAATGTCTTAGACGAATATATATCTTCATTCTTCAAAAAATCAATGAAATTTAAGACAATCTGCAGCCAAAGCAATTTCAGCTCCAAGCTATAAATATGACAACAATTGCTGCCAGCTTTAAGCTGTCAGGATGTGCTGTTTGTGGAGTGAGGAAAGAGGAGCAGTCCTGCATAGACAGAGGGACAGCGCTATCAGTGCTGGCATACGAAATTAATGTGCATTTAATATGTTTTAAATTTGTATCCAAAAATCTACCAAAATACGCACAAATTTCCGGCACATATTGGCGCCGTTTTTATGCCATAAATCTTTCGGCCTATGCGGGAAAATTTGGCGTTCTTGGTTTGCTTTATGGTTTCTCTCCACAATACACAATGAAAAGCTGTATGGCAAACACACACATGCCAGAATAACCGAAATCAATTTGAAAATTCCATTATATGTATATTTGTGCGGTTTATTGGCAATTGCAATTAGAATTTTGGCAATGCTGTCAGCAATTTGTACCTAATTCGATGTCAAATTTATTTCACTCGCTTATTAAATTAATGTTTTTTCAAATGATTACTGACGCGCAAAATTGCAAGTTAATTGAATTGAAATACATTTGCAAATTAGTCAGTCCGAATTTAAAACCATACCATACCAAAGCAAGTGCTCGAAGCGGCAGATTTGCATTTTTAATGCAATTTCTTAGATGACTCCCTCGCCAGAAAATTACTGAAGAATTCTGCCAGAGGGAAAGTCACAAAGGCTGCAGGATATGGCCACAAACAAGAGCTACAATAGAAAATAAAATGTTAAAAAGAAACTGAAATATTTGCAAGAGAATTTCACTTTTCCTTGCATACCCTATGCGCTTAGCTAAGAGCGGGTCTCTTGCTTTTGGGACAGCATTTTAATCCCTAACTTTCACACTTTTAGATTATAGTGCTTCTAAGACTTTCACCGCAGGGTATTCTATAGATTAGCACTCTCGTTTCTTTTGAATGCTTCCCTTGTTGCATTTTCTTTTTGTTCTTTTAGCTTTTCTTTTCGCTTTTGTGGCGCGTTTATTTTCGTTAGTTTTACTTATTTGCTTTGTGCAGCTGTTTCAGTGTGCTAGCCTTTGTCTGGCTCCCTTCACTGCCACTCTATTCTACCCCCACCCCCCTTACTGACCCCCACTATACGCTAATCCTGTGCGAAAGTCGCGACATTTTCGAGTTGTACGTTGACTTGTCACAGATTTTTGCATTCTTTCGCGTTGGCAAAGTCATTTGTTGTCTGTTTGCTGTGGGAACTTGGAATGGAATACTTATAGAACGGAACGAAATAGAATCTCTCGAGTGACAGAGCTTAATTTGAATTTGTTTGGCAAAGTGACAGACGACAAAAAACAAAATTAATGCACATTTATTCAAGTCATCAAGTTGACGGCTCTGAACTTTAGGTTAGACTAAAACCTAATTGAAACAAAATGCGTTCGATTCGTCAACGGTCAATGGGGTATAAGCAGCCAGAAATGAAAGACATCTTATTTATATAATGTATTCAAGCTGAACTACTTAATTTTCTACTCAACCGGAATAACTTACCTAATCAATTGTTACCTCTTTGTTTTCTATCTTTATAGGTAAGCTGCATGCAAGCCTCGCTTGGAACTTGGGTAACTAACCAAATACACAAACGCAATTCAACTCAATTTATCTGTGTGCATTAAAAGCAACCCCCAACAACTGACAACAACAGACAAATGGCACAATTTTTAGAACAACAACAACAACAACAACAACAATTACAGCTAAAATGAGCAGCAAAGTAGCAACAAGAAAAATAGCCAGCATTTTTGTCGGCTCCCATGAAAAAAAGGAGATATATAGACACAGACATGTATATAGAGAAGAAAATTCCAACATTTGATACAAACAGTGTCGGGGCTGGCCAAATATTCGCTTGTTGATTTTTGAGCCAACGATTTGCTCGTTGCTTGCTTGCTTGCCGCACAACAGTGCGTATGTGTAATGCAAAGCACATACGTATGTATATAACGCATACGCCGCGTGCAGCACGCGCAATTAAGCAAAACAAAATGCAAACGCAAAGCTTCAATAAAAATCCCAAAAACACAAGCCAAAAATACATTCTGCATTTAATTTTTGCCAGCCTCGGCGACGGCGTGTGCATAATAAATTAATTTTCGAGTTGCGCGATAATTAATAAACAACAGCAATAAAATGCAACGCACGCTGCAGTTAACTAGCCAGGGACAGGGACAGGGGCGGGGGCAGTGCTAGTAGAAGGGGGATAAACAGAAAATCAAACACTTGACCATAATCAGTCAATCAGCCGGGGCAAACGGGAACGCCGCCGGCGTATCGCTAATGAAGTTGTTGCGTTTATTTGTCGTGCGGAATCAGCCCACGCATATTAATAAATGTTGCAGCTGTTGTTGTTGCTGTTGCACACACACACACACACACAGTTCGAAATTACAGGCAGTCGGTTCGCCAGCATTGGTCAAAGCCAATTAGGCGCATCGATTTGGTTCGCATGTTTAGCTTAGACACAAGCCACATGTCGCACGGACAATTTGGAACACTGCCCGCCCGTTGCAAATACGCATAAATAACCGATAAATATATATACAAATATATATGCATATACATATATCTATATGCAATATGTACATGCGAGCAAGCTGTACAAACAGTTTATGCAGCTGAAATACGCCTTTTTAGTGTTAAACAAACACATATTAGCTAGTTTAGATACGGGATATTAGCTCATTTAAATACAAATGATTTTCACATTAGTTTGCGACCACACATTTCAATGTTAATTATTATTATCTTTAAGCATACCTGGTTTTTCAAATATAACTATGACCTTTAAGCAACTCAGTTCGGCTTCCGCGAACATTGAAAGCCTTACAACTAGCTTTGGGTTTATTCATCAGAAATATTATATACCACAAATACTTAGTATTTCATGACACCCAAACGCAACTCAAAGTTAATCTACTTAAATATGTATTATTTAGATGTAAGCACTTGACTAACTTCTAGTTTGGTAGCATAGCTTTCATGCTCGACGTTAAGTATTTATAGTCTTAAAAGATGATCTACACAATTGCTAATGGATGGCACAGATATCATGCATGCACATACCACATTCATATTCACATACAGTCAGTCATTCTATATGAGCTGTGTGTGAGTGTGTGTGTGTCTGACCCAGTTAGCGTAAGTGCTGTTGCTGGTCATCAGCCAATGTGTGTGCGTGTGTGCGTGTGTGTGTGTGTGTGAAGGGGTCAACAACGCAGTGCCACTCAATACACAAACAAACAAACAAACAAACGAGCCGCCAACGCACAAAACAAAACAACAACTACAAAAATATATGTTTGACTCAAAAAAAGATATGGAAAATTGTTGAAATGACCGAACAGGTTGTCGACTTGAAGGTGCTTAAATCCACCCAGTGGCACTTGGCTAAGAGCCAGGTGGGCGCAAGGACGTGTCGCAGGATGTGCGCTTGCCGCAACAAACGAACAGAAAAAAAAACAAACAACAACAAACGCAAAACAAAGCAAACAAGGATACGCTTGTTAGCAGCGGAAGTGGCAAGTGAAGAGATAATTCGTAAAATTGTTGCTGTTATTGTTGTAGCACTTTGTAATTAAAACGTTTAATGCGACTATTGTTGTTGTTGTTGTTCGTTGGCCACATTGTTGCTGCTGCAGCAGCCACACCTGCCACGCCTGCTCCCCCACCTGCCCCCCACTCTGTGTGTAATTGGGTCACGTGGAACGCATTTTAGCGCTTATTCAAATTGCTGAAAGATGCTGCCTACGGCTTTGGCACCAGATACGCCTTTAGCCACTTAATTGACTTCCACTGCAGTTGCACTAGCTGCTGTTGTTGTTGTTGTTATTGTTTTAGCTGCACACCTTGCATCTGCTGCAGAAAGGGCAACAACTCAATTAGTTTGTAAGCAGCAGAAAAGGTGGACAAAAGCTTGCAGCTTTATAGCACTTTTCGCACTGCATAATTTGTAGGTCAGTCGACACAGAGAAGGTTCTTAACAATAAATTGCACTCAAATGCAATTAGAAAAGAGTTTTATGTACATAGTTTACAGAGACTGCAGCTGTTCTTAGTATAAGTCAACATTTAGCTAAGGCCCAAAGTAAACTACAACAACAACAACAGCTTAAAGTGGCTTATGAAAGTTTAATTGTACCGCTGCAATAAACAGTTTATACAAATTAAGCGCCTTAAGTGCAGAGTCTAGACTGATCTTGGTTTAACTAAATGCATTTAACAATGTTCTATACTCACGTTTCCTGGCAGCCGGGCGTATACGTAATTCAATAATTAACAAATACAGGCAATTCCTCATTTCAATTTTCATGCTCACTTTCTTGGCACTCCCTCTTTCACTCTTTCTCTGTGTCTTACCAAAACATCTCTTAGCCATTAGAGCCAAAAATGTCTGTCCAACTTGGCGACGGCAACCAAAAACAAAACGAAGCGTGCAAAATGCTCAACGTTGTCGACGTTCTTCTTCCAATTTGATTAAGTTCAATTTGGGCAACTTTGTGTTGCCACGCCCACCGCCTAGAGTAGAGGTCGCTTTATTTTCACTCAACTTTCGCAGTTAGCTTGAACAACAAAATACCAACAACAACAACAACAACGACAACACAAACAAATAAAAGAACAGAAATGTTGGCTTAACTTTGTCTGCGCGGTAGAAATTGTGATTCCATTAGGAAAACGTCTGCGACTCGAATGCCATTTAAGTTTTTGGTGACATTTATGTAGTCTCGCATACATACATATATGTATATATATATATATATGTGTGAGTGCCCCCAACAGCTGAAATTCTATGAGTGAGACGTGTCAAAGACACTGCAGCAGCAAAAAGGCGGCAACACGAATCGAGCTGATTTGCATTGACAATATAATTATAATAAGTAGAGCTGCCAGCAAATACAAATTGTAATGGAAATGGAAATTGAAATTGAAATTTTATCAAACGAGGGTTACAACTCTGCTCTGTGGGTCTATCAATTGAATATTATGATTGCTTTGTGCTGTAATATATTATATTATATATAAAAATGTATTTCTTTAGTAGCTTGCTTGTGCAGTTAAAGACAACTTTTAAGATTTAGTTAAAGCGCAACTTCCATTCGTATATGCAGCAAAACTTCTTTAACTGCCCTCAAGCAAGCTGGGCATTCATATATCATTGCATGCTTTGGGACAAGCTACTTATACACACTCCCACACACACACACCCACACACACACACCCACACACACCCACACACACACACACACACACAACCACACACACACACCCACCCACCCACACATACACACAGTAACCCCAACTGAGTGTATATGAGTTTTGCATATTCAATTGAATTGAAATCCATCGATATATTTTGCTTGGCCTATTAAATCAATTAAAAGCTATGAATATTTCAATTTTGCAATATGCTTTCACAATGGCCATTGCATGTTTTTGGCGTGTGTACTAACGACAAATTGTTCTATTGTTTTAGTTGGGCAGTTTACCCAGTCTTATGCATAGCTGCCCCACAGCCAGACAACAATTGCAGCTCACTCAAACTAATCAGTTGTTTCAATATTTGCCCAAGGCGCAATACATGCAGGACTGACTTAGGCCGGATTGCAGACAGGAAACGGAAACGGACGGCCAGCGGAAGTGCAGCGTGCTGCAACCAGTTATGAACCGTTTTGTATCCCATCCATATAGGCGCTGTCTCTCAAATGGCCAAGTTTAAAGCTAATTGATTTTCTCACACTGTCCGCTAAAAATACTCGGCCTTTTAGCTATTCAAGTCGGATTTTCCCTTAGCAATTTTAATGTCTTATCGCTGTCGCTTTTGTTTCGCATTTGCTCTTGTTTTTGTTCCTGTGCCTGTTTGTTGATTTAAATGGACTCGCATAAAATGCGGCTAATTAAAACTTATGAAGCCCACCATTAACGAAAACGAGCAAGAAACGAAAGGCAAAAAAACAAAAAACAAAATGTGGGAAGCGCAAAAAGAGCTGCGAAAAAAGTGTATGCATTAAAAGCCAAATTCAGTTGGGTGAAAGCAAAAAAAAACGTATTGAATTTTCATGAACCTGAACGAAAAGAAGCAGAAGTTAGCCGAAAGAAAACAGAGGAGCCCAGGACAGACAGCAAATGGCAGCTAAAGCTGAAACGCAAAGGGAGACAAAGTTTTGCCTTTAGTTTCATAGAATCTTCTTTTGGGATTTTCTATTTGTCTTAAGACGGATTTTGTTCTTTTATATGAATGTTCTTTTCTACTTATTTAAGAATTGCATTCAACTTTCTTTAATTTCAGCTAATTATCATTTATGCCTGTTCTACTTGACTTATTTCTACAAATCCAAAAATTTAGCTTGTACACCTCATCTATAGATGGTTTTAAAGTTATCATTAGCCTCTTGACCTTTTTAAAGTGCAGTTATTCGGTGTGTGTTTTTATAGAGCAAAAATAAAATATACATGGGATATTAATCCCGTTTGCTGCTCTGCAAATGAGCAATAATAAAGCCAAAACTCTTGGCTGTTAATGTTGGCACATTAAAATAAAAACCTCGTCGTCCAAACGCACACACACACACACACATACACACACACAGAGCGAGAGACACACACACACACTCGCACTTACATCGAAAAGGCAGAGAAGTAAAATGTAAAAAAAATGAATTCATAAATTGGGACAGCGAAAAAGTTGTGCCGAGTAGCAGGGGGCGTTAACCACTCCTGGGGTTGTGGGCGCGCCCCTCTGGGCATGGTCCAGTAGCTTTTTTAGCCCGGCCATAAAGCATAATCAAGTTGCAGTGACGAGGACGTTGCCAGCATAAGCCAAATAAGCGTAAGGAGACCCAAAACGCGACGCTGCTCCTTAAGAGTCTTAATGTTTATTTTCATTTCAAAAGGTTGTCCAAAATTGCTAGCTTGGCATTTAAAGGCATCCGCATCGCAGTCTTATGCCTCGTGTGTGGCTCCCAACTATCCATTTACATAAACATGCAGTACACCCAAACACCCCCCACTTTTGTTGTAGGGGGCCTGTCATGTACTCAACGCTATTTGTGTAGATTATAATGCGTATACAAATTGCGGGCGTGCATAAATATCAAATACTTACGAGCTCGCCCATAAAAATCAATTCAAAGTGGCCAACATTCGGCTGGGCAAAGTGTGTTGGTACTTTTTTTGTTTTTGCTTATAGTTGTGGCCTCAAACTCCCAGCTTCTTCTGCTGACGTAGTCACAGCCGCTTTTTGTTTATTTGCATTTCCTGCCACGCTGCGGAAGTTCACATCTCAGTCAGTCAGTCAGACAGACATGAATTTCGGTTTGGCTATGGGAGGGGAACAGTCATTAGCTCAGCTGCCACAGAGTTATTTATTTAATCGTTCCCCCCAGTCCACATTTGCACTTGCCTAAGACTTTATCGCCCAGTGTTAGCAACGTTTGCCAGTGTTAACAGTTTTTTTATGCCCTGAAGTTTGTAACAGCAAAAGGAAGCATCTCCGACCATATAAAGTATATATATTCTTGATCAGTGTTAACAGCCGAGCCGATTTAGTTATCTCCGTCTGTCTGCCCATCTATATTAGCGTTGTGTTCTTCTAGAAAAGTAAAATTAACAAATAAATTAGTATATTGTTTATTTTAAGTCTCCCAAGTCTATAGAAATGCCTTTCAAATACCTAAAACTCCCATAACTTTGCCAAAGTCTGTGCTCAGGGTATCTCGTAGTCGGCCACTCCCGACTAGAGCACTCTTACTTGTTTTGTATTCGAATGCCCCGCCTTTTAGATTATACCCAAACGCTGGCAGTGTGACCAGCTTTTATTTGTGCTCTGACCATCACAAGTTGTTCATGTCATAAAAAAGTCTAAATATATATCCGAAATCGCTTGTGGCGGATGATATCAACATTGTTTATAAAACTATAATTAAAGAAAACACACGAAATACGAGCATTTCGCTTATGAATGTGTATGTTGACAATAAAAATGGCATATGTAGCATTTAAATTGTTTTTATTCAAAATGAGAGAATCCTGAGAAAATAGAAAACATTGAGGCTAGTTATTCGACTAACTGCATAGCTTATAAAAATTGTCTTGATTTTATTTCAAGCAATTTCGTCACTTCTATTTTGAATTTATAATAAATGCTCAAATCAATTGCCAAACACTTTGCGTAATCAATTTCCTGTCTTGTTTTGTTTTCCCCTGAGAGATCGCAGTCGCTGCTATATAATCTGGCAGCAGATAAGCTTAAGGCATTTTCATCATAATTCAGTTGGCTAATTGGTTCACACTCTGAAAGTCTCTGACTTGCCTCTTTTATACTACTTCTAGAGAAACAGTTCTTATATATTTTGTGCGTGTGTGTGGGAAATAAGAAGCGTGCCAATTTTCTTGGCAATTTTCCTCGGCTATTTTCTTTGGCTTTATTTTTAAAACGAAATTAGTCATCTGCTGGCGCACAAAGGCAATTTGAGTGTTTCAGTATTCATTCCATTGAATTTCATTTAAGAGTAAAAAAAAGGGCAGCCACTTGCTGCGACAGACAAAAAAGTTCAGACATTGCTTTCATCTAATTGTTTATTAATTGTTTGTTTGTCAGCCTGACAAAACCCGCACATTTTCTTATGCTGCGAAGGCCAAGCGTATTATATCACAAATGTACAAAAGGTGACAGTGAATTATGTCACAGAATCTACATATAGGATATAAAACAAAGTGTTCTGCCATATTTCTTACAGTCCGTGAGCTAATTTATTAGAATGCCGGCAGCACTTGTGGATTTTTGTTGTCCTAAGTTCGCTTCATTGTTGTTGATTTATTGACAACATGCCGCAAAGCCATTTAATTAGCTATATTTAAAATGTAGGTTAAGCGCTTAAGCATTTTTTGGCATCTTTGTTTTTCGCTATGCCGTAAATTATTTCATTTCTCATGCCATGTGTTGATGCTCTCAAATAGGCCTATTTAACGATTGACTGACGAGCTGTTGAAATTTGCGCATATTTTCTACTTTGGATTTAAACTGTCGCACAGCAAATACGAATTGTATACGGGGGAAACACAAATTGGCGAAAGCTTTAGCTTATTTTCAATTCCTACAACGTACGTTTGACAATATTTTGCTATAACGATCCTACAACAATTGAATGTACATTTTTTAATGTCACAATTCCTTGTCACCTGATGAGCGAAATGCGTGGGAAAATGCATTAAAATGTTTCTATTTTCTGACAGACATTGCAATATCTGTCAAAATTGTCAACTCAATGTGACAGAAAGAGGACCGTCCACAAATTGGCTAACTTGAAACGATTGATGCGCTCTGTTTGATAAGCGTCCTAGTAATAGTTTCAAAATATATATAAATAAATCAATTTTGTAGATTTGTTGATGCTTTAAATTGACATTTTATATACCAGAGAATTTAAAGAATTTAATTTAATTATATGCTTAACATTTATTGCATTGCATTGGTTTTTTATGCAATTATCGCAATGCAATTGTATTAACAAAACCACAGGGAGAAATGAACTAATAAGAGTGACTCGATTACAATTTGTTAAATTAAATACAATAAAATACAATATTGAGCAAGCTTACAAACAAAAGATAATGTCATCAAAAATGGATAATTCTGCACAAAAGCAATTAGCAAGGCATTAATATTGCAGCAAGAACTGTCAATTGGAAAAAATAGGGCAGGTCGTGTATAAATAACAGATTGCCCAGATATATAAATACTTATTTACAAATTCAACTGACAACTGCGAATGGAGGGGCATGGCCAGAAAACATGGCACATAAAACATTTTCAAGTTCATTCGTTTTGGTTTTTCTCTCACAAAATCCATACAAAAATAGAAATACAAAAGGTCATCCGAGAGGGGGAATTGGGGAAGGGAGGGGAAGAAGTCGAGATGTCAACGTATGTGTGTGTGTTTGTGTGTGTGTGAGAATGTGAGTGCCCTGGGAGCAACTGAAATTGAATTCAAATTCGTGAACGTGCCGAGTCATGTGTGGTAAGCAGTTGAGAGACTAAATGTCCTGACCAGCCAAAGGGAGGCGGCAACTGTGGATTGGGATTTGACTGCTGCACATGCACGAACACACACGCACAGCAAATGTCTCAGTTGCATTGCGGCTAAAAAAGAAGAGACGCAGGAAAAAATAAACACACTCAACTTATTTTATGTCACAATGCAATGGCAACAAGGGAACAGACAGACAGACAGACAGTCAGACAGCCAAAGGCAAACGACAAAAACTGATAGAAGAGAGATAGAGAAAAACTAATAGACTAGCAAAACCGATAGACGGTGCCCACTCACTCAATAAAATCATCGTTTGGCCAGCATTCGAAGATTTAATGATGATGATGATGATGTCGATGATGATGATGATATAATTCGCATTGCCAATGAACTGCACAGGGTGGGGCATGGAACTGGGCACAGGTCATTGCTATATAAACAAAAAAAACAACTGTAGAAGTCTCCGACTAGAAAATACCCTGTCTCAGTCTCCAAATTAAATACAGAGTGAATTCTGAGAACTACTTCGGGAATCCGATCAGTTTTGGCAAAGTTATGGCATTTAATATTTGAAAAGCATATTCAGGGATCTGAGAGCCTTATCTTAGTGTTTATCTTCTAGTGTTTAGTAGAAAAATTAAAATTCGAAAGTGCATATAGCCTAAATATAGAATTATTGTAGATGCCAAAGCATGATTGAAACTGCCTCGGGATTGACAAGTGGATCAGTTTAAAGAAAGTTATGGGAGTCTTAGATGTTTGAAAGGTATTTCTAGGAACTTGGAAGCCCTTTAATGTGTTTATTTCAACTTTCATTTTACTGTATTTATAATTTATAGAGTATATATAAGTTTGCTCTCTAAATGCATTTGCACAAGTTCATTGTACACTTTTCCCCAAATTTAAATGGCTACAGGGTATAAGACCTAACGAAATGATATACTATGTATATATGAGCGTACATATATAGGAAATCCGTCTACAAGCCCATAAATATACTCACATATATATATATAGAAGAAACTGCATTGGAAAATGCTTTTTAGTTTTATTGGCTGCTCATGACCTGCGGCAATAAATATTTATGGTTGCCTGGCCTGTGACTGGGACTGGGCTGGGCTGGGCGCACTTTTGATTTATACATGATGCCTCAACTGGGCAACCAACCAGCTGGCAACATGTTGCCATTAAATGTTGCCGCAACATGGCAGCGATTTGTTGTCTGCTGACAGACTCCGTTTGCTGCGTCTAATCTCAACAAGATGAAGCGTTGGCCATATGGAAAAATATTTTCAAAGAGATTGCCAAATGCTGATTAGCTGAAAGCGGCGCACGACTCGGCGGCTGCCATTTGAAATTGATTAGAGCAGCGAGCAATGAGTCTGCAGCCAGGGAGGGAAACAGGCATTGCATTATGACAGCGACTGCAGATAAGCGCAGCGATAGCGTCGCAGAGCATTAGAGCAACCTACTTCTCCTACTCCACAGATCAGCGCTTGATTTGTGTGTGTTCCCCCCCAAACTTTCAAAAAGTGAACGTCAACGGCTGGAGAAGCAACCCGAAAAGTGCATTGCGGAAATCAGCATTGCATTGTTGCCATTTTCAAGTGGAGCAGGTAACATTTGGCTGCTGCTTTTGGCCCACCTTTAAGCGTTTGCAATTCGAGCCGCTGTCAGCTGCTGCTGCCAAGAGATGCTTATCAGAGACATTAGAGCCGCTGCTGCTGCAGCAGCAGTAACGCTTCCTTCTGTCCATGCGCATGCGCTGCCCTTGTTCTTGATATCAGTTGTCTTCAGCTGCTTTCCCAACAAGATTTTACTCTCTGATGATCTGCAGCTGTAGGGTATATGAGATTGGAGTAGGGTTTTGATATATTTACATTTAGAGACTTTAGAATGCAGATCTTAAAGGTAAATCGAATAGGACTTACTTTAACTTTTAGCGCTTTCTTAGCTCTTAAGCTAATAGATCAATTTAGCATTAAAATCAAAGTAGTTTAATTTTACTTACCATATAGAGCATCTTCTAGTCGACTCTCTCTGCTGCAGCTGGCTCATGCACTTGCTCATTCATGATGCTAGGCGCCGCTTACACTGTGCAACATGCCTTTGTTCTAAACACCTCACTCACTGCTGGCTGCCAAGGCTGTCTAGTGAGTTAGCTGACTTTGCTGACTTCCTGCCATGACTTGGGCTGTGTGGCATTGTTCAGAGTGCTTGACGCAAATGGCCAGCTCAGTGGGGCAGAAGTAGTAGTTGATGTAGTTTGCTGCTGCTCTTTGCACTTGTTATGATTATGAAATGCGAAACTTTGCCTGGCCAACAAGCTGGCTCAGCTCGGCTTAATGCAACATAATCATCATCATCATTATCATCATCATCAGCATTTACATGATTATTATTGTAAGCTTTAACTTTTGTGTTTGCTTTGACAAAAGATAACAAAACTGCTTAGAATGCAAGGGGCTAATGAGACAGCTCGCTGACGGAAGCAATGTACACTTTTTGTGCCATGAATTGCAGCTGTAGATGGAGATGCAGTCATCATTGACGATCCTCAGGCTCATTGTGTTCGTCAAAGCCTAACTTGTGGTCGTTGCTTTTAGATGCATCTGCATCTGCATCTGCATCTACATCTGCACGCTTTCGCATTATAAAGACATTAAGTATTCAAAACATTCCCACTGCCTGCAATCTCTCGCTCGCTCTCCTCTGCTCTGTGGCAGCTCATTAATTCAATTGCATTGCATTTTCATGAAAATTGCCGACTGTTTTGAGACTTTGGTAAATTTGCATAACAGTCGAGCGAATTGGAAGGCAGAACCGAATAGAACTGATCAGGTGAGCAGACTGCACTCTCAGCGAAGAGCTGGCAAGGTTAGCTGCTCTCCGCTCGTAACTAATTGCTTTTGGCCATCGCCTATGAAATATGTATGCAACAGGGTTGCAAGACAAAGTGCACAACATTTGCCACATTGGCTGTGCTACGCACACACACACACATACGCACACACAAGCAGCAACTCAGACAGCAATCAAATTCAATCAATTTAATCAAGCACACAGGTGTGTGTCTGCGTGTGTGTGGCACACGCGGCGTATGCGCAATGTGGCAGCTGCTTGTGGCGCCTCGTGTTAATTTTAACACGTTACGCACGTAAAACGCACAAGCGATGCTAAAAATACATATCATGTATATGTATACGTATTATGCGTACGTACAATAAATGTACTTTTATATTGCTGCCATAATATCGAGCAACAAATTCACACACACAAAAGAAACATACACTCAAACACGCACACACATTTGATACACACGCATAACTAGAGGAGAAAACTTGACTAGATGTAGGTAGCTTGAGGGTAGATCTGGGTCTGGGTCTGGGTCTGGGCTACATAATAAAGCAGCCATAAAGCAACAGCAAAACGTGCGAATAACACGTACAAATGAACAGTTGTAGGGACAAAATACAGCAAAACGGCCTGGGCTAGTTGCTTTTTAGGAACTATTGAATGTGTGCTCAAAATCAATTTCGCCTTAATTTCGCCAAATAGAATTTGACTTAATTCGCTTCAGTTAAATGCCTTAAATTTACTTTGAGCTATATATTTTGGCATTTCTCGCGATAGAGTTTTATTTGCTTAAGTATGTAAGAAAAAATATGTAACTTTATTTTCGCTTTTGGCGAAATGCTGGCCAAAGCGTTTTACTTCACTCATTTCATTAGTTGAGTAAAGCTGTTTGCTTGGCCTTTTGGGAGACAGCTCACGAAAAAAAGAAAAGATTTGTAATTCCCAAGCGAAAGGCTGAAAGTCAATGGCAAATTCTTATGCTAAACACGCGCGTGTCTGACGAGCGATTTGCCAGCGTTTTTCTGCTGCTGCTTACGCTGCTTCTGCTTCTTCATGCTGCTGGTGTGCATTAAAAAGCATACAAAATAATAAAAATACATGCACATAAATAACACGAGGCAGCTGAGGCACAAGAATGAAAGAAGCACAAAAAAAAAGACAAACAAAACAAACACAAGCAAAATAAAAATCAAATAATGCAAAGGGCAACAACAGCTGAAGCAACTTTAGGATCGCTTTGGCATTTCTTTTCGCCCCGTCAAAGTCGACGTGTGGAAAGAGCCAACAAAAGACAGTCACAAAAGGAAAGTAAAGCAACAAAGTAAAGTAAAATTCACACACGCGCCACAATTCTTAAGCCATCGAAAGACGCGTGAACTTGAATTGATTTGCTTAGAGACTTTTCCTTAAGCACACACACACACACAGACACACACATACGAGTTGTTGTTGTTGTGCTGCTGCCTCCTGACAACAGTAAAAACGACGTCATAATTATAACGAGCCAGCAATTTGTAACGCTGGGCACTGACAACGGGGCGTATGCGCAACCAAAACGACAAACAACATTTTTATGGCCAAACAAGAGAGCGGTAAATTTTAAAGTGTATTTCGAGCGAAAAAGGTTAAATGCAACCGTAAAATGGCAAGCATACAACATAGAGCGAAAGGCACAGAGAAGAGAGAGTGAGCTGTGCGAGTTGACAGGGGAATTGTGATAAGGGGCGGTATGAATAGGTGGGACATTGCGGGTCGGAAAAGATTTATGAAAAATTGGCTTTGTTTGGCCAAGCGGGTCACAAACAAACAAGATAACATGCACACACATGCATGCATGTATGTATATTGCGAATGTGTGTGTGTGTGTGTGTGTGTGTTTTTCTGTGAACTGAAATGAAAATGTAAAGTTTATGACCAACTCGAGTTTTTGCATACAGAAGGGTAAAACGTATTTAATTCATTTGAATATACGAGATACGAATCAAAATTAAATTTAAAGCAGTTTTCGAACAATAAAATTAAACAGTCATTATTAAAATTGCGTTAGGCAGCTTGCATATTAATTGAGTATTAGAAAGAATAGAGCATGAAGTTTAAATAGATTTTTAATTTTTAGAAAGTTGTATTTAATTAATCTAACACTGACTACAGGGCATCAAGTAGTCGAACCTTTGCCTCGCTGCAGCACTTTTCTACTTTTTAGTTGTTTGTTTTTCTATGTGCTGTTGCATGTTTCCACTTCCGTCGTTTGTATATGTATATTTGTTTTTTTATGCGTATGTGCCTTAAAAAAGTACACATCTAAAATAAATAATTGAAACTACAATTTGGTCTGTAGCTAGAAACCACGCCCCAGTGGCCTTGCCACAGAAAAGAAACAATAAATAAAATCAAAGCTGTGTCATAATTTTGAATTTATCTCAGCGCACCGCAAAAGTTGACCACAAATAAACAAAAATGTTGCGGCAGGCGAACATGGGTTAACAACGGGGTTAAAATGACAACCGAAATGGGCACAGACCGAACAAATAACAACAAAAATACAATCCTAATAAAAGAATTTCTAATCTGGAGCAACAAATCATCGAGCAAAACTGCAGATGCGTCTAAACAATTTGAGAATTGTATTTTTGTTGTTGGCCTTTCATTTGCGTCATTATTGCATATTTAGACTTTTGGCTTCGACTTTTAATGTGCTCCAGCCTTTATGACCCATGTTCAAATTGTATTTCTAGTTTGTTTGTTTACGTTTATGTTTATGCATTTTAATGCTGCAATACAACTACAAATGAACATTGAACATTTTTTTGGCAAACTAAACAAGAGGCGGCGCTTGGCAGCTGCCTCCTTTTGCATCATCATTATCATTTGCATCATCATCCGCATTTACAGCTGCAGCTGCAACTTGTGCCCTGGCACAATATCAAAGTCAAATAGTGTGTGAAATGCTTTCAGCTGTTGCCAAATCAAATAATCAACGGAAATGTGTTGAAATCAATTATGCAGGGGGGGAGCACACAACACAAGAATCAACATAACGAAAGTCTAAAAAGTTTCGTTTCATAAAATGCCGTAACAGAAAAGCGAAAGAACACAGACAATAATTGGCGATATTGACAGACTGAATGTAACTTGTAAGATAAACAGGGTTGAGTAATTATTTAACTTCTAGTTCTTTATTATTCATTAGTCAGCTAAATCCTTTAAAACTTTAAAGCCATTCATTCTCTCTCATCTCACATCATCGTAAGACGTAAGACTTGAGCTTTCAGGCAGCATCAAGTGCTCAAATCTCCAAATACTTGACTCAAATAACTTGAAAGACACAAATAACTGCAGGTCGGGCACTTGCAAAAGTCGCGTGTAATCCAAACTCTTGAGTTTCAACATAGACAAGAATCCTTTTGTCTCCCCCACAAATCCCCGTTTACACCTGGCCTTAAAGCTACATGAGCGAAGTTCAACTGAAACTTGTTGAAAAATGGCAAAACGTTAATCAAAGTTAAGCGGCACGACGACGCCAAAGTTAATTAAATTACAAAGTTATTTAATACTTTGGAATCGTAACCGTTGGCAGCCGCTCCTGGCTGCAGGAATCAGGCAACTGCTGCGCTAGCTAGCTACACTCAAGCATTTTCAACTTTCGCACCCGCTCGCCCTTTGCCCCATTTGTATCTGGAGCACGACAGACGAGTTGGATGAGGCGATTCGAATCCCCACGCAAACGTGTGTTAGTTTTTAATGAAATGTAATTGAAATAAATTAAATTGCTCTCACTGCATATTTTGCCAGCAGAAGTTTCGAGGAGCTCAGCTGGACGCAAAAATACTGCCCATGAGAGACAAGTAGAAAAGGGGGTACATCGATTGATATCGAATCATGAAAAGTTCCTAATGAACCTATTAAATCAGTGCTTGAGTAATGTTCTCAAGCTCGTCTCAAAAGTTATTCTCTTACAACTCCACGACACTATTCGCTGAGTATGTGTGGGGAATCATCTAATATTTACATAGATTTAGTTATTACTATACATACTTTTATTAATATATGTATATAAGTATTGTTCATTATTTACGCATTTTATTTAAGCAGTTAACCAGCAGCCAACCGACTTCATCAACAGTTTTTTCTTCAACTTCTATAAAATCTGCGTGGTCGCTGTCAGATTCGTCATCCTCTTCTCCAGCCTCGCCATCGATATCTTTTCCTTTCTCTTCTTCCTTTTCTACTCCATCCCCTTCTTCATGGTACATTTCTTTTTCATCTTCATCGTTTTCCTCAACTTCTTCGTATTCTCCATTCTCTTCATCGTTTTTTTCTCCATCAACTCCTTCATTGTAAATTTCTTTTTCATCTTCATCGTTTTCCTCAACTTCTTCGTATTCTCCATTCTCTTCATCGTTTTTTTCTCCATCAACTCCTTCATTGTAAATTTCTTTTTCATCTTCATCGTTTTCCTCAACTTCTTCGTATTCTCCATTCTCTTCATCGTTTTTTTCTCCATCAACTCCTTCATTGTAAATTTGTTTTTCATCTTCATCGTATTCCTCTATTTCTTCGTATTCTCCTTCCTCTGCTTCATATTCTACTCCATCCTCTTCCAGTGCTTCTACGTCTTCCTCTATTTCTTTGTATTCTGCTTTCTCTTCCTCATATTCTTCTCCATCAACACCTTCATCGCAAATTTCTTTTTCATCTTCATCGTATTCCTCTATTTCTTCGTATTCTCCTTCCTCTGCTTCATATTCTTCTCCATCCTCTTCCAATGCTTCTACGTCTTCCTCTATTTCTTTGTATTCTGCTTTCTCTTCCTCATATTCTTCTCCATCAACACCTTCATCGCAAATTTCTTTTTCATCTTCATCGTATTCCTCTATTTCTTCGTATTCTCCTTCCTCTGCTTCATATTCTTCTCCATCCTCTTCCAATGCTTCTACGTCTTCCTCTATTTCTTTGTATTCTGCTTTCTCTTCCTCATATTCTTCTCCATCAACACCTTCATCGCAAATTTCTTTTTCATCTTCATCGTATTCCTCTATTTCTTCGTATTCTCCTTCCTCTGCTTCATATTCTTCTCCATCCTCTTCCAATGCTTCTACGTCTTCCTCTATTTCTTTGTATTCTGCTTTCTCTTCCTCATATTCTTCGCCATCAACACCTTCATCGTAAATTTCCTTTTCATTTTCATCTTCATCGTATTCCTCTATTTCTTCGTATTCTCCATCATCTTCTTCATTTTCTTCTCCATTCCCATCAATTGCTTCTACGTCTTCCTCTATTTCTTTGTATTCTCCTATTTGATCGTCCTTTCCTTCTCCGTCCCCTTCTTTATGGTCAATATCTGCATCGTCCTTATCGTCTTCCTCTATTTCTTTGTATTCTCCTATTTGATCGTCCTTTCCTTCTCCGTCCCCTTCTTTATGGTCAATTTCTGCTTCGTCCTTATCGTCTTCCTCAATTTCTTCGAATTCCCCTTCTTCATATTCTTCATATGCATATTCCATTTCATACTCTCCTTCTATATAATCTTCTTCTTTCTCTCCATCGGCGTATTCACCTTGTGCCTCTTCTCCTTCCTCTTCGGCATATGCAATTGCCTGCTCTTCTTCATTCGTATTATCTATTTCTTTCACTTGCTGCTCTTCAATTTCTGGTTCTTGCTCTTGTTCCTCTTCAATTTCTGGTTCTTGCTCCTGTTCCTCTTCAATTTCTGGTTCTTGCTCTTGTTTCTCTTCAATTACTGGCTCTCCATATGCCTGTATTTCATCCGCAGTAAGATAATAAAATTTGCTTTCGAGTCCAGGCTCTCTTAGAAACGGATTGTTGCGCGCTAGGATATCATAAAAAGTAAAGCAAAGTACAGACAAGGGAAAGGTTGTTGCTTACCGTTCTCATTTGGTGTCTCATCAAAGTCATAGATACCCACATCACAGATGTCTTCCATTGGCATTAGTCCTGCCAAGTAGGCAGGCCTTTTGGGCCGTGTATCTGCCACCACTATAAGATTTATGGTATTTATAGAAAAACCAACTAGCTTTTCGAGAACTCACCCCTTAAGTCCCTGTCATCGTGGGGTGTGCTAAATAGCGAAATAGTTGGCTCTGTCCTCTGATAGTATCTATTGAGTGCCTTTTGATTATCCATGTGAACCTGCGCAAGACGCTCCCGCTCCAGCACATAGCTGCGATCCGTGAAGACGCACATCTTGGTGTTCATGTAGGTGTGGTCGCCGGGAAAGGGCGGCATATATTTGGGTATATGGCGACCGCTGCGAACGCCACACTGCTGATGCACATCCATCTGCGGCTCCTTGTGTATATCCTCGTCGCGTGTCTGCACGTCGGCAAAGTGCACGACTGCCGATGCGCTGTTCTTGCGCACATCCTGCAGCTCACTGACGCCTATGCCCATCATTCGGAACGTGCGCTCGACATCGAAATAACAGGGCCTGGAGCGACCCGCTAGACTAGCGGCATTCGAAGTGGTCATCGCCATGTCGCGTAGTCCTGCAAGTGACCCGTTTCAGATGATGAAGCAACTCTAGTTGCATTTACTTACTGTTGCGCAGCATCAGCATAAGTTTATCACGCACCAGCTGGTTTTCCACATCGCAATTCTTCTGGGCCAACATGATATCAACCACTTGGATAAGTGCCAGCTCGTAGGGATTCATTTTGAGTAGTAGCTAAGACAAAAGTCCAAAATTCAATTAATTTGTCAAGCGGTGCAATTCTTTTCCGTGTGTGGTCAATTGACAGTGCAGTTCAACAATTTTTTGCCAACTCATTAACTAGCTCAAATGCTTGTCACATACTTGTATATTTCAGTGTTGGACAACAGCTTTTCGCAATGTCAAAACGCATTCAGCTTTGTCTATTACCTTCACCTTATGAGCTAGTAAAAAATTTATTCAGCTTTGTCAAATACTTATCTTTATCAGTGTTGTACAACAGCTTTTCGCAATGTCAAAACGCATTCAGCTTTGTCCACTACTTTTCGGTGTGGCGTCAACTGACAGTGCTGTACAACAACTTTTTACCAACCACCTCACATACTTGTCTATTTCAGTGTTGTACAACAGTGTTGTACTTTGTCCATTACTTTTTGGTGTGTCATCAATTGACAGTGCTATACACTAGCTTTTTTTCCTCATGAGCTAGCTGAAAATATATTCATCTTTGTCAAATGCTTTTCGATTTCAGTGTTGCACAGCGTTTCCTTGCGTTGTGATTTTCCATTCAGCTTTGATTTTCCATTACAATTTCCATAGTTCCCCCAAAACTAAAAACTAACCAGCATTTCTATGTAGTTTGCTTAAAGTCTTAACATGTTTGCATAATCTTTCCATAAAGCTGAACACAGGCGGCGCCCGTTTCGCTTGTTTGAGTCAATGCCAACAATTAGCCAGCGATTCGAGACGCTTCGTCCGCCCCAAAAACTAATTAAAATATTTTCGCTTGACGATCGCGACAAACTGCAAACTGCTTATCAAACACACACACACACACACACTCACACAACAATCTTTGTTTACGTATTCATTTACGTTAGCGTTAGTTTTACGTATCGCGCATCGCTCTTAATGAGTTATGCAAATATTTGTAGCTGAATCAATTTCCCAGAAACAAACGCAGCAACTACTTCCAGCGAGACAATAGAGAAAAATCTGTGAATAGGACACAGCGGAAATACTCTTAGTGCTTAAAGAGTTATACAAATAATACTAATTAATACTCGCAAATATTTATTAATAATATTCAGTAAATTATTGATTGAGTTTTAATGAGTTTAGCATGGAATTAACTTATTTTCTTTCGATTACGATATAGAAGTATAAAATAAATGTTTTAAATAAGAGAAAGCATTCAAGCTGGAAAATAATGTTTAATACAAATATTAATTGCTATAAGAAAGTATATTTATATATATATTTAACTACTTGAGTTAGTTACGTTTAAAAGCTTTTTTTAACAGTTTTATTTATACCAAATACCTTTGGGAACATGCTTTGCCATTCTTAAATTAGTTTATACTTGAGGTTAGCAAAAGTTTTAGTGTCCTCTAGAATTAACAGTCTATAATATATTTTAATGCGCAGCAAACTGCTAGACATAGTGCCAATACCCTTACCTGGTAGGGCCATAAAAGCAAACAAGTCAGCTTGTTAAGTCCATGGCTGCTGCTGGTAGAATGTGCGAGTATTGTGCCTAATGACAAATTTTCACAAGCCGCACACACACAAGAAGCAAGAAGCATTCAAAGCCATCGCCCAGACAGACGCAATGCATCATAAACATCACGCTGATGTTGTTGCTTTAGAAACTGGAGGCGGTAATCATTCATGAGGCATAAGAAAAAAGAACAGCGACGAGGTTACTGTGTCAATTGAACTCCAGCAGCGCCGCCGGGGCAGTTAGTTGGGGATGGGTGATGGGGATAAGGGGATAAGGGGATGCAACGGCAACCGCAAAGCCTTTTAGATGCAGACGTCGAGATGCGAGATGCGAGATTCGCATTAGTGACGCCCAACAGGCTGCCGCAATTGTACAAATTGCCGCAGCCCGCTCCTCGATCCCCTTTCTATCATTCGCTCCGATCGTGTGTTGTGGGCGTGTGCAGCTGACATTTGTGGCTGCCTCTGTCTATCTGCCTCTGCCTGTCTGCCTATCGGGCTGCAAGATCAGCGGACGTTTAAGTCTCAATCTGCCCCGATTCGCGGCACAGGCGCAACTGCCCCACAGGCACGTATCTTGTATCTATGATAACAAATTAAATCATTTTGCTGCATGCAAATGTTGTTGCTGCACTGCACCCAGTTCTTGTTGTTGCATAAATTTCATTCATAATTAACAAGATGCGCTCTCGCTAGTCTTAGTTGCAACTTGTTTGTTTTGTTTGTTGCTAAAAGCTGGCAAACAAAATAATTGCCACAATTTGTGTTGAATTGAGCTGTCGAGGAGAGTCACTGTCGTCTTTGCTAATTCAAACGATTAATTTGATAAGCTGGCAGCTTAAGTCAGCAGACAGTACGACAGCTAAACAAACCTGCAGCCAAATTGATTGAGCGCCAGATTACTCTGCTAGTAGTTGCTGTTTGCCTCCAGTCGATGCTGTCGTTGCTGTCGTTGCTGGCGACTCTGGTGCAAATTGCTGCAACAAATTGTTCCAGTTTCTTACAGATAAATCTATTGAGATACCAATTGGATGCTCTGCCACTTGGCACCGTTAAGCCCACGCAGTTGGCCCAAGTCAGTTAGAGCTGTGTGGCACGATCTCTTAACTGCCAGTGCCAGGAGAAGGGCAGGTCAGTGCTTTGGAAGGCCTCTGACAGGCTAATACCGGAACTGCAGGCGACTTAAACTGCCACAAGTCATTTGCAATTGACTTTGGCAACAGGCCTTTGTATAACGGCAACTTTACAGGTGTTTGAACCCAATAAGTTGTAAGAGCAAAAAACGTGCACGAATTCGAAGAACTTGTTGCAGCAAAAGTGAAAAAAATACTGACCACAATTTAAGGTCAACTTAGAAACTGTATTTCTAGCTTAGGAAGTTCATCTATCTGATATTTAAGCTTTTAGTCATGGCATCTATGCTAGTTATAAATTATTTATAAATATTGCTACTCGAAATCGCAAATCAAAGCAAAATGCAGCTAACAGAATTGCAACTCTCATAACTTTCTCCAAACTAAAACTAAGCGCATGAATCTTTTAGTCCTCTGATTGTCCAACTGCATTTTATTCATTTGCAAAACAAAAATTGCTTTTGATTATTTCTCCTCTCTTTTTTGCATTTTTAGACTTTTGCCTCATTTGCAAGCCAACTAGCAATAACAGCAAATCATTTTTGACATCTCTGTTCCATAAATTTTGCATAAAATAATCTCTTTATACTCTTTTCGAAGAAAATAGTATATTAAGTTTGTCCTGAAGTTTGTAACGCATAGAAGGAAGCGTCTGAGACCCCCAAAAGTTACTGCCAATATGCTTATAAAAAAAACAAATTGATCTAGCCATGTCCGTCTGTCTGTCTGTCTGTCTGTCTGTCTGTCTGTCTGTCTGTCTGTCTGTATGTATGCAAACTAGTCCCTCAGTTTTTGAGCTATCGCGATGCAACTTTGCACAGACACTTATTATTCAAGGGGACAGCACATTGGTCGGAGCCGGCCGGATCGGACCACTATATCTTATAGCTGCCATACACCTCAAAGTCGGTTTTGGCCATAAATCCGATGTTTTCAAAGCAATTGCCTTAAATTTCCTTGTACACTTGAACATCCATATAACTCATCGATGGGTAAAATCGCAAATCGATTGAGTCATAAACAGCGAAGATATGCGTCATTAAATATTTTGAAAAAACAGGTGCATATGAGCAAACAAAGTCAAGCGCAAGAAAGCTTTTGATAGTCTGAGCAAACAAAGTCAAGCGCAAGAAAGCTTTTGATAGTCTGCTCTTCAAGGTATTTTGCCACCGATCATCAAAACGGTTTGTGGCGTATGGCGTAAAGAGCCGCGCTAACGAACGCATGTTTCGCAAGTTCAAGTTCGAGCCTCGGCGGCGACTGATTGTTAATTTAATACTTTTTTCTTTTTCTTCCTTCCAAATATATAACTGTAATCAAATTAATTTGCTTCCAATAGCTTAGAACAAAAACAATGCCACGCGAAAAAACAAATGCTGACAAACGCGAGTTGCAGGTTGCAGGAAAACAAAAGAAGGAAATTTGTAACAGTCGGCTCTTCAAGCAATTTTGTCAGCGATCATCGAAACGGCTTGTGGCGTAGTGGGTAAAGTTGCGAACTGGTGAGCGAGAGGACCCGGGTTCGAAACCAGCGGCGACTGGTCATTTATTTTCATTTTTTATACTCTGATACCGAAGGTACTCATAGTATATTGGTTTTGTCGAATGTCCGTCAGGCCGTCCGTCTGTCCGTCTGTCCGTCTGTCCGTCTGTCCGTCTGTCCGTCTGTCCGTCCGTCCGTCTGTCTGTCTGGATGAACGCGCGTATTTCCGAAACGATATTAGATAGACTCTTGAAATCTTTTGCGTTATGATTATAGCTATCTGCTTCAGATCAAGTTTATTCCAAATTTATGCCACGCCCACTGGGAGGCTGGCAAATCGATAACATGTCGATACACCTCAAATCACAAATCGATTAAACGTGAATAACTCCCACAATTTTGAAGCTAGAGTAATCAAAATTGGTAGGTATATTGCTGGTGACCTCCCAAAAAAATTGGATCCTAGGTTAATCGGCCACGCCCATTATTACGCCCACCAGCCCCCCTCCAAAATTAATTTGAAATGCTTATATCTCCCGCAGTTTTAGAGCTAAAGTCACCATATTTGGAATATATATTACTGGTGACGTCCTCTACAGATTACAGAAACAAAATTTCGACCACGCCCACTCCCGCCCCCGTAATCGCGAAAATCGATATACATGAATGCACAATTCGATAACACGTGTATATTTCCCGCAATTTTGAAGCTAGAGTCCCAAAATTTGGAATTTAGACTAGGGCTGACCAGCCCAAAAGATTGCGTCCTGGATTTTCCGGCCACGCCCACTGGAACGCCCCCCAGCCACCCCGCCCCCACGAAACACGGAAGCCTATATCTCGCACATTTTAAGAGCTAGGGCCACCAAACTTTGAGGGTAGACTTCTGGCCAAGTCCTCTAAAGATCGGACAAAAAATTTTGGGGCCCCGCCCCCTCCCGCCCCCAAAAATCGCGAAAATGTATATCTTCCACAGTTTTAGAGCTAGAGTCACCAAAATTGGAGGATAGACTTATTGTCAGCCCCCCTAAAGATCGGCAAAAAATTTTGGGGCCCCGCCCCCTCCCGCCCCCAAAAATCGCGAAAATTTATATCTTCCACAGTTTCAGAGCTAGAGTCATTAAACTTGGAAGATAGAATTCTGGTCAGCCCCTCTAAATATCGGTAAAAAAAATTTGGGGCCACGCCGCCTCCCGCCCCCAAAAATCGCGAAAATGTATATCTTCCACATTTTTAGAGCTAGAGTCAAGAAATTTGTAAAATAGACTTCTTGTCACTCCCTCTAAAGATCGGCCAAATTTTTTGGGGCCACGCCCCTTCCCGCCCCCAAAAATCGCGAAAGCTTATATCTTCCACAGTTTTAGAGCTAGAGTCACCAAAATTGGTAGATAGACTTCTGGTCACCCCCTCTTAAGATCGACCAAAAATTTTCTGTTCACTTGCTTTCAGCTGTTCTTAAAATGGTATCAGAGTATTACGCAGTCGGCTCCGCCCGACTGCAACGTTCTCACTTGTTCTTATTCTTCTTTTCAAATATATAATAACTGTAATCAAATTCATTTGCTTTCAATGGCTTAGAACAAAAACAATGCCACGCGAAAAAACAAAAGCTCAGTATAAATCGAGTTTGTTAGCGATTCTTAAAACTGCTTGGTGTAAGCAGTACAAAGCAAAACAAGAAAGCTTTTGACAGTCTGCTCTTCAAGGGATTTTGTCAGCGATCATCAAAACGGCTTGTGGCGTAGTGGGTAAAGTTGCGAACTGGTGAGCGAGAGGACCCGGGTTCGAAACCAGCGGCGACTGGTCATTTATTTTCATTTTTTCTTATTCTTCTTTTCAAATATATAATAGCTGTAGTCAAATTCATTTATTTTCAATTTCCTAAATTGTTTCTAATTTTTTTTTCATACATAAAGTAGCTTTAATAGAATAATTCAAAAGAAAAATTTAAATTCATTGGCAAAACCAATGACACGCGAAAAAAAATATGGATCTCAAATTCTGAATATAAGCTCTCGTATGTTCAGATTAAGTTTTATGACAATTCAATTTCCGACAGCGGCCTTGAAAGGTATAAGAGCAACAGGCACAAAATTTGGTATGTATATTGTAGTATACATATGTAATGTAGTTTTGACTTTTTGGAAAAACTGAAACTTGTATATTGTTCAATTCGGTAGCACTTATGAATGCTAAGGGACGCGTCCACGAGCTGCGGATAGTGAAACGTCCCTGTTTACATGAATACCTTTATATATTTTATTTTATATGTAGGGGTATATGTATGCGACATTAATATCTGCGAATTAAATAAGCAGTCACGGAAAAATAGTAAAAATTGCTTTAAGGTTCGAAAAGAGTATTTAATCTTCGGCACGCCGAAGATAATCCTTCTCCACTTGTTATTTGTTTGTTTGCCTTTGCTGCTTCTGGTTCTACGCTTCCTCTTCCAGCCTCTTATCGTACCTTCACATTGTCACGTTTATTTTGTTTAGCTGCCTGTGTGTGTGTGTGTGTGTTTGTTTATTTGTTGTGCGATATGGTAGTATGTGAAACATGGGATATGTTAAGCTTAAGTTTCCCACATTGTTGTTGTTATTATTGTTCTTCTTCGTGTTTTGCTTGCGCCGAAGTATTTTTCCTTTTTTGCCTATGCAAGTGAAATTTGTAATTATGCTTGCAAATGCTTTTTTTTTAGCACACATTTAGCATTTTCGTTCGGAACTTTGTTGACATTCTTGGGGAGTATCGGAACCACATAAATCCAGTCGACAAAAAGCAAAACAGAAATATCTGTGCATAAATTTGCGGCCAAGCTTTGGAAAGTTGATTTGAATTTAAATTTCAATCGAATATTTTGCTCTGCTTCGCTTTCGCATTGTTTTTTATACTCTGATACCGAAGGTACTCATAGTATATTGGTTTTGTCGAATGTCCGTCAGGCCGTCCGTCTGTCCGTCTGTCCGTCTGTCCGTCTGTCCGTCTGTCCGTCTGTCCGTCCGTCCGTCTGTCTGTCTGGATGAACGCGCGTATTTCCGAAACGATATTAGATAGACTCTTGAAATCTTTTGCGTTATGATTATAGCTATCTGCTTCAGATCAAGTTTATTCCAAATTTATGCCACGCCCACTGGGAGGCTGGCAAATCGATAACATGTCGATACACCTCAAATCACAAATCGATTAAACGTGAATAACTCCCACAATTTTGAAGCTAGAGTAATCAAAATTGGTAGGTATATTGCTGGTGACCTCCCAAAAAAATTGGATCCTAGGTTAATCGGCCACGCCCATTATTACGCCCACCAGCCCCCCTCCAAAATTAATTTGAAATGCTTATATCTCCCGCAGTTTTAGAGCTAAAGTCACCATATTTGGAATATATATTACTGGTGACGTCCTCTACAGATTACAGAAACAAAATTTCGACCACGCCCACTCCCGCCCCCGTAATCGCGAAAATCGATATACATGAATGCACAATTCGATAACACGTGTATATTTCCCGCAATTTTGAAGCTAGAGTCCCAAAATTTGGAATTTAGACTAGGGCTGACCAGCCCAAAAGATTGCGTCCTGGATTTTCCGGCCACGCCCACTGGAACGCCCCCCAGCCACCCCGCCCCCACGAAACACGGAAGCCTATATCTCGCACATTTTAAGAGCTAGGGCCACCAAACTTTGAGGGTAGACTTCTGGCCAAGTCCTCTAAAGATCGGACAAAAAATTTTGGGGCCCCGCCCCCTCCCGCCCCCAAAAATCGCGAAAATGTATATCTTCCACAGTTTTAGAGCTAGAGTCACCAAAATTGGAGGATAGACTTATTGTCAGCCCCCCTAAAGATCGGCAAAAAATTTTGGGGCCCCGCCCCCTCCCGCCCCCAAAAATCGCGAAAATTTATATCTTCCACAGTTTCAGAGCTAGAGTCATTAAACTTGGAAGATAGAATTCTGGTCAGCCCCTCTAAATATCGGTAAAAAAAATTTGGGGCCACGCCGCCTCCCGCCCCCAAAAATCGCGAAAATGTATATCTTCCACATTTTTAGAGCTAGAGTCAAGAAATTTGTAAAATAGACTTCTTGTCACTCCCTCTAAAGATCGGCCAAATTTTTTGGGGCCACGCCCCTTCCCGCCCCCAAAAATCGCGAAAGCTTATATCTTCCACAGTTTTAGAGCTAGAGTCACCAAAATTGGTAGATAGACTTCTGGTCACCCCCTCTTAAGATCGACCAAAAATTTTCTGTTCACTTGCTTTCAGCTGTTCTTAAAATGGTATCAGAGTATTACGCAGTCGGCTCCGCCCGACTGCAACGTTCTCACTTGTTTTTTTTGGGGTTTTTTGAATTGAATTAATAAATGTGCTCTTAAGTCAGTCAGTGGTTTGAACCACTCCCTGTCCCCATTCTCCTCGCATTTCATCAAATATATGTATATATATATATATATATATTTGGAAATTCATTGAATTTTGTGTGTCCTCGTTTTAATTGCCATTTTGCATACATATGAGAAATACTGAAGTAGTTAATAGAACGCAACACAATTGTTAAATTATTCAATTGTATTTGACATAATTGCTTCTGGCTGCTATTCTTTTTTTTCTCTCTTTTGCTTGGTGGTTAGAAATTTCAATTAGTGTTCCAAAAAAGAGCAGCACTCCCAATTTCAAGCAATTAAAACTAATAAAAAATAATAACAAAACTATGGGCGTTGCCACCTGAGCCATTGAATGGGCGTGGCCATTCATGACTCGCGACATATTCAGCAAGAAATGGAAAGTCTCAGTTCCATAACAATCGACTCCTAATGCGGCGCCTGTCTGTGCTCCCATAAATGAGACAAAGTTTCTTCAATTCGATTTGCATAAATGTGGCACAAAAGGAGCCCGCCCAATGGCAAATAGCGAAATAGCAGCGGAAAACGTCACCGCAGACGCAAGTTGCGGAAAACTTTGTTTGAGATGTTGCACAAAGTGCAAGAGCCGCAAGTTATGGCAATAGAAAACATCAAATCGACCAACAAGTGCAGCACAGTGTTAAAACTTGACGCAATTTTCCCAAAAATTGCTTGCGAGTTTCACATTTGAATTTTCATTTCAGTTGAAAAAGCGCATCTTGTGGGTTGACATTGTTTTGTTTCTAGGATATTGCTGACATATCAATATATATATATATATATATATATTTAATTATAATATAATCTTTGTTTAGAGCCTTAAAAGACTGTAAACTCGACTTTCATCACACAGTAAGCTGCCGCAACTATCTCAACTACTTTTAGTCAATGCACACAATGAAAATATCAGACAGAAAAATCTGTAAGCTGCTTAAATACACTCAGATGTACTATATAAACAACTTAGCTACTTATGCTACCATTTGGCAAAGTTTTTCCCATTTTTTTCAGAGGTGGGCAGCAGCTTTAAGTTTTCATTCGCAGCTGACGCTTGAATTTGTGCTATATATTGATGATTTCCTAACTGAAATTATGCACAATATTACACTAATGAGTTTAGTTATTCAGTTCACCTGTTCGACCTGACAAACTCAAAATGTCTAAGCCGCAAAAATAAACTTGTTTACAGCTCACAATAACTATTATTATTACATATTTAACTTTGTGTTGTTGCTGTTGTTGCTATTATTGTCATTTTGCACAATTTGACAGCTTGACAGTGCGCGCTTTTGTTGTCCGATTGGACATGGCTTCCGTGGTTACAGTGGTCATTTACAGCATTTACAGCACTTACAGTGGTTACAGCCTGCTCGGCTGTTGGCCAACTGCTGCTCAGTGGGATGCTGGATGCCAGCTGGCATTTTCTGATTGGTAGCAGCATTTATTACGCAATTTCGACTATTCACAATTGTCATTAACCATTAAGCGATCAGCTGGCAAAAAAAAAAAGAAAAACAGTCGTGCAGTTTGCAATGTGTCAGTTAACGCTGATTTTCGGAATTGGTTTCGGTAATTGACGTTTATAATGAGCCTACTTATCACAGTCTGCACTGAACGAATAGTGCTTTATATAAGAATTCAACTAACTAAAGTTTATTTCGTGTCTTAAGCCACAGCCAATATTAATGAAATCTTTTCTTTTCTTACAGCTCTCAAGTAATCGCCTGCAAACTGCAAAGAAGTTTACGCTAAAGGTAATTCACATAAATAAATTACTTAAAATCATGATGGGCTAAATCAGCAGCTTTAAAGCTGAACTTTGACTTAATGTTATTGATTGTGAAACCTCATTTTATAAAGTGCTGCTAAAATGCATGCGCATAATTCCAAACGCTTTCGTTATTTCTAATAAATATTTGTGGAAAGCCACATGAGCTGCAACACAGAGTCGGCTGGTTGCAAAGCCAGCCCCCACTGCCTCCCCCCCCCCCGCTTTTTAGCCCACCTCTCCCCCAGAATCCGCATCTTTAGCTTACCTTGCCTTAGTCTGGTCCGCCCGATCAATATTTACCGCACACATTTAGCGCTTTGCGCCAGGCGGCGATTTACGTTTTCATCTTTCGTATTGTTGCTGTTATGGTTGTTGTTGTCAGTTTTCCATTTTCATTTGCACTTATTTATATTTATTTTCGTCGGCTTTTTGCCTTGCGGCAGCGCCACATTTATTTATGTGTATTTTCAGCACTATCGTCACGTGCACTTTTTTTTTTTTGTATGCACTGCGTTCGTTGACAAAAATTGCATTTGCCTATCGATGCCACAACAACAACAACAACAGCAACAGCAACTACAACAGCAACAACAACTGAAAAATTGTAAAAGGTGTGCAGTTAGCGATAAGGCTGAACCATTACAGAAATGGGCGTTGCAGCCCAGCATATAATTAAATAAAGTGCTTTACTGTGGCTAAATGATGAGATATCCTTCGTTGAGTGCCACAATATTGAATCGTAGTAAGAGCTATTGAAAATAACAGCTAAAAATAATGTATATTTTCATTTATCTGATATATAAGCAATGACTTAAAGTTGCCACACATTTAAATATTAGTTTTTGTTATCAATCTGATTGTTCTGGAATAATTAATAATGCACTTATACAAGTCTGTTACGCCTGCTAGTTCAAACCACCCACTTAACAGCTATTTTTAGGGTATGCGAGCACATTCAATATTCATTCACATGAATGTATGACAATTGCATTTATCGGTCGTCGTTATGCGGTGCACGTGGCGTATGCGTAATAATTGTCAATGTTACCATTGTGGCTGTTAAATTTCAACCAGCTTGTTGTTGAATGCCACACAAATATTGATACAAAAAGTGTACTTATCAAATATTTATACAATTTGTTGGCATGTTGGCCAAGTCGCAGCTTTTATATCAAACGATATGCAAAGTAAGCAATTTGACTTGAATGGCCGTCGAGACGCTGACTCTGACTCTGACTCCCATCTCAGCTGATTGATAAGAGAGCCAGCTATTTTAATAGCTGATGATTCAGTTGGATAGCCGCGGCGTACACACCCACTGAACTTAACTACTATAAGGCAAATTGTCTTAGTCATCTTTTCTTTTATTATACTCTTTTCGAAGAAAATAGTATATTAAGTTTGTCCTGAAGTTTGTAACGCATAGAAGGAAGCGTCTGAGACCCCCAAAAGTTACTGCCAATATGCTTATAAAAAAAAAACAAATTGATCTAGCCATGTCCGTCTGTCTGTCTGTCTGTCTGTCTGTCTGTCTGTCTGTCTGTCTGTCTGTATGTATGCAAACTAGTCCCTCAGTTTTTGAGCTATCGCGATGCAACTTTGCACAGACACTTATTATTCAAGGGACAGCACATTGGTCGGAGCCGGCCGGATCGGACCACTATATCTTATAGCTGCCATACACCTCAAAGTCGGTTTTGGCCATAAATCCGATGTTTTCAAAGCAATTGCCTTAAATTTCCTTGTACACTTGAACATCCATATAACTCATCGATGGGTAAAATCGCAAATCGATTGAGTCATAAACAGCGAATATGCGTCATTAAATATTTTGAAAAAACAGGTGCATATGAGCAAACAAAGTCAAGCGCAAGAAAGCTTTTGATAGTCTGAGCAAACAAAGTCAAGCGCAAGAAAGCTTTTGATAGTCTGCTCTTCAAGGTATTTTGCCACCGATCATCAAAACGGTTTGTGGCGTATGGCGTAAAGAGCCGCGCTAACGAACGCATGTTTCGCAAGTTCAAGTTCGAGCCTCGGCGGCGACTGATTGTTAATTTAATACTTTTTTCTTTTTCTTCCTTCCAAATATATAACTGTAATCAAATTAATTTGCTTCCAATAGCTTAGAACAAAAACAATGCCACGCGAAAAAACAAATGCTGACAAACGCGAGTTGCAGGTTGCAGGAAAACAAAAGAAGGAAATTTGTAACAGTCGACTCTACAAACATTTTGTCAGCGATCATCGAAACGGCTTGTGGCGTAGTGGGTGAAGTTGCGAACTGGTGAGCGAGAGGACCCGGGTTCGAAACCAGCGGCGACTGGTCATTTATTTTCATTTTTTTTCTTATTCTTCTTTTCAAATATATAATAACTATAATCAAATTCATTTGCTTTCAATGGCTTAGAACAAAAACAATGCCACGCGAAAAAACAAAAGCTCAGTATAAATCGAGTTTGTTAGCGATTCTTAAAACTGCTTGGTGTAAGCAGTACAAAGCAAAACGAAAGCTTTTGACAGTCTGCTCTTCAAGGGATTTTGTCAGCGATCATCAAAACGGCTTGTGGCGTAGTGGGTAAAGTTGCGAACTGGTGAGCGAGAGGACAGGTTCGAAACCAGCGGCGACTGGTCATTTATTTTCATTTTTCTTATTCTTCTTTTCAAATATATAATAGCTGTAGTCAAATTCATTTATTTTCAATTTCCTAAATTGTTTCTAATTTTTTTCATACATAAAGTAGCTTTAATAGAATAATTCAAAAGAAAAATTTAAATTCATTGGCAAAACCAATGACACGCGAAAAAAATATGGATCTCAAATTCTGAATATAAGCTCTCGTATGTTCAGATTAAGTTTTATGACAATTCAATTTCCGACAGCGGCCTTGAAAGGTATAAGAGCAACAGGCACAAAATTTGGTATGTATATTGTAGTATACATATGTAATGTAGTTTTGACTTTTTTGGAAAAACTGAAACTTGTATATTGTTCAATTCGGTAGCACTTATGAATGCTAAGGGACGCGTCCACGAGCTGCGGATAGTGAAACGTCCCTGTTTACATGAATACCTTTATATATTTTATTTTATATGTAGGGGTATATGTATGCGACATTAATATCTGCGAATTAAATAAGCAGTCACGGAAAAATAGTAAAAATTGCTTTAAGGTTCGAAAAGAGTATTTAATCTTCGGCACGCCGAAGATAATCCTTCTCCACTTGTTTTTGTGTTTGCTTTGTTGCTGGCAACAGAAAAATTTGCATGCAATTTGCTGTCAAGATTTATATTTTTTGATTTTGTGTATTACCAAATTTGTCGCTTGAAGCGTCCGTTTGATTGCTTTGGATTTAGATTTAGAATTTTATGATTTGCGTTTAATTTGTTGTTTGATTTGTGAGACGCGCAGCAAATGTGATGCTTGCCTTGACAGAATGCAGCCAATTTAAATATGTATGTATATAGGGGCAGAAATGCCCAAATGTGGCAGGGGAACGTGCATTTATTAATCAGCCACGCACACACACATACACACACACTCACGCATACATATGTCAGTCGGTCAATAAATTGATGCAGACTTTGCATAGCCGTTAAGTCAACAAATGTGTGGCAGCTTCAGCAGCTGCCGCTAAAGCAGGATAAACACCGGCACCGAGCCCAGAGAGACCTGAGAGAGAGAGAGTCGAGAGTCACTGGCAGGACTATAAATTACAGCTAAACGGAAATAATTTTCATGGATGTGTGTCGCTGGCAGAAAAACTGGAAATGCAAATGGAAATCAAACTGAAAAATGTTTGTGTTTGTGTTTGCGTCTGGCAAGCGGATTTTCAACATGTTGGCAAACAATTTGACGCCATGATTGAGCATGGAGTGCAGCCTCAAGGATTGCAGCATTGAAGCAAATCCTTGCCCATCTTTCATCAGCTAGATGTGTGTGTGTGTGTGTGTGTGTGTGTGTGCGTGGCCAGCAAAATGTTCGTGTCATTATGATAGTACGAATTTTACACAAGCAAAATTGTTGAGGCTGCAAATGATGGCATGAGGGCTGACGCATGTAATATCTCTGCCCATTTGCTCCGGCTATGGCTATGGCTCTGGGTCTGGCTCTGGGTATGGCTCTGGGTCTTAGGGCACACAAACAAGATAAAACTTTTGATTTATTGTTGACATGAACAACAGGCATCTACAATGGAACAGGGCCAAAGCATGTCGAGCAACAGCAGCAGCATCAGCAGGCAAAACTACGCGTGTGTCCACCTACACAAAAGAGGAGGAGCCAGGATCGGTGGCTGGCTGGCTGGAAAGATGCTGCATTTAGGGCAAATAGCCCAGTGTTAGATAGCTGGAGGGGTAGCTGTAGCCATTGGGGCCCAGACTGGTCAGCAACGTGAAAAGTGTCAACTGTGTCACAGGCACGCGCCAAAAATGTTGCTGTCCCCAACAACAACACTGGCCAAACAGTCATTTGGGGCAAAAAAAAAACAAAACGGAACGCTTCTTCACTTGGTAAATAGCTGCCTAGCCGGAGAAAATGGAAAGCTAACTTTTGTGCGGTGCTAGTCTGGAAAATTTCTGCGTGTTTGCAAAGTCATTAATTTGTGCAAATATTTGGCATAAATTAAAAACAGTTTTCGTTTTTCGCTGTGTATGTGTGTGTGTGTTTGCCCAAGCGTTGCAAATAATTAATCGAAAATATTTCAACAATTCAAGTGACATTTTGATGTCAATGCAAACAGAAAAAAAACGCACTAAAACTGTAATTGAAACGAAGATCGAGGCCTGAATAATACGAACAATTTACATCATCAGCTCAGCGCTGAACGAATGGAGATTAAAGAGGCTGGGGCGACAGTTCGGCATAAATTCAGCTGCGTGACATCACTCGAGAGCAAAATTGTTGCTGCTCATATAATATTTGCTGTATTTACTGCTGTCTGTTATTGTTATTTGTTGTGCTGTGTTGTGTTGTAGTTCAAGCGATATATACGTGCTATAGAGTCTGAGTTTGTCGTCGCTGGCGCCTGCGCCACATACGCAAATCTGTTTGGTCGATGACGCCGTCCTAACAACTTAAAATGCATACAGGCAACTGGGGGGCAGAGGATTGGTGGACAGAGGGGAAATATCACTCAGTCAGAGCGTATACTTGGGCGCTGAGTACGTGTTGCGAGTCAAAGTCAGGCCTAATGTGATTGATGCAGCTGTTATTGAGTCGAGTCGAGAGTGTGGGAAGCGGAGGATAACAGATTATATCATAGCTGGACTTCAAATGCGAATAATGAGGAGCAGGTAGTCGGTTTCTGGAACGCAAATGATTGATAACTGAGAAAAGGTGATGATGCATGAAATGACCCAAAAAGTGAGACTATTGGCATACAAAACGTTGATTTTTTGAAGTGCTGTATGCAAACAATATATATGTGAAGTTCCCAGAAAAGGGTTGGGTTTAATGGTTTATAAAAATGAGTCATATAATCAAAAGGTATACTAACTAACAAAAACTATTTATCTTCACTTGACTGACTGACAAAGAGTCATTTCCCATTTGCAATGTGATTGTTGAAATTCATCGACTAAACTCATTAAACAACTTTTTCAAAACTCAACTGGAAATTAATTTAAACTTGCGTACACAAGCAACAGCAGCAACAACAACAATAACAAGCAAAACTTTCAATTCGCTTGAATTCAATTAAAAGTGCAACCTCATGCTAGCTGCGTATGCGTGATATTGCGCATACGACCCAAGGGCCGCACTGCGATCTGATACTAGTTATAAACTGAACTGTCAAAGGATTGTGTCCACAGACAACCACAATAACGAACGGAATGCACAACATTAACAAAATGACTTTCTCTTTTGCCGTACAACTGTTGCAAAACAAAATGGAAACGAAATCCGAACAGAACATTGCTGCCTCCTCGCTCGCTTATAATATTGAAGGCGGGGCCCTGACTGAAACAGTCAAAAGTCAGTGCCATGACGAGGCTCCAGGGGCAATGAGATTACCACGCAACAAAAAACGGTAGCCTGGCAAAAAGGGGACAAACGGAAAACGGCATATCAGATGCGAGATAGCAGTCATGTAAGTAATACGTGCTGCTCCAACATGCTTAGCTCCTAAGCACCAGGTGAAGCATGTGAGTGGCAGCAAAGGACGAGGAGTACGCACAGAGCAGCTAGACCTGAAGACTGCACTCCAGTTGTCTATGTGTGTGTGTGTGCGGCAAAAATGCGTTTAGAGCTGCCAAAAGAAATGGAAACAGTTTTTTCCAGCTCAACTGCGCCCTCAAGCGTTCAAAGGCAGCTCAGTGCGGATAGTCGATTGGCTTTTTGCAAATAGCAGTCGCCAAAGATATGCCACGACTTCAAATCAAATGAAATGCATTTTTCTAAAAAATAATGACATTTTACTAAGCATGCAAATAAGCGAGATATCTAGTTTTAGTGATTTGCCAGATTTCATTTGTCATATTAATTATAATATATAAATACTAGTGTTTACTTACTATAGCTTCGTTCAGATTCTATATATATGTCTACTTTATGTTTACAAATCTGCTTACAGGGTATTGCATAGCCTCAACTACCGCTCACATAACATTTTTAATTTGCTGTTGTTGCCATTTGTTTGTCTTTTGGACTTTTTTGTGCAAAAAATTCAGTTGGTCTGTGTTGCGGTTTGGATACGCAACGCATGTGATCAATAAAATGCGCATAAATTAATTAAGAGCGGAAACACAACTACAATATATATAATATACGTATGTATGTTGCTTCGAATATATACGAATATTTATAAAGTTAATACTTTATGTACATGTTGGTTTTAATGAAACCGCAAAACTGGAATTTAGTTTAACATTTCTTGACGTTTTGGTTCATTTTTTTTCCGGAATTTATGCAAATTATGCGCTATGTCGCATTTGGAACCTCAATTAGTTAGCTGCAAACTTAATTAACTATGCCCAGAACGGGTTAATTTAATTCGAACGGTATTGATTGCTGTGCGGAATTGTGGGAGCAACAGTTAACAAATATTAAGCAGAGGAAGCGAGCTGTTTTTTTTTGTTTACATTTTTAAATATATCTATTTTGCGGTTCGTTTGGACGTTGTAAGAATAATGTCGACAATTTGCTGGCTATCAACCGGTTTGCAAGCTACCAAAATAAAACCTAATAATCCAAAAGCATTCTCAAGATTTATGAGGCAGCTGCTCGCATTGAACCCGCGTCAAGAGGTTAAGACCAAAAGATGTTGCTTTTCGCTTTTCAATTGATTGGCTGACTGATTGATTGACTGACTGACTGAAGACTGATGTGTGGGTGCTTATCTCAATTAAAAAGTCCACTCATCTAGCTTCCTAATTTTGTTGAGTGCTGATTGACTGATCTCTTCAAATTTGTTTACATTTATTAGTAATTTGTAAATTAAGTTCTGGACACGTTTTAAAAGTAATCAAAACGAAAAAATTGGCAACATATTCATGAGCTTTTTGAACTATGTTCATTTTTGCATAATTCTTAAGTGTGTTTCAAGGCTTATTTAAATTCTGCTCAACGCCAACTATTCTCAAAACACAACCAACTATTTAGTTTCAGTCTTGAGCACGCCCATAACTCATTTATCAACATAAGAAGCATCTTTGCTCATTTCTCAACTTCAATTTTGAAATACGCGAGCATTTGAAATATTAAATCCCCAAAGTTCTGCGTTCTTCGCATGTCGCTACTTTGAGTGGCTTTAATTTGGATCTTAAGTTTTATGCGCACAAGGTTATAAAAAAATATAAAAAAGGGTTACAGCAGCGCAGATTGTGAGGATAACATTTGTATGCCCTGTAATGTTTAGCTTAGCTGCATCGAGGGCATTTTGCCACAGCACATTTTTAAATTCTATAAATTCAAAATCATATTAATATTCATACATACATTTTGGTATATTCATGTAAAACATCTCTCAATTTGCAGTATTTGCCTGGGTATCTATCCGTCGATCATTGCCGTCTGCGGCATTTGTTCGTTTCACTCGTAAAACTTTAGAGTTCCATAAGCCTTTCGGCCTGTTGATTGATTTGTTTCGTGTGAGTTTTTGTCATTTACTGGGTCTGTTTACGATTTCGCTTTCCGGGAACTTGTTGAAGTTTTTCAAAAACCAAATTAAAAACACATTTTCGTATTCGGCTACCCAACGAACGAATAAAAACCAAAGCCTGAGTGACTTCATCGCCGCTGCATGTCTGTCTGATGGATGTTGCGATAAATGCGTCGATGCTGTAATACGACTACATACATAATAAAGTAGCCCAGACACACGCCCATCAAGTTCAAGATCAAGGTCAGCCATATGTATATGTATATCTATGAATTGTCATCGAATGCCATTTGAATGTTGTCGTCCCACTCACAGCTGCACTCAAAGGCGGCCATAAATCACTCAAATGTCGCCCACTTGCAATCGCACGCATATATGAAAAGCGGACAAACTGTTTTACGGGTCGATTTACGAGTAGTTGTGGGTGTTCGTTCCACTAGCCCGGCGTCTACATATTGGCAATTCAAAACAAATGTGCAGCGCCTTGGCAGGCCCATCCAGACGGAGTACACGCAATGTGTAGACAAAATCAACAAAACAGATAACAATTACAATAGCAACTGTGAGACTGAGACCTGGGACTGAGACAGCGGCCCATTGCCAATGTCAGGCAAAACGTCTCTCAGACGTCATCGTTGTGGAATTTTGTCGTCGACTGTCGCTCAGCTGTGGTTGTGTGTGTATATGTGTGTGTGGCTCCCATAGGCCCCAACAACGACTTGCCACAGTGTCTGCTAAAGCCGTCAAGCGAGTTGAGCGTGGCATTCGACTTGGGATTTAGACCTGGGCCTCGCCTGCCTTACCTGACGCCACTTTTAATTTGTCTGCAGGCATGAATTATTTGACAACAAAAATTATATATGATTAGCCGGCAATTCGAATGGCCAAAAGCAGCGTATTACCAGCGGCATTCGGTTAGTCACAAGCCAAGCGCAACAGACTCAAATGGCTCAATTAAATGACACAAGCGCTTTAGAAATCATAATTGAAAAGACAGCAGAAGCGATAAAAGTTCTAAGTTAGCAATTTTTAATATTGCATTGCATTTCCGCAAACATTTTGTTTATCTTGTATCATCTATTTGTGACTTGTATGAATGCTTATAGCTTTCTGCTAAACAGCTGTCTGTTTGATTTCCTTATTTGCATTTATAACTATCTATCTATGTCTATATTACATGTGTAACTATTCCGCATGACAGATGTTTTTGATTAAAAAAATTAGTCATATTTCGTTGAATTTGCATTATCTGTAAATCATTTAGTTCTAGAACAAATATTTTTAGTTTTTCTATTAATCGTCTAAGGGTATATATTCACTTTCTGAGTTAAAACATAATTTGATTTCATTTGATCCAAGATTTTTTCAGCTAATCTCTAAAACTTAAGCAAATGTGTAAACTATTTTCTTCGGCAAAGATACATTCAAAATTTTTGCTTATAACAATAATTAAACCACTATTAGTTGTATAAATTTTAAATTTAAGTATGTAACTCTGAGCAAGCTTTGAAAAATCATTCGTTAACTTGCAGGAATTTCGGGAATTTCAGCGCAAATACCGAAAAGTAATTGTTAATTTTTGCAGCAGCCAAAAAGTATGCATCGAACATTGTCTTAAACCCCAAATCAGTCTTTATAATTAAGTTTATAAGCACTCACGCAGCATGAAACTGATTGTGTGTGTCTGCGACTACTGGAGGCGCCGCCACTACCACAATCGCCCAGTTCCCGACCCAATCCAACTGCAATCCGCCGGCGAGGGTAAGAACCACGTTAAGGCCAATATTCTGCGCCGTTTGCTGTTGGAGCTGGATGCGGTTAGCGGTAACTACGTGCTGCGGGAACTGTTGCAGCAGCACGTGCTGAGTCACTGGCTGCAGCAGGAGCTTGGCGTGGAGCTGCTGTGGCTGACATTGCGTCCGCCCGAGCGCTATGCCTTCGACTACAAGTGGGCGTATATGCTGGCGCACACCCTGCGGCAGCACATCGAGCTGGAGCACCTGATGTGCTGGCTGTCCACGCTGGGCGGCGGCTACTCGGCGCTGGGCGACAACTTCGAGGGCTGCGCCGAGGCAGCAGGTCAAATCTCACTCAAACAGCTGAGAATCGGCCTGCGTCTGGGCAATCCTTTCCTGCAGGCGCGCTTCAAGCTCTACTACAGCATATCGCTCATACAACGCGGTCAACTGCGACAGGCCAAGTACCTGATTCGCGCTCAATATCGATTCGCTTATGGGCAGCAGAAGAAACAGGATCAGCGTCTGCAGCGCATGTGCGAAGGCATTTGGCAGCGACTGTGCTACGAGTACAAGCTGCGTCAGAGACGACGTTTAGCTTTAGTTGGCAAATGATCTTTGATATAGTAGATAAAGTACTACGAGGACGTAGGTTTCTGTTTGCGACTGCATTTAAGTTAAGGAATAAAATTGATTCGACTTTATGAAAGTTTTGGTATGGGATATACGACTTCTAGTTGTATGGCAGCTATAAGATATATTGGTTCGATCCGGCCGGTTCCGACCAATGTGATGACCCTTTAAATAATATATCTCTGTGCAAAGTTTCATCGTGATAGCTCAAAAGCTGAGGGACTAGTTTCCATACCTACAGACAGACAGACAGACAAGCATGGATATGGATATGGCCTTTGGAGGACTCCGACGCTTCCTGCTATGCATTTGGTTTGCATCAGAGCATCTCAATTGGCATTCAGCACAAAATAAATATACTATTTTCTGCGAAAAGTGTATGCAAACGATAGAAAACGTGATTCTGGGGTGTTTCATTTTTCTGTCAAAAATCACCGCCAAATTTTGGAAAAATGTTGGTTTTTAATGCTCCGTTGAGATGCTCAAATGCCACCAATGAATCGCTGAGCTGGCTGGACCATGATAACAGCTTGCCCTTGTGGAGTCGCATGCTTCGTCGCAACACTGCTGGAAAATATCGCAATCTGCTCCTGAGTAAGCTCAAGAAATACGACATTGAGATTGAGGGGCGTCTGTGGTCCCTTTGGGGTAATCTGCATCCTGAGGCGCCAGTCTTTGAGGATGACTGTCGTGGGCGGCAGTATCTGGCCGTCTATGTGATTGCCTGCTGTGCAGCCAGTGTTTACAATCTCATGGACTGGAGCGCCCAACTGCTGGACACGATTGTCGTGAGTGGCGACAAGTACTTCAAGGAGAGCATCGTTCAAATAACCAAAGAGGACTACGAGTTCTCCCTGGAGAATCTGAATATTGACTGCTCGCTGGAGACCATCAACTTTGTGGTGCACATCGAGCATGTCTGCTATGGCAAACTGTATCGGGTGCCCACCTTCAATCGCATGAATCTCTCCGAGGCGTTGATCTACTTCTTCAGTCACTACGAGTTCGGCATTGTGATGGTGAGGAAGCGTGCTCTAGCCATTGGCTTTTGTCCGGGTCATGACGGTGGCTACTTCATGTACGATTGCCAGGAGAAGGATCAGCCACTGTTCCCCAAGCAGCAGGGCGCCTCGTATCTACTCCGCACACGGCACCTCCAAGTGCTGCTCTACTGCATTGTGGTCACGCTGAATGTGGCCTTCTACAACATTGACTTTAGCATCCACAAGGTGGAAATGTTGCGAAAAGGTGCCACCGTTGAGAACGAGGAGGAGTAATGATAATAGCAAATCAAAGCAAAGGCTTCATGCAAAATATCAACAAACAACATTTAAATAGTATAAAATTTTATTTAAGAGTCAACACAAGTGTATCAACATTTAACCATCATTTAGCTTATAATTTTAGTTTAGGCCAGCTGCAATGACAACATGCAATAAACTAACAATTGGCAATTTGATCCAGAACTCGATAGCTATTTGATATTTACACACGGCTTCAACGCTGTCAGTGACACGCCCAATGGGCCAAGGTAATTTACAAAACACAAATCAACAAATTGTAAATAGAATGCAATAACAACTGCTGCAACAACAACAACAACATCGGTAGCTAGCCAATTGCTGAAAGTGTTAAGTGGAATTCCACACAAACAGCCAAATGAGCCAACTGCGCTGACAGACTACAAGTGTTGGCCAAGATTTGAGCTAGTGCTTGTCGTTCGGGCAGTTGGCGAATGCTTTTTGGTCAGTTGGTTAAGTGAGCGTCAAATTTGTTTATGAATGAAGCGTATATAAATCAAACAAATCCCACTCAAGAATTTCTAGCTAGCTTGCTCAATTTGTCTGTTGCCTCATTCATCAGCCGTTCTTGTTTCGCATAAAATCAACATTTCCTCAAAATACTCATGCATTATACAAATATGATAAGTAGCATTAGATGTATTAAGAGTTGAGAGAGTTCAGCAAATAACAAATGTGCCAACATTTATTTATGTTTTTCAGCACTTCAGCATTTAAACAGCGATGTAAAAAGTTGCCAACGAGCAGGGAAAGTAAATTGAAAGCACCAGAAACAGCAACAGCAAGAGCCACAAGTGCAGCAAGGAATCATCAAGCAAGCGTGCAACATGAGCAGCCACAGCCAAATGATGTTGAGCTGCCTAGTAATTACCATAGGTTTATGTAAGTAAATTGCGTATACGCCGCATTGTGCTGCCAGCAGCTACTAATATCATATTCTGTGCCTGCATTTCGCCCTCTCTTTAGTGGCACTCACAAGCCAGGCACAATTACATTCGAGCGCTGCCAGCGCCGGTGTCAGCTTTGACAATGGCCCCTCACCGCACGATGGGGGCGTGGCAGCGGCAGTGGCAGCCACAAAGGCGCCCAATCGCCGCATGTATGCGATGTGCCCGCCGCAGTTTCAGCGCGTCGGCACCGATTGCTATTCGCTGGTGCAGCAGCGCAGCAACTGGCTGGAGGCGCACTTCTTCTGCAAGGATAAGAACGCCAATCTGGCCGAGCCCACAAAGTATGCAGATCGCAAACTGAGAACCTATCTGCAGCGACAGGATTCGCTGTCGGGCGGTAAGTTGACAAACTGAATGCAAGATTGTAGCATCAAAGTGAATTATAGGTTCTAATAACGTTTACAATCAATTGGAAATTAGATAATTAGGTCTAGAGCTACAGTGTAGAAATCTAAAGTGTATCTAGAATATAGAGAACTATATTTCATTACAGATTCTTGCAAGCAGCACAAAACTACAAATAATATCAAATTTAAGAGCATTTCATAAAAATGCTTAAGGAAGATCAGTCAGTAATGAAGGCATATAGCTACTTGCAAACGAAAAGATAGTTTGATTATGTTAAAAACAAGCACAAAAACAAAATCTAAATATAAACAAACACTAAAAACTATTCATTATTATTATCAACTTTCAACGTTTACAGAACACGACCCCATTTGGATTGGCGCCGCCTACGATCATCACAACAATTATTGGCAATGGAGCTTCAGTGGTCGCAATCTGACCTACGATGCGTTTAGTCAAATGGATCCGACGTACGTATGCAATTTTTGAATGAATTTTGTAGTTTATTCTTTGTGGGTCGTTTAATGTTAAAGCAACAATTTTAGCTATGTGCAACTTATCTCCAACAGCAAGCCATTGGATAATAATTGCGGTGTCTACGATCCGAGTCTGAAGTATCGTTGGTCCGCACGCTCCTGTCCGGACAAATTGCGTTTCATTTGCCAGCACAAGATGCCAAAAGTGAGCGAGGCGAATCGCTATAAGATCTACAATCGCTGGAATGTCACCTATCCCAATGCGATGGCCAACGAGGTTGTCCTAGAGGTCATCGATCGACGCGGCAAGGATCGCAGGTACGCAAACATAAATATAACAAAAACACATCGACTCACCAGCCAGCTGCAAGCAGAAAGACAAAGAATCTTGTCAGTTGCATATTTAATGCGATGCATGAAACACGTACCTTAAGCAGTGGCATCTGCAGCCTGCGGACTACCTATGGGCGCCTCCTTCGCCTCTTCCGCCTCCTGTTTGGCCGCATCCTCGGCCGCCAGATACTCATCCCATTTAGATAGACGCTCGTGCGCCTCAACGGCTGATTCATCAATTCTGCATTGGCAAATGATTTAGATGATTCGATATTCAAACTGTTCAATTTAAATATTTGTTACTCACTTGTATTTCGTTTTGCCATCCCAGTGGTCAGCGCTCAGTTGGCGCTGTCCAAAGTAGCGACCCTGCATCATTTGTATAACCACATCAGCCTCCTCCGGCGTGGACATATTGATCTGCGCTATGCCCTCGGGATGACGCTGCAAGCATAAATCATAGCTAAAATCTAGAAATGGTCTAGGTTTATTTCAACTCACATCATAGATGACCACTTTGCGGACCATGCCGCATTTGACGCACTCATCGCGCAAATTGTTTTGATACTCCAGTATCAGCTCAACCTCCTTCTCAAAGAGCTCTGGCGTGAAGAGGTTTTTGATGATGACCGTCTTCTCGTTCTTCGAGCGCTCGCCGCGCATTTTATCGGGTCGCCAGTCAAACAATCTGTGCAATTACAATTCATTTAGTTCGTTTGTTATGGGTTATCATGGCTTTTATGGCTTACTTTTCCTTAATTTTCTGCAACTTCTCCTTGTCCTTCTTCTTGCGCTTGGGCTTCAACGCCGGATTGTATTCGCCACGCATTTGAAACTGTGCACGCTGCACGTGTATCTTGTGGCCCCGCAAATCGTAGTCATCCAGAATCTCTAGCGCCAAGTCCACTGACTCCACCTGCAAGCATAAAGCACATTACATTTAGGTTTATTAATAAGATGTTTGCTATTCAGCGTAAAGATAAGAGATCTTAAACTTATAGCTATTATTTGCTTGCAGATATCATCGCCGCGTTAAGGCCGAGGGCAGCGCCGAGGAGATGATCATTCCAGCTCGCAAACGTGGTCAGGGCAATCGCCGCTATCCGCAGCGCAATCGCCAGCAACAGCAGCATCAGCAGCAGCCGACGCATCCCAACGACATCAACTATCAACAAACACATCAGCAGCGTCCTCGCAAGCGTCCACGCGTGAGCACAACTCCAGCGCCCGCTCCGCTGGTCATTAGCAACGATGTCTCATCCACAGCGGCTGCCCAGCCACGTACGCCGACCACCCAGCAACAAATGACTGCCTACGATCGCAAGCTGCAGCGTCAGCGGGAGAAGGAGCGACGCAGGCAGCAGCGCAAACAGGAGCGACAGCAGCGCATGCGCCAGGAGCGAATGGAGCGACGTCGCAAGATGATGGAGGCGCAGCGCCATCGCAAGCCAGCTGAGGAACAGGAGCACCAGGAGCACAAGGAGCGCGAGCAACTGCAGCAGCATGAGCCACAAACCGAGCCGGAGGCACTGCGTCAGCGCGCCTTGGAAGAGCAGCAGAAACAGGAGCGCGAACAGCGCGAGCAAATGGAGAAGCAGCAGAAGGAGCAGCGCAAGCAAGAGCACGAACGCGAACTGGAGCGGCTAAAGGAGAAGCACACCGAGGAGCAACGCCAACGGGCCGACGATGACGAGGCGCTGCGTTTGCGCGAGGAGCGACTGCAGAAGCAGCGGGAACGCGAGTCGGAGGAGCGACGCAACCGCGAGGAGCAGCTGCGCAAGCAGCAGGCGGAGCAGGAGGCGGCCGATCGACGCTATGCGGAGGAGCGTCTAGCCGAGGAGAAGCGTCAGCGCGAGGAGTACGAGCAGCGACTGCTGGCGACCAAGTCGGAGCAGGAGCGACAGCTGCAGGAGGCGCATGAGGCGAAGCGTCGCGAGCAGAAGGCCATACAGGAGCAGCTGGAGGAGCAGGAGCGCCAGCGCCAGGAGCAGATACGTCGCGAACAGCAGGAGGAGGAGAAACGCAGCGAGCTGGCGCGCTTGGAGGAAGCTCGACGCTTCGAGCAGCGCGAACTGGAGCGCCTGCACGAGGAGAATGCGCGTCGTGAGGCACTGCAGCGACAGCGCGAGGCGGAGATTGAGCAACGGCAGGAGGATGAGCGCAAGCTGGCCGCAGACGAGGAGCGACTGCGCCAGGAGCTGCAGGAGGAGGAAAAGTCGCGCAGTCGCCAGCTGGAGGACGATATGCAGCGGGCCGAGCTGGAGCGCAAACAGCGCGAGGAGACGGAACAAGCAGCTGCCGCTGCCAAGGCGGAACAGCAGAAGCAAAAGATCGAGGCGGCCAAACAGATCGCCGATGCCGAGGTGGCTGCCCAGCTGGAGGAGAAGCGTCGCAAGTACGCCTCGCGCATTGCTGCCCTCAGTCCCGAGGATCAGATGAAGTTCATTGAGATGCGCAAGAAGCGCAAGCAGTTGCGCGAGAAACAGATGAAGGCCCAGGAGCAGAAGAAGCTCAAGAGGATACAGGAAGCCATACGGCTCAACGATATGCAGTAAAGCACACACACACACACACGCTCGCACACACACGCACACCTTTACACAAATAGCTACACATACGCACACTAACAAACACTAATGCAAACGGTTAAGAAAACATATCGGTGGCAAACACTTTTTGGCAGTAACTGTGTTTTCATTCTTTTTTCTTTGTTTTTCGATTTTGTTTTGTTTTGTTTTTATGCTTTCGATAACACGTAAAAGTATTATTTACATTAAAGTAAAAAAAGGGGAAAGTTTATAATGAGGAATCAACAACATCAAATTAGAACAGCATTTGCAATTAGACGCGCACTTTTTTGAAAATATTCGAAAATATTTCCAGACAAAAGTCAAAGCGCGCTTTCAATATCAAGCTCTATATAGTAATGTACAGCTAATAAATATATACTATACATAAATATATGATATGATATATGATAAAGTAGTATATAAACACACTCACAAGCATACACACTCACCTACACACACACACACACACACACGCACGCACACACACCGTGTTTCCTTAATAACCAAAATAGCAATTAGCAAAAGCATTTTAAATATTAATAAATCAAACAAAAGAAAGAAGAAGATAAACATAGCAAAATATCAACACATTATTTTCAAAACAATTATATAGAGCACAGAACAATGAGGAAATATTCGACAGCAAGTCAATATTCTTGCTAATCTTAAGTGAATCGCATCAGTGGCAGAAGCCGCCTCTTTCTAACCTCATTTTGCCAGCCTGATGTGTCTATCTTACTATCTTACTTAGAAGGCCAAAACTCCTACCCTACCCACAAGATTCTTGTACTGGCCAGGAAGCAATAATTTATAAGCAAAACACGATAGGAGCAACTTTTTGATAACAACCTATCGTATAACATGCCTAAAAGATTTAAAAAAGAAAAACAAAAAACCAATTGCAAAGGCTAAGCGAAACTATTGTACTAACTAACTAGGTTATATATACATACATATATATTTTATATTTAATAATTATTGTATGTTTAAATGTAAATTTATTGTATTTTTTAATATGTACCTCAAATGCAAAATGGACAAAAAAAAATGAAAGAAAAAAATGAGAACCTGGAACATAAACAAATGTCTTCTCGTAACATAATTTTGTTTTCAGATTGTGTTTTGTTTGTGTTAAATGAAGGAAGATGAGATATGAAAAGCAATTTTTTAGTAGCCAAGTAATTGCATTTTAAAATTACCAAGTAAACACAACTAACCAATTTTAAAATATATATCATTATTAATATTATAAACACAAAGATCCGAAATAGTCAGCATAACTAAGGCGAATAATTATCAAATTAATGAAAGCAAAGAATACAAAAACACAACAACTGAATATTATGAGCATCTTATAATGATAATATTAATAATACACACTAAAATATCTATAATATTAATGCAAGCAGATTTAATTTAGTTAAACAAACAAATAAAGTTTTAAACAAAACAGTGAAAAAACAACAAACAAACCAAGTGAATGTTTTTTTTTTGTGGTAATTATATTAATCAAAGTCAAGAGTGGGTACAAAATGGGTCAAAGGAAAATAACCAACTACAAAACCTAAGCAGAGTGAAAGGATAAAATTTGTAACTTAAAAACTTTTAGACTCACCTTGATATAATCACATAGACCATCGCCTTTGATTTGTCCATCCTTTTCGGTATACAATTTAAGTTTGTATTTCTGCGTTTGCGGATCTCGCAACACCATGCCGCATTTGCCCATCAGCTCGGCAAACTCATCAATCGTGATGTCTAGCGGCAAATTGGAGACGTAGACTTTGGTGTTCTGCATGGGATCGATCTCGAACCATTCTAAAATATAAAGCACAAATACGTTAGTTAGTGATAAAGCATAGAGTGATGTCAACTTACTCGGCGGCTCCTGTGCTTTGCGTTTGCCGGCAGCAGCAGCCGCTGCTGTTGAAACACCTTCGCTGCCTCCCAGTGGCGCATTCATGGCCGCCTGAGCTTCGGCTGTCATGCGCTTCAGTTCCTCCTCCTTGCGTTTGGATTCGGCTGCCTCGCGTTCCGCCTTCTCGCGCTCGCCAGCGCTGGTGTTATCAATGAAACCATAGTTCATCTGATAGCGCGCCATGAAGTCATCGTCGATCTTGGGAAACCAAGCGGATTTGCTGGCATCCCAGAAGAAGACGACACCATCTTTATCCGTATAGGTGCGATCGCCGTTTTCATCCACACCATAGACGACATCCTGGCCAGGTGCCGCCTTCGGCTGGTGTTTGGGCAGCCACTTTTGCTGCTCCGCATCCCATTTGTAGTGCTCCGTTTCGGTTTGGGTGTTGGCTTGGGTGGCATGCTTGGGCAGCCATTGTTGCGTCTGCTGGCACCACTTGTAGTGCTCGTTCTCATATGGATTGCCCTCGGTGGGCGCCTCATTGGCACTGAGTGGCTGCCAATTGTTTTGCGTGTTGCACCATTTGTATTTTTGCTTTGTGCTGGGATCCGTGTAGATGGCGGCACCATCAGCCGCATAGCTCACATGCTGTTCGTAGGCCGCAAAGTCCTGCTGCGAGGACTCCGGCTGGACGTGGCCCTGGCCCGCATCGCCTGCTGTGTGGCTGCCTGTGGTCGCCGCCACCTGGCATTCAGTTTCGCTTTTTGTTGAGCTTTTCGTTTCTGGTTCGCTTTTACTTTCCTTTTCAGGCTCATCGGGCTGCTGCTGCCGTTGCTGCTCAGCTGGAGTCGAGTTGGAGGCTGTCTCGATAGCCTTGGACTTTTCCATAGAAACAGTTTTAGTTTTCGCCGCTGCTTCGTCCGGCTGTTCTTCCACCTGGGCTGGGCTTTCACTTTCGTCGCTCATTTTGTGGGTCTGTAATTATATAGCGCGGAGAAGTAGACTACGTTTTAGTGCTTTGCAGCTAATTTCCAGCTAATTTCATATACACTTTTTTCTTTTTGTGAATTTCCTGCACACATAAAGGCCACGCGAGGCGGCAAAATAAATTGGAGAAACGTGCTCATGGCGTTGACATTGTGGACCCTACCGGGAACTACTATATAATATGGCCACAACAATCCAAACGCAAATACAAAAACTTTTCTCTTTTTTTTTTTTAACATTTTGCTTTGGTTTAGGTAAACACAATTTGCAATCAGCGTGCGACTTTGACTGTGTGTGTGTGTGTGTGTGTGTGTGGGACAAGCACTGAGGGTTAACCAATAAAATGCAAACGAAATGAAAAGCACACGAAAAGTGACCAAAAAAAAATGAAAGGAAACAACAGAATCCCACGAAAAGGCTGTTTTTATAGTATAAGAAAAGCAAAGGCAACAAAAGGTGGTTTCGACTTTAGTAAAGCTGAAAGATACTCCTTAAGCGGCTTTGAAGCAAACCACGAAATATATAATATTCCAACTAGGAAATACCCTCTTAACATAATCGCTTAATTTATGTGCCGAATTTTTAATACATGTTAAGTATTTCACATTATTAGAAGTTAGCTATAGAGTACCCTATAAATATCAATTTACTAATTGGCAATATCAGTATTTATGTTATTGCGTTAATCTTGTTATTTGCCATGAGAAACTTATATACTACAATTAATTGCTTTAGATACCCACATTCATATTTAGCACATAATTACTACACAGATGCCTTTATAAACACAAGTTTACAGGGTACACTTGAATACTTGACAGCTGTTGAAGGTCAAGCAAACAATTGTACTTATTTTTGGCTACCAAAAGGGGCTTTCCATTTGCCACTTAGGTGGAATCGATTGCTTTGAAGCGAAGTGCGAGTCACAAGTTCAATCAACCGGTCAAAAACAGCAGTAAGTGACAACTTGACTTGGCTTACCCTAAATGCCGATTGATTTGTCCACCTATTACGGAAGAGTCTTGAGAGTGCCCACAGCTGTTGCCATTGAGTTCTACGTCAGCAGAGGAAGACGTTCGATAGAGTTCAATGTACTGGACGTTAATTATAACAATTTGGTATTGTTGGGCAGGACTTTAGATAGTTTAGACTTCACTAAAAATACGCAATAGTACAACTCGTAGAAGCGACCTCTCTCTCTCTCTCTCTCTGAGAGTTCAATGGAAGGCGACTTTAGCGCAAATTTACATTCGCATAAGATTTGCCATTTTGCGGAGTCCTGTAGTAACTGGCACATTGGCCGACAGTCGGCACACATATCGAAAATGGCGGCATGCAACAGCAGCAGCAGGTAGGAGGCAGCAACCATTAAACTGACACCACCTCCGGCTGTGGCAATAACTGCAGCCAGTTGAACACACAAAGTCGCTGGACGATACTCATAAATTACACAGACAGGCACTCGAATGCATATATACAGTCATTATACGGACTCTCTCTCTCTCTCTCTGCATATGCATATGTATGTGCATATGTGAGTAGTCCCTGCGCCATGTCCTGTGCCTTCGTGTTGCTGCAGCAGACAGAGAGGCAGGCAACAACAAAATGTGGCCACACCCCATCCAGATGATATAGCTGGTTTTTGTATTGGATTCTAGATCATAAATACAGCCAGCCGATAACTGGCTGAGTTATAGTCACAGATCAAATCTTTATAGATTAGTTTTTGTTGCGCAAAGATTGCAATGAGAATGTTTTCACTTGAAATCGAATACAATATTTAACATTTTAATGAAATATCATGGCGTGTTAGCATTTGATAAATCATATTTTGTCTGCATATCAAATATCAGCATTACTTTTCTTTAAAATCAATAATGAGGTATATTACAAATAAGGATTATCAAAACAGGAGTACGCTCCAATTCCAATTACGATCCATTTGTAAATAGTTCTCATATCTTAAAGTTGAAATTTAAAATAGTTTATAAAGCTGCTTTTAATGCAAGCCAGCTTTGTTGGTTTATCCAATAGTCAAGCAAATATTACATATAGATTGGCCAGCAAACAATGTATAATTTTTAAATGTTCTATAATAGAAACAATTAATGACCCAGGCAGCTGCTTTTCGCTGGGAATCGTATAGCTGGCAAATTGCTCTGACATTTCAGGTTCAATAAGTTGAAAGGCGACGCACTGCAATTGCATAAGAATTGAATTGTAAATGCGGCAAGAAATCAATTAATTGACGCAAATTGTCTGCGAAAAGTGCAAGTGTGAGAGTTTTTTTCTTTCTACCTTTTCAAGTCGGTTAGTTGGCCAACTGAAAGGGAATTAATCATCTTGCGAGGCGCCACAAAGGCCATAAAAGAAATGAGGCGGCGACCTAAACCCAGTTTTTGTTGCTTCTGTTTTTATTTGGGCCGCTATTTTGCATACAAAGTAAACGAATTAATTAAGTTTCAGTGCAGAAATCAACGAAATTCCCGCAAATGTGCTTCTGGCGAAAAGATTGCCAAGTTTGTTATGCAAATGTCAACAGGTCAGCGACGAAGGCGTAACGTAAATCCTAGAATCACACATATATATATATAACATTCGTTATTTTTAACATTCGAGTTGAAGTTAAAGATTGGCGCACATTACTCACAAATGCCATTAATACCAAGCCAAGTTTGAGGCCATAACCCCAAAAAAAAATAGCATTCACATACTCACACGCAGAATGGAATAACTTAACTTACACGAGTAGCTGTAATTGTGACTACTGGGGGGCAAACGGGGGCTGACTAACGACAAAAGCCGTCTAAGCAACCAGGCGAACAGCACAAAATAGTTTTCATAGCATATTTATGGGGGCAAGTCAGGCTAAAAGGGCTGTATAGGTATAGGTGTGTGTAGGTGTGTGTGTGTGTGTGTTAGTGTGTTTGAGTCCTGGCTAGAACTGGGCAGCTATTTGGCTAGCTTGACCAGTACACGCCGAAACGTTCAACTGACCACAAGTGCCGATTGGGGTTTCGGTCTAATAACTCTCTCTCTGGTCTATTGCCGCCGATATCAGAACTCGGAGCACGCAACTCCAAATGGCTTTGTTGTGTTTAAATGCATATACATACGTATATAGTATATATGTATATAGTATATAGTTGGTGATAAAAAAAACTTTCCAATGAGTTTCAGTTTAAGTGCAGCCGGCAAAATATGCAAAAGCTTAATGCCAAAATCGATAAACAAAAACCAATAAAGCCACGGAAAAAATAAAAAAAACTAGAAGAATCAAAGCGTTTATCAAGGAATATATATATACAAAATGGATATACCCAGCAGTGGTGCGATATTCACGCTGGGCAAATCCCATTTGGCAGAGAATACGCAAAGCTATTTCTACATCAAAAACGATCCGGTCAAACGTTTGATATCCGGTCCGCATCAGAGTGCGGTTATATGCGGTAAATGGCTGAGAGAAAAGAAACACAAACATAGAAAACCACACAAATGACCCCATTCCAAAGGACAGACAAGCCAGCCACAACACGTTCAGTTGACTAAGCCTAAGGACTGACTGTCTATCAGTCAGTCTGCCTTCCTGTCTGTCTGTCTGCCTGTCTGTCTGTCTAACCAAGTTTAGTAGTGTTCCTTTATGCAACCCTTGAGAATAGCTATGCCTAAGAGCCAGGCAACTTGTGCATATTTCAGCGTGGTCAAATCGCCCGACTACATGCCCGATTGTCTTTTGTGGTGTCTGTGGCACGAGAGTCGCCTGTCGCGTTGCATGCTAGCTGCAATTTTCTTTAAATAATAATCACGCAGCGCACTTTCACTTTTATGTTAGCCCCCAAACGAGACTCGCGAGCGAGCGACCGGTTGGCTATTGAATTGCTAAATTACGAGAGGCCAGAAACCCAAGACGACTATTAGTTATAGTCGAGTTTATGTGCAGAATCTAGTAATTGGAATGCTAATGATTGTTCTGCTTACATAACTAACGTAACTCTGTGGCCCGCTTAAAATCGCTGACCAAGCACTTCAAATCACAATATGAAATTGGCTTTCAAATATACCAAACACACACACTATGGGGCATCTAATGAGGTCAGCCGGGTGGGTGTTACTCCAAATATGGGCCACACACACCACACGAAGCAGGTGAAAAGAAATAAATACAAGTCGTAAATGAAAACAGAACCAAAGCTGAAGCTGAAGCTAAAGCTAAAGCCAAAAAGGTTAAACCGAAAGCGTAATTGAAACGTAAAGCGGGTCAGTTGAAAAAAAAAGAAAACAGTTGAAGCCTGTTTCGAATTCGACAGCTGTACAATTTGGGGATTGGCAGTGACACACACACACATATACACACACAAACACACACAAACACACACTCTTACATAGCAGCTCTAATAGTTCTAGCAACACGCACACAATCAATGAAAGTCGGCAACAAAAAGCAACAGCCACCAAATTGGTAAAAGTTAATGTCCAAATGTTCTTATCAATTACAGAATCAGGACGTCTTTTTGTTTGGGGCGAGAATCACTATGGTCAGCTGGGCATTGGCGGACATGCCAACAAAACCAACAACAACAACAACAACAACAATGGCAACAATGGTGATATAGTCAGCAAACCAACTTGCGTCAAGTCGCTTAAAACTTTGGGCTTAAAGATAACCGATGCCGCCTTTGGCAATAATTGGGCCGTGATAATGACAAGTAAGTAATTAAAAATAAGCTAACGATAGCATAGGTGCAGCAGCATAAGCTAAATAAAAGTTTACCTCATGGCTTCACTTCAATAAACCATTCGTAATTCGAAAAAATACTTCAGATTTGAATGTAGAATAAGTATAAATGACAAAACATGAGCAAAACTGCCTCGGGAACGAAAATCGAATCCGTTTTGACAAAGTTATGGGAGTTTTAGGTCTTTCAAAGCCATTTCTAAGGAATTGGGATTCTTATCTTGGCTTGTGTTTCATAGATATTCGAAAAATCCATATTGCTGCAAATTTAAGTGCAGATCTAATGAAGATACCAAACCACGATAAAAACTGCCTCGGAATCGAAAATCGAATAAGTTTTCACAAAGTTATGGAAGTTTTAGATGCTTGAAAGGCATTTCTTGGGACTTGGGAAACCTTATATTGGCTTGATTTCAATTGAAAATCCAAAATGTCTAATAGAATATAATCTATTATTATAATCGTTATTAAAAATCTGTCCCTACGGGGACAACCATTGAATATTATCGTTTAGTTAACATAATGATTAACAATTAAGAATACAAATTAATGTATGAACGGACATTGAAGTGGAATACCAATAAAGAGGATATAGTATAAATAGTAATAGTATAAATAGTAGTAGTATAAATAGTAGTAGAATAACTCACGGTTGTATTAAGACCATGGGCAGGGATTAGGTGATTGCCGACCTAATTACCTTGATCATTCGCAGTTTCGAATGAGGTATTCTTCACGGGTCGCAACATATTCCCAATGGACACCCATGTGGCACAGCACTTTGTGGATGCGATGGTGGAGCAGCAGCCCTGTGCGATCATTAGAAAGCCCTTTCGCCTCGAGGAGTTCGACGACTATCTACCGAAAAATGAGGAGACGGACAACTTTGTGGCCGTGCAGGCGGGCAGCGAACACTTCGTGGTGCTGACCAGTGAGTAAACCAGAAAGGGCTAAGGGAGTTCCCATATAACATAGCAATTGTTACAGCCAAGGGTCGTTTGATTGGCTGCGGTTCGAATGCCCGGCAGCAGCTGGGAGATCTGGAGGCGGACTATGATGGGCATCCCGTGGAGATACTGCTGGATGCGGCAGTGCAGCAGTTTGCCTGCGGACCCGAGTCCACGCTGGTGCTGACGGGCAGTGGCAATTTGTTTCTCACCGGTCGCCTCAATGAGTTCGTCTTTCCCAAGTTCACCGAACTGCAGAAGAATCTCTCGCAGACCGAGCAGATCATCTTTATGCACATTTCGAAGGCCAGCGAAATCTTCATAGTGACCAATGTGGGCAGCATTTACCGCAGCTTCGAATCGCTGCGAAATAAGAGTTTGGTCTTTCAGCGATTCTACGACTACGATAGCGAGGAGAATGGACCCATCTGGAAGCTGCTCAAGGGCTTCTCCTTCTATGCGGTGCTCAGCAAGGCGAACAAGTTCTTCACCACCTTCTCGGAGAGTGGCCACCACCTGAAAACGTTTCGCGAGATCTCCAAGTTCAAGAATCTGCGACTGCTCGACATGGCCGTGGGGGAGCAGCATATTCTAGTGCAGGGCCTGCCCAGATCCACCAACCTACAGTCGGCTACAGTAGGAACGCCAGCAGAGCCGCCCAACAACATGAGTCGCAGCTTTGTGCTGCAGCCGCAGGATCTCAATGGCAATGCAGAGTTGCGCAACGCCAGCGGCAAAAGTCTCACCAAGCAGCAGGCATTGAAGGAATCGGATACCGAAACGGAGAAGGAACAGGGCTTCAATGCAATGGGCGCAAGCGTAGCTGCATTGGGTGCAGGCGTGGCCACACTGGAGGCAGTGAAGCACATATCAGATGAGCAGGAGAACAACACAATGACAACAGAGCAGGAGGAAAAGCTGAAATCGGAACAAATTAACGGAAATGTGGAGAAGGAACAGAGCACAAAAGAGAAGCCAGAAGTAGCAGCGCCCAAAGACGAGGATTTAAATGGGAATGCAGTCGCAGCAGAGCCGGAAAGCAGCAGGCAAGTGGAGCAGGAAATAGTGAAGGAATCAGTAACAGTAGAAGTTGCAACAAAGGAGAACAAGCAAGAGGAGCTGGAGCAGAAGGACCCGGTGCAAGAGAAGCCCAAGCAAGAGGAGCCGGTGCAAAAGGAGCCGGAGCAAGTTGAGCCCACAGCACCACCCGAAAGTCCACTAAAGCAGGCAGCTATGGATAGCATAGTCAAGCTGCCCACACCACCAGCGCATACGCCATCACCGCAGCAATCCTCGACAGAATCGCTGAGTTCAAGCAGATTCGCGTCACAGGGCAGCCAGGAGAAGCAGCTGCGTCCGCGCACCCCGTATCCGGAGAGCAGCGATGCGAGCACTCCGCCAACGATGAAGCGAACGCCCATACGCAACTTCTCCTATGAGGCGGCCATGGGACATGGACACGATGACATCGAAGGCACCTCGCCCGAACTAGTCGATAGTCTGGATACCGTGGAGGAGCAACCGCTGGCGGAGAGCGTGCAGCCGGCAGAGATACGCATATCGACGCCGACGCCGCCAACTGAAGAGGATGAGCAGCTCGCGGTGGAAATAACGACCATAGAGGATGCACAGGACAGCAGCAAGGTGGTCAATGAGATACGCTTCATCAACAATGGCATCGATGTGACCGCCAAGGTGGAGCAGCAAATGCCCAATACACCACCCACACTCGCTGATTCCGTCGAAGATCTGGAATCGGAGGGCGAGCAAATGCTGCAAGACTTGGAGCAGCATGTGGACAAAGTAGTAAGCGAGCAGCAGGCAGAGGTTGCTGGCATGGGCAATGCCATCGAATCGAAGCTGCTGGAGAAGCGTGACTCCGTGCAGATGGCCATGCAGAAAGCGGCCACCGGAGCACGCGATGCCGTCGGAGCAGCTGGCGAGCGGATGGTCAGTGGAGCACGCGACGCCGTCGGCGCAGCTGGCAAAGGAGCACGCGATGCCGTCGGCGCAGCTGGCAAAGGAGCATGCGATGCCGTCGGCGCAGCTGGCAAAGGAGCACAGCGCATGGCGGACGGCGCCCGAGATGCCGTCGATGCGCGGGAAAGAGTGCACAGCGCATGGCCAACGATGCGATGCAGTCCATGGGCCAGGCGGGCAGCAGTGCGGTCAAAGCGGCCACCAGCACCAAGGATTCGATGGGCAAGGCCATGGACTCGATGAGCAGCAAGATAAGCAGCGAAATGCATGGGGCCAAGGAGAACATCTCGACGTTGTTTCAAATCAAGGCCGTCAAGGAGTCGCAGATAACAACAACGCCCACATCAACGCCGGAGGAGGCGGCTCCAAAGCGCAGCAGCGAGTCAGCGGTCTCAGATGCCGATGGCGAGGGCGAAGAGGATGAACGCACCACGGCATCGGTCAACTCCAATCACAATTCTGCCGGACGCAATGGCAATGGAAATGGAAATGCCTATGAGCCGATGAACAGCAATAGCCATGCCTTTGAGGAGGATCCACTCGATGCGGTGGTGGAGCGCGGCAAGAAGGCCATGCAGGAAGAGCTGCGCGTCTTGGAGGAGCAGCGTTCCCAATCCCACGTGCCCAACAAGAAATCCGAGCGTCGGGAGAGCACCGAGAGCAAGGGCATTGTCCAGCAGTTTCTGGATGGCATGCGTCTGTCGTGTCGCAACGAGAAGGCCGTACAAATCGAAGGTGGGCACTAGTTAAAACCTTAACAAATATGTATACTTACACAGTTTACTTTGTTTATTTCTTTAATTCGCTACCGGCAGATGAGACGCAGCCGCAGCCGCCGCACTCTAGCAAAAACAAGGTGAACAGCGAGCTGAGTTTGCAGAATGGCCAGAATGGCGCACAGCAATCGTCGCGCGTCTGCACAATTTTGTAAAACCAGCGTACACTTTTATAAGCAATTGCATTTGATTTAAAATAAACTTGCAGTTTCAATTTCGCATTAAAGTGCTTGTTTTAGTTCCGAAAGCTATCGATGAACTATCACAGCTATCGATTCATTTTAACATTTGGTAACGTCAACACGCGAATGGCATCAGTGCTGCTGGTTCTAGTTGGAGTGTACAGTGCTACCAAATCACAGTGCCATATGTAAGTCGTACCCCGCATAATTACTGCATTTGTTTAAGAAATTCTGTAACAATAGGTAAATTTACAATATTATGGACTTTATTGTAAGCAAAACCTAATGGGTTTTGTACATGGCATAGTTGGATCACCACTTCAGTGCACCTGTGACAAGTCGCAGGTAAGTGAAAATGCCATCACTAAATTGCACCAGTTCGCTTGGTCATTTGTACCAGTTCTTTCGCGTCTATTTGGTACGCAAACAGTAAAAGCAAAAAAAAACAATTTTTACTATTTTTCTACGTTTTATAAATGAATACACAACAATAAATAATGCTTTAAAGCATAGTCTTACCTGCATTAATACTGAAACGTGTGCTTGGTGCACATTCTGCCTGGCCCGCGAAAAATCCAATCAGAAAACGAAAAGGCCAGCGCCAGCACAAAATGGAAAGGTAGGTCAAAGAGTGAGCGCGCCCAGCGCACAGAGTGTACATGCCCGAAATAAAAAGCGCACCTTTGCGGAGTATTAGTGTTATTAAACATGTGAAAAATAGTGAAAATTTCAGTTTGGCCCATAACCTCAAAAGAGTTTTTTTGGTTTTCGCTGCTGTTATAATGTGAGTGCCTATGTATGTGTGCTTGTATGCGTACGAATGTATGTGTGCGAGTGTGTCCGAGTGGCGCGTTGCGAAGACGTCGACGTCGACTGAAAGTGGTTGTCGCTTGTGGGTGAAGGGGGTGTGGGGCGGCCGGGGGACAGAGCTGAGACAAGGTGAGAAGAGCGAGCGCGCGAACGTGAACAACAAGATCGAATGTGGAAAAACTACTTTGAAGTGGACTCCAAAAAAAGGAAAAAATCCTGTTGTGCAAAGCGCCGCAATAAAGACGTGTATGCAAAAGGACGCACAGGCTCCGAAAGATTGGCATTCACATGAAAACCATCGAGTAACAATGATGAAAAACACATGTAATTCGCGAGAAAGTAACACGCTGTCAGTTCGCCCCAAAGCGTGAATGTGTGTGTGTGTGTCAGATTGCGTGTAAACGTGTACATGAGCGTGTTTATATGTGTGTGTGTAAGAGAGAGAGGGGGGAAACGACAACGGCAGCGGCAGTAGAAGCAGCAGCAATTGGAACGTGGAACCTGTCGGCGCACGTAAAAACCAGAGCCAAAAATTCAAATTACATGCATTGGGCGCGTTTTCAAATGCATAATCGCCATCACTTTTATAATTTATGCTAAACACTCGCTAAAGAAACAGAGAGAGAGAGAGGGAGAGAGAGCAGCGCGCAGAACTTTTGCCACAACAAAAGACGGCTCGATGAATAGTTTAAATGGTATTATAATTTCTTAACATTTCGCAGTTAGTTTGGGAATTCCTCACATATTTTTGCATACCGAAAAAAGAGCCAAAGAAAAAATAAATAAATAAAACCGAATAACATGTAAAGATGCCGCCAAACTATTCACTCACTATCGCGCGCTCTATTAGTGCTGAGCATTATCACAGAATAACAGTCACGGTGACTGTGAACAGAATTTACATTTGGCTTTCAAACCAGTTAGCGCTCGATTAATGCTAAGCAGAAGAGAATCTTACGATGATTGCGGATGGAATTAAGATACATTTAATGGAACAATCAACATATTTGTTTATATATATGCTATCAGCTGATATATTTCGCACATCTGTTGCACATCTATGTCAAACTAACTTTTGTATGCAGTTTGTGTATGTTAGATTATTCAGATTATTTCCACTCGCATTCATGTTTATTTCACTATTATAGGTGAAGAGTTCACCAACTGTGACTACTACAAAAATCACAAGATTGCTCACCTCTAATCTCTCGCACTCTCTCTCTTTCTCTATCTGTCTCTCGTCTCTTGCGCAGGCACTAACTGATACAACAACAAGAGCAGAGCCGCCGCAGCAGCAGCAGCTAAAACCACAACCAGGCCAGCCAGCATGTCGTGGCATTTGTGAGCAGCGCGCCAAAAAACTTGTCACGAAGTTTCTTGTTATTGACGTGCGCTACGCACCCGCCAAGCAGCAATTCCCGCCCCCCACAGCAACAACAACACCCGCCCAGTTCAATTCACGTCCAGTCCTTAGGTGCAGCTTATGATGCATATCAAGAGCCTGCCGCACGCACATCAGGCCGCCGCGGCAATGAGCAATTGTGACATTGTCATCGTTGCCGCGCAACCGCAAACAACCAGCGCGAACAACAACAACAATGAAACGGTCACACAGGCGAATCATGCCAGCCATGTGGCAGCAGTGGCACATGCACAGCACCAACAGCAGCAGCAGCAGCAACAACAACAGCAGCAGCAGCAGCAACAACAACAGCAGCAACAGCATCAACAACAACAACAGCAGCAGCAGCAACAACAGCAGCAACACAATCAACAGCAGCAACAACAACAGCCGCCCGCGCCGACAGAAATTGCGTTACCCTTTAACATGCATTTGAGCGGCATTTCAGCGGAGGCGCACAGTGCCGCCCAGGCGGCCGCAATGGCAGCTGCGCAGGCCGCGGCAGCGCAAGCAGCCGCCGCGGATCAACAGCCTTCCGCAGCCGCAGCGCCACCGCCGCCAGCCGCGCATACGCTGGCACATCTGGTAGCGAATGCCACGCATAGTCCCACAACGCTCACCGGCGAGACGCACTACGTAAGTAATGGGCACGACCATTCGGGCGGCGGGGAGGGCAACGGCTCGAGCGGCGGCGGCAGCAATGGCGGCGGCGGCGGACGGGAGACGGAAAAGCCGTTCCATTGCACGGTGTGCGATCGGCGATTTCGTCAGTTGAGCACGCTGACCAACCATGTGAAGATCCATACCGGCGAGAAGCCGTACAAATGCAACGTTTGTGATAAGACGTTCCGTCAATCGTCAACGCTGACGAATCATTTGAAGATACATACGGGCGAAAAGCCGTATAATTGCAACTACTGTCCCAAGCATTTCCGTCAGCTGAGCACATTGGCCAATCACGTGAAGATTCATACGGGTGAGCGTATATTATTTAAGGCATTTGCGTTCAGCAGCTAATCCTAGCCTCCTTTGCAGGTGAAAAGCCGTTCGAATGCGTCATATGCAAGAAACAATTCCGGCAATCGAGTACGCTCAACAATCACATAAAGATCCATGTCATGGACAAGGTCTACGTGCCTGTCAAGATCAAAACGGAGGAGGACGAGGGGTGACTAGGACGCATGGCGTTGGCGCAACATCATCATCTCCATCAGCAGCAGCAGCACCAGCAACATCAGCAGCAGCCGCATCATCATCAACAGTCGTCAACGCCAACGCATCAACAACAGCAGCAGCAGCAGCATCAGCAGCAGCAGCAGCAACAACAACAGCACCACATCGAACATCAGCGGGCAATTACCATTACGACGCTGCCTTCCACAACAACAGTGGCACAGCATCAACAACAGCAGCAGCAGCAATCGCATCTACAGCCCTCGCATGGCAATGGCAGCTCGCCGCATCATCATTTCAATGTGGCCGCATTGGGTGATTTGTCCAGCGCAATGCAATTGGGCGCTGTCACAGCCGATGGCAATTTTGTGACCATGGGCGGTGTTGTTGTTGGACGCATACAACATCCGCGCAGCGAGGAGCTGCAGCATCTGGGCGTCATTAAGGTGGAATCGCCAACGAATGGCATAACTGGTGGCGCCGCCCAGCGCGACGGATGAGTCGCTGAGCAGCTCCTCGCGTCCATGCTCAAGGAGGACGAACAGGAGAATTATATTGCGTTTCTTGCGCTGGAGCAGCTTCAGCGATGGCGACGTTTGCGCAAAACTTGAGTTGTCTTCGGGTTGCTGTTGTCGCTGCGGTTGTTTGCTGTATACGCTTATGTTGTTGTTAGTTGTTTAATTGTAGCGAAACCTTGTTGTTGTTGTTGTTGTTAAGGTTTAAACATGACTAAGAACTTACCAGGATGAAATATCAGGCTTGCCTCGATAACAGCTTATATCAAAGTTGAAAGATTTAATAGAGCATAATGAAAGTTGTTTAAGAAGTTATTGAAATTTGAGTCTAATGAGCGATTGTAATTTCCTAAACAGCAAGCTATGTTTTGTGAAATGCAGCGAATTTGATATGAGTGTGGAAACTCGAACAAGCCTGAATGTATAGCAAGACGCTTCAATAGTAGCTAAAAAAAAAAACCGTCGCCAACAGCATCTATCGTTACATGGCGTAAAAAATCGAAAGATCAGAGATATATATACACATACACACGCAGAGTCGCCAATAGCCAGAATCGCAACCACTTACGAGGCAAAAGGTTTACAACAAGCTCCCCCTTAACCGTCTACCTATTCACATCTAATAACTAATTACAATAGCTGGTAGCGCAAACTTCTAAGTACTAAACAAAAAAATCATTGATTAAGCAAAAAGTCATTTCGTTTAAGTTGAAAGTTAAAAAGAAAATGCTTCACAAAGTGCAAACAAAAAGAAACAAAAGTAAACACTAGAAATGTTTTTAAAGATTTGTTATATACTATACGATAAAACACTGATTTTTCAATTTCAAATTGTTCATTTAGCATTTAAAGTTTAAGAGATTGTTGTAAATTGTTTAGTGTGAGAATTCTGCTGCATTCGATCAGACGCTTGACATAGTCAACATTGCCCTTTGTTTGAAATACTTTTACAACATTTTAAAACGAAATCCACACAAAGTAATAATCCCTACTTTCAGCAATAATTGTAAAACATTGTAAATGCCGCCATTTTAATGAGCCCACAAATCGAAAAAAGAGTTCGATTTGTACTGCACGGGATCTGAGTTAACAAATTCAATTTGTTTTTAAAACTAGCCTAATTATTTAAATTGTGTTTTTACCCCGTTCCTTACTCCTATCTCTCTCCCCCCAATCACCCCACACACACACACATACACATCTAAACGAAATTTTAAATACCTTAAGTGGCAGCAGAAGCAACCTAATTACGTAGTCTACAGATATAAACATATTATAGGCCTTAGTTGATCCTTAGTTTGTACATTTTGGCGGGCACCTTGCGGCCCTTGAAAGCGAGTTTTGTTAATTTTAATTATAATTTTAGTCGTTATAGTTTTATTCTGCAAATTGGCACAATTTGAAAAGAAGCAATTACAAAATAATAATTACGATGATTATGATAGCCTTTGTTTATATGCTAGTTAATGGAGTAAACACACAAACTATTACTAATGCTAATATTAATCACATATAATATTGTGCGATAGAAAGCAACAAGTTCTGTACAAAGCCCAACTCCAATTTTGTATGTATAAAGTGACAGACCGGAGAAAAAAATACGAAAATACTATTTTCTAAAAATATAAATTGTGCCTATTTTATTTTTTTTTGATGTATGTTTTTGTTGGTCACCTCCACCTTAAGTTCTCCCCACCATACAGCCGACTGAATACTCTCCAAATATTGTTTTGTGAATACTCTACAGTGAATTTTTAAAACGAAGAGCAAGAATTGTCAATTTGTGCATAAAGTTCCTACAAACAACTTTTGATATACAATTTCAATGCGCAAAGACATAAACAGAAAATACAAATTCCAATGTATACGAGAAGATAATTTCAATGAACGACTCGGTAAGAGAACGACGAAAAACATAACAACAAAACATTAGTACATAAATGCATATATACATAAATAATAAATGTTGATAAATGTGTAGTGTTAACAAGTGAATACGAAAAGTAAAAAAAAACAACATATGTAGTATATAGATGTAAGAGTGCAGCAAGCTAAATATTCTAAATAATGCTTAAAGATCGTTTTGAAAAAAATACCAAATGAAAATGACCGGATTCCATATTTTCATATGCAGCAAAACAGGATGCTTTGCATTGCTTTTTCACTGCTGTTTTGTATAGACTAAAAGGAATAAAGGAAAAGGGATGAAAGCAATGTTGAAGACTATAGATATTGAATTTTTTGAGAATTATATATATGTATATGGCAAACTGGGTATAAGATTATTTAGCTTAAATGATCATTTGTTGCACATAATGATTACTCATCCAAAATAATTGTTCAATTTTATATTAGGTTTTCGTTGTCATGCATAAAGGTACGATTTATATAGAATCTCATTTAATTTATTACTTACATTTGTTCGGCATCTCAATCAAAATTTAGTCTGCTCCCTTTTCAGATTCTGATCAGATTCCAGCTCCACAGAAAAGCGGCACTCGCTCCACCCAAAATTGTATATGTATATTTTAAATGAGAATTGGAGTCGTAGTGAGATTAGCACTTAAGCGCCTAATTTAAATAGTTGTGTGTACAATTTGAATGTAAAACAGCAAAGAATTTAGACATAAAATGAACAAAGAAGAGCAGGAATGCAGGAAGAACTAAGTAGAAACAGCATACAGAGACAAAGCAAATTGTAAAAACAAAACAAAAAAATATGAAGAAATACCGACTCGATAATATTGTATAATTATACACAAAAGCTATATACTATATATATATATGTATATATTTACATACATGCATATGTATATGTGTGTGCAGTAGCTGTATTTATATGTAAATGTGTATGTAATTGTGTATTTAGTTAAAAGTATAAATATATATATATATATATTTGCAAAAGAAAAACAAAAGCCATGAAGCATACAAAAAATACAAGTATGAAAAAACAAAAACCAATGGGTTCTTATTGGAGTGTTACTCGGAAAAAATTAAATATGTTTGCATGAAGGGGCTTTGTTTTGGTCCGTAAGAAACTTTTTTACACTTACACGAATTTAAATTTCCGTTTAGTTTTCTTGATATCGTTGAGTTAGTCATCGCTTTGCGATATTTGCTCATCCCTATTCGATAGCCTTCATGCAAGATAGCGAAGTGTGGCCGTTGAGGACCCCCTAACAAAAGTAGCTGAAAACAAGCGAACGTTCTGCTAATTTTGCAAAACATAAAATTAAAAAACCAACAATGTTTCGCCTACAACAATCACAGCCAGACCCAGCGGAGGAGCAAAAGCGTGTTGCCTCTGAGGTGCGATTTAACTTCTTGATGTTTGGAGCGCTTTGTGTGGCCATTCGCCTAGGTAAGCAATGAAAACGTGCAAAGCTTATGTAAATACAGGTGTTTAACTAAATTCGGCATTTCTTAAATTAAAACAGCGCCCATTGCTCTGCAACACCTGAAAACCGCGTAGCACTAATATGTTTATTTGGAACTAGAAGGAGGAACAAGTTTAGCGCAACAAAAACAACTTAAGATGCATTTATTTAAGCGCACGTGCACCATTTGCGGCTTCTCGATTAGTTTGAGTAAGCCAAAAGAGGCCACATTTATTGATACACCACACACTTTAGTGCTGTTATGCTTATCGCACCTGTAATGTAAATAAATCGTTTAAAACAAATAAATGTCATAAAAACGCAAATATAGTACAAGTAATTGCAAATATATGTAAGCACATTAAATTTCTGCCATTATATATCGATATGTATCGTGCAACACATCGTTAAGAATACGCGGCATTTTCCAACACCGTTGACAAGTCGTCAACTTGGCCAATAAAGAAAAACAACAAATACTGTATAAACAGTTGGCAGCTAGCTAACCAGACGTTAAAAGAGTGGCCAGCAGGCAGAATGAAAACGTAAAATCATTCCCACTAGCTATGCTGACTCAGTCTAACGCTGAAACAATCCATTAAGCTACGTAGATAGCGGCTGAGAAAACAACAAGACCAACAACAACAGTGCAATACTCAAATTGGGAATAACATATGGCACAACTAGTGTCGCAGATAACAGCGTAAAATACTCTCACAGCCTTGTGTACATGTACATTTGCAATAATTATTTCCGTCGGGCCCCCCAACTGGCATGTTTGTTCTCTAGATAATGGTTGCTCCCAAATATGAACGCCTCAACACCGGCGACCACGACGTCGGCAGCGACGCTGATGCCGAAAGCAATATTGAGGAGCTCGAACTGAGCCGCGACTTGTCGCCGCAAAATGCCAGCGCCAGTCAAGAGCGTCGACAGCTGTCATCGCATGCCAACTTCAAATACGCCGGCAGCATAGACAACAGCGTCGCCACGTCCGCACAGCAACAACAACAACAGCAGCAGACGGACGGAATGACTCGGCATGCGGATGCACGGTTTATGCAGATGGCCATTGGCACACTGGCCACAATACTGCTCTACCTGACGCTGTCCATCATGCTCACCTTCTATCAGACGGACATCAATCGGGAGTTGCCGTTTCCACTTTCCATTGTCACCTATCATCTGGTCTTGAAGTTTATGCTGGCGGCTCTCGTGCGTGCTGTTTATAAACTGCGTATGGGCAAGACCCGCGTCCAGCTGGACTGGCGCGTCGCTGTGCGTAAAATGATGCCGACGGGCATCGCCAGTGGCATTGACATTGGCTTCTCCAATTGGGGCTTGGCCTTGGTGCCCATATCCTTGTACACCATGACGAAATCATCGACGATTGTGTTTATACTTCTGTTCGCCATCATGCTCGGGCTCGAACGAAAGGTAAGTGAGCATAAGTACACAAGTTAAGGATGCCTAATAATCTCTCTCTCTCTATGCTTTTGTAGAGCTGGTCGTTGGTTCTGATAGTGGGCCTGATTGGATTGGGCCTATTTATGTTCACCTACAAGTCGACACAGTTTAATGCGCTTGGATTCTTCTTCATTTTGTTTGCCTCGCTGAGCAGCGGCTTGCGCTGGAGCTTTGCTCAGTTTATAATGCAAAAATCGAAGCTAGGTCTGCACAATCCCATCGATATGATCTATCACATGCAGCCCTGGATGATTGCATCGCTCTTGCCGCTAGTACTTTGCATTGAAGGTGAGTCAACGTTATCAATAATAGATCGGATTATATAAATGTGGGGAAAACCACATAGGCTACTAGTTTAATGATGTATGTTTATACCTTTAAAATGTCATCTGTGGGTCGAATTTTAAAAGAAAAGGAAGGAGAGAGAGTGTAATAATCGAGAGAGGGGAGAATCAACCAAAATACAGAGAGAGAGAGAGAGAGCAGCAAGCAAGAGAGAGAGAGAGAGATCAGCAAGCAAGAGAGAGAGAGAGAGAGATCAGCAAGCAAGAGATAGAGAGAGAGAGAGATCAGCAAGCAAGAGATAGAGAGCAGCAAGAGAGAGAGAGAGAGCAGCAAGCAAGAGAGAGAGAGAGCAGCAAGCAAGAGAGAGAGCAGCAAGCAAGAGAGAGAGAGAGAGCAACAAGCAAGAGAGAGGGGGAGAAATCAGCAAACAAGGGAGAGAGCAAGCAAGACAGAGAGAAGGGAAGAGAGAGAGAGGGCAGAAATCTATAATGAAAGAACAGCGAGCAAGCGAGAGTGTGAGAGAGAGAGTAGAACAGCAAGCAAGAGAGAGACTAGGAAGTGAGAGAGATATAGACCAGCAACCAAAAGACATAGAGAGAGAGATCGAATAAGAGAGTACAGAGCAAGAGTCAGCAAGCAGTAAGAGAGTAGCAATAGAGTGAGAGTAAGTCACTTACCTGCTGAGCAAATGAGAGCAAAGAGTTACTTTATTATATCTGCAACACACACACACACATTCACGCACTCTAACAGATTACTCAACTCGTAAAAGTCTGCAGACCTTACTTGAATTCTTGAGAATCGCATAGAAGGGCATCATTTAAAAGGCGTTAAATTTAAATTTCTGCGCAGCAGCGCTGTTATCAATAAAGTGATGTTAGCATTATGATCGTATGGTTTTGTGTACTTAGCACACTAACAGACAGATGAACCTGGCAATATTGACATAATGCGACGCCCTGATCAATAATTTATATTTTATATGTTAATGTTAGAGCAACTACTAAATATACATATGAAACATATCCCTTTATTACTTTCAGGTCCCAGTCTGTATAAGGTGGTGGAGAATCTGCATAACATCTCCGATGCTGATATCGTTTGGACTCTTGCTCGTGTTACGCTGGGCGCCTTTATCGCATTCTTCATGGAGGTTAGCGAGTTTCTGGTGCTGTGCAAAACGTCCAGCTTAACGCTGTCGATCGCCGGCATCTTTAAGGACATTTGCCAGCTGGCGCTAGCTGTGGCGCTCAAAGGGGATCAGCTCACGCCCATCAATCTGGTCGGCCTGGCGGTGTGTCTAGCAGGCATTGCGTGTCACCTGTTGCACAAATATTCGACCATGGCGAAGCTGAACAAGCAGCAGCTGGCGCTGCAGCTGGAAGAAGATGGCGATGACCTTTGCGCTGAGTATGATTTCAACAAGGGCAATGCTATTGCTGGCGTCCATGATGGCAACGCACCCGGCTTGCATGCCACGCTCACTGTGCCGCTGCTGGAGCAAACCGATTCGGAGGATGAGTTGGCCAACGACGCCACCAGCAAGCAGAACGCATCCGATGTCATTTTCGATGTGCTCAAGCGACGCGACATGCAGCGATGAGTTGCCGATGGATTAGCATAATTTGTTTTTTCACGTGAACACCCGGATTAATGATTGTGTGGGGACAGCTGTCAGCAAGTCGAGGCGTGGACACTCTTGTAAATGTTGTAAATTCTAAAGCTTTCTACTTAGTGCTGCTATTTGATCTACTACATTCTTATTATATATGTATATGTAAATTAATCGACATCTATTGCATCTATTTACATTTAAATGCCCTTCCAGTTCATATGCTTCTGTACATATTCTAACCGACTCATTTTAACTTCATCGGTTTGTCTGTTTGTTTCTATTCCGTCAAAAGTCTCATAAGCGTAATAGAATATACATTTGTGATTGTGGTGATCTCTGAAGCACCACATGCGTTGCCATAAGAACAAGCGTTCAATAGGTATACTTAAACTTTAGCGATGTCTGCAAGGGTATTTCAAATTCGGTTCTCCGAAAATTGTAATAACTTTAATTAATTGCTTTTAATATGTCTACATTCCCCGAAGTCACTTTTTTTTATTAGTTTCACCTTAGATAAATAACTTAATATTATTAAGATTTAGTTGGTAATGATATTGTTGATTGGACACATGTGCATTTTGTTTTTTTATACCCTGATTTTTGTTTACACATTATCGTTTAAGCTCTAGCGAAAACTGGCTGAATGTTATTCCAACTATAAGAGTTTATATACCTACTATATGTCAATGAAATGGCAACTACTATACTTTTTGTAATAATAATTTTAAACGAAATGCAAATCGCTTCTAAGACTCTATCAAAGTGTATTGAAATATTTCACGGTTCTTAATAAAAGTGTAATTGTATTTAAAATGAACATATGAATATCTAAAAGGTATCTTTAAGTGAACATATGCTACTTTGAATACAATATTAATTTCTGTTCATGATTGTTTAGTTCTATCACTAATCCATCCGTCACAGCCAATTTGGCCAGAAAATTTTTGCTTGGACTTCGAGACATACTGGCTATTAGTTTTCAGTCGCCCGATGACGCACGTTGCTTGGTTTGCATTGGCCATTGGCCTAGTCCTTTTAGTTATAAACCTCTGGCTGACGGACTGGACTCGGCGTGGTAGATTGACACCGATACTTCCCAGCAATGAGCAGCATTTCAATGACACTCTTGAAAAATTATTGGTACCACGTTTTCTCGGCTCCCCTGGTCACTCGGATGTGTGCGATTTTCTTGTGGAAGAACTGCATATGCTGGGCTTTATTGCAATTCGTGACGAGTTCTCAGAGCCGATTTCACTTACCAATATTGTGGGAGTGTTGAATCCGGACGCAAAGAATTTTCTATTGTTAAGCTGTCATTACGATTCAAAGTACTTGCAAAACTACAAATATTACGTGGGGGCTACGGATGGGGCTGTATCCTGTGCCCTCCTTCTGAATGTTGCCAAAAACCTGAACTCCCTTTTTCAGAATGAGTTCTCTGAGCGTAATGATATGGGTTTGGTGGTGAGTAGCGTGACTATATTTGTATGTATATACATTTTAAATATTCTATCGTAGCTGGTTTTCTTTGATGGACACGAATCCATGGACGGCCTTACGGATATGAGTTATCCATTGCTTGGATCAGAAGGCTTTGTGAAATCGGAAACAATACCATTAAAGCAAATCGTAAGTGCTTATACATTTTATGCTCACTTCCTGTTTCCTTACATTAATCCTTAGGCATTGGTCATCTCGTTCAATTTGATTGGCGCTCCAAATCATATCTACATGAGCAGATATCAACGCACGTTTCCGTTGCATGAGCGCATAGCCGATATCGAGTTGGAGTTGCGCCAATCGGGTCAGCTTAGCAACTGTCATCAGCTGTTTTACAAGCTGAAGGATCACGACAGCGATGTGGAAGACGATCACTATTCGTTTCTTGCAGCGGGTTCGTATTTATATAGACTGTTTGTCTCTATGGGTATTTACATACATATCTTTATGTTTGCTAGGCGTACCAGTGATGCATGTTGTGCCGCATACTTATCCAGAGGTATGGCTCCAAGAAGCGGATAATCTGGAAAATTTGCACTGGCCAACAGTTCGTAATATGAACAGGATTATTACCCGCTTTGTATATGAATATTTAAAGTATTACGACAGCGGACTAAAAAGTAGTAGTGTTTAAATTTACTCAAAAGACTTACTGTTGTTTTTTCTTAAATAAATGAAAAACATAAATGCCGCTCAATACTTTGTCATATCGATACATGACCAAGCTAGCGATAGCTATCGGTTTTTTCGATAGCTGCAAGCAACTCTATTTATGCGCCAGCTGCTGTAATCTGCATAAATCGCATTCGCGCGCTTTTCATGCTAGATTAGTTGCGATTTATGCTACAACCACCGAAAATTGCAGCTATTTGGTTTTTCACTCGTTCAAAAACCACTGTAGCCGTCGCACGACCCAAGCCAAGCTCCCGCTAATTCAAATTATATTGTGAGTACACGCATCAGCATCGCTTTGGCGGTAATACCTAACCTTACATACAATCAAATCACATACATACATACTTAAATCCATATATACTTATTTGTGTACATACTCGTGTTTTTTCTAGTTTTGTGAAATAAAATTGTGAGTTAAAAAATGCCACGCCGTAAAGCCCTGACAAACAACAACAATGAAGACAAGACGGCGCAGCCCACACGAGCAAAAAGGGCGCGAATTGTTTTCCATCTCGAATTACCGAAGCGTCGCCAAGTGATTGGCAACGTTTTAGTCTGCGGTACTGGCGACACCGGGCAGCTGGGCCTCGGCGAGGATGTGCTGGAACGCAAGCGTCCGGCCCTAGTCGAGAGCATACCAGATCCTGTGGACATTTGCGCCGGCGGAATGCATTGTCTGGTGTTGACCAAAAGCGGCGATATCTACTCATTTGGCTGCAATGACGAGGGCGCTCTGGGCCGCGACACCAGCGAAGAGGGTAGTGAATCAACGCCAGCTCTAATCGAGCTGCCCGGGAAGGCGTTGTCCATTTCGGCTGGCGACTCGCATTCGGCCTGCTTGCTAGAGGACGGACGCGTCTACGCCTGGGGCTCATTCCGTGACTCGCATGGCAATATGGGACTGACAATTGATGGTAATAAACGCACACCCATTAACCTGCTCGAGGGCATGGTCTGCTGCAGCATTGCCTCGGGCGCCGATCATCTGGTTATTCTGACTACGGGGGGCAAAGTGTTCACCGTGGGCTGTGCCGAGCAAGGGCAGCTGGGTCGCATCTCGGAGCGTTCGGTTGGTGGCGAGGGTGAGTATTTTGTTAGATGCCACGTGAGTATAGTGCTTACAATTTTCTTTTTTGCCATACAGGACGTCGCGGCAGGCGCGACTTGCTGAAGCCCGATCAGCTAATCATAAAGCGCGCCAAGCCCATTGAGGCTATTTGGGCGACCAATTATTGTACATTTATGCGGGAATCGCAAACGGATATTATTTGGGCGGTGGGCCTAAACAACTACAAGCAGCTGGCTCACGATAAGGAAATGGAACGAGTCCTTAATCCCATAAAGACCGATTTCAAGGATGTAAAGCAGATCGCTGGTGGCCAGCATCATACTCTGGTGCTGGACAATGCTATGCGATGTCTGGTAGTAGGTCGACCAGAATACGGACGCTTGGGTTTGGGAAATGTCGGCAATGTGGTGTCCACGCTGACGCCAGTCAAAGAGCTCAGCGGCAAGGTTGCATATGTTGGATGCGGCGAGGCTTGCTCCTTTGCCATTACCAACGATGGCAAACTGTATTCCTGGGGCATGGGTTCCACATATCAGCTGGGCGTTGGCGATGGCGACGATGAGGTGGAGCCGGCTGTGGTCACCAGCAAGAATACGCAAAACAAAAAGATGCTGATGGCAGCGGGCGGTGGACAGCACAGTGTGTTTCTGGCCGAAGCTGAAGTGCAGGAGGCGCAAAAGGAGAATGTGCCAGCCAGCAAGAAGGCAGCTGCTAAGCCTGCTGCTGCTGTTGCTGCTGCTACCGCTCCTAAAGCCGCTAAGCAGCCGCCAAAGCCGGTGGAGGAGAATAATGACGACACGGCTGCAACGGAAGAAAATGGCGACAACAATCCAACGGCGACCGAGGAGAGTAAGCCAACAAAAAAGACAGCAGCCAAACGTGGTCGCAAGTAATGTAGGAACGTTTTTTAGCCGCATCAATATGCGCAGCTACGCTTATAACTGAATAAAAGGTTGATTTTATCTTGATTTTGTTTAAAATATTATAGCTGTAGTGAATTTATACATGTATTCGCAAAATGGCACAAAAAGCTATTGCAAAAGTGAAAACAAAAATAAACTAAAACATTTATTTACAAACTAATCAACTTTTAATCATTAATAATAGAGATAGATGGTTATATAATTTACACATTTACATGAACTTACTACAAATCTATTGTTTCAAGTGGCTTCGAAAAATATAGAAATTCACGATTACCGCGAGCGCTCTGCTCCTGTGTAAATATAATTTTGTGAATCACATATGTATGTAAATGCAAAAGGGAGGTTTGGGTAGGAAGAGAGGGGGACTGCCCATTTACTCAATTTCGAATACAATACAAATTTATGTGCTCATCTATATAGTAATTTTGCATACATATCCATACATATGTATATCGAAATGTATATATATGTGGTATATTCGCCAAACTACATGGAATATGATTCTGCTGGATGTTCTGGATTATTCTGAACTGCTGCTACTGCCGCAGACTTGATGTTGGTATTGACCAGTGACAGGTCGGTTGTTGTTGTTGGACCAGTGGTTGTGTAGAGATCAGCAACGCCATCACTGTGACTGCCCAGATAGAAGCTTAGGAATAGAATGCCGCACAGCAACGAGAGCGAGAGAAGGACGCGCGCAATTTTACGAGCGAATGCAATAAGACCAAGCAGATGACCGCCATTGGCGACGCCGCCCATCTGGGAGCCAACGGTTTGTCCACTGCGCAGCGACAATTGCAGGTGAGCCATGAGAAGCGCTTCCAAGCAAACGAGTTCGTCATCAGTGTACTCTTGCCCGATGCTTAGATCACAATCGCAGTTCTCCATGTGCGTATCGTAGTCGTTGTTGTTATTTATATTGTTGCTGTGTTGGTTTTGGTCGCTGGCAGTGGCATCGTCTTGCATCGTCAGATTGCATTGAGCCAGTAAATATTATTTGCGTTTGGGACATGAGAATGCCGACGTTCTCTGGCATTTTCCACTACCATCGCCGATGGCGCCATACTTCTGATGGTACATCAGGTAACCGAAACCCATAAACAGCAGCATTATCAAAACTAATAGCGCGTATTGCATATTTCCTGAGAATTTAAGCTGAGCTTCCATTTTGTCAACCCTCTCCTGAATACCAATTTCCTTTTAGAGAAAAAATAGTGCATGAGTGTGAAATTTCATGTATTGCTAGTCATTTTACTTACGCCACTACTCGTCTGGCTGTGACTCTTGACGGCGCAATCTTTTTGCTCATCGAGACGGCACACAAGCCGATGATTCTCCACATCTGGATCATTTGCGTCCTTTTGACGCCACAATTCTGTAATCTCGACAGTGCCGCAATCGGCATTCGGCGAAAATACAGCCATGACTAGGAATTTGTCTTTCGTATCGTTGCTCAGCTGATGATCGGGTTTCAGCCAAATGCTCACCTCGGCGGAATCATTGGGTAACAGAAGACCGCAGCGTGGACGTACGCGAAACTTCTCCGGCGATGTGGTCTGGATCTGGAAACGTTAAACGAGATTTTTAACAGAGCTCTGACAGAGAAACGCACTGCTTGCACTTACCTTATAGGCCAACGCATTCTTGGATATGTTCGTCAGTTTCACCTTGGCCTCGCCATTTTGTGGGCATATATTTACAAAGTCTTTGGGCTCCAATTGCAACATATCTATGCAGCAGATACAATATGTATGTAGATGGTTAAGAAATAGTACAATACAATAATCAAATGATAAAATTTTTGGAAATTTTTTGTTTAAACGAAAAAACAAATTCTCATCAAATTTCAGTGAGATTAATTTGACAGAATTTAAAAAGTAATGTTGGCTATGATTCGCATTTAGATGTATGTATTTATGTATGTAGAAAGGGGAACTCAAGTAGCTTACCCATTTCGGAAATGCTTGATTTGTGCAGCGCCATTAGAACGCTCTTGGCGAAATGTACCTGGCAAAGAGAGCGACACAAAAGGCAATGAATGGATTGTATTTCAAACTGCGCTACAAAAAAGGGGGGCGGCTCTTGGTGCCTTGGCGGCCCTTCTTCTCATGGCGAGATTCATGTCAATCGATTCATGCTGAGCTAGGCCATTTTTGCCAAGTGCCATCACATATTTTTAGCAGCACTTGAGCACACAGTTGGAGGCCGTTTCACAAAGTGATTTGAGATACTTTGAACTAACACAGACGGCATTATAATTGTAGGTTTCTCATAATAGTAACTCTTATATAATAAATACTAATTAAGCAATGGCACACACCTTAGTTACAAGGGTCGACACTTTGACGCCGGTAATAATTAATTTCAGTAATTGTTATTGCTGTTTTTATTTGCGCTTCTAGCGGCATTAATTGTTTTTGCACCGCTATCTGATAACTTTATGTTAAGCGGCTGTTATTCACAGAAACGACTGTTATTCGATATATTCAAGCACGCTATTTGCAACCGGCATTTCAAAGTAACAACTGTCACCTGTTTAGCTTATGAACATATGCAAAGTTTCATTAAACTAGTTGCTTTTAAGTTTAATTGCTTTGAAAATTACACTCATACACATATTGCCCTCACTTTTTCTTATCAGCATACTGGCGCCTAAATATATCGATAACATTCACTGTAGAGGCAGCATACTGTCAGCGGCGTGACGTAGCTGTGAGCTATGTGCTGAGCACAGCATCTGCTCAATGAGAAAAATCAAAACGGTTTTAAAACAAATGAGCAGCATTTTGATTGAATTCGATTAAAATAATATAGGAACTAAAGGTGCTGCCAGTATGTATGCAAGGTTAGATGAACAACCGCTTGTCTTGAATATCAATTGGAATTCGTTTTGGCAATGTACGACATTTTCGTTTACATTGTTATGCTTTGTTTAGCAGCACACCCAAGATCACCTATACATAAACACAGACACACACACACAGCCACACATATGTATACATGTTGCTATATAAGTCGACGCCACCTACCCTGGGCATGTTCGATGATTTCTTTTACTTTCTTTATAGTCGTTCACAAATTGTATTGTAGCTAATTTTCAAGCACGCACAATGTCACAATAATAAGTAATAATATCAGATATTTAGCGTATGCATGGATATTCCTATGATGGCTGATGACGTCTTGTCGACGTTCCGTGACAAACGTGGAAACACAACTAAAAGCACAGCAAAAGCAACAACACAACACGCAAAAGACAAAAGCCGAAAAGCTCGCAAACAATATAAAAGCTCACGCACTGCGATCAGCCTTTTCGAGCAGCTGTTAAGTCAACTGCATGCGATGTGCATTTGCAGTGCATGTTAATTGAGAGAGAGAGGCGAGAGAGCGAAGGGTGAAGAGCGAATAAATAATTTGTTGCTTTAACGGTGACGTCGGTTTATCCGCCCACACCGCAGAAATGCTACCGTTGGGAATTAAATTTAATGTATTCCATGAGTGTTCTATTTTCCTATTTTTTTTTTGTTAACAGGTCAACGCCTCGCTTCACGCTTCACTGACCAATCGGAACTAGTAACCGAAAGCGAAAGTTTTGCAATATGTCAAACAAATGACTATAAATAGCAATAACTGTGTTTGCCAACGGCCGCCATTGACGCTGTGAACAACGATGGCTTTATTATTTACGGCCAGGACACACAACTGGCAGCGGCACCCTAAATCAATACCACGCTTCCCAATGTAAATCAATTAAAGGAGAGCCAAATGTTGCTCGCGTGCCAGCTGGTCAGGAAAAGCAATTAATAGACAGCCTTCCGGCTAAGCAGCTAAACTAAAACACACCCAAACATTAGGTGTATATGGCTGTGTGTGTGTGTGTGTGTGTGTGTGTATGTGTGTAACGGCTTGCACTCACCTTCTTATCCAAAGCCGTATCCTGATGTGGCTGGTCGTCGTCACCGGCGTTTGCTGCCATCGGCTTGGGAGGAGACCCCCTTCTCGCCTCGGGCACAAACTGGAACTCGTAGGTGTCATTACCACCCCAGCTGACCAGACAGTTATCCTTGCTCACATACTGCGCGACGTCCTTTTTCGATATCATTTTCAATATCTCAACTGCTTTCGGTGGCAGCAGCGTTTTGATGACCTTAAAGGCGGCTAAACAAATAAAACAAATACGAGTCAGCGAAAGCCTAAGCGGTAAAAGCTTCACATGATGTGCTTACCATTGAGTATCCAGGCCAGCTCGTACACCAGTATATAGTTCAGTGCATTGGGATAGTACATCTTAAAGGTCTCCACAATGCGGCGCACAAAGTCCAGATCCATTGTGGCCAGACCCGTGCCGGCCATGTCAAAGAATATGCACAATTGGGTCAAGTGGATCTCACGCTGCTTGCGCTCAATCCAATAGACAACGATGCGTATTAGCTCGTCCAGATCTTTGGACTTGCTGTGCAATCTGACGCGAAATATGAGCAGTGGCTTTCCATCCACATCCTGGCTGTGCACAAAGATGGAACCTTCTGTTAGGTATTCCTGGTTTAGTACGGCCTCTGTCAAATCATTGGCACCGTATGACCTGCGCCACATGCAGGTTTCCCACAGCTTGTTCAAGGACGTCTCAATATCCAGATCGTATTGTTCCAGAAAGCGTTGTAGCCACAAATGATCATTGCGTATGCGATCAAGGTCGATCGTATGAAAGTATGCTATTATTTATATGAAATATAACCAATCACTAATTAATATAATAAATGTACCGCGACAAAGTTTTAATTGAAGAATTTGTCGACTCAAATGGTTCATGATACAAATTATTAATGTGATTAAATTTTAATGACTTATTGCATTTGATAAAACAATAAGTATCAGTTATCTACGGAATTTCTAAGATTATCTAAATAGCAGACATATTAGTATTTCAGATGCCTGATATATAGACTGGGAAAAACAGCTTTTTCTATTAGCCTATAGTTGAGGAAATTTTCTTATAGTAGACTTTCTATATCCCCACAAAGGCAAAAATAATATAGATATATATTACAGAAGTAAAAGCAAATTTTGTATTTATGATATGTCGTCATATGATTTAATTTTAAACTTTCCAATCCAATTTGGGGGAATAGGTAGTAAATAATTCCATGACATTCTAGGAATGCACTCAACCATCATTACTTTGAAAAGTATCCATATTTAGACATATTTGTTTTTCGGAATGTCAATGCTTTTAAAATTAGTATGCAATAACTTTTTATGACTGCGAATAGTGCTAGTTTTGCCTGTGGCTGTGACACACGCCCCATAGCTGAGTATATTTATTTAATATATTCTGTAAATACAATAATGCCTATAGACACAACACTTATAAGTCAAGCAGGTTGACGGCTAACACCCAATCGAACTAAGGCCAACTGCAGTTTGTAACCTGTGCTCACCTGCCGGCGGCGACTCAGCGTATTTCGTGTTGAATCTCTGACGCAGTTCCTCAATCTGCGCACCGGTGGGTGTCTTACTCTGAGGGGCCATTGTATTTAGCACACGTTACCAGCGACACTTGTGCGCAGACTAACGGCACAGAGCAACAGTCAAGTTGCCAGTTGTTGGTTTTTTATGACGCTTATCGCTGCAAGTACTTCTAATCGATAATCCACTTTCTCATACACGATAAAGCCGATTAGATTCCAGTTGCCGAAATTCGACAAATGACAAGCGACAAGCGACAATTAAACGATTGCAAGTGCTTTGCACGAGCAGCGGCAACTAACTAACGGTGCTTGCCCGCCCGATCAGCGATCAGCGATCGTCGCTTGGCAGTCGGCCGGCGTACGATTCGATATGGAGCACCAATACACCCAATGGAACGCCTTGAAAAGGGCAGTCGCCGCCGCTGCAATAGAACGTGATCGTTGCCCCAATGAGTTTTGGCTGCGAGTGGAAGCTTGAGTGGGAGCGCGAAAGCTTGCAATGCTTAAGTATTCACTGCACACGAGCTTTTGCAGTTTGAGCTAAGCTTGGTATACGAGTGAAAGCTCTGGGTTTTTTATGCAGATATAATAAATATCGATTTATTTACATTCTATTTAATATGTACTACACTTTGGCCTTAGTTCTTTGCAAATTTAAACGAGTAGTCATCGTTGCCACCCCAGATCTTCAGGCAGTTATCCTGATCCACATACTCGGTGATGTCCTTTTTGGTGGTCACGCGCAGTATCTCCAGCGCCTCTGGGGGCATAAAGGTCTTGACAATTTTAAATGCCGCTAAAATGATAAGATTAATTTAAAACGGAATCTTGTTTAATCATTTGTCTGACTCACCATTGAGCAGGAAGGGCAGATCATGCACGATAATGTAGTTGGGCGCATTGGGATACTTGGTCTCGAACAAATTGATAATGCTCTTGATAAAGTCGACATCCAAATTGCTCAGACCCGCGCCCGTCATGTCCATGAAGAGCGTTAGCTTCTGCTGATATTCCTCGCGATGCAGTCGCTCCACCCAGTAGACAACAATGCGCAAGAGATCGTCCTGATTCTTGCTCTTCGAGTGCTTCGAAAAGTTGACAATCAGCAGCGGTTTGCCGTCCTTATCCTTGTTGTGCACATAGATCTCGCCATCGTTGAGATACTCCTGGTTCACATTGGACTCGTTGATATCGTTGGTGCCGGAAACTCTGGCGCCATGCGCAGTTGTCATAAAGACGAATGATTGCCTTCTCCACATCCAGCTTGTAGACCTCCAAGAGCTTTGTGATCCAGATATCGTTGTCGGTGATACGCGCCAAATCGCTGGGATGAAAGGGAACTGCCAAGGATACATAAAGTAAAAAAAAACTTTATTTTATGGCTTAAATTCAGAATTTCATTCAAAATTGGTTAATTTTAATACCATATGGTATATATGTACTGCAGTTAATTGTAAGCTGTAGAATATTTTGAAATTTTGATTTGCAATCCAAGCGAAATGGGTGTGTACATATTTTCAGATTATTTTTTTGAACTATGTTATATAATTTTTATACTCTACCTGCCGGCGGCTCTGACTCGACTTTGGCCAAAAAACGGGTCTTCACCTCGTTTATCTGCTCGGCACTGGGCTGAAATACTTTCGACATCTTGAACTCAGTTGGAATGGTGAATGGGTGCGCTAAAACGCCGAATTTATATGAAAAACAATTGCTGTTGCTACTGTTCACGAACGCCAATCAGTAATATATCTCTCGTGGAGGCTTCTGTTTCGCTGGGGAGAACTTGGATGACTCGCCAGAGTGCAGGCCAATCAAGAACTAAGAGCAGTAGCCGGGTCACACTGTCAGAGTATACGTGGCTTCAATTGCTCTCTTCCGTTCTCTTCGTCGCTCGATTCTCTCACCCGATCACGAAAGTCAGCGACTCTATGCGGGAGGCAGCCGAACCAGACCGTTCTTTAATCAATCTAAAAAAAGAAAATAAATATACAAAAAAATATAGTACATAAACAAGCCCGCAAGAGACGCCGGAAGAGGCAGGGCGATAAGAGCGATAAGACAAAATGAGCGAGTGAGGAGCGAATGACTCGGTTCGAGTGTGTTTCTACAATGAAACTGTTTGGAAAATTGGCTTTTATTATTGCTATCGCGATGGGGCTTATATAATATACCTTAGCTACACATGTTTCTGACAGAGTCACGTGTAAAGCTAGGAAAATCGCTTGTGTGCTCGCTTACCGACAAATAATCCAGGAAAATTTATGTAACGCCACACAATTTAGGCTACTATATTATATCATTCAATTCCGCAACTGATAGAACTTAACTTAGATAAAAGAGGTTTCTAACTTATGGGTTTTATGTTTCTTTTTATAGTATTAAAAGTTTTGCTTTCGGAGGTAACTCAAATTTTTAGAAATCGCATTTTTAAAGACCAAAAAATGATTATAGTATAAAATACATTAAATTCTTTGTTTTGAACTTCATCCACCGTAGATTATACATCAAAGATTATTGTAAAAAAAAATTGTAGATTTATATTCTGGAATTCTGGATCACAGATTACTGTATCATGTAAAGTTCTAGCTACAACTGTATCGAAAACCACCTTAAAGCTATTAATTTATTTTACTGCTGGAAATCTGTTACTTTATAATCATTTGAAATAATATATTTCTTTCTACTTACATACAAATGAATTTAGTTAATCAACAGAAAACATTTGTGCATGTGCATTTTACTACACATGTGCATATACGATTTCTTATTTATTCTAATACTATGTCAGCTTTTGCCCCTATGTTTCTAAACTTTGCCAAAGATCGACCACTTTGATTAAGAATACATTTTACTACCAATTTCGTAAAGGTATTTCGGCAACTCATCTAATGGCGCTTTCGTGTTTTGTTTTTGTTGACATTGGTTGGCTAGTGATGCGCCAGATGACAGCAGAGGACAATAACAAAGAAACGCCAGCATTTACATATTGAAAGCTCCTTGATAGCCGACCTGCGTCAACCGCCCACTGCGTCCCCCTGGCGTCCATGGACTATTGCCTGGCATGGCCATTCAGGCCATCATCGAAAACTTTCGCTGGCGTTTGGCCCAGTTGTGTTGTTTACGTGAAAACGTGCGCGTGGAACGCCGTTGTTGACTCTTTGCTCGTTTTGGGATCCAATGCGGATGCAGTGCAGCGGCGGCAGTGAGCTAAGCCAAAGCCAAAGATGAAGTTCGCCGAACATTTGACGGCGCATATAACGCCTGAATGGCGCAAACAGTATATTAACTATGAGGTAAAACACACACGCAGCGTGTGCGAAAAAAAATGCGAGATGAAAAATGTGTATCCCATAGATATAGCTAGCGTGTGCTTTTCCTAGCTGTCAGTTCGCTGGTGACGCCATATGAAAAACGGCTGACCAGCTGTCAGAAAGGCAGCGAAAGCTTTTTGGCATTTGCTGCATTTGGCGCATGCGCTTTTAGCATCACTCTCTAGCGCGTGCTTTGTTGTGCTCGCCTCAAACGTAAACAATCACAAAGGCAGCACAGTTTGTGCTAAAAGTATGCGAGCACTTGTAGTTTTACATGGCTGGTTCCGTGTGAATCAATGTATTGAATCGATATTTATTTCCGATAGACAGCTATGGCGGCTATTTTTAAACATTTCGTACTTGAACACATGTAGTTTAACATGGCTGGTTCAGTGTGAATCAATTTACTGAATCGATATTTATTTCCGATAGACAGCGGAACACTTGCAGTTTAATATGGCTGGTACCGTGTGAATCAATTTATTGAATCGATCTTTATTTCCGATAGACAGTTGGGGCGGCTGTTTTTAAATATTTAGTACTCTCTTCTGCCTTCGACAGGAAATGAAGGCTATGCTGTATGCGGCCATTGAACAAGCTCCTTCCGCGGAGCTGGTGGATCGCGAGATGCTGACACGATACTTTGCCAAATTCGATGAGGAGTTCTTTCACTACTGTGACAAGGAGCTGGCCAAGATCAATACCTTCTACTCAGAAAAGATGGCAGAGGCAACACGCAAATATGGCAACCTGCGCAGCGAGCTGACAGAGGCCCTGGAAATGGGCCATGTGAAGAAGCAGCCGGCATGGAAGCGACGCACACCGCTGGGCAAGAAGAATGTGCCAGCGCGCAAGATACAGGATCTCAAGTTGGCATTTAGCGAGTTCTATTTGGGTCTGATACTGCTGCAGAACTATCAGAATCTCAATTTTACGGGCTTTCGCAAGATTCTCAAGAAGCACGACAAGCTGCTGAGTGTGGACTTTGGTGCACGCTGGCGCACGGATCACGTGGAGGCGGCACATTTCTATACAAACAAGGACATCGATCGGCTCATACAGGAAACAGAGCAGGCGGTCACTCAGGACATTGAGGGCGGCGATAGACAGCGTGAGTATTTTATTTAGTTTTATTACAAATTCGTATTCTTAAAGATTTTCAATTAATATAGTATTTGATGGTATGTTTTGCAGGTGCCATGAAGCGACTGAGAGTGCCGCCGCTGGGCGAGCAGCAGAGTCCTTGGACCACATTCAAGGTGGGCCTCTTCTCAGGCGCATTTGTCGTGCTCTTTCTTACCGTTGTCATATCAGCCATGTTTTATGGCTTTGGCGAGAATTGGCGAGTCGGTCTGCGCATGTTCCGGGCGCCTTTCATCATCACCGAGTGCCTTTTCCTCTGGGGCGTGAATGTCTATGGCTGGCGCTCGTCTGGCGTCAACCATGTGCTCATCTTCGAGCTGGATCCCCGCAATCATCTGTCCGAGCAGAATATTATGGAAATCGCCTCGGTATTCGGTGTGATTTGGGCATGCTGTGTCCTCTGCTACATATTCTGCGAACCCCTCGGCATTCCTCAGTATGCAGCTCCGCTCTTTCTCTACACGCTGATGGTGGCCTTTCTACTGAATCCGACCAGGACGTTTCATCACGAGGCACGCTATTGGGCGCTGCGCGTTCTCAGTAGGGTTGTCATGGCGCCCTTTTGCTTTGTTAACTTTGCGGATTTCTGGCTGGCCGATCAGCTGAATAGTATGGTGACTGCATTTCTGGATATACCCTTTTTGATGTGCTTCTTTGGGCGAAATCCCACATGGCACAAGGCCGGAGAGGGTGAGTAACAGGAGCTGTGAGAGCTTTCTTATTGAATGTACATTAAATCACATTTTGTTGATTTTAATTTAAATATACCTTTAATCACTAATTAATCATATGATAGTCCACAAGTTTAAGGCTAACAAATTATGTATGTTAATTTATGCAGTTCACTCATGAAGAAAATGTATATAAAAATTGCAGCGAAACCTATTTAACCAGTTAACCCACAGACTTTATGCACATTGTTTTAGTAGTATTTGTCTAAAGTTCATTTAAAATGTTTGTTTGTTTTTCAAATGCGTTCTTAGAAAAACGAAAAAGTTTTTCTTTTTTAATTGTTTTAATTTATGCAGCTCATGCAGCAGAAATTTCCGAAATAAATCAACTTCAAACTCGACTTAATATCTATATTAAATTCTCTGGTAAAGTTAGCCAATCATGTTAATTTATACAGTTATTTTTTTGTTTTTTGGCATGTTATTATGAAAACTTTATCGAGGTCATATTTCACGGTTATGCAAAAAAAGGAAAATCAACTCATTCGCAACTTTATCGTTCAATATTAATCATTCAAATTTAAGTGAGTTTCTAAAATTCAAATTAGCTAAGTGCTACTCCGTATTTTGCATTTTAGCTAATTAAAATGTGATATTTTTTAGCTGGAAATCACTGTGTACAATATGTATCCATCCTGCACCCAATTGTGGCCATTCTGCCCGCATATTTTCGCTTTGCCCAATGCATTCGCCGCTATCGCGATACGAAGGAGGCGTTTCCGCATCTGGTGAATGCTGCCAAATATGCGACATCCTTCTTTGTGGTGATTTTTGCGCACAAATATCATACCACAACGGGTAAGTGACAATACAATATGCCACACTCGCCACAACAATAACAACCACAACAACAACAACACACAAGGGAGAGTTCATTATGTGTGTATGTTGTCTGTTGTTTATGTTGCTGTTGCCAATTAGCGTTATTTTCATGGGCACAACCGCAAATTCATGTTAATTTTATTTTGGCCATTGAAGCACGTATAAATTTCCCATCCTCTCTACTTGCAGATAGCTATCCGCTGTCGAAGGAAAATCCTTGGTTCTACTGCTGGATAACAGCTGCTCTATTCTCCTCCTGCTACGCCTACACATGGGACATCAAAATGGACTGGGGCCTCTTCGACTCGAAGGCCGGCGACAATCGATTCTTGCGTGAGGAAATCGTTTATTCATCGACAGTGAGTTCCTCTGCTACCCAAGTTTCCGACTAATGGCAGCCATCAATATTTGGCCAAGCGCACGGGCACGTAAAACAATCATTCAACGCATTCATTACTCCTACTCTCTCTCTTATATTTTGCAGTGGTTCTATTACTTTGGCATAATTGAGGATTTAATATTGCGTTTCAGCTGGACGCTCTCAATGAGCCTCATCCAGGCTGGCTACATTGAGGGTGATGTTATGATGACCATACTCAGTCCGCTCGAGGTGTTCAGGCGCTTCATCTGGAACTACTTTCGGCTGGAGAACGAGCATCTCAACAATGTGGGCAAGTTTCGAGCAGTGCGTGATATATCCGTGGCGCCCATGGACTGCTCAGATCAGGTATATATATATATATATCTATTCATCTCTATGCATATCCCATGTTTATTTATTGGTTAAACCAACAGACCACAATACTGCGCATGATGGATGACATGGATGGCGTGCTGAATCGTAGGCGTGGCAAGGCCGCTGGCGGCTCTGGCGGCAAATCTGGCAATAAGAAGAACAAACATGAACAGCAGCGTTTACTTCTGCAGGGCGAATCCGTTGAGGATCTGTGCGCATAGTGCACATCCATCAGTTCAGTATCTCGATGTGCGCAAATATTAAGTATACGTAAATATAAAACAACTAGCGAAAAAAAACGCATTTTCGTTTGGATGGGTTAACAGGGTGTTGGACCACGTAAGCCACATTCAATCGAATTGCCAACACTGTGGCTGTGAATCCACTACCCTGATGAACAGGACGTGCCAATGGGTTCATCTTGGGGCACATTCATTGCAGAAAGTCGCACGTTTCATGTGACATTATTTCGTGAAACTTTTACACACATTTGTTGTTTCAATTCTCCCTCGCAGCTCCACAACGCAACAATTATTGTCGCAAAATCAAATTGTAAATGTAGTACGTGAATGAAAACATAAGCAGTACAATCGGATGGTGTTCAAAATGAAAAGCTTACCCACATTTATTGTATGCAATGTATGTATATGAAAATTGTTTTACACGAATACCTTACCTATAAATCACTTTGAATATGAATTCATGTATGTAAACAATAATGAACGTTTTAAACTGAACGGGGCAGTAAATGATAAGAAAAACTTAATTTTCATTCATTTAGAAATTAATCTAAATAATATTATCGTATTAAACAACTGATCAGCTCGATTACAGGGTACAAGCACACACAAGAAGTGAATGCTTGTTTAGCTTATGAACTTTGAATACTTGATTTTATTTACTTTTTATTTGGGCAATCTATTGTATATATATATTTGCTAAATACATATATTTGATGCTTATCAGCACTAAGCAAAAAAAATATTTATGGGCCACTGCAGCTGATTCGTGTTTAACAAACTTATATATATATATATATGCAAAGTCCAATGCAGTGCCTTTGATAAGGTTTCCCCTTTCTGAATTCAGCATAATTCTATTTTCGGTTCTGTTAATCGTTATATTTCTGTTGCGTGGGTCTGATATAGGAAACGGAACGTTTCATGTGTTGTTATAGTTGCTAGACAGGAGTTTAGTTAAAGTTGAATAACAAAAGGAAATGCAATTGCTCACTAGCTAAATCCTGTACCTGAAACACACAAGCCTCTTATGAAACACATTTTACATGTGCTCTTAGCAAAGCTACTTTGGGGATCGCGTTGGGGCCCTTGGGGGCGGGACAGGTGCCAATTTTCGAAACCGTCCTTAAGCCTGGTCACAGCTGCTTTCATCTGATGTTGATTGATGGATTTGCGACTGTTTGCTTTCGTTTGCGGTTGCGTTTGCGTTTCTGTTTTGTTTTGTTTTGTTACGTTGTGTTTTGTTGTGCTGCTGTTCGACAAAATTACATAATAATCAGCCAAATTTAATAGATTAAAAACATTTGCAATCGCAATTATGAATGATTCATTTGGGCATGTTTGACTAACCACATGAAATTCCTGCGTTTGACATCTATTAAACTTGGCTTGACGGCAATTAATAATTGTCAATAATTCAGGCCACAGCAATATTGCTGGCAATCAAAGTGAATCAATCATTTAATTATGCTGTTTTTTTTTTGGTTGTTCTCAATTCCAAGACTTCATAAATGATTTAATTTTGTGAATTCATTTGAAGTTTGTTAAGTTTTGTGCATTTTGCACATAATAGTTGCAGCAGCTTGCGAACTTTTATTCTTTGAAAAGCTCAAACTACCACTGGCAACTATTTAAAATTCAGCTGCAAGTTTTTGTATGCTTCAATATGATATGGAACATTGGACAATAACAAAATGCTCATCAAAGTTTTGCTCGTATAACATGGCGCATGATTGATTTGTTATTGATTTATGGCAATTTTTATGCTTATCAGCAATATTGAATGCGAGCACATTGCCGCTATAAACTGCGACAAATAAACATTTGAAATGACATATCAATGTGATTTTAAAGGCTATCATTTTTTCCAGCTCAACAGTTGTAAGCGGCTTATAATATTTCACATTTGACGGTCAGTTAGCTCGAATATATGGCTTGATTTTGGTAGCCTTTAATGACAGACACACGTCTCATTTGTTAGGCTTCAGTAAATATGCTTTGAAACGTCAAAGTTAAGCTGATTGAATATCGACTACAACACTGGAATGCGTTTACTCAAAGGATTCCGCTTAGTCCTTGTCCAATGTCCAATTACAACTCTGATTGCATGACGCATTATTGCCATTATAAAGCATACAAACATATTTTCGTTTAGAGATATGTTTGAATTTAGACAAACCAAAATCGTATAAGTTTGTTTGTGATATAAAAGCTCAACTTGTTATATTCCAAAAATAATTCCACTGAATTGGCTTAGTGAAAAACTAGCCACATGTTTTGTCTAGTTATCAAAGCGAAAAGTATTATTGTTTTTCTCTAGTAACTGACTATGACCGATTTATTCATATGAAATTGAAATATTTTTCATCGTAAATTTTATATTAGAAACTTAAGTTTTTTGTTTGTTGTTGGAGATTTGTGACTGTTAATATTCATACTTTTAGTCAGTCAACCAAAATATATTGCCTAGAATTGGCAGGGCCAATTTGCTGGGTAACGAAAGGCAGTCATTGTCAGAATTTGTTTTCGTGTTTTTTGCTGTTTATTTTTTTCGCCCAGCTGTGCCTAACACACAATTTGCATTGATGGCCACCAGCTGAATTCAAACGCTTCCTTTGAAGCCCTTTGGCGTTGACTCAAAAGCATTAGATAAGATAAGCAGCCATTTTTGAGTGTTTTTATTAGGCTGCACATGTGTGTGTGTGTGTGTGTGTGTGTGTGTGTTGGAAGCAGAGAGGGGATGGTTTTTAGCAGAATTTATAACTCAGCTGGCAGCCTGTAAGATGAGACACACAGATAAGTAGTCGCTTTAGGCGTTGATAAAGGGTTGCCTTGACTTTGAATCCTTGGTATACCCTATTCGCGTATTATTTCATTTTCGCCATAGGCAGCTGGGTATAAGTTGTCTGTGTATGATTTTCAACCTGAAAGGACTATATGCACGTGTTTACCGGAATAAAAGAAGAGCAAGCAATAATGCTGCTACAGGAAGTGCTTGACTGAAAAAGATTCTGGGCCAAAGAGAGAGATGTAAAATGTCAACAAAAATGAAAGAAAAAAAACCATTTTTGAAAATGGAAATAATACTATGTTTTTTACTGTTAAAGATGAATGTTTATACAGACGGAATATTGCCAAGGCAACAACAAAAATACAGTTTTTGTTATAGCTTTATATGCGCACAACGTTTTAATATACGCACAAATCAAGTTTCAAAGCAACTGCTTTGTTATTGCTGGTGCTGTGGCATGAAGTTTTGACACGTCCTTTTGGGATTCTTTCCTGCTGTCACTGCAGATTTTCATTGATTTGACAGCAGTCTACACACATGCACACACACACACACAAAGATATGCAGAATTGCCAGTTTTTGATGTGTTAACACAACAAACAACAAACTCGAGAAACACAACATAAGACCTAGCGCACACACACATATGTGTATGTATATGTATATGTATATGTGTATGTGTATGCGCACACACATTGTATTCATATTTGGCTTTGGCCCGACAATAACTTGCCTGGCACACATGGCGTCTGTGTATTTTGCGTGCAATAAAGTTTGCCTCTCGTCTGTTGCGTATACGCAATGTTGCGTTCACTTTGAATTGCACGCGTAGTGGCTTATTGTAAAGTACTCGATATGTGCCAACGACAGCGCCAAGCGCCAAGCGCGAATGCCAATACCAATGCCAAACGATCCTGCTGATTAAATGCTATTTGCCTGCTTCTCACGCTGTGCCCCATTGGTTGCCATAGATACAATGCAGCGAAAAACTCAATTATGCCCGCTGCTTCGGTCTTGTTTAATTGCCATAAATTGCATTTCGCTGGAAGCGTGTTGGACAATGTTTGCTTTAAAGTGTAAACACACCAGATTCATTCGGCGCATTCTTTTGTGTTGTTTGCTGTTTCATTTACAATTCCAGCTCAACGCTAGTGAATGCATTGGGTAATCGGATCTGTTTGTTTACTGTCCCTCCATATGATATGTGTAATAGTTCGCGACAGGTTTTTATTTAATTTAATGTCAAAGTCTGACTAGTGTTGATTTCAGTTTTTTTTTATGCAAATTTGCTTTAATTAAAGCGCAAATATTTTAATCATTTCACTTGCAGCATGATATAAAAGACGAGATCAAATTGCTCCGTGTTGAAGGATATCATATGCAAATTGCTTCCTTTGATTATTGGCCCATAACAAGATACAGACAAACGTATGGATCAACATAGGGATGTGGCACATCATTAAAATGTCTCCCACACATTCAAGCTGTAAGTCATCTAATTTGAAACCCAGCGAATGTAACTTTGACTACAGCATGGGATTTATATAAGCAGAGTATACATTATGCATTAAGTTGTGAAGGTAACGTATGTTTTTCTGTACTTAACCGTTTTGTTTAAAATTGTTGCTACAATCTTCAGGCATAGGCTTTGTCAGATGAACTTATTTATTTAATTTGCGAATTGTTTTGCTTAAAAATGATCAGCTTTCATGGCAAAACTATCAAATAGGAAAAGTTTCAAGCTCTTTAATTGCAGCCTTCAACTTTTTGGCCAACTCATCTTAAACTGTTGCCACAAGTTGGACATACCACAAGCCCATCAGTAGAAGTGTAACTGCTCTTAAGTGAACACTAACAGAAAGTTAATTAATTAATTTAGTTAAAGCCAGGTCCATGACAGGACAAAGCTTCCTTCCAAACATGACTCGGCTAAAATGCAAATCAAATAGGCTTTTAATTAACCATGAAAACATTTTGACAGGACGACATGAGGTCGAATGCACATTATGATTATGGGCCAACTTTTGAGTGGGGCTTTGAGCTTTAATAAGTATTTACATATACGGGCTGCTGCCTTTAAGAGACCAATTTGCTCGTTGACAGGACAGGACCAAAGCAAATCTCTGTCCCCAACACAGACCCTGCAAATTGTGCTGAGTAATGCGATGCGGAAATAAATGTTGGGGCCTTTAACCTTATTTCGCCATAGCATTGAGCATTGATTGATGGCAGACGCTGTGCGTGAAGCTATTTATAATACTCGTATGTTTATTATTTACCACGCACACTAATGCCAATATATTTACAATGCCTGTAAGTATATTGGTTTTGCTTGTTTGTTTATGAAATTTGACTGAAACTAATGGATGCCCAAAAGTGTGTGCCATAAAAAGGCTAGCGACGTCAAAATGTGCCCGTTGGGATGCGCAAAGCGCATTAGACCTTCTCGCCAGGGTTATAAATTATGAAAAATACGCTGAATCAATTGTATGCGCAGAAAGAAAAGAAAACGCCGAGTCAGATGCCATTGAATTAAATGTATTGTGAATAGATATTAGGCATATTTTATCTGAAAGTATATGGGGTACATTTATATAGCAACTTGTAGTGAAACAAATATCGCAAACACCCACGCGTAACTGGCCGTAGAGATACATATTTCTGTTGATTTCGGTTGACAAGTCTGCCAGCCATCAAAAGACAACAAATGAATATCCATTTATAAAACATATCAATTGCCAGTGCGATTTAAGCTCAAACGACGGATTTGACGCACTAAAAGCCGATTTATCATTTTAAATATTACAGCGATTCCGAGAAAACAAAAGTGATTGTCAGACAAGCGGGTGCTTAACGGCAACTTGACATTTATGCTGCCTGTGTTTGTGTGTGTAGCAAGTTTTGACAGTGGATTAAAATAAACAACAGCGAATATTACAATGACTACATTCTAATGAAATATCAACAAAGCGTGGCACTCACTTTCAGTGTTGCCTAAAGTGTAGATAGAGGAGCCAGCGGATGTAAGATGAAGACAGTGAATAATTTGAATGCCTGCATTTCATTCAAATGCAAATAGATGGTGTTGTTGCTGTTGTTTACTCGAATTAAACCACTTTTCGTAGCTCTTGAACTCTGACCAAAATGCAAGGAAAATATTTGAAAAGCTTCTCAGGAAATTATACTATAAGTATGATAATAAAATGATTTCCTTGCTCTTTTCTTTCACACAAGATTCCATGATGCAAGTGCAGCTGCATCAACGTCATTCTTTTATTATAATTGAATACTGGCTGAAATTAACAAAACATTTTATGAATTCTAAGCTGGCAAATGAATGGAGCACAAAGCAAGCAATAATAATTTGTATGGCAGACGTCCTTGTTTGTCCGGCACTAGAAAATAAAGGAGAGCAAATGCTTATTATGTAAGGCACTTTCAATTGAATTGATTGACTTAACCAAAAAGGGACTTTTATTTGTTTACACAAAGGCAGCTTAAATTGTTTCAACCCTTTTCGTAATACCAAATGCGTAATGCCTTATAAAAAAAGTTTATAGCCACGCCTTTGTCTTGAGTCAATGAGTTACGCGTGTGTTTAGCGTCTCCAATAGAAACCTAAGGCTTATTAGCGATTCCCATGGCAATTGGGCACATTTAACATTATTTTTTTTGACAGCCTGCCCCAAGGTGTATCTCAGCCTGAAGAGGCTGTTTGCTGCCCACCAAGATTGATGCTACCCACTTGCACACAAAATTCCAGTCTAGGATTTATTACTGGCAAACAGCGCGGTTCCACTGAAAGTCTGATTAAACGGTTCAGCTAATGCCGTTGCGACTTAGGCCTAATTAGTCCGGCTTTTGAATTATGTCTGAATGCCCTGATGAACATACACTCATTTGGCATAGGGAATCTGCCAATGCATAAACATTTCAATTCAGGTCCAACTGAGGTCGCTGTAGACTTATAAGCACGTAATTACTGTAAGCTGTTTACAGTTTTCGCTCATTATTAAGTTATATAAAACAAGTGGGAAAGGATTATCTTCGACGTGCCGAAGATTTTATACTCTTTTCGAACCTTTAGACAATTTTCACTCTGCTAACTGCAGCACTTTCATCTGTAAAAATTGATATCATATCAATATCAATTTGAATTGAAATATTAAATTTATTTCCAGTTGTATGGCAGTTTAAAGATATAGTGATCCGATCCTGCCGGCTCCGATCAATGTTATGTATGTTTGAATAATAAGTATCTGTGCAAAGTTTTATCACGATAGCTTTGAAAACATGGGATTTATGGCCAAAACCGACTACCAGTTGGATGGCAGCTATAAAATATAGTAGTCCGATCCGGCCGGTTCCGACCAATGTGCTGTCCCTTTGAATAATAAGTCTCTGTGCAAAGTTTAATCACGATAGCTCAAAAACTGAGGGACTAGTTTGCATACATACAGACAGACAGACAGACAGACAGACGGACATGGCTAGATCAATTTGTTTTGTCATTCTAAGCATACTGGCAGTAATTTTTGGGGGTCTCAGACGCTTCCTTCTATGCGTTACAAACTTCAGCACAAACTGAATATACTATTTTCTCCGAAAAGAGTATAATAACAGCGTTTTATTGTTATTTCAGTTTTCAGCTACCATTAAAAGTCAGTAATTGTAAGCTGTCTAATGGCCATTAATAGCCAGTCTAGTAAGCATTTATTATTTATACAGCATTTATCTGCGGCTTTTATCGCATACACTTAAAGCAACAATTTACAGAGAAAAATCTTCATTTTATCTGCAATTTCACTAACTTACCAACATCTTTAAGTACAGACTTCTTAATTAACGCTTCCATGAAAAATGTCTTGTGATTTGTTTTTCATTTTGAACGTATCATAAATATTTATAAACTGCTCAAATTCTGCTGAAAAAATACTTGAGAAAATTTGTATTTGCATGAAAGTTTTCTAGAGCAAAGAGTCCTCGACTGGAAAAACCTAGAGTGTGCGGATACATTGCACCTTTGATGTTGCTGCTGCTGCTCCATATTAGTTTATAAGGAACCTATTTGTAATAACGCATTGTATAGTATAGTTGCTGATCGAATATTAGAATTGAGTCCTTAAAGTATTCATTACGAGTTCCTTAAAGACTCCATATTATATATAAATATATGTGCATACGGGTAAATTTAATAAAGGGCTCAGCGATGCGGTTTCCTTATGCTTGAGCGATAGCTGTTAATTAAGCATTTCTCGACACTGTATGTCGACTCAAAATTGCATTTCACTTCAGCAGTTTCCCATTATATTTAAATATCATATTTATATGTAGTTCATATACGGGCATTCCAAATTCATTTCAAAGCCTAATCTGTCCCATTTTATATGTTAATTTTCTCATTGAGTGCTTGGCATCTATGTCATTATATTTACTTATGTCTGTGCTCAAATAAGCATGCTCGTAAATCTACAAGCTCGTAAATGTCGAAGTGCTGTAAACTTAAACTCGATTCAGCTAGGCGCACGCCGCACGCCGCACGCTGCGTATACGCAATAAAGCAAGTGACAAACAGCCTTTATGAGTCGATGCTGCTAGCCTCTTGGCTATGGCTTAAAATATAACTTTGCTCAGTTGTCAGTTGCAATAAATCAAGCTGGACTTAAAAGCAACAGCTCGAAGCTCGCAGCTCGCAACTCGTGCCTTAAATTTGTCAACATTCTGAAGATTTAAAGAGACATGAATTCAGGAATTTTATGGCATTGCGTGCCATCAAAGTTGGCCAACATATTTTACCGCATATAATGCGAACGAACGCAAAGTTTAATCAACTAAGTTAAGTTCTGGTGTACTTTGTCATGCATGATGAGCTGCTACGTTAGTTTGTCTCATATGATATGCGAACAATGCGTGTGCCACAGTTTGCAAGACAGACATTGTTCTTACCACTGTGAGCAAGTTTGTCCAACTATGCGCTCCTTGGTCCTGTCCAGGACTCAACGCCAAAACAAACACACATGAAATGCCGCTGGCTGGAGTGTGAGAGTGTCAGTACAAGGATACTTCAATTCACTTGCGTTGGTAATTGAATTTTCACTTAAGCGGCCGCCGCTGATTATCCCGACGGCCTGGAAAATATTGTGATTACTGAAGCGCACTTAAACGCTAATGGAAATCTCATTATCCCCACTGAGTCGAGCAGTCATAACAGCAATTAGATGCCACGTCTGCCCCACACATGCAGTGTTATTGTACTTCTAGTCCTTCCACAGGATGTGGCATGAGCATAACTACTGAGTGTGTAGTAGCTTTGAAATGCAAATGTTGCTGCTGCCACCGAGCTGCTATAAAAATAGAAATGGGCATAGGGAATTTATGAATAAAATCTGTGTTAATAAAGTCATGCATGTAATTTCACGTGCTCAGCTGCGGGATTCCCCCTTCACATGATTTGTATGCAAGTTTATTGCCATGCATCAACAATTTGTTGTTGTCGCAGCAATGCATAAATAAGTTCTGCGCGTGCATTTCAGCTTCTTCCATTTTATCCTTTTAATTGGAAAAACACGTTGAAAATCCCTAAAGTTAACTGCGATACTTCAATGTGTTGATGTCGATTTATAATTTATTGCCAAACGATTTCATATTGCGCAGAAAATAATGGTTATTTAGTAAATTTTTTTGTGGTTTTACATGCAGAGCTGAAAACACGGTATTTATTGGTCGAGCATGCCGTTTTATTTATATTTATGTTTTTTAATAAGAGTTCATACATATGTATGTAACTACGAGTAAATTAATTGGATTGCATATTTTTGTGCGGGCTAAAACATCAAAAGGTCTTTTTTTTCGCTATACATTCCACATCAAGTTTTTCATGATAAATACAAGGCAGGCAAATGCCAGTTCAGTTTATTTTCGTTGTAATGTAATTCGAATTGAGATTTCAAATTGTCAAACCAACTATTTGCAAATCATATATATATACATTGTGCAAAGACAGACCACTTAAAAATCCATTAAGTTTGATTTTCGATGGGTTTTTGTCCAGCATCTTGTTGCTAAGTTATCAGCTTTTCGTTTAGATTACTCTGACAGTTGTGTTTTCATGACATGGAGTGGCTCATGTGACCGTTGCTGTTTCTCTGTGGGTGTGGGTGGTTGAGTGGTTTGCTTTGCTTAAAACTGGGCAGCCACTATTTTTGGTCCAACAAATATGGTTCAGTGTACAGGAGTGTCATCTGTACACAAGTCCATTCACTTTTTGTGGGAGGTGCACCCATTTTGGGGTTCACTGCAGGTGGATGGCTGGCAGTCATGTCACAAGTTCGCTCTGCAGTTGTAATTAAGAGCACCAATCTAAAAGAGTGATTAATTGCCATTTAATGACTGTACTTTTTGGACTGGATGAGCACGCGTTACTTCGGGCGGGCAAACAGCAAAGCTTTTGCTGCCTGTAGCCAGTTGGATGAGAGGACTCTGTTTAATCGCAACCTTTGCTGTAATTTGTCAAGCTTCCTTTCACTCATTTACTGCACTTAAAGAATGCTGCTAATTTAAGGCTAGCTTCACATAGCTATGCTTGTTCAAATTTTAATTTCAAGCTGAACAGCATAGATTGAAGGATAGCTGTCGAGTCAAGTTAATTAGGGTTAAAAAGTTTTCTCTGTTTGCACTTGACCTTATACGGCTAAATACACCGAATTTCACAGTCCCATTGACCTTTGGGCAAGTCAAACTTTTGTACACAAACCATGGCACAAAAGCAAACATTTTTCAATTTGTATAGGATTTGCCACAGGACTTTGCGCTTTACTGAAGACTTCCATTGTTGTTTTGTATAACATTTGCGGCTTTGTTTAATATCCCATTAGTCGTACTCGTTTTCAGTGGACTTATATTAAATTGCCATTTAATGTTTAGGCCTGCTAAAGGATCAACATCATAACTATTTAATTTGTAATTGAAGATTAAAAATTTAGATTGCTTTTTTGTGCTGGTTGAACAGGATTACGAATGGAATATAATATAGTTAAGTTCATTTACTAATTTCAAATCAATTACTTTGAGTCTCACACTATATTAGCTTTCCAAAGAAATAGTTTTGGCTGTGCTCTTGAGATCCTTTAATTCTAGTAATTGTGTATACCCGATACTAGGACAACCCCGTTGTTGTTAGTCAATTTATCCCGGGTGCAGCATCTATGCACCTCTTCTTTGAAATTCATTTGGAGAGTACGGATTCCATTAAAACAGCAAAAGGTAGTGTGTACCCCTTAAGTCATTGTCAGTCGTACCCCATTGGCCCTGTGCCCCTGTGCCCGGCGTTGTTTGCAGATAAAACATCACCCGTCTGCCCACCCTCTGACAGGAAACGAGTGGGACAGCCGGCGGAAGCTGCAGATGAGTTTGTGTGCGTTGCTTTTTGTGTGGGAATAAAAAAAGCGGTGTGCTGTGTAGAATTCGGGAAATTTTACTAGTGCTTGGCATATAAAAATATGTCAACTCTGACTGTATCCATTACATTGTCTCTGTACGACGACAAATATGCATATATGACAGAGCAACCGCATTATTGCAGTGAGTTAGGGTCTAAAGTAATAATTGGTAGATTGACATTCAGAGAGGCATCCGCTTCACTCGAGTTGCAGGTCGGCTGCTCCGAGATATGACCACAATCGCCATTGCCGTTGGCAGCTGAAACAAGCAAAGCTCAGTTGATTCGCCCAGGTGTGTCCCATCAGTTGTCATTACCTGATGCTGCCGCTCTGCTGTGCTGCTGTTCCTCCTCCTCGGTGATGGTGGAAAAATTGGTCGGACGTTGAGATGTGATCAATGGACTGGCGGCCAGCATTCGATGCGAATGTCGCTTGCTCTTTTTGGCCGCATCGGCAGCCGCCAGCAACTGGCGATTGGATTTGCTAAGTTTCTCGGACGCTGTAAAGACGACTGTCGGCTTGGGTTGGGAATGTGGGAATGTAGGTTGTAGGGTTGAGTGTGGGGTTAAGCAAGGTTATGTAAGCACAAGAACTCACCGATAGTGTCGGATGTTGTTGCTGCTCGGCGCGCTGTAGGCGATAGGCCTGATACTGCGATATGACGCAGAGCAAACAGTAGAGCTTGAAATGAAAGCGATTTAAGCTAATAAGGAAACGGAAACGGAAATGGCCAATGGCAAGCACTCACATTCAGGCAGAGGATGAAGAAGTCAATGGTGAATATGAAACCGACTATTGGATCGAAAATGACTCGCCGTGATAGCGTCAGGTGAACAAGATGGGCCAATTCAATAAGCAAATCGCAGAGCATCAAACCTATCCAGGGCAATAGCCATTGACGTCTGTTCTGCAGGTTAAACGCGTAAAGGGTATAGCTGCTATAAATGTGTGTTAAAGGCCATCTAAGGTTGCAAAACACTTACATTCCGCAGTCCCACAATCAGCAGCAGCGAGGACAACACCATCAGCATCGAGCAAAACAAAAACAATACGTTGAATATCACAGTTACTGCAAGAGAATCAAACGTCAATCAGTTGTATGGCTTCAGGTCCTGACGTCTCTCTCACCAACAGTTACATCACCCTTCTCCAAAATGCTCTCGCCCAGTGGCTGGGTTCGCTGGCCCAGCAGGAAGTCCTGCTCCTCCTTCAGGTATATCGTAAACATGAGCGTTGACAAGCCAAAGTAGATCTGTAACAGATTAATCAGGCAAAGGCGTCGCTCGCAAATTAAAAGATTAGTCAACAAGCAACCTTTTTTGATACTGATACACAGTTTAACCCACAGCTGTGTAATTGCCCGCAAATCATATTTCATGGTAGTTAATTGAAATTGGAATTCGACACTGGCACAACAAATGTGTAATTTTGCAAATGCATTTTCCGTGAAAACATTGTAATTGGACCGCAATACTACGTCTTATACCATCTGAATGGAGGCAAAGCGAAAAGCGGGCAGAGAGGGGTCTTGATTGACAATTGGTCTTTCGATTGGAATTAAATTTCATTCTATTTTCAGATTTTGCTTCTTAAACTTTTTCAGTTTTCGCCAATTATAATAGTTGGAGTTCGTTGGAAATACACGTTTAACGCAATAGCAAAAGTATAACAGGACTAACGCTTCTCGCTTCGCTGCACGCGTTGCCCTGTTTCTTGATATGCTTCTCGCTGCTGTTCGTTCTGTCGTATTGTGGCGCACTTTAATTCACTTGTCGCTTTTCGTTTTTGTGCTTGTTAAACATAGTTTCGCGTTTTAGTTCACGCATTGCTACTCTCTTTGCTCTTGCTCAGCTTTCTGCTCTACATGTCTATATGCTTGCTTTGCTTATCACTTGGCTTCTCGCCTTGCTTCCCAGCCTACTTTGCGGTTAGCGTAAGTGTTTGTCGGCAGATGGGCTTCATCTGTTGTTTATCTTGCCTAAAGTCAGGACTTTACAAATCAAATATCTTATAATTGATTACCCACCAGCGTATAAATGGCGCAGGCAAAGCTGGCCTTACGCACGCTCTTCCAAAAGCAGCAGGACTCGAGTATTGCCATTTTGAGGGCTGTTATTCCACCGACTTCTTATGCATTAACAGGCTACATTGGGAAACCGAAAGTTTGGATGCAGACGGTTTGTGTAACGGCAGCCGCCACTTTCACTTTACTTTTTGACACTTGCTTGGGGCCTTGGCGGTGTTGTCTTCGAGCCTTATTTATTGGCTTCTTTCTTTGGCTGGGGTTTTTTTTAGCAAATAAAATTCTAGGATATTTTGTGGCCTGTCATTGGTCTGCTTATCTTTGGACACTGACACTTAATTTCATATACAGAGCACGCAAATTTATGACACTGATTTATGTGGCGTATTCGCCCATTTTTATATATGGCTGAAACCGTTTAAAGTCGTTTGCTGGCTGACACGCACAACCGTTGCCTTTGAAAGACGCGCCAGAACTAATTCGAATTGTGTTAGTGAATTCAGAACTTGGCCGCCCGTTTCGAGCATCTATAGGAATTTTATGAATGAAACTTCGAAACGGCGTAAAAACAAATGGGCCGGAGAGGGGCGTGGATTTAACGCATGCGCAGACTCTGCTCTTGGCCAAATAGCAACAGGCGGCTTTTTGCATTTGGCAGTGGCCGCATTTGCATATTACGCTGCGTGTCGTCGCGTCCCATGCGGCGTATACGCAACATCGCCAGTTGGTCAAAAGCGGCTGCAAGTGCCACCAACTGAGCATTGCTTTAAGTTAATTATAAGACGCAAAGACGAGCATGCTGCGTTGGCAGTGTAAGCATTCAGTTTGCTTAAAGCCAGCACTAATCGCGAAAGGGAAACTGAACGAACGCAATTTGTAAGGTTAATGACTCGCTGGTTTTCCGATTCTGTTTCGACTGTGACTAATGGTTATCAATGGCGTCGATAGGACGCTGCTGATGACCCTGAGCGTAGCACTGTGGCGTCTCTGATCCCAACAATGTTGCAAAAATATAATACGAGGAAGGGAAAACTTACTACAAGTAAATGTTAAATAAATTAAACGGATTTAGTATTTGGAGTTTTAAAAAGGAGTCAGTCAAAGTAAATAAATATTAATAAAATAAAATATATACATTACATTTAAAATGAGAATATTCTCTATATAACAAATTCGAGTTTGACAATAAATTGACGGAATCTTAAAATCGAACATCAATTTAAAAGCTTTGAATATTCCTGACAATATCTCATTCAGCTCCGAACTTGTGATTTTTTGTTCTCAAAAAAATGCCAAATGGATCCACTTTGCGTTAGTTTAATTGCTGAAGAGTATTGGGCGCCAGGAAACGCAAGCAGTCGCCTGGAAAACTGATGAATCACATATGTACAATGAAGGAGGAAACTGTGCTGAGAGTTTCAAAACCGAACAGGCGTTGCAGGCAATTTTAGACGATATTGCTTTATGCCAAACCCGTTTGCGCCAGGCTATGGATGGTAATGAAAATGGCTTCCAAAGAGGATGGCAATGTGTGAGTATTCAAATATTGTGTTAATCCCTGCCAGAGTATTGAAATAACATCCAACACGAAGTCAGAACACAAATCGACATTTAGTGGGAGGCGGACAAGGCAGCAATTTTATCATACGCTATGAGCGATATAGCACTTCCTCTGAAACCGGCATAAAAGCTGGAAACAGGTCCAAGATACACACTGGGGAAAGCGAGCAGTTTATTGACTTTGATGACCTTTTGCCGGAGATTGGCGAATTTGGATGCTTTCAGAAAATACTGTTTGTGTTCATGATACCATTTTGCTTTATTGGCGCCTTTGTGTACCTCAGCCAGATCTTTATGACGCTGCCGCCACAGAACTATTACTGCTTCGTCCATGAGCTGACGCTGATTGAAAGCGAGGAGGAGCGCAAACAAGTTTCCATACCCAAGGACCCAGATGGCAGCTATAGTCGCTGTCGGATGTATGACCTCAACTATACAGCCGTGTTTAAGGCTGCGAATCGCAGCGAGTACGTAAATAGCTCGCTGGCCACAATACCCTGCCGGGAAGGGTATGTCTTTGCCTCTGATGAGCCATTCCGTACGGCAACGATGGAGTTCGGCTGGGTTTGCGACAACGACAGCTATGCCACCTATGCCCAAATGATCTTCTTTCTGGGCTCCGTTTTGGGCTGCTTGGCTTATGGGCATTTCGCAGATCGTTGCGGTCGTCTGTCGGCCTTGGTCAGCAGCTGCTTCCTGGCTCTATTCGGCAGCCTCTTCACATCGTTTACCACCGGCTTTGCTACCTTCGCCTTCACCCGCTTCATTGTGGGTGCCTCCTACGATACATGCTTCACCATGATCTATATTCTAGGTAAGTGCTCCTTATATACGCATAGTATATTTCTGCAAAAGAACATGGTGATTCCATTCAGTTTCAGGCACGTTTAATAAACCATGATCTTAACTGATTTGGGAACCAAAATCGGAACAGTTTTAACAAAGTTATAGGACTTTAAGATGTGTTAGTCCTTAGAAATGTGTTGGAAAACACCTAAAACTCCCATAACTTTATCAAGACATATCCGATTTTCGAATCCGATACATTTTTGATAATTGCTAGTGTTCCTTTATGAATCTGCACTTAGGTTTCAAGCAATTTTTATGAAACACAAGCCAATATAAGGTATAGAAGTCCAACACAACACCTAAAACTCCCATAACTTGGTCAAAACTTATCTAATTTTCGAATCCAAGGCATTTTTGATCATTGATAATGCTGCTTTATGAATCTCCATTCAAGTTTCAAGCAATTTCGAATTTTTGATATTTTATGAAACACAAGCTAATATAAGGTATTGATAGGGAACCAAAATCGGATCGGTCAAAGTTATGGGAGTTTTAAATGTAGCAAGGTCATTTCGAGGGATCTCTCTCTGTCCCTGTCTCTCTCTCTTTCCCTCTCTCTCTCTCTCGCCAGATCACTTATCACGTTGCCGGCAGATTTCGACTGCAATTTATGTTAAACTGAAGTGCTAATGCCTCAATCCCTAAACGCAGTGCTCGAGTATGTGGGACCCACTTATCGCACATTTGTGGGTAACATGTCGCTGGCGCTGTTCTACTCACCTTGCACCATGCTTATACCCTGGATGGCCCTTGGGTTGGGCAACTGGCGGACATTCGCCTGGCTTGGCGCTTTGCCCACTGGATTCGCGCTGTGCTCCTTCTGTTTTTTGCCCGAGTCGGCGCGCTGGCTGGTCTCTGTGGGCAAGATCGATGATGCCATGCTGATACTCCAGCAGGTGGCACAAAAAAACAAACGCACTCTCTCCAGTACGCAGTGGAAGAACTTTCACGACAACTGTGAGATGTTCTACAAGGAGGAGTTCGAGGGTCGCAGCTTTACGGTCATTTCGATATTCAAGCGTGCCCGTCTGGCCCGCTATATGCTGCTCATGATATTCATCTGGATGACCATGTCCTTGATATATGACGGACATGTTCGCGCCGCCGCCGTTCTCGACAAGGAGAACGTCTTCGTTGTCTTCACGATAGCCTGTGCGACGGAGCTGCCGGGCGATCTGCTGGTGATCGTGACCCTCGATCGCTTTGGGCGTCGCTGGTGCGCCTTTACGTTCACTGCGCTGAGCGGCGTGTTCAGCTTGTTGGCCGCCAACCTTAGTCGATCGGGTCATATTCTGACCGCTGCTCTCGCTGGACGCTTCTTTGCCAATGTCTGCTACAACATTGGACTGCAGTGGGCGGCCGAGGTGCTGCCGACGGTGGTGCGGGCGCAGGGCGTTGCCTTCATCCACACGCTCGGATTTGTGGCCATGCTGCTGTCGCCGCCGGTCATCTATCTGTCGCACCTGTCGCTCTCGCTGATGTTGAACACGCTAGGCGCACTGGGCATTGTGGGTGGCGTGCTGGCCCTATTCCTGCCGGAGACCCTGAACAATGATTTGCCGCAAACGCTCAGCGAAGGCGACCAGTTTGGCAAGGACCAACGCATCTGGCACTGTCCCTGCTGTGGACCGGGTGCGCGGCGCGTCCACCAACAAAAGCGCATATGGCACGAAGGCTCAACGCTGCGCACCCTCTCTCGGGATGAGTACCGATCGAGGAAGCTGCATCGCGTGGCCGTGGTCAAGGCACGTGCACATGCAAGCAATGCCAGCCGGGTGCTTTCCATAGTCAGTACAGACCCGGAGGTCCTAGAGCGCGTACAAAATCTAACAGTGAATGAGAAGTTTAAACGACGCCATGAATAGTAATCTGCTTATAATATTTGTTGTATCAGTCATAATATTTTTTGTGCTGTAGTCTGTATTTCAATTAATTTTTAAATATTAAAGCATAATTTGATATGCAAACTAGTTGCTTAATAAAATGTTGCCAAACCTTTGATATGCCATATTCTTGTGAGTTTATATATAACAAACTAATAAGAAATAAATAAAACTTTGCCAACATAAAGTTGAGACGATTGTGAAGAGAATTTTGAAAGTTTCACAGAAGTTTAATTGACGAACAATATAATAAAACACTTATGCTTGCGGCAGCTGTCAAAAACTTTTCAACTGTTATAGAAACCAGTGCACAACTAATAATATATTGCCGACAAAAAAGCAACTCAAAAATGCAAATATAGTTCATAACATATTGCACTTGCATATAAATTCAATCTGTCTCTAACCAGCTGCAGTTATTTGTACCTAAATTATATTTTGTTGCTCTGTAGCGAATGCTTTTGTTCCAGCTGAATTTTGAGTGCATTTTGCCAGCAAAACAATATTAGTTGACAATCAAGTATACGACGTGCAGCGCCATAAAATGTTACGATTAGCTCGAATTGTATCGGGCGTGAGCATCGTTCTTCTACTCATAAACTACGTGCTTTTCAATTGGTTCGCTCACGATTCGTCGCCGATTTTCATTAGCGATGAGGCGTACTTTAATGCAACGCTCGCGAAAATCTTGAGACCACGCTGGCCCGGCAGCTTCGGACACTCGCAGGTGTGCGATTTTCTGATCGAGGAGCTGCAGGAATTGGGTTTCGTTGCGGTACGCGATGAGTTGCTGGATCAGATACGTTTCACCAATGTTGTGGGCATCATTAATATGGAGGCGTCCAGTTTCTTAATGCTCACCTGTCACTACGACTCGAAGCTCATCAAAACTTCGGGAATTTACGTGGGCGCCACGGATGGAGCCGTTTCCTGTGCAATTCTTTTAACTATGGCCAAAATGCTGGGTGGATTTTTAGGTGGAGAGTTTTCCAATCGCACGGACATTGGTTTGGTGGTAAGTCGTAAGTCTTATGAGCAGTTTATTGTACACATTCGAGTATTTACTACGCAGCTGGTTTTCTTCGACGGACACGAGTCCTTTGAGGATGTCGCTGAAGATACGAATTCGCTAAACGGTTCGAGACGCTTTGCCGTGGTGGAGACCATACCATTGAAGAGTATTGTAAGCTGTCTTAGTTTATGTATCTGTATTTTACATATGTATCTGCCCTTAGGAGGTAGTCATTACCTTAAACTTAATTGGCGCGCCCAATCATATTTATATGAGCCACTATGATAATACATACGCGATCCACAAGCGCTTGGTTAACGTTGAGCAGGAGTTGGAGAAATCTGGTCAGCTTGCGAAGTGCCATCAGCTGTTTCACAACCTTAAGGATCATGACAGCGACATTGAAGACGATCACTATCCGTTCCTCGAGGAAGGTTCGTATTTATATTGAAATTGCCAGCACATCTTCACAATCTAAATTCTGAGTTTTTTTAGGCGTGCCAGTGATGCATATAGTGCCCCATACTTATCCAGATGTCTGGCACACAGTTGCTGACACTCAGGAGAATCTGCACTGGCCGACAATGAATAATATGAACGTTATTATTACACGATTTGTTTATGACTATTTACAAAATCATGATGATAGCACAACAATTGACTTTGAATAGAGTTTTGTGTGTAGTAAATTGTTGGTTTATAAGATTTCGAAAAGAAGATGAATCAGAAAATATAGCAAATAGTTCTAAAAGTACAAGCAGCTTATTCCAAATGAAAAATACATTCATAAAACTGATTAAATTTTTAAATAAGGAGAAGTACAAAGTAGTATAATTTTGGCATCAATTTAAATCACACAAATAAAACTCTGATAATGTGTTTAAAAATAACCCATACACAGTTGATGAACAGAGTTGAGCTTTGGAGCTTACAAAAACAAGCTCATCAGAAATATGTAGCTTTAGTTTCATTAAGCTTGTGAACCTACAGAAAAGTCGTGAACCGTTACGCTCTCTGCATGCTCCCAAAGCTCTTCTCAAATTGGTATGCGGATACGGAGGTGGAAAGCTCTGGCTTATGTACATATGTAAATACAGTAAATATGTATATGTTAAGCTATGTGTGTGTGTGTGTGTGCGAGAGTTTGGCTTGCGCGCCAAGAGGGAGCTGTCAAAGCAACAACAAAGAGCCGCCAGCTGCACAGATCGAAAAGCCATGGTTACTTGTATTTTAACACACAAATCGGTGAATGCGCCGTTTCAGTACGCCGTCACCCATGAACGTGTCTGGACGGAGAGAGATTGTGAATATGTCGCTGCTGGTTTTCATAACGATCTGGCTGCTGGCAGCTGATTACGCACACGCACAACAGGCGAACGTAAGTTGAGTCACAAAGTCGCCGCCGCGAGTAAATCACCGAAACGACTCTTTGTTATTCTGCTCAATTGCAGCAGGGGCAGGTGACACGGTGGCATGATGATGAGCTGCACTTCAACAGCAGCTTGGCAGCGATTCTTGTGCCACGGGTCGTTGGCAGCCGTGGGCATCAGCAGGTGCGCAACTATCTGGTCAACTCACTCAATGGCCTTGGCTTCCAAACCGAGGTGGATGAGTTTAAGCAGCGCGTGCCCGTTTTGGGCGAGCTAACGTTCGCCAATGTCGTGGGCTATATCAATCCGCAGGCGCAGAATTACTTGGCGCTCGCCTGCCACTACGACAGCAAGTATTTTCCAAATGATCCGGGCTTCTTGGGTGCCACGGACTCGGCTGTGCCATGCGCTATACTACTGAATACGGCCAAGACGCTGAGCAGCTATTTGCAGCAGCAGTTTCGTAATCGAAGTGATCTCGGCTTGATGGTGCGTTTAAATAGTACTATTCTACTCATATGACAATAGTTGCCGCTGAATTCCACAGTTGATCTTCTTTGACGGCGAGGAGGCCTTCAGGGAGTGGACAAACAGCGACTCCGTCTATGGTTCCCGTCACTTGGCCAACAAGCTGGCGCGCACGCGCAGCGGCACACCAAACGCTGCTCAGGGAAATATGGCTCCACGGCACATTGATCGCATTGTAAGTTTGCTGAATCGGTCGGTAGTTTGTCATGCCATGCTCTTAACTGTTGTACTTTACCAATGCATAGGAGGTGCTCGTGTTGCTTGATTTGATTGGTGCGCGCAATCCGACATTCTCTAGCTTCTATGAAAATACAGACGGCTTGCATTCCAGTCTGGTGCAGATTGAGCAAACGCTGCGAACTGCTGGCCAGCTGACGGGCAGCAATAAAATGTTCTTAAATAACCCCGCTGGTGGCTTGGTGGACGACGATCATCGCCCGTTTCTCGAGGAGAATGTGCCCATTCTGCATTTGATTTCAACCCCATTTCCGGATACTTGGCACACGCCTAGAGACAATGCTGCCAATCTCCATTGGCCCTCCATACGGAACTTTAATCGCGTCTTCCGCAACTTTGTCTATGAGTATTTGAAACGGCACAGTGCGCCCGTGGATCTGCGCTTCCATCGCAGGTAGACATGTACATATCGAATTTTCATGTGTCTTAAATATTACCATTGTATTTATCATGTAAATTGTGTGTTTTTGTGTTATTAAAAGTGTACTAGTTAAAACGGCGGTACTCTCTTCAGCGACGCTTCCGTCCGGTCTGAGCCTTTTTAGCCGGCGCACGCTGTCCTTGATGGCCCTTGGGCTTCTTGCCCACCGCCTTGCGACTGCCCTTGCCCTTCTTTTTCGCAGGTCTGGTGGGGCCCTCAGCCTCACGTCTGTAAATACATTGCAAATGAATACAAAACAAATTTGTTTGCTGCGTGGAACTCACTCTAATCGCTCGTCACGCTTCTGCAGCGATATCGCCTTGTCCACATCCAGTTTGGGCTTCTTGCTCAGCACACTCTTGATGAGGTCCAAATTGGCCTCACGCTCGGGCTGTGCTGTGATATGCGATGCTTTGCGTTTGCCGCCGGGTATCAGCTCCTTGACGCCAAGACCACGTGCCGGCTTTTCCTTAGGCAACTTATTTTGGAATTTGCCCACCGACGCGGTCGAAGATTTTGCCACTGTCACAGCGGTGAGCAGTTGAGTCGACGACGCGGCCTCGGGGCCTAGATAGCCACTGCGCGGCATGTCGATCTTCCTGGCGCGCACAATGTTCTTCATACGCTGAATCTCGTTCTTGGCAACCTTCTCGTTGCGCAAGTCCATCTTCTTTTGGAACATGTCTGTGTTGGGATCGGCATTCTCGGGCACCTCCAGCACCCAGTTCTTATCCTTCTCTGCCTCGGCGCGTTTAAAGCCATACGTGGGCACCCATTTCTATATGGTTGTGTGAGATTAGTTGGGCTATTTGCTTTTATTTCTTGGGTACTTACGTCCAGAACGTCATCGTAAGTTTTCTTGTCCTTCTTCTTCTTCGTGATGCCCTTTTCCTTGGCGAACTTCTCCCATTTCGTCAGTGGGCGCTGACCTGGCGGCTTCCGCAGACGCGGCAAAACTGTCGTTGGCTCCGGCAGCTTGGCCACAATGCTCTCGTCAACACGTTCGGTAGGCAGCTCCCAAATTGCATTGAGCAGCAGCTGTGTGTTGTCACGCGTTAGCTCGGCCAGGTACTCCTCCTTGTTGTTGCTATTCATATATATTTAAATATATATTTTATATGTCAAGAAATGGCTTTTCCTTTTTACTTACGCGATCTGCCGGTCCTCCAAATCATTGGGATCTGTGATGAGCAGTGTGCCCACATCAATGCGACATTCCAGGTGCTTTTCTACTGTAATTGGCTTGTATTTATCCAATTCCTTTTGATGCTTTTCCAAAACTGCTTTTACAACATCCATTTTGAGTGAAATAAACAGCGATTCAATTCCTTTTATATTTATACACGTGCTGTTTGGCCTAGTGTTGGGTAAAGGAACAATAAAATAAGCGGCACTAAACAGTTGTGGTCACCCATAAGCTAACATATTCTGTAAGGTTATTAACAGTGCACAAATGGTGCTGTTGTTCCACTGTTAAGTACCGATGACGATAAATAATGGAGTGCAACTTACAGAAATTCCATGATTTAACAGTGCTGTAAGGCGCAGCATACCGCGAACATTTAAATAGACGTTTTTTGACAGTTTACCCATTTATATTCGAAATTTTCGCCAGGGAAATCTACATTGCTTCTCCCATAGAAGCTGTGCGTTCGACAACGTCTGTGGCATATCCACATTGTTGGTTTCTGGCAAAAATAAAACCAATATGGCTGCCAAAATTGATAAAACGCCTATAATCAACATCGGCATCGCTAAATGATAGTTCTCGGTATACACAATAAATGGGGATAGTAGAGCTGCCACAAATCCCATTGTGTGTATGAGAGCCACGCCCTGACCACGCACCACTGTGGGAAGTATTTCGGCTACCCATTGCATTCCAATATTATAGGCGATAGTTGCATTAAACCGACCAAATATTGCTGCTATTGCAATATGGAGCTTATTCTTCAGTGCGGCCGCAACTAAGCTTCCAATAGCACAACCAACAAATACTACAAACGCCATGCATCTGCGTCCAGTGGTATCTAAATAAAACATAGGTATAAGGCCAGCAGGCAACTCCATCAAACTGGCCACCGAAAAGGTAATAAACACATCCGGTCCTATAGCGATAATGGCTCGGACATGTGCATCGTAAATGACCGTTGTAATCATCCAAGTTATGATCAAAATTACGGTAATGCGACACAGTGGCCACCTTTTAAATAGATCTAGGACTGTATGCTGCTTGCTCTTTTTCTGTTGCTCTCTGAACTTTAGTTCGCAACACTTTCTAAAGGCAAGTATTTTATCGTCTGGCAAGGTTTTTCCATTCTTGTTGGCCACATCTTTAACAATTACGACAGCTTTATCTATTTTACCAACGGATATCAGCCATCTAAAAAGAATATTATTTACTGAGAAAGCAAATTGCTTAGTAAACTTACCTGACTGACTCGGATAGCAGAAAGTACATTAAGAGCGTAATTATGATCGGTATTGAGGTGACTAATGAAAATAATCGCCAATCATTACACCAATATGCTATCCAGGGCAGTAAGCAGGCACCTAACGTAAAGAAAACTGCAATCGAGAAGTTTGTGACAAAGGCGCGATACTTGGGACCCACATATTCCAAAACTATACAAAACATAAGAGTTTATTTGCACATATTATATTAGTTTGTAGCTTACCCAATATTAAAAGCACATTACAGCAGCTGTCGTGGCCCATGGCGACCACAAATCTTGCCAGTGAAAACCAGAGGAAGCTCGTACAAAACGAACTCAATACACCGCCTAGGAGGGCACACAAGTTGCTGAGCATGACGACTGGTATGCGACCCCAATGATCCGAGCCATAGCCAAAGATAATGCCACCCACAATGGAGCCCAGAAAGAAGTTCGTGACCGTGGAGGCACCCAGATGGTCATCTTTACACACCCAATTGTACTGTGTGGCAATAGATTCGTAAGGCACTTGCTCCTTATCGTAGACCCAACTTCGACATGGAATTTGCGGCCAACTGTCATTTGCGGTGGTCATATTTGACTCTAGCACTTGGGAATAATCCACATCATACATGGCACATCTGTCAAAGGCGTTGTCATCCACCTTTGGTATGCCAAGCTTTAGTTGCTCATTTTTCGGTAGTCCCTGTAATTCGGGTATCTCACAAAAATGATCAGCGGGCACAAGTATTAAAAATATCTGTCCCATATAAATAAAAGCCCATAGAAAAACATAAGGTAGCAAATAGATCAACAGACGGTTTTGATAGAAACCAAATTCACCGATTATGGGCAGCAGCTCATCAAAGCTTAACAATTGTTCAACGGCTTCCGTTTCTTGATTTCTCCCAGTATCAGACATTTTATTTGGCGCCTACTTTAAATATAAGTAACATCGATAATTTTGTTATTTGAATTTATTGACTATTCACCAACACATTAAACAGTGTTAGAAAGTTCGTGATGCGCCAGTTCCAGTATCGGTTCGTTCGCTCACTGGTTCAAATGGCGCCAAAATAATAAACAGCCGCAACAAGTTGTGTTTTTGTTTAATTTTATTTAATTTCGTAAACCATGGACGAATTAACGCAGTTGCGTAAACGTATTACCAGCTCGTTCAAGTTGAGCGGCTTTCTGATACGCTCCGAGAACAGCACCTACCTCGCCGAGCAGCTGCTGCCCTTCGAGCCGGCCGAGCGCGAGAAATGGATGACGGTAATAACAGATAATCTGCAGGGCCAGAAACTAGCGACACCACATGTGGAGCGCGAAGCATTGGAGAAGGCCATCAATGAGCTAAATCGCGTTGGACTGGACGAGGGCGAGACGGTATTCAGCCTAATCGATGCATTTACTGTGCCCCGCTACCGCTACAATACGCGAATCAAAAAGTTTGAGAAGGACGCGCAGCCTCGACGCCTGCTCAGCCAACCGCGCATGAAATCGGACTATCTGCAGCAGCGATATGCGATGCTGCTGCAGAAGACGCTGCGACATGATCTGTTCGCGCCAGCGGTCATCCAAGACGGCGTTGCCGCCGAAGCACAGACGAAGAAATTCAAATTGCAGTTTGCCGAAAATTTGCTGGCCACATCGAGCTTAAAGGAAGCCGTAGTTTTGGGTCTACTCACGCAGCTCAAGGAGGGCAAATTCTATGTGGAGGATCCAACGGGCTGCGTGGAGCTTGATTTGAGCGCTGCACGTTTTCATGCCGGCTTCTTCTGCGAAGGCTGCTTTGTGCTCGCAGAGGGCAAATATACAAATGGTGTGCTGAAGGGTAAGCTTTGTTTAAACATTAAATCGTTGCGATATATTAATAATATGCACTTTCTAGTTGATGGTCTGGGCTTTCCGCCCACGGAGCCAGCGAGCAGCAGTCGCGCCTTCTTTGGCACTGCCAACACCTGGGGCGGCGAGTCCACAAAGCTGCTAAAATACTCACCGCGTCTGCAGGAAGTGGAGCGCAGCAATACGGAGACAACGCTGGTATTCCTTTCTGATGTGCGATTGGATTTGCCTGTCGTTCTGGATAAACTGCGGCAGCTCTTTGTCGGCTATGATTCCTGCCCGCCCCAGGCGATTGTGCTTATGGGTCCTTTTACCGCCAGCACTCGCAATCATCATGAGCTGCGTCAGCATTTAGATGCACTGGGCGCATTGGCGGCCGGCTGCGAGCAGCTAAAGAAGCAAACCGATTTAATTCTGGTGCCCTCCGCCGAGGATCCAACAGCACCAAATATTTTACCACGTGCGCCACTGCCTGAGTGTCTCGCTGCTGGTCTGCTCAAGGCCTGGCCGCGCACTCAGCTGGCCACAAATCCATGCCGCCTGCAGTATTGCACCCAGCAGATAGTCGTCTGTCGTTTGGATCTTATGGCAAAGTTCTGTCGCAATACGCTGCACTTTCCGCCAGACACGACGCACATCGAGCAGCACTTTGCACGCACTCTCGTCTGCCAGGGTCACCTAGTGCCCATACATCCCATTGCCATGCCCGTGCACTGGGATTACGATCCAGCGCTGTGGCTATATCCGCTGCCCGATCTTATTGTTATGGGTGATTCATGCCAGAGCTTTGCCAGCACTCAGCATGACTGCACCGTATTGAACACCGGTTCCTTTGTCAAGTCCAAGTTTGCCTTCAAGGTTTATATACCTGCAACGCGTACAATTGAGGACTCTGAGATACCTGGTGACATGGAAATGTCTTGAATAAAAACAAAATCAAAAGTAAGTTCATATTTTACAAGCGTTTCATTTAGAATACATTTCGTAAAGTATAGTTTTAAGATATACAAAAAGGATATTCTTTCAAATCTGGTGTACATTAAATATGCTCTAGTTTTATTTTATCGAGCTCAAATGTTTACACTGATGAAAACTAATTATATTCTGCAGTAATTGTCCTCTTTTTGACAATTAGATTAGCTGCCAGTAACTTAAATGAAGAACATTTCAGTATACTTTTCTGGCCAACATTTTACTAGCGTTTCATTTAGAATACATTTCGGAAAGTATAGTTTTAAGATATACAAAGAGGATATTCTTTCAAATCTGGTGTACATGAAATATGCTCTAGTTTTATTTTAACCATTTCAAATATGTACAGTGATGAAAACTAATTATATTCTGCAGTAATTTTCCTCAATTAGATTAGCTGCCAGTAACTTAAATGAAGAACATTTCAGTATACTTTTCTGGCCAACATTTTACTAGCGTTTCATTTAGAATACATTTCGGAAAGTATAGTTTTAAGATATACAAATAGGATATTCTTTACAATCTGGTGTACATTAAATATGCTCTAGTTTTATTTTATCGAGCTCAAATGTTTACACTGATGAAAACTAATTATATTCTGCAGTAATTTTTTGCTTTTTGACAATTAGATTAGCTGTCAGTAACTTAAATGAAGAACATTTCATTATGCTTTTCTGCCCATCAGATAAACAAGTTTTTTTCGATTTAGGTCAGGGTGAACCTTTAGGAGTATATGTACTATATATTTATGTACATTTGCTATATTTATTTGAGCAGTTCACATGTTGCTTTGCCCTCCACGTCCATGTCCCATGCGTGTTTGCCAGTTGATAAGCGCTCAGCGTCGTTGTCCTCCTCGTTCTCGTCCTCGTCCTCGTCCTTGGTCTCGTCAGCCATCATATGCGGCACAGCATGTGTTCCGCAATCTTTTTTGGCTGCTGACGCGCCTCGCAATCTGCTTTTTACTACTTCGTCGAGGGTTGTCTATTATTTTTCATGACTTAAAGCCGATTTGGTAGAATATTGTTGCCGCTGCTGCCGTAGTCACTTAGCGCCGTGGAAATTCAATTTCCCAGCTGCACACACACACATACACATAAAATATAAGAGCTGCGCCAGCTGAAACGGCAATTTTGTTAATGCGTTTGACCTGAGGACATCAATTGCCCTCGTTTTGTGACATTGCCACCTTCTTTCGTTTTGGCCACCCTGGGCCCAAAATCGTTTTTTAAGACATCATTAGCCAATGCCCAGGACCAGGACTAGGACCAGGACAAGGACACGAGTGAGCCGCTTCCGATTGCTGCTGCCTTGCCTCGCAGCATTTCGTATTGATTTATGATTTATTGCCAAATACTTTGCTTCTTCTTGGGAGTATTCGATGTATCAATTTCCAAAATGTGTCCAGTGTGCAAATTCGATTGTCAGGGCGGTCCAGCAGAGTGGGCGTGTCAGCGTTTATTTTGTCTTCTTGTTTTGTCGATTTTTCGCCAGCATCCCATAAAATGTGAAACATTTGTTCTGCTGGGGCGACAATCTTGCTTCTGCTTCATTTAACTGGTACATTTGGAAGTTTTAAAATTTAAATATTGTTTGCCGCTGCCGCTGCTGCTGCTGCTGCTGCTGCTGAAATTGGCGAAGTGGAGCAATAACATAAAAAATATTTTATCTCCGCTGGTCATTATTTTTGATGGTGCCCGCAGTTGACACCATTTACATAGTTTGAACGAACCGCAATCCCTTACTGCCCCCGCACCCACAAAATTCGATTAAAGCAATCGCTGATGCGGAATCCCCAAAGCTGTTTATGGAGACTCACTCAATTCGCTGGGCCCTGGGCTCATCAATCAGCGTCCCAGCTGCGCCTCAAGTGGCCGAGCGGGCAACTCCAATCAAGGATCAAAGCAACTGCTATCATCATCATTATCAACCACCTTGTAACTCTTCCACACATCCCGTTTCAATCACACACACAAGATGCGTTCAAGTGCATGTCCTGTGGTTATTTGACAATTGTTCGCCTGTCCTGCGACTTGTTCGACTTGTTAGCATATCCTTCACTGATTCGCCAATGCTGCCAAGTGGCCATATGCCAGGCGTCCCACAACATCATGCATTCCGGTCGCTTTTGTGGTGTGACTTTTTTCTCTGTGATTGTGTGTGTGTTAATTTTAAATATTTATTTTATACTCTTATTTGGGGAGTTGGTTATGATCCTGAATGTTGTTCATGTCATATTAAATGGAGGAAAAGCTCTTCATTTTGACAAAAGTTCTGCAGTATGCCATCTTACTTAGAGGATATTAGATATAGGAAGGTGTTTGCAAACAATAAAAGAGTTTGTTTCTATAAAAAAATAAATATGAAAATATACACTATATATTATTTCTATATAATATATTTTCAACATCTAATATATACATATATTTATCACAAATACGAGCCTATTTTTGAAGGGTATTCAAGCAGCGAATGTCGCAAGCAATTGTCTTATTTTTTATCGCATATGGTCAAAGGTTTTGTTGGGCACTTTGAAATCAGTTCATCAGCTGGAAAATCAAAAGCAGCCTTTGTTTATGTCAGCTTCTTTGTTTCATTCATTGATATTGCTGGTTGGCTTATTAACTTTTTATGCACTCCGCAAATGACGCGCTTATGAGTTTTGCATCCTGCATAAAACTTTGATAGGGTTATCAACAACATACTTGCCAGCAGTCAACAAAATTCGTACTAAAACCGAATGGCTGCACTGAGAAAAAAAGGACACGCGAGTCGCATTATGCTCGTAAATCCGTGGCAATTGTCACAAATCATAAACTCCACTTGGAGTCAGTCAGTTAAGGGCGGCGACAATGTTCCAAAAGTTGAGCGGACGTGTGTCAACATTTACGCCTCAATTATCAGCCGCAGTGCAAACAGGAGCCATATAGAGACGATAATTTGCTGTCCATAAGCTGCTCCCAATTCACACATGCAGACCACCCAGCGTGGACAGCTTGCCCAGGCCCAAGCCCAAGCCCAATCCCAATCGCAATCCCAATCCGCATGCCAATCGGAATCACAGTTGACTCTTAGCTGGTCTCTTTGCGGCAGCGTCAAGGACACGTGCCGGCCATTAATTTACGCGATGGCTTTATCTGCGATTTGGTTGCGCACTGCCAGTCTGCCGTCTCCAGCCTCGTCCTGGCTCGTCCTGGCACGTGCCGCCTTTGGCAAATCAAATGTTTTTATTATTTAAAGCGACAAACGTTGTGGCGTTTTATTGTCTTCTTCATGCCGATAACAAACCGAGCTGGCATCGCTGCGTCGACGCCAGGACAAATTACAGTTAAGCCACATCCTGACCGCCATTGTCCTCGAATTGATAACGAATTGCACCTTGGGGACAGCAGCAGCGATGCTGCCGCTCGGCTTTTGTCTCTTAATGAAAATAAAGTGATAAATTTTAATTGATTTCACTGTTTGCCGCTGGCTTCAGTTGAGGCTCCTTGAAGCGATAAGATCGCTGGGACAGCTTACAGCTCTTGTTCTTCTGCTCGCGGCCAAGCGCGGCTCATTAGCCAAGGATAATGCATCAAGATAATACCTGAATGTTTGACATAATTGAATTTTTAAATGGATTTTTGCCATTTTTCAGACTGCTGCTAATGTCGCTTGGGCTCATTAGAAGAACAACTGACTGACGGTCATATTTGACCAATGGTTATATACATATTGATACACTAGGAAGGGGCTTAAAAGTAAACTAAGGTTTTACGTTTTAAAATCCGCGAATATACTATAGGTTTTATCATTTATGGAATCAGAGTTACATTAAAAGACTTAACGTTTGTTAAATGATTTAACTGTCTGACAAGCAAAAAAATGCGATCCGTTTTTCGTTACTGAGGCAGTTTCGATTATTATTTTAGTAATTCTGCATTTAAATCTGAAGCATTTCGGGTTTACTATTGAAATCAAGCCTATATAAGACTTCAAACTTCCTGGCAATGCCCTTCAAACATTGAAAACTACCATGACTTTGTCAAAACTGATCAGATTATATATTTAAAATATTTATATTTAAAATGTAGTTAGTCAGTCGGTATTTATAGGCTTGAAGTTAAATTGGTCTTTTTTTGGCAAGAAAATGTAATCTTATAAACAAACAAGCACTTTCGACTTTAATTTCAATCTAATATATGTATTGCTGTTTATACTAGTATCTCTCTGCTAGTTAAACAACTAAAAGCATTGTCAGTTTTGCTTGTACTATAATCTTTTATTTCCAGCACTTATCAGCAACTTTCTTGCAGCCTAAACTCTTTTGGTTACATATATTTTCAAATTGATTGCTTTTAAATTAAAACTGGGCATAAATCATACAATGCCTGGCCGCACAGTGGCTTTGTCCTTTGGTGGTGTCATTGGCTAAAACAAAAGCTCCTCCAGAGCATTGTCAGCACAATGCAGGCGACATAAGCCGATTTCAGATATCTGCTTTGGACCGTCCACCTCCACCTCCACCTCTCTCTCTCTCTCTCTGCGGCTGCTGTCTGTGTGTGCTCCCAAAAATGTAAAAATTATCATCAACGCACAAGTGGCTTGTACTTGTCACAGACCCCTGCTCCTGCGCCTGCTCCTGCCCCTGCCCCTGCCCCTGCCACATCCTTCCACTCCCCATGTTCGAGCAGAAGGCAAAATATATTTTCATTGTGTTTCAGCAGATTTTCAGCACGAAATTCGCTCTGGGCAGGGGTTGAAAATTGGTTTGTTTTACGGGGCAGCAAACATTTTTGAAATGCGATTACCTGCGTTTGCCCATTTGTTGCTTGTTGCCAGCGAATGGGTTTTGGGTTAGGTAAACTGCCCCTCCGGGCGCTGCATGCTAATCGACTTTTGATTGTGTGCGTGTCCTGTGTGTGTGGTGTGGCAGTAAACAAAAAGGTTCAAATGCTCGACCATAAATATGAATTTATGGCAGATATTTGTGCCACTCGGATTTGGAGTGGAGTGCAGAGGGTAGGTTTACGAATGAGTGGAGTGTTGATTGAATTTGCCTATCAGCAGCTGAGTTTTGCACCCGACTCCTGGCTGCAGGTGACATATTCCAGTCGCGGCTGACAAGTGTTAGCGCCTGTTATTGTTTTTGTTGTCCATCTCACTCCTCTATTGCCAGCTCGCTCACACATAATTGCTAAAAAACTTAAGCTGCGTGAAATCCCAAGTTTCAATTTAACGCGCTTGTGATTCACACACAGAGGATTTGTGGTCAGACCTGGACCTCAACCTGAACCTGAACCTGAAGCTGATGCGTTTTTCCCCCGCACTTGTCATAAAAAGATTCCTCTTATTGTTATTGTTGCAAATCTTATCTAGTTTTGATTAAAATGCTGTGCATCCGTTGTCCGCTTGCGTCGCTTCACACACTTGACACTAAGCAGCTGCAGGCGCACAGCCAATTGTCCTTGTGAGTGCGCTCTTCGAAATTCGAGTTCGACGCGACATTCGAACTGGCGCTGAGCATGCGCCTGGGCAGCAAAGTGGGCGTGTCTGCGGCCAGCGCCAATGGCAAAACCAAAATGGAGTCTCCACAGCGTCGCTCAGTTGATTGGAACACTGGCTGGGGCGCCGCAGCTGCTGCTGCACATGATTGCACATATGTGCCGCTTGCGATAGCTGGCCAAGATTGCGAGCGGGTTGCCTGGCTGCCTGGCTGCCAAAAAATGGCGGCAGTGACGGCGACGACGACGGCGACGCCGACGCCGAAGCCGACGTTGACGCTATCGCTTGCAGGCAACATACGTGTGTACTCGGAACAACATGTGTGATGTGTGCCCCGCCGTATGGAGGCAGCAGCAACAAACCGGACTAGCTGTGCGCCTACCCTACTCCGTTGGGCGCTCCTCCTGCGCCTGGAGGCGCCCATATGTAAGCTTCTACATACGATGCGGCGTAAATAAACAGACTGTCTTTGTATGTGGGAGAGTCAGTGGGGCCAGTTTCTTGGCTGCTCCTTTTTGTGTGTGTGTGTGTGTGTGGGTTGCGTCTTCTAAGCATTTTTCGTTTTTATTACGCGCTTTACTTATTACGGCTGGCTGCCTGTCGGAAGTGGCGCTTAAGTTGGACGACTGTTGCTCAATCAAAGTGGATGCTCATGTCCTGCCTATCGCCAACGGGCTAGAGTGTCCACTCATATTCTCTTTCTACTAGCTATGCCTTTCTTTTCTTCTATATATATAGGTTTTTCTGACTCTTAGCTTGATTTATGTTCTGTGTTCTGGTGATTGATGAGCTGCTTCGCTTGTTTGCCCATCAGTTCGCCAAGCAGCTACGATTCATAACTGTTTGTTTAGCTGCTTTCAAATTTTGTTTAGCTATCGATGGTTATAAGTCGATACAACTGCCATGATATCTGTACCTTTCTACATACACTAAGTGTAAAACGCTGTTCTCAATTGAAGTGCAATGACTTCCCATAACTTTACCACCTTCAAGCACCTATTAATTGACCCAAGACTGAATCGAATTTCAAGATCAAGGCCTTTTTCGAGGTATCTTCTTCTGAATTTATATGAAGTTTTTGAAAATGTACTATTTTAACTATATTTAAACCGATTTTTGGGTTCTTTTCATATTTCTTTCGAAAATCTTCATACAAACGCATTTCTAAGACTTTAAACTCCTTTAACGTTGTCAGAACTGAACCGATTAGCATTCTTGAAGTAATGCCTCTATTTGCGACGCCTTTTCCTAAATTTGCGTTGCTTTAGTTTCGTTCAGCACGTTTCAGTAATTATTCAAACTGATTAGAAGGCAGCCATAAAACTGAATGCTCAACTCTTATCAGTTATGCTTTTACGAGCGCGCTTTCTTTTTTTATCAGCAACTTTGTAATTTAAACGCTTACTGCGTGACTTTATTTTTTGCTAGAAGAGCCACGCGGCTTAGTGTTGTATATCAATTAAAGCATTTAAGGTGCACCTCACACCATCCTGTAGCTATGCCCCCCGTCCAGTCAGTCAGGCATAAAGTGATTTCAACAATATTTCGTTTAAAAGATTCAAATCGCGCGCAAAACGCTGAGAGACAAAGTGAGGGGGGAGAAACAGGAAGGCCAACAAGAACAAAGCAGAACATGAGAAAATATAAATACGCATACGACAAGTGCGACAGAAGGGAGCTGGGAGCTGGGGCAGCGCCGAATGTGGAGAGTGAATGGGAAACGCACGCGACAGAAGGAAACGGATACGCTCGAAGGGGTTGCAAACAGATTCAAAATTTCCAACCACATATGACAATGCTCCGCGGTGGCACCCTCTTTGCCGCGCCCCCTTCGCGCTGCCCGCCTCCTCACGCAGAAAAAGAAATGGCCAACAAAAATTCAAATTTACCCGCTGTAGGGAGCCGGCAGCAGTTTGGGCCAAATGGTGGCCAACTAACTGTTTTTTTTTCATTCTCGTTGTTGTTGTTGTACTTTGCCCCGCGTATGTGTTTTGGGGTGGCAGGGGTATTGTCGTCCTTATGCCAAGGGTCGTCAAGCGCGAACATTTGCATAATCAAATAATAAAAATTTGCATAATTTTATTTTTTACGATTCGCATTCTCTGCGCTAAAGTTTCAGTTTGTGCTTTTAGTTTCCAGTTCCACTTTCGCGTTGCTGTTTTGTCTGCCTTATATAAGTACATATAATGTTACCGTTATCTGTCTGCCTCTGCCGCTGGCTCTGCTAGTTTTCCAGTTTTCCCACTACCACACATAAATAGAAAATGGTGTCAATATTTATTGGCGAACCTGTTTGTTATCGCTGCCAAAGAAAATTTGCAAATTTTAACTATTAAAAAGTTTTTTTTTTCGCCTTTTCATCGTAAATTTTAAGCAAATGTTTTGAACTCTTGAATAACGCGACTGTTTAAGTGGCAACGGTAGCTGAACTGTCTGCTTACATATTTGTAATTATATTTTAGGTAATTTAAGTCGCTGGCTGGAAGGTTCAGTAAACTTAGGTTGTGTGAGATAGAATCTTGATCAAAACATAAAGTATTGTATTAATTAACAAACTTATGACTCAAGTAAAATGATCCATACAGTCTGTTTGCTTATAAGCCCATTGATCACCAATAAGTTTGATCAATATTACTCAACATTATTAGTGCTTTCATAACTACAAACTTTCTTTATCACTATCTGTACTTGAAAAGCAATACGCATAAATATTCAGGACAACCCAAAAGCCATTTAATTAAGTTAACTTTTATGTGGCTCATAAATCAGGGGCAACAACAAACGGTGGGCATCGAGTGAAAAAATAGCAGCGACAACAATCGCGATTTCACATGTTCCATATTCATGGGCGCTGGTCCCCCCCGCTGACCCCTGCTGCCCCTATTCCTGCTCCTACTTCTGCTCTGCAGCCAAAGGACTATTCATATTCCATTGCAAGGTGGCAGGACTAACAAAAACTCACGCCAAATAAAATAAATGGCTCAGGCAGTGCTCGACGCTGACCATGTTGTTCCCAGTTAACCCCACTCCCTCCTCCTCTGCCCTATTCTCTCTCTGGTTTTGTTGTTGCTGCTGCTTAAATGTCTGATTTTAATTTACCGTAGTGAGAGGGGGCAGCGCTGCATATGCGTGGCACATTATGAAATTATGAGCATTATAAATATGAAGAATGACCACTTATCTAAATTACACCATGTGTGAGAACACGCAGGGCTTGGGGCATGTCCTGGGGGTGGGTGCAGTGCGTCTGTCATTGAACGATGTGACACACTACCCTGACTTAGTGAAGCAGGATGTTTATGAGGATGCTGTTGTTGGCTGGGTTAAAAGACACAGTCATATATCATGCGAGCGCTGTGGCCAGCAAATATGCTGAGTATATGGAAATACCCAATGCTGCCAAGTGATAAATGAAGCACAAAACAGCAAAAATGGCGACAGCCAAAGCAAACAGATTTCAAATAGACAAAGACAGCACTACAAACGCACACATATGCCGCACTGAGAAAGTGGGAGAGAGACGGAGAGACAGAGAGGGAGAAGTGAGTAAGTGATATCCTTGCCAAGGCACCAAAAAAAGTCGCAAATATGTCATTTGACATGCTAAATATTTCGCGTGTGGCTTCAGCCAGGTAGGCAACGAAAAATCGCGCATACGCCACGTAAGCCAGTTACAAACTGAAGGAGCACAACTGAAGACTACTCGGCCTTTTACGATATTTACATGTGAGTGGGCTGTTTAGTTTAATGATTTACTAAATTTCAGCTAATATAATTTTGTATAATATTCAGCTTTAATATTTTATTTTAACGAATTGTATAATTTAGATGAATTGATTTGTAGTCTCAAAGGATTTCTTATTGTACAAGTGTACCTTTATTTAGTCTTAAAACGAATCTGATTTTGAGGAACTTAATACATATATTTTAAGAGCAAACATAAGAAAATCTACTGAAGCTTAAAGGATTATATGAACTGTATTAGCTTCTTAACAAAAATATTGAAAAATACGTCAGACTCAAAATACTTTATTGTAATTCCCCTTAGTTAAAATGCTAAGGTCTTTACACCGCTTAATTCACTCCCAATTCTAACAGATTGTCAAGCCAGGCCATAGAAATTTGCTAAGGGGAAACTCCTTTGGAGTCCTGTGGCCTGCTGCTGCTTTCTTACGACTGTCACCCTTCGGAGTGGCGCACAAATTTATTGCCGAAACAAACAAGTTGTGATGTATCAAATGCAATGCAAACTTATTGCTGATTTTTCCACTCAACTTCAACTTGGCTGCGTTTCAAAAAGCGACTCACGCTTCAATGGACAATGAATACGAAATGAATGGCACGCTTAAAGCATCTTAAAGAGGCGCTCTGGTTGAGTGTCGGGGTAGTAAATCAATTAGCACCCGCAGCTAGAGTGCTCCGTCTGGCTGTGTCCTGCGGCTTTTGAAAATTAACTACCTGCTAAGTTAATTGAGCAAACAACTCCGGACAAGCAGCCATAAAAGTTGCACGCCAACAACTAAAAATCCGCTCACTGCTTTTACAACTATTAATTATGTGTGCAAAGTTATGACAGCAGAAAACAGGCAAAAGTTGCGCCGAACTAAAAACTGGCAACTGGCAGCGTTGCGGGAAAAAAGGAAGCGCACATCATAAATTACAGGACGACACGGACATGGACACGCGGATGTTGTGCTGGCTGCTGCTGCCGCTGTCCTGGCTGCTGTTCAGTCAGTAAGCCGCCTGTCTTGCGGCAAGCCAAACAGCTTCCATGCATCCAAAAATCATTTCAATGGAGCACCGCAAACCAACAACCAAAAACCAACAACCGACTCCATCTCTGTCTCTGTCTCCGTGTTTGTCTTTGTCTCTGTCTCTGAATCCGGCAAGTGCAACCGCAACGGTAAAGGTAGACAGCCACACACACACACACATACAAAATGGCTGCCGCAGCGCACAAAAAGTGTCATGGCGCATGAAAAACTTCCTGGCCATGGCCAGGACTTCATCATGTGCCTTAACCGCAGTACAATGGCGGGCAGCTCCTGGAGTAGCAGCAATGGCAATGGCAACGGCAACGGTGGCAACCGCACATCCACAGATCTACAATTTTTGGCCAAACGAAAGTCGCATTGTCAGGCTCAATGTTTCCGGCGGCTCATGGATGCACAGAGAACAGAACACCGAGAAGAGAAGAGCACCGAGTCCGCCTCTGGACTGAAACAAAGCGCATCCGTTGGCGAAAATTGAAATGACAAAGTTCAAAGTTTAAGCGGCTTGGCTGTCAGTTGTTCGGCTTTTTTATACTCTGGTGCTGGCATGAAAAGAGTATATTGCATCTAGAGTTGAAACTTGGAATAAATACTTTGTCAGTTTTAATTGTATAGCTTATATACTAGAGTCGCCAAATTGTGCAGTTAGATTGATGGTAACCTCTATTAGGGACCACTTCATAAAATTGGATAAATTGTTAGCTCGTGTGGTTTTAGAGCTGATGATCTTCTGCAGAGATCCAACATACAGCAATATATTTGTACCTTAAGTATAAGTTTAAGAGTCAACCAGTCTCTTTTTCTGGGAACAGAGTATTAAGCTGACGGCTACGTTCGACTGCAACGTTCTTAGTTGGTTTTTTTTGTTCGTTGTTTGGTGCTCGGCTTTATATTAAGTCGACTTGGAGCTGGGCAGCGCATACCTGTCGCCCAATCTCGACCTGTCCATAGCTAATCAGCATGCAGAAGGGACATGAAAATTAAAAGAGCGCAAATGAAATTGCCTGCAGTTAAAAACACTTTACTCCTCGGCTTAATAGCCAACGGCAGCAGCAACAACAACTGCACACTGCAAAAGTCATAAACTGACAGTCAGCTACTGCCACGCCCACAAATAACCCCTTTCGCTGAAGCGCCCACAAAAACATTTGCATACTTTTAAGCGCAGCTGAGAAAAATCACTCATACGCACACGTACCCATTACGGCCAGTGCAGAGGGCGATGGCTGGTGTAACAAGGCCCCTGGGCGCTCAAGCTGTCTGGTTTTTTGGCTTTGTTGTTGCTGTTGTTGTGCTATTATAACGGTATTTGCATTGTGTTTAAACGTATTTGAACACGCCGACGTCGACGCTCGTCAGGGTAGAGAGAGCTCGAGCTCGAGCTCCTGCTCGCATTTGAAAGGAAACTGGTGGGAAATTCAGTTTGGCGCTGGCATGGGGCGACGGGCCTTGAGTTTCGGGGGGGCAAGTGCTTACCAAATGAGCAGGCAATTTATTTACGGTCAAATTGCGAGGTTAGGCGATGGCAAACAATGCGCAGGTCGCTCCTTGTGCTGCGTGTGGGCGTAAAAATGTGATAAATATGAAATGTGATTATGGCTGCTATTATATAGAGCGCCATGATGATGAGGCTTATTATGTGGAGTTTGCCACTGCGGTTGCTCCGGGCGTCGTTTTGACTGAGTGGCTGCTGAGTCGGGTGGCGGGCGGGACGCTCTGGTGGTTTAAATGAGGAAATGTGATTTTGACGATGTGTTGGCTTAACGAGAAGCAAACAGAAGACTTGTGCTTGTGCTTGTGTGTGTGTGTGTGTGGGTGCAGAGGAAGTTGTAATTGTTTTTAAAGGAAGTTGAAATTGCTCGTTGGGGAAATGTATAAAATAAATCAGTGGCATAGCAATAATAAGCTAGCGGCATAGCCCATTGTAAAGTGCAATGAAACAAGTGAATAAGTCATAAAAAATATACTACTTATAAGTAAGGCAAGAGAAGACAAAGAGTCTTTGCCATGTTTTGACAATCATATTGGAGGATGATGAAAAACGATTTATTTATTAATCAAATGAAAAGCTTTTTTTTGTGGCTTTAATAATAACTATTATTGGAGCAGTGAAATACATTTATAGATAAATTATTTAAAGGGAATTTAAAGCAACCAGCTTTGCTTCAAATATTCAAATTAGGAAGCATTCCCTTGCCGATTAGGCTGCTTGGCTTAATACCTGACTCAACTTTGTTATATTTCGCTTGCCATTGACTTTTATTGCCTCCTTTCAATTTGCTCACCTTACCATAACAAAGCTGCCTTTCTTGTCTACGACATTGAATGTCTTTATCAAGTGGCAGTGAGTACATGGCCATAAAACGCTAATCCCATCATGGGAACAATGCGAGCAAGCGATGAGCACTGGGTTGGGTTAGGCACGCCAACAATTGATACATCAGTTGATAAAGAGATCCAGAGATCCTGTGAGAATCGCGTGCCGCACACTGGCACGGGGCTAACAGGATTTGGCCACGCTAAATCAACGCGATTCGCGATGCCTCATTTGAGTGCAGCAAACGAGGCATCCTCCGCGGCACCCACCACCCAAGACATTCGTTGCGCTTTGCCGGAATTCGGCATGCCACAAATTCGTGGCTCATGGGAATCATGCCACACAGAGGGTTGCCCCGCCGCCTGAGTGTGGAAATATTGAAATTCGAAAATCATTTTTGGCCAAAGCACTTGAGAAGTGCTTGCTGCTTGCCAAATCAAATGCGGCAGCAGTATGCCACATTAGTTGCGGCGTCTATTCTCAGCTGTGGGATTGGGCGAGACTACCCTTGATTCCATCTTGTTAGCGGCTCTGTTCCCATAGTCAGTCTCAGTGTCAGCTCATTAGTGTCGGGCAGCGTTGTTTTTTTGTCGCCGCATCTAATTGCTGCATACGCTGCTCGACTTTTGGACCACGGCCGACCAACGAACGCATTCCCATTCCCCTCTTTTGGCTTCACTGCGCTAACAAGGCCAACATATTCTCCGCCACTCATATGGCGTATGTTTCTGCAGAGCATGTGGCGGGTTTTTCTAAGCCTGGGAACCTATGTTTTTCACTGGGGGCGACAGCTCCTGCCATTATAAGCTACAATTTTAAAACGAAATATCTTTAAACTTTGAAAAACTACAACATTTTTGGTGTCCTTACATAAAACGAAGTATTTTATCAGTGATACTATTCCGATCGAAGCGATACTTAGTCGAAATCTACAAATCATATTCTTCAATATTGTTTTTAGACAAATTGAAGATATTTTATGAATTGAATATGTGGTTTTGATTATTTCTGATTATTATACTCTTTTCGAAGAAAATAGTATATTAAGTTTGTCCTGAAGTTTGTAACGCATAGAAGCAAGCGTCGGAGACCCCCAAAAGTTACTGCCAGTATGCTTAGAATGACAATACAAATTGATCTAGCCATGTCCGTCTGTCTGTCTGTCTGTCTGTCTGTCTGTCTGTCTGTCTGTCTGTCTGTCTGTCTGTCTGTATGTATGCAAACTAGTCCCTCAGTTTTTGAGCTATCGCGATAAAACTTTGCACAGACACTTATTATTCCAGGGGACAGCACATTGGTCGGAGCCGGCCGGATCGGACCACTATATCTTATAGCTGCCATACAACTCGAAGTCGGTTTTGGCCATATATCCCATGTTTTTTAATCTATCGCGATGAAACTTTGCACTGATATTTATTATGCAAAGAGACATCACATTGGTTTGGAGCCGGCTGGATCGGATCACTATATCTTATAGCTGCCATACAACTCGAAGTCGGTTTAGGCCATATATCCCATGTTTTTAAAGCTATCGCGATACAACTTTGCACAGATACTTATTATTCAAAGAGACATCATATTGGTTGGAGCCGGCCGGATCGGATAACTATATCTTATAGCTGCTATACAACTGGCAATGAATTAAATATTCTTGGAACAAAAAAAAAATTTTACGCGACAAAACGATTTTGTACAGCTTATGAAATTTCAGTGGTGCAGTTAGCGGAGTGAAAATTGCCTATAGGTTCGAAAAGAGTATAAAATCTTCGGCACGCCGAAGATAATCCTTCCCCACTTGTTATTTATTTAATTTTGTCTAGCAAAAGTTATCTTTGCTTATAAAGCTGTTTTCTCTGTGCTTAAAAGTGCTTTAGATCAGGTAAATTAAATATTCTGCTCTTTATTATTTGCAGCAGTTGGAATTCGGTAAATTGCTGTTGCTAATATTAGTATTAATATAATGACTAAGGGGTTTCAATCTATACTGCTATAAATTATATGGAAAGGCATCTTTACCTAGCTTTAGAAGAGATCATGTCTTTATTTTATGCACCTAAATGTTCTCTCTTATATAAATCAAGTCAATATATATTATCCAATATTGATAGCAATAAAACAGATAAATTTTGTGTATTTTTGGTTTTAATAACAATAAGATATTTATTTAAACATTAAGTCACACATCAAATGTTAAATTGTTGGAGCCTGAAACTTAAGTCTAGTACTTTACAATGATAAAACGGGCAGCTGGAAAGACGTCTGCCATTTTCTACGGCTAATCCGATGGCAAAAACAGATTGTTATAAAATAAGTTGACTTTAAGATACGAATTGCACTATATTTATGGCTAATGAAGAAACTTAAATATGGAGCTGTAACTAAACGTAATATCACAATGGAAACATTTCTGGGGAATAGCGTTTACGGACTAGACTAACAAAACACACAAGCACACAGCAGCTTAAAAGTATCCGAAGAAATGCTTGGATCATTTGGAGCCACCACCAGATCGACGTCCCGGCGGCGTGCCGCCAACCACATTGATAATCTCATTATCGCTGGACTCCTCAGCCGTGGGCTGATGATCGCTGGCCTTGTCCTGGTGCGCCGTCATGTGCCTGGTCAGATGATGCCTCTCGCGAAACGTCTCCTGGCACACCGGACACCTGAGCTTCTCCTCGCGCTTGCGCCGATTCGGATCGCAGGCGACCTCGCTCTTGTGGTGCGATCGCATGTGATAGACCAGATCGCTGGTCATGCGGAAGCTAATGTTGCACTTGGCGCACACATTCTGGGCGGTCAGCGTGAACGTCGATGCCAGCGTCGGTGGTATCAGCGTGGACAGAATCGCTGCTGCTGCCGGATTCTGCAGCGGCTGAGCGACAGCGAACGGATGCGGCGGCGGCCCAAAGCCCGGATACGCAGCATGCAGAAACTCCGGCGGCGGACCGGATGGCGGCGACGAGGGATTCGACGAGCAGCCATTGGGACTGTGGCCATTGGGCGCCGTGGGCGGACGATAGAGCAGCTGCTGCTTGAGACGCTGCTGTGCCTGCAGCGCCTGCATGGGATTGACCGCCTGAAAGGCGCCATTGAACTGATACTCTGGCCGAAAGTTGTGATACACAATGGGATTGGTTGGCATGACGTTGGGTAAACTGATATTGCAACCGCTGCCGCCGCTGCCAGTGCGCGGTGGGGGCGGCGGCGTGGCCACTGGCGGGCTCATCGAATGGCAGCTCAACTGATCCGGACTCAATGGTGGCGCACCCACATCCACCGGCGACTCCAGCCGCGAAGCCGTCGATGGCGACGACGAGCTGGACAGCGAACTGGACGCGACCTTGGTAAAGGCGCTGCGCAGCGGCGGCGGCGGTGGCGACACAGTTGTCTCCGGCGAGTCCAGCAGCGGTATGACCAGCGTGGGATCATCGTAGACCCGCGGCGGGCGTATGGCCAGCTGTGGATAGCGTTGGCGCGCCTCCAGCAGGCTGATGTACTCCAACGCAGCCGGCGAGGGCGGCTGAGAGGCGGCAGCGCGTGGCGACAGATCTGTGGGATAGTGACTCAACTGGAGTGACTGCTGCTGCTGCTGCTGTTGCTGTTGTTGTTGCTGATGCTGCTGATGTTGCTGGTGGTGCTGATGCAGTGCCTCCTGCAGGCGTGCCTGCTTCTCGGCCTGCTTCTGCTTGATGCGCTCATCGGGCATCATGAGAAAGGCCACATCAAAGGCGCGCTTCAGCGTCGTCTTCACACTCGGCGGCTCATTGTTATTGTTGTTGTGGTTGTGTGGTTGCTGTGCCATTGTTGCGGTTGCTGCTGCCGTGGGGCTGGTGGAGATGCGCAACTCGGTCTGCTGCTGCTGGCGACGCACGGCGTTATTCGCATGCGACGGCAGGCTATCCAGGAGCAAGTTCATCGCACTGGTATTGGACACAAAGGATATGCGTGGCTCTTTTGCTTATTGGCACTTGTGTTAGTTAGCTAATGCGTTCCGTTCGATTCGAAGCTCTGCTTTCGACTGCTGCCCGCACGCAATCTGTTCCTCTTTAAGTACTCGTCGGCATTGCCCACCACCAGCAGCAGCAGCAGCAGCAGCAGCGAGTCGTCCACTTGGAATTTTTCATATTGTCCCATTCAAACGAGAAACTCTCCGCATACTCGCGGCACTCGCACATCTGTCCTGATTCTGTTTGGAGTCTGGTCCGCTGCGACTGCTGCCTGCAGAGAGTCCAATTCGAATCGACACCCTTATGCTTATACCATTGTCATTGTTGTTGTCTCCTGCTGCTGCTGCTGCTGCTGCTCCTTGCTATTGCTCTCCCGCTCTCTTTTCGCGACCCATCTGCTTTGCCAGTTGCCAACATATTCTGTGGTTTTATTGTCTCAACAGCGACTGGGCGAGCCTCCTGGTTGGCTGATAGGCTTTGCTTTGTATATTTGCCAGCACTCTACATTGTATATCATATACTGCACAGTGGTTGAAAAATATTAGAGAGGATTGTAGTCATATGAAATAAGAAACCATAAACCAATAAATATTATGAGAGTATAGTTTCTTTTGAATAATAGCTATTTAAACATTTCGCATTATTAAAATTGTATGTTTAAGTTCACATGCTATACTACTGTATACTGTATAGTATATAATATATATATATATATATATATATTTGTGTGTATATATTTGTAAGTTTATATTTACATTTTTTATTACATTCGTATTTGTTTGTAAAAACTATTAGATGCCTAAATTTACATTCGATCTACATCATTTTCGATTTTTGCAGGTCTGCTTCAAGCTTGGGCTAATGTGTATAGTATATGTTATAACATATGCCTATGTGTACAATATATGTTATTTGGTTTAGATCGTTCTTCTTGACAAATTTTCTTAATTTTACTTAAATCAAACATTTCCTTATTACTTTTCTTCATTTTCAAAATTCATTTAATTTAAAACAAATAGAATCAAGCTACATAGTTCAAAAGATTATGAAAAAATTAATCAATTGTTTTTATATTAGTTAAAATCATTGTTTTATAAATTATACTTGCCATGCCTATGTACTGTTTGTCCAAATATTTGTAGCTTAGCCCACTGTGTCAAAAAAACTTTCGAAAAGAGGCGGCGCTTAGATTTGTCTGTCCGCGCTCTCTCTCTCTAGTTCTCACTTCTCACTTCTGTGTTCCACCCCCTGGACGGACGGGCAATCTGTTGGCCTTCTCGTTCGTCCTCTTTCGCTCTTTCGCTTGCTAGCTGTTTCCCTCTCTCTCGCTTTTCGGTGACTGCTGCACGATATATCGTTGATGTCCTTGTTGCAAGTGTTTCCGAACAGGTTGTTTTTGTCGATTTTTTGGCAGCACCAGCGAGATTGTCTGAATATGTATTCATGTTTTGTGGCGTTGTTGTTGTTGTTGTTATTGTTGCTGTCTGTATTTTGAATATATGCTGCGCGTAGCTTTTACATATTGTAGGAGAGCACATAAATACACACACACACACACACACACACTCAAAATGGGAGACTCCAGTTGGGCTTTCATGTAGGGGACCGTTGAGCGCAAAAAGATTCTGCAAATATATGTATATAAAAAACGAAAAACAAAGCTCTCAACTGTCGACCATTGTCCAGTAACAAAATAACCAACAACTACAACAACGACACCAACAACAACAATTGCAACAAATTGTGCAATGTTTCCCGTACGCTTTCCATCTCGCTCTGCCAGCCGCTTTTTTGACTGTTATTTTCCTCTCTAGTCCTGGGCAGGATGTGGCCACTGCAAGGGCAAAATATGTGTCTGTTATGGCCACGTTATGTTAGCCATGGACCATGGACCCATGGTCCAGCACATAGCCACAATTTATTGAAATTCCACGCCTTTTATTTGCAGCTCTTACAGTTTGTTATTGTTATTGTTGTTATTGTTTGTCTGCAGTTGGCAATTTAATGTTTGCATATTTTCAGGTGCTAATTGCTCAACTCGCCATATGAGTTGCATTTTTAATTAAAATTTATAGCTACCACTATCTGCATTGTCTCTCTGTGTGTGCGTGTGTGTGTGCGTGTGTGTGTGTGTGTGTGTCTGTGTGTGTGTGTGCTTGTGTGGGAATGTGTGTGTATTTGTTGGAGCCTATAATTCGAGTGGTCGCCATGTTTTCTGTCGACACAAAATTAATATTTAACACATGATTGCCTTCGGCATTTGGCATTTCATTAAAAATATTGTTTAGCTTATAATTAATTAATTGCCGGCAGAACTATTAAAGCTGAAGCCATAATGATAATTAATCGTTTAAAGATAAGAGTTTCTCAATTTGATCGTTTCAAAACAGACAAGAATTTATTTATACATTGTTAAATTTTCATATAATACATGAATGTTAATTAGGAATTATTCGGATTTATTTCTGACTATTCCAAGATATTTTGTAATAGCTTCAAACTATTTATTTAATTTCAATTTATTTCATATCCGATTTTATCCGAATTCCTTCACTTTTATTTTACATTATTTTTAAAAATATATTGCGACCTTTTCGGTGATCATTAAAATGCTCTAAATTATTTCAGATTTATCCAAATATATTCTGAATTATTTGAGACTATGCCATTTCTTCAAATATATTCCCAGTTATTCCACATTTTATCCACTATTTTATTATGAGATGTGTATTTATTTCACTGCCAATTTTCACATTCGCACTTACTTTCCCCCTAACTGTTTTTGGCACACACATGCGGCACGTGACTCCAATTTGAGTAGAGTGTAAATAGAAACACATTCGACGGCATTCACTCGAATATTTGCAGTGGAAATTAACGCAAATCTGCGATATACAAATCGAGCACAAAATTTGCCAAGGCCCAAACCAATTGCTAATCTACCCTTGAAGATCTCGTCGAGTAAAACAATCTGATGAGCTGTTTGCCCTGTCAGTTTGTAACAGGGAAGGAGGGTTGTTGTTGTTGCTGTTGTCGATACATCAAACTGCCAAGTGACAAAGTGATTCCCTGGGTCTGAGCCCAAAAAGGCGTGAAATTGCCTTTGTGTGATTAAGTCAAGCCGCCAAACGGCTGAGGTAATGGGAGTGGAAATGGAAGTGGAACTGGAAAGACTGTGTCTCGGAAAAGCGAATTAAAAACTAAGATGCCAATCTACGGACTAAGTTTTAGACAGCGCTACGTGCTCCTTATGCCGTGTCTCCTTGCTGCTTTTAATTACCGGCAAAGATAAGTGAAATGTAAATGGTAATTGTTTCTAGTCGGAGGTGGAATCAGGCAGCATCCTGGAGACAGCGGACACCTTTTCTTACGGCTATTGTTAATGTTAATGTCTTGGCTGCTGTCTCGTAATCTGCGTTGTTTGTGGCCTGATGCTCTGGCTGGCGAATGGAACAGCTTCTAGCTGCCTGGTGTTCAGTCGGAAGTTGGCTGCTTCGAAAGTTTCCTGCCTGTGCAGATTGCAAATCGTCCTGTGCATTCTGTACGCTCCTGCACTTGCCAGCAACCCTTGTGTCGTTGTTGTAGTTGTTGCAGTCCCGGGAGTATGTGCTGGTTCCAATTCATAGTACGGCATCCGGGTTCAATCAAGTGCTATGCGCGCATTATATAAAAATTCGAATTGGATTTCAGAGCAGAGCACCTAATTTGATGGTGGAGGGTTGTTTCTGCCCCTGTTGCTATTGCTGTTGCTGTTGCTGTTTGTTTAAATACCGTGAATAACATGTGGTTTTTTCCAAGCATATGGCAAGGACTTTGTCACTATTTAGACGGCGTCTGGTCGTCCTTGTTCTCGTTTTCGTTCTCGTTCTCGCTCAAATCCTCCAATTAGACTGTCATTCATTTAAACGGATTAAAAATCCAGCACGAGGAGGGTCGCTAACAAGGCCCGAGGGCCGCTATTTGCTTTGGTGGTGGTAGCTCTTGTGGTTTAGTGCTCTGAAGTTATAGTTAGTGCCCGCCTAAGCGGCTGAGCTATGCGGATTAGAGCGCTTGTTTTGGTTACCAAATCGCCTCATGACAACAATCGCGATGTCCTTGTTGTTGTCCTTGTTGCTGTTGCTGTTGTTGCTGCTGCTGCTGCTGCTGCTTTTGTCGATTCGATTGCTGCCATCGTGTGCGTTCAATCAGCACGGAGATGTAGTCACAATCAAGCCCAACAATTTTTATGCTGTCATATGCAAAATGCCAACGAGCAGTCGAATGATTCAGTCTCTGACTCGGCACCTGGCTGAAAGTGCTGCATTTGGAATGGTGTTCCGGTTGCCATTGCCTCCACCTCCACCTCCACCTTCTCCTGCCTCCCACCGCCCACTCGAACTCGAGCTTTATCTAAAATGCTTACGCTCGAGAAGCTTTCAATCGAGTGGTGCATAAATATTTATGTGTTCATCGCCATCGGATGTCGCAATACGTGTATATTCCCCAAATACTTTCCTGCATACGAGCTAAATGCTCGTTGCTCGCATAACAAACAATCCTTGCAACAGTTAACAGTTGCCAAGTGCTGAATTCAGCATACGAGTGGAGGCTCACAGCCAGAATGTCAAGGACACTTCAGTTTGGCACTGGACAGGAACAGGAACAGGAACAGGAATAGGCTACTTCAGGCTACTTCAGCTTTGCTATATGCTTGAAGTGGGTATAATAATTCTATTGTGATTATTTTTGAATGTAGTGCATAGATGTATCCATTGCCTATAGAATCAATACAGCAAGAGCATTACGAGATAAAGGTGCAAGAAGACGTTAGAGGAACTTCTAATATTTGTTCCTAACTTGTTTTTACTCTTCCCATCATTTTTCACTAACTAGTTATTTTTTCACCTTCTACCCTCCTCATCCCAGTTTATTCAAGTCATGCTCCTTTGACACCCCTTCGTCGTCAATGATCACATATGATTACTTGTCCAGCAGGGCATTCATATTTCGGCATTGAATAAAGTCCATTGCATTTGTATCAAGCATATTCTTAGCAAGTGGGCAACATTTGTTGAGTGCGAATCCTTGAGCTTGTTTCGACTGCGTCCTGCGTCCTGCGGATGTGCAGCGTATGCTCAGTGAAGCTGCACAAATGAAGCGACCGCCAAGTCACCACCAGACGACAGCATCATTACCACCAGCAGCAGTTGTTGGCAGAGCACCCAGACTCACACTCCACACATCCAGCTGACCCGCATTTAAAGTTGCTCAATACGTTTTCTGGTGCCATAAATTGTGACCCTGCCAACGAACCTGTTTCGCTGCGTCCTTGTTGCGTTGTCTCTGATTCCGATCTAATCAGAGAATTGCATAGCGGGTTGCGTCCCAGTTCCAATTGCGATGAGTCCAACTGTGCGTCGGAAATGATGAAAACTACCCTTTGATAAACTACAGTTCCGAGTTGGATGCTTTGTAGTTGTCTTGGGCAATGCACACAACACGAACATCTGTGCGATTTTGGCAGGCAGGCGCAATAGCAACAGGAGTGGCGGACAGGATCGGGGCGGCCCACCCCCTCGACGTTTAAAAAGTGTTTAGTTTATGGTCCATTGATGGCTTTGTTAACTCGCCGAACAGCTCGCGCCACGAATCCTCATGAATCTCAATGCCCGATTCTCAATGCTCAATTGCAACCCTGCGCAGCAGCACCTTACGTTTTTCGACATTTTCGATCTGTCCGGGGCGGTACTGAAAGAGGGCTGTGTACCCGGAACTCACACTGAACTGGGGTCCCTGTGCCAGTCTGCCTTTAATTATGCTGAAAACCACAAAATGCTGTTAGTGCAGCATTTTTCGTTTCCAATTCGAAAATGCTGACATATGCGTGGAAAAATGTGCGACGCCGCGGGTTTTCCCTCCGCCCTCGCTCGGAGTCTAGTTAGTGGGCCCGGGACTCACAGTTCCCGTGGGTGCCTTTCGCTCTTTGACTCTCTGATTGGAACTGGTGCATTGATGGTGCAGCGTTGCCTCGACTCGCCAGCCTGACAAGTGAGTTGTACATCTAATGTGGCATCAACATATGCTGAATTTTGGGACCAGCCCTCGTTTTAGATCTAAGCGAGTGTGCATCCATCAGTTGCGGTTGCAACTATGAGATATTCTCTTCTATTCTATTCTATTCTATGCGGTTCCATTTGGTTCCATACGAAATTGACTTCGTTTTAGATTGGCATCTGCGCTTTGAGGCAACACACAAATTGTGGCATGCTGGGTCTTTGTCTAAATCAAATTCCTTGTGGATTTAAAGAAAATGTATTTAATTTGTGCTGGGCATTGCGACTTTATCTTTGAGCTGGAAAATAGATATAAATAAGAGACAGCAACGGCGATTTATTTTATGCGAATAACTTAAAATACACAGCTGTTTTATATTACTTTAAATACTCGTTGGAACTACTCCACTTTTATGCTCTTTCTTTAAATTAATAGAGCTCCTGTAAATTCGGTTATTATGTCAAACATAAAGAGCATTAACATACCTGCTGTTATCAAATCCTCAGCGGCTATTAAATGCATTGAGAGCCAATCTGTATAATGGCTCTGCAAGAGCATAAAACTTTCAGCATGCCGAATTTCGCTTATTTCCAATGGCAATCGATGATTTCTCTGGGTTTGAGTGCTCATCGTATTTTCATATCATTAGTTTCCTGCTGCAAGTTGTTTTACCTTCATTTTCCATTTTTCCAGCGGGGTGGGGGGCATTATCATATGTAATGACGCTGCTGATTTCATTTGCTATTTGGCGCGCAAGTTCAAACACCTTGAACAAATATTTTACTTTATGGGGCTTCAGCTTCTTCGACTGTGGCTGCTTTAGCGATTGCTGCTGATTTCTGAAAATCGAATCTTGAATTAATCATGCGGAATAAATTTACTCTACATTTGCCAGAGCGTGTGTAAATTGCAGACAGAGATAGATAAAGAGTGAGGGGGCCAAATACAATTCTGTTGGGATTTTTCGTATTTATTATGTTTTCTTTTCGCTAACTTTCTATTAATTGAATTAAAATTGCAATTTCATTTCCATTTGCTGCTGTTTTTCCTCAGCCAGTTCGGGCATATATAAATAATATCCTATTTAATTCCGATTCGGATTCCAAATCGAACACGAAAACAGCCAAATTTATGACAGCTCTCAAAGATTTACGCTCGTGGCTTTGCATTTGGATTTAGCTGTGGAGTTCAATAACTTTTTCGGGGTGGATTAAAGCATAATTCCATTGTCATGGTAATTTATGAGCTTAGTAGTTCGGCATTGTTGTTGTCACAGTCGCATTGTGCTGTTGCCAACGCTGCGCATTTGCCGATTTTTGCAACATTAGCGCAGAATTAGCAATTCACTTATGGCATCCATTATGACCAAGGATTCGCGCATATGTGTCACTACCCAGCAATATGAAGGATATCGCCCAATGTCCTCGATAGATTGTGCATCGCCAGCAAATGGACTTTCGCAATTACAGCAAATGCTTTTGCGTATCTTTCGCAAGTGCCTTTTAAACTGGGTCACCATTTGAATGAAGTGTTAAATGCTATTTGAAAATCGCCCAAGGGTGGGGGTTGTTTTTGGCGGCTATTCGCATATGCGCATATTTTAGAGTGTAAAGTTTCTAATGGTTTGCCTTGAGGGGTCTGTTTGGTTTGCTGTTGTGTTGGCCTTGTGGTTAGCGGGGGTTAAGATTCCGCTTTGCTATTGAAATCTTGTTAAATGTGTATTTTATGGTGTTTGTAAAGCATCCTCATTATTTGGGATCACCCTCTCCCTTTCTAGATAGCTCTAAATATGTAAGATATATTAGATATATCTTTAAAAACAGTACTCAAGGGCAGTCAGCTCAAAACTTATTCGCATTTGGCTACATTTGCTATTATACACCTGTTCTTTAAAAATATTTAATGACGCATATCTTCGCTATTTACTACTCAATCGTTTTGCAATTTTACCCATTGATGAGTTATAAGGATATTCAAGTGTACAAGAAAACAATTGCTTTGAAAGCATGGGAAAGCATGGGATTTGTGGCCAAAACCGACATCGTATGGTAGCTATAAGATATAGTGGTCCGAGCCGGCCGGTTTCGACCAATGTGCTGTCCCTTTGAATAATAAGTCTCCGCACAAAGTTTAATCGCGATAGCTCAAAAACTGAGGGACTAGTTTCCATACATACAGACAGACGGACATGGCCAGATCAATTTGTTTTGTCATCCTAAGCATACTGGAGGTATTTTTTGGGTATCACCGACACCTCCTCAAAATGAATATACTATTTTCCTTAGAAAAGAGTAGAATTAAGTTTTAGATGTGGAATAAATCTATAGCAGTCTGATAGCCTACATCGTGAATCTCTAGCTTATATAGTCTCTGAGATCTACAAACATAAAAATAGGAGTCTGTTTAATAGCCTCGCACTTAAATTTTCAAACTTTCTGTATAGATCTAGAAAAAGCGAAATATCTATTTAAATATTCTAAGCAGCTTTTCATAACATAAGATCATATTAATTGCCAAGACATCGCCAAACACTTACTTGCATAGCTAATGACCAAAACCCACCACTCCCTCAATGGTCATAACCAGATTGTGTGATTTAAGCCATGTTGTGTGCCAATAACAAACACTCAATAACATATCGCAAATATTTGCGCAACCACCAACTGTATTCGTCAGGGAAACAAGTGGATTAAGGGGTTAGACACAATGGGGCGATTTCTAGTCACATTCGCATAATCCTCGGGAATGCCCGTCACGCTGCTTTGGCTTTGGCTTTTGCGTTTTGCATTTGCTTTTATGATTATTGTCAAGATGTCGCCGCTGTCCATCCCCTTCCCTGCCTAATAAGTGAAATGTGTGTGTTTTCGGCCTGTCCTTTTGCTAAACATTGAATATTGGTCAGGGTTGTGCCGCCCACTCCTTCTCCTCCTCCCCCTCCCCCGTTCACCTTACACTCGACTACATTTGTCAGCACGCAGTCTCAACAGTTGTTGCCGATTATCATTTTGACATTCGCCTCTCATTTCTCATCTCCCATTTCCCATTTTCCATTTATTGTTTCCCCTTTTGCTCGCTTGCGTCTTTTGTCTTTCGGCTGCGTTTTTGTTTATATCCAAAGGGTATTATGAATTTCGAACGACATGTGTAACGCTTTAAAGGATAACGGATCGTTAATCCAAAATAGAGCTGCGCTGGGAATTCGCAGTCAAAAATTGACTTAGTGTTTATTTATTATATAAAATGTCGATTCAAAAATGAATTAAGCACTTAAGCCAGAAAAATACCCAAATATAATACAAATAATACAAAATCAGAGATTTTAAGAATTTTAACCAAAACTGTACGTCAGTCTACTAAAATTTTTGAATATATGCTATATATGAATATAAACAAATATTTCCTACCTTTACTTTTACTCTGCAGGGTATCTAAGTTTCGACTCAATGCAGACAGATAACTTGAACTTCTGGTTTTTCTATTTTTGTTTCACTGCCCTTGGCTGCGTTTTGCTGTTTTGATTTATGCATTTTAAAGCGTTTCGCTTATTGTTTTCGCTTACAAAAGTATCTAAGTATCTTGCAGATAGAATGCAAACCCTTCCTGATGCTGATACCGATGCGACTGCTGCCACGCGTAATTTGTTGATTTATTGTTGCATTCTCCTTTGATTTCATTTACTTTAACCCACCCAAGACCCACTTGAGTACATCCTACGCCTTCTACGGACTCTGTCGCATAATTCGCTTACCGTTAGTGTTCATTATTATCATTATTATTATTGTGCTCGGGCTTTGTTGTTGCTATCTGCTCGTTTGTCATGCTCTGTGCGTCTGCTTAAGTTTTTGCACGCTTCGACGCCTAAACTTCCTTGGCGCTCGGCCTTCCCCCCTTTGCCCCCGTTTCCCTGCGCCACTGCTCCACTCGCCATCGCCATCGCCCTCGCCTTGTGCAAATTGAATTGAAAACGTGCTGAAGCGTTAAATGCTCAGTGTCAACTGTTGCCAATCCTGACTGAGGACTGTGTCCTCGTCCCAGTCGACATATGAGAATTTGTAACCTCAGCACAAGCTGGTCCAAAACTTGCAGCTGAGCTCTGACCAAGTGCGGGAAGGTAGTCCAGTTTAAGCTCCTCGCAAAACTCACAAGTGGCCGAGCGTAATTAATTCCAAATTGCATTTGCTCAGCGTTTCTCTAACGAAACTGACCTGCTGCACGAACACTAATTCGGCATTTACATCACGCTTTTTGTTTTGTTTGTCTAACAAAGATTTGCGAAAATCTGTTTGCACGCAAAAACTTTGTCGATTTGCTGTTTAAATTTATTATGCTCGTTACGTTTTGGTTACGTTACGTGAGTCGGTGCCTTGTGTTGTATTATACTGGCAGCAGATGGCGCTGTTCGCTGCCGCCATCTAGCGACGAACGTAATGGGAATCATTGCTTAGCTGCTGCCATCTAGCGGCGAACTTGTCATGGTTAACAAAAACCGGTTAAGCAATCTAGCGGCTAAAACTTATCTAGTTATGTTGTGCGCATTGATAGATGGCGCTAGCAGCAGTTTTGGCCGGCAACTGAAACGAAAGTAACGTATATTTAAATTTGAAACACTATTTCAATGGGAATAAAATCGTTTAGTGTTATAAAATCTATTTAGTGTTATTAAATGCAATGAATTAATGTTTAATGAAATATTTCACTACAACAAAATATTGGTAGTATTTAAATGTTAGAAAACTCTACACTTTAATATTTAAAATATATACAAACAAAATATATTCATTGTATTGCTTTTTGAATCTTCTTCTGCAACTTTAGAATGCTCAAACTTGTTCTTTATGAGTTTCCTTCCTTGTGTCACAGCAGAATGTCAACCTGCCTTAATACGAGTTTCGTTTTCGGGCTGATGGTGGATGATTTTTAGTTGGCAAAACGGGTGTGGAGAATGGGGAAAGTGTGGTGGCACTGGGACTGGGACAAGGCGACAGGAAACAAATAGACAAAATGCAAACTTTATTTTTAGTACTTTTTTGGCGCCACAATTCCTGAAACGCGTCGCCATTTATCCCAGTTGCAGAGAAGTATTGTGTGCGCATTCTCTTGGCTCTATGCTTTATATATGTGTGTCTGCTTTTTGGGGGTTTTGGTTTGGGGCCAAGTGGCTTTTGGGATAAATGGAAATGTCTTGGCAAAATATTTGCAGCCGCTTCAATAGAGAAATTTGCGTATTTATGCAACGAACAGATTGCAAGCGCCTGGACACCCTACCCGCCTCAGTCACCCCAATGCAACATGCTTGAAATTGAATTTGTAGCGCAGTTTGCGGCGCAATTAAAGCGGCCACATTACGAGCAATTTCCCAGCCGCTGTTTTATGCGCTGTCCTCAAAATGCAGTAAATTCTCGCTGGCGAGCAGCCAGCAAGGCGACTGCGTTGTCCTGCAATGTCCTGCAGCACTATAGAGCCACTGCTGTCCTGTCAACGGCTGGCCAAATTGATTGCATTCTCCGCTGCTGCTGCTGCTCCTGCTTATGTCCTTTCAGCGCGTGTGGGCGTCTCTACTCTCGAGGCAGCTCCACTTCATCCATTTCAGTCCTTGCCAACATTCGCTTCCAGTTGCGAGTTCACTGACATGCAAAACATTGCTCTGTCAGTTGCGTCATCAGCGATTGTATAATCGAATTCTTCCCGCAGACTTCATCAGTATGATAATTGCATTATGCTTGCTGACTTCTCAATAAGCATGCAAATTATTTAAGCCTCTGGGATTATAAAGTATATTTTATTTAGGAAACACAGTTTTTGCTGACAACTCATGTTATGTGCAACCAAAGTTTGCTAAAAACTTAACCGAATTTCATATTGAATTCATATTCAAATACATCAGCATACATACAAATATATCTAAGCGATAAGTATGTATATGTAAGCGGTAAATATGTATTATTTCAACTAATCCAGTCATTCATTTTCAGAAGCCAACTACAAAGAAAACTATGTCTTTATCTTTCTTTAAAATGTTATAGTGAAATTTGTCTAAAAAAAAAACTTGAAGAGCTAGTTAATATCAGAAAAATTGTATAGTTCCCAATATATATTTATGATTATCCTTGCAGTTATTGCCTCCACGCCTTATCCTGATATATATCTTAAACAATTGAAATTCATTGAAATTTGTGTATGCAATTAGCTTATACCTTTGGTCTTGTAGCATTACTCAAATGCTGCCTACTTGACAAGACTCTTACAGAGTATCTCGCAGTCAAGTGCTTTTGCACTACTTTCTCACTCTATCAATAAAGTATATGAACAGATTGCTGCCTACACCCATTCCATTGATCTGGCAATTGTTTCTTGACCCATTTATGTGGACAGCAAATTGTGAAATGTTCTAAGGATCATAATTTGAGCTAGGTATTAAAGCAGCCAAGTCTGACAGTCTGAAGTCTTTGCATAAGCGTTAGCATTCCCATCTCATCTCATCGCATCGCAACGGGCAGTGGGCGTGTCTGGGGAGGCACATAAACAAGCAGTCGCGAGTAGTTCCCGGTAACAATCCGAGGCTAATCGCCTCGGCAGCCCCACTAAGCCAGTTAGCCACTTGAAGTAGCCGCTGCTGCTGCTGCTGCTGCTGCTGATGCTGCTGCTGCTGATGCTGCTGCCAAAACAAAGTCAGAGGTTAAGCACGTGCGTTCCGTTCCGAGCACTGCCCACAGGTTGATGCTGCTGCACCATCGTCTAGCTGTGGATCTGCCTGGTGGATGGCTGTGGTTGCCGCCTCTCGCTTGCTTTTTACGAGCTGCGCCACTCGTTTGTCTCAGCGCCCGCTTTGGGCCAATTATAACCTTGGCCTGCTGCCGCCATATCTCACATTTTGTGTGAGTGTGTGTAAACTCTTTTTCTTTCCTACGTTCGTTCGTCTTTCTTTAGTACGTGGTCGGCGAATGATGAAGATGATCATTTTGGGCACTCTGCAGCGCGAGAGTTCGGAGTTGGAGTTGAAGTTGAAGTCGAAGTCGAAGTCGAAGTTCGGCCTTTTGCCTGGCGCTTGGCAAAATTTATAAACGCGCTGTGCGAACACCTCGCCACACGTTGGGGCGTCTCTGTCTGGGTTCGGTTCGGTTCGTTTTGGGCCAACTCAACGACCTGGTAATTTATGATTAATGTTACGCAGCCCGCAGACGACGGCGGAGTTGGGCTCAAAACGATGTTGTTTTGGGAAAATCGGCGCGTACCATTTTTGGCAACCCTCCCGTTGTGTTTCATATTGCAGTTGCTGTTGTTTCTGTGTTTTTTGTTTCCTTCATATATATATTATTTTGCGCGTTTATTTCTCTTTCATTTTGGCATGCCAGGGGGAAGAAAGAAAGGGTGAGAGAGGGGGAAGTGGAGTGAGGGAGGAAGAGAGGGAGGCAGATCTTGTCAACGCTTCGCTGAGCTTGAGTTAGCCTTCTGGCAACTGTTTTCAGCTTGCTGCTTTTCGATTTTTCGAATTTGTTTTCTTTTTTTGTTTAGCGATACCCTGTTGCATTTCAAATGGGTGAGTAGGGCATGATACGCTGTTGAAATGTGTGTGTATCAAACCGCAGGTTGCTTCTTTGAGCTGAATGTATACATTTGTCTGTCTGTCTAAATTTTCACATTTGTTTCCATCTTTTAACTAGTTTCCTTCTAAATATAGATCTCAATTTCAATTCTTTTGACTAGAACTCTGAGATTGTAAGAGCTTGTAAAACCATTGTGATATACTGCTTTTAACTCAAATATATCATATTAAACTTTTTTCTTCACTGAAAAAAATAGTTAGGAACTTTGCTGTCTTGTTTAGTCTTAAATATTAGTAAATGAAAAATTTAAAGTTGAAAATGTTACAAGTTATATTTGTTAAGCTTTATTGAAGTTAGAAAAAATTTAAATAGGGAAAATGGGTAAGCCAAACTTTACTAAAGCTATACTATTACTATATTAAATACTGTAAATATAATGACATTTTTAGTTTAGTCGAAGAGAAGCAAAAGAAATGTATTTAAAATGCAATTAGTAGCTCTCTAAAGGGTATCTCTTGGTCAGTCATTCTCGAGCAGAAGACTCTTGTGTTTGGTTGTTTTTCTTAACTTTTTTTTTGGTCACTTTGATGCACTTCCTGGCGGCTCCGGGCTTAATTAAAGAGCGCGATTGCGGCGCTCATTTGACTGCGATGCGGGTCCGCTGCTGCTGCTGCTGCTGCTTCCTGGAAATCAAAGAAACAAACTTGCTAAATATTTCAGTTAACGCTTTGGTGGTCTTGGCCTATAATTTGGCCAGACGATTGCAATCGGCGCTGCTGGGATAGACAACTGCTGGCCGATCGTGCCACTAAAGCCGCCGCTGTATAAACAAGTCTCAACTTGAGCCGCTCTCAATCATAAATGAATCACGCGCAAATTATATGACCAGCAGCTGGTGGCAGGAAGGTGGCAGGAGTAGGGAGAGCAGGGCAGCCAGGACACGCAGGCAGCCGGCCAACGGGAACTGGCGCTGCTTAATAAACAATCATCAGCAGCAGCAGCCAACTTGAAAGTGATGAAGGGGGCAGCAACAACAACAACAACAACAGCAGCAGCAGCAGCAACGCCGCCTTCGTCATCGCCATCGTGTTGCATGTCCATGTGATAATGATGATTTCACAACCAATTAAGCGTTGAAAGCCAAACACCGCCAGCCAGCCAGCCAGCCAGCCAGAAATTTGAGGTTAATCCTTTAGCTGCTGCAATTTTCGGGTGCCCCCACTTTGGAACGTGAGCAGAAGGCGGCAACAACAACAACAGCAGCAGCAGCAGCAGCAGCAACAAGGGCAATGAAGATCTGAGATCTGCGATCTGCTGCTGATGGCGTTGATGCAGGCGGCTTCAATCAGCGCACTCCGGTCACACACTTGGCGGCGTCTGTCGGCTAAGTGGAGTGTTCGTTGTTCGTTCGTTGTTGTTGCTGCTGCTGCTGCTGTTGTTGTTGCAGTTGTCGGGTCGGCAAACGCCACGGGAAATTATGGTGGCCAAACTTCCCAGACCGCAACTAATTTAACCAAAGTGCGAATTGGAGGAGTCGCAATTCGGAGAGTCAGAGACTCGAAAGCGAATCGAAATGAACACAGAGAGAGGGAGAGGGAGAGAGAGAGGAGGTGGAGAGGTGGGCAGCAGCAGAGACAAAACCGAAAACAGACCGCAACAAAGCTGCCGATGACGCTTGTTAGGGCCTGTGCAGAAAAACCAGGCACAAGGCACAGGGATAGGGATAGGGATGGGGATGGGGCTGGGGCTGGGGATAGGCAACAGTCAGTCCGACAGTGAGAATTATGAGAGCTGCGAATTTGTGAAGCGTGATGTGAGCGCTAAAGGCGAGGGGCTGGCGTTGCCAGCGGGGCTTTACTGTAACTGCAACACGCGATCTTGACGACTCGGAATTAACTCATAAATATAAATATATATGTTTGTTGTGCACTATCATAGCTGAAAAAAGTGTGTGTGTGTGTGTGTGTGTTTGTGTGGGACTGCATGTCTGTTTGTTCTGTTTGTTCTGTCTGCCTTTTGGCGCTTTCGTGTGGCACCTGTCGTCTGCTGGCAGTGTCCGTCCGTCTGTCCATCTGTCTCAGCCTCGTTGGCTGATTGGCCTGCTGCTAGCTGATCATCATCTGTGGCCGCAGTTGCCTTTAACAGATTTGTGCAATTAGCCAAGCCAGCGCCCAAAGGCGCTCTCCAGGGGGAGTACTTTGCAACGACCACTCGAACCCATCGGGGACTTTCGATACTTAAGTACTACTCCCATTGCTGTCTGTCTATCTGTCTGTCTGTCCATCTGTCTGACTGTCTGCCCGTCTGAGCCGCAGTCGAGCATAGTGCTATAAAGATATTCTCTGCTGATTGCAAGCCAAGCAGCTATGAAAATGGAACAGAATTTGACGCCCTATGAATGGCATCAGATAAGACAAACACAACACGAAGCTCAGATAACAGCCGAGATCCACGACAATTATAAAAGTTATTACTGCGCTAGCTAATTAATTGAAGACGTGTAAAATGTACACTATACATATATAATTAAAACACTCGCAGCACCATAATTGATATAATGCTTGAACAGATCACGAGTCGACACAAATACTCTATATATATGTACATAAATAGATGCTAATAATATACAATTTCAACAAATGAAGGCTAAAGGAGTAATTGTAATTAAATTCGTATACAATATAGAAAACAGAGTAGAGCAAATTGTTATTCTGCATAAGTTACAAATCTTTTTAGATTCCGATTGAATAACTCAAGTAAATTTGTTAAAGTTCAAGCATTCTATAATAAAAGACGCAAATTGGTATAGATATACTGGCAATGATCTTATTTCATCCTTATTTTCATCTCTCTTCTTTTTTATAAAATATAGATATGCTTACTATCTTTACATTTTAATTCTTGTTATATTTCTCTCAGTGTATGCTCTTGTTTTGTATTTTTAATTAGAGATGCAGGCTTCTAACATCTGTTGTTTTATTTCAGTTCAGCAGTCATTAGTGAACTTGAAATTTAATGAAATTAATAAAATGCAAATGAGAATATCGAAATATATATTCAAATTACATTTGCACATGCATATATATTTATATATATATATCTGTTCGTTACTTTCGCAATCTAGTATTTCACTTTCAGCAGTGCAGATTTGCTGGCATATTCGAATCGAGTTAAGCTGTGGGAACTAAACTCGCTTCTGTTTTGCGCTGAGCCCTCAATCCTGTGTGTATATCGAAGTGTGTGTGTTTGTGTGTGTACATGTGCCGCACTTATGCACAATTATGGCTTTATTGTCTAAACTTGGGCACATCTATTTAAAGCCATCTCTGACGGCTCCACTTGGAGTTTGGAGACTCGCCAGCAGACGACAAACATAGACCCGAAGCGTTGCATTTTCGGCTTGGCTTTCATTGCGCCGCCGTAGCGGGCCTCCCTCTACAGTTGTCCCCCACCTGCCCCCACTTGGCCCCTCTGCCCCACCTGCCCCCCAGTCAAGTCTCACAGTTTGTTCGTCTGTTTTCATTGGGTTTCATTGTTTCGTTGGCGGCCCTTCGTCATCGTCAAGAGACGACTCAGCCAGCTCCACAGCTCTGCAGAGCCAGACAACGTCTGCGACTACCAATTCCATTTCCAATTGCAATGCCGAGTTGGAGTTGGAGTTGGAGAGTCCAAGTCCGAGTCGCAGTCGCAGTCTGAGCTGACGACGAATTAACTTGTTTTGGTATAAACGGCGGCTATTTTGTAAGTTCATAAAGGATAAATTGCCAATTTTGGGATTTGAACTGGCGAATGTTTTGCGTGTCTGGCAGACAGCGCAGATGCCCCCGTCGCCCCCGTCGCCCCAGTCGCAGCCCCAAGCCCAACACACAGCTCCATCTTTCATCTACCACTTACCATTTAGCGAACAAGGAGCTTCACTCTTCAGCCTTCAGCTTTTAGTCCGCTGTGTCCGGTGCTATATTGAGTTTTCAATCTTTTGTTGACTTGATGTGGCCACCGATCGACTGCAGCTCGTCTCTCTCTCTCTCTCCCCCCTCCCTCTCTCTCGCTCTCACTCTGTTGCTGTCTGTCTGCGTCTTTAGGGAAAACTGGCAGCCAACCTTGAGTTGCTTATTTAAGGCAGTTCGTCAATTTGAGCTCACTGCTCGCTGCTCGTCTGTGGCCAGAGAGACAATGCCCAATGGCCATGCCAAAATGCTAGCCACTGTGGCGGGCAACTCTGCGCCCCCTCTCCTTGCCTCCTGTTGCTCCTCGCTCCTTGCTGCTGGCTGCTTGCTCCTCGCTGCGGCGGCATCGGCGCAAAATGAAACAAAACCAATTAAAAATGTTTCGTTGCACCCAAAAACGAAGATGCGGCTGCGCTGGTGGGCATTCACTGACCACAAAGCGCCACTGGGTGTGTTGCGATACCCTGTACGTGCTGAGATTGGCAACAAAGGGTATTTGATAGTTGTGCAAATGTATGTAACAGGATGACGGGGTAAGATTAAAGTTTATATTTCATCTTGATATAAGAGTTATTTAGTATTCTGTATCAATAACTCAACTAGTTAGCAAATTATCAATGAAACCAATTTCTGAATCCCGATTTCTTAAGCAAATCTTGAGGTTATTGAGAGCTATCAAGAATTTTGGATGTATCCCTTAAATCCTTGCAAATCCTCCACTTGTTGAAACTAAAATAAAAATAAAATTCTGAATACCTAAAACTTTAGACTTACGTTTTTTAATAATCTTTAGTTTTTAATCTAAAATATTTATTTTCTTAAAATTTATTTTCTATATTTTATAAATTATTTGTTGTACATTTTAGTACTTTATAATTTTACGTAAATTCTCTGTTTGGACTGTTTCTAGACGACATTAAATGGCTGCACTCTGCTGGGTTCCGGTTTTTTTTATATGTTTACCCATTTAAATGCGATAGTTATTCACCTATATTTGTGGGATGATCGCATAAGGTGATCAAAAGTGATTTAAGCAGCAGTTTTCCAGAGTTTGTGGCTGAGGGAAGACGAAACCCAGTTCTTAACTAAAAGAAACGTTTGTGTGCATGCTAAGGTTGCAGGGTACAGGGTATCTGCTTATCGGCCACACTCGACTAGAACACTCCTACTTGCTGTTGTTGTAGTTGTAGTTGCTGCTGCCTGTTGGCCTGTTGGGCTGTTGCCCTGTTGATTGTCTTGGAGATATGCAAGCGCAGGCGCAACGCCGGCGCACAGCCTCCACGGTGGCAAGCTAACAAAAAGCGACAACAACAGCAGCAAGAGCAGCAGCAGCATTTTTTGGTCGCAGCTTGCTGAGTACACACACATAGAGAGAGAGAGAGAGCGAGAGAGAGAGAGAGAGGGAGATAGGGAGCAACATACATTCTTCTGGGTCTCAGGTCTTCATTTTTAATGAAATTCTTAACAAGGCGCACAAAATGCAAGCGACGCTGGCAGCGAAGTCGCAGCCAGCCACTAACTAACCAAATCGCAGTCACAACTTGCAGCAAGTTAAGTGAAGTGCTCGCCCGCCCGTTTAGGGGCTGGGATGACGACGACGACGACGACGGCGACCGCACACCGCGTTTTGGCCAACAGCCGAAGAAGCCGCTCATTGAATTCATTAAAAATGCAACAGTGTGCGAGTGTGTGTGTGTGTGTGTGTGTGTTGCCTGGGAGTCACAGGCAGCCTGCCCAAAAAGCCGGTTGAAAATCCAGCAACAACTGCTGCACCGACACAAGAAACAACAACAACAACAGCAACAAAAAATAAAATACGAAAAAAAAAAAAAAATGAAAACATTGTGCATGGAATGAGAGCAGCTCGAAAAATTTACGAAATTAGTTCACAAGCCGACAACGGCAATGGGGCGGTAGGGTTGCTGGAGAGGATTGGGGGCAGGTGGGGCGGGGCGGGGCGGGTTGGTACAGATGTGGCCCAAAGCATACCAGCGCCACTTTAATTTAGTCATCAGGTGATTTTTCGCGAGCTTCAAGTGAAATCTTTAACGTGACGCTGGAGATTGTTATGCTATGCGATCTCCAGACCACAGACAGCGACAGCATTGGGCTACGGAACGGGAACGGGCAGCGGGAACTGGGGACGGCAACTGGGGCCGGGTACGGGACTGGAGCATCTTGAACAGTAGCGTAGTGTGTGGGCAATTGGGTTGATTTGCTTGCGTCTTCTTCCATTTTTTTTTTGGTTTTTTGGTTTTTGCTGTTTAATTTGTATTTGTATTTTTGGCCAGCCTGGCATCTTGAGAAACTGGCATCACATTGGTATTCCAATATGCGCTGGACTTGTTTGATCTTGAGCAAAACTACTGTGCATGTGTCCCTTGTGGAATTATAGATGCCAGAGAGTAGGCCATAGTAATAATAATAATAATAATTGAGATATGCATATCTTTAAAATATATCTATAAATGCGAGAGACAAAGCCATATACTAATAATAATAATAGAGATATGCGTATCTTTTAAATATATCTATGAATTTAGTTTGTTTTTAATAATAGTAATAACAGTTGATCTGTCATGAACTAAATGGCATCAGACTTGAAAATAGTTCTTAAAGTATTTGCGTATTTTTTTGGATTTATGACATGATATTTGACAAAAAAATAAACCATCCCAGAAAAACTTCACATATCTGCTGGTAAATAAGATAAGTTGCCATAGGGATCTAATGAATAGAAAAAAATGTGAAATTTAACAAACCGTTGCAAATGCTTTGCTATAAATTATAATTGTCATACTCGAACAGTTAGTTTTGAACATTAACGAGCTTAGAGCTTAGACTGATTAATTTGATTAGGCAATTTCTCGTTGGAGTTAATCGCTTTAAAGCAGTTCACATTCCAGTGGTCGTTACAGTTTCTCGACAAATTCCATTCGACTCTAGTTGATTAGCTTGAGTAATAAAAATATCTGATAGTTTTGCGGTCGTTTTGTTTTTGTGCAGCAGCAGCGGCAGCAATTGAAATAATTTGCTGGCACTTGAGGATCTGCAGCAGTGACATTTCTCAGCCCGATGAAGTGGTGGCCAGAACTTGGGACGCCGCGCAGTCTAGAGTAATAATAACAACAGCAGCAGCAGCAGCCGTTGCTGTTGTTGTTTGCTGTTTGCTGTTTGCAGCAAGAAGCTCCATATTGCGTTGAAGGCTGTCTGGTTTGGGGCAGCCTTCCGTGGCAGGCAGGCTTATCAACAAATGCCGCAGACAGCAACGATATTTAGAAGCGAGCAAAGACGCTGCCAGGCTGCAGCCAAGAGTCTGCCTGCGCCTGTCAACTTGACTAAGCACTGGAGCTGTTGCTGTTGCTGTTGTGGAAGCTGTTGCTGTTGCTGTTGATGTTGCTGTTGCTGGTCATGTCATGGCTGGCAACGTTGAAATATTTGACCATAACAAGTTATTTACTATGATGATGACGATGGCGATGGCTGGGGGTAGCAGTTAATGCAACTGCAACGTGCAACGTGCAGCAGCCACAGCCACAGCAGCAGCAGCAGCCTCAAGGACGGCCAGCCTGCCCGCATTCCGCGCGTGTGGAAATGGAGAAAAGCTCATTGGCAAAGTTGTGAGCTATTTTGTTTAGGAAGCGTGCGGCAAAAACTGGTAGCCAGCGGCAATAACAACAACAGCAACAGCAGCAGCAGCAGCAATATGTTGCTGCAACATGATGCAGACAAATTTCAATAAGCCAGGTGGCTAGCGGCGGTCATGCAACTTGTCGTAAGCAGCAACAGCAGCAGCAGCGGCAACAGCAGCTGAGGCAGCTGAGGCAGCAACATCATTACGAGCTACGTTTAATGACAAGATCAAGCGCAGATCAACTTGCCCCAGCTCCGGGTCTGCCCAGTGCCGCGAAAGTGTGTGTGTAGCAAATGTTGTTGTTGTTGCTGTTGCTGTTGATGCTATTGCTGCTGCTGCTGCTGTCTGATGATGATGAACGTAAAGTTGGAAAGAAAAAAACCAGCTTCGGTGTGGCAGCAGCAGCAGCAGCAAACACATCTCACCTGTTGTTGTCGTTGCTGTTGCTGTTGTTGCTGTTGTTGCTGTGTTTGCTGCCGTGAGTAGTTCACAAGTCTAGTCGACCGCCGTCGTCGTCATCGTCGTCTGCGCCGTCGCAGTGTCTGGGAAGTCACTGTGTACGTTGCGCCTTAGTGGCAGTCATGGGAATTATTGTTTATTGGCATTGGCCACGGTTAGCCACAACAGCAGCAGCAGCAACAACAGCAGCAACAACAACATCAGCAGCAGACATCGCCTTAGTTTCCCCTCAGTTGGAGTAGACAAATATGAAATGAAATGATATCCACACACAAAGGTTTGCCCCTAAAGCACTGGCCACGCCTATTAATAGCTAGATATATTATTTAGTTTAACCATAAATTTCCACTGCCTTGTCTCTCTTCATTCTTGCCCTTTGAAAACGTGTATTTAGTTGAAGCGTTTAGTTTTTCGTTATTTATTCGAACTTGCCAAGCTTTCAAGCTCATAATAAATGCCCAATCTTTACTTGACATAAGAAAATTACATCAGTTGTTTGGGATACTTTGCTTTGGGGAACTAAAATCGGATCAGCTTTGACAAAGTTATGGAAGCTAGGCCCTATTTTCGCTTATGTTTATTATAATAATCGAGTGGGCATTCGAAACGTATTCGCATTCACATTCACATTCGCATTCAGAGAACGGCAGAACTTGCAAAGCTATCGATCAGTGCGGCTAATGGGCAGCTGCAGGTGCAGCAGCAGCAGCAGCAGCAGGAGCTGCAGGACTCTTGTTGCAGCTGCAAGCAAAACTTGCACACCACGTGCTACAAAAAAAAGAAGTGAAATACAAACACAAACACAAATTTCAAGGGTTGCTGCTGCCCAGATTGTGAGTCATGAGCCGAATTTTATGGGTAGCCCAAAAAGCGCTCGTGTGGTCCCGTCAACAGACAGTTAGCTGATAAAGCGGCTACCTTCATTAATTAGCCAAGAGGGTAGATAGCGCTAAAGGTAGACTAAGGCACTACTATTTTTGTTGGTTTTTTGGAGCGCTTGTTGCTTTTGGCACCTTGTTGCTCATTTGTTGCGGCGAGTGACATTCTGATTGAGAGCGCAGCACACGCCCCAAAAGGAGCGCAGGAGCAGGTGCTACAGCTGGGCCCCTAACAACATTTCAGCACACACACACACACACACGCACACACACACAAAAGCAGGTCCTGGCTGGCTGCTGTTGCTGTTGCTGCTTTTGTGTGCAGCTGGCAGCTGTTAATATGTTCCTTTATTGCATTGCCTTTGCCTTTGCCTTTACCTTGGCATTGGCATTGGCAGGATCAACGACTTAGCACGTGGCGCATGTGGCGTTCTCTTTCGGCTCGGCTCCAGTCAGCAAGGACTGTGGCTCCTGCCAAAGGCAAACGCAAAAGAAAAAGGTCACTCGGGAAGTGTGCCCGTTGCCTCAGTGTGTCCTTCATTGTGCCGAGCAAATTGCGACAGCTGCTGCTTATGTCCTCGATTCCTTTACCTTTACCTTTGCCTGTTTTGCTTTTGTGCCTGCCTCGTCTTGTTCGCTTTTCTGTTTCTGCTTTTGGTTGTCATTATTTATTATTGTTTGGCCTTTGTTTGATTTCGGCTCATTTGTTGTGAGTTTTTAATTTAATTACGTTTACGATTACGACTACGATTTATGCATAAGCTGCCCCTTAAGCAACCCCTCCAATCGACTCGGCCTCAATTCAATAATATTTGGACAGCGCGCATAATGAATTGGCACAAATAGACATTTCGATCGAGGGGTTGGAAAAGTGAAAGACCTTTCCATTTGCCACGCAATATAATTTCACACGCAACCCGCCAAATACTATACCTAATGCCCATATTCCATACATATATCTACCACTCGTATGCATTATGTGAATCGCTTATTGTGCGATGAGTTAATTGAGACATCATCGCATCGCATCGCATCGCATATCGCTTTCGGGGTGGCCAACTCAACGCTACTTAAGATAATTCGCGCTGAGGGGCTTAGCGCCCCAATTGGACATTGTCGGGGCAATGTTTTCAGATACTTTATCGCCGCGACGCGTTAAAATGTTTCGCGCTTTTTATTGCGCTTAACGTGATTTCTGTTTTCTGTTCTCCGCTGGCTGTTTTCGGCTTTTTTTTTGCGCTTCCTTCCTCTCGCATATAAATTGACAAACTTATGGCAGCGAGGATCTGCGAGGAGCGTTCCAGCGTCCCTGCCTCCATCTCTGTGCCTGCCTCCATGATCGGCGTGTGTTTGCGGCGTCTCTTATTGATTTTATAATTAAGCGTTGTCATTAAATTTTATGAGCCTGGCATGCAGAGAGGAATCAGTGCTCAGAGAGATCTAAAGTTGCTCGGCCTAATTGAGTTGTTTGCAACGACACTACATTGTGTGGCATGCTGAAATGCTAAAAACTATCTCTCAGATAGTAGTTGCTCCATCGTAAAGTCTGGCTCATTTTCTAGAATCCCGTTTGCGGATAATAGCCACAAATTCTGAGTCAGAGTCATTTGGCTCGTTTGTGCCCTGCTGATTTATACATATAAATCATCTGCATAAATTTTAGCACAAAACTCGTCTGGAATTTCTTTTGTTTCGCTGACGAAAACTTTTGATTTCGTTTTGCAATTGATTGAATGTCTCTTGGGTTTGGGTTTGGGATTTGGGATTTGGGTTTGTTTAGTGGACTGTCTGCGCATTTCTGAAATTTCACTTGATCATTGTCGAGCTTAGCCTATAAATCTCTCAAGCTGCGCTTTGGCGGCTCGTTGTTAGACCGTCTCTGCCTGTCTGTCTGTGTGTCTGTCTGTCCAGTTCTCTGTCCGGGGCTCAATTAACAGCGCCCTGCTGCATTAATTGCCACATCATTCGGTAGTCGTCGTGTAATGACTGCACATGGCCACGCCCCCTTTTGGCCGCCCCAGTGTGTGCTGTGTGCATCAACATTTCATCTGGCCAAAGATCAGCTGACAACTTTATCTAGCTGCTGTGTGTGTGGTGTCCGCTTCCGTTGCCGGAACACACACACGCACACACACAATCACATTGAATGATAGTATTAAGGGTGAGGCACAAAGCCGCTCGTCTGCATCTCAATCTCATTGTACTCGCTAATTGTCTGACTGTGTGAGCGTCATAAGCCGATGTCGTCGTCGTCGTCGTCGTCGTCTTCGTCTTCGTTGTCTTCTCGGCTGGCGCAATGAGTTTGGGTTTAGAGAGTTGGCCCTGGGTTTGGTCTCTGACCGCTCACGTCGCAGCAGGTCATTCTTCCTGTTTATCTCTGCGCACACTAGCTCCTTCCTGACTCCCTCCCATCTCTCTCTCTCTCTCTCTCTCTCTCTCTCTCTCTGTCTGCCATCACCCTTGTGTACACTGAGAAAAGAAAACTTAAAGAAAAGAGCTACGCTTTAACATATTTTGATTTTGCAGCCAATAGGTTCTTATTGAGTTTAAAGAACTTTACGTTCTTGTACATTTACAATCCACTGAGCTATACTTGTTGAAACTCAAACTATTTGGAAGATGGGAGTAAGTCTAGAAAGCTTAAAGTAATTTCGAAGTTAACACATCATTAACACACATTTCATTTGAAGAAAAAAAAAAGCAGAAAAGTCATCCTAAGAATAATACTAGTTACTATTTCTTAACCTACACCAATATTCAATATGGAATTAAAAAGATTTCGTTGGTCTTTAAAAATGAACATTTGAATACTTGCATAGCAAGAAAAGTTATTAAACACTATAGTGTTTTTTCTCAGTGTATGGCTGGCACTTCTCTGCGATATTTTCATGCCGCAACACGCACAATTTACCTCAACGCAAACGCAAACTCAAACAAACAAGAAAAAGCAAAGTCAGCTGACTCATGGGCTGTCTGGAGCCTGCCTAGAAACCTGAGGCAAACTGAGGAACTGGAACTGGAAACTCTCTGGCACCATTTGGCTCTAGGGCGGTACGTTTAATGACCGGAACGGATTTCTCTACGCTTCAGCCGCCAGCCGTTATCCTCGCGCACTCCTCGCACACAGCTTCCTGTGGTCTAAGGCCTAAGGTATTAGGCACAGTGGGAGCAAACACACACACACACACAATGTACCCATATTTATGTGTGTGTGTGTGTGTGTGTGCACTTAAAATCCTATTAGGCTCAATTATCCGCTGATATTGCGTACACGATCTGAGTTCTTTCATTTCGGTTTTCGTTTCTTTATTTTTTTTGTATTTCATTCATTCATTGAGTCTCAGTTTTGGCTGCTTCCTTTCTTCTCTGCTCGTCTGCTCTGTGTGTGTGTGTGTGTTCTTGGAATTAGTTGCTTGTTTGTTGTTGTTGTTGCTGTTTGCATTCAATTTGTCTCTGCGTGCCGTTTCGGTAGCCTAGGCACACACTGGTGTCCTGGCAGGACGCCCAGCAAGCTGCGTCTTTGTGCCGCACGCTTTGCCCTGACATTGATTCATATTTAGTGGATGCGTGTGTGCGAGTCTGCGAGTGTGTGTGTGTGTGTAGATTGGGCATTTCTATTAGCCGTCTAGCAGACGCTAGCTGCTAGCTGATAGTGGTGGTGGTGATGATGATGATGATGGTTCTCGCTGGCTGCTTCCCACTTGTAGGTCAGGGTCAGGGCAGCTGCCATTGCTGCCGACATGGACGTGGATGTGGATGTGGATAGTCGACGTGGACGTGCGTGTCGTTTGTGTAAATGATCTGATTAACACCGTTTGTCGGTCATCAAGGGGTTAAGCGTCTGTCCTTCTCGCTTGGCAGCTGCCTGCCCTGCAATGAGCCGTTTAATGTGCCCAGGCTAAGGCTAAGGCTAAGGCTAAGGAATGCGTCGCTTCATCATTCGATGCCACTTCAAAAGGCGCCTCTGGCTTGGCTTACCGTTAAATGAAATCACTTTTAATTTCAGCATCGGCAGGTCGACTGCGCCAGCCGAAAAAATAAAGTGTCGTGTTTCAAATGTTTCATAAAGACATCAACTAAATCAATAGCGACAACAGCACCTAAGGAGCCCATGGCCATGGCCACAGTGGAGCGCCAATAACAACAACAACAACAACAACAGCAACAACGATTCAATAGCTAACAGCCAAGTTTGCCGCTCGTTGAAAAAATTAATAAAATTAGTAATCAGCGCTTTAAATCAACAGAAATCAAGAGGTAGCCAAACGCAAGCGCCAGCACAGCCCCCGAAACCGCAGATTAGATAGCACCGAGAAGAGCAGAACAGAACACAGCGGAACAGAGAGGAGCAGAGCGGAGCTGAGGAGAGCTGGGGAGAGGATGCCGTTTCGATGATGCTGCTAATGATTTCTATTGCCACTGCAGGAGGGGCAAGGGCAAACATTAAGAGTTGCTGCCTCCAGCCTCGAATCCGACTCCGACTACGACTTCGACTGGTTGCCGGCCTGTCTGCCCGGCTGGCCACTGGGACTGGCAACTTTTAATGACGCAACAACAACGACAACAACGACAACAACAACATGCAGCATAGATCTAGTCAATTATTGACACACCGAAGCTTAATTACTCTTTAGAGCATGTGCAGTCATGTTTTTGTACCTATTTTCCTATATCTTGTGTCTTAAACTTAGAAATTGAAAATGGTTTTGAATGGCTGGAAATTGTATATACTGAAATTGATATCTTATAGAGAACTATTACTTATGAAAAATGTGGGCAAAGAATGCATTTTCTCTTGATTTAAAGCTAATTCAATCTACGTTGTCGAATTTTTCATTCCTGACCCTTGCAGCATTGTATTTTTATATAGTTTTATATATAGACTTAGTTTACGACGCATGCATTTGGATATTTTACTTATGGTACATTAAAAGATCAGAAATCTTTGCTTGTCAGATTCCTTCCGATTCGGATTTATCAAAGCATTTGAAGCGATAGAAACGCTAGAATAATAAGCAAATATGTGAAATTTGGTAAAGGGCATTCCAAATAGAGAACAGGGTATAAAAAAATAGTATATATATAAATAAAACCAAGATTCTTTAAGATTACATTTTCGACATTTATATGATTGAAAAATTGGAGTTATTTATAGCAGGCGCACATATGCTGTACATATATGAAAAACATATATATATATATTTATATATCGCATGGATACTTAACTTTAACTACAAGATTCAGTTTGCTCAAAACTGAAGCTCAAAATATTCCTGATATAAAAGTTAATGTGCTGCTGCAGAGCGAGCGTATAATAGCAGCAAGCAGGCCAGATTCTAAAATGCTCAAGGTCTCCAGAGGGAGGAGAGGATGGGTAAACTGGGAACTGGGAAACTGCGAGCTGCGAGCTGCGGCAACCAATTGGCTCAGCTCACACTTGGCGCTGGGCATGGAGATCGCCAGCGTTAGATAAACTTGCCACCAGCATCGTTGTGGAGTCGTCCAGTCGTCCAGTCGTTGAGCTGCTGCGATCTGTGTGCCTGGCTCTCTGTGGGCTGTATGCTGTGTGTGCTCGTCATCATTATAAAACGAATTGATGCGCGATTATCGCTTGAGGTTTTAGCGCCAGCTTGGGAGGATGGTCAGCCTGATTATGGCAGCTACCGCGGCAGGCGCAATTTTACACAGACACCAAAGCGAGCAGCGAGAAACAACAACAGCAAAATGAAAAGAAAACACAGATATTGCTTCTCACTTCTGGGTGGATGCTGTGGCTGTGGCTGTGGCTGCACCACACAACACCACACCGCACCACGCTGCACCACCACCCCGTCTGCCGTCTGCCGTCCCCCTGTCCTCTGCTCAGCGCTGATCTGTGTGGGAATGCGGCCGGCTGTTTTGCAATTTTTAGCTGGGTATTTTTTTTGTTGCATTTGGTTTTTTTTCGGTGCGACTGCCAAAAACAATTGAATTCGATTGAATGCACCGGCATAAGGAGGCGACGGTCACATTCCAGACAGCAACAACAATGCAAGCGGCAGCTCGGCAGCCCGGCAGCCAAGCAGCCAAAAGTCGCAGTCCAAAGCCGCGGCCAAAACGGCAACAACAACAATCACAATCACAACAACTGTCAAACGCGCGCCCGGGCGATGGCGGCGCCGCCGATGCCGATGTCTCTTAAAAGACAATCAGCGACACCTTTTTGGTCCAAAATACTCTCACTGCAGCGGCAGTTCGAGCTGCTGGCCAAGCGACAACAACAACAGCGAAAAAACGCTGGCTGCAAAAGCCAAGTTCGTTGCTTAAGTCTTTTGTTTGCGAATGCAGACGACACAAAACCAAATTGAACTCTATCCCTTTGTGAAGTGCGAAAGCGACAGTGCAAAGAACAATGCTCGGAGGCTCCCTGGACTCCAGGCTAGCTATGCTGCAGCTTCCCAGCTACCCAGCTCCCATCCCATCTCTGCAGTTATGTCGCGCCATGTTTGGCGTATGATTTCAAAAATTGCCCTTTTTGGGGTTTCGACTTACAGCAGAGGGAGCTACTGCGACTGCGACGGCGACGGCGACTGCGAGTCAGATTCTGGGACGGCAAAACGGAGGCCCTGAGGCCGCGGCCATGACATCATATTTGGGCGCTAAAAGCGAGCCGCCCTGCTGTAAATAGAGACTGCAAAAGCTGCCTGGCGCTGACAGCCAAGATGGTAGAGGTCTCGATCTTGAGCTCAATTTCGTTCTGGTTTCTCGTTCTCATTCGCATTCGCAATCGGCAATCGCATTCTGGTTGCCTTATTTTGTTTTGTTTTTGTTTTTGCTGTGCTCTTCTTCATTCTTTTAGACGGTGTCGAAGTTCGCACATCAATTGCACAATCCGCAAACAGCAATAATCACTGTCAGAAGAGATTAAAGCGATAAGCCGAGGCGAGGACGAAAGCGAAGATGCAGACGAAGACGCAGACGCTGATGCAGACGAGCATGGGGATGCGAATGGGAATGGGAATGAGAATGAGAATGAGTCTGGGACCTGCACATGCCCAGCGGTGCAGATAACGAACGATCAGCGAGGCATGCCGAGGCAATTGGGTGGCCGAAAATGAAATCATTAACACCTAAGATAATAAAAGGCAGCCCCAATCAACAGAAACCCAATAAAAACAAAACCACAACAACAAAAGAGAAACAAAAACAGGAATGCGTGAGAGTAAAAAAGCAGAGCTCCAAGTGGATCTGTGTATATATCGATTCTAGCAGCGGCAGCGGCAACTGCAGCTGATTTCTATCTTTCCATGGCAGATTTTGTACATTTTCAAAAGCCCAAAAAAAATATAAATGTATATATATATATATATAAACGAAAAAATTACACGCGACTCAAAAATGGCAAACGAACCGAAGCCGACACAAAGCCAATTAATTTATTAAATTGAAGTATGAGATGGCCAATGCTAAAAAAAAAGTAGCACGTAGCATGTTGGAGGAGGGGGAGCTGGTGGGGAGTGGGTAGGGGTAGGGGTAGGGGTATGTAGGTTTGGACTGATGGGGAGATCTTGTCATGAAAGGAATTTTGGCGACAGACGCCTAAAAGCAAAATGGGCTTCGTGGTGACCGTTTTTGGTCAAGAGCAAAGCGGCGTGTTAATTTTTAACCAACTTTTCGCCGTCCAGCAAATGGCCAACAACTTTTTGGCGACTCGGCGACGCTGCAACATGTTGCCAAGGTGCAAAACTAATGGATTTCATCGTCGCTGGCATCGTCAACGCCGCATTTGCCTGGTTACCCACCGCACCACCGCCCCCACTGCCGCTCCAGCTGAAGCTGATGCTGAAACTGATGTTGAAGTTGAAGTCAATGTCCAGCTTCAGCTCCGACTCCAACTCCAACTCCAGCTCCAGTCGGTGCCATGAATGTGCTTTGCTTCCCAGGCGCTCACGGGCCAATCTCATGTGTGTGTGTGTGTGTGTGTGCGTTTATATTGATATATTATGGCCACGGTTTCTTTGGGACAAAGATCTGCTTATTATATAAAAAACGAAAACAGCAACAAAAAGAGTCGCACCAGAGCTCGCGGCCGCCGCCCGAGTACCCGGAGTCTGAGCCAGTGCCAGTGCCAGAGTTGCAGACCCCATCCACACACACTCGCACACACACACTCGCACACACACACATATGCTCGTATAAAAGGCGCACAGCAGAAGGCATCGCTGCGGCAGATCTTGAGATCTGATAAGAAAATGATAAAAAGGTAGACGCCAGTTTTTAATTTGATTGGAATGGAATTTTCAGATGATTGCAATGTTGCTAAAACGGCAGCGCCGACGCCGAAGCCAGAGCAGGGGGCAGAGGGAGGGGGCGGAGGGGGCAGACAGGCGACTGCTGGGAGAGTGCAACAGCATTGAAGGAGGGGGCGGCTGTCTGCGCGGAGTGGCAGAACAGAGTGCTGAAAGAGCTTTACGTTGGCCAGTGCAAATGTGCTTTTAGATGTGTAGCAATCCGGCTGCAGTGACTTGAAGAGTGCGCTACCTGCGAATGCGAGAGAGATTGGGTTTGAGAAGGGGTTTTAGTTTTTGAGTAGACTAAATATATTCTTAGGGCTCAGCAAGTGCAGTTTGAAAATATTCCAGAGTTCTTGTAGTCCTAAGCAAGATGTCCTGACGAACCAAGTGCTTCTTAGTCACTAAAAACGAATGTGTAAGAGAGAATGGCTATGCACAGCGTAATAGATTATAATATCTAATCAGCATGATCAGTATTACTTTACTTTATAATAAGAGAATTTCTCAGAGATTAGTAACTCCTAAAATCAGAATTTTGAATAACAAAAATTATTATTTTTAGCTTTTATCTGCTACTTTTGACTATAGAAATATATATTAATACTGTAAATACTGTAAAAAGTAATACTGTCATAATACAGTGTAAAATAAACTATATCATAGGTCAAAGTAGAGGATTTTCAATAGTTACCACTGGTAGTGTAGGGTGCTGCCAATTCGTAATAGTCTGATCAGCATTCCATAGGTAAATTTGCATCTTTGGCCGTGTCTGTCATTTCATTTCACCAAAAGTACACACACCACAACAGGCACAACAACAAAGGCAGCAGCAACAGACGATGACGATGGTGGGGCAAATGGAAGTGAAGACGACGTCGCCACTGGCGGCCAGAACGCCTGGCTGGAGAGGCCGTCGCCGTCGCCGTCGGCGCAAGGATCCGAGCAATAGGAAGCACTGTGCATAGTTTGGCTGGACTTTAGCTGCTGCGGCTGCAGTCGACGCCGCCACCTTAATTTATTTCATCTCATGCAATAATTTTTGTGGTTAACAAGTTTTGGCGGCATCGTTAGCGTCTTCACACGCTTCGCGGGATATCAACACCATTTATTGCCGTTTTGGTATTTTACTTTTGCCTCTCTGTCTCAGCCACAGCCGCAGCCGCAGCCGCCACAGTTTCAGCCTCAGCCTCAGTCTCAGAGTCTCAGTCTCAGTGTCAGCCTCTGTGGCTGCTCTTCATTTTGCACTCTGCTGCTGCTGCTGCCCCGCTTTAGTGGTTTGTTGTTGCCTCGCTTTGGACTGTTTTTGTTTTTGTTTTCCTTGTTTTTTTTTTGTTTTTGTTATTTTGCTGCTTGGGCAGCGATTTTATTGCTTGATTTTTGCGGTTTATCTGCGCGCTCTCATATAAAAATCGATTGGATTCCCGTGAAATTGATAAGTCAAGTCAACGCCGTTGCTCAGCCGCCACATACAGTACCCCTCGCACTCACACTCACCCAATCCCCAGTCCCAATCCCAATACCAATCCCGCTGCCGTCGCACGTTCCGCTGCCAGTGTGATCCTTGGCAGACGCTGTCGTAAATTATGCGCCTCGACTAGTTTTCTACATTAAAAGGCAGACGCCAGCGCCACAGATTGCCACTGTCTACTGCCCAGGCTGTGTGTGTGTGTGTGTGTGTGTGTGTGGAGGACTGGAGAGAGAGAGACTGCAGCCTGTTGGAAGCTGTTCCTGTTCGCTGGCCTGTGCCCGGTAGTGTTAAAATATTCGACCACCTAGGGTCCCATGGAATTTATTTCGCCCCGGCCGGGGCACACATTTCTGCCGCTTTTTATTAACGTTGGGCATGTCATCAGCTTGGCTATTGCTTTTAGCCTTTTCATTTTTCTCGTCTTCTTCTTTTGCTGCTTTTGCCCTGAGCGGTTGCCTAATTGAAATATTAGTCGAGCATTTCCACAGCTGGTGAGTCAGGCAATCTATGCTACTCCATATGCCAACATGCTATGAGTCTGGACTCGCAGATCTAGCTGCAGTTAGTTCCCCAGCTCTGCCGAGTTCTGCTCTTCAGTCTGCGGCCCGCTTATTTATAGCCCATCCATCGCCTGTCGCGACTCGCCGAGTTTTTGGCTATTTTTGCTCCAGACGGTACAGCCACTGGAAGCGTACATTTTAGCTCAAGTATGACAAATTATATATACTCTCTCTATCTCTCGGTGTTAACATAAGACATAATGATAGCTAAAGAAGTTCCACTTTATATTCTTGATTAGAACGGCTAGGCTTAACATGATAATAGTTAAATTAATATTTATACTCTCTCTTTTTTTTTGGTTTTCCTCAATCCCTCTGTCTCTTTCTCTTTTCTTTCTCTCTCTTACTCTCTCTTTCTTACTGTCTCTCTCTCTCTCTCTGTTTATCTCTCTTTCTCTCTCTATCTCTATATCTCTTACACTCTCTCTCCCTCTTACACTCGCTCCCTCTCTCTCTTACTCTCTCTCTCTATCTCTCTGTCTCTTACTCTCTCTCTTTCCCTCTCTATCTCTCTCTTACACTCTCTCTTTCTCTTTCTCTCTTTCTCTCTTACTCACTCTCTTACTCTCTCCTCTCTCCTAATTACTCTGTCTCTCTTATAATCTCTTATTTATCTTTCCTACTGTCTCTCCCTCTCTCTCTCTCTTACTATCTCTCTCTCCCTCTCTCTTTCTCTCTCTCTCAGACCTGTGATTATCTCTCTCTTTTCCCTTCTATTTCTCTCTATCTCCCTCTCTCTCTCTTACTCTGTCTGTCTCTCCCTCTGAAATTATATGATAGATCTTCTTCAAAACGGGAATATTTGATACATTTTGTGTACTTGAGCTCTTTGCATCGGAAAGTTGTTATACCCGCTAGCAAATGGGTAAACGAAAGGGTAGAGAGCCAACAACGCCGACACTTGGCGGGGCTAATTACATGGAGTCTATTTTAAGGCCTAGACACGACGCTGATTATCTGCAATGCACGTGTCGCCGTCTTGACATCAGTTTGCCAAACAAAAAGTTTGCCAAAAATGTCAAAAATTTGACTCGTCAGACATTTCATTATCAGACTGGAGGCATGGGTCGACACCCAGTTAGCTGTCACTGTTAAATTCCGTCTGATATATCGCTTTGCCAACGTTATTCCAATCGATTATCAATATCGAAAGTTCACACATTCTGTGGGTCAGTAACGGAAGTGATACTGTTGTGTTGTGATAAGATAGAGTGAAAGTACGCTGCCGTTTAATAAGATATTTTTGGCAATGTGTCTCTATACGTCATAAGTGCTTTGACAAAACGAAAGTTTATTAGAAAGCGCTTAAATCGCTTATATTTCACTTGAGATTTGACAAAACGGAAGTGCATAATTGATTATAATGCAGTTTCTTACTAATTTCTATAGTTAGAATCTATGTCTTAGTACATTCAACAAGTACATTTAAATATTTTGCTATTGGGCAAAAGTTAGAAACATTTGCTAGCTCCTTAGCGTTGGGGTAATTAGACGCCAAGTCAACACTTAAAGACGAGTGAATTGAAGTAAATACATGCATTAATTTATTTAGAGCTCAACCCCCGAGCTGAGCTAGCCACAAATCATCAAAAGTCATTTAGCAAACATTTGAAGTTGAAAAATAGCCTTCAGTTTGCTTGAATGCACTTGAAGAGCGGCAGCCGGAGACACGTTGAACGGGGGCATGGGAGTAAGGGGTAAGGGGTAGGGGGTAAGAGGTAAGAGGTAAGAGCAAAGCGGCGGCAACTTTTTACGGAAGCGGCTCAGGTATATAGGTATAGGTTCAGGTACAGGTAAAGGTACAGAAAGTCAAACCAAAGAGTCACGTCACGCGTGGGTGCCCTGCAGTTTCAGTCCGAGTGCGAGTCCGAGTCTCAGTTTGAGTCTGAGTCGCAGTCTCAGAGCTCAGCGCTCACAGCGTACTTAGCACTGTTGAATAATTTCCACGACCACGAAACCCAATTGAAATTAGAGCCCCGAGCTGAGTAACAGACCCAGTGGCAGTGTTAGTCCCAGGGCCTCAGAGCCACATGTCGCCGCTAACAACCTGAATGTGCCCTCCTCCTCCCTTGCCTGCCTGCCCCACCCCGAATGCTGCTGTTGTTGTTGTTGTAAGCCAAGTGCATTTTCATTTCCATTTCCTCGCGTAGCAAGTTGCCTCTGTCTCTGCCACTGCCACTGCCACTGCTGCTACTGCTACTCATAATGCGGAAGATTGCACCGACCAGGTCTGTAAGTTCGTTCCGATCCGTTCCGTTCCATTCTCGCGCCGCCACCGGGCGTCGCTTATCTGTTCGCTCAGATCTTGAGGTTTCTGCGTTCTGTACCTTTGGCTGCCAAGTTTTTAACACAATTTAGTGGCTGTGGCGGCTGATGATCGGCCAGGGGTGCCCCACCCGGAGACAGCTAAAGAAAAGTCGCTGTGCGACTGGCACAGATAGAGAGAGAAAAAGAGAGGGAAATAGTTGCATAGGTGGTTGCTATGTATAACGGCGCTGTCTTGGGTTACTTGCTGCTGCTTTGAGCCACAACAAGTGCAACACTGCAACAAATTTGAATCTCATTTACTTTCATTGTAATCACACACAACAGCGGACAGAGATGGAGGATGGAGTGTGGTTGAGTAACCGAACCAATCACTCTGCCTTTCGAATACACTTTGCTCTCTTTATCAAAGCCAAGTTAGTGTTTTGTTTGCCTTTGGGCGCGTGTCGATTGAGTTGATGAGTTAAGCGTTTTAGATTGGTGACTAACATCACACAAATGATATCATTATTAAAACATTATTGAGGCAAGCGTTATCTCGTTGAAACTTGTTTCAGCTAATAATACGATGTTAGATGACGATTGATAATTACCAAGCGAAAATCAAAACAGACCAACCCGCCAACCACATGCTGTTTAAGTGGGTTTTATAAGAACTTTAGTGCCCCTTAAATAGTAATAAAATAAATAAAGACATTTCAATATATATGGGTCATATAAAAAGCGGGTCTATAGAACTCAAAATGGATGTATGAATAAACTGATTTAAATAAAGAAATCAAGAGAATTGAAATAAATTTGAGCAAAAATATAAGTTATTGTTGCTTGGGTATAAAAACTATATATTTATTGCAATGTCTTGAACGAACTACTTAATTGGCAGTGATATTCAGTAGATTTTATTATTATTATGATATTACTAAAATCAGTATGTGATTTCGCTCTAATATGCTATATAATATATAATTGCATGTAAATATAATATAACAATAGATTTGTATAATCTTCTAAATTGTTTTCTCTTGTTTAGTTGAATTCACTTTGTTCAGATTGTAATCTTAGGCAAATGGATCACTGTCTGATCTTTGCCACCCACAACCACACCCTCAACTGTTTCGTTCCGGTTATCTCTTTGTGTATATGTGTGTGTGTGAAAAGTCATTTAGGAAAATTACACAATCATTTGTGTAGTTGGTGTATTTATTTTTGTTGTGACTTTCAAGTACTTACCAAAAACACAAAAAAACAAAAATAAATAAGGCATAGAACTGAACTTGTTGTTGCCATGTTTTGCTTTTGGCCATTTAATTTTCATTATTTTCTTTACTCGACGCTGGCAGCGCAGTTGGCAGCGCAGTCGACGTCGACGTCGGCGTCGTTTGCGCCTGCGCGCATTTCAAAATTGCTTTTGGAAAATTTGTTTTTGTATGTTTGTTATTGTTGTGGGTTTCTCAGTGGTGCGTTTGACTGTTGTTATTGTTGTTCTACTTTGCTGGTGTGTGTGTGTGTGTGTGTGTGTGTGTGTGAGAGTGTGCGTTTGTTGATGATGCAATGACGCTGCGCTTGGCAGCTGTTGTCGACTGCCGTCTGCTGGTTCCCGTCTCCAGCTCCACACAGTCGGGATTGAGCAGCTTGTTTATGAGGTCCACGAGTTCGAGTATTTCCTGCACTTCCGCAACTCGGATGCAGAGCCGTTGATTCCCAGCCCCCGTGGCAAACATGGCAAACAATGCTGTCTGATTGTTGCCTGTTAGCTGTTGGCAGTTAGCAGCTTTTCAAACATCCACTCAGTCTACCTGTTTGAACTGCGCCTGCCCTGCGACAGGTGCTGCTGCATAGCAAACCCAGTCACAGTTTCCACATTTAGTTTCATTTCCCTAGCGCAACAATGCTGCTTCCGTTTTACATTGAATGCAACCGATAAGATAATGTACACCAGTCCTTGCCGTGATAAGCTATTTGCTAATTCACTTGAGTCAGTTGCCACCACATGAGTATCGTATTTTTAAACATTCTTATCTACGTGTATCGCGAACAATCGAAGTCTAATTCAATTCATTCATAAATGCTATTTAATGAGTGCGTAAACGTAACAAACACAAACAATCGAAATTGACATGTGTATTTGTTTTAGCGATAAGCTTCGAAGATAAGCACGTAGCTCTTTTTTCCGATTTGACACCCATAACCTTGGCCCAGGCCCAGGCCATAGTCTTAGGCTTGGAGCCAGAGGCCTGTCCCCCCTTTATGTTTGCTGTTGTTGTTGTTGTTGTGCGTTGTGGTTCAGGTTGTCTTACAATTCTTACAATTGCCGCACTTGTCAGCGACGATATCTTTTTGTCGCTTTGCTCTTTATTTCCCTGCCTACTCTGCCTGCTCGGCCTACTCTTCGGTTTTATTGTTATGCGCGCTGCGTAGAACAAGTGGAAGCTTTGTTTGACAACAACAATTATATTATAACAACAATAACAGCATTAGCAGCAACTGGTAAAAACGTTAAGTTTACACGACTTCCAACCGCCGACAGCTTCACCTGTCGGTCTCCCTGTCTCCCTGCTTCCTCTTTCTCCTCCTCCTCCTCCTCCTCCTCCTCCTCTTCGTCTTCGTCTTCTTCTGTTTTGTGGGCTTGACATTTGACAATAAAGCAAATAATCATGGGAAAAAGCTGAGCTCCCAACTCGCTCAAACTGAATATATACATATACACACATATACATACACATATATACATATATATATATAAGTGTGTGTGTGTGTGTGTGTCACCTAAATGTTTTCGTTTGTCTTTTTCATACGCTATATTCCAAAGTCCTCAAAGCTGCAAGCAAATTATTATCTTTAATTGATATTTCCTTAGATTTGTGTATCTAATCTTATATTTGTGCAAATTTTTAAGAACAACTCACATTTAATACGCTGCCCAAAAATATGAATTAATATACATACAACTTACAAATCGTATTGATTTAATATACTACTAGAAGTAATTACCTTTTGCAGCAATCAGGCGAATTTTTCTTATCACTTTCAAGATACCGCAAGTCCAGGCACCGATCGAAAGCGCATAAATACTAATGAAAGTCCGTGAATAAATTCAATTGCAATTGCAAAGCCAATGCGAAAAGTGCCAAGTTAAATCCAAAGTGTTTAGCAAGTATACAAATTAAATTTTGGTTATACAGCATATTCGTCATCAGCTTTCTTGGGTAAACTGAAACTGTTTTGGCTGTGAGCAAACAGTTAAAGAAACTATAAATATAAATATTCTGAACACGTAAGCTCGTTTTATCTGTCTAATTATGAACACTTTTACGAATAAATAGCTGGTCTGTAATGCACATTATTAAATATACTTTATCAATATTGCTGGCAATAAATGTTTGATAAAGCAAATCTAAAGCAATAGCAAATGCAAATACTTTAAATGGAATCGACGCGTATAATAATAATTAATTCGATAAATAAAATATATTATTATAATATTCCACCTTGGCTTACCACTACTCAATTATCATTATTTTAGTATTTCCAACTGAATTTTTATATTAAATTTAAGGTATTCAAATTTAAAATATAAATTAATACACTAACTAGTTTGATCGTTTTGCTAAAAAGATTTAATTTAAAAATGAAAAGACAAGCGTATAGACATATTGAACAATTCTCATTTATGCTTTTACTGAGACGCAAATTCGCGCACTTTAATTCAAATTGCTTAAATGCATGCAGAAATTTGCCAACATTTGGACATATGTATAAGTCTGAGGCGACAGCGCAACGTAGCAGCATGCAACATCAAACCGAGACATCGAACTCGAGCCAATTACACTTCCAGTTTAACAGCTTAACAGTCCCATTCCGAGCTTAACATGCCCATTTCGAGCATAACATGCAACATTAACAGAGTATGCTAAATTTGATTTAAATTTCACTTCTATTTTGAAATAGCTTAGCAAATATTTTCTGCTTTAGTGTCTGCCATTACCTTTAAAAATGCATAAGAAAAATGTAAAATTAACTAACTTAATCGTATTTAGCGAAATCTTTGCGTCAGCAGTAGCAGCAACAGCGCATGCTAACGATCTTTAATGTTCGGTTCGCTGCCTGGTTACGATGCGTTGGCGGTTCGATTTGCAGCGCAACGTAAGCGTTTACGTGTTGAGTTACGTGTTGGTGTTAGTCCGCGGCAAACACTCAACGGCAACGGGTCAGATACGCGCGTGTCGGCAAACCGCAACCATAAAAAAAAACGGCGAAAGATACAAAAACATTTCAGAGACCGAAACCGAGGAGCATTGATAAAAATATTGAGTCGAGCCAACTGCAGACCGAGACACTGAGGCTGCGCGTATATATGTGGATTTCGAATTGAATTTGATTTGGTTTCGTTTCGTTTCATTTTCCGTGCGGTGCGTGAAATAAAAAATCCAAGAAAAAATACGCAAATTTCATCTACGAAAATAAAATAAAAACCAAACCGAGAAAATTGAGCTACTTTATGAATGATGATACAATTATAAACGCAAAAGTTCGATCGATATCGATTTGCAAGTGCAAGTGAAAAGATCCGAGAATTTCGTCAGCTGGCGTAAAACGGCGATTATCGTGAAAGGACTTTCGTTTTCCAATTCAATTTCGATTGCGTTTTCAATTTCGTTTTGATATTGATATTGTTTGATTGATAAGGCGCACACAGAGTTCGTGAAGTGACGACAATATAAACTTTAGCACAAACCACAAAAATCACAACAACGAAAACGACAACAACAACAACAACAACAATATATGCAACTGCAATATATATTGAAGATCGTCTTCAGCTCCGTCCAGCAAACAACTGACATCGTCTGTCTACACAAATATATGCTTATAATATATATACTTATGCACATGTATATATAAAAAACGATCGAGATCGATTTAGTGTGTGCGTGTGCAATATATAGACAAACATACATACTAGGCTGCGACGATCCTCTATATAAGCGTCTACACACACACAGAGACACAGCTATATATATATATATATCATATATATATCTAGGCAGAGTAGAAGATATATGCGTATGAGCTGAACGCGGCGCACTCTGCTCTGCTTTTTTTTTCTTTTATAATTACTTTTGTCTAAAATTAGAAAACGTGTGTGTTGTGTTCGTCGGGTGTGTGAGTACGTGCGTGTGTGTGTGTGTGCTAGTGTGTTTGACTCTGTCTCTATATCTGTGTCTGCTATATCAACATCATCATCATCATCATCGTCATCGTCATCAGGCCGACTGTATGTGTGTGCCAGAAAACACTCGAGACAGTGAATCAGGCAAGCGACTACGACTACGACTACGACTACGGCTACGTCTATATAGACAGATCGCGTATACGGCGAGGCGAGACAAACATTAACATTATCGAAATAAAAAAGTGTATCTCACAGATACGCGCGCAGCGAGGATTACAATTACAATAGCAACAGCAACAACAACAACAACAGCAGCGACACACGAACGAAGCGTCGCTTCGCATCGCATCGCAACGCATCGCGTCGCACGAAGCAAAACGAAGCAGCCAATCGGTTGCAGCCGACGGCAGCCGAGCAGCTAACGAGCCGCGCACGAAACGCGCGCGCGTGAAAAACGTCGTGAAAAACGCACAGCGACAACAACAACAGCAACAGCAGCAGCAACAGACAAACAAATCAAAAACAGAAAACAACTTTAAACTAAACGCCACGCGACGACCTTAAGTCTACGTCTATTAAAGAGTTAGGGGGCGTGGTCGAAACTCAGTGCGTCGACTCCAAGGCGCTCAAGTGAAACGCGAACGCGAACGCGAATGAATTAAATCAAATTAAAACAAAATAGTAATTCTAAGCATAAATAAGTGCAACAACAACAGCAACAGCAGCAAAAGCAAAAGAGCGATCTAACGAGAAAAAAACAATAAGAAATATACAGCCAACAACAGCACATTTATTTATTTAAAGATAAACGCGTATATATTTTTGCATTTGCCAAAGCAGACGATCGGGCCAAAATGAGTCACCAGCAGCAGCAGCAGCAGCAACAACAGCAACAGCAACATCAGCATAAGCAACAGCCAGAAAAGTTCTCAAAGTGCTCATAAAATATTATGCTAGAAATTGTCAAATATTGACTATCTCTACCCCTATCTCTCTCTCTCTCTATCTCGCGCTTTCTCTCTCTCTCTCTCTCTCTCTAAATTGTGCCTGTCTGTCTCTCTCGCTCTCTGTCTCTCTTGTGTCGCGTCTCTCCTTTGCTGTTGCTCAAAATGCTACGAAACTATCGAAAGTATTTGCAGGATAAACGAAAATACGACAAGGCACAGCGACGACGCAGTGGCGGCAACATTTGCCACGATTAGACAAGAGACAAGAGCAACAATAAAGGAACAGCAGCAACAGTAAACAGCAAGAGCAACGAGCAGCAGCAGCAGCAGCAGCAGCAGCAGCAGCAACTAGCAAGCAAGAAGAACGAGCAGCAACGATAAGCGATAGACAGCAATCGATTGTTGTTTTGTAAATAAAGCTAGGGCAACAGCAAACAACAACTTTGGAGGACGCCATGTATGCGCAACATGTGCGCAAATGGAGTCTAAAAACGCAACCGCAACTAATGCCATTGATATCGCTAGCAATCTACGTCAGCAACATGTTGCTATTGATCACATGTGCGCCGACGACAACAGCAGCTGCAGCGGCAGCCGCAGCAGCAGCAGCAGCAACAACAACAACCACACATCAGCAGCAGCAGCAGCAAAGATCATGGGAATCAGAAGAAAGCAGCTACTACATTGCACTGCCACAGCAGCAGCAGCAGCAGCTGGCGGACAATGGCAGCGGGAGCAGTGAAAGCGTCGTCGGCAGCAGCAGCAGCAGCAGCAGCAGCAACAACATCGACAACAACAATATATTAAGTAGGCTGCTTCGCCGGCCCAGCAATAGTCTTAGTAGCACTAGCACTAGCAACATTAAGTTAAGGCCAGCAACAGTATTCGACGCGGGCAGCGATGCGGCTGTACAGCAACAGCAGCAACATATTGCTGCGGTGACAACGCAACAGTCACAGCAACAAGTTCCAAATACGCTAATAAATAGTCAAATATATAAATTATTATACAATGGCATAACCAGCAGTAAAACGCGACGTCATGCGCAACAGCAACAACAGCTGCAGCAGCTGCCACTCAACAGCTCTGCGCGACAACAGCAGCAGCAACATGCGCTTGCCTACAACAGCAGCAACAGCAGCAGCAGCAGCAACACATCAACAGCAGCAGCAACGCAAAGCTATCTCATTGAGTCCTATGCAGTGCCAGAGAGCAGCCAGGATGCAACGGCGCGCAATCGTCGCGACTTTGGCAATGCGAGCAACAGCAACAGCCAGCAGCGGCAACATCGCCCTGGTGGCGGACATCGCAAACAGCAGCAGCTGGAGAAGCGTGAGTATCGCAGCCAGCGAAAGCAGCAGCGACAGCAGCAGCGCCAACAGTTGCAGCAACAGCAGAGGCAGCAGCAGCGGCGCAAACATCCTGGCAAGCATCATCGCCGGAACAAGGATCGCTACTGTTCCGCCCGCGATCCCGCCCAGCTGGCCTATGCGGCGCCCACCGTCTTCATGGGCGTCTTCACCTCAATGACGGCGGATCGGCGCGCGAACTTCTCGGCCACGATGAAGGTCCTGCACGTCTACAAGCAGCAGCGCGACCTCCAGCTGCCCCAGCTCGTCCGGCTGCAGTTCGCGCTGCGCAACAGCAGCGGCGAGTGCGACATCTACCAGGTGCGACTGCTGCCACGCGGCCTGGTGCGGCGCAATGAGCTGGAGCAGGCCTCGGACATCAGGTACATGATGTTTGTGCAGCAAACGAATCCCGGCAACTTCTCCATCCTGGGGCAGCCCATACGCGTCACGGATTCGGTGCTCGAATCAGTCCGATTAGCTGTGAATGAAACTTATGGTGAGTCTATAATCGAAAATAAGCGAACCAAACAATCGTTGATTTATTTATGAAGAAAACCTCTTAATTTATACATATCTTTGATATAATTGTGAGCTTAGACAGATCTTGATATCAATTTAGACATAAATCATAAGCCAGGCCAGACAACTCATCTTTGAAATCTTTATAAGACAAGGCAGAAAAAAAATGCCTTTATATATATGTGTGTAAGATTTTGGAGTGATTCAATACTTTTATAAATTGAATTTTATTTTATAAGATTGAAGCCAGACACGCCTAGAACTTTTAAACATTTCTTATATTACAATAAATCTATAAAATAGATCAGAGATAGACAAAGCTCTTGAGCTATTTATCCGATTAGACCGAGATTCCCAGACCATAAATCCCTTTTGCAGATCTTACTTTTCTGCAAATTGTATAAGAATTGCCCACTAGCTTATCGATGCATTTGATCTCTCTTTCTGTCTCTCTCTCTCTCTCTTTCTCGGCACTGCACTCTTTCCGCCTGCCCATCATTGTCTCTGCGTGGTAGCCAATTTTTTCCTTTATTTATTTCGTTTTTTGTTGCTGTTTAATGAAAATTTACCTTTTTTTATGCTGAATTTCTTATTTGCCAACTTCACGCTCTGCTAATATCCACTAGACCGAAATAATTTTATGCAACACACACACACACACAATACACACACACTTACACACAGTTGGAGCCGTCGCACATGCGCCGACGATTGCAATTTTCCATCGCAGTTCGCATCCAGGCAGTTGCTGTTGTTGTTGTTGTTGTTGCTGCTTCTTCTGGTTCTTCTTCTTGTACAATTTGGCGGCTGGGCAGCAACAAGAAAAGCTCAGCTCTAGAATTGATTGTTGTTGCCTGCTGCTGCTGCTGTTGCTGCTGTTGCTGCTGCTGTTGCTAGTTGCACATTTTAATTAAATTCGCATTAATTTTGTGCTGCTCCCCAAGTTGGAAAAACTTTGAAAACTCATTTCTTCTGGCCTTCGTCGTCGTCGTCGTCGTCGTTGGCATCTGCAGTCGACCTTTGCGGTTGGCGTACCCAGCCCTAGGTTGTTGTTGCTGTTGTTGTAATTATTGTTGCGTTGCGGTTCATGACGTTTGCGTCTGTAACGCGACTAAGTGCGCCCAACAAGATCCCGACTTCAACGATATGCGCATATATACAAATACACACACAACATATATATGCATATATATATATATATATATGTATGTGAATCTGGATGGGAATCCGCCGCCTTCGCTTGTCGCGTTTCAGAGTTGTTGTTTTATTTTTTTTTTATTGTCTTTTGCCCGTCTTTGCTTTGTTTCAACGCGGTCGCAATTAGATTTTTAATTCATTTTTTGCTGCTGCTGCTGCTGCTGTGTCTTCTTTGGCTTCCGTCATGCCTGTCGCACACAGAAAGAGACCGCGACACACAGAGAGAGAGAGAGAGGGCAGAGCAGTGGCAGTGGCAGCCCTTTTTGTTTGAAATCAGAAATCAGCTGCAATCAGCTGTTCTCTGCCAAACCCCTCTCTCCAGCTCCATCTCTCTCTCCCTCTCTCGCTCTCTCTCTCTGTTTCTGTTCTTGTGTTTATTTACTTATTGCTGCCCCCACGTTTGCAATTCCTCCTTCAGCTTCTATCAATGAATGGAACTGTGGCTGCTGCTGCAGCAGGGGCAAGTATGTTAGGGGTAGTGGCAGCCACATACAGGATATTTACTTTTTCGTTGAGATTGATTTATTTTGCTTTGGGCTCGCTTTTGTTTTGCACACGCAGCGTAAAGCTAAAAATTTGCATCTGCTTTTTGCTCGCACTCTGCCGACGGATTGGCAAATGTGTTAACAGTAAATTTTTGTGTTCATGCACCAAATGCATACTAATCTATTGAAATAAACCCACCTACGCCCAAGCCCACGCCCTCGCTATCAGCATTCACTTTTCGCCACAATTTGCATATGAATATGAAACAAATCACTCACTGGCTGAAGATCGTCAGCAGCCGCTCATAAAATCGAGCCAATCAATGTCAGATCTATCACAATGGCACGAAAGCAGCGAACAAAAAACCCAAAATGAAGATTCATAAGGAGCTCGACAAAGTCATTTTTTGGCAACAGCAATACGCAAATGGTGAACCGGTTCACGTCCGTTAATCATACGCACCGTGTGACGTGACCTGCCAAAAGTTAGCTCTCTGCTCTGCTTAAAACTAATTAAAATGCCTTCGAACTTGAATGAATCGGTATTTTCATGAATTGACTGGTCAATATTAATGTCCAATTTGCACCCACGCAATGGCTCCATTTCTCACAGAGCAACCAACAAACAACAAACAGCAACAACAACAGCAATAACAAATGTGACTCCAAATATATGAAAAAGGCCATGTGAAAAATAAATAAAAATAAATGTTTGATTCTTCTTCGCGCTTCTCTTTTTTTGTGTTTTGGCATGGGCTATTATAGTTGAAATTTTTTCTTTATCTTTATTTATGTGGCTGCTGTTGTTGTTGTTGTTGTTGAGGTGTTAAGTAAATTAGCTGCTCATAAAACATCATTTGCCTTTGTGTGCTCGTCGTTACCAGCAACAGCAACAGCAGCAGCAGCATCGATTGCTGTTGTTGTTGCTGCTGCTGGTTGTTTGTTTTGGTTAAAAGCGGAGACAAACTGGCAGTGCTCGAAATGCCGCCAAGCGTATACCCAGCAGCAATCGAAACAACGACAACAACGACAACGACAACAATAATAGCAATAACAGCTGTGACGACAGCAACACCTTCAATCAGTGCAGCCTTCTTCCATCTATTTACAATCTAATATATATATATATATTATATAATAAGAAATAATGCGCCGTGCAACATTGAAAATCAATTTGCGGTTTTATGTTTTGTCAGAGAGCCAAAGCAGCTAGCAAGAATAGTGAAATAATGCCATATCTAGTATAGAGTATGCATAGATTGCATGCTTTTTCAAACCTTGACTGTGAGTTTCCATTTACACAGCCGTGTGTTGGTGTGTGGAGAACTTAAAGCTGCTTCATTTTCACTAGCTACTCTGGTTGCACTTGTCGCCAGCAGAATGTTTAGCAAGCGATTGCACAAGCGGAAAACGATTTAACAACAACAGCAACAATAGCGACAGCAACAGCAACAACAATATTATTTAGGTCAACGCCTACGTTGCAGAGAGACAAACTTACTCAACGGCACCCACAATTCATCATCTGTGGCCGGGTGTCTGCTACCTGGTCAGATGAAGATTTCTGTATTTTGGCGCTGCTCATTTAGCGTCACGCCAGAGAAGATTCCTAGCAACAACAGCAATAGCATCAACAACGACAACTGCGACGACTCTTCGACTCTTTTCGTTTTTGGTAATTAAGTATGAATGCCGGCGCTAGACGCAGCAAACCAAATGAGACGGGTGGAGTGGGGTGGGGTGGGGTGGGGGCATCGCCGCTTCGGGGGCATCGGCTAAGGGGGCGAAGGTGGGGGCCCCATTGGTAGCGGTACCTAGGGGCCGTTTGGCATGCGGGAAATAGAAAATTATAACGAAATGAAATGAAATTTTCAAATGGCATCGCATGTTGCTGTTGCTATTGCTGTTGCTGTTGCTGTTGTGCTAGCAGCACTCGCCGCCAGCTCGCCAGCCAGCCGTTTATGAGTTTTACGCTATTTCTGGCCCCGCCGACAGCAGCAGCAACATTCACAACAACAGCAACAACAACAGCAACAACAACAGCAACAGCAATGGGCATCTGAAAAGCATTTCTCGAGTATAGGAAGACGTCGATGTCGTCGCCTGCTCGTCATCATGCCTTGCCAAAAATATTATGCTTGTTAGTTCCCCCAACCACCCGCTGTCTGTCTGTTATTCGCATTTGGAAATCAGAGACGACTGCATCCGCAGCAACAGCAGCAGCAGCAGCGGCAGCAGCACTACGAGTGCAACACCTAAGTTCGCCTCGAGTGGCGCTAATGGAGCCGCATATTCCAATGCACAACTCATCTCGTCATCAATGGCAGCCACTGTTCACTGGCCTCAAGTGCACTCGATCTTAATGGCCAGGCACTCAGTGGCAGCAGTGTAGCATCCGTCTTAGACTCGCCAGCGGATGTGACATAATCCACACATCCAATCCGGCTATCCATGCAGCCCACCAAATGCATAAAACGCATTGCATTGATCTTGGGTCGTGTTTCAGATTCAGATCTGTGTCGGCGATATCAAAGCATAATATGCATACCCCACAGGTGGCGCTTCCCTGCAAAAAGGCGGCAGACAAACCGAATTTGGAATGCCCTTTCCTTATGATTTCTTTCCAGGCGGACAAAAGTAAGTTAAAATGTTGCTCTATTGTATACCAAAAGTCAGCTTTCGTGTTACAAAGCTCTTCAAATATGCACTATGCCTCTTAGCCTTAGTTTGCCAGGGCTGAGGTTATGGCCAAAAGCCGAGCCTCAATTAGCCAGTCAAAATTTTTGCGTTAATTTTCGCGGCACTTGCGGCACATTCCAAATAAATAGCCAGAGCAGCTAAGATAAATGATAAGATGCGTGTTGCTGTTGTTGTCGTTGTTGTCGTTGTTGTTGCTGTTGTTGTTGTTTGTGGTGCCACTAATTGTTTTGCCTTGCTGTTAATTTCTGCCCGCATAAGCGCATTGCCCTGGGCCAACTTCTGCTCCACTAAAGCGCCCCTTTGCCCCTCTTGGAAAACGCTTCAACAGTTGCGCACGCGGCCAAGATTAATGAATATACCAAAAAAACAAAACAAAAACAAAACAAAACTCGCAGCTTATTGAAATTGATTGATATTTGAGCGGAGATATATTTGAGAAATCGTTTCGTCTAGTTCATTATTAGTTTCCCATGGTGCGATTTGCAGGCTTAATGATCTCGAACTAACCGTTCGTTCTATTGGCCACATTCCGGCTAAAGACTGCAATTTGCGTTGGCGGCTTGGCCACTTTGAACTTGCGAGCTGGCCAAAGACGGGGGGCGTGGCTAGGCTAAGCTAGCAAACAATTTTTTGGCCACTATTTAGCGGAAATACAGCCAACACACAAACACACACACACAGCTGCAATGCCAGCCAACAGCAACTGGTTGCAGTTGTTGGTCGTCTTAATTACGCATTAATTACATCAAACATTAATAATACGACATGGCCCAGGAGCAGGCTCATCTATCTACTTCAGGCGCAGCAACACCTTCTTGGCTATCGCCTGTTGCTGCTGTTGCTGCTGCTGTTGCTCCTGCTGCTGCTGTTGCTGTTGTTGCTACTCCTTCTCTGGTTGCATATTAAACCTGCCACTCGACTTGAACGTTGTCTGCGCCCTGCCAAGTTGAAAAATTTGCCTTTGATATCGCCTGAATGTTACACGGATTCCAGTTCTCTGCCACATGTTGCTGCTGCAGCTGCTGCTGCTGTTGCATCTCCCGCTGCTGGCAGGCAATATTTTCTTTTTAGCTGACGATTTAGTCGATTTCACGATCATAATCGCATTGCTGCTGCCGCCGCTGCTGCTGCTGATGATGTTGTTGCCGCTTAAATCGCTTAATCTGTGCGAATTGAATTGAGTTCTTAACTTGTTAATGGCTTTGATAGAAGCTCACACTATTTGGCTGCAGTCAAGGGCGCTTACCTGGGCTTACCTGCGTGGGAAAAATCGAGAGATCGCGGCACTAAGCTGTAAACAGGTAAACAGGCGCAAGTGCAACACTGCTGCTTGCCACATGTTTGGCCGGAAATTCCCATTGCCCGCGCGCCCCTTGCCACCTTGCCGGCCTTCCTTTTATGATGAATTCTTTGTCACTTGGCGGGTTTTTCCGGCCAGCAAACGGCGGAAATTCCACGGGGACACACATACACACATACACACACACAGGCACACAAGCGAGTGCAACATTTTTGCGCTTATGAAAATTATATAAAATGTGTATTATTAAATGCCAAATTGCGTCCAATCATCTCTCGGCAGTTCTCTGCCGGCCGGCAAACTGACCGTGTGCTAAAAAAAGCCAAAAAAACAACAGCAACAGCAGCAGCAGCAGCTAAAATTGCCACTGACTGCTGCTGCTGTTGGCTGCTGGACACTGGCGCGGGCCACTGGGGCAAGCTGAGCGCGTGTTTGTCTTTTCGGTTCCCATGCTTTGTTTGCACACACACACACACACACACACACACACACACACACACACACACACACACACTCAAGTTTCAAGTTGGAGTTGCATTTTTAGCAGCATTTTTGTGCGGCATTTTATTCATCGCCGCTGGCAACAAATTTGCAGTTGTTGCTGCTGCTGTTGTTGCTGTTGCTGCTGCTGCGGCTGCTGCTGCTGGCAACTGTGGCCACCGGCAACAGCTTCACCTTGTGCACCAAAAGCTATTTAAATGGTATTTAAATGTGTCTAAATGTAATTTTTGTGCTTTTAATTCGCATTTTTTGTTTTGTTCTTGTTGCTGTTGTTGTTGTGTTATTCGGCCAGCACTTAACAGCATTTATAAATGAAAACAACAGCAAAATGTTTGACATAATTGAGCTGCATGCCGCATTCAAGGACGCGGCAACATGTTGCTGCTGCTGCTGCTGCTGCTGCTGTTGGCAACATGTTGCTGCGGTGCTTGCCTCGCGCCCATTTCAAAATATTTTCACACACAAAATTATTTCAAGTTGCCACCAGCTAACAGCTACCTGGCAACTTGTTGTTGCATGCCACACACAGCAGCAGCAGCAGCAGCAACAACTGTTTTTGCTGCCTCCTGCAACAGACAGAGGAGGAGGGACGACTGGCAAATAGCAACTAGGCAACAACTATCCAGCTTGACCAGCCGCATAAAGCATAAGCATAAAAAGCGCTAACCAACAGAGTCGCAAGTCGAAAAAGTCATTATATGCGACGTCGACGTCGCTGCCGGCGTCGCTGTCGGCGTCAACTGCGACTTTGGCTTTGGCTGCGACACATTTGCTTAAATAACAACAACAACAGCAGCATTGCAGCCGCAGCAACAGGCGCTGTTGCTGTTGTTGTCGTTTGTTGCTCGTTTGGCTGCTGCCGCCAATTCTTTTTTTTTATTGCCGCAGTTGGAAAATGCAAGCTGTGGGGGGAGGGGAGTTGGGGCAGCAGCAGCAGCAGGAGTCTGCAGCAACAGAGTGAAGAAAACAACAACAACAACAACACAGCAGAAAAAAATAAAGTCGCTGCGGTGTCTTGGGTGTCTTGGATTTCCAGTTTTCGGTTCCCACAATGCAAAATTAGGTACGAAGCGTCGTCCCCCATGACGTAATTAGCATAGAGCAGTTCGCAGTCGTCGTCGTCGTCGTCGTCGTCGGGAGCCCATAAAGCGAATTTACCGCACAGCGCGCCAGACGCACAACTGCAACAACAACAACGGGGAGGCGACTGGAGCAGGGGGTAAGGTGGCAAGCAGTCGGTCGTTCGGTCGGTCTGTCGGTCGTTCGGTCGGGCAGTCAGATGAGCCATTGCCATTGCGCATGTGTGGCGTGCGAACGCGCAGCTGGACGAGGACGTCGTCATAACTCATGCGGCGGCAGTCGCTGCAATTGTCCAAGTCGACTGAGACTGCTGCTGCTGCTGTTACTGCTGCTGTTGCTGCTGCTGCAGCTGGTCGTCGTCATCGGCCTAAAATAAAAACATTTCGTTTAACGATCTTTATCGATGCGATTATTGATTGTGCGCTGCGACAACAACAGCAACAAGCAGCAGCAGCAGCAACAGCAGCAGCAGCCTTAGCAACATGTTGCTTCAAACATTAGATGCAACAATGCGGCACATTTGCATTCGCTTCGTTTGGAACCAGTTCATAATTCAAATTGCTCATCTAAATTTTAAAAGTTTTAATATGAGAGAAACTAGCGAAAGAAAAAATGGAACTAGTTCGTAATTAAGGGTTTATATGAAGCCTTGAAAATAAATGAGTTAGTTATAATACGATATAATAAAAGACCGTAAGTAAAAACATAATGTGATTTTTAATACAAAAAAATGTACTGTATAAATAAAGTTTTGTATAAATAATTCACTTTATAAAGTGTGATTCAGATTTGCAAACTTTTGACTGTTAAAATAATATATAACATTTCTTAAGCTTTTAATTCAGGATCAAATGAGTTTGTCTAGTTTTTAGGATCAGAGTCGCCAGCAACGTCAATCAAATATGTATAGTATGTTTTCAAATTTGTAAAGTATACTTAGGTATGCTTTATATGCAAAAGTAAACACTTTATTTAGATGAAAATGTTGGCTGCTTAGACGTAAGAGAACTAGTTAACTAAGTGGAACTCAGTATTAGTCACACGTGTCAAAGCTGAACATTGAGCGGGCAACAAGTTTGTATGTTGGCCACAATGTTTGTTCTCTGACTGGCTGGTTGTTTGTCTGTCTGTCTGTCTGTTTGTCTGTCTGTCTGGCAGACTAACAGACTTTTCACTTCTTCTTTGGGCCGCCACTCAGCGCGCGCTTTCATATGAAATTCTTGGCATAGTTTGGCTGACAGGCCAAGCTGCCTGACTGCCTGCCTGCCTGCTTGCCTGTTGCCTGTTTGCCTGGGCCTCTGACTCCACTTGGCTCCTTGCTGCCAGCCAGCCTGACTGCCTGCCTGGCTGCCTGCCTGCCTGGCTGCCAACCACTTATTACGTAATTATTTAGCCACGGCAGCATCGCCCTGGGCACGTGTTGCCAACTGACTGGCAAACTGGCAAACTCTTAACTACCAACTGGCACTTGGGCACTTGGGCACCTGTTGGTCTCCATCTCTCCCCACCTCCTGCAGTCTACGTCTGCATCTCTCCGACTCCGTCTTGGAGTTTAGCTTCAGCTATTTATGCTATAATTTCAGGCATGCAGCAACATCAATTCAATTTGCATTGCATTTGCCTGCAGCTCAAGTTTAGGATCTTTGCTGCTGCTGTTCTTGTTACTGTTGTCGTTAAATTGCTTCTGCTCGTTGTTGTCTGTATAGGTTTTTAATAACTTTCTGATAATGGGTCATATTCTGTGCTCATTCTTGTAATCTTTATGGGCAGCCAAGGCAAATGGTTGCACTTCAGCGCCTTGCACGTGCCGTCAGCATGAACAAGTAATAAGAAATGTGTGTGTTGTGTGTGTTGTTGTGTGTTGTTTTGTGTCTGGCAAGTGATTTGAGTTAACGGCGCTTTGCCGACTGTTTTACGGTTTCTGCTGTTTGCAATTAAGCCCCAAAGCGTAGAAATTTTGATCGTTTCATAGACCATAAAGCGCTGCGCTCGCTACGCTCTCACTAGCCCACAAAATGACGAGACAGCCGAAAGCAAACGGTGCGTATGAGCAATGTCTTTAAATACACTCATAGCGCGAAAAGCGCTCAAACAGTTGACAGTGGCACTCGGCAGGAGCTGCTTAAGCTCTCAGACATAGAAAATAAGACATAGAAATTCTCCAACACAATTTAATGACAATTTGTGTACTCACAACTTGTTTCCAGCTTTCCATTTACTTATATATATATTATTATGAGCATTTCTGCTAGTTGCGTATTTGGCTTTACTTTGTCTCACGTTGCCAAAAAGAAACTAAAACATATAAAATAGATATTTGTTTGGCATTTTGTCAACTGTCACTGGCCGCAAATTGAAACTCATGAGCTCCACTTATCAATGTTTTTTTTTGTTGTTGTGGGTTTTTTGCCGTCTTATGTATTTCGGTCGACTTTGGCGACATTTATCGACATCGTCTTAACAACTATTTTAATTGTTTATTTATGCGTCGCGGCGTCTTATAATTCCAACATTAGTTAATGCGTTTATAATGCGAAAAGTAGCAACAACAACAATAACAATTTCGGTGACTGTTGGCGCCTTTTAAACAATTGACGGAGCAATTCCCACGCTGCGTATGAAATAAATTTGGAAAAAATTGTGCGCTCCTCTGTACATTTTAATGATGCCACCAAAATGAAAGAAAGAAGCAGAAAAGAAGCAAAATACCAAAAATGAAACAACTTTGAAGCCGCCGCATGGACGGCCCAAGTAATTTTCGCTGCTGCCGCTGCTGCTGCTGCTGCTGCTGTTGATGTTGCTGCTTTTGGGTTGTTAGGCGCCCCATTATAAATCAGCGCCAGTCTATGACAGTTTCTGGCCCAAAATGTGACGCCAAGTTTGCGTTTGCGTTTGCGTTTGCCTTTCGGATTTTTCTGGGGGCCATTGCTCGGCGTCTGACGCCTGTCGCCGCTGACGTGACTGCAAATGAGCGGCGTGACAGCCAACAGCGAAAGAGATAGCGACAACGATGGAGAGAGCAAGAGTGAGACAGACAGAGAGAGAGAGAGAGAGAGAGAGAGAGAGGGCGGCTGCTCTTGCGAAAGCAGTTCAAAGTGGGTGATCAAAGATCTCGTGATTGGGCTTTGTTGGCACTACTTATCTACTTATCGGCGTGCATTGCTTAGATAAGCGCACTTTTTTCCCAGAATTCCAGTGGGGCGAACTTTACGCCTATGACGTATTTACGTCAACCACGGTGCTCCCATGTGGCGTATGCGTAATGTACGCCAATGTGTATGATAAGCCGTTAGGCGCCGCTTAACCTCTTAACAATTGCCAAGTATCAGTCGTAATACTCATTGATAGCCATCAAGCTATTTGCGACTATGAGTCAATTGTTTAATTTTACTATACTTCAAAGCAATAAGAAGTACTTTTAATCGGTGTAGCGATAGCTGATAGCAATGCCTAACCTAACCCAATTAATACATATCGATTTGAGAATTCTAAGTAAATTAACGTATGCTTTGATTGAAATCAAATTAAAAGCAATTCAAAAATCGATTAACAACTACTTGAAGCGATTCGATTGGCATCGAGTAGCAAGTGAATACTCACTACTTACTCACTATTCAGTACTCACTACTCACTACTCACTACTCAGTATCGACTGGCTACTACCGGGTTTGCTGGCCAAACAGGCTGCAACTGCAGCCAAAAGTTGTTATTGTTATTGTTGCTGTTGTCGCTGTTGTTGTTGTTGCTGTCCGACGGCATCGCATCTTTATTTAGACACAAAAATGTTGCATGTTGCGCGCTTTTCACCAAATGCGCACCTTGTCCACATTATTATGCAAAGAGGGTTGCACTATTTACCCAAAAATGGCCGTGGCTAATGATGATGATTGCCAGAGTGGCAGACTGGCAGACATTCGAGCCAACTTTGTTGCTGCTGCTGTTGCACTTGGCCAAAACGGTTGTGTTTGCGAGCAACTTGTTGCCGCAAATGTTGCCGGCGATTGTTTATATGTCATTGGCAATTAGTTGTTGTTGTTGCTATAACTACAAGTAGTTGACTCAGTGTTCGCATGTGTGGGTGTTTTTTCATTTCTTTGCTTTTGTTTATGGCTCTTCCTGCTGTTTGCTGGGACTATCTAAATATTTTTCGCTGCTCAACGCCATTTGCAATTGCAGCTAAGTGCTCGCAAGTATTTTCCACAGAATCTATATGTATGTACATGTATATTTGTATATACGATGATGATGCCCATGATTAGCCGTCAAAATTCTGGCTACAACTCGAAAAACTAATTAAATTGAAAGTAGCTAGCCGCCGCCTGTTTTTGGGCATGACAAAATGACGAAATATTTATTTGAAATCTTTCATGTTTCATAAATTTATGTGCAATTTATTTTTAAAATAAGAACAACAACAACAACAGCGTTGCGACGACAACAGACGCTGACAGACGCTGACGTGGAGGCCAACAAAAAAGGGGAGTCACCCTACACAGCCTACAGCCTACAGCCCCCCTGCCCCCACCCCACCCTGCCCTGCCCTGTCCCCTGTATAAAGTGTGCCTAATTAGAGCTGCAGCAATAACAAAAACAACATCATATGGCGCCATGTTTGTTGGCCAAAAACAAAAAAACGAAAAACCAAAAAAAAAACGTAGTCAAGAGATCAAAGGGAGGCTGCAGCTCTTCTCCATCGGCGCGCCGTCGCCGATTGCGCAAAAACCGAACGCCAGAGGCCGCCACCTTTCAAAAATACAACAACAAAAACAGTGTTTCCACCTATTTGATTTGCTAAGCCCTGCGGGGGCTGTTTGCTGCCGATTCTTTTTGCATATCAATCAGTAAGCAGTGCAACAGTTGCTGCTGCTTCTGCTGCTGCTGCTGCTGCTGCTTCTGTTGATAATTATCAGATTGGAGATTGTGCGAAAGATGCCCCCGGGCCATTATAGGTGTTGAAAATACAAATTGTGTGCTGTTATCAGGGCTTGGGCATTGTTATTGATATGAAAGCAATTAGCAGCAGCGACCTGGCTGCCTCTTTCCCTAGAATTTGTCAAGCTGTGACTTTGATCTGCGGAAATGTTCGGCAGCACACAACTTTGAATTTGATTTGAAACTACAGGCAGGCAAGCAGGCAGGCAGGCAGGCAGTCTTTCCCACTCAGAAAACACACACACACACACACACGCAAACTATCCTACAGGGCCTTTATTTATAGCCCACAGTTTTTATGCTCCATTTCAATGGGCCGACGCAGACGGCGCACGCCGCAGCCGATTGCCCCTTTGAAGATTGCCCCGCAGTCACAGCCCCCACCCCACCACACCCCACCAGCCGAGCAAACACAGCTAACCACTTGATTGCACTTTTCGCAGCATAAAATATAGATTTATGTCTGCGGCCAGCAAACTGCCAGAAAGAACCAAAAAAAGAGCGCCCAAATGTGAAATACCCAAATAGAGAAATATATGAAAGAAGCAGCCGAGAGGAATATAAAAACAAAAAACAACAAAAAACGATATAAAATTGATTTCCCCACCCGCGCAATGGCCGACAATGAAGCGCCATTGAAGCGCAACCAAATTAATCTTTCAACGACAATTACAATTAATTATAAACGCCCCCGTCGGTGCGGCCGCAATGAAATCCAACAACTGAACCACAAAAGCCTCAGCGTATCACAAATGTATGTGTGTGCGTGTGTGTGTGCGTGTGTGTGTGTGTGTGTGTGTGTGTGTGTGTTACAGTGTGCGTGTATCGACAGCTGTTGGTCGTTTTAAGACTCGAACAAATAACACCGACAATCTGCAATCAAAGCAGCTTTTTTATACTCTTTCAAAACTCAATATTCAGTTGGTTAAGAATTTCGGAATTGTAGATGCGATACCCATCTATTTTATATTTTATCTCATTTACACACATGCTAAAGTTCGCAATAAATAAAAGTAATATGTTCTAGATTTCGACAACATTTTTTAATATTTTCAAATTCGGCACATCAATTTATATCCGAATTCATCTCATGACTATTGTATATAGATTGGAAGCTTAAAAAAGTATATTGCTATTGAAAAGTAAACTCAGCAAAGTCTTAACTTAAATATTAAATAATATTGAATATATTTATCAAATATAACACGAAATTGAATTTGAATTGATTGAATTTAGAAACAAATATTTATGTTTTATTGTATATAGATTGGCAGCTTAAAAAAGTATATAGCTATTGAAAAGTAAACTCAGCAAAGTCTTAACTTAAATATTAAATAATATTGAATATATTTATCAAATATAACACGAAATTGAATTTGAATTGATTGAATTTAGAAAGAAATATTCATGTTTTCCCCATTTATATTTGTAAGGGTTTTCCCCTTTTACCCTATCTAGCTGTTTTCGGGCAGATTGGCAATTGATCGATAAGATATCATTAGCTGTGATCACAAGCTGCATCGGTAAATGGTTCTACCCGGCCGGAGTATTCCCCGCATTACAATACGTAAACATTCCGGGCTGCTGTTTTAATTTTCATCTTTCTTACACTTTGGCCCATATATCGAGTACATGTGTATTGCGCGTATTCAAAATCCAATCTGTATCTATCCATCGAACTATCTATCTATCAGTCTCTGCGCACACCTAATTACAAAAAGATGAAAGCGCTACTTCTGCTCCCACTGCGACCCCCCAAACCCCACCCCCACCCCCAACTCTCCAGTGCTGGGGGCCCACCCACCCAAAGCAACAACAACAACACAAAGAACACCTTGGCTGGTTTGTGTTAGTGTTGTTATTGTTATTGTTATTACTGTTGCGGTTGTTGCTGTTGTTGTTAACGGTGGCTACTTAATTTCGTATTAATAAACATCACAAATGTTGTAATCTGTAGTTTGGCATCTTATTTATTTATTTTGCTTATGGTTCTTTGCTTCGCTACAACAAACATTCTCATGTCGGATCTCTTCTTTTACCTATTTCTTATTGATGGCAGCGATTTTTCGCAACGATGTGTGTTTTTTTTCGAATTTCGGCGTCAGTTGATTGACGAACTGTTCCACAAGTTGTTTAAACAAATGTTGCTGCTATTTTCGTTATTGTTGTTGTTGTTGTTGTTGTGCAATTTGGTGGCAGCCAGCTGGCAACACTGGCAATGGCAATATTATTCTGTAGTGGGTGTGCCCGGCCAAACCTTTCGGCTCAGGGCATCCGATTCGAAATCGGAATTGGATTTGGAATCGGAGTCCATTGAGGCGTAACTGACTCGCTGCCATACAGAACAGTAAATGTGAACCAATTTGAATTTGAGCCTCCTTTTCTTTTTGGGGAATCACATTTTCAACACATCGTTAATGAATTACGCACACACACACACACACACACACACTCATCATAGCTAATGGCAGGCAGTGAAAAACCTAACGATCTGATGACAAACCAGTTCCAAGAAAAGCTGCGTGGGATGATGTTCAGCAAGCATGACAAGATAAGAGATCAAATGTTTCCATCATTTGAAACAAGTACTAGTATTCAACGAAACCGAACGTTTTTGGCAAACTTAAAGATCAGATAACAGTCCGCCAATAACGGAAAACTTTTTGCGGAACAACAGTTCAAAAGAATAACTAGTTCATATATATATTTAATGCAAACAAGTTGGTTTCCTGTTGACGGAACTTGAGCATATTTTGATTAGGATTAGATGATCTTTTATATTTATCTCCCTAGAAAGACTTTGTTAAAACTAAGCTCTAGAATAATTCCACATACAAAATATAATGTAATGTAATGTAGATTACAAAAGCTGATAGAAATACTTGCGAGGTAAGATAAAAGCAACTGATATTTATTATTACAGCAGTTGTATGCGCAGTTCTCGTCCAAAATATGAATATAAATATTACAAGATAATAAGTTGGAGCAACAACAGCAGCAACAACAATAAAGGAAAAAAACCAAGAAATAACAAACTGCAGACAGGCGCTCACAATATATGAGCGATAAACATTTCAGCAGCCAAAACAGAACAGTAAACAGTAATGGGTTTAAAAGAAGAAGAAACCAAAAAAAAATAGACAAAAACGAATGCATTAAGGGAGCCCAAATAAATAATAATAAATAAGCGCAAGTGAATTAAAATGCAAAAGCGAAAATAGCGAATTATTCCGTTTTTTTTTGGCAATGCAGTATGTGCTGTGTGTGTGTGTGTGTGTGTGTGTGTGTGTGTGTGAGCCAGCCATGTTGTTGCCATGACCCTCTGCCGCAATCCAGCTGCCCAGTTGTTGGGTTTTCATCTGGAATGGCGCGAGCATTTTATGTGGCGTGTCAAAGAAATTTATTTTTGCGCACATTGCCGCAATTTCCAAGAAGTCAACGCATGCAACGATGTGTGTGTGTGTGCGTGTGTGTGTGGCTGGGAGGGCTGCTGGCACATACGCCTAGACAACGCTCTGACAACTCTCGATGAGTGCTTTTGAATTTGTTGGAAAAGTGCACGAATCATGGCTAAAAAGGCCAAACACTTGGTTGCGTCATCCGTTTAATGGGGCGTATGATTAATTTTGTGCCATAGTGCTTTTGCTGCTTTGGCCGACTGTGTGGCAGCGATCGCTGGCCGGAATAGTTTCCCATAGCAGAACTTGGCCAGCTGACTTTTCACTGCACATTTTCACAATTTCCACTCGCTGCTGCTGCTGTTTTCTGTTGTTGTCTCTGTTGCTGTTGTTGCTGTAGTTGTTGTTGCCCACTTTGGACATTTAAGCCGCTTTTGGCATGCGTACAACTGGCGGCTTTTTCCTGCTATCCAGCTACAGCCACAGCTACAGCTTCAGCTCTGTCTCTGTCTCAGGCCAGCAGCTGATTTATGCGCCTTCGTCGACGTCGTCGTCGGTGTCGCTGTTTTGTTGCTGCTGTTGTTGCTGCTGTTGTTGCTGCTGCTGTTGCTGCTGTTGCTGTTGTGTAGGCGCGTTTCATGTAATCTGGCGGGTAATCCAAGTGGCCAAGCGTGAGAATTTTACTCATTGGCTTAACTCGACGCTGGCTTTGGCTTTGGCTCTGGCTCTGGCTGTGGCGAGCGACCGACTTCCGTATCATTTGTGTTCAATCAGCGAACATGCACCAAATTTTATAGTTGCCAGGTGCTGCAGCTGCAGCCAGACAGCGCCACCTAGCGGTGCTTTTAGCCCACTGCAGTGGGTGTGAACCGCACCAGTTGAAGGTCACAGCGTCTATCTCTCTCTCTCTCTCTCTCTCTCTATCTATCTCTCTCAGCCGCTCTCTGCTTTTGTTGTGGGCGCGTCGCGAGATTTTCCCACGCTGATTAGGCACAAAAGCGAGCATTTGGCAGTGGCTTTTGGTCAAAAGGATGCGCCTCATAAGCGGCTGACAAATGTCAGTGTCAGACTGAGTCGTAGTCGTAGTCGGAGCTGGAGTCTGAAGTCTGCTGAAATCCCACAACGTGTCCAAGATGATCACAGCGCGTGAGAGACATGGCAGCGCCGACTTTTCTCCAACTGTGCACAGCTCGTTTCTTGTAATGTGCTCATTTTCCTTATGCGGCTCGGGTCGAGAAAATTGGGTTAAGTTTGACTTTGGTTTTGGTTGCTGCTTCTCTCTGTTTGCCATTGGCAATGAGACTTGCAGCACAGCACATTTTGCTCTAGATTACAAACTCTTGATTATGATGATGATCGTAATAATAATGCTGCTGCTACTACTACTACTACAACTACTACTATGGTTGTTGATCATCACGGATTTGTGGTAAACTTAACAGCCTTGTGGCTATTTTTAGAGCAACAGCAACAGCAACAGCAACAAAAAGGGCGCGTACCGATCTACAACTGGGCGATAAGCTGCCAGGAGACGGAGACGCAGACGGAGATGGAGTCGGACGGCAGCTGAAAGAGCGCTTAGTCATTCCACTTGTTGGCAGCTCACCCACGTAACCCAGCAACAAGAGCGCTGACTCAAAACCGGCCAAGACGACGATTGTCTGTGGACTGTGAACTGTTGGATTGCTGGATTGGGGCTGGGCATGCAACAAAATAATGTCGTCAGTGGAAATTGATCGATTTAAATGGAATTAAGATCATCGGCAAATGCAAACAGGCGACGCCTGACGGCCTGACTCACTGACTTAGTGAACGACTAAGCCACCAAACCCACAGAGCTACTCCACGGCCAAAAGGGGCCAGTAGCTGCTGATGCTGATGCGGCTGCTGCTGCTGCGGCTGCTGCTGCGGCTGCTGCTGCAGTTCGAGTGCAACTTAATTATGGCTTGTTTGCTTTACGGCCGTCTGGGAGGTGCGCTCTGTCATTGCCAAACAATTGCAATCGTCGTCGTTGTCGTTGTTGTGCATGTTGCTTCTGCTCCTGCTCCTGCTCCTACTGCTGCTGATGGCTATCAGCAATCAGGCGCTTTGTGCGCCAGCCACAACAACAACAACAACAACAACAAACAACAACTAAAGCAGTCAAAGCTGATGAGCAGCAGACGCCGCAGACATTTAAATTGTGGCAAGAGCGAATGGCAAAAAAGTATAAAAAAGAGAAGCAAACGAGTTGCATTTTGGGCCATTGGCCATTGCAATCAAACAAGCAACTCATAACAGCAACAACTGTTAGCAACAGCAGCGCGATAAGAAATTAGAGAGATGAATATAATATCTGTAGAGCTGTACAGCTGCCTGGCCTTGAGGAAATCTCTCAACACAACAAAACAAACACACACACACACACAGGCACACACAACCAGAATTAAATATGAAATAAAAATAATGCATTTGTGTAGATTTTCACACGCTGTCGCCAGGCCAACAAGTGAGTGCATGAGTATGTGTGTGTGAGTGCATGTGTGTGTGAGTGAGTCTATTCATTTATTCACAGGCATATGTAGTTGCGATTGTGTGCTGGTGACGTACTTAGATGCCGTTCTTTTTCAGGGCTGCTGCACTGACAATAACTAATGCAATTGATATCGGAGTCATTTTGTATAGAAATTGTAAACGATATCAATAAATTGCTAGTAATTAAGATCACAAGAATATTAGAGAATTCATAAACAAAGTTACTTCAAATAAATAGACTGCTAAATATTATTGTTTTTTAAGCAATTTTTTTGTTTATGCCAAGTCTTAAGACTGAAAATACTTTAATCTTGTGTGCAGCCCTCGCCTCAAATCGTACAAACAACAGCATTTTTTTCTTCTACGCTCTTATCAGCATTATCACTGCCGCATTGTTTTCATTCACACGCCCCCAACACACACACACACACACTAACCCACTTACATACAGCAAACAACAACAATAGAATAGCGAGAAAAGCCAAACGCTAAATGGCCAACGAAGAAACTACGCGTAGAAGTAGAACCATCAGGATTTACATAAAATAACATCAAATATTTGCATAACATTTTGACAGTTTTGTGAAAAACATGCCACAAGGTGGGCCCAAACAACAACAGCAACTAATACAACAATCAGTAGCGGTAAATGCCACTGGAGTCGACGTCATCGTCTTTTTCATCTCAGCACTTGCAGACTTTCAAATCACGTCATGGAAAATTTGTGGCGGTTTCCTTCTTGAGTTTTTTTTTTATCAAAATGCGTTTACAGCAAACAACAAGAATAAATCAATTGTTGTGTTTGTTTGTTTGTTTGTCTGTCTGTTTGTTTGCTGCAGCGCCAGCGTCACAGCTCCATTGACTTTGATAACACCAGGCAAGAAAAAATAAGAATTTTAGCTGTGTTCACACGTGCCATAAAATTCATTGTAGAATTAACTTGAATTTAAAAAATATATTAAATATTATTTGGAAGGTGTGAACGCAACCTAAAACCAACAAATGCTTACCTGATAATGTATTAAGCACTCAAAAGGCGAAGCACGTGCGGTTGGACATATATTTCAAAGCAATTATATTTAGATATATTTTCATAAATATTTTGCCAGCTTTTGTCTTTGGTATCTTGAATATTCGATTTCAAGAATACATATATTTTCAATGCTGAAATGGTTTTTGAAACGACAATAATATAATGGGCATTTTAGGAATCTCACTTATTTTGTTGTCAGATATATTACGTATCGCTTAAATATATCTCGAGCGATTTGTAGATATTTAAATAGAGATATCAAGAAATGGAAAATATTTTTGTTTACTTAAGATTGTAAACGATTATGAATGATATTGTTAGTTGCTGCTGGCTGAGAGCTGTTGCATATTTGAAACTATGCGATTTATGATTCATGGCCAACAGATATGAAAACAGAGCAGAGCAGAGCTTGACGTTTATCTAGCAGCTGCGATTTGTGATAAGCCAACTGCAGCGCTTGGCATTAGTCAGAGGAACGTGCGAAACTAAGGGCCAAGATAAGAAAAAGCGCCGCTAGAAGAACCACGCATAGAGCGTGTTCTTTATGTTTATGATGCCGATGACGATGATGATGATAATAATACTATTGCTACTGCTACTGCAGCTGAATAGAGCAGCAGTAAGTATATGACTGTGATATAGATAGAAGGCTTGCGTTTGCGTTCAACAGCTGGGCGAGCAGATTTGCAAGCTCACTGCAAAAATAGAGCGACGGCGGCAAAACAAAGAAAGCAAATCAAATCAAATAAACAAAACAAATACGAGTGCTGCAGATCGTGAAATAAATAGGGAAAACCAGAGGGGGGCGGGGCGCAGAGGGGCGGTTGTATTCAGGAGGTAGCAGCTGCGCTGAATTTCTTGGCATTTAGAGGCAGCAACTGCGGCAGCAAAACGACTCTTGCATGGGGCAGCGATCCTCACTCACTTGACTTAATTAAACGGGGCAGGCAGTGGTATAAATATATATGTATGTATATACACAAACACATACATACACGTGTGCATGTGTGTGTGTGTGTGTTTATGTAGGTATGTATAAATATGGGGCCGTCTATAGAAGGCAAGCGCGTAAAAAACGAGACGAAGTTCAAAGCGAAAAGCAGCGCAAAGTGCCAGCAATTTTATAAAGAAAGAGACACAGTGCGAGTGTGTGAGAGAGAGGGAGAGAGGGTGAGGGATGCGTGTGTTTGCATTTGCTGCTGCTACTTACTTATCGCTTATCTTAAGGCTGAGCGCAGATTTTCACAGATTAGATGTCGTTCTAAGCAAAGTTGTACTTATTATTATTATTATTGTTGCTGCCAATTTGCAGCCTTATAAACAGCATGTAGAACATTTATATTTGCTGCTACTGCTGCTGCTGCTGCTGCTGCTGCTGCTGTCTATTTGCTTGAGTTGTCAGCAATCAGACGACAACGACAACGACAACGACAACGGGAAAGTCGCGCGTGCGGCCGCTGCTTCAAAGGAAATCACGTTGCGTATACGCAATATGTGCAAATAAACAAGCAAATGCGGCAAACAAACATGGAAAAATCGACAGATCGCAACGGGGCGACAATCATCGTGCATACATTAAGTCGTCGTTGTTGTTGCTGTTTTCTATTTTATTAGTTGTGCCAACCGTCGCCTTCAAGACATTTTCATTGCGAACATTTTGGCCACACGTGCCGGCCATTCATCTGCCAGCGTTCGGGCCCAGGCCCAGACCCAGGCAAAACAGACAGTCAACTAGAGAACTTGTTCAATTTGCCTGACTGCCTGACTGCCAGCCCGGTTGTCTGTCTGTCCGTCTCCCTGTCTGTCTTTCTTCAGCTTTCCGGTTTTCTTTTGCTTTGCGCATTAGAACAACATAATTTGCTTGTTGATGTTGTTGTCGTTTGTTGCGGTTGTTGTTGTTGCTGTTGCTGTTTGTCTATTGCTTATGCTTTGATTCCGCACAGGAGTCAAAGTTGTTGCTGTCTGCAGGTGCTTTTTCCCATGGAAACCGAATCGAGCTGGTTTGGCACCGAAATGAACTGAAAGCGTCGAACATTGAACTTTAAAAGTGTGGAAAATGTCTGTTTTTTTAATCATCCAAGTTATACAATATCATTAAATCTATTGACAGCTTTTGTACTATCTAAAAACCCCATTGAAGCTCCCAAACTTACAGTAGTTTACATACAACATAATCTTATCTGTTTCTTAGCATTGTATATATTTTATACACCTGCGTAAACTGTTGCCAAATTGCCCGAAAGGGCATTAAACCATCTACAACTGAATTATAGCCTAAAACCGCAGTCAAATTATTATAAATACTGTTTACGCAGTTCAATTGCTAGTAACAATAACAATAACAATAGCAACAGCGAAAATAATCATGATTTGTCATTGTTTACAATGTTTACATTTCGACGGGCCTACCAGGCGTATGCGTAATGTTCAATGCTCCCAAATGGCAGCAGACAGATAGCTCATGAGTGTCGCGTATCTCTCGAATAAATCTTATCTGAGCAATTGCACAATCATAAAAGCAAATGTATATGCAAATATTATGATATTCTATGCGATAGCTTGAGGAGGTCAACTCTCGAGAATCCCCCAGTTCCATAGTTCCCCAGTTCTCCAGTTCTCCAGTCCTCCTTGTGTAGCCCGTTCAGTTAATGGGGCGCGTGCTAGACCCGCTGCCAGCAATTGTAAAATATATATCCGTTCAAATAAGATAATGTGAGTGTTATGATACATGCGTTGTTGCTTTATGGCTAATGCAATAAATCACTTGCTGAATTCTATTTAAAACAATCGAGGAATGACACAATGTCCCCAGAGCACCAATAAAAATGAATCAAAAATTATAAAATAAATAACGAGCGTTCGCAGTCGAAATCATAAATAACAAAATGAACACAGCAAAAAAAAAAACATATAGAAAACAGAAAACAAGCTGAACGGAAAATATTAAGAAAATGCAGAAGAGCCGGCAGCAATTTCTTTTTTGGAAAAATAGCATTAAATGTTGGAGAACAAGAAAAACTTCCGTTTGCTGTCGCTGTCGAATGTGGGTCAAGCAGAGAGCAAGACAGAGAGAGAGAGAGTGAGAGAGAGGGAGAGAGAGAGAGAGAGAGAGAGAGAGAGACACTGCCAAAATAAAATGTCTTTCAGCGCACGGCGACGTTCGGAATTCATATATTTTGAAAAGACAGAAGAAGAAGAAAAAGCAGCGTACATTTCACATTGCACATCTCATTAATTTGGCTTAAGTGAAATCATTGGGAATAACCCCGGCAGTGGAGAACAATGATGATACAGTCGTAAGACTATCGTGGATAATGTGTATGCAAATTGCATGCAATTTGGCCGACAGATGGCGCCAGCAGCGTGTCGCATGCAATTTGCTTATTAATTCAATAAAATCTTAATAAACGTAACGTTCCCATCGTCCCCCCCTGCTGCTGCTGTTGGGTATGCTCGATTGCTAAAACCACATGTTGTCGCCGTTGTCTCTCTTCTTCTCTTTCCTCTCTCTCTCTCTCTCTCTCTCCCCTCTCAATTCTCTGTATTCTGTGTTCTCTGCGGTTTTTGATGGATTTGCATGATTCATTGAGGCGTCACGCTCGAAGGAAAAGCGCACCGAAATGAGTTGCAAAAACGAGGAAAATTATTATATATCATATAAGTATATATGCATGAAAAGTTATTTTAATGCGGCTACGTCGCCTGCCATCTCCTGTGTGCTAAAATCGGCGACAGGCAGCAGCCAAAACGACGACACTTTTCCTGCCGTTTGCTTTGGCAGCGTTTCCTCTGTGCGTTGTGTTTTTTTATATTTTGGTTTCTTCTTCCCTAGTTGTCGCAGTTGTTATGCCAGACTTTTCCGGAAGCGCGGCGCGACAGCAGCTGCGGCTTTGACGTAGTGTTGACGCACACACAACCCAAAACAGCAAACAACCACAACAACAACAGCAACAATTGCGAAATACTGTTAGGCATCTTTCGCGGGGCCAATGAGCTCTGGCAGCGAAAATCTGAAAGCCAACAACCAAAATTACCGAGTCAATATCAAATTTCAGTGCAATTTCTCTAGCGAGCAGTTGCTTCTCTTGCAATTCTCAAATAGTTCAAGCACTAGCACTGCCAAGACTTATTGACCCATTGATTATTGTTGAAGTCAAATAAATGTATTAATTCACTAATGAAATAGTATCAGTGCAATTCCTCTTGCTGGATAACGAGCAATTGTAATTCTCTTGTAATTCCCAAACAGTTGAAACACTAACCAGATGTAGTGGCAACACTTTGTAAGCCCATGAATATTGTTAAATTCAAATAAATGTATTAATTCACTAATAAAATAAGGCATACAAGCATTTCTCATTCATTGACATAACTATACTTCCTTACATGATCTGCATGATAAAATAAAACCAAAAACCAATGGCCAAAAGCGCTTTGATAATCATCTTTTAAGCGCATAATTAAGTCATAATAACAATGAATTGAACTGAACTGAAATGATATGCCAAAATATAAAAAATATATATTAAAAACAAAAAAAAAAGCGGAACGCACACACGCAAATAAAATGTTCATCTTATTATTATGCCTCGAATTTCATTGTGGAATCAAAGCAAAAAAAAACTTGAAAAGGCTTCGACCGGCAACTGCGTGCTGAATTTGGGGCTCCCATCCGACAGAGGGGCATCCCCACCTCCATTCCTGCTCCCTGCCCCATTCACCGTGTTCACCATTCGCTTTGGGCTTTGGGCATGACAATTGTCAACTTGTTTGCGTGCTGCCTTCAATTCTTAATCGCCTTCTGTCCATAGCCACTTGTGAGTTGCCGTTTTATTCTCTTCTTTTCTTCTTTTTTTTTTTGGTTTTGTTTGTTGTATTTCATTTATTTGGTATGGAGCTGCTCCTCAGTTAGGAGAAGCGAAGAAGAGACAGTCGAACAGAAGGCAGCGAAAACAATTTGGGAGCGTGAGAAAGTGACGCGCACAATTAAAATGCTGTTTTATGGGCCGTCGCGTTGGACGAAAACATAAATTATAAACAATAATTTATCTTTTAATATGTAACATTTTATAGAATAAATATCGCCGGTACACACATATATATGTACAAACATTTTTCTTTTCTGCCGGGCCACGCGAGATTCGCATAAATTACCATTCGCTTAGCATTAAATCAAAAATTCGCAGACTGCGTTGAATATATAAATAGCGCTTCACGATTTTAACACATAAATTCTGCTATATATACACAATGGACTTCATAATTATCATTTATATTATTAAATTCGCTGGAAAATTCGCGTGCGTAACACAATTGCATAATCTGGCTACAAATTCGCATGCAATTTTGAACAGCAACGAAAACGGCAACAAATCGCCCACCCAAGAATCGCAAATTGCAAATAGAAAATAGAAATTGATCAATTGTTTGCCATGAAGCAGCAGATGATTCATTCATCAGCAGAAGAGCACACGCAATTCGCGATCATCATGTGATGCGTTGTTTTAGCCCCCACCCACACAAACTAATCTTATGTCGCAGACACGTGATATGCCGGCTAATTAAAGCCACACAACAATAACAATATCGCCAAGAACGACTGCGACTGCGACTACGACTGCGACTATGAATGGGGAAGGGGGCGTGGCAAGTGACCAGTGACCAGTGATCAGTGATCAGTGCGAGGCATTCATTTCATTGCCAAATTCTCGAGCGCTTATGACTCAGAAGTGGCGAAGGAGACTTTTTGGCAACACCCCGCACAAATGATTGGCCAATGTGTAATTGGCTTGTACAATATAAGCGATAATTAGGCAACTTAAATATATATCAATTGATTGCTAAACATATCAATTGAACGCTAGCAAAAAGCACGTGAGTGTGCACTAATCGCAAAATGGACTTTCTTGGGGTATTATAATTAATATGAGTGCATTCTTTCTACCAGACAATCAGTCTTAAAGAAATATTGTATAGTTTTAAGAAAGTATTAAACTAACAAGTAAGAGTGCTCTAATGCGGAGTGCCTTACATTCATTCAAACTAAACTATCAGTGTGCATGAATACAAACATACACATGCTGCAAGCAGTGCAAGCAGTTAGCTTACTTCCTCACAGAGCGCAGCACTTCAACAACTCATGTGTTTATTGTCCGATCTTATTGAAATTTGTTGTGCATACATTTGGCAATAAAATGTGTGACCAAACGGTGCCTCTAGCTCCTAAACCTTTTAAGTTATGGCCCTAAAGCGCTGATCTAAAATTGAAATGAGTCGATAACTTTTGAACAGCACGAGCTATCGAAAGAATGAAATAAATTTGAACTTACCAGGGACTACGTGAACTTATATTTCAAATATGAAGCCTCTAGCTCTTTTTACCCATTACCCATACCTATTTTTAACAGATTCAGGGTATAAAAACAGACTCTCTGCATTTGCAATCCCATCAACATTTTTGCCCATTTTTTAGTTCTATTAATTCTGTCATCAATCATATTTACAACGACTGAAGAATCTTTCAACAATTTCTAAAAGTATTACAAAATCTTTCAATATGCCAGAAGATGGTCCTTGAAAATCAGGTCATGTCATATTTTAGTTTTACGATCGCCGTTGAAGCAGAGTCCATAAACAACTTACGATTAAGTTCAACAATTTCGAGCAGACGTCGCATCTGCCTATAAAACAAGAAAATAAAAGAAAGAAAAAACAACAGACTTAAAGAATTTCAGTAATTTCTAGTGCGATATTTTGTTTATGGCGCCGAGGCACAGACGATTTTCACTTTTCGCATAAACACGGAAAATGCCCAGAAATTAATTAGTATTTAGAAAAGGTGTGTTTTCATCGGATTTTCCCATACTAATGCTTGGATATTTCTTATTGTTTGCATTTACAGCACAGAACGCATCGATTAACTCGATATCATCGACGCACATTGAGAACGGCAAGGAGCTGCGCATCATTTGCAAGGTGGAGGGCAGGCCACCTCCAAAGGTGACCTGGTTCAAGAACGACAAGTCGATAAATCGCAAACGCCATGTTTACAAATTTAAGCATAAAGAGTGAGCATATACTATACTATACTTATCTATCTTAGCATATTTCTAAACTCGAACACTCCACAGAGGACGTTCCGTGCTGATTGTGCGCTCCTACAACAATTCCTCCGATGCGGGCAAATACGAGTGCCGTGCAAAGAACAAAGCCAGCAAAACTATCGACAAGCGACGCATCATGATCAGTGCCAACCAATATCCAGGTAAGGCCTTCAATCTACATCTATATCTGTATCTATCTTTAGGCCCACTTTGATGTCTACCTGTCAGCGAAGCGCTCCAATTCATTTCTAATTTATGGCCACATTCGAAGGCGACAGTCCATGCATACAACCTACATATCGCTATCTATATCTTTATAGCCTATGCCTATGCAAATACAAATATGTCTCTTGTAAATGTAATTTAATTATGTATTTTCTTTCTTTTTTCCCTTTATTTGCAGTAGCTAATAAAGATCAGCAGGATCCTCGCAGCCGGGGCTATCCATGTCAGCATGACAACATTTGCTTTCACGGCGGCACCTGCATGCTGATACCGGATCTGACTTCCTTCTATTGTCTGTAAGTTAAATTCGAGCTCTCTTTCGCTATAGCTGAACTTTGTGCTACAGGGCAAAAAGGATTTTACTTTACTTATCCTATACTACTTATACTATATCTCTGCTGGGCTACGAGTCGAACCCAAAGTCAAGTGGCTGCACTGTGATAAAACGTGTGACAGCTGATAAAGTCAGAGAGTCAACCCCAAACGTGGCCGCAGAGAGTGGCAGAAAGAGAGAGGGCTAGGGTAGAGGGAGATAGAGGACTAGAAACTAACCAACTGAGAGCAGAGCACTTGAGAAACTGTCGAGAGGCTGTAAAATTTTGGCATCGCATTACACACGAGCAAGTAAAATGCTCAAATGGGGTTTTTTTTTGTCAGAACTCCACGAACTCATAGTGTGTGTGGAGTGTGTGGGGAGTGTGTGTGCAATGTGAATAATATCTTTCAGCGCCTCGTTTTGTGTGTATGCCCGACTCGTATATGTAAAGCCAATTGAATACAATCCAAAAAAGCGCATTGAACGCTTCGTTTTTTGTTGTGAAAATCCATTTTCCATTTCAATTCGATTTGAGTTCTTGTCTGCGTCGGTTTGCCAAAAAACAAAAACAAAAACAAAAAAGAAGAAGTATAAAAAGAAAAGATTGTTCATTAAATGTTGGGTTCTTGTTTTTTGGTTTGCTGTTTATACTCAAGTATTCCGGTACGCGTGTGAGAGAAAAGCTGGAACGTTCAGTTCATGGCCACCTCAAGTGTACTTAATTTGCTGGCGATATCTCTTAAGTGTTTGCAACGCATTTAATACAATTTTTTAACTCATGCACTTTATTCTGTTTAATCTTTTGCAGTTGCGCGGAAGGATTCAATGGAGAGCGGTGCGAGTTCGCTGGTCCAGACAGTAGGTATAGCAGTAATCCCGATTGTGGCGAAAAGTTTTATGGAGGTTATTACTGCTAAAATAGGCACTTCTATAGCATCGATTGTTTTAGATCGAGTTACGCGATACAGAACACACACATATCAATATCAATATCAATATCAGAACCGAACTGCACACAAAACACAACAACAACAAACTGAGTATCAAAATTAACCAAAATCATAAAACCGTTGAATGATCATAGTACTATATCCGTCAATATCTACATACATAAAGATTAGAACGTCAAATAAACCAAATATAATTGATAACTGAAAAACATATACACACCCACACAAATACACAGAAAAGTACAAAAACAGTATACCGGCAACTCAACAACTGAAGCATGGAAATCGCACATTTATAAACGATATATATATATATACATCTATATGACCAAGCCTAAGATTGATTCAGAAGTTCACCTCTAGCTCCATGTATCATCACCAACAACTTGCTATCCGCCTCTTTCAAACATATTACCAAGAACCTTAATTTTTTTTTATTAGAAAACACATTCCAAAAAGCAACAAAGCAAAGTCTTAAAACTAACTAACAACAAAGAGTTTGTTCTTTTTTAATTAAAATGCTATATTATTATACATACGTAAATATAAAACTAAAAAAACTCTAAAATGCATAAAATCTATATATAAATGAAAAATACAATGAAAATTATAATAATGCGAATAAAAACAAATGGTGCTATAGAAGGTTTATTTTAAATAGTTATTACATAGGCAAACTATTATATTTTTATTGAAAATTCTCTTTTTTAAAGTAAATGTTAAAAACAATTCGATTTTCCATTTACACGAAGAAAAAAACAAAACAAAACAAAACAAAATTATGTTGCAACACTCACAGACTACTCAGACAGTCAGAAATTACGAAATTACGAAACACACACAACAGAATACCTACCAAATACTGAATAACTTGTCGAATGTGCATTCAAACCATTCAATTGGCGCAGCCTACACTCATATGCATTACGTTCTACAATACCTATATAACAATAACGATAACAATTACGATAACAATTACGATAACGATTACGATAGCGATTACGATAACGATTACGATAACAATAACAGTAACAATAACAGTAAACAGAGGCTCTCTTAAGTAAGATATTCTTTGCAACAAATGGCAACCCTATCAGCAATAGCTGTCGCCAAAGTACAGTCACCACACAAAAGCACTGACCACAAACCGAAATTTTGTTTTGTTTTCGATATTTATTTTCTATTTTTTTTTTTGTAGTTTGCTATATTAAAAAAACAAAAACACAACAACAAAAAATATAATAAAAAAACACAAATATACAAAAAAAAACACAAACTCCATGCGAAGTAACAACATGAATAATAATACTTCATTAAATAACAAATAATTATTTCTTGCAATTAATTTAGTTATTTAGAACTCGTACATACATTTTATTATAGTTTCTTGTTATTCTATGAAACAATATTAACACTTTGGCTGTAGATTTTGACAAACCAAAACACCAAACCAAACAAACAACAATTTCATTTGCTCCTTATTATTTATCTGGTGGTTGTTTTTTTATATCAATAATATTTTGACTAATCTTTTGCGTTTCCTCACTGTTTTTTCTCTCAATTTGGTTAACTCTGTTCCACTATTTTACTCCTACGTTTTGTTAACGCAAAAGAGTATAAAGCTTAGCTGGCATACAGTTTCCAAAAGGATGCTAAAGCTTTATACATCGAGCAACAACAACAAAAATCATGCATGAACCAATTTGGCTTCCAATCGGAACAAATCTTGAGCGCTCCCTAATTACTAGTTCATTTTTGCTTGTAATTCCCTTTTGGAAATGGTATTAGGGCAGCTAGTTATCAAAAAAACAAAAAAAAAAAAACACAAAAAAATACAAATAAAAAATAAAAGAAAAACCAATTAATTTTAATTTTTATTTATGATTTAATCTCTTCACAGATATTTTGTTGCAATCTACGGCCAAATACATACCTTAAATAATGACTATTTTAATGCATAGAATTTTTATTTAAAAACGAATAATAAATTAAATAAAACGAAACGCAAACAAAAGTACTCCCTGCACTCCAACGCCGACAAATGTAATTTTTTAGTATTATGTTTAAAAAATTATACAATTTGTTGCACACCACACAAAAACAAAAACAAAACACACACACACACACACAATATTTCCGATGCCAAGACAAGTGCTTGGCAGGTGAAAGCGTTGCTCTCAATATTTTGCAACTACAAAACGAATAATAAGATTAATAGTTGATAATAATTGAAAACAAATACATTAACCAGATGCAGACTGACATTTCCCGTTCTATTTGGCGTTTGTGCACGGTGACAAAATGTTGTGTATGAAATTGAATCGAAATCTGAATTTATTTATTGTACTTTGTATTGCGAGAAAAAATTAAAACAAAAAAAAAGCATATTTCAAAAAAAAGATAAGAAAAGATACCGATTGACCCTGACACTGACACTGTTGCGCTTTTGTTGTTGTACCATAGACATACATACACACATACATAAATCGAGTATATAGAGAACGAAAGTTTACGTAGCTGAGAACTTGTAATAAACCATGTATATATACTATACCATACTATACTATACTATACTATACTATACTTATATATTCGTTATAATTCACGCTAAGTTTTGTGTACATTGCAACTAAGTTATTAAAAAGCTTAACCATAATTTATTTTGTACTTTATGAAATATTAATTTAAACCTTACGCTAAGTACTCGTACATAAACACACACACACATGCAAATTTAGTTCTTATGTATATGTTGACATCAGTTTGTACTTATTGTAGGCGTATTGTGGCGATTGAGCGCGAGAAGAGTTTATTTTTAGTTAAAATTAAGTCAAAATTTTTAATTTAATTATTGAAAGATTTATACCAAAAATACTATGTAAAGATTACTTTTAATTGAAAAACAAAATGATGCGTAAGAAAAGAATTTCATTAAAAATTTGCAAACACTTCACATTTTACAAATTTGATTGCTTTTAATTTATGCGTTCTTCTTTTTCTTTAAGTGAGCCCACGGTCTTTTAAATTATTTATAGCAATACAAAATACAACAATTTTCTAAAATTACAAACAAACAAAAAAAATAAAACATTATTGGCTGGTTTTTCTTTTCACACCTTATTTGCTGTTATTTTCCGTTAGCAATATTAAAATACAACAAACGGCTCTGGATAATCGAGCCTGGTGTTGGCAGCTTGAAGTAATTATGAGTTTTGGGATGAGAGTCTTCATCGTAAATGGAATTATCATAGCTAAAAATATATTCGTTTGATTATTCGACAGGCTCCACATTCAATTTGGCCTATGGCAACAACAATAATCGATGGATGAGAAGAAGTGCAAAGTAGACGGTTATTCTGTATTATGCAAATAATACTTGTACGTGCCAGTAAATGGATCTCATGCTTAGAAATAGTTAACAAATCTTGCTAATAAAATTCATGTATTTGTTGCAATTACTTAGCTGTGTTTTCTTACTAGGCTTAATTTAAAAATTGAAGAAGATTAAATAAAAGCAGAGAGTGTCATAAGTGGAATCAAACTCCAACAGCGGTTATTTCATGATTTCAAACGATCGCAATATCGATATTATCTGTCATTTGGCTTAAGTAGTGTGAACACACTGTTTGTTAAATCGTAATCTGCGTTTCTTTAATATTTTATGGTTTTTATTATATTTTTCGCTAGCTTAAGTGATTTAACAGTTTACGAAAAATGATGTTATTCTAGACGGCGTCGCATTTTTTGTAAAAGCCAAAGCCCTTGCTCGATGAACGGTTCTGGTATTTTTCGTACTAGTTCCACTTATCGATTAGCTGTCTTGGTTCATTTTACCCAAAATCGAACTAGTTGCTTCGCGAAATGATTCGTTCATGCCTTTAGTTCGTTCAGGGACGGAACTGAGAATACAGCTTCAAAAGCTAGCCGCTTAATTTTGTAGAAAATTTGTATTTTAACAATTATAACAAAAAACTCAATTCAAGATGTCCACAGCTCAAGCAACTAAGAACTGCATAACACTAAAGGGTTCGGCGCAAATCATCGTTGAGTACTTGAGTAAGTAAACACAAGAACAGCGATGACGCCTGTAAATTTCGCGCTCTAATAATGGCGTCCTGCCTTTGTTTATTGCAAATCAGAGTATGGCATCAATTCGATATTGTTCCAACGCGGCATTTATCCAGCGGAGAACTTTGACAACACACAGCAGTACGGTCTGACCATACTTATGTCCAACGATCCCAAGATCACGACCTTTTTGCAGAACGTTCTCACTCAAACCGAAGGTTAGACAAATGCGCATGCGTGTAAATGAACTGAATTAACTGTTTGCAATTGCAGAATGGTTGTCCAAGAACATGATCAACAAAATCTCGATGGTCATCACCAATGCGCACACCAAGGAGGTGCTCGAGTGCTGGGATTTCAAAATGCAAGCGGAGATGGGCGACGGCAATACCAACGATCCCGTCAAGCTGACATCCTCGAAGCAGCTGAGCCGCATACAGAACGAGATACGGGATGTTATGCGTCAGATATCGGCCACCGTTAGCTATTTGCCACTGCTCGACTGCATCTGCACGTTCGATGTGATGATACACACGCTGCAGAACACTGAGGTGCCGGCACAGTGGGACGAAACTGGCGCTGTTTTTATACAGAACGCACAGGCGGTGCAGTTGCGCTCGTTCTCAACTGGACTGCACAAGGTGGACACTGTGGTCAATTATAAAATGAGTTCCTAAGTGCTCAGTGATATACATATAATAATTTTATTCTGTTTGTATTTACATAAGTTAAACGAGTCACGTATTTTTTGCGAATTATATTCAAAGCCAATTTAATTATGAAACGGGGCTAATAATTGCAATTGTAGTTGAGCTCCTCCTCCCATTTAAATGTCATCTAGAGCAGGAGAGAGAACGGAGAAGATTTTAGTAAGAAACCAGGCAAACGAAAGCAACAAAACAAAGGTTAGTTAAGTCTAAACAGGATTTGGTTTGGGTGGTTGGTAGTTAAAGCAATTTAACACACAATACCTATCCAAAGCAGAGCTTCGTTGTCAAGTCTTTTTGGGAGCTGTTGCTGCTGCTGTTTTCTTTTTTTTTACTGTTGTGACCACCTATCTCTAGTCAGTACCAAAGTATTTCTGGCCAAAATGATTGGGCGCCACCGGATGCAGCTCAGAGGTGAGAATCTTCAGTTTGGGAAACGCATTCACTACGGTCCGAGCGGCGACTGGCGTGCAGAACAGATTCGACAATATGATGCATTTCTCTGGCACCCCGTGCTCCCGCAGCACATTGACGGCCTGCAGCACTGTGTTCCCAGTGGACATGATGGGATACATGAGCAGCACCTGGCGGCTGCCAATGTCGTCGGGAAAGCGTGCATAGACCACACGAGCCTCGTGTGTGTTTGCATCCGATTCGACCAGAATCTTGCCAATCCGTATGGAACGACAACAATCCCGCAAGCCCTGCTCCATGGCCTCCCCGGAGCGTATTATGGAGACACCACAGTTGCCGGATCGATATTTAAGGCCCTCGTATATGGCGCCTGTGGGTGTTTCTACGTCGCAATCACTGTAGGGCAGCTGATTGAGAGATTCCTCGATGACCAGCCGTATAAGCCGGTCAGCATAAAATTTGAAATCACTCCTCGTGGTGTTTCTGTACAGGGAGTGGAAAAATCATTTTAAATATAGTTGCAGCGCCTGACAACCACTCACTTGTCTCGAATAATGGTCAGCAGTTCGGCCACCTGAGAATTTAGAGTGAGCAACTTTAGATTTTCGCCATATTCGGCAAGAATCTCTTCTGGAGTGGATGATCCAATAGTTGTTCTCAGCGCCTGTTCCTGTTGCTCCGCGGCTGGTTGTGGTTGCTCCGCCTCGTTGCCATCGCCGGCCTGGGAGCCATTGCTGCTGGGTGAACCGCCGGTGCACATTATTTATTTCCTTTTTTTAAAACGCAATTAACGCAGACAAATTCCAAATTTTTTCCAGCTTTGTTTTGCTCGCGTGCAAGTTAATAATGTATCGATATATTGGCCAGCACCAGCGATACTAATCGGAGTGCAAGGCATCGATAATGCTTGCGCCGATGCCTGGCGAGAGTATCGATAAGCGCGAATAGTGCAATCGCTGTCCCAACTTACCTCGTGTTCTGGTTGCAAACAAAGAAAAAGTTGCATTTTAATTATTAATTAATTACATTTAATTTAATTTGAACATTGCTAAGTGAGCGCGCGTCGTGTAGCAACTTGCGTGCGCCTCTCTCTGTATGCGTCTCATGGTCGCGTAAACGTCTCGCGCTGCGTGAGTGTGCGTGCCAGTGTGTGCGTGTGTGTATATATATAGGCATTGTGTGGCTGTGGCATTGGCGCTCCGCTGCTGCTGTGGCTGCTGCGCCTCTAGTTTCCATTCATATATTCTATTAACCAATAAACAAATAACCTTCGGGGCGCCGCGCCTGGCCCCAACTACATAAATCGCATCAAATCCGCAGGCATTGCCAAGAAAGTGCGTCGCAGTCGCCGTCGCCGTCTCTCTGGGCTGTTTCCGTATTGTTTCACCAGAAGCAGCAACAAATTCAACAGCAAAGCGAAAAGGCAAACCCCAAAGTGTTTGCCTGTGTTTGGGTGCGTGCGTGTGCGTACGTGTGTGTGTGTGAGTGACAAACACAGCGACAAATGGCGGACGTGAGTGATACAAGTGAACTCTTCGATCTCGAGCTGCACGAGGATGACAAAGCGCGGGACTCGGACGACGACAGGATCGAACTGGATGATGTGAGTAGCAATCAAGCCGCAACAGGAAGAAAAAAATAGAAATTGCGCAGCAGCTGCCCCCATCCCCTGCATTGCACTCAACTCCTCCCACTCAAAGATTTTCCTCTTTGTTTACCTTCGCTTTGTGTCTGGCATTTTCTCTGTTTCGGCAGCTCTCGAACTCTCGAGAGCTTATCTGCTGCGCAAAAGTCCACCACAGATATCGGAGTGTGGCGTCATCAGGTTAAGGTTATTCAACGTCTTTTAGTCATCGCAGCTTCAGTTTAAGTTTCTGTTTTTCAGCATACATTTTTGTAGAAAATTATCGCTAAATATTCTATGCGATACGGGGAAATCGAACTGTACAGATGTCCTTCAAAATAATCAGTATCAATAACTCACACCCGCACTTACTTACAAAATCAAACACTCATACATAAGCACACACACACACACACTCACACACACACACTCATACATAAGCACACACACACACACACACTCACACACACGCTAGTATCAACTTGAGAACTACAACCCAGTTGAACTTTTTGTTTTGAGGTGATAAAACCTGCTGTGGTTCCCTGGAAATCATATGAAATATTAGCAAAACATAAACTGTTAACGAACTTTAAATACTCTATCAAATCTATATGTGATAATTTTTTAATATTTTCGTACATGAATTTAAAATTACAATAGATAGATGGTATAAGATAATTAGTAAAAATGGCGGATACATAATTGAAAATCTAAGTAATTGCTACTGAGACTGTTTGTAATGGGTACTATATGATATGATAGTCCGAAATGTACAGTATAAATGTGTGTAATGCCTTAATACATAACTGATTTCTATTAGTGCTGAGAAAGAATTTGGTAGTCAGTAGGTGTTGTACGCTATTTGATATCGTTGGGTCTTTAAACACACGCATACTCATTCATTTCGCTGTAAGCTAAACTCCCACTTAAAAAGGAACGAAAATTCTTATCTGCGTATAATATAAAATTAGAAAAACGAAAAAAACGGCATCGTGCGCTGCTGATAAGGCGAAAAGAAAATAAAAAATAAAAAAAAACGAAGAAGAAATCGTCCAAATGACTTAGGAATCGAGTCAATCGGCCGCGTGTGCAGCTTTGTTTGTTTTATTTGCTAGCAATTGAAAATGCAATTGAGGTTTCTTTTTTCAACGTTTTTTTCCGTTTTGTGATAACTGCCATAAATATGTAGTTCATGCAGGGCGCACGCCCTCGAAATGTGAACATTAAAAATTATGATGGATTTGTTAATTGGAACTCGGCGCCAGCCGTTGACGAGTTGCGAACCAGTTTCCGTTCGACCAAAACGGAGTTACTTATAACGCCCGCATACAGCTCGATGTTAGAATCGAAACATGAGAGAATTTGCTGTACAAATTTGAAGCATGACGAGTTCCCCAGCAAGTCCGAACTGAGATGATGCTACTGCTGCTGCTGCGAGTCTCCTCCAATCGGCGAAGCAAATGTGTCGGCAGCAACATCTGTAGCAGCAGAATTGCCGGCAGAGTATTTGGCATTGTTCCGAGTTCTAAATTTAGTTTGTCATTAAAGAGAAGGCGTGCGTGTGTGTGGAGAAGTGTGTCTGCCTCTATATACACACACATACATATATCTCTATATAGTCTTATACACATGCAGGTATATATATTTATATACATATACATATATATATATATATAGCTGATCATCAGCGAACGCACCCGAGGCAAATCGGCATATTTCTCTGTGTGCGAAGCTCGTTCTGCGTCGGCGTTGCCGCTTTTAACGATTTCTCTTGCCCCCAAAGCACTTTCTCTGCAAAGAGCGCGCATCATTATTTGTCTGTGTCATTAAAGAAACTTTGCTCAGCTCCAGGTAGAGGCTTTCCTCTTTCCAATTTAAGAAGTTCTATTATTCGTAAAGTTCAAAGATTACTTATGCAATAGTATAGTATATGTTAGATCGCTTCGATTTTAGTTTGTAAACAAATTCTAAATATTTTCAATAGAATAACTTTTTATAATTCTAATTTGGTATGCTATATATACTTTAACATTCGAGGACTTTTTCAAGTATAGCTGTCAGAAATTCAATTTGTAATTATCAGTACATTAGACACATTAAATCTAAAATGATAAATCATCATATTTAAAATATATTGACAGGCGACCACTGTACTTAAAGCAGTTTGAAAAAAAGAAGCCCATATATAATTCCCATAAATTAGAATTTTAGATTCATGCCATCGACGACTTTAGTTGCTCGAAAATTCTAGTGTTTGAGAAACCTATGCAATTTTCATTAGGCATTACTAAAAACAGTCTTTCGATATACAGCTAATTACCAATATACTAAAATCGAATACTGTACAGTTTTGAGCGCCTTAAAGATAGTTAGTATATGGTTAGTATGATACATACAACATACAAACATATTACAAATGATCTTGCGAACAATTAGTAAGCAACATTGACTAATTGTTCGAGCTGTATTCATTTTGTGACTCATTTGCATATTGCTTATTCTCCTCGTTATCTTTCTCTAACTCTCTCATTCTGTCTCTCTTGCAGGTCGATCTAGAACCGGAATTGAGCATAAATCTACATCAAGAGTGAGTAACGCCTAAGCTATGTCGCTATGTCGAGAGAAGATGCGATTGCTTGCGCAGGCGACGCACAGGCGGGAAATTCGCTTCTGAGAAAAGCAGCTGAACAAATGTTGGCGGGAATTCCCACAAGTATCCGGGGCGGATGATAATCGCCTTAGTCGCAACCCAGTAGCATTGATGGCCGCCAGAGCCAGCGGCAGGGGCAGAGCGCACCTCACCTGCTGCTACCTGGCGGCTACCAGCTAGCTCACTGATAACGCTGACTGGCTTTGTCATTTGTCGGCGACCGAAGTGTTTACAACTGGCAATTGACTACCAAACAAGCTGTTTTGTTGGCCCGCGTCTAGTGGGCAATATGCCAATGTGCAAACACTCGATAGGTTTGATGGAGTGGGCCAGTTGGGGATGGATGGGTTGCAAACGACGTTAAGGGGGGTTTGGGGGCGCCTATTGGCGCGTGTTTGCTAGCCGATTATTTATAGAATGCGTGGGCTGGCAATTTCCCACGCCCGGCCCCAATCTAAACACATTTGCTAAACTAATCGAGTCTCGAACAAAATCTGTCTCCCTTCCCCCTTCGAATTAAGCAGCAATGAGGGCCAGGAAACCATACAGCTCTCCGAGGAGAATGTCAATCCGGGCAAAATCAAACTGGGTCCTAAGGATTTTGACCTCAAGAAAGTGCTTGGCAAAGGTGGATACGGCAAAGTATTTCAGGTGAGCTGTCAATAAATTCAACCAAAACACCAGTACCCTTCAATAATGATTGATCTCTCTCCCTCTCTCTCTCTCGCTCTGTCTCTCAGGTGCGCAAGACCGCTGGACGTGATGCCAACAAATATTTTGCCATGAAGGTGCTCAAAAAGGCATCCATAGTGACCAATCAAAAGGACACGGCGCACACGCGAGCCGAGCGAAATATACTCGAGGCTGTAAAGGTGAGATCGAAATGCTTAGAAGTATGGGAATATTAAGAGTTCCATCTCCATATGCTACGACTTTATTCTGCCAATAACTTACAACTTATTTACTATACAAAATTTATCCATTGCAGCATCCTTTTATCGTGGAATTGGTGTATGCCTTTCAAACAGACGGTAAATTGTATCTGATACTCGAGTATCTGAGTGGCGGTGAGCTGTTCATGCATTTGGAACGCGAAGGCATCTTTCTGGAGGATACTACATGGTAAACGATCTTGCTTTCTTATTTATTAACAGCTGCGAACTATATTGAATCGCTTTTTGCTTACAGTTTCTATTTGAGCGAGATCATATTGGCATTGGGTCATTTACACAAGCTGGGCATCATCTATCGCGATCTGAAGCCGGAGAATATACTGCTGGATGCACAGGGACATGTGAAGCTAACGGACTTTGGTCTGTGCAAGGAGCACATACAAGAGGGTATTGTCACCCACACCTTCTGCGGCACAATTGAGTACATGTGCGTGCGCGCCTGCCAAGCTTTTTCCTATCCTAAAGTATAAGCCCCCAGAGAGATGTCAACTGATCAAGAACTCTTTTATATTGTATAGGGCACCCGAAATTCTGACTAGAAGTGGCCATGGCAAAGCTGTTGACTGGTGGTCACTGGGCGCACTCATGTTTGACATGCTCACAGGCGTGGTAAGTGGAATATCATAGATGCAACTTTGTGCGGTAAACTAATTCATCACTTTACAGCCGCCCTTCACCGCCGAGAATCGCAAAAAGACCATTGAGACCATACTTAAAGCCAAGCTAAATCTGCCAGCCTACCTCACACCGGAAGCCAGAGATCTGGTGCGACGCCTGATGAAGCGACAGGAGCCACAGCGTCTGGGCAGTGGACCCGAGGATGCGGCGGCCGTGCAGATGCATCCATTCTTCAAGCATGTCAACTGGAACGATGTGGTCGCCCGACGCCTAGAGCCGCCCATAAAGCCGCTGCTGGTAAGCCGCCGACAACACTATATCAGCGCTATACTATTTACTTATATCGTATTATTTGATTTATGCATTAACAGCGAAGCGAGGACGATGTCTCACAGTTTGATACGAGATTCACAAGACAAATTCCAGTGGATTCACCGGATGAAACAACGCTCAGCGAAAGTGCCAATTTAATTTTCCAAGTGAGTTCCATTAGATCAAATAGTATATATTTATACTCTTATGAATAAGTTCGATTTAGTTTAGATAGTTTGTTAAAATACTTCTTTTGCGAAGAATTTTCATAGCATTAGACCGAGGAAAATTGAGTGAATATACTTCTATGCTATCTTTTCAAAAAACTCCTTAATGAAAAGACTACTACAATCTTACTATTTATATTCTTACTTGAATAACATAATCGGAGTAGTTAAAGCATGTTTCTTAGTTCACTTTTAATGCTTTTTGGGGCAACCATCGGGGGGGAGTTTCACAATAAATACTTTACTAAAGTTAGGCTTAAGGCTAGTAAGGGCATTCCAATCTTTCACATAGAATCAGCGATAGTCGGCACCGCATTGAAAGTGCGGCTCCTTTAAGGGTATGCCTGTGGGTCCATCCGTGAACTCGCAGAAGTTGAGGCCGATGCGGCGAAAGGGATGACACTTGCTCTTCGGATTGCCCCACTTGCCGCGATAGGTCAGCCAGTCGGGCACCAGCGAACGACCTGCTCCAAAAGAAACGGCTATTAGATACCCAAATATAACAAAACTATATACGAAGTTACGCACCATAGGAGCGCAGATTCTTGTAGCTTATGTCGACGGCCTTCCAAGTGTTCCAGGGCGTGCCAAAGCCATTGATGTCATATAGCCTGGCCACCTTAACGAATCGATGCTTGCCCGGCGCCGTCCACAATCCATGCGAACCTCTGGCGGCAAACAGCACCGGATGATTCTTGAACGTTGTGACCGTCTTGGGAAAGTTTGGGCGCTGCAGGATGCCCTTGCGTGTCTCTTGGCGCCGAAACTCAAAGGCGCCAGTCAGCCGACTGTAGCTGTAGTAGGCGCCGGCATCGTGAGCTGACACATACATGGCCTGCGGCTCGGCATCGCCGTTGAAGTACAGGCTCATGTGCTCCCAGTCGCCCACATGGCTGCCAATGTCCCGACGATGGCCCAGACAGTAGCCGTAGACAGCCGGAAAGGGTATGCGGCCCAGTGGCCCCAAGCTCAGCGTGCACATCGTCTTGCCCTGGCTGTAGGGATAGAACATCCAGTAGGTGACATGGAATCCGGGCAGCTGTCCCTTGATCCGCTGCGTCTCGTGCACCGACGAATCGCCAATGTTGTTGTCCTCCAGATTATCCTCGTCCAGATCGACGCCACCGCTAAACTTCACATTGTCCGCCAGATTGGCTATAAAATTATTCACTGGCAGTCCATTGTCCAGCTCCTCCGGCTCCAGTTGCTGCTGTTCGACAGTCTGCTGTTCGGGCAGCGCTGCGCTGGGCAACTGCGTCTCGCCCATGACCAGATCGTAGTCGCTGAGCGGCGCATACTCCGGCATGCCGGCTGAATCGCGCCTCACGCGCTGGAACACCGGAAACAGACGCGACGATCGACGCACTGTATCATTGCGTTCCTCCAGCGGATCTATGGAGACGGGTATGTAGGGACCTCGGGTGCTGGGCAAGGGCACTACTTCCGGTTCGCGTTTGGGCGGCGCCGGACACAGTGTGACCACGCCATAGATGGGCACCGGTGCTTCGTTGGGATTACGGCCGTAGATGAAGGACTGATCGTTCTGCAGCAGATCCTGCATCTCACCGTTGGTCACCAGATGCGATTTCGTGGAGTATTCGCTGAAGGGCACGCCCGGCGTAAAGCTGCGATCCTTGTCCATGGGATGCACATGCTGCAAAAACTCCTCAACACCCAGCGGCATGAATTTCTCCTCGGGCGCCAGCCAAACAATCGGTGCCCATTGCTTAATCAGCCGTTCAACTAAACGTCGAGTGTAAGAGTGGGCAAAACGAGATTAGTGGCATTAACTTGATTTCAATTAGCTCTCAGCCGCTCTGCCAATTACCCAACACTCAAAACCGGGCATTGCTCGGCGGCAACAGAGACGCGACACGAGACGGCTGCATGTCTGGCTCTAGATTCGTTCGTTTTCAAATTCAGGTGTAATAAATTTCACTTTCACACACTTGAAGAGGCCACCCAAAAAGTTACCGTACCGACAATTTGTCGCCCTTCCCCTGCCACCACCACACCAGCCGTGAAGCCCCCTCCGCCCTCCTCGTACCTAGTTGATGTTGTTGTTGTTTTTGCTTAGTGCTGCAGCTAATTTACAAATTAAACACTCGCCTTTGTTTGTTTTTACTTTTGGCTACTGCTGTTCCATATAAATACGCCCCGTGCTCTGCGAATAGGCCACACAAACATATCCAACTAAATCATGTCGGAAATTTCACTTCAATTTCAAACAAATACATAAAAACAAGTAAGAGTGCTCTAGTCGGGAGTGCCCGACTAGGAGGTACCCTGAACCCAGTTCTGACATCCAGTCATACTTGCCTAATAGTGTGCATACATACAGACACACACATTCTGCAAGCTGTGCAAGCGGTTTAAGCAGTTAGTTTGCTTTTTCACTGAGCCCCACACAATGGAAAGTTGAATCTTAAATAACTTCTGTGTTTATTGTCCGATCTTTCTAAAAGTTGTAGGACATAACATTGGCTATAAAATGTGTGACCAAACTAAATTGCAAGGTCATACCTTCAAAAATGAGTTTTTTGAACTTTTGTGAAATATTTGTTACATGTGTATGCTATTCGAGATTATACATGCCAAATGTGGGGCTCTAGCTCTTATAACTTTTAAGTTAAGGCCCAAAAACGCTGGTCTGAAATCGAAATTTATCGATAACATTTAAACGGGACGAGTTATCGATAAAATGAAATAAACTTGATCTGTCCCGGGATTACGAGAACTTATATTCCAAAGCTCTGGTAGTTCATACAGACAGACGGACGGACGGACGGACAGACGGACATGGCTAAATCGACTCGACTGTTGATACTGATCAAGAATATATATACTTTATATGGTCGGAGATGCTTCCATATGCCTGTTACATACTTTTGCACAAAACCATAATACCCTTTTTACCCATTTTTAATGGGTTCAGGGTATAAAACCTATTCGACTCTTGATTGCCCTAGTGCCAAGCTTAGTAATTTCAAAGTTATATAAGTTTTTAGTAAAGAAATATTGAATCTGACATGAGCCAATTTGAGTTTTAGTGTGCTAAATATTTATACTACGCTCTCACAGTGAGGGTATAGGAAATGCGGCTAACAGCTGATCAGCTGCGTTCGCTGTTGTAGTTACTGCTAATAGATACTGTTTGCATACCTACTTCTTTATCTAATGCCGTTATTTGTGCATATTGCACTGCTTGTTGTTGTTGTTGTTGGCTTTGCTGCTCATAGGCGATGGTGGAGGCTTCGTTGTTGTTGTTGTTGTTGTTGCTATCGATGAAAGTGGCCGCGCCGTCAGTTGCATTAAAGAGTCTTGTTGTTTTTGTGGCGCTTGTTGCTGCAACAGTTGCTGGCAGCAGTTGTTGCTGCTGCTGCTGTTGTTGTTGTTGCTGTTGTTGGGGCAGCGCAGTCGCCATCAGCAGCAGCAACGAGAGTGAATTTATTTTCAACAGCTTGGACATTTTACCGAAAAAACAAAAACAAAAACCAAAAAAAGGAAAACGTACGTAGCTTGCTAATTTTTTTCTCCTTGTCTGTGTGCTTGTTATTGTTGTGGTTGTTATTGTTGTCGTTGTCGTTTATACACAATGGGCGAACAAAGTTGCGCTTTTATTTATGCGGCGGCCACAAATATGTGGTCGCTGTTGTTGTTAGTGCTGCTGCTGTTGCTGCTGTTTTCACACAATTCGACAGTTTGCCAATTTTTATTATAGATTTCTTGCACATGTTTTTTATTGTTGTGTTAGGCCAGCTAGTTATGTTTTCTTGTTACTCTTTTTTATTAACGCCAAATTACGCAATGTCACACAGTCGCATACAGTTTGAAACACTTCCGCGCGCACTGTTTGACATGCACTGTGTCTTGGTTGACATTCGCTGCCGCTGCTGCTGCTGCGCTGCTTTCAACGAACGGTTCTTGTCCTATTTAAGCGCGCGATGCGTCGACGCTCTCGCTTTCTGCACGTGCGCGACTGCGCCTCGCGCTCTGTCCGCTCTCTCTCTCTCGCCCTCTCTGCCTCTCTTTGCTATTGTGAACTGCAAGCTCTTGAACTGGTTTGATAGCTGGGCTCTGGGTTCGCTTTTGTCTGGCCAACCCGATAGCCCTGAAAAGTCCAAGAATGAATGTCAATGCGTTTGCATAGTGAAATTACAAATGTTGTTGCTTTTGCAGTTGAGCTTTTGTTTTGGTTTTGGTTTTTGCAAATGCCCAGCTAAGCCTAAGCCTTTCTCCAACGCCTTATAAAAGCATCAAGGCGAGGGGGTTGCTTGAAACTTTTCTACACGACACGAAAGTTGATTTTTTTGTTGTTGTTTCTTCTTCTCTATCTGCTGCTTCTTCTTGCCGTTTGCTGGCTGTGTGCGCACAGTTTGAGCGTTTCTTTGCGACTGGCCAAGCGAACGTGACTGAGAAGTGGCCGTGGCCAAAAGACGCAGAGAGTTGAGGTAGCTACTGCTGTTGTTGTTGTTACTGCTACTGCTGCTGCGGTTGGCTTTGGCCAATGAGCAGCTAATTGCAGCTCATGAGCAGCTGAAAACAGTATGTGTTGTTGTTGTTGTTGTTGCTCGCTTTATTTGTTTGCTTTTCGGCACTTGTTTGTGCATTGATAGCAAAGTTTGTTTTGGGCCAATTGTTGTGTAGAGTAGAGCTGTAATTTTAAGTGCTGTAACTTTAAGCAGCATTATTCGATATGCAGTTACTCTCAAACTGCTGTTAAGCAGTCAATGTTAGTGATATTCTTTCATTTACATATACCAGCAAAGCAAGATCAATGGCGCTCAAACTGTTGAGAGTCCGACCGTTTGTGTGATATGCTCTCGTTCCACTGTGCAAGACCAGTGACTGTCAAACTGCACATAGGCAGACATTTTGTGGATATGCTCTCGTTCCACTATGCAAGATCAGTGGCTGTCAAATTGTGTATAGTCCAATAATTTGTGTGATATGCTCTCGTTCCACTATGCAAGAGCAGTGACTGTCAAACTGCGTATAGGCAGACAATTTGTGGATATGCTCTCGTTCCACTATGCAAGATCAGTGGTTGTCAAACTGCGTATAGTCAGACAATTTGTGCGATATGCTCTCGTTCCAATAAGCATAGCTTAGAAATGCTGCTCAAACTGTGGTTAGCACCTGTCTATTTGCTAAACAGTAAATATGTATGTTCCTGCAATTAGAACGTCTTCAAGCATTATTATTAATATTAGCTTTCACACAAGTCGCCCGCAACTTTGAGAGTTTAAGTGGGTCAGTGACAGCTATCGTAAGTAATGTGCTATGTTGGTTGGGATATCACATATGATCTGCTCCCAAATGGGAGTTTCAATTAACATTGCGCACACGTACTGTTTTTTTTTATATATTTTTTTATCCATCCGATTTGAGGCGTCACGCGTTTGTGCAGCTTCCCCTTCGCGCCAAGTGCTCTGTGCCGTGCCGGATGAATTTACACGCTAGCCGGCGGCTTTTTTAATTATTTTATTGCATTTTATATTTTTGCTTTATTATTATTGTATTTTGCTTTTGGTTTCGGGATTTCGTCAAGTTTTAATTAGTGTCTCTCACGCTGGCTGAAAGAAAAAATAATATAAGAAATTATGCAAAATGTGTTACATAGGCAGTTGGGTCGGTCAGTCATTCAGTCGACTGGTGGGCTGGCTTGCATAATCCCTGGCCGGGCATTAGTATGCGCCAGGGTAGCCCAACCCGACCAGGCATTGGCTGCTCCAAATTCAATGGCGCACGCGATCAGCCAAGTGGGTCGGGTCGGTTCGGGTCTTGGGCGGGAAATGGCAGCTGGGAAAGCATGCCAAATTGTGAAACATCTATATAAGCAAAAGAGTTGGTCCTCAAGGACTGGCCAAAGAAAAGACTATAGAGCAACCTTGTCTTCTAGTGACTAATAAGAAAATCATTGTTTATTTTTGCAGGGTTTCACCTACGTAGCGCCATCGATACTGGAGGAGATGCATCGGGCCAATCGAATGCCCGCACGCTCGCCGCGACGCACACCCCGCCAGCATCAGCATCCGGACAACAGCTTTCGACTGCAGTTCCCGTCCGTGAATGCGAATGTGGGCGCCAATACGGCCATGGCCATGCAGCGCTCCACGATGTTTGCCCGGGCAACGCCGCCACATCAGCGCAGCAGCAGCACCAGCATCCACATCCGCATCCGCTGCATATGCAAACGTTTGCGCCGCGCCCATCGCCGGCGCAGGACGAGATGATGGATGTGCAGCAGGGACTGCCCATGGTCTAAGGTTACTACTATATAATGGACGGGTAGAGCGAAGCGATGCGAAGCGCAGATTGTTTTTGTTAACGGGAGAACGCAAAGGGGTAGACGAGTGGACGAATGAGGCGAAAGAGATCGAGATCGAGATGGAGATGGAGATCGAGATGTAGATGGAGGTTGAGATCGAGATCGAGATCAAGATCGCATGCGTGCTACGATGAATGATTTGTTTGGATATACATAAATACTAAAGTTAGAGACATACACACATACTATATACAACATAAAATATGCTATAGCCATAGCCAACTATATAGAGATAGCTATATACCATATATATACACTTATAAATATGCGTATGTATGTATGTAGATTGTGAGACAATGGGAGAGTAGCTGGCTGGAGCGAGTTCCGGATCGTGTATAAATACTTACCACTTACTGATTATGTTTTATACTTATAGGCAAAAAGGTTTATACAATTTAGTTCAAATGTACACTTCAAACTTTTGATTTTTTTATACATACTATACATATACTACATACATAATTATTTAGTTACAAAACAAACACATATACTTAACCACAATACGACTACGACGACAACAACAACAACAATTACATTTACGATTATGTTGATTGATTGAGCACATGAAAAGTAACCAATTTGAGTTCTATATTATTTGTCTTAACCATGCTTAAATGCAACAAAAAAAACACAAAAACCAATTGATTATGATTATGCAAACAGTTTTGTTTAGATACGAGCTTTAAATTCTTGTCTAGCCATTTAGTAATTTCGATAGACCTTTGTGTATAGTGACCATAGTTTATAGGACAACAAAATGCTAGAACGCAAACACCACACAACAAAAAACAACAACAACAACAATTATGATAATAACAATAATAATAACGATATTGATGATGATAATAATAATAATAATAAAAATGAATATATGAAGCTATAAATGAAAAGGTTTCCAGCGTGAAAGTCGTAAATCGCATGCTGCATAGCCAATTTTTTATTTATTCGATAGTTTGTCCTAATGAAGAAAACTCGCTTTCAGTTGCTGCAACTTTCTATGTAATTTGACTTAAGAGTTGTTTGCCCATTTCAAACGTATACAAAAAAAGAAAACAAAATAAGGCATTTCTTAAATCAAAGCGGCTGATTGGAAAACAACGCAAAAGAACTAAACGAAAGTTAAAACAAAACAACAACAAAACTGAACCCCATGATGCTATAATAATTTAAAACCCATTTACTGCGTACTGAGAAGCTAATCGCTGCCACACCAACAATAACAATAACAAAAAAACAGAAAACAAAGAAATAGAAACGTAAACTTTACAAATAAATAATATGATAAATGTACAATTAAAATTGTGTATGTACTTTGATTATATTTTGTTTCAGTTATTTTTTATCTAAATATTGATATTTGCAACCATTAATAAGAAAAAATCGCATAAAAATGGCAACAACAAAAAAATAAATGAAAATACAATGTCAAATATAATCAAAAGGTGCTTTGAATTGTTTAAAAAGACAAGACAACTACAATACAAAATGAAAACAAAAAAACAAACTATTGAAAACGAGAACGACTAAAAACTAAATACTTATAATGGTTATGTGTATAAAAACATATTTATATAAATAAAAAAGAAAATACCTCAGAAGCAATTATTTTTGTTAAAAAAAAAAGAAAAAGCAAAACCAACTAAATTATAATACGAACTAAACAAAAAAAAAGAAAAGAAAAATGAAACATGTAAACAGAGAGAATGCAACAAATATTTAGCTAAAAATGTTTGTATGCGATTTAAGAAAAAGAAAACAAAAGATTATTATAAATATATATATATTTTTTGGAATGTAAAATTTATTTCTTTATGTGTATGATTTATAAATTTCTGCTTATTGTACTTTGCATTATTCTCGATTTTGTTATACAACAAAAACAAGCAGACAAACAAATGGAAAATCTGTTTTCATTGTGGCGCCTTCAAATTGAATAAGAAATGTCTTATTTTCTTTGTTAGTGTTAGCCAGCAAAAGAAGAGAAAAACATACAGAAAACCCAACAACAACAACAAAAAAAAAGAATAAATTGTGCTAAAACTTAAGAAATATGTTTAATGAAAATATATAGAAATTTGATGTTAAGCTGAAGATGAAGAAAAAACAAAAAAAAGAAACCCAAGCAACACCCAAGAATGATGAAACACTGCCTACACAAATGGAAACAACAAGAAACTAGCAACAAATTACAAATTAAAACAAAAGAAGCAACAATAAAACGAAGAGCAAATAAATGAATTTAAAACAAATATGATAAACAGTAAATAAAAAGAAAACAAAAAAACAGTTACAGTTTGTATTCGTAGATAGCCAAGTTAAACAATTGAGACAAAAGCCCAGCAAACAAAAACACCAAGAAGATGAAAAACACAAACCGAGAATTAAATCAGGTCCACTGAGAAAAAATGCCTAGATACACAAAAAAAATAGATTCTAAAGTAAATATTAGCAATTTGTACAGTTCACAAAGCTAATAATTACACAACTAATTAACCGTTTTGGGTGAGTGACTCAACAATTATTATAAAAACAAAAAAAACGAAAAACGATTCAAATACAAGTTCACTGTTAATAATTCATATGTATAAAATTGCGCCAAACACGCGATAACATTGGCAACTCTGGTATAATAACAGTTATTTTGTAAGAGCCAGACATGTTAGCAACTAATTAAGAGAGTCTAATTACTACTAAAACGCAAAACAGTTCTTGAAACTTGAGGCCATAGCAGTTTGAAGAAGTTGGCACTAAGATGCATCTGCACGAAGCCAAAACTGAACGCAGAATCAACACTGAAATCCAAATCCAAATATAAAACAAATGCTGCAAAACTAAGAATGCAAACATCAACAGATCCTAGTTAATTAAATTGTACATTTTTATTATCATTAAGGTTTAAGTGCAGTGCATAATATAAATATACATCAAACTACATACAAGTATATATGATGGCAACAACAACAAACAAACAAGCAACAACAAATGTATATCGTAATAAATTCAAACTAAATTTTACAAAAAAAAACAACACAAAAGCTTAAGTCAAATTAATTGTTACAAAATGTCCGAGTAAAAGTAAGTGAATCGAAGTCGACGTTTTAAGAGTGCCAATTGATCTTAAACCTATATTCTACATTTCGTATCTTTTCTCATTTCTTAAGAATCAAGATCAAGCTGAAGATGACGAAAGCGAGCTACTTTTTGAAATATGTGTATTAAGTTTGATTTAATATTCTGTTTGTCAATTTTTCCTTTTGTTAATAAATAGATAAATGCACATTTCTTTTTAGATTTTTATGAATATATCACATAAAATGCTTCAAGCTTAGTGCATAATTATTAACCATGATAAAAACTGGCTCGAGAACGAAAATTGCATCAATATTAACAAATTTATTAGAGTTTAGGTTGTTTGCAAGACATTTCTATGGACTTGGGAGCCTTATCTGGTTTTTCATAGAAATTGCTTCAGATTTAAATGCAGATCGAATATAGAACCCAAACCATGATTAAAATTGCCTTGGGATCAAAAATCTGATAAGTTTTGACAAAGTTATGGGAGTTTTAGGTGCTTGCAAGGCATATCTAGGGATTAAGGAGCTTCATCTATATCGTTATCTTGGCTTGTGTTTCATAAAAAATCGAAATCCCTTAAAGCTTAAATGCAGATCTAATAAAGAGTCCAAACCACGATAAAAACTGCCTCGATATCGAAAATCGGAAAGGTTTTGACAAAGTTATGAGAGTTTATACAGTAATTGCATATGGATGCCCAACTGCCATAAACATAATGTATTTGTGTTTAATTATAGATTTATTCAATCGCTCCCAAACTGTACGCCCACATAACTGCCGCATATTGCGTCTTATTTGCAATGACGCCTCCATGCTGCCGCCCATGGGGGCCACGCCCACCCAGTCACGCAGCTGCCGTTGATTAGCATAAGTTAATGCCAAAAAAGTTTTGCACAGTTGCCAATAAAGCGAGAAAAAAAGGTAAAAAGCGAAAGTATGTTAACATAAATCGATCCGGGGCCGCTTTGCTTGAAAGTCATGCACAGCTATTTTCAAGCTGTTGTAAGGCGAAACCACAAGGACGAGTCGCGCCTGCCACCGAATCCTGCAATTGAATGAGCGATGCCCGCCCGGAGACCCCGCTGGCTGCCGGAGCGGTTGCGTTTGCGTTTGTGCCCAATTGGACTGCCAGGTGACACAGACACACAGAGAGGGTAGTCAGGACTACCACACATATACGGGGGCTGGCAGGACACAGACATGTGCACATTGAACATGGCAGCATACCAACATAATAATAAATACCGCTAGGCAACCGTAAATTCCTTAGCATGAATCGATTTAACTAACCCACAGCGCCTCGAGGAGCAGCAGCTGAATGGCAGCTCAGTGGCTCAGTTGAAGTCGTTACAGATTCGGAGCCAGGTCATCAGTTCGTCAGTTGGTCAGGTTGCCCAGATATATACACTCAATGCGCTAGCACAAACGAAAGCAAAGTGTGCCAGTCAAAGGACTTCCTGCACAGAGAAAAACTAATCAGCCACACTTACATAAATCGAGTTTATACATCAAGAGATTTTTGCATACGTAACTGCTAATTTCGTATTCGATTCTTACGCAATATATACATACATAGATATATTTGATACCAAGTGAGAGGAGAGGCAGTGCATCATGTTGCCGAATTTGAAGACACGTCGCATAACGGGCCTGCAGCTGGCAGGCAAACATTTGGGGCCGGTGGCCAAGTGCCCGCCCCGCTACTCCGAGGAGGATTGGGACTATAACAACAAGATCAAGTTTCGCATCACCTGCGACCAGGAGAAGCTCGCCGAGCGCATTGTCGAGTAAGTATTGAGGCAGTCACACCCATGCACCATGTCTGTCTAACTTTGTCAACAGGGAGTCGCGTCGCGTGGTGGATGAGACGAAGGACACCACCAAGAACTGGCAGCGCGAGGTGGAGCATCATATGCGCGAGCGCACCAGCGAGATTCGTTTCCTGGTCGACGAGCTGAATCGCCAGAAGAAGACGGCCACTCTGGAGGACGAGACACTGAATACGTATCGCAATCGTGTGCTGAACGCCATTGAGTTTCTCAAGGAGAAATCGCTTGCCATATGCAAGCAGTGCCTGATCCTGCGCGAGGGTCGCATCGGCGTCGATCTCTGCGACGATGAGGTGGATCGCTCGCTGCGCCGCGAGCTGAAGGTGATCAAGGGCTGTCAGGGATTGGCCGATGCTGCGCTGAAGGAGGCCGAGGAGCAGATACGCAAATTGCGTGCGGCTATGTTTCTGCTGGATCAGGATCTGGCTGCCAAGGACAAGTCGCTGGCCATTGACGAGAAGAATCTGAAGCTAAAGGAGTTCCAGCATGACCTTGGCAAGGGTCAGGATTTGTCCAAGCAGCACTGGTAGGTCAGAGATCAGCTAATAAACTGGCAGGCTCTTTAACCCTTATTCCCTCCCAAGTCAATTCTCGCTGACCGAGTGGCAGGCACAGACGTATGAGAATCTGGAGGCGAATGCCAAGGCTCTGGTCTCCGCCGGGCAGCTGCGCGCTTATATTGATCTGCTGCTGAAGCAGATCTGCGAGGATATGCAGAATCAGACGGATCGCACCAACGAGGCCTTCGATCGCCGCATCGCGGAGACGAAGCACGTGAAGCAGTGCCTGGAGAACAAGCACAAGGACACCATGGATCACATCCATCAGGTGCAGCGCAACATGAGCGAGCTGGAGAAGGAGATGTCGGACAAGCAGCGGGCAATCACTTTGTGCCAGACGCGCCTCAGCAATCGCGCCCATCGTCCTGGCCTGGAGCTCACCTGCGACATGGTCCAGGACGCTCTTTACAACGAGCTGCAGGCCTTAAAGGCATCCGTGTGCAAGCTTAATCAGAAGCTGAACGAGAACAAGGCGTCCATGCGCTATCTCATGCATGTCCAGGTCATGCAGGAGGAGGAGATCAACATCAAGGCGAACACTTGCAAGATTGACGAGGTCGACTGCATGACCTTGCGCCAGGCACTCAAATACACATCGTTCTAGTTTCGCAACTCCTCGCAGCCAGTTCGAGCATCTCGTCACCCAAACTAATTGGGCACTCCATTTACAGACACCGCAAATTAATCAAATTTAAATTAAATTACATGTGCAATTCCCCCGTTCAATACAAAATTATCAACATGTACATGTTTAATAAATTTAAATTCACTTCCAGTTCGAATTATGCAAACAAATCTTAAATGCAGTTTACTCCTCTCTGACACTATTCGAACTTGGTGTTATTTTATTGTTTGCAGTCACGAAGCCAGGAAACGCGACTAAAACTTTATTGAATGATTGCCTCAATTGGGCACAATCAATAATACAACTTAGAGAATTGAGCAGTATTGACTTGTTACTGCTCTAACTCCCAAAATCCCTAAGTCATTGTTATGTTAATACAATATTTAATATTTCAACAAATAATATGATTGATGTAAGTCTTTGTGAATAGATACGCAAATCCAGTGACGGAGCTGCCCATGCAATTACGGCAAGTTGGTTCCATGTTTATTTAAAGTTTATATAAACAGATATTCTTCTCTTTGAGCTTGCCGGCACAGAGTTAACAAAACTTCTTCGATCGATACCAACTGTATGACCATCAAAAGTATCGATGCTTAGTTATGGTCACACTCGGAAACGTCTTATTTTTTAAAGCTAATTTTGCAGAGTCATTTTACAACAGTGTTATTTAAGTTTTTAACTACTTATCAGTATGTTTATGTGTGTCCTTTTGTATTTTCCTACTTGTCCAAATTAAGCTATGACTTAGCTACCTAGACATATCAAAAAATTCGTCGCCCCAATCAGCACAGAACTGACGCTTCTCGGTAAGTAATTCTAGTTTTGGCAATAATCATCCGGCTTTATTTCACAGCCTCTGATGGGCTGTGTTTGCCCTATCGGCGAGTATGTAAGCCTAACTGACTTCTTCCATTTTTGATTACAGTCAGCGAATACAAAACAAGCAGTTCGATACTCTTATACCTGCAGTTATCGATGTACTTTTATATCGATAAGAAAAATACCAGCAAAATAAGCCCGACTACTTGCAAGCAGTTCGCGGTTTCACATAAATTAGAAATTAGTATGGTCATTTTGTAGTTTGCTGCGCGAGCGGAATTTTAAACATAATTGCAGTTCTTCGAAATCAAAATTAAATCAGAGCGCATCGTTTGGTTTGCTTCAAGTTAAGACCATAGATAATTTTATATTTTTAAAAAGGAATAATGGATTAATTGTTCTTAGTTTAACCCTTACTCTCTAAAAAAGAAACTTATTCGAATAAATATGCAGCTTTGGCGCAAAAACAGAAAGTATGGCAGCCTTGCCACTCAATGCTGCCACCTTCAAGCAAACTGAACTAGTAATGGCATTCGTATCAAAACCTATCGAACCTGTTGGATTGCATGAAATAGTATCGAAATCCAGCCCAACTAATCGCTTAGCCGCCACAATTTATCGTCTATCATGCAACTCTTTACACAGCAAGCAATTAGTAGAAAACTCCTTTAGAATTCTACCGCTTTGCCGAGTTATTAATTAATGTTAAGCTAAAAGGTGTACAAACCAGAGATTAAGGTAAGCCGCACCGTGTCCGTCCGTCCATTTCGCTGTGCGCCCACTCACAGCTGTCCGCCCACTCGCTGCGGGCAGCGTCCGTCGAGCCGCATATACAGCAAAATGGAGTACAGCCACAGCCACGAAACTCGAAAATCAATAATAGCAAAAACTAAAAATTGATCGCTAATTTGCGCATTACTGTTGTTGTTGTTTGTATTGTTTGCAGTTTAGAAATTATGTCAAAACGGAGCGCTGACGATGCGAGTGGCACCGGCAGCGGAAGCAGCTGTTTGGTGGCTGCGGCGGCCGCTGGTCAGCCGCCCATCAAGAAGGTGCACTTCGAGCCGCATTTAATTGGGCCGGTGTCCACTCTGGAGGAGATGGACATCAAGGTGTTGGAGTTTCAGAATAAGAAACTCGCCCAGCGGATAGAGCAGCGAATGCGGTGTGAGGCCGAGCTGCGGCATCGGATCGAGCAGCTGGAGAAAAGGCAGACGCAGGACGATGCGGTGCTCAATGTGGTCAATAGGTATTGGAATCAGCTGAACGAGGACATCCGGGTGCTGTTGCAGCGATTTGATGCGGAGACGGCAGATGAGCTGGAGAACAAGAATGAGAATGAGGTGACCACATCGTTTCTCACACAGCTGTCCACCTGGGACAAGGAGGAGCTGGACGAGAAGCTGGCCAACCGGGTCCAGGTGTCCAAGCGCGCGGTGGCCAAAATCGTGCAGGTTATTGATAGGTTAATGCAACGTAACGAGAAGATAACGCATGTCTTGAAAGGTGATGGTCTGGTGGCGCAGGGAACGACTGCTGCCGTTGGTGACGAGGACCAGAAGCAGCAGCAGACCAATACGGGCACTGAGGCGGATGCGTCGACTGCGGCGGGGGCGGGGGCAGGCTCGGGCATCCATGCGCTCGAGGAGACGCTGAAGAAGACGCATATTGAGATCATGACGGAGAATCACAACCTGCAAAATTTGAATACGTCGCTGCACGAGAAATTCCACACGATGTCGCTGAAAATGAAGGAGTACCAGGACGCGCTCACCGCCAAAGAGACGGAGAACGCTGAACTGAAAAACCAAATCGATGAGCTGCAATACGATCTGGAGAAGATCCATTGTCGCAATGACAAGCTGGAGAATCATCTGGCCGAGGCCATCGAGAAACTAAAGGCCTATCACCAGATCTACGGAGATCCCAACAAAAGCAGCAACAGCACCAGCAAAACACCCAGCTCTGGTGTTGGTGCCGCCACTGGTGGCGGATTAGGCGGAGGCAATGCAACGACCAATGTGAATAGTCAACATCTGGAGGAACTGCAAAAGGAGCTGGAAGAGCATCGAGAGCTGGCCAACAATCGGTTACAGGAGCTAGACAAGCTGCATGCCACGCATCGAGAGACGCTCAAGGAAGTGGAAAAATTAAAAATGGATGTAAGTTAACCAAGTGTGATGCCCATGCTCAGCTAATGGTGTTTCCTTTGCAGATCCGGCAGCTGCCCGAATCAGTGATTGTGGAGACAACGGAATACAAGTGTCTGCAGTCGCAGTTTTCGGTGCTCTACAACGAATCTATGCAGATCAAGACGATGCTCGACGAGACGCGCAATCAGCTGCAGACGAGCAAGAACCAGCATTTGCGCCAGATCGAGATGATGGAAAGCGAAGAGCTCATTGCCCAGAAGAAGGTGCGCAGCGAGATGATCCAAATGGAGGATGTCCTGGCGCTCATACGCAAGGAGTACGAGACGCTGCGCATTGAGTTCGAGCAGAATATGGCCGCAAACGAGCAGACGGCGCCCATCAATCGCGAGATGCGGCATCTGATCACTTCGCTGCAGAACCACAACGGGCAGCTGAAGGGCGAGGTGCAGCGATACAAGCGCAAGTACAAGGACATCTCCACGGACAACGTGAAGATGCGCAAGGACCTGGACGAGGCTTTGGCCAAGGTTGAGGGTAACAAGCAGCAGCAGCAACAATCGGCGGCAGCGGCGGCTGCAGCGAGCGAAGAAGTCAAACAGGAGTCAGCAGCGAATATTAAGGAGGAGAATGCCAACAACGCCTCAGCCGGCGCTGCGTGCCAGAGCAATGCGGGCAGTGGCAGTGGCGATGCCAACATGGTCATCAAAGAGGAGAACTCCGTCTCCGCCGAGGACGAGCTGGACGATGAGGCCAGTGGCAAAGATGTCAAGGATCCCAGCATCAAGCAGGAGAAGCTCTCCGCCAGCGAAACTGCAGCTGCAGCTGCTGAGAAAAAAGATTCACCCGGTCCTGCGAATGCGACAGGAACAGCAGCCACGGGTACAACGAATTCCGTTAAGACCGAAAAGGACACCAAGGATGGCATCAAGGCCAAAGAACTAAAGGCCATCGAAAGCGAAACCGTGCGGGATCTTAAAGCTCAACTCAAGTAGGTAGCAGATTAATTAACTGGGGGTACCTAATTACATTTAAGATATAAATAATTCAATTATTACAATTATGTCAAACTAAAATGTTTTCCACCGTTCACATTTGCATTTGCAGAAAAGCGCTTAACGACCAAAAGGAAATGAAGCTGCTGCTTGACATGTACAAAGGCGTCTCGAAGGATCAGCGCGACAAGGTGCAACTAATGGCCACCGAGAAGAAGCTCCGCTCTGAGATCGAGGAGTTGCGACAGCAGCTGAAGAAGCTGCAGGAAAGCAAGCGGGAAGAGCGCAAAAAGCTGGCCGACGAGGAGGCACTGCGCAAGATTAAGCAGCTGGAGGAGCAGAAATACGAGCTGCAGAAACAGGTGGCGAACCACAAGCCCACGGAGAATACGTGGGGTGTTGCACCACCGGGCGGTGGACCGCCGGGCGCTAACTATACGCGTCCGTTTGTCGGCTCCCACGAAGAGGAGGCACTACTCAACGAGATGGAGGTGACGGGTCAGGCGTTCGAGGACATGCAGGAGCAAAACTCAAGGCTAATTCAGCAGCTGCGCGAAAAGGACGATGCGAATTTCAAGTTGATGTCGGAGCGCATCAAGGCCAATCAGCTGCACAAGTTGCTGCGCGAGGAGAAGACAGTGCTGGAGGACCAAATGGCGACAGCGTCCACACAGATCGAGGCGATGCACATTGTGCTGCGCAAGATAGAGGAGAAGGAGCGCAGCCTGCAAGCGACCGTCGCGTCCATTGAGAAGGAGCTGATGCTGCGCCAGCAGGCGATGGAAATGCACAAGCGAAAGGCTATCGAATCGGCGCAATCGGCAGCGGATCTCAAGCTGCATCTGGAGAAGTATCATGCGCAAATGAAGGAGGCCCAACAGGTGGTAGCCGAGAAGACCAGTTCGCTGGAGGCGGAGGCGTACAAAACCAAGCGGCTGCAGGAGGAGCTGGCGCAATTCAAGAGGAAGGCGGAGCGCATGAAGAAGATGGAAATGTCCGGCACCACCATCGATGAGGTGATGATCGAGGAGATACGCGAGTACAAGGAGACGCTAACGTGTCCCTCGTGCAAGGTGAAGCGCAAGGATGCCGTACTCTCCAAATGCTTCCACGTCTTCTGCTACGACTGCCTGCGCACCCGGTACGAAACGCGACAGCGCAAGTGCCCCAAATGCAACTGCGCCTTTGGCGCCAACGATTACCATAGGTTATACCTGCAGTAAAGAATTCAAAACAGAACCAGCGATTATCGATCATCGTTCATCGAGCACCATTCATCGAGCATTGAGCATCGAGCATAGATCACCGATCATTGATCACCGATCACCGATCATCGATCACCGAGCGTCTACATACCAGCCAGCCAGCTAATCCATTATGAGCATATTATCTATGTACTATTAATATATTATATATATATATTTGTTTTAAGTGTCGTCGTAGCGCGACTTACCCCTTGTATCCCTTGTATAACTTGCGGCAATTATTTGAATTCTTTCATTAGCAGGCCCCAAGCACATCATCTAATAAGTTATGAGTTCCGAGTGATATTCTCCCGGGTTTTTATGTAGCTTCTAGGTTGAAACTAAAATCGTACGAACATTAATAAATGGCTAAATCATTATTTTCAATTCTGCTATTTGCACATGTCATGTCAAATTTGTAACTTGGCTTGACTTATTGGCTATTGTATATAAGCAGTCAACAATATTTCGGCTTTATAATAAGTTTTGTTTTTATTTTCTCAAACGAAATTAAATAACATCATTTACTTGTGAGCTGTTTTGTTAAATGTATTTTGTTCCACAGATTTAATTTTCTATTTAGTTATTTTATCAAGAATATTTGAATGTATTGGAGTAGGAATTGACTCCTCTAAGTATGATAAAAACTATAATGCGAAAATCGAAAACCACAATGTTACTATAGAAATGCAAATTAAGTCTTGTCTTGATCAATCAAGAAAATAAAAAGCATTTAAATTCAACTTTAATCGACGCGGTATTCATACTTGAAAATGCATTACAAAATCGAGAACTAATTGAAGTCCAATTGAATTTGAATTGTCGAAATTAAATAAAATCAAAAATTTAAATTAGTTCGCGCAATTGGCAGCACTGTTCGCTCAAAATAAATACCAAAATTATGGTATTTTAGCTCAAGCAGCAGGCAGCCACACTATTCACCGGCTACCCGGCTACTGTATTTTTAACATGCTGCTCGCAGCGCATTTAACAGTCGTCTGTTAGCTGTGTCTCGCAGAGCATTGCTGTAAACAGTTTCGTCGTTGTTGTTGGCGCAGGCGGGCGCTTGTCGGAATTGTCCTGTTCGTTGCGGCGTTTTGGCTGAACGGGTTTTCTTTCGCTTTGAAGCCTTTGAATTCGTGCTGGCTAAACAGCCCGAAAATAAAAAGTGCAACGTTTTCAAATTAATCGATGTGCCGTCCAATCTAAATTGCTTTTGCTGCTGCTGCTGCTGCTGCTGCTGCTGCTGCTGCCTGCTAGTCGCTAGTGAATCGCTAAGACAACAAATTTAAGTTCAAGCCATCGATTTTTCGCGCTGTTTAAAACGCGTCTTCTGTGTGTGTGTGCATGTGTGAGTGAGTGAGTGAGTGAGAGTGTGTGTGTGTGTGTTTGCTTGCGAGGACCTTTACAAATACACGCACATAATTATAAAATACAGCAAAACGCAGACAAAAGGTCCTGCGCGCCATTGAAATAACGTCCTGCCCAGCTGCTTTTGGCCTGCTGCCGCTTGTGCAGCTGCCAGGCTACAACAACAACAACAGCAACATGCCTGTTAACATTCACCTGGCCACCATTTGACTGTGTGTGTGTGTGTGTGTGTGTGATATTTGTGCATTCAATTTGCACAAATTTGAAGCGTTAATACATTCGCAAATCACTACAAAAAATCCGCCCGTCCACGAACAACGCAATTTGCCATCCAAATTCGCCAGTTTTTCTTTATTTTTGTTGGTTTGTTTTTGCACACACTGAGCAGCACTGAGCACTGAGTGCACGAACGGGAGCAATAATAGAATTTAAACAGACAGACGTCCATTTGCTCAGCTCAACTCCAAATCAAACACACGAAACAAAATCAACAAGCGCGTGCGAAAGAGAAGGCAGATCGTGCCTTGGGGGACCCTCTGACATTTTCATCAGCGACAACAAAACAAAACTGCAGGAACCACCAACACGACAACAACAACAGCAGCAACAACAACAGCAACAACGACAACAACAACAACATTGACTGAGTGTCGTCGCTGGCACAGTTTTTCCTACTGCCGCTCTCTGTGGGTGAGTAACAATTTTGAATACACTGGTTTTTTTTTGCTAGAGCGGAGATAAAGAGTATATAGCAGTTGCTTGCAAATTGGATTGTAATTTGCAAAAATTGCTAATGCTTGGAATCGCTTTTATAATTTCAAATACTATAATTTAGTTACTGGAATCGCTTTTATTGTATACAACAAAACAAAATACAAAAAATTGTAAAGTTTTAGAATTTTTTTTAGCCACGATCACTTCAGCTAGCGCAAATGACAAAAATCTATTATATTGCTAGAATTTCAAATTGAATTTGTTGCTTTATTAACGATTTTCTGCACAGTTAAAAGTAGTATGTATATCTTTAACAGTTTTAAGTTTGAGAGTTGAAAAGTCACAGACTTAGAGCTATTAACTTTACTTTGCTGCATTGCTGTTAATCTCCAAGCTGAAAATATGATAGCCACGCCCATATCAGCCTACTTAAATATCAATTAGATCTATAACTCCCAATGTGAAAGGGTCACACTGAAAGTCACTAACAGAGTACTGTGCAGTTGGGAGATTCCGCTTGAATGGTTTCTTTTTTTGCGGGTAGAAAGTTGTTATCGAATATGATGGAGGCTGAAACAGCGACTGGGATTGGGATTGGGATTGGGATAGTGTGGGTCGTTGTGGTGCCCAGTGGGTGGGCGGTCAGAGGTGGTGGTTCAGTTCTTCAGTGGTTTAGTTCAGTTCAGTTCAGTTGTACTACGCTTGTTTGCCTTTGCGGTTGGCTTTTGCTGGCGTCGCATTGTCGTCTTGTTGGCCGCTCCTAATGTCTTTCAGTGTTTGCTTGGTCTATCCATTTAGCTTGGGCTAGTATGTAGTTGAAAGGTCAGCGAGGGGAGGGGCGGGGAGTGGAGCGGATAGTATAGTTAGTGCTGGGGTCGATGCTTCCTGCATGTTTCGTGCTCGACACTTCATTTTATGCAGCGTCAAAACTCATTTCGTGTTGCATGACTTGAGCGTTAATCGATTTTGAAGCATAAGCAAACGGCTGCAATCAGGAAGAGTGCAATTTCAGACAGTCAATCAATCAGTCATTCACTCAGTCAGTCAGTCAGCCAGCTTTTTGCACCATAATGATCGGCTTGCTAATGATTAGAGGAACGGATGTGCGAACCGTTTTAATTACGCATCCGCGACAATTTGTGGCGCCTGCTGGGCGGTGGGCTGTGGGCAAACGGGGCGTGGCAGAGTTGCAACAACTTCAGGAAAATACTAATTAAGCTTCATTAATCCGTTTGTCGTTTGAATTCGATAGAGAAAATCTTAAGTGGCGCTGAGTCAACTTAGCAACTGTATAAAATGAAGTGAAAATAAAAGAAAGATTAGAGAGTTGTTTGCATTCGAATTTTGCAGTTAACTTGACAATAAATCTGCCAGCTTTATTCCTTAAATTAATAATAAACACTAAGTAAATATGAAATTGAAATAAATTGCTCATTAGATTTGATATTGTTCATAATTTTGGTATAAAGATTAACCATGAAGTATTTAGGGGATTTCTTCTGTTTTAGTTTTCGGTTTAGAAAGCTAATTTTATTTATCATAAGTAAATATGAAATTGAAATAAATTGCTCATTAGATTTGTTATTGTTCATAATCTTGCGATAAAGTTAAAACATTAACTATTAAGGGGTTTTCTTGTGCATCAGTTTTCGCGTAATTTTATTGGATAGTAAAACTTTTTTATAATCTTGTAATCTACCATAACAAAAGCGCATGAAATTAAAATGATTTTACTGTATTTATTAAAATACCAACTTTAGTAAACTTTTCACTCTGTTAAATACAAATCCAAAGTCCACTCCCTTAAGTTCTTGCACTAACAGTTTTCACTGTACTATTTTCGTAGAAAATATTTCTCTGACACATTTTCATTTTCTAATAAATTGAATCTTATCAGTGTGCTCTGAAAATTTGCCAGTCTTTTAGGGTAAATTTCTGGCTGCATTCTAATATGTGGCCTGTTTGGCCTTATCAGAGCCGATAACGGGTCTTATAAGTACATATATGTATATGTATATATATGCATGAATTGATTACCCATGATTGTATATACACATGCTTATTTCAATTGTATTCCCGTTTCCACAGCTTATAATCGCAAAAAGCAAATTAATTGTGATAAAAAAAGCGAATGAAACTTGTTTTCGAGACTGTGCGAATTTCGAACAGGTCAACTCCCTCCTCTGATCTGTTTCCCCTTTTAGCGACTGCTCTTCTCCTCGATCAAGCGTGCAATCAAATAAAGTCCATAAACAAAAGACCGAAAAAACTTGTCAGCGTTTTGTTTTGTTTATGCTGATATTTATGTATACATATGTATGTATATTAGCACTGTGTTCGCTTTGCTTTGCTTTTTTCGATTGCCGATTTCAAGGTCAGCAGCGGGCCCTAAATGCCAGTCAAACTGGAGCAAAGCGGTTCGAGAAGGCCCTGAGAACTTGAGACTAGATTTGGCTTAGCTTTTGTGGGGGCTCAGCTTACGTGGCACAAAAGGATTGCTGGCATTGCATTTCAAAACGGGGGCTCCTTGGAGTTGACATTGGGGCGAGGCTCTCAGGCGAGACAAGATGGCGTCTCTACTCCCCCTTCCCCTGCCCCCACCCCACTCGTTTAGGCAGACAGTTTTCTGGCCTCGTTTAGCATGACTTCCAAGTCTGGCCAATGGTCAGCTGCAGACGTGGCTCGCACACGTCCCAACCCAACCCCAATCTCCCCTCCTCCGTCCTCGTCTTTTGGCAGAGTGTCATGTGGCGCATGCCGCTGGAAACAAAACAGGAAAATAGTAGGAACCCCTCCAAGCGTGAAGTGGGCTTCCCATTGTTATTACTGTTGTGATAATATAGTTAGTTATATATGTATGTACATATATGTATGTGCGCTTGGTTGTGAAAAGTAAGTACGAGCATCGTTATATCGTATATGTCATAAAGAGTTTTATTTTTCTTCGCACGCATTAAAAGAAAAATGAAGCGAACCAAAGACTTTCTCTAACCATATGACAAACAATTTCGGCTGTTGGCGTAATTGCCCCAGCAATGAGCTGTTAATGAAACCAAATGGACACACAACACACAGACAGACAGACGGACAGTCGGACATATATATAACGTAGAGGAAAACACTAGTCATCATTCCCCAATCCCCCGAGTTGATCCGAGCTGTACCGTAGCCAGGCCAATGAACGATCCGCCCTCAGCAGCTTAAGAAAACTGAAGCAACAGAACTTTTTTTTGCCGACTTCGTTTCATTTCTTTTCTGACTTTTGGTCTAAAAACAACAACAGCTAAATAAACAGTACACTATGCAACAAGTTCTTGAGCACCAAGAATTGTTGAATTACTTTCTAGACGAACTTTTTATACCCTGAACCCATTAAAAATGGGTAAAAAGGGTATAATGAAGTTGTGCAAAAGTATGTAACAGGCATAGGGAAGCATCTCCGACCATATAAAGTATATATATTATTGATCAGTATCAACAGCCGAGTCGATCTAGCCATGTCCGTCTGTCTGTCCGTCTGTCCGTCTGTCCGTCTGTCCGTCTGTCCGTCTGACCGTCTGTCCGTCTGTCCGTCTGTCCGTCTGTCCGTCTGTCTGTCTGTATGAACACACAGATATCAGAGACTACAAGAGCTAGAGACTTCATATTTGGAACATAAGTTCTCCTAATCCCGGACAGATCAAGTTTATTAAAATTTATCGATAGCTCGTCCCGTTCAAAAGTTATCGATAAATTTCGATTTCAGACCAGCGTTTTTTGGATATAACTTACAAGTTATAAGAGCTAGAGGCCCTAATTTGACATGTATAATCTCGAATAGCATACACATGAACAAATTTTTCACTTTTTGGATACCACCCCAAACCCCCAAAAGTTAAAAAAACGCATTTTTGAAGGTACGACCTTGCAATTTGGTTTGGTCACACATATTATCGACAATTGTTGCCCAAAAATTTCAATAAGATCGGACGATAAACACAGAAGTTATTTAAGATTTAACTTTCCATTATGTGGGGCTCAGCGAAAAGCAAGCTAACTGCTTAGACCGCTTGCACTGCTTGTACTGCTTGTACTGCAGCATGTGTGTGTTTAGATTAATATGAAGGTTGTAGGACTGGGTTCAGGGTATCTCGTAGTCGGGCACTCCCGACTAGAGCACTCTTACTTGTTATAAATAATTAATTTAAATAACTAAACTAATGCCATTAAATGTTAGCGCTTGTTAAACTATAACAAGTGGGGAAGGATTATCTTCGGCGTGCCGAAGATTTTATACTCTTTTCGAACCTATAGGCAATTTTCACTCTGCCAACTGCACCACTGAAATTTCATAAGCTGTACAAAATCGTTTTGTCGCGTAACATTTTTTTTTTGTTCTAAGAATATTTAATTCATTAGTCGTATAGCAGCTATAAGATATAGTGATCCGATCCGGCCGGCTCCAACCAATGTGATGTCTCTTTGAATAATAAGTATCGGTGCAAAGTTTCATCGCGATAGATTAAAAAACATGGGATATAGGCCAAAACCGACTTCGAGTTGTATGGCAGCTATAAGATATAGTATTCCGATCCGGCCAGCTCCGACCAATGTGCTGTCCCCTGGAATAATAAGTGTCTATGCAAAGTTTTATCGCGATAGCTCAAAAACTGAGGGACTAGTTTGCATACATGACAGACAGACAGACAGACAGACAGACAGACAGACAGACAGACAGACAGACAGACGGACATGGCTAGATCAATTTGTATTGTCATTCTAAGCATACTGGCAGTAACTTTTGGGGTCTCCGACGCTTCCTTCTATGCGTTACAAACTTCAGGACAAACTTAATATACTATTTTCTTCGAAAAGAGTATAAAAAGAAAAGTGTGCAGTCATTAAAAGGATGATTTCTTTTAGACCTTAAATAGTGAAAGGCTTTCTTTTTAACTAAGTCCATGCATTACAATATACTATATTATTGTTTTTCCGTTTTTTTCCCATTTTCAAAATAATATAATATTCTCTTGGTAAACTTTAGACCACAGGTTCATTTTATACATAGCAAACCCACTATATGACCTATTATCATCATTTAAAAAAGATCATATCAATTAAATAAGCTTAAATACATTTGTGTGCACTGAGTGTAACTTTTAATGCACCCATTTCAGTTGGGGAACTCCCAAAATGAAACCAAATCCATAAAAATCGTTACGGCTGAATAGTTCTTTTAAAATGGTTGTGGTTTATATATGAAAAGGGTTAGGCTAGTTAATAGATACGTGTAGCATGGTGTAATCTGTGGCACAGTTCATGATTCTATAAGTTGGGACGACTTCAACGCAGTTCTTTTTTGGCCTCGTGTTTCGCGTTGCTTGCCTCCGGTTGCTCAATCTTCGACTTTCAACAGATGCAAAACGAAACTTTTGCGTGCCGTTGCCGTTGCTGTTGCTGTTGCTGTTGCCGTTGACTGAGAAGCCGCCGAAAAATTGTTTATAGTTTATGGCACTGTGCAACAACAACAACAACAGCAACAGCAAGAGTAACTTCAAAAAGCGCAGCGATTCAGTTGGTCGCTTCTTCCTGCTACTTGCTGCTCGGTTCATTGTTGTTGTTGTTGTTGTTCAGCTGTTGTTGTTATTGCCCAATAGCCAGAGCCAAACCCGTGTTCGTGACAGCCCAGCTGGCCATGCCAGACGAGCTCCCCCGATCCCCACTCCTCCCACTTCAGCGACGGCTGCGTTCTCTTTGATTCATTAAACACGAGGCGGCGTTGCTCTGCCCCCCACCATACCCCTCTGCCCCACCCCCTGCCCCCTCTCTCTCACTCTCATCCATTCGCTGCACATTCAAAACAACTCAAACAGAGAGGAGGAGGAGGAGGAGAAGGCGCGTCTAGAGTCGAAACTAAAAAAAAATTAGAAATCATGCCCGGCGTTCGCAGTCTGCAGGTGCAATCAAATGAAAACTCCAAAACATTGACAGAGAGAAAGAGAGAGGCAGAGCGATAAAAAGAGAGAGAGAGAGGGAGAGCGGCAGAGGGGGCAATAGAACCCGGAAGAGTGCGCCTCGTTGCCTGCTGCTTGCCCCATTCGCGAGCCGAAACTCTTTGCGCTGTTTTCGATAGCTGTCCCCAGCTGAAGGCACAAAACTGTGCGCACAACTTGCAACTGCAACTCATTATAACTGTGAAACGTTGCAGGGTGTGCACAGAAGAGGAGGAGGAGGAGTGGAGGGGGAGGGGGAGGGGGTAAGGGAACAGGCTGCGTCAAATGCGGGCCCCGATTGTAATTCGCGGCACAAATGTTTCACTTCATTTGAGTTTCGTGGGTCGTCGTTGTCGTTGTTGTCGTTGTCGTTGCTGTTGCTGCCACAGGAAGTGCTGCGACCGAGGAGTGTTCAATAAACCTGAACCAGCAGCAGGGGCGTGGTCAGCGCTCCCACACCCACTCCCGCCCCCATACCGCATACAATATAACAATCCAGCCTGTTGTCCACCTGTTTCTAGCGCTGCGTGAGAATTGCCAGCGTTTTCCAAATGCAGTATCAATTAAAAAAGTCGCGACATTTGCATCCACCTACCCAAAAAACCAAAAGCTAAACTGACAAAAGTAGAAGAGCAAACAAATTGGCTGCGGGGATTAGGAGCTGAGCGCTGAGAACTGGCCCCTCCACTAGACAGCACAAAATAAATTGCCATAAATGCGAGGCATGGAAATAAATTGTTTTCAATGCAACTGCCACAACAACAACAACAACAACAGCAGCAGCAGCCAGCAATGAGCTGAGAGAAATTTATGCAAGTGATCGTATTTCCCTCTTTGGTATGGTATAGTATAGTATAGTATAGTAGAGTACATAAAGCTGCCCAACATATGGCACAGAATTCGTTATGCCACACAATGCAGATGAAAATGGTAAACGAGTGCATAAATATAAATATACATACATATATAACTTCAAATGTGCACAGAACTCAGTCTGAGAACCGAGTCGCGAGATTCTCATAACAAATGCGTTTATTTGCCTTTAGCTGATTAGCTTTTATTGCTGATAGATAGATATCTTTGCTGAATTCAGTAATACACAAGTAGAACAGAATATACATATATGCATTTGTCGAGTTGAATTTATTATTGATGGGACAGCAAATCAATAAAATTATTCAATGCATTAAGTTAGATCGTCTTGAGTTATGTTTTGTATGCTGCTAGGGTTTGTCCTAGTATTACCCCTAGAAAAACATGACTCAGTCTTTATTTTTTTAGAAATTTATTGTGCAATTAATCACTATACTCTGTTCGCTTTGTTTTTGTGTTTCTCTCAACAACAGAACAGCTTGAGATCGCAAATTGGAAATTTATGCTTGTTATATCAGCGTCCTAAATAATGTGCAAATATCTTGTTCAAGATCTAATGCTAAATTAGAGTATGGCGCAGTCGAACGCTTTTCGCTTTTCCAACTAGCATTTGTAATCCATGGTTACAAATTGCATTACAAATGGTAATGAATTGGGTTTAGTTAATCATGTCTACGAAATTACAGCACTATGTCACCAAATTATTTTCTTGTTAGTATATGACTACAAATTTAAGCATACGAAGCTATAAATGTGTGAGCAAACCAAATTGCAAGGTTATCAATAAGTGAAAATATTTGTTACATGTGTATGCTATTCGAGACTATATACATAGTAAAACTTGGTGCCTCTAGCTCTTAAAACTTTTAAGTTAAGGCCGAAAAACACTAGTTTGAAATCGAAATGTATCGATAACTTTTGAACGAAACGAGCTATCGATAAAACGAAACAAACTTGATCTAACCAGGTACAACGACAGCTTATATTTAAAATATGAAGTCTCTAGCTCCAGTATTTTCTGATATCTGAGTGTTCATACAGACAGACGGACGGACAGACAGACAGACGGACATGGCTAGATCGACTCGGCTGTTGATACTGATCAATAATACTTTATATGGTCGGAGCTGCTTCCTTATGCCTGTTACATACTTTTGCACAACTTCATTATACCATTTTTATTGGGTTCGGGTATAAAAATATAGTTTGTTCATGCAAGTACTCAGCTGTTATAGTTGCTATAGAAGCAGTTTGATTTAGTGTTTCACATGTTATCTTATGCTTATACATATATAAATCTGTAAAATGTCTTCAACTTTGAAGATGGGCTTTAAAATCTTGAGAATGCCTTTTTCATATCATGTCTAGTGTTGCTAATGTGTGTGGCATTAACTATAAATATTTAAAATATGATATATAAATATTAAGATAGTAAATCTGTAAAATGTCTTCAACTTTGAAGATGGGCTTTAACATCTTGAGAATGCCTGTTCACATCATGTCTAGTGTTGCTAATGTGTGTGGCATTCACTGTTCGCTGAACTGTTTGAACTGGGGGACAGCGACAATTCGCATTTTCGCATTTGCCGCAATGCGTCTGACTGTCAACTGTCGCAGTGTCATTGCTGACATTCCCCCCTCCCCCTCATTTAAGCCCCCCTTTCTCCACGTTTCATGCGAACAAATGGCAAACGAAGCGCAAAACTCTGTTTTCGTCTTTTGCATCTACGCGCTTTTCAAGCATGTTAATCGCAGTTGTTCGCTGTGCGTTGTTGCTTTAATTAACTTGGCGTTTGTCTGCATTCGCTTTATTTCAGCGCCTTAATCGAATTACGACCACTGCAGCAGTTGACCCCGACAGCAGCGCTCATTGATTGAAGTTAATGAGCCGCAATAGTAGAAACCCTTCCACCTGCTCCTCGGTGTATTGACTGTGGGCGGCACTTTCGCCTTGAACCTGCCCAGGCAAATCTCGCTTCAGTTCCGGTTTATGCAAAAGCATTCTGCCTTGGCACAGAATGCCGACGAGTTTCACAGCGAGAGCTGAAAATACAAGAAATAAATACCAGCTCACATCTCAATCGCAATCTTGCTCATTGTCAGGGCCATGGCGATCGATGCACAACGACAACTTCATTTGCCGCTGCCAGACAATTGCAGAAGGGTTCGATGGTGCTTCCAAGTGCTGCCTCGCTGTCTGTAGCTGTAGCTGTAGCTGTGTAGCTGCAACATCGCATCGTGTATCCACCAGATACTTGCTCATGCTTTAACAATTGAGCTGTGCAGCTGTATGTATGTGTGTGTATCTATGTGTCTGCTTTATGCTTTTGCTATGCTTCTCTTGCTACGCTGGCTCGCTGCCTCGCTTCCATGCCTCGCAAGGGGGCACAAAGTCTGCCTCGTTGTCGCCTCCTCAGTGCGCTTGAAGTGCCCTTCATTAGACCGCTATCCTCTGCTCCTGCCTTCTGCTCGCCTGCCTCCTTCCCACATGGCTTTCGCAAACACACAACGCTTCAGCAGGCACATGGCACAAAACGCGCTTAAAGGCCACTTTTAAAGAATGTTTCAGCTTTTTAACGTGTTCTAGCCAAGGTCGTTTAACAGGATCTCGAGCTGAAAACTGCCAAACGGGTTTGGTAACTTCTCTAAGCTGCCTCCCATTGTTGAGCATCCACACCCAAAAAAAAAAAGAAGAAGAAAAAAGTTGCTTGTAGTCAAACTATCTACAATTGCAATTAGCTACAAATGAAATTCCAATTAACCGGAAAGTGGAGCAACTTCATTATGGCTTCGCTTTCAGCTTGGGCGTATGATGAAATCTTTAAAATTTGCCCAAAAATCTCTGGCAGATCGCATAACAAGCGGCACACTAATGATGCGTGTTTCAAACTGACAAAACAATAACAAGTAGCTACAACTAGTTGCAGCACAGCGAATATTCTATGCCCTTACTCATGAGAGTATATAAAATAATAATGAAAAGATAATAAACTACTGATATTACTGTTAATTTTAAGAAATTCCAGGCAAATGATCTATGTAGAGCTAAACTTCCATAACATAGTTGCAACTGATTCGAATTCAATGAATGATTCGAATGATTCAAAGGAATATAATACTAGCTATCATAAATTAATAATTAAAATGATTTCCTTTTTATTTTGAGATGAAAATGGTTAGATAATTTTTAATTAGCATCTGGAAATATTCGCTTAGATCAAATATGTCTATTAAGTTTAGTAACTATACCGCTAAGTGCTATTTATCCAACTTTCGAACGTAGTGACTAGTGATATTTCCCTCAAAATTTGTGTCCAAATGCCACATGCAAGAGTTATAAATATTCTACAACAGATGGTGATGCACGATGATAGACTGTGGGATAAATTGCTGGCACAACAATGCGAATGGGAATTGGGATTGGTAACTCAAAAAGGTGCCCGAAATGCGGCGCGAATTTGAGGCCAAGTGAGACAAGTGTGCGTCTCCAAGTAGTATGTACATATGCAGTTTGGGTCACAAGTGTTGGCAACAGATTTCGGTTTGTGCTCGCTCATAACTTATGCAGCCGTGTGCCTGTTATGTTGTCTTCGTGTCAGCTGTGAACTAGTTTAAGTCAATCACGAGCCTGGCCCAGCAGCTGGCCAGAGCCGTCAGCTGTCCCAAAGACACGAATCGCCCAACTTGACCGCAAAAGGCGCTGCAACGGGTTCCGGGTGAGGCGAAGGCTCGGAGGGGGGCAGTGAGGCATGCGGCATGTGGCATGCCCCGTTCGCCAAAAGGTCGTTGGCGTGTGCAACTTGTTTAGCGGGAATCGAAGGGGACTAGTGCTAGTGAAATGCCAGCATCCCAAAAATACGCGCATGCAGCAAATGCAAATTTGGGTCGCCTGACGTGAATCACTCGCACTAAATGTTACCTCTCTCTTTCTCTCTCTCTCTTTCCCACTCTCTATTAGCTAGTGAGCTGTCATGTCCGGCACGCTCTTCGAGATGGAGGATCCACAGCTACAGCTACAGCAACAGCAACAAATGACGAGCGAGGCGGAGCAGCAACTGGCCGTGTGCCTGGCCAGCCTGGAGCTGGGCGAGAATGAATCCCTGACGGTGGTGGCCACCACAATCACCACGCAGAGCAACTGCGACGGCAGCGACAGCGGCCTGGATGTGCCCAGCAGCTGCTGCCTGTCCCGACAGACGCTGCAGCGCGGTCTGAGCAGCACCAGCGGCGGCTACACCAGCAGCAATGGCCTGGAGGAGATCTACGACAGCTGCGAGCTGCAGCTGATGAGCCAGATCTCGCCCAGCGAACAGAGCAGCGTGTGCTCGCAACAGACGCCGCCGCCACGTCGCTGCAGCGGCAGCGTCAAGAAGAAGGTGGCCCTCTTCGAGCCGGAGCAGGAGCCGGGCGTGGACAAGTCAGCGGATCAGCTGCGTGGTCGTGTGGCCAATTTGAAGCGGGCCGCCAGTTTGCCGCGTCATGGTGCCACGCCCACAACGCCGGCCAGGGAGAAGCCGCGCATTACCACTACGAGTTCGTTCCGTGTGCCGTCCAATGCGGCCACGCCCCTGCGCACGCCACGCCCACAGAAGCCAGACACGCTGCCCAGCGCCCTGAATCGCGCCCAATCCGTGCAGCGGCTGGCGCAGGTGCAGCGCACTCCCTCCTTGAGTCGCGCCCGTACGCCCGGCACCCCCTCCGACGACGGACGCTGGCCAGCGAATCGAGGCTCAGCCGGAGCACGGCGGGGCATGTCCGTCACGCCGGACGTAATGGCCAATCGGATGCGGCACAGTCCGGCGCCAGGTAAAGTATATACGTTTTAGTTTGGAGCTCGGATGTAGTAAATACCGTTTTTGTTCGATCCCTGTAGGCGGAACCTTGCCTCGTCGTCGCAAGCAACAGTCCGTGGAGGACTTGAGTGTGGGTCGCTTATCGCGCAGTAATTCCATCAGCCGAGCCGCCGCTGCGGATGCCCGCATGACGTCATCAGTGATGCTGGTGCCCACCAGTCGACGCAGTCTGGCGCCGCCCACAGCCACCGCAAAGGTCAATTCGCTGCGTCGGCCACAGATGCAGCAGCAGCTGCAGCAGATCCGGACGCGCATCTATCACGAGACGGCGGTGCAGACGGCGCTGACCAGCGAGGATCTGGATCAGGTACTCGGCGGTGGTATGCTGCAGACGCGTGCCCTGGACGCCGTGGAGCAGCTGGACCAGAGCACGCAGGCGGAGCCGGATCAGCGGGATCACGAGCTCGAGCAGCTGCGCCAGGAGGTGCGCCAGCTGAGCGGCAAGCTGCAGCGCGAGCGCGAGGAGAAGCTGGCCATGCAGCAGGAACTGCATCTGAATACGGAGCGAGTGATGGGCATGCTGGAGATGGCGCGCGTGTGCAGCGCCAGTGCGGGCACGCCCACATCGGAGGACAGTGGCGATGGCAGCGGGCACGACAGTCTGCTCATGCTGGAGTCCCAGATCCAGCTGAGTGGCCACGAGCTGCTCGAGCGCCAGCAGGAGATCGGACATCTGCGCGCCTTCTGTCGCGCCCTGCAGCTCGAGATGCGTCGCTCGCTGGCCACACAGCAGCTGCTGCTGCAGGAGAAGGCGGCCATTGAGCAGGAGTCCAATGAGCTGCAGGATTTCCTGCAGCACGAGAAGGCCGCCCAGTGCGAGGCGCTGCGTGAGCTGGAGACAGAGCACCAGTCGGACAAGGCGCAGCTGGCCAATCGCGAGGAGGAGGCAAAGGTGCTGCGCGACGAGTGCCGGCATCTGGTGCGCCTCAACGAGCAGCGCCGCCAGGAGAATCGACTGCTGCAGACGAAGTACGCGGCACTGGAGAACAAATCGCGCGAGCTGATTCACCAGCAGAATGCAGCTGTGGCGGGCGCCTCGACGGCACTCTCCGGTCTCCATGCTCGTCTCGACAATCTCGTGGAGCAGCTGGTGTGCTCCTACAGCATATCCGAACAGGATCTGGAGGTGAGTTCAGCTCAATTATAAACAGCAAATAGACTAAAGTGACTTTTATGTTCACAGGACATACGCTTTCAGGCTGAGTCGCTGGCCTCGGAGACGGAGCACGCGCAGAATGGCCTCAAGCCCAATGGCCTCGACTTGCCACTGAGCCCCGCAATGGCTGGTGATGCGCTGCACACTCTGGTCCTCACCAGCGACGGCTCGCTGTCGCCGCAACGCAATCAATCGTTTATAGCCGCCGTCATTGGTGCCATACGACAGGCCACCACCCATTCGGGCAAGCGTCTCTCGCTTCGACAGGCGGGCAAGCGAAATGGCTCAGCAGCAGGAGCAGCAACAGGTGGAGGAGCAACACATGCCACGACAGCGCTCACCAGCAACGAGCAGGCCAATCTCAATGGCAATGGAGGTAAGCCACGAATAGTCTAGGAAAATCTATCTCAACTCTAGCTAATATTTGTATATTAACAGACGATTCCGATTCCACGGAGATGCTAGACTCTGAAACGGAGGTAAGTGAATCACTGAGAACCCGCTAGCAACATGATTGTGAACTACCCCATTTACATTTTGTTTTGTGTTTTCAGCCTTGTCTGCTCATGATGGACAATGTGCTGGAGGATGTGGTGCAGCCGGATTCGCACTCGCACAACATGGTCTCCTCGTGCACGGGCCTGATCTCGCAAATTGAGCTGCCCACGGAGCTAATTAGCCAGGGCAGTCAGCAGCAGCAGCAACAGCAGCAGCAGCAACAGCAGCAGGCGGCAGCCAATGGCGATGATTCGCTGCAGCAGCTGTCGCAGGCGATCACCAACCGGCAGCAGATGGAACTACACGTTCACAAGCTCAGTGTGCTGCCCATGAAGTGAGTTGTGTATTTGATGTCACCTTTCTCTTCTTTCTATTAACGGCTACTTTCACATGCTACTTTGTCCAAGCAGCAGCAGTCGCGATCAGTGCAACACAGAGGAGCTCAGCTGTCACGACTCGTTGGCCGAGCTGCCCTCGCTAATGGAGTACAGCACGGCGCAGGCAGTCGTTGACCAGGTCATCGAGGTGGACACTCTGGTCACCAAGTTGCTCAAGGTGCTGCGACTCGTGCAGCTCGACAACGACAATTGCATTCAGCAGCTGATCGTGGACAAGTGAGTGGCAATAGTCAATAGTCCGATTGAACTCAACTCAATCGTCTTTTATCTACCGCAGAAACAAACTACAGCAGCATAAGGAGGACATGCTGGAGAAGCTTAAAGACTTGGAAGATGTCAATCTGAAGCTGCAGGACGAGCTCATGGACGCCACTCAAGAGCTGATGATCAAAGGCAGCGATCTGAGCGGCGCCAAGGCCGAAATGCAGCGACACCGCAACGAGATCGACGTAAGGTTTTGAGCCACGTTTTGTTTTGAATTCTTGGACGTTACTTTTGTGTTGCGCACCCTTCGAAGACATTTCTATATATCGTTATCGTTTAGTCGCCAGATATATTTTCATATGTTAAACTACACACGATCACAGCTGAAATGCAGCTGATCTTATCTTATCTTATGTTAATCGTATTCTTAGTCATACAATTACACGTATTATTTGATTAGAATAAACCGAACTCTTGGCCTACTTTAACATATTGAGTTGATTCGTTTACCATCTACGATCTTCTTGTCATATATATTATTTCTTGTCATTTGTTTCTCATGCCAACCATTTCTAACCATGGACAGTCACAGTCACAAATCAAGTTCACAAGCGCACTCTTTCGTTTCAAATGAAATCCGTTAACTAATTGCCTATTGCCCAATACTCGTAATCACCAAAAAACCACAAATGCCCCTGCTGCTACTGCTGCTGCTGCTGCTGCTTTTGCTTGCTGCTGCTGCAGCGCCTCAATGAGGATATCTGCACGCTGAGCACATTGTGCAGCAGCTACAAGAAGCTGTCGCCCACAACAGAGTTTCCGCCCATGCAGCTGCTGTCGCCCAATCAGGCGCCCGAACAGGGCGACGTACTGGGCATACTGAATCTGTTGAAGATGTGGCAGGCCGATGGACAGCTGCAGGATGTGCGTGTCAGCAGCTATTTGCGCAACTTTTGCGGCAGTCAGCTAACGGTGAGTCCTTTGTTAACACTTGTAGCCGAACTAATCGAATCTAATATGGCCAGGTCAATACGGCAACGCATCAGGACAACAACAATGTGGAGCGTCTGCGCATCTATGCCAATCAACTGGAGCATGTCACGCAGGTGCTGGACGACTGTCAGTGCTTAAACGAGCACACTCCACTGCAGCAGCTGCGTCGGGACATGGAAATCGTGCGTCTGAATGCCAATTGGACGCAGCTATTGGAGCTGTCGGAGCAGCGCGACCTTAATGCAAACGATGCGTCCCAGCCTTGAAATGTGTCAAATTGTTGTTAATTATCTAGTTAACTATTAGTACTTACAAGTTGTTCAACTCTCCACGTAGTTAGTTAGAAATGTTGGCGTCCAATTCGAATCGAAGGCAAACTCGAAATGACTTAAAAGCTTCAATGCAGACTTATCAGCCAAAGCAAGCACCTTAATTTGCTATAAATCTATACATTTTTAAGCTAATCAGATCTCCTTCTAATTAAAGTTTTAAATCGAAATCTTAAAATTTCATGCCAAATGCCTAGGCAACTATTCAAATATTTTAGCTTACAAAAAATTTTATATTTTCAGCCCATCTAAAATTTGGTGCTGCGCACTTTGTGTTGCATACTTTTAAGCGGCACATTTTTTTGAGCAACGCCTTGGAAAAGTATTATTATTATTAATATATTGGTAGCAGAGGCTGGAGGCGTGGCAAACTCAATATATGCATGATTAAAATAGCGTTTGTTTTTGATTTTGTTTCGATAGCAAGTTGTTTGTATAATACACGTACAATAAATAAGCATAAACTAAATGTAAAAAAATCAACTAATGTAGAAAAAACAATTTCGCAAAATTTTTGAAAAATCCCTTGAAATGGTAAGTACTTGCTAGATAAGTCTATAAGTATGGGCATATATATGCATAAATATGTTTATATATAACATGTATTCTCGTTTATATATATATATATATAAGATATATATGTGTATATAGACAGCTTTAAGTTGCGGCCGCCGCTTTTGTCTTTTATGTGTGTTTTTCTTTTGTCGTCTTTACAATTACAAATAATCTCACAATGTAGGTTCAGGTTGTAGGTTCAGGGTGCAAGGGGTGGATGGGTTTTGGCGTGGCTAAAAGGAGGGCTTGCTGCTGCCAATGCTGCGGGCTGGCAGACTGTTCGTCTTCACTGTGGGATTGTCGCGAGCCTGCGAGTGGGCAACGACAATGCTGAGGCACTGCACCCACTCCTCGGCATTCTTGCCATCCTTGGGCTTGAGTATTAGGGTCTGATCGGCAGTGAAGATCTCAAAGGCCTTGGGTATGTTGCGTGCACCACGCGAAACCTTCACGGAGCGTATTTGATTCACATCGATGCTTTCGCCGCCGCTCTAAAGAAGAATCACTTAGCTATAGATCGATTTCGTGAGGTTTTATTTGGTTTACTTACGGATCCCTTGCAGGAGAGATGTGCGCCGGAGAGCGTAAAGTAGCGTGTGCGCCAGCGCCTAAACAGTCGCCACTTGCCCTTCTTCTCCTTCAGCTGACCCTCGATCATCGGCTGATTGCTGCCATTGAGGAAGCCCACGGCCTTGTCCGGATGATTGCACAGAAAGCAGCCCCACTGATACTCCAGCTCATTGCAGTTGGGATTGCTCTTGTCCGTCTTCGACACCTCGAACACATCCAGAAAGCCAGAGTGACGCAGCTCATTGACAAGTATCTCGCGGTCCTGCAGAGCAAGCAATCAGTGCCAAATACGAATGGGTGTTAGTGGGAGGACCTACCTTGACCTGGGGAAACTGACTGGTGACCAGTTCGGTGAAGCTGCGATTCTCGCACTTGAGTATCTGCCAGATGTTCTTCAGGTTGCTGATGCCCGGCTCCCGTGTGCTAAGCACACATTTCTCCTTGACCTGTGCCAGAGCAACGATCAAAGAAGTTAGTTTGAAGTGAGTATAGTAAACCATAACTCTTTATTGCACTTACAAAATGGCGCACTTGAAAGTCGAGGAAAATCATGTGTATCCAGGTTTTGGGATTGCGTGTGCGCATCGTGAAGCACGTCTTCGAGTAGAGGCAATGCGGTCCACGGATCTGGCAGGCGAAATGCAGCTTGGCCACCTTCTTGCGACGCTCTGCAAATTCATTAGAAACTGTGTGTGTGATGTATGCATGTGTGTGTGTGTAAGTGTACAGAGTGTAGTTTTGTGAGGAGAGAGAGTGAGAGCGAGAGTAAGTAGTTGAAAGAGCAGGATTACCCAGGAGTGTGGACTCACCCTCGATGCTGCAGCGCGTGGGCGGCGGCAAGTGCTGTGAGACCTCGTCCATGTATGACTTGATGGAGACGAAGTTCTTCTCGCAGAACTGCTGCACGGGATCGCGCATTATCTGATATGGCTCGAAGGTGCTCATGCGCTGATCCATCACGCTGTTGGCGTTGAGCAGCGTGCGGCTGGTGTTGTCGCTGCGCCGAGGCGCCACATTGGTGGTGGTTGTGGGACCCGAGACGACCACCTCGCTCTGCAAGCATAAAGAAGAGGCATTAGGCATACGTTCCGGCGAGCAACTGCATCTGCGCATGTGTTCAAGTACATTGCCATTTACGGGCAGCTTCATCACGGACTTGGCGTTGCCGTTGCTGGCCGATTGCGGCACAGCTGGCGACGCATGATGCACGCAGACGGCGTTCTGCGACTGCAGTGTGGCAGCTGCTCCAGCTCCAGCTCCAGCTGCAGCTGCAGCTGCAGCGACGGACTGCGGTATGGATATGGAGCCGACCGACTGATTGAGTGCATCTGTGCTGTACTTCATCAGCACCGAGCTGGAGTTGAGCAGCGTGGAGGGTCCTTGCGAGTGCGGGCGCACCTTCGAGGGCGATGTGGTCACGGTCACGCCGCCCGAGGTCACCGGTATGCCGTGCTTGTTGTGCCCGGTGATGATCACATCGTTGCTCAGCGGCGGCACCGGCGTCACTGGCGGATTGCTCGGCGCTGTCGGCGTCTTGGGCATGGCACCCGTTTGCACCACCACATTGCCGTTGGAGCTGCCGCCCGGCTGCTGGTTGATCTGTGAGTTGCTCAGCCGCGTCATGCTCTTGTGCAGACCGCCCACCGATCCGCTCGCCACATTCAGCCGCGTCACGCTCCTGTGCGTGTTGCTCGCAGGATGCAGGCGTCCCGTGCTGCGCGAGTCGCCCAGCTTCACGCGGCGCGTGTACCCAGTGTGCGGGGGCGTCGGAGTGGGCGTGGCAGCCGGCACAGCTGCTGGCGTTGAGCTGGCAATGGGCGCTGGCGCTGCACTTGGCGTGGGCGTGTGCATGGCTGTGGGCGTGGCTGTGGATGTGGGCGTGGGTGTAAGTGTGGGTGTGGCACTCACAGTGCTTGGCGGCTGGACAATGTTGTTGCTGCTGCTGGCAGGCGTCGCTGAAGGTGCTGAACAATATAAGAATGAATTAAATATCAACAAGTAAGAGTGCTGTAGTCGGGAGTGCCCGACTACGAGATACCCTGAACCCAGTCCTTAAAATCATTCATACTAATCTAAGCACACACATGCTGCAGTATAAGCAGTATAAGCAGTGCAAGCGGTTTAAGCAGTTAGCTTGCTCTTTCGCTGAGCCCCACACAATGGAAAGTTAAATCTTAAATAACTTCTATGTTTATTGTCCGATCATATTGAAATTTTTGGGGCAAGCAATTGTCCATAATATGTGTTACCAAACCAAATTGCAAGGTCGTACCTTCAAAAATGCATTTTTTGAACTTTTGGGGGGTTTGGGGGGTGGTATCCAAAAAGTGAAATATTTGTTACATGTGTATGCTATTCGAGATTATACATGCCAAGTTTGGAGCCTCTATCTTTTATAACTTTGAAGTTATATCCCAAAAACGCAAGTCTGAAATCGAAATTTATCGATAACTTTTAAACGGTATTAGTTATCGATAAAATGAAATAAACTTGATCTGTCCCGGGATTAGGAGAACTTATGTTCCAAATATGAAGTCTCTAGCTCTTGTAGTCTCTGATATCTGTGTGTTCATACAGACAGACAGACGGACAGACGGACAGACGGTCAGACGGACAGACGGACAGACGGACAGACGGACAGACAGACGGACATGGCTAAATCGACTCGGCTGTTGATACTGATCAAGAATATATATACTTTATATGGTCGGAGATGCTTCCTTATGCCTGTTACATACTTTTGCACAAAACCATAATACCCTTTTTACCCATTTTTAATGGGTTCAGGGTATAAAAAGGGTAAGCAACCAGCAATTCCAAAACAAATTATAGATAATAATAGTAAAATATGTATTATAAGTTAGTTGACAATCGATCGATACATGATATATTAGTTCAATGTTGACAGAGTTAGGTACAAGAATAATATCACTTCCAGTTAATGAGTTTGGATATGATATCTTAAAAGCCAAACAATATTTTTAATCAATAACTAAATTTTGTTTAAATAATACTTATTTTATGTGCTCTCGTAATTATTAAAAAACGCGTCACATTGTGACTCAATTGACAGCTATATTATATAATAATCTCTTGTTAAAAGCAATTAGCCAAATATTGGTACTCTAATTGGTAAATTGAGGTAATAATTTTTAAAAAAAAGAGTATATATGAGAAAGAGTTTAGTATATAGTGTATATATATATATATATATAGTGTATATAGTTTATGATTATATGATATCAAGTCATTAGATGCTGTCCAACGCCTTCTCTGTCGAACTAAGAGATTAGTTTCCATAGAAAAAGACCATATCGATAATGTATGTATAAACTTAATGAGAACAGATAAGTCTACTTATATAATAACTATTGACTATTCCCATAAACGAAGCTTACCTGGCTTCAACTGTGTGCTGGTGCTGGTGCTGGGGCTGGGACTGGAGCTGCTGTTTAGGCTGACAATGGTGACGCCGCCGGAGATCTTGTGGCCGGCAGCTGTGCCGACATCGTGCTGCGAGCTGAGCGCCGCATTCTTCTGGCGCACGCAGGCGAGCACCTTGTCCGTGAAGAGGACGGGATAGGCGGAGCAGAGGCGGGTCGCCTCCTGCTGCAGCAGCGCCTGGGCGGGCAGGTGCTCCAGCACAAAGTCGAGGGCCTGCTGGGCCGTCTCCTTAGTGCCAATGCCCGAGGTGGTCAGGATCTGGGCGCATAGTGTGACGGTGCTGGGATTGGTCTTCGCTGCCAGACGCAGCTGCTCGAAATGCTCGACGAGAAGGTGAGGCGCATGCTGGGACAGCTTGAGCAGGATCTGCATGGTGATGTTGGAGGTGTCGCTGTCCTGCAGGCAGTCGCACAGCTGTGGCACACAGGACTCCAGCACAGCCGGCGACTTCTGCACGATGAGCAAGTACAGCTGGAAGACCGCGATGCGCTCCTGGGCATCGCATTGGGGCAGCAGCGGGATGAGCAGCGGGGCATGTGGCGTCACCGTCTCCGGCGAGACCTCGTAGACCTGCGAGAGGACGCGCAGCAGGCCGTAGTTGCCGGCGAGTATGGAGTCCATGATGGGCTCCATGATGTCGATCAGCAGGTAGGCATAGTCAATGGCCGCCAAGGACAGGTAGCTGGCCAGATTGCGCGACAGCTCCTTGTTGCCCTTGGGCAAGAACTGCACAGCAATGGGCAGCGCTATTTTCATCAGTTCTTTCTTATCATAGTTCTATGGAGAAGCAGAGCTCAATAAGGGAACCAATTTGATTAAGGCTTGATAAGAGCTTACCAAAAATATGCTGGAGATGATATCAGCGGCGATCTTGGCATGTGGCGGCTCCTCCTTGGTGGCGGCCACTGGCTGCAGATTCCACAGCAGACAGGTGCGCAGCAGATCCACCAGAGCGGCACAATACCGTTCCGCGCTGCGCGTCTCCCGGATGCAGGAGAGCACTCGGGTCACACAGATCTCCACCACGCTCTGGTCATTGTTGTTCTTAACGTAGTCCGCGTGGGAGATGATTGGATTGATTTCGGATAGCTGAGGGGCGGAGAAAGATTAGATTCGATTTCTGGCAGCTGAACTTCAGTTCGGTACTCACCACCTCCGTTATGTCATTCACAATGTCCGCATCGGGCACGGAGAACAGATCTCCGGCTCGGGACAGATCTCGCTTGGCGAGCACTTTCGTAAACAGTTCGTGCATCTCGAGTGCGTCAGGTCAGTCTCTCTCCGGCTCTAGTCGATCATTTCCTTGGGCAGCCTGCAATTGCAATTGCAATGGCAAAGTTTTGGACATTAGTTTCGCACTCGCGACTGTGGTGCATTTATTTATTTAGGCATTTTCATTGCCATCTTTGCTTTTGGCTCAGTGCCCAGAGTTCAGGCGCCGACTTTTTTATCTTATCGCCTGGCAATGGAACTCTGGTTGAACGGAGAGTGATTGGGGGATTGGGGGGTAGGGCGGGGAGAGCGTACAACTAGCCTAAACAGCCAACTCAAATGCTCTCCATCCTCCACTAACATTCTCCACTTGACTAAATATTTGCTGCAATAATTTCTGTGGCACTCTCTTTCTATATCGCTGTGCCCCTTCCAATCGCGTCTCTGGGATGCACTTGCGTCTGCTGTTATATAAATAGAGTTACTCTATGGCCACTAAATACTTGTTGCATTGTCGCCAAAAAAAATACAAACTTCAGGCAGCAACAAAACACTTTCTCATTTCGATGGGTTTTCCAACACGATAAAAGTTGTTTGTTCTTGGTAAAAATTGCTATATAAACAATATATTATTATAGCTAGCTGTAAATTTTAGGTAGAAACACCTGCACTGGCCCACAAGCTCTTATCACAGACTACGTTTATCAGCTTGGCGCTTATGATTGTATTGTAACTGACCTTTCGGAGAACTAAATATATATAATGACAAACTTTACACTTGGCGACATTTATGTAGCTGACAAATTTTAATTAATTATAGATTGTCACCGTTGGTCAAGGTTAGCTGTGTGCAAGTGTATATATATATTATATACATAAACAATATATATTTAATGCAAATATTTGTGTTCTGTTTCGTTCGGGGATTCCCTGAAGACGCCAAAGTGTTTGGGTGCAAATCAACACATGGACAATATATTGTTTGTTCTCTGATATCACACAGACCTCTCGACGACTTGACTTGACTTGAGTTGAGTTGACTCGACTCGACTTGACTTGACTTGAATGCAAGCCAAATGCTTGCTTGTTGGCCAAGTGTGGAATGCAGGCGACTTGGATTTTGATTAGATGCGCAGAATTCCACAGTGGCGCGGATTAAGACTTAAGCCTTAAGACGGCTAACAGAATGGAATGCGCTTTGTGGGCGCACGAGGCAAACTATTGCTGTCTCTCTCTCTCTCGCTCTAGCTGTCTCTGTCTGCTTGTGAGCTATGGCCACATCAAGGAAGCGACGCCAACGCGCTGCGGATTATTAAATTTTTTTTAAATAAAAACCAAAAGTTGCATAATCCATAGGCTGCCTGCTCGACTGGTCACTCGCCCTCACTCGCTCTGTCTCGCTGCAGCTATCTCTATCTGTGTGCACGCGAATTGCAGACGCAGACAGCGGACAGTCGGGACAGACATTTGCTTCCTGGAAACCGGGACAGCCGCAGCACTTGGGCTGTTATTGTTGTTGCTGCTGCTGTTGCTGCTGTTGTTGTTATTTATGGCTCATTCGCGCTCAGGTTGCAGCAAAGAAACTGGTTAAAAAATAAATAAAGAGGCAGCAACAAGTCGCAGCAGCAGCAGCAACAAGCAACAACAACTTTGCGCGCGCGAGAGAAAATTAAAAGAGAAATAGAAATACACGTATGTATAAGTATAAGTAATGGATGATGATGATGGCGTTGGCTAAAACATAAACCGAAACCGGTGCGGCAGGTTAATACACAAGCAGCCAGACCAGCCAGCCAGCCAGTCAGTCAGTCAGCCAGCACACACACACACACACACACACTTATACACACACAAATACAAAGAGGAGGAGGCGTAGACACGAATTTCGTAGTTTCAGTTTTGAAGCTTTGCAGAGAATACAAACTTTGGGCGACAACAAATCACTGGACATAGTACACTCGAAGTTCAAATTGATTTGCATTGGCATGGGCCCAAATGACAGAGTTCACACAGTGAGAATGAGAATGCAAAAAAACCAGTTGACATTTGCAAATGACTCAATTTGCATGCTGATCCAAAGTGCAAAAGAGATGGAAACCCTAACGTCTGAACAGGGCTAAGGTGGGCAGTCGAGTGGCAAGGCTTTGTTTGTGGTTATACGATCATCGGCAGCTATATAGCTCACATAACCACATCACACCCAGCACAAGCGACAGCAATCGACACACGGTGCGTATGCGTATTGGCAATTGCACAATGGCAATATTTCGATTTCTACTCGCATTGCGTGCATGGCAAGTGTTTTGTTCTTGTTTGCGCATTCCTTGTCACAGTTATTTGCAATTGTTGCTGTTGCAGTTGTGTTGTTGCAAATACCTGGCCTTAGCAGCGTCAAGTGTCGTGCGCCTGGCCAAGTTGCCAGTTGCCAAGTTGCCAGTTGCCAGTTGCCAGTTGCCAGTTGCCAGTTGCCAAGTTGCCAGTTGCCAGTTGCCAGTTGCAAGTCAACTCGACTCGACTCCAGCTGCAGACAGACTCCCAATCATAGAGTCATAGCTTAAGCTAAGTTGTGGTCTTAGCTTCAGTTTGCTGCTGTTTTGTCTGGGCGAAACTAGTTTCTGGCCTGGCCTCGGTTTATGGCTAACCTGCGCAGGCGCAGAGAGGCTGTCATTGCCGGAGTTGGTAATAAATTGTTCTAGAGAGTTCAGTTCAGGCTTGGCGCACAACCAAAGCTTATACGATGCTCAATCTAGCAAATTCAATTCATGATAATCCTAATATTTAAAATTTGAATATGTTTACATAAGATTTAATTTAACATAATAGACAAGAAATAGTTTGCTGAATTCATCTTCGCATTCTGCAAAGAATTGTTAAGCATTTTGGTTGCAGAATTAAGTCTCGCAGTGAGAGTAAATTAGCATTTGAATATGTTATCTGTCTTTCACTTCTTAGTCACATATCTAAATATATTTAACATATATATTTCTCAGCCAAGTTTCTTTACCTGAATGCCTTCAATCCCATCTCAATGGCTGAGTACTTAGTCTACCCCAGTCGCTTACCTTCACACAGCTGTCCATACAAATTGCCTGGCAAATTTATTAAAGCACAGCGTGAGAACCCAAATAACAAGAAATTAGCAAAAAAAAAAAAGAAAGAAAGAAAGAAGAAAATATTAAGAGAACTAAAAGCACCGAAAACAGAATTTATGTTATACCCTGCCGCCTTTGGCGTTTCTACACATATATATATGCATACGTATATATATACAGGGTTATGCATAAGTAAATACAACATCAACACGGTAATCCGAGCCAGACACAAGCTAAGCAAGGGATAGGATAGATACACGGGGCCTTTATGGGTTTTAAGGGGCGTGCGGATAACTTGTTGAAAACTGAGCGGCGCGTGAAACTTATTAATGAAAAGAGCCGCAAATGAAATGCTGCTCAGTAACAACAAAATCAGAATAATAATAAAAGATAAAGAACACAATTGAAATCATAAAACACTTTTGGCACATTCACAAAGCGCGCTTTTAATTAGCTGCGTTTGCTTTAGGGGCCATCGAACAGGTAGATAAGCTGCGCCAGCGGCTTTAAGCGGACTTAGCCAGCCAGCTAGCTAGCTAGCTTTAACGGTAAACGGTTGGACTTACCAAAATTGCATACAATATTGTAAAGAGTGTGTGTATGGTGTATGCTGTATGTGAGTGTGTGAGTGTGAGTGTGTGTGTGGCAGGCACAGCTGGTTCAGCTTCATATCAGGCAGCTGAAACTGGTCGAAGTCGAGACTGAATACAGCGCCAAACCAGACAAGAGCTGCCTCTCTCTCTCTCTCGCTCTCACGCTCAGTCGCCCTATATGCTCGGTTGAGCGCGGGGGGCAGCAATAAAAAACACTTGAAAAGGCACGAAAAAAGGTAGACGACGACTTTGCTTGTTGTTGTTGTTGCTGTTGTTGCTGTTGTTGTTGTTGTTGTTGGTGAGCTGTCGGCCAAGTCAGCCGCACAGCCGCCGTTCCGCTGCCGTTGTTGTTGCTGTTGTTGCCGTTGGCTTTTGGGTGTAGTTCAATATGAATTTGATTGTTGCTGCTGCTGCTGCTGCTGCTGCCGTTGCCGATAAAGCACAAAATGCAGCATTGCTGTTAACAATTACTTTGTACGGCTTTTGTGTATTGTTGCAGCGCCAGCGCACTTACATTTATTTAGCATATGCATATATAGAATACGTTTGTATTTATGCAAAATAATAACTACATATATACAAAATAAATGCAAAACGTATTGTTTTTGTTGTGTGTTCTTTTGTTTTATTTTTAACACCACTTTCGCGCTGTCTGTTCGTTTTGTTTTTTTTGAATAATATTTTTTCTTTTTGCCACAATACTTTATATCGCGCTGCCTTCTTTGCTTCTTTTGTATTTTTGCTAATCACATTTTGTTAACACACACACGCACACGCATACGCGCACACACAATTGGACAGAGAGAGAGAGAGAGGGTAAACAGCCAGAAGTGCAGACTAACCGACGGCTCATGCGCGCTGGCCAAGTCGAAGCAAACGCGTTTAGGCCAAAACGTAGACTGAACTCATGCCAGCAATCGACAGTCGCCCAGAGCCACAACTCTGCTGCTGGCTGGCCTGCCTGCTTCTTCTCGCGCGCTCTCTCTCTTCGTCGGCTCGCGCTCTCTCCTGCCTCTGCTCTCTCGCTCGCTCTCTCTCTCTGTGTCTCTGTCTCTTCTTGGCCAGCAATCTCGATCTGGCAACTTGTTGGTGTCTTTGTTGTTGCTGCCAGTTTTTGCTCGTGCACACACATTTATCACAGTTTGCTTTTGCGCTTTTCATTCATAAACAAAAAGCGCATCGCGCATTGTTGTTTTTTTCCCTCTCTCTCTCTCTCACTCTCTTCTTTCTGTTTATGTACTGCCTCTCACCTGCGCTCACCTGTTGAGCAGCCGGCGCAACAGCAATGACAACAGCGTGTTGCCAGCAGTAATTGAAATGTTGCTATCGTTCACTTTTGAATTTAACGACATTTCCCAGAGTTGCTAATGCTTTGTAAAAGCTGTCAATGAGCATTGAGTAAATTAAGCGTATATAATTAAAGAAAATTGCATATACTATATTGTCTGCTATGTTTGATCGAAGTTGAAAAACATTAAGATTATGTCTAAGAACTGTTTTAGTATTGTTGTTTAGTATAGAACGTTTAAATATAATCTTAGAAATCTTCCCAATATTGTCAAAGAATATAATAACAATTCGTTTAAATAAAATAAAACAATTTTAAGTAAAAACACTTATGCTCAAGTGTTTCATAAGTGAGTTTCACGATTGGGATGACTTTTTCACATTTTAATAATTTCCAAAGCAAAATACACGGAAGTAAAATATTATAGTGTACTTCCGCTATTTTCAGCTCCATACTTAGGCTATGTAAATATTGGAGTGCTTAGGAAGTAAGTTTTATGTGAAAACAATTATGTGCTGCACTTTTGGACATTGATCGGCTGCACTCAACCTAAGCAGGCAACTCAAGGTCGTTGTCAAAACAAACACCTGTGGTGAGTTCTTATGGCGCTCGATATTGAAAGTGTTTAGATGAGTCTATTAACAGTTAAATGCTAATGGGCCAACGAGCGTCCAAAGAACGAAGCGCAATCGTATCCGAACTCGTGCTCGTGTTGGTTGGGTAACGTGGAACTGGGACCGGTACCCAGCCCAGTTTCAAGTATATTTGCCTTGCAAATAGCTGGGGCCACGTACTCAAATTCAAAATCTGGCTGGTCAAGTGTGAATGAACAGCAGCAATAGGAGAATGTAATGCACTTTGAGCACTAGTTAAGGCGGATTTGGTTTACAAAAGATTACAATCAAATTTTATTAGGCATTAACAAGATCTTTATAGTATAAATAGCTTTAGTCTCTCCGGTTGTTGTTGTTTAAAATCAATTTAGCTTAATATGCACATAAGCGGAACTGGAGCCTAGGCATACTTGGCGGCCAGAGTAGCGACGTAGTCGATGTACTCCTTCTGTGCCGCCTCGGTGGCCTTGCCCTTCTGCTTGCCCCATGCCTCCCACTTGGCCTTGCCCTTCAGATCGAGAAGGCCGGGCTTGCTGGTCTCGTTGTCGCCGACGGTGGCCTGCTTGAAGAGAGCGTACAGCTCGAGGAACTCATCATCGCTGGGGCGCTTGGTCAGGGATTTCACCTTCTCGGCGGCGGCATTGAATTGCTGCGAACACGAACAAACAAAATAATTAGCTGATTGCCAGATTACCACGCTAGCTAGCAGCTTAGCAGGCAATGAACAGTTGTTGAGCTGATAAGCTTTTGGCTTATCACCGAACAAAACTGATACGAATATATATAACGGTATCATAAATCAATGGGTAGTTTCCATACACTTACCTCAGTGAGGGACATTTTGGATTTAGATTGGAATCTGCAAATAAGAGTTATAGACTTTATACTTCATGACGCAACAGAAATGGGAAGAATGACAATGAACTTGACACAAACTGGTGCTGCTGTTGATGATATGACAAAAAGAACTAGTTCATTAAGCACTTAGTTAAATCTAAGTTAATTGGAGAGCATGACAAATGCGCTGCCGCCAAATTGTCTGGCCAGTTGACCTTTGGCACACAACAGACGATCCGAGAACTTTTCAGGTCGAGCCGTGTTAGAGGCGCCTCTGAGCGCTACTTTCACCAAGCGGCAACAGCAGATGTGATTTATTAATGAAAAATATGCCGTTGCGTATGCGGTAGCAAGAGATACAAATGTATCCGACAGATTGCGTGGCTTATGAATCGCAGCTCGAGATATGCACGAGTCATACGATTGCCGCCACAAATGGCATTGGGGCGTGGGCCGTATACGTGCCAAACATACTCATTAAGCGTTTTTGGGCTTGCTGGCCAAATCACTTTGCCGTTATCGGCATGAGCTTTTGAATGTGTTGTTTGTCACCCGAATTGATAGCAGGTACATAATATATGACTTTAGTTAATTTATTGATAATGCGGAAAAACACTTGTCGAGTCGATTCGATTCGAATTCGATTTTTGCCGGTCGGACGCACTTACGCTGGATTTGATGTCTGGGCGGTCAGAGAACTCGGCACTGTCTGAGTCCGAGTCGCGATTGGACTTTCAATTTAAGTCTTCTCGAAACTCACGATCGCGAGCGACACTCTCTGTGCCAAAGCTCTCGCAGTCTACGGAACTGGAAGCACCACTGTCGCACTATCGTAATTAGCGAGCTTTCCAATTGTACTCGCGCACAGTGGTCGCTTTATCACTTGAGCACTGGGGATGCATGTTGTGCGGCCGATTAGGGATTAGGATACACAATTGATCGTTGGAACAGCACAAGTCGTCACCTGAGTGCGAAGTGCGATCCACTTCTAATCGCAACTGCAGCTAAAACAGGTGGGGAAAGATTATTTCGGCGTGCCGAAGATTTTAGACTCTTTTCGAACCACCGAATTATTTAACGACGCATATATTTGCTAATTATAACTGAATCGATTTGAAATTTTAAACATTGATGAGTTATAAGGATGTTCAAGTGTACAAGGAAATTGAAGGCAATAGCTTTGAAAAGATCGGATATATGACCAAATCCGACTTCGAGTTGTATGGCAGCTATAAGATGTAGTGGTCCGATACGGATGGCTCCGACCAATGTGCTGTACATTTTAATAATAAGTGTCTGTGCAAAGTTTCATCGCGATAGCTCAAAAACTGAGGGACTAGTTTGCATACAGACAGACAGACAGACAGACATGGCTAGATCAATTTTTTTTGTCATTCTAAGCATACTGGCAGTAACTTTTGGGGGTCTCAGACGTTTCCTTCTATGCGTTACACACTTGACCACAAACTTAATATACTATTACCTTCGAAAAGAGTATAAACAGCTTTTTAACGAAATTAAAATCAAATTCAGTCGTTTGACCCTAATCAGTTATAATAATATGAGACTACATTTTAAATAATTTAATAATTGCCATATTTCTTTGCAGGTATACATTTTGATCTTCAAGGACATCTCTAGAAACGGATCCATTGCCTGGCTACCAAGATGATGTTATACGGACAACCACCAAAAAAAACTAACCAAAAAATACTGGAAAATTTGAAGTTCCTCAGACGCAACAACGTCACCAATAAATAATGAACTTAGTTTATTTAAAAGTAATTGTTTTATTTCCGTTTATTAAAATTTATTATAAGATTGTATTTAAAAATAATATATTACATTTCATTTATAATTACAATTATTTTTTGACAAATTCTGTTTTTTGTAAAAATATACCTTATATAGTGCATTTTAAATAAATGAAAATAAAAACGAAGAAACTTTGTTTTTCTTTTCAAAGTACCAGGCGCGCAGAATCAGGCAGATGGATGATGATTTTTCTGTTTTAAGTCTTAGCGCGACCTTGAATGAGAAGTAGATTTCATTGTTGCATACTTGAATGGTGTCTGAAGCAGCAGATACGCTTTGCCAAATGCTATTTTTCGTCAGAAAGTACCAGGCGCACATAATTCAGCAGATGAACGATGATTTTTCTGTTTTTAATTTTAGCATGACCTTGAGGTAGAATTTCCCTTTGAGAGAAAATTTCCCCTACACTCAGAGCTGGGCTTGCATTGATTTTCTGTGTGCAGTTGTCAGTGTTCGTTTTTGTCTCGAGCAAAGGCCAATTTCGTATGTTTCTCTGGTCAAAGTACCAGGCGCACAGAAATCAGCAGATAGACGACGAAATTTTCGTTTTTAATTTTTGCATGACCTTGAGGGAGAATTTCCCTTTCACAGAGAATATCCCAGAGCACAGAGCGGAACTGCGTGCAGTTGTCAGTGTTCGTTTTTGTCTCGAGCAAAGGCCAATTTCGTATGTTTCTCTGGTCAAAGTACCAGGCGCACAGAAATCAGCAGATAGACGACGAATTTTTCGTTTTTAATTTTTGCATGACCTTGAGAGAAGAGATAATTCTTTGCGCACAGAGAAACTAACCCAGAGTAGAACTTCTGAGCATGGCTCTCAGCTCTAAACAAATACATTCAAATGAAAAAACATTGATTTTTGATAAATCGTTTATTTTCTTCTTTTATTCAACAAATGTATATAAATATTTATATTTTTCTTAACATAAATATGGTATATTTTGTATTATCCAAAGAATACATTTAATATTGCAATATTTATATAAAAAGCAATGTTTTAAGTTTACTTATTAAGCTAAGATGTTGCTGCTTTCTTGTCAGTTTATTGTTGTTTTATGTTTCTTGTGTTTGTTGTTGTTGTTGAGTTTGTTGTTGTTGTTGTGTTTGTTATTGTTGCGTTTGCTGTTGTTGTGTTTGTTGTTGTTGTTGTTGATGATGATGATGATGATGATGATGATGATGATGATGATGATGATGATGATGATGATGATGATGATGATGATGATGATGATGATGTTGTTTTTGTGTTTGTTGTTGTTTTTGTCTGTTCTGATGTTTGGAAACCAAAAATTAACTAATTATATAGGTACATATACATAGATTTTATAGTACTTACTTAAAGATCAGCAGAATGGTTTTGGAGTGATGTAGATTTTGCAAAATAAGTGGACTCCACAATAGACAATAATTAAATGTGCACTTGGCTAAAGTTGGGAACATTGAGCTGAAAGAGAAAGAAATAATTAAGCAAACTACGGTAAAATATAGCTCAGCTATACTTACTACAGTAAATCCCATAATTCCTGGAGTTATTATCAGTGTTCCGATCCGGCTGGTTCCGACCAATGTGCTGTACATTTCAATAATAAGTGTCTGTGCAAAGTTTCATCGCGATAGCTCAAAAACTCAGGGACTAGATCCCATACATACAGACAGACAGGCAGACGGCCATGGCTAGACCAATTTGTATTGTCATTCTACTTTTGGGGGTCTCAGACGCTTCCTTCTATGTGTTACAAACTTCAGCACAAACTTAATATACTATTTTCTTCGAAAAGAGTATAAATATGAAATTCACTAGCTGGAGTCGAGTCATTATTGGCAAAGTACAGCTCATACAGAAGTTGACCCTTCTGATTACGCGGCGTATACGTGCTTTAATTGCACCGGCTTACATAGATGTGGCCACGTAATTGACCAATTCGCGTCTGACTAACGCTTGTTTCTGTGGACTTTGTATAGAGTAACTGAAGTTTTTTCTAATAAACTATATTCTATAGCAAATCAAACACTCAGGCAAATAGGTAAACACGATCAATTAATTCTGACTACAATTTAACCAAATCTTCACCTGCACGATTGTAATATAACTTGCTCTATCATACCAAAACATAATAAAAATAAACAACAAATTAAAGTAGCTTAAAGTTTTGATAAAGAATTTCTCTTCAGATACTCAAATGATGGTCTATGTATTCATAATAAAGCTAGTAACATGAAACTTACTACAACCCAGCATTATCGCTAGGAAATAAAAGGGTATTAAGTGAATACCTAATATTTTATTTAGGAAACATTAGTTGCATTTAAGCGTGGAATACTTTTAGGGGTACTGTGCCGTAAATTTAGTTAGTAAATTTTAATGGTCGTTATACTCATCTTAATTTTCCTCTATCGGTATATATATATATATATATATATCAATATTTTAAAAGCAAAGAGAACTAATAATTAAATGCATTGTAATTTAAAACACAAAATGGAATATTATATATAGATAAATTTCTTTTGAGAACACTGAAATGTTGTCGCTGTCAGAGAAAGCTTATTTTTTGAAAACTGTACAAGTTACAATTTCATAAGTAGTCCCAAAATTGTGGGCACAAATATAACTTGATTATTACTGTTAATTGTTTAAGGATTTAATAGCTTTAGTTTAATATACAAATAATATATGCATGTTTAATAGTTATTCCTTGTTTACGTATTTGGTGTACACCTCAATGTAGTATTTCTTGGCATCCTCGATCGTAAGGCCAGCCTTGCTCTTCCAGGCATTGTAGCGGGCCTTCTTCTCCTCATCCTCGGGCTCATCGATGTTGCAGTCGCCAACGGTGGCCTGCTTGTAGTAGCCATAGAACTCCAGGACGTCCTCCTTGGTGACGGTGATGTTCAGGTTCTTTGCCTTCTCAACGATTTCCTCAAACTGTGAAGAGCAGAAAGCGTGCGAAATTAGTCCGGTGATATCCTTGTTACTGGAGTAGTTAATAATACTTACGGTCAGCATGTTGGAGTTTTTGTTTTTTGTGATTTGCTACGTTTGACGAACAGGAATAAATTGTGGAACCTCATACCATCGCTTAGTTATATATAGTAGCATAGACCACTGATAGCAAAGTAACTGCTTTAGCTTAATCTTATCATGTGGGAGACTCACTATGTGTAATGCTCATTCCCATTCCCAATAAGCCCCACACCCTTGAATCATAGTCTATGTATGTCCATCATTGTATATAATTTCCTGCTGGCGATTAGTTGGAGTGGAGCTTATCAGATTTTGGAAAGTTTGCACATGCAGTTTGTCAAAAATAGGTGTATATGTATAACATAAATAGTGATATGAATAAGCACCTTATGTGATAAGATTAGCTAGAATTTGGTATATACTCATAAATGCGTTTATATCAAAAAGTAGCAAAACCATCGTGACAGACTCTAAGACTTAGGCACAATGTACTTTTCGATTTCTGATTAAAATTGATGCAAACTAATTATGATTTTTCTAAGATATAAATGATACCAGTACTTTTTCCAAATATATAAAGAATAGATTGTTCTTTGAATAAAAGCAATTAGCTGATTATAAATAAATACTACCCATACATTCAATTGTTATCTAATTTGAAGAATTCGTGTAGGCAAGTGTCCAAATTTTCCACTGCCATAACTTTGTCAAAACTTCTCCGGTGAAGTCTTGACTTTCTGAGCATGATCTGGCCTCAAGATTAGATTAGTTCCTGCAAAAATTCTAAAAATGTATCGTTTTTAATCTACTAAACTAGTTTCGTTAAAACTTAGCACAGTATAAACATTTATTTTTCGAAAGCTCCTATTTTTTGAGAAAGCATTCTCAAATATTGCAAATAATTGAGGAAAACGACCACAATTGAAAATTCGCACTGTATATCGGAGCGAGAGATAAAGATAGCTATTTTGATTGTACTCGATTATTATGATCTTAAATTGTCTAAAATCGATTTGATGATATGAACAAAGCATATATGCATTCGATTATTTTACATAAAAGCTTGTAAATAATCGCAGCTGTTTTTAAAGACTAAATTAAATGATCTAACAGTGATCACAATTTAGTTGCTATTAAATCGAACCAAAGTTCTGGTCGTGTTAGAAATCGGATGATTACATTTAAATGCTTACGGGTTTATTAACTTTTATATAAAAATACAATAAATACATTTGTTTAACAACGGCAATTGAGACATTAAAATTTTTGTGTGGCAAGCTCACAAAAATCGGCACTGCAAACTTCTCTAAATGCACATTTTATTGATATTTGGCGGCGTACTTCTTGTACACCTCAATGTAGTGGTTCTTGGCATCCTCGGCGGTAACGCCAGCCTTGCTCTTCCAGGCATTGTAGCGGGCCTTCTTCTCCGCATCCTCGGGCTCATCGATGTTGCAGTCGCCAACGGTGGCCTGCTTGTAGTAGCCATAGAATTCCAGGAAATCCTCCTTGGTTACGGTCTTGCTGAAGGCCTTTGCCTTCTCAACGATTTCCTCAAACTATAACGAGTAAGGATAAGCAAAGTTAGTACGCTGATATTTCAATGAAATGGGTCGGTTAATATTTATACTTACGGTCGGCATGTTTAGTGTTTTGGACGTTTGTTATGTTTGGCTAACGAAAACAAATTGTGGCAGCTCGTACCAATGCATAGTTATATATAATTGGCCAAACAAATTCGGCAGTTGTTTTTTGGTTAATCTTATCAAACAGGAGACTGACTTTTTTGTAGTTCCCATTCCCATGCCCAACCCCTGTTTCCGATAAAACGCACCACACTCCAGACACATACATCATTATACAATAGATGATTGCTGACGGTGATTAGGTGGTGGGTGCAGTGTGGTGCCACTGGTTAGCAGCAGACCGAAAATTTCTATACGAGTCGTACGTGTTTTGCTTATCTGATTTTCGGCAGTTTTTCACTTGCAGTTTGTATTCGCAATCATATTGCCAGGAATATAGGCACCTTATGCACTTAAGCGATAAGATTAGCATGAATATTTTATGACTGTTCAACGAATATACAAGTATATCGAAATAAAAACAAATCAATCCTGTCCGCCCCTGAAGATAAACTCGATGACTTAATTAATGATTGGTGGTGGGGGTAGTGTTATTGGTGTTAGTGGTGCTAGTGGTGGTGCACAGTTCACTGCCACGTCACAGCAGTAAAACACCTTCTGATTTAAGTCTGAATGATTCACGGTGATGACAATTATCTTAGATCATACTAATAGTAACAGCTCCTATCTAATGTGGCAGCTGTACAATATTAATTTAGAATTTTTAGCTTCCAAAGCGACGCTAAATGATAAACAAATTAGAAAACTTATTTAAATTAATTAAATTACACAAGACAAATAAAACAGTTATAAATAGAAGTTTGTTGGATTAAATAGACAACCGAAATGATTATAAATAGAAGTTAGCTGGATCAAATTGACCACACTGTATTATACACTAGCCACGCAACAATGGTCAACTTTGAGCAAGCTATTGAACTCGCCAAGATCTTCTCCAAGAAGCCCACGGACGCTGAATTCCTTGAGTTCTATGGACTTTTCAAGCAGGCCACCGTCGGCGATGTCAACATCGATAAGCCCGGACTACTCGATCTGAAGAAGAAGGCCATGTTTGAGGCGTGGAGCTCGCACAAGGGTCTGTCCAAGGATGCCGCCAAGGAGGCTTACGTCAAGGTCTACGAGAAGTACGCGCCCAAATACGCCTAAATGCTAAAACAGAGCAAAAGACTCAATTTATATACACGGAAAATAAAATTTTAATCTTACCAAAACAACAACAGCCCAGTTAATCGCAATACATTTCTAAAACGCTGCCTCCGATTGCGGCATGGCCACAGCGGCAGCAATCAGCGGCTTGGCCTGCCCCGTCTTCAGCAGCATAACGCGTATCTGGGAATTGTCCGGCGTGAGGCTGGCCGGCGGTAGTTTATCCATAGTATCCAGCACGGCCACAACCTCAAAGTCTACACGGAGCGGTATGCCGGGCAGAACGCTGGGCAGTCTGGACACGGACTGCTGTATGGTGTAGTGACGCCGATCCGCGTGCAGCAGCACCACCAAATTCGAGGCCATCTTAAATGTGGACAGATTCTGCACGGTGAGGTAGAGCCTGAAGGCGGGTCCGCTGCCGCACACCTCTGCGGACAGCTTGACGGGCGCATGCGTCAGATCACCCGAAATGGTGCTCTCCGAAGAGTTAATCGCATCTATGGTGGCACGTGCGGCAGTGTGGCGCAGTCGCCACAGCTCCACCTGAAAACTGCCATAACTGGCTGCAGGTACAAAGGTAAATCAAAAGTGAATAGTAAATATAGTATATAGCTTACACTTGGCTTGGTGCTTTTCACGCACCGTCTGCTCCACGAATATGGAGCTCTTCTTGGGCTTGTCCAGTATGGAGGCATCTACAATCGTATGCGCAGTCGCCGAGCCTTTGCCGGCCAGTGCTAGCGCTTTGTTGTCGGGCTCAAAGCGTGTGACACGTCGCAAAATCTTAACAATCATGTCACCGGTTTGGGTGATCAGCGTCAGCACATGATCCTCCATGCCCATGCGACCATATAGCATGGCAGCCACCGTCTGCGGCACCACAAACTCATCCACCAGATAGCGTTGCAGAAAGAACAGCACTCTGCCACCCTGCAGCGCGACGGCCACCAGAGTAATGCCCAGATGTGTGAGCATCAGCGGCAATATACAGATGGGAGACGCATCTAGTGGCACCTGGTAGAGCAGCTTGCCGCGCTTCGAGTAGCACAGATAGCGTGGCTCCATGCTGGTAATCACGATGGTCTGATCGACGGGCAGCAACAACAGTCCTGTCAGCGGCGTGGTCAGCTTGATGATCTCCTGTCCCTCGGCGGTGGACTTGCGCAGCAGGTAGACGCCACCGTTGCGCGTGCCCACCACAATGCAAAAGTCCGTCTCATAGGTGCCGTGCACGGAAATTAGACTTGGCACAGCCGTCTCGTAGCTGCACGTTCTGGCCTGGTAGACCAAATTGAAGCCTTGCGGTTCCAGTACCAATACACGACCAGTGTCTGTGGCCAGAACCAAATGCGAGGGGGGATTGAGGCTGCTGGAAACACGCTTTAGGCAACACATAGAAACAATGTTGCCCACTCGACCCACGGGCGAATCCTTGTGTGTGCTGATGAACGACTGTAAAGTAGTCAATAATTAATTTGCGGAAATTTACATTTTCTTTAGCTTACGGCTCTCTCCTCTTCAGGCAGCTGTAGCAGTCGTTGCGTTTTACGCGACAGTTTGGCATGATCCACGTCCTTGAGCAACTGCAGCAGGCCGTCATGGGTTTCCGGCTTCATAACGGGCAGCTTGCGCCACAACTCCAATTCCAATTCTTCGGCATCCAAGGCGGGTATGGTGTACTTGAAGTAGGGCTTCAAATGCCTGTAAAACAGAACTGACTCTGCAATGGCCACTGCAATTACTGTGGAATATGAACGGATAAAATTAGATTAAATAAAAAGATTGGTTCTGACAAAGCACCTGGTGTCTTGAGTTCCATTTCGTCTATGTAGAGGCTCTCAATGGCAGTTGGAATGCCTGGTAGCGATTGCTCCTGCTTCAATTTCAGTCCACGAAACACTTTGAGCTTGGCACTGGGCTCCTCGTCCTCCTCAAGCGAAATATCAGCCGCCAGCAGCCGTACGTAACCATCGCACTGCACGTCGCTGAGCGTCATACAGCTGGATAGAGTCGAAAGGACCTGAGGCGTTTCATCTCCGATGTCCACATGGAGCCAATTGGATGCTGATCCGCTAGCCATTGTGTGAATTCAATTAAGAAAATACTTGAGCGGGCAGTGAGAAAATGAACGGCAGAAAGATTTATTGTCGAATTCTTTGTTTTGGTTTTTCCTCCTTAGCAACGGTATGTTTTTAGTTTGCGCCAACAGTAATTATCGATAACAGCGAGATATCGACGAATGTCAGTCACAATTTTCGTATACACTTGGCTTCGAAACATGCAATTTATGAATATACAAATAATAACTAAATACATGTACACTAGTTGCTGTTGCTTATTTGAAATGCAGCAATAACAAAATAATACTAAGAAGAAAATACGATCAGAATGAACCAGTCAAGTTTGCTCATTTACACAGCCCTTGTGCAGCCCTGGTACGAGTTCATTTTGTGTGAATGACCAAAAGAGGCAACAACGCGAGCGACGCGACGGATGTAAATTACAAATAATAATAATATACGCATAGGCTAATACAAAGTGCCATTTATGCAAAAGTGATGACGGCAAGTGAGAACGAGTTGCAGCTTTTCAACAAGGGTGAGAAAGTCCTATGCTTCGAGCCCGACGAATCCAAGGCCAGGGTTTTGTACGACAGCAAGGTAACCCACGCAAACACACATACGTGTGCTCACACACACAACGACCCGAAACGTCAGAAACTCTGTTATGGAAAACGAGTTGGTTGAAATCGATTTTTCACAACGTACGAACTGTTTTTCTTCTCTATAGATTTTGGCTGTTTACGAGCGAAAGGACGCTACGAATCGACGCATCTTTGAATATAAAATCCATTTCCAAGGCTGGAATGCAAACTATGATCGAAATGTGCCCTCAGCCAGTTTGCTAAAAGACAACGAGGATAATCGCAGTTTGCAGCGTGAGCTGGCAGAAGCCGCACAGCTCCAAAAGTAAGCGTGTGTGTGTGTTAGAGAGCGCGTGTGTTAGTTAATGGTTTGTGTACAATTTTGCAGAACTGGCGGGCACTCGTACAAAGACACGAAGACTCCGACGCTGCCATCGGCCAAGAAGAAGCGCATGACTCGAGGCGGCAACGGCGAAGAGCAGTTGGTTGATCCCTTGGACATATCAGAGGGACTGCTGCCGGTGACATCGGAGGACGAACTGCCGCTGATGCAGAGGAGTGGTAACTGGTCGCGCGATAACAGTGGCAGTCGCAAAGCACTACGCAACAAAGCGACTGCTACTACTGGCGACCTCACAATGAGGGGCCGCAAAAAAGGTCGTGCTGAGGTTGAACGTAAAAAAAATGCCAAATCGACGTTATCGCCAAGTAACAGCAAGAAAAGTGTAACAAAAATAGATGGCGAGGTCATCATACACGAGGAGCGTGTAATGATGCGCATCAGCGAGCGGTTGCGCGAGTACATGGAATATGACCGCAACATGATCGTCAATTTGGGCAAAGAGCACGCACTGCCCGCCCGCATGCCCATCGTCACCATACTGGAGAATTTCGTGAAGCAGCGTGCCGTCGAGCTGGCCATAGGCATCAAGCAGGACAGCTCCAGGGCACGCAGTACGAATAGCCGCAATGCGCGCATGGAGCGTGAGTACGATCGCGTAATGTCCAAGTGAGTATTCAGTCAATCTTCTGATTTCCGATTTGTGATCACACTGAACATTCATTTACTTGATAGCGTGTGCATGCTCAAGGAAGTTGTCGATGGCCTACGCATCTACTTTGATTTTCATCTCGAGACTCATCTGCTTTACGCCGAGGAAAAGGAGAAAATCTGGAGCTATCTTGAAGGGGATAACTTCCAAAATTTTAGCATAAGCAAGTCGAACGAACTCAATCCCAATGGGAATAACGCGCACGTTACACCGGAAGATGATTTGCATATCACCAATGGTGGTGGTGATGGTTCAATACTAGGTGGCGTTGAGTATGAGAGGCAGCTGCAAAAGTGTATCATGTACATTGTGAAGAACAGTTGCAAGAATAATATGGCACAGGCATACGATCAGCGCACCTCGCCATACACTGCTGCCTATAAACTTCCGATTGAAATGCGCGGCTTTCTCTGCGAGACCTTCAACTGGAAACTGCTGTCCGAGGAGTCGCCGGTGGAGAAGTCTATGATATTTGGAGCACCGCATCTGTCGCGCATGTTGAGTATGTAGTGACCCTAATTTATACCAATCTGTCTTATGTTACTAATTGCCGAATTTCATCCAACAGTTTTGTTACCCAAGTATCTCAATTCGTCACCCATACCAAATGAGAAGCTTGATGATCTGCTCCCACATCTGTCCTCTCTCACCAAGTAAATGCAGTTTTATGCACTCAAATTTTCTAGTCACTGTTACTGATTATGTTTATTGTTACTTTTAGCTACTTGGAGAACCATAAGGAGTGGTTTGATAAGCAGAATTATACCCATCCCAAGGCAGACTTATCTTCCAGTGATACAGTGAATAATAAAAAATCCATCGGTTAAAATTAACCACAGCCAAAAAGTTAATAAATAATCAATGCCGGTCAAGCTTCTTGCATCGTATGTTTTAAGTTACACGCATATCATTGACTTTTTCATTATATTAATGTATTTTATTTATTATGCATTTTTAAAGCTTGCTTTTTTGTTTGTTTAAGAACTGTAATTGTCATTGTTTCACCAGTATCAATATCAATACGTATATCAATTATGATTTTGGTTTCTTTCGTTTCCTTTAACTACACAAATGTGAATAACGCGTTTCTATAAAAAGAACTTTCCTACACATGTATAATCGAATATTGTCTAAAACTATATTGTTAATGTTAATATGGAAAAGACAATTTAACATTAGTTTCAGGTTTTTTTTTTTTTTTTTTTTAAATCTAAGTTAGAGTTGAGACTTACAATCTAGTATTTTACTTATTCTTTTTTTTTTGCTCAAATATATCTGAATGTTTAAGAATTTCAACAGTTTTTGTCTTTTACTTAACAATTAGAATGTAAGAGGTCCTTGGAAACGATGAAAAGTGCAAATAGAAAACCGTTTGCATTGAAATACATTTGTGACGAATCCACGACGCACCTGTTGCTAGGCTTAACTCTCTGGAATATTCAACGTGTGTAGTACTTTGGAATGTGCTGGGAATCATCGGACCCATATATTGTTGGACCCACTCTAAACTAAATGGCTACATGGTGTATAATTGCTCGTAAATAACTCTGTGGAGCTAAGGATTGAGGGTTTTGTGCAACTTTAACAATTATATGGAATATTTGTGTGCTAAATCCTGCCTAGAAATTCGAAATGTTTTGTTTTATACTTTTGATGTTGTCGTTTGCTTTTGGACGGCTTAGATTAGATGCGATTTGTGATTTGTAACATGTATTTTGTTCTGTATGAGTGTGAGTTTGTAAACTTGGGACGTTAACTTGGACGATGTCTGCTGCTTCCGCTTCCTGCTCAGTTGTACTACCTATTTCTGCCGCTTGGTGGCGCTACTGGCCGTGGGACGCATGAAGCTGCTAACGGAGCGATTGCGCTGCGGAAGATTGCTGCTGCTGCTGCTGTTGTTGTTGCTGCTGCTGCTCCTGCTGGCCTGTTGATTCATCACATTCTTCACCAGCATTGCACTGCGCGCTGCCGTCAGTCGGGAGGCAGCAGCTGAAGCAGCAGTTTGATTCTCCTTAAAGCTGGTGCTGTTGCCCAACGATTGAGATTGCGACGGAGATGGAGCAGTGCGTTGTCCGGCTGCCAGCTTGCTGCGCACGAGTATGACACTGGGCCCGACACTGGAGCCACTGCTGCTGCTGCGACTGGCGGGCACACCACGTGCACTGGCGGGTCGCGTGTTCTGCGCTGCCAGCGGTCGCTTGCTGGGCGACGAGTCCACCGAGACGGTGGCGGTGCGCTGCACCGACGGCAATCGTCGCACCACGGTCTGTGTGGAGGCGCCACTGTTGATGGAGGAGCGCGAGGAACGCAAGCTGTTGCGCGAGCTGCTGCGCTCCACGTCGCGCTGCTTGGACGCAAACTGTGGCAGCTCTCGACGCACGCCGCTAACTGTGACTGCTGCTGCTGATGATGAGGAGCGTGGCGCTGTGGACGTGGCACTCGGCAGGGGGCTGCCATTGGGCATGCGCAGTGGGCGGCTGGCGGAGAGACTGCGCTTGGGCTGTGCAGCACCACTGGGAGTTGGGGTCGCTGTAGCTGCTGGTATGTGGTTTTGTAATCTGTTGTTGGAGCTGCCGCGCAGTCGCGCCTGCTGCAGTCGGTCCGACAAGCGACTGATGCTGGTGGTGCTGGTCTTCTGCTTGGCCAGCGGGCGGGAGCGTTGCGTGGCGGGTGCCTCATTGGCCTCGTTGCAGGAGGAGTTGGTGCTCTCGCCCTTGCCGTGTGAGGGCGTGTCTGAGACGAGGCTCTGCGTCTCCTCGAAGCCCTCGTCGTTGAGCTCGTGATGATGCCCGCTGGCCGTGAGCTTCAGCTTGCTGGGCGTTAGCTCCCTGGGCGGACTCCAGGGTCGCTCCGGGGTGCCCGTTGGCGACTTGAGATTGCGTATGGCCTCGCGTACATCCTCCTGATTGATGGAGCTGATGTGTCTACCCACTTTCTCCAGCTTGGTTATGGTGCGCGTCTTTTCCGGCTGCTGCTGCTGATCCTCCTTTTGAAGGCGACGTATTTCACTGGCGCTAGCCGACTGCTTGATGTCCTGGGTGGGCGTGATCAGCTCCTCGTTGCCGCTACTGTAGTCCGTGGGTCGCTTATAGCGACGTGTGCGTCGCGCCAGCGCATATCTGTCAAAGTGTCCTGGCGCATCCTGTGCCTCAGTGGCTGCTCCAGCCGCTGCTGCAGCTGCTGCTGCTGCTGTATTTGCGCTGCTCTTCTCCTCCGGCTTTGGCTTTGGCTTGTCCGTCAGACTGACAGTTACCACTGTGGTGTTAGGTGTCGTAATGACACGTCGCGTCACCGGCGGCGTCTCAATGTTGTCCGCATCCAGCTCCTTGGAGGAGGCGGATGCATACTGCGACTCGTTGTGACTCTTGTGATGGTCCAGCAGGCTGGCAAAGGTGTCATCCTGCGTGGGCGACTTCAACTCCACGCTGCGTTTGAGCGGCTCCGCTGGCTGTAGTTCCATGCTGGAGGGACGCCGCACATAGATCTTCAGGCGATCCGAGCTGCCATCGCTCTCGCCCAGCTTCTGGATGATGGACTTGCGTCGATCCTCCTCGGCAATCGGATGCAGCGGACTCACGCTTTGTGCCTGCTCCTGCGAGCGCTGCCGCCGATATTGACGCAACTCCTCAGCGGTGGTCAGATGGGGCTGCGTCGGCTGTGCCGTCGTCGTGGCATCCGCTATGGCCTCAATGTTGCCCACGACGTCTGTGTGCTCCAGCGTCTTCGATGGCTTCCAGTCGGCATAGACGCGCTGATATTTGCTGGAGTGCTCCAGATCCCTTTGGTTGTTAGTTGGATTAGTGGTCGTCGTTGGCGTCGTTGTTGTTGTTGTCATTATCTTTTCCTCTGGCAATGGATCCAGTTTTCGTTCGTTTTCTATGGTACAAATTGAGATTAGGATCGTGACTAGCCACATTCAAGCTGTCCAAAGACTTACCAGTTTCGTTTTCGAGCGATCGCCGATTCGCATTTACCAGGCGACGTTTCCGCTTGTATTCCTCGTTCTGTTTCTCATCGTTTTCGTTGGACTGGAGCCATGTTTCGATCTTCTGGCGCCATTCACGGGATATTCTGTGGAAATATATTTAGTTTTGTTTTTTTAATATGGAATTTTTGTAGATAAATAAATACTATATTAAAGTTATACTTTTAATAGTTATGATCCATTAAAACCCCTATAAATTCATTTATATAAAAGCAGCAATTTTTGCAAACTCTTATCGAAATTATTCCCAAGGGAATTGTTTTAGGTCAAATTAAAATATGTTTACTGTTTAGGTATATTCATATTTTTATAAAATACAAGCCACACTGAACCCCTTCTTAAAACTGTGTTCTATTTTTGCAGAGTATGATGAAATAAATAGGATAATAAATGGCATGCAGAAACATTAGTTGTGAGTTATTTAGGTTAGATTGTAAATACAAAATACAATTCTTTAAGGTTTTTAGTAAAGTTAAGCTGTTTATTTGAGAAAACAAAGCGATAGGTTGAAAGTTAAATATAGCAATAAAATGGTAAAAGAGCGGAAAACATTAAAGAAATAATAAATAAATATTCAGTTAAGGGTATAGTTTTACAGTGGATTGGAAAATTGGTAAAGTTCTCAAAAAATCTAACCTCGGTTTTGCATCCTCGTGCGCTGCGGGCGTTTGTTGTTGCTGCTGCTGGAGTATCGTTGGGCCATTGCTGATGGGCGTATTGGCTGGTGTATTGGGCGTGGCCGCGCCGCTGCTGGCCAGTGGCGACTGCAGGCGATCCTGCGCCTGCTGCAGCTGCAGCAGCGGTGCCGGCGAGCTGGCCCGCTCCCGGTCAATGCCAAAGTCAATGTTGAGCAGATCGGGACGCTTGCGACTGGAGCTACCGGAGCGGGCGCGACGTGCCCAAGAACGATCTGGAATGAAAGCAGAGTAAATGCATTAGAAGGAGCAGCAGCAGGAGGGAGCTGGATACACTTACCCAGACTGCCGTAGGCGGCCTTGCGTTCGCGACTAATGTGGACGGGGCCATCGTGTGGTCCCGTGGAGCTGCGCAGATACTCCATGAGGTCGTCCTCGCCGGCAAGGACGCGACTGGGCCGCCGTCGCAGGCTGCCATTGGGCGTGATGTCCGGCGAGGCGCTGTACTCCTGCTCGCGCCGAATGAAGCCATTGCTCAGCTCGCCGGAGCCCATCTGGCGTCGGCTCAAGGCGGGACTGGCGCGGGGATCGAACAGTGCATCGCCCAGGAATGAGTCTGAATCGGAGACAGGCGTGCTCGCTTGACCAACTGCAAGAGATGACGCAAGAGAGAGAGAGAGAGAGAGATGATAACCAAATGGGTTTGGGATTGGGCATTTCAGCTACGTACTTTGCTTGGCTCTTCTGGCCAACTGCTCCATGCGTATCTTGTTGCGCTCCTCGGCCAGCTTCTCCTGCTGCACGCGTCGCTCGTTGTCCTTGATGGCCTGCCTAAATTTATCACAGAAGGTCTGAAAGGTCTTGAAGCACTCCTCCAGCTTGAAGGTGGCCGCATCCTCGCAAAAGAACTCGGCCAGCTTCAGTCGCAGCGAGTCGACCTGCTTCATGCCGGACTGCAGCACTGCCATCTCCGAATCGGCGGCCAGCAGAAACTCGGACATCTGCTCCTTAATGTCCGCATCCGTGGCAGGCTGTTCGATTTGCTTTGTGACCTTCCGGATGCGATTCTCCAGAGTGACGATCTCGCTATTGATTTGCTCTGAGGTGGTTCTGTGAGTTGGGGAGACAGATTAGGAAAAAAGAGGTGAATGGGCTGTAGTTTCATTCCTAAGACTTGTGCACTTACTTGCTGGCATTTTCCAGGGTATTCAGCTGTGCGGTGAACTGCAATAGTTCCGGATTGCAGCGCTCCGCCTGGAGGGCGACAAAGTGTATGAGATTCATGCCCGGCTTGTTGGCCCGTATATCCGTGAGCTTCTGCAGCGAGGAGAGCTTCACGCCCGCTGCATTGCCCGCATAGCCGCCGGAGTTGAGGAAATTGCCGGCAACGACGACCATGTAGAGGACCTCCTGCAGCGCCTTGTTGTTGATCAGATTGTCGCCGGCGTAGAGCATCGCATTTATGCACGGCTCCAGATAGGCCATATTGGCGGCAAACTCCTCCTTGAGCAGCATGCTCTCAATGCGCAGTTTGTAGCTGTGAGATAGAGAGAGAAATAAAGCTGAAGAGGCTGCTCCAATTGAAGTTGGGCTCATTACTCACTTGGGCACTTCGAGTAGCTGCAGCAGAAACTTCTCGGCACTGCCCAGCCGCGTTCGGTCGCCATTGAAGCCCTTCAGCATGTCCAGCTCGTCCACCTCGGGCAGAATCTTGAGCAGACCGAGCAGCCGCTCGGCGCCAATCTCCTCGTGCGCCCCATGCCGTATCAACTGAATGATGTCCTTGCTGTTGCTGCGGAACTGCCGCAGGAAGATGTTGACGTTCAGGCTGCGCTTGCCATCCAGCAGCGTGATCTCAGTGCTCTCCTTCTTGCCCTTGCGATCCAGCGTATCCTTGCCATTCGTTAGCCCCGGCTTGCCGATCTTGGGACTCGGCTTGGGCGATCCCTCGCCACTGGTCGGCTGCTGGCAGAAGAGGCCCTCCATCTCGTTGAAGTCGATGTCCGTTTGGCTGGTGTCCCGGTGCCTGCTGGCCATCTTGCTCCAGATGTTCTCGTTGCCCAGCACCTTGTTGTGCGGTATCTTGCCCCAGTTGAGCGTCTTCATCTTGGCCTTGGGCGCCGGCGTATCCTGCTGCGGCAGCAGCACAGCCGTCGGCGCCTCGGGCAGTGGCGTCAGTGGACGCATCAGCGACGACGACGGAGGTGGCGGCGGCGGCGGCAGTGCATGCCCATTCGGCACCGGGGGCGGCGGTGGCGGTGGTGCGACCCCATTAACTGTGAACGCTGCGGGCGCTGGTGGCGGCGGCGGTGGCGGAGCGGGCGCTGGCGGTGGCGGTGGTGCTGGCTTAGCCGCCGGCTTCCTTGTGGGACTGCTGGCATCGCCGGCGCGACAAGTGGAGCAGGTGAACTTCTGGCTGCTCTGGTGGCGCAGCAGACGCACTGCATCATCGGGTCCCTCGAGCAGGGTGGCGCGATGCACCAACCGCTCGGTGGTGTCCCAAATGACATCGCTCAGCGGATCCTTGGCATCAATGCGCAGCAGATGCTGCAGTATGCTCAGAAAGGGACCCTCCTGCGGCTTGTCGGCCACCTGGCGAAGAGAGAACGAAATGCAATTAGAGAGCGCTCAACATTTTTGCTAGCCGAAGAAAGCTAAGCAGCTTAGACTACTTAATGGCCCTAATGACTTTACGATTGTTGATAGAACAACTTCGAGAGAGTGAGAAAGAGCGAGAGAGGGAAATAATATCTGAGTTAAACGCACTCGAAGCAAGACAAGAGCAAGACACATCAAAAATGGTACAGCTCACTTGAATTCTTGAGAATCGCATAGAAGGACATGAATGCCTTCAACATAAGATTGTAGTAATGTGCATGCAGAACAAAATCAGCGCTGCTGCTTACCTCTGCTGATAGCTATACGATAAGTTAATACTATTTCAACAACAGAGAGCTTGTAAAATATTCGAGCCGCAGACCATTTTCAATTGGGTTTATAATTGTGGCGCATTCCTGTGCTGCCGATACTGTCGTTGATGGCGCCACATAGAAAACTGTGCTGCTAAAGTTATTTCTTTAACAGTTTTTAATATTAAACGACCTCTCAGCCTAAGTGTAACTCACTGCCAGTTGACATTTATGCCAGCTCGCGTGCGATGTCCGCCTTGGCATTGGACAGCCTTAGCTTGGCACCAGTAATGACACAAGCAGTCGCCCCCACCCTCGCAAGACACACCCCCTTGCCGGTACACACACCTGGGGGCATACCGATACGTATACTTAATGCACAATTAAATGCACATATGCAAATGCACTGAAAGGCTGTATAAATAATAAGTATACGCCGCGTGCCACAGACCAGAAAGCGAACAAGGTGTTAATGTGCGCTTGTTCGGATCGCTTGTACCAATTATCAACTAAATTAACACTCACCTGTCGCAGTATCGCATAGAAGACATCAAGATGCGAGGTGAGATTGATGCCATCGGGCGCCTGCAGGCTCTGGGCCTCGTCGCATTCCTGCTGCTCCACGAATACGTCCAATTGTACGATGATATCGCCCACACTCTGTGCGACTTTTCTGCAAATACAGTGGGTTAATGGAACAAAATGTTAATTGCGATTCCGGCTCATTATTCAAGCAGCAATTTGCAATTTGCAATTTGTTTTGCCTGCACTTGACAATTGTCGCGGATTAATTGATATGTGATTTATGCGATATTTATAAACAATTTATGGTCAATTGCATTTGCTTTGACAATCGATGAAGCAACAGCTCAACAAGAGCAGCCCTGACATTGAGTAAACTCAGTAACCTCTGCAGGTTGCCAAAAAAAAAACCAAAAGAAACGTATACAAAAATCGGATGTGGCTGCCACAAATACAACACAACAGAAACACACACTCACTTGAGATTCTGCACCAGTTGCAAGGCGGTGCAGCTATAACGGGACAGGGAGCAGCAGGACGTGAGGCGGCGCTGTGGCAATGGCAATGGCAACGGGGACACGGACACGGACGCAGACTCGGACCGGACGCGGACTCGGACGCGGACTCGGATGATGACTCCACGTTGCCTGCCTTGCAGCAGCCTTGGCAAACACAAAGCGAATCAACGCGACGCGACGCGATTCGACGTTTATAGACAAACGCCAAACTTAACCATATTCGATAGTTGTCGTTGTCGTTGTCGTTGTTCTAGTTGTTAGGCAGTGGCTGCTGCTGTTGTGTGTGTGTCCTTGCGAAGTGTCCCTGTACAGATTGGCTCCTATTACGGCGTGCGAATTGATATCCATAAATCGAAATCGAGTGGCACTTTTGTTTAATTGCTTTTCAATTGTGGTCGTGTGTGCTGCGAGCGAAAAGCGACGAGGCAACAGTCAGCAGCAAGCGAGGCAACGGCAATAACGAGGACGCAGGCAGGACAGGACAGGACACGGCACTTGCTGTCGGCGCACAGACCAGACGGAGCCACAGACTGACCGAGAGAGAGAGAGAGAGCCCAACTCACTGGTCGCATTGTTGTTATTGCTAATGTCCTTGCCAGCCACGTGCTGCGCGCGCATTGTAAGTTGACTTGGCAACTGGAGAGTCGACCAGGCCAAAAGCCAAAGGCGACAGCGACACCAACACCGATAGCGACAGCGACAGTTGGCAACTCTTTTGGGCTCTTTTATTTTGACGAGACACTTCGTCAACAACATCGGCACGTGATGCGCCATTGTTTTGTTTTTGTCAGCGATTTCTATTTTGGTTCGTCACGCAAGTTTTCTTTGCCGGGCTGCCAAAATCGGATAGAAACGAAAAGTGAGCAACTGTGTGTGCACGGAGGAAATGAGTAGCGAACCAGCACGGCAAATTAAAGACACGATAACGGAAGTGAAAATGTCAGAGAGTGAAACAGAGCTTTGCGTTTACTTAATTTGGCAAACGAAATTTACACCGGCAAAGTCTATAGGCATTGATTTTCATTGAAAATGGTACAATTCGCAAATGCTTCATATTTAAATACAGAATTATTATATATGCCAAAGTTATGGGAGTTTTAGATGTTTACAAGGCATTTCTAAGGACTATCTATGTCTTATATTGGCATGTGTTTCATTAAAAATCTAAAATCTAAAAATTGCTTCAGATTTTATGACAAATCTAATAAAACCAAGATCAAAACTGCTTCGATATCGAAAATTGGATAAGTTTTGACTAAGTTATGGAAGTTTTAGATGTTAGACAGAGATTTCTAGGTACTTGAGAGTCATCATGTTTTGGTTTTTATTACAGAATCGGACATTTTGATTGCTTTAGAGAAGCTTGAGCTATTTTCCAATCTAAGTGTTATAATTTAAGCCTTAAATAATTGTAATCTAATAAAAGTTAACTGTATACAGAAACAATGCAAGAAACTTTTGTGATATGTGTAAGGATGGATTTAAGAATTTTTAATATAATATGATTTTATATTTAATGTAATTTTATATGCTCAAATTATAGAAAATTCTTCTTTTACAAAATCGACGTAATTTAATATTGCCACAACTTGAGTTTCATATTGATTAGAATCCATTGGGTTTGGCAGCAATTAAAATCCGCTTAAAGAAACTCAGCAGCTACCAAGCTACGCAGTCGAAAAACTCAAATGAATATTTGTTTATTTATAGCACCTAACTGAGACTCCATTCCTCCCCCTCCCCCTCTCTGATCTAACCCCCCTCCCCCTGAAGGAGCGCTGAAATCAAAGCGCTGCTCGGCTCAATGAAAACGTTTAAGTCGATTTGAAATTTGAAATAAATTAAAAAGCGCGAGAAACTACGCATTTAATTTAAGCAAAGCGCTAAAATTGTTTAATAAAGAGGGGGCAGAGAGTAGAAGTAAGGAGGGGTGGGGGAGGCGTTAGAGGGGCGTGTCAACTGCCATATGACAAAATGGATGGGCTTCACTTGGCCTCAGACACAGCCCCAAGACAAATGGCACAGAACAATCAATTAGGCATTTTGTCTGACGAGAAGACATAGAAGAAGCTATGAACAAAAAGGGGTGGGGGAGCATAGTACATAGCCCCCCTCCTAGAGGGGTCTATTTAGCTGATTGACTGGCATGCCTAAGTGCCATATTGTTATTGTACATTTTTCGGCCTGAACTATTTTCAAAATTAATTGAATTTGTGTTAGTGCTGTTTTCAAAGCGACAAAATATTTTTTGTCAAGTTGAGCTCAGGCCCCCATTAATAAACCAGTTTAAAGGCAGGCGGTGCAGGGGTACCGCTAACTAATTGATTTATTGTTGACTAATTAAATATTGAATTAATTGCTTGACAGACTCGAACAAAAACCAAAAAAAAACGGCGCAAATTATTTGCATAAGACACACAAGCAAACAAAAATTAAAAATCCAAAAAAAACCCTAAGAAAAATCGTTGGGATCGTTGTGGTTTTTGATGGATGTTTGACAAGCGTCCAAATCGGCCAACATTTGGCCACCACACTTGAGCGTACGTTAATGATGGCACCCAAAAGTGGGGCCCAAAGGGGGGCCCAAAAGGCGGGTTGATTTCACATGCCCATGTGAATTTTTTGCGTTTTAGGCCTTGATCTTGTCTAGTTGAGCGCTGCATGCAAATTAAAATGTGTGTATTGGAAATCATAAAAAATAAATAAAATGGCAAAACGTTTTAAATTGTTTGTGATATTCATTTGGACTATGTTGTCAGTTGTTGTTGTGGGTGTGTTTCAGGGTTTCACTCAACAAACATTGCATAAATTGTCTTGATTTAACGCACATACATACAACATGCACAAATCTATAGTTAATTGTTATTGTATGGGTACCTGACCATGTCTTTGCCATCCTCTAAACAACTCAATAAAGTGTTGGCTTTTTTAGACCAGGCACACTCACCTTAGATTGTTCAGCAGCGGCAATATTTTAAGGCCTGTAAAAGAAAAAAAAAGGAACAGGTGAATAACAAGTGGTTACAATGTATATGTATATGTTTGAGTGTGATACACATAAGTGCAAACTGAAATATTCCAAAATATATAAGGTTCGCCAAAGTTTAAATACTAATAGTCCTCTAGATATTCAATAAAACAGCATATGTCTATAACTGTTGGTGAAAACAGCTGGGAAAGGATTATCTTCGGCGTGCCGATGATTTTATACTCTTTTCGAACCTTTAAACAATTTTCACTCTTCCAACTGCAGCACTTTCATATGCTGTAAAAATTGATATCATATGAATTTAAATTTTCTTTTGAAATATTAAATTTATTTCAAGCTGTATGGCATATAGTAGTCCGATCCGGCTGGTTTCGACCAATGTGCTGTCCCTTTGAATAATAAGTCTCTGTGCAAAGTTTAATCACGATAGCTCATAAACTGAGGGACTAGTTTGCATACATACAGACAGACAGACAGACAGCCAGACGGACATGGCTAGATCAATTTGCTTTGTCATTCTAAGCATACTGGCAGTAACTTTTGGAGGTCTTCGACGCTTCCTTCTATTACACACTTCAGCACAAACTTAACAACTTATTTTCATCGAAAAGAGTATAAATATTTGAAAGTATCACATCAATGTCAGTTTATAATTATTTTATACTTGTGATGATATATAGAAAATTTGTAGCTGTAATACAGCTAATGCTTACACTGCAACTGCTGTCTGGTGAGGAGCGCGTAAAACGCCTTTCCACACCCCACTTCAACATGGATGTGTACGAGAGTATGGCCAAGTATGTGGTCTCCATAAGATCGCGTACACCGCGCACCTACTTTGGGGACAATCATTTCTGTGGCGGGTCTTTAGTGTCAGTCCAGTTTGTGCTAACTGCCGCCAACTGTGTGATGGAGTGGGTATATATATATAAGAAGTGTGGACAAACTAAACTCATTACTGATGCCCAGCTTTGCCTTCCCGTAAAGCAAACGCAAGATCATGCGCCGCAGTCGAATGCTCCTGGTCGTAATTGCTGCCCCGAATCGACTGAAGATGGTCGACGGCCAGACTTTGAATGTGCCAGTTAAAAAGATCTTTGTGCCCGAGAATTATACCGTCTTCAATACGAACAATATAGCGCTTATTAAGCTTGGACTTGAGCTGCCTCAGAACAATACTAACATTGGGATTATCAATCTGCCTAGTGGGCCGCCCATTTATGGTGATGTATACAGAGTATTGGGCTGGGGGCGTGTCTATAAGGTTCGTCTGACCAGATCCTAGTGTTGCCTAGCGTTGACTATGTGCTATCATTGTATTGTTGGCAGGGCGGTGCTTTGGCATCGAGAATACTCTTTATCGATGTCATGTTGCAGACACGCAACGTATGCGAGTCCTTCCTGACTCCCTTCATGCCGGAAATGATGTGTGCCGGCAATTTGAACTCGGGTCTTGATGAAGATCCCTGCAAGGGCGATGCCGGCGATCCCCTGATAATGAACGGAACTGTTTATGGAGTAGCTACCTATAGCATGGGCTGCGGCAGAATAAACTTCCCTTCGGTTTATTCGGATGTGTGGCATCACATTGACTGGATCAATGAGATCATGCAAGATAATTGCAGTCACAAAAACTACTTTCCATCTGTATTCATATTATTTTTGCTCTGTTTTTTAGACATTTTAATATGCCCATAGTGTAAATGTATCTATAAATTTGTATACATAATTATAACTATTTTTTTTAATATTTAAAGAAATGTTATTCAGAGTGAGTTCTTGAAAATGATTTTCTACTTAGATTTCAAGTAGTTGATAAAAAACAAAGCACTTGCCAATTAGATACCTGTCTATAAACAGAGATCCCCCCTTTCACCTTTGAGAAAGTAATCTTTGTAATCTTTGCTGATTTCGTTTGTCATCATGAGCTTTATAACTGGGCTTTACCTGTGCCACTGGCCAACTCCCACCGGGATTGCTGACTGGATCCAATCGCCCAATGCGTCCCAAGTCGCTTCCGGTCAAGCTCGTTTTGTCGCCTCCTGCTTTTATTTGCGCACTTACAATAAGCACACAAACATATTTTATAGTATTTGCGTATGTGTGTGTCGTATATTGTAAATAAATATAATAAAAACTTAATTACAAAATGCTCGTGAAAGTCGTTGTAGCTTCTGTGCTGCTCTATCTGCCCCCCAATACTCGACCCCCCGTATCCCAGTGGAAGCCACCCTGTGTTCGCCTTATTTGGCGCCTTGACGTTCATAATTTTATTTTACGACTTTTTGTTTCGTTGTCGTTTCATTTATTTGAAATTGAAAACCATAAAAGGCGCACAATTAAAATGTGTGTGCTAATGTGTGTGTGTGTTTGTGTGTGTAAGTTTCTTTGTCCGGTCATTGTTTCGAGTTTTCGGAAGTCGTGGTCTTGACTAGAGAATCGAGAGAGCTTGGAGAACTGATCTTAAAGCACAGCTTCAATTGTATTTGCCCATTTGCCCTACAGGCAAGGAATTTGCATGGAACACGCCCAAAATCCACAGTTAATTGTTTAATAACATGCCATAACAACAACAAGCATCAGAAAAATAAGCTAAAAATCAAGACAGAAATCGAAATCAAATTCAATTTGATTTGAATATATGTATTTGTTGCTCGATATATGCTTATATATTGTAAAGCTGTTGACGCTTTATAAATCAATTGAAATTTAAATTTGCCAGCAAACTAAATGAGAAAATTGTTAAATAAATAAATTTATGGCGCGGCCAGAGCAACAACAACAGCAACAACAACAACCATAACAAAACGTATACGAACTATGAAAAACTTAGCGTGCCAAAGTGGAAAATCATGGGGCATAAATCAGTAAACGCCGCACAGCCGGCAGCGATGGACTTGACAGATGACATACAACAGATATGATGGCAATACTATGACCGCGTCTTGCACGGATTCCGATTCAAACAGATCTCAGCAGAGTGTCCGAGAGAGAGCGAGCGAGCGAGAACGAGTTGGAGACTCCGCCGATAATTGGGCACTTAAGTGGCATTAGCAGATTTCACAGAACAACAGCTTTGCATTCAAAAAATATGCAAATATTTATCATGTTGGGGCGTTCCTGGAAACTCAATGATTGGTATGCTAAGGCGAGGGGCGAGGGAGTGGGGAGTGAAGGGGGTTGGGGGGCAACAGCCTTGAAACTGAATACAACAACTCATTGCCAAACAAAATGCGGCCGTTGCTTGTCAAATGTGTCGCTCAGGAATGTTATGGAAACTGCATGTGTGAAATGTCCTAAAGAAGCAGCCGCCTGCTCCTCCTCCTCCGCCTCGATCGTTGCCCCTGGCACAGTTGAAGGTGGAGTGCGTGACTTACATTTTGCTGTTGAGATTTCGATTTTGTCGCAGCTGCTTTATTATTTGCTTGTAATGCTGAAAAAGCGCAGCTCAATTTATTTTAATTAAGAACAATAAAACGGCAGCGCCCGCCTCCTCCATGGCGCAAGTGCAGCAGCCATCATTCAACGCATCAGTGAGTCTTCCCCACAATCGCTGCTGCTGCTTCTCCTGCTTCTACTCCTGCTGCGCCTGCGCAGATAGCCAAATCACCAGCTACATCGCCAGCGGAGAAGCACGCACAACTGCGCTCAATCAAAGTCATAAGAAGCGGGTTGACGACTGCCGACTGCACATTCAGAGAGAGAGAGAGATGGTGCTGAAGCAGCAGATGCACATGGAGATGCAGTTGGAGTTGGAGTTGGGGGCTGGCAGTTCATGAACTTTGCACCAGAGGGGAACTGGGGTGCTGTGTCAGGGACAGGATGTGAATGCGCCCCTTGTTTGTCAACAACTGGGCAATAAGGCGACTTATTTCATTTTAACTACGTGTCTATGTTGTTGATATAGCAGAGAGCTCTTAAGTAGAACTCGACAAGGCAGAATTAAATAACAATTTGTTGCTGGACAACCCTTGTAGTATCCCTGAAAGACAGCAGCAGGAGCAACCAAAAATGCTGCGCATGAGAAAATTATAAATTCTCGCTTAATGACAAAGCATATTTAAATTGTGTTTAATAGCCAGACATCACAAACAACCAGAACTTCAACTAAAAGGTAAAGTTAATGCATGATTTTCTGGCATGAACACATATATAATTTTCAATAACAGAATAGCAAATATTATAACCGAGCTATTTGTTAAAGAAAACAATTATTAAAATTATATTATTTTAAGCAGACTATTTATTCCATTTTCTGCTAGAACAACTTGGGAATTGTACGAGAAGATGAATGAAAATAGAAAAAGGAATATATCATTCCCTCTTACCTATCGTCACGTTTAGTTTTAAACTCCTGTCACGTCGCACAATTAGTTTAATTCTAGTTACGGGCTTTTCATGTCTAAGTTTTCATTTCCGAAGAAAATTTGGAACACAATTCGCTGCGACAACTTTAAAGACGCACCTCTAATCGTTGACACGTGCTAAGGTTACTCAATTGGATTGCGTCAAGAGACAAAGGCGATTTGGCGATTGGGCGATTTGACGATTTGTGGAGTATAGAGTGCGATGGCAAACCCGATGCCGAAACTATCATTATCCACGACCCCCAGAGACACACACGAGAGCGCTGCGAGCCCCGAGGGTCGCTGGCGTGGCTGTGACATGCAGTTAACCAACTCCGGTCTGGGCATATGTTTGACGTTATATGTTATATGTTATATGGCTGTCGTATATGGTCAAGGGCAGCGCCGATCAGCGGCGCCGTCAGCGGATCAGCGGGCACATCAATCAAATCAATGAAATCAAAGACAGTCAGCAAAGCGCAAAGGGGCTAAACAGTTGACTCGAAATGGCAGGGGTAGGAAGAAGAAGAAGGGGGCAGCAGGAGGTCGGCTGATGACTTTTTGCGGTCGGTCTAATGTGTTTATCGCAATCGGTTTGTTTTGGTTATCAGCGCTGGCCGAAAGCAAAACAGAAACAGAACTCACAACAAAGAACGTAAACAATTAAAGAACAAAAAGTTTAACGGGTATGAAAAGAACTGTGTCATACCTGAGAGGAGCATTTAAAGCTTATTAAAAGAGTAAGTAGAGGTTAGTTAGATATAAGAATATTAGATTTTGCAAGTCTAGTCTGAATAGTTTATGGAAGGCTGGGAATGCGATATCGTTTCAATCAGAATACAGAAATAATACAAGTCTTAAATAATAAATACAATTTATTATCTATGTAAATTTGTTTAGCGATCTTACCTATAAGCTCGTCGCGTATGCGAATCCGTTCCTGTAGCTTTGGCACCGAGATAATGACGCAGTTGATGAAGGCCAGCAGCGTGGCTTGGTAGTCCAGTGGTGGCGATGTGGCGGCACTGGACTGTTCCAGCTCATTGATGACAATTTTGAAGCGATAACGCTCCTTTTTGAGATTCTAGACGAATGATGTGATATGAAGAATATTAAGAGAGAAGTCAAATAGTGATATATACCGAAGGTAAACATACCTTGTAAAACTCGAGAGTTTCGATGGCACGGGCATAGCCGTCGGGGCTGTAGGCGCAGAGCGCTGACAGCAGCTCGAAGACCTGCTTCTTGACCGTCGCATTCTGCGTGTCTAGGGCAGAGCCCAGCTTGGCAATGTAGTCACGATTCTCGACTATGTAATCCAGGCCGATGCGTGAGTCCATTTTTGTGGCCTTAAACTCGGTGGGTTGGCTCCTGAGGGGGTGAGGAGGGAGGGAGGAGGGGTGTGTGTTTTTGTCACGCCGCTCGGACGCAATTCGATCGATCGATTTGTTGCGGTTAGTTGCAAAGGTTCTCAGTTCTTGGACTTGGACTGGGACTGGAACTTGGTTGCTGATCGCCGCATTGAATAACTAAACAGTTTCCGTCATGACGAACGCCCCTCGTGCGCTGAATCTGTAAAGTAGATGGAAAAGGCATTGCCCATGAAAATCGATTTCAACTCTGATTGCATTAGACAACAACAACAATAAGTTCGGGTGCACCCTTTTCGTGGGGGTAATCAATTGTGGGCCCAGTGGCCGCCTGGCCCTTGGCAACTGTCAGGCGCTGTCCCATATTTTGTCTAGTTTAAATGCCGTTCATGCAGCGCGCTCTCTTAATTAATTTATGATCTCTACCCCCAGCCCATATTGCCATAAATTCATTTTGGTTAATGCGCCGCCCGCCAGGGGGCGCTGCTGGGCTGCAGCCAATTGCTTTGATTTCTCAACTGCACTTTTGACGGTCAACCAAAAAATAGAAAAAAAAAACTAAAACGAAACAGAGCCAAGATCAAAGCTGTTAGCCGCACTGGGCCCGTTCTCAATCTTAGTCGGGGTTCCGCCTTCGAGATCGGCATCTCAATTATGGTAAATGATCTTGTTAATTTGTTTACACTTAAATCATGCGACGCGATTTGTTGCCAACGGAACAGTCGAAAAGTGCACGAATCGCCGACAAAAGCCTGCCATTAAAGTTCTCGCATATTAAACAACACAACATTTTCATCAAACTACAACAGTAACAACAACAAATACCAACAACAACAACAGCCACAAACAAAAAGGCCGATAAAATGTTTAACATTTTTGTTAAGAGCTGCGATCTCGAGTGGCACTTTGCGCTATTTGAAATTATAATTTGTTTGTGCGCTAAATGCTCATGTTTTTATTTATTATTATTATCGTTGTTGTTGTTGATATTGGTGTTGTTGTTGTTGTTGCTGCTGTCCAGTCCGCAAGTGACGTTTTGAACGCCGTCGCTAATGAAATCACATAAAATGACATAAAATAAATGGATAGATATTATAACATGACATCCTTTAGATATGCCATTGTGATATCGCAAGTGCTCGCAGCGAACATTTCCGATAATCCCATAACATACATGACAATACCTTAAATCGCAGACAACATTCTGAAAACGAGTTCTCAATCAAAATGCTGAAACATTTGCGATTTTACTGTCATATTCTGTTGGCTGTCTTTCTAATTGACATTCTAATGAATATTTAAAAGCATACACAGTCCTACACAATTGAGTTGGAATCAAGTGATTATACTACTTATTAATTCCATTTTATAATAAAGATGGAGTTGATTACGCAAAATATGTATGGAGACTTTTAATAAAGTGCGTAGCATAATACGAGAGGAGCAAGAGAGAGAGAGAGAGAGAGATAGAGAATGAGATAGAGATATATATATAGAGAGAGATGAGCAAGAGAGAGAGAGAGAGACGAACAAGAGTGAGAGTGAGATTGAGAGAGAGAGAGAGAGAGTCGCACAAGAGAGAGAGAGAGAGAGAGACGAGCAGAGAGAGAGAGAGAGAGAGAGATAGAGGGAGAGACCAGCAAGAGAGAGAAAGAGAGAGAGTCGAGCAAGAGAGAGAGAGACGAGCAAGAGAGAGAAAGAGAGATAGTCGAGCAAGAGAGAGAGAGAGACGAGCAAGAGAGAGAGAGATGAACAAGAGAGAGAGAGAGAGAGACGAGCAAAATAAAGAGGGAGGGAGAGACCAGCAAGAGAGAGAAAGAGAGATAGTCGAGCAAGAGAGAGAG